>OY728121.1:1485537910-1488037910 GCA_963277665.1 Viscum album | reverse complement strand
ATATGCTATAATAATTTTCTTAAATAATTATATTTAAATTCCAGATTTTTATTCATGTATTTTGTTAAAATTTTTATGATTATTGTCAAAATTGACATTAGTGATATTTTATCAAAGTAATATTTTATTAAATTATTTCAATATCATAATAATCTGAAAAATTAAAAGGTAAAAATGAAATATAATGAAACTAAATCCCATTCCCATTTATCAACCCATTTAAACATAGTATGTAAAATTATAACCCTTTATGAGTGAAATAGATGTTACTTTATTTAATGTAAATATAGCTAAATAAGGGGTTAAACCAAACAATAAGGTTTAAAAACCCACTTAAACCTGCAAAAATATTATTAGTTTTTTTCTTAAAACAATATCATTCCATAACATTAAATTAACTTCCATATTGATGCATATTTATTGGAAATGAATTTATTATAATTAAATCATTTATGAAATTCCAAAATAGCCCTTGACATAAATTGTAAAATGGAACCTTCTCCATTAACATATTCACCCCACATTGTGCCTTATAAATCTACTATACTATGAAATAATATCTTATAAACTAAATTATAAACATTTCCCCCAATATCTTACTTATGATCCATAAGAGTATATCTGAAGGAGTTGTTTCCAAGAAAAAGTGATCACCTAAACCAATCACATTCTTTTTAATTTCCTTTTTTACAACATGTAGATCAATGTAATTTATCATAAAATATTAAATAACCTATCCTAAATACACTTAAATTTAATTATGATTATTAAATCACTATTATAGATCCTCTTTAACAACATATGGTAATTGAATTTATCATTCATGTGTATGCATGGCTTACTGTATCCACATAGTGAAGAATCCATTTTTCACCACCACACTGAATGGATGGTAATTATTATCGGCTTAATGTTTATAAGTTATAATTATGGTATAATTAGGATTCTATATTGGAAATATAATATAAAAATTCCTACCCACAAATCCATTGGAAAATAATAACATCCCTAATATTTATGTGTGGAATACAACCAAAAAGAATATATGTGTATTGTTTTTCATTTATTTCATAAATAGATTATAATAAGGATTTATTTCATGAATATAAATTTTATATTTGATATTATACTCATTATAAAAATTTTAATTATTATTCATCTTTCTTTTAAATTACCAATCATAAAATTAAAATAGACTTCATGTGTATGTACGACCAACAATATTCATGAACAGTCTGATTCGTTATTTTAACTCTATGTTTTATGAATGATTATATATATTTATATAATGAATATGTATTATATTTATATACTTATATAAATTCTATATATGATGTAACCATTATCAATGTTTAAAGACAGAAACTACTGAACCCAAACATTCATGAAAAAATGAATCATATATCACATAAAACAATGTTTTTAATAAAGATGTGTTAATAAATTGGTGTTATGAAGTTATAAATATTATATTTTATGATATATATATTTATGGATTCGGGATATACTAAGAAAATAAATTTATATAGGATTTTGAACATGTATGACGGAATTCAAACCTAAGGAAAGGGATTTCCGCCTCTGTTTTATTTATGAAAGACACAATCCACATTCATCAATTTTATTATTATATACGGATTATAAAATAACCACGATTTTAATTTATGATTATTATTATTATTATTATGTTGATTTACCTACCCATATAATTCACTTTCTTTAACGGGGTTTATAATTCAAATATTTCAAAACGATATGGGTTTTATATTATAATGTCATTGTTTATCAGGATTTTTTATGAATAAATCTTAAAAAAGGACACATTATTTTATATCTCACCATAAAATAAGGAATTTTATTATCATTTTTATATATTTAGAATAAAAGTATTCCATTCATTTTTTGGACCTTTAGTACTCAATATATCAAAAATTTGTTTTTAAAGGAAATCAGTTATGATTGATTAAAGTCATTTTTAAACATTATTAGATTTTCAGAAAATGGTTTAAAATAAATATTCTAAAATTTTTCAAAACTCATGTATTATATGAATTTTTTCTAATGTATTTGAGGAATTTTTTCATTTATCATATAAATAATGAACATAATTTCCCACAATCATTACTAGTCAGTACATTGAATCTTCCGTTTCATGATTCCATTTTTCTACAAGAAAAAAATTTCAATAATATTTTATAAATTTTATGATTTTTATGAAGTTATTAGAATATGAAAATGATATTTTCTACATGAATTAATCCATGTAAAATTTAAATGTTTGTTAATAAAAATTGATATCCTTTGATGTTACTAGTTCATTACAAGCAATAAGTTCCAATGATATAATCCTTATTTTTTATATTGATGGTTAATATTTATGATGATAAATTATTTATTAATCCCATTTCATTTCAAAAGGTTATGCTATAATGAAATTATAAAATATATATGAATCTCATTCAATTTCATGGATTATGGTATGATAACATAATGATATTTTTATGAAACCTATATGTTTTTCATGGGTTTTGACCTAATTAATGTTTTATGATCTTGTGGGCATAGATTTTTATTTTATTTTGTGATAGGTGGTCCTAAAATTACATATCCCTTAAATACATTGGTTGAATATTGGGATCTCATGAGATAAATGGAACTATAATGGGGGTTGAAACTTGATTGGTATGGGACATTAAACACTATTTTAGTCTTTAGAGTAATCATCGACTACTATGATGGTTTGGGAGTGAAACCATTCTAGAATGATACTATTTTAAATGAACCGTGACTACTAAGGAAATGTTTTTCATTGGTTATGTGAATATAATAATTATATGTCTTCTTCCAATGTCACACTCTCGTGGTGCATGTTCGTTGACTATTTTATGATTAATGTTTTATGAACATCTATGTTTTATTTCATGGCTCTCGATTACGATGTATGTTATGAAGGCTGAAATTTTAAAATGTTATTTTGAGGTTCTTGATTCCATTCTTATCAAGTTATTGTCTTGTAATCGTTGTTATCTCACTTGATTATTCTTACAAATGAAATAATATGACCTTTTATTATGATTACATTACACCGGTTATAAATAATTATTTTAAATATGATATCTCAATGAATGTTGATGGCTATGATGAATTAATTTACATATGATGTATTTCAATTATAAACCATTGGTTTATGTTTCTGTGTTTCCAAAGATAATAGACCTATAAAATTATGGCATGGATAACTGAGCTATATAATTAATCATTAACTAGTAATATGATATGTAAATGAATAAATATTATTTGTCATTATAGTAATACATGCAATGTTAAATGTAATCTAATGGTAGTCAATGACCCTAAAGATAATCTTAAAATAATAAGGACCCCATACATAATTTAATAGATGAAGTAATAATTCAAAGACATATTCATAGTGGTAGAATATATTTTTCATCAATATAGATACATCTGGAGTAGTATTTGTGATCTCTTCAGCATGTTAAAGAAAATTGATTTTACACATTTGGGAGCTAATATAAATAACACAAAATGGGAATAAAGACTAGTGTTGAACATTATAGTTAACCAATAGGGGAAAAGTAAAGTAATTTTTTAGATGTACAGAATTATAATTCACTTGTAAAATATAGTGGATAAAAATTATCTCTTACTTATTCAAAAATAAAAAATTATTAGGCGCCAACATTGTCTTGTATTCTATTAAAATTATTTTGTGTTTCTCCTTCATGCTTTTCTTATATCATTAACTCTGGTTACAGTTTGAGAAATGAAAATAATATCTATAAATTATATCAATCTGTAGCATATGTTTGATTTCATGGGGCCAATAATTTAATGTGTAAAATTAATATATAAAACAATCGAATTTTCCCCACCTTAAATGATTTAATGATCTCTCTTGGGGAAAAAATGATGAAACTTATCCAATGTTCTATATGATTAGATATCATCTTCCATTAAATTTTTTTTCTAAAAATATGTAATGGAAGGATCCATTCATTAAAAGAAATTATAGAACCAAATATTGTTATCAAAGACAACCAATTTGAAATTAAACATTATATAATTAAGGTTTCTGATAATTATTTACAAGAATAGTTATATATTAACACATTATAAACAAAATTATTATTTATTTAAAAATTAGTTTTCATAATTTATCCACCAATGACTTGGTATCACACAATTTAAAAGCTTAATAAATAATTACTTATTCATTTTGACATTTTTTTAATATTATATGTTATCATTAAATAATTGTTCACAATCATTAATTATTACAAATTATAATTTTTTTAAATAATAAATTTATTTACCTATTTTTTACACATATAGTATTTCCTTATATTTGGGGAATGTATTGTAATATGTGGTACCAAAATAATATTGTAGACCACTTCATTGAGTTGTACCTGATCTTTGATTGTCATAATAATTAAATATTTTTTACATCACCAGTCTATAATGATATAGGATTGGGTGGTTTCTTGTCCTAAGGATGTTTTGGTTGATATACTAAAAAATAATCTTTATTTATATATTCACAAATTCAAAAATACTCATGAAATATATTAAATTTCCTTAAACAAAATCAGCGTTGTACAATTTAATTAATTATATACATGTAATTTTCCTTGTCTGTAACACCCCGACCCCAGTTACCCAGAGATAGTGCATTATTTTAATACATTGGAATGATTACAAGGAATCAAGTCCTAAAAGACGGATCAATTTTGCTGTCTTGTAATATAAATTACATATATGAACGTTACATTACACCTTAGAAAATAAAACACAACCTAAATGATATTTCGAGAATGCCAATAATCCACTAGCTTAACCCCACTTATCAACCATAATAATCTTCTTGGAATCTGGGGAAAATAAAACATAAGAAATGGGTTAGTTCAAACTCTCAATAAGGGTAAGAAATATATCAGAAGATAACAAAAACACTAGGCATGGTTAATAATTTAATACACAGTCCATTACAAATAATAAACATGAACTTTTCATGTCCGGAATATGATATGGTTAAATAATGTCATAATAAAACATAGTCATCGGTATTCCACTAGTCGAATAACCACATGAACGATAAATAACATTTTCATAATGAGGGAATGTATAATGCCAGACATTCTGAAACATCATGTCATGGCCTTGTCCAAGACGTCTAAAATGATTTAGGCCTCAGCAAAAACCATATATTGAAATTGTGAAAGGCCTCAGTAAATTACACATCTAATTATCTAATGAGACGTGCCATTGCACCAAGGAGCCATATCGAGCTCTACCCATCACTTACTTTTTCCAATACAATTTTCATATGGAAATGTTGAAACATAACCTAAACATTCGTATTAAAACTAGCATAAGAAATGTCAATACATTAACCCTAAACCATGAATGTTATAAAAATAAAACATCCATGGTCAAATATATCCCAAAACCATAAATAGAAAATGGAATATTTCTATCTAATAAATAAACTTAAAACAAGTTTAAAATCTATAAAAGGATGTTGACATAGATGAAATTGATTTTTAATACTCTATGAGAGAAATTTTCAGTTTTCATAAAAACATTTAAAAGTCAAAAAATTTAAAAAGGAAGATATTTAATGATATTTTTGAATGAATGTTTCCCATACCAGTTTGAAACATTATACTGGAATTAAAATTTAAAAATCATATTTATCCATATAAATGAATCTTTAAAAAATCATTTTAAAAATATGGACATTAATGAGAATGAGTTAGAAGAAAAAATATTTTAACCATTTAAAATAATTATCTAGATAAATATTCCCTTCCATAAAAATAGAAAATATTCATTTTGAGAATATTTTTATGAAATATAGATGTGGAGAATAATGTGTTCCCGATAGATACTCACATAGAAACAACCACGGATAATTAAGAGATTTTAGTATTACCTGTTACCTTGCACGTTCCATTGGTCAAGGGTACGTTTAACCTCATTTATAATGACCATGGTATGTTATTATATTATAACTGATCCATATTCATATTTATTATATAATTCCTGATTCATTTATGACTTTACACTACCAATTTAATAATTATATCCATGTCAAATTAACAATTCATGTACCAATCTCTTTCTTTATCGAATGTGTTTTAACTTGTTATTATTGATCATATAATTTATATATTGATTTACAAACTTCTAGAATATTTCACATGATTTATATATCATATATATTATGAATATAAATATGTATAATATATATATATATATATGAAAAGGGAAAAACTATTTATTGAGATGGTAGGTCGTACGTACGCAAAAACCATGTTTCCATTTTCATATCTTATTGAATGGAAGTAAGTGAATAAGATATATTTAAGTAAATATCAATAGATATATATATTAAGTAGAATTATTATATCATATATTACATACTTATTAATAATATATATTTTTATAATCATCGTTGAATGGGGAATGTGGAAATTAATATCTTCGCATCGTGGAGACGGTATTCTGTATGTACGCATGAGCAAAAATATCATTATATTGTTTTTGAAATCATATGTAATTGGAAGTTATATAATATGTAAATAATAATTAATATGTTTTATTTATTATTAAAATCAGTTATACTCATTATTATACCCATCCAAATAGTGAAGTGTTTGAATAACAAACTACACCACGACGTGGAGAAGGTAAGCTGTACGTTTGCATGTATGGTGACTTTGTCATTTATAGGTTTGCTAGAATAATGAATATGGTTCTTCCATATTTATAAAAACATCATTGTATGTAGGAGGTACTGGTGTTATTATTTTGGTATATAAAGAATAAATAGATAGGAATTGGGAGAAGAAAAGATCTTGATAGAGTGTGGTGAAATTATTATCACTTCTTCGGGTGTTTCCTTTTGAGTCGACTAAAAGGGATAATTAGGTTTCCATTCTAATCAAAGTAAGGACGATAGTTTGATTTGAAAGAATTTGAAAGGATATTTGGGTAGGGGAAGTTGAAACAAATGGCTTTAGAGGTGTGATTTTGAAAGAAGGTGTAGTACTCTTTTATAAGAAATGTGAGGGTCACATTAAAAAAATTGTGAAATATTATTTTATAATAAAATCAGTTTCTATTTAAAATGGCTCAAAAGTGTTTTATTTATAGTATATGGTGGGTATGGGTTGAAAAATAGTCAGCCAATAGTTTTTAGACATCTTTATTTCCCCATATTGAGCTTATAATTTAGATTTAACTCTTAGTTAAATATTTTAACTCTTACCGTGTCATCTTTTATTCTTACACTATATGGTTAATAAACTAACAAAACACATCCAAGATAAATAAAGTGGTTCATTAATGACATATATAATATTATTTCTTACATTTATAGAACCATATATTTTTAAAAGTATTATATAATTTAATAATATAATATTAGTTTTAAAAACACATTTATGTCAATTTTGACACTATTTAGTATTTGATTTTTGGGAAAGTCATCTAAAAATGATTAATTACAACAAGATACATTGAATCAATCCTAACATGCCATTTTCCACTAGAAATTTAGTGTATGTCTAAAAAACATTGGAATTGTATTTATTTTAATATTTATAATACCATTTATTTGATTCATTCATTAATAAGGTAATTACTACATCGTCATTATGTCATAAATAAATTTTATTATTTAATGTCTAAAAACTATAAATAAGATCCCATTATTTAGGAAATATTTTTATCATTGTAATGAATAATTATAATTGAATTTATATTTTGTGATACCCTAGATTTAAAATGGATTAGTTATTAAATATTGAATTTAACACTTTTTACAATTCATTAATTAAAATAATAATAATTGTCCAAATCTAATCCATGTGGATCAGAGGATCATATTTAATTACTAATGTTTTTTTTGTCGAATTTCCCTTATCTAAAATAATTAAGACACTTGTTAGGGTAATTATAATATCATTTTTATCCTTAATTACCCTATTTACATTTAACCGTGGTAAATAAAAGTCACAAGTTACTATTCACAAAAAAAAATTGTCTTATAGAACCAAATTTTACTTATTGATGTCATCTGTGTCTCTTGTATTTTTGAAATTCAACTCACAGAAGTGGTAAAATTATATTTTATGCAATATTTCAAATGCTTCTAGGAGGGTAAAAAGGCTTTAAAAAGAACAATAAAATATTATTCATCAAAATTTATTATAAAATGACTCCAATAAATTACATTTAACTTATATCAGTATTATATATTTATTTTAACATAATGTAAATTTAAATAAAATGAGCAATTATTTAAATAAGATGTTAGTTTTAAATAATAATGTAGTGTTTTTCACTATACATCAAAAACTGAATGCTTTCATAAAAATAAAAAAAAATTCACCCTAAGAAAATTTTGATATTTTAAATTCAAAAATTAAGTATATTTTACCAAATTCAAAACAAAGATGTTTCAACTATAAATTTAATATTAATTCTAGTGGTTAAAATCAAAAAGTGGGTTTTTAAAAATTACAAACTATCAAAAGATTGACATCTGTTTATGTCAAATATTAATGTGATATTACATATAATAACCTAAGTTTTATTAAATGATAAAAATATAATCTAATCATACTTCCAAACCATTCAAATTTATAATTGAACACAAAATTATTTTGATTAAAAAATTTGTTTTCAATTAAAATTTATTGTTTTTCACTATTCAACCAAATTTGAATGTTATTATAAAAACAACAATTTTTTATTTAAAACTATATTTTTATGTCTCGATTATCAGGAAGATGTTTATTTTGTCAAATTAAATTTATAACAGATTCAAATATTGGATTTGAAAATGGTTCTCCATTAAAAGGCGGTAAAGTTGCATTTTCTTGAAAAATACTTCTTTTATTTGAAAATTTCAATTTTTTTTATATTATATCTATGAAACACAAAATTTGAATTCTAAAACTATATTTTATATATAAAAAATCAAAATTCTGTTAATACTATTCTTAACTACTTTTCGAACGACTAGTTTGGTATGTTGTGGTGCACTAGAACTCAGTGTTGCGTGTATCGCTAGCTATTGAATTACTCTAATTATATAATGTACTGTGAAATAATGGGGTGTTAGATTCACCCCTCCTTCATTAAATTGCGTACAAACAATTTGAAATTTTTCATAAAAAATAAATGGTTAAAAATAGAAAAATACCTTTTTGGAAAATCCACATCAGAAATTTGGAAAATAAAATTTAGTCTTTATAAGAGGGAAGGGGAAATGAAAAAGTCACAACCAAATTATGATCTCAATTAAGAGAACATTTTTGGAAATTAGAGAAACATAATTGGTGTAAAAACCTAAATATTTATAGAGAGTTACTGAGTTCACCAGTCATAAACAAGTGTAAAATTGAGGGCCTCAAACCAATCAATCTAAGATGATGTAAAATATCATCACATCAACAAAACATATGGTATTAGGATAACAAATTTTTTGTTTTAATATCCATTCCCTAAATATTATGAATTATTTTATTCAATGAAAAAGTGGATTTATATATATATATACATGACATATAGAGATTCATGTTTCTACTAATTCCTACCACCAACTCATCTTCCACTTAAAATGATAATAGAATCAATCAATATTCTATTTATCCTAATCATATAGGGTTCAAAAATATTAATTTTTAATTTATTTATCAGATAATTTAAAAAACTAAATTATAAAAACAAGGACATCATGTAGGCCAGTGGTAGGTGATGCAACCCTTATCACCCTTCAGTTGCGGGTTAAAGTCTTGCAGCCTTGCCGGACGTGATGGGTTGTCACACGTCCTCTAGGTTGTCCCTTATACAAAAATCCCAAAAATAATATTATGAAATGATTTTACCTTAAAAATAGTATCCAATGAAAAACATAATCCATTCAAACCTTCAGATTTATCCAAAAAACTTTTGTCCAAACTCACAGTCCAAAATGTATACGGAAGGTAATCACAATGAAGATCTTTTTTTCGCATAGTAACATATGAATTCCTTCATCTTGTATTCTTTTAAAACACTATGAGACTCTCAATTATAATAAAACCATATTGGTTATATTCATGCTCCCATATTCCTTATATAATACTATATATATTCCATATATCCAAAAAATTTGAATACCCCAACAATGATGAAATAAACAGACCATTAATCAGTTATATGGTAGTAAGGAATATCCACTTTAATATACCCAATCAATCAAATCCTATTCCAAAAACAATACCTTAGTATCAGAACAATATTATGGTTTATCATTTCTTTAACCATGTATTTTCCAAAAAGATCATCTTTCTATTGAGTAACTTTTCATAGAACCATATAATCTCAAATCCTAAATGAAATAGTACTGCAGTACAATCCTTATATATTTTCAATAATTCATATAACCAGTACATCGTTTATAAAACAATTAAATGAAATAATTATTTAATAACCACATAAGAACATTAGTGATTCCTCTTCATTTGTGTTAGTATCATAACTTGATTATTATCCAATAGCATCATTTTGGGAATACTATAATGATTTGGACATTGATTTGTGTAATGTCCCAAATCTTTGCAGATGAAGCATTATTCCTTGGACACATTTTTCTGACCCTTCCAATCACATACTTGGTGTCCTTTCTCTCCAAGCTTTTAACAAACCCTCATTCCCTAAAATCATTTTCCATGATGATTATTTCCACAATTTTCACATATGGGAAAATCCTTCTTTCTCCTCTTCCATTTATCCATCTTTCTCTCTTATATCTTTTTATTCTCTTTCTTCCCTTCAAATACATAAGACTCAATGAATTCATTACATTTCTTATTAACAGATGATACTATTTCATCATATGATATGAATATATGGAAGACTATTTCCCATTAAAATGTTTGATTCATACCAAGAAAGATATGATTTTTTGTAATCTTCGGATCCTGCATATTTATGGAGTTTTCAATCATTCTACTAGGAACCATTTCTAGACAATGTAATACACTAGGAGAATTTATTAATCCAAATAAACAATTTCAAACAGGTAAAACACTAAACATAAATTGAATAGTTTATTGATATAATCCATAATCATAAAAAAATTCTTTGGGGAGGTATATACTTATAAATCCTTCATAATGGGTAGTAAAAGAAATGTGAATTATCCGAATAATATCCCACATGAGTTTCATAACCAAGAGTAAAATATGGCCCTTTTTCTTGTACCAGGATACCCTGGGTAAAGCCTGAAACTCCTTGATGGAGATTTCACTCCTAGGTACATTTGCGCCAGAGCTTCCTCTACCTACTCGTATAAAAATAGGGATGTATTTTTTTGGAAAACTGAAATAATTTCTACATTACCCAAATTCTAGGAAGTTATTCAATACTAATCCACAAATTCCATCTTAGGGTAGTGTTCTTTAATCAGAGTTTTTATAAATCTAGTTTCAAATGTTTTTACTAAACTTTATCTCGTACCAACTGTAAAACCCCAACCACAGTTACCCAATGTCAATGTATTATTTTAATACATTGGCATGACTACAAGGAATCAAGTCATGAAGGACCGGTCAGTTTAGAAGTCTTGGAAAATATATCACATAAATGAATGTTACATTACACCATAGAAAATAAAACACAACATAAGTGATACTTTGACAACTCTATTAATCCCTTAGCATAACCCTGCATTTCAATCATAATACACTTCCTCGAATTTTGGGAAAATAAAACATAAGAATGGGGTGAGATCAGACACTCAATAAGGGTATTCAATATAATAGAAGATAAAATAAACACTAGTCATGTTGAATAATTTAAAACACAAGCCATTGCAAATAATAAACATGAATACTTTATGGCAGGAATATGAGATGAGTAAATAATGCCATGATAAAACATAGACATGGGTATTCTACTAGTTGAATAACCACATGAACCATCAATAATATGTTCATAATGAGGGAATGTATAATGCTGGATATTCAGAAACATCTTGTAATGTCCTCGACCAAGACAACTAAAAATGATATTATCCTCGGCCAAAACCAAATATCAAAATTGGGAAAGGCCTCAGCCAATTCCATAGATAATTGACTAATTAGACATATCAATGAAATGAGGAGCTACAGTGGTCTCCACCCATCACTTGCTATGTCCAATACATTCCTTATATGAAAATGTCCAAACATAACATAAACATTCTTATTAAAACTAGCATACAAAATGTCTATAATTTAACCCTAATCCATTGATGGTATAAAAATAACTCATCTATAGTCAAATATATCCAAAAAACTTCTATACAATATGGAATATTTGTATCATAACAGATCAACTTCGTACAAGTTTAAAATCCATAAAAGATGTTGACATAGATGAAAATGATTTGTAAAACTCTTTGAGAGAAATAGCCCTTTTTCATGGATATATTTAAAAGTCACACAATTTAGAAACAAATACATTGGAGGAAATTTTTGAATCAGATTGTCCCATAACACATTGAACCTTTTGAAAGGAATTTACATTTTAAAAACATTCATGTCCATATAAATAAATCCTTAAAAACATTTTGAAAACAAGGACATTAATGAGACTGATTTTTAATAATTAACATTTATGCAATTTTAAATTATGATCTTGTTAAAGAGTCCTTCCCGAAAACCTTAAAATATTCCTTTTGAATATAATTTTATGAAATAAATATGAGGAAGATAAAAAGGTCCCAGTAGATATTCACGTAAAAACAACCTAGGATAATGAAGAGATTGAAAAATTAACGCTTACCTTGCACTTTCCTTTGGTCGAGGCTATGTTTAACCTCTTGTATAATGACTAGAGTAGGTTATTTAATTATACCAAAACCAAAACCATATTCATATTTATTATATAATAAATGATTCATTTATAACTTTATACTACCGATTTTATAATGATTTTCATGTTAAATTATCATTTCTAATAATAATTGTTTTCTCTATCGTACGTGTTTTAACTTTTTATTCTTGATCGTATCATTTTGATAATTATTTAAATACTTCGAGAATATAACACATGATTTATATATCATTTATATTTAGAATATAAATATTTATAATATGTAGTTATTTGAAATGGAAGAAAATCATTTATAGAGACGGTAGGCTATACGTACGCATAAATGTTGTTTCCGTTTTCATATCATATTGAATGGAAGTAAATGAATGAGATATATGTAAGTAAATATATATATATATATATAAATATATCTATCTATCTATTAAGTAGCATTATTATTTCATATATTACATACTTATTAATAATATATATTTTAATAATCGTCGTTGAATGGTGAATGTGGAAATGAATCTCATCACATCATGCAGATGGTAATCCGTACGTATGCACGATCAACAATATCATTATATTGATGGTGAAATCATATATAATTAGATGGTATATCATATATACAGAGTAAATAACATGATATATTAATAATTTACACAGTTATATTCATTATTATACCCATATAAATATTGATGTTTTTGAATAACAAACTACACCCCAATGTGAAGACGGTAAGCTGTACGTACACACATATGGTGACATTGTCATTTTTTGGATGGATAAAATAACGAATATGGTTGTACCATATTTATATGAAAATTAATGTATGTAGGAGTTACATGAGTTATTATATTGGTATGGAAACAATAATGAAAGGGGAAGTGGATGAAGAAAATAACTTGAAAGAGGATGGTGAAATTATAACCTCTTCTTCGGGTGTTTCCTTTTGAGATGATTAAAAGGGCTCAATAGGTTGGATTTTTGATCAATGTAAGGACTCTATGTTAATTTTAGGGAAGTTGGGTGGATATTGGGGTATATTGTTTCCAAAATAATTGTATTTGGGGGTGTGATTTTGAGTGAAGGGTGAGTACCCATTTATATGGGAGGTGGCAGTCACTTTAGGAAAAGTTTAAAATATTATTTTATAATAAAATGATTTTCGATTTATAATGGCTTAAAAATGATTTAATTCTTTGATAACGTGGTTATGGGTTTAAAACCACTCAAACAATAGGTTTTATATACGTTTAGGTCACGATATTAACCTTATCATTTAGATTTAACTCTTCGTTAAATAGTTTAACGTTTACTGTGTCTTCTTGTATTATTAGACAATATGGTTAATAAGCATACTAAAAACATTAAAAAGATCATAAAGTGGTTAATTAATTACATATATACTATTATTTAAGATGAGTTTATGATCCTTATATTTTTATGAATATTATTTTATTTAATAATATAATATTTGTTTTATAAACACATTTATGTCAAATTTGACACTATTTAGTATTTGGTTTTTGTGAAAAACATTACCAATTGAATACTAAAACAAATACATTTAATCATTTATAACATTTCATATTAACCAATAAGATTCTTATATGTCATAAAATCATTGAAATTATATTTATTTTAATATTTATAATACAATTAATTTTATTTTTTCAATTATAAGGTAATTACTGCATCATCATTGTGTCACAAATAAATTTTATTATTTACTGTCTAAAAATTATAAATAAAACACCATGATGTTTGAAATCCTTTTATATTTACAATTAAAATTTATATCCTAACTTATCATATATTTACACCTATATTAAAAATGGTATAGTTATTTAACTTTGAATTTAACACTTTTAACTCTTCTTTAAATAAAATAATAATAAATGTCCTAATCTAATGAAAGTGGACCATAGAGGATAATATTTTATTCCTAAGGTTTTTTTGTAGAATTACATTTGTCCAATAGAATTATAACATGTTTGCGTGTAAATATAATATCATTTTTACCCTTAGTAACAAAATTTACTTTTAACCGTGGTAAATAAAAGTCAGAAGTTACTACTCAACAAAAATTATTTTCATCTTATTGAACCACATGTTACATACTTATGTCAACTATTTCTAGTGTATTTTTGAAATTCAACACACATAAGTGGTAAAATTATGTTTTATTCATTTTTGCAAATACTCCTAAAAGGTGGCTAAAAACGTTAAAAAGTTCAATAAAATATTATACATCGAATTTTATTATAAAATGACTCCATTGAATTTGATTGACCTTATATAGTTATTATATTTATATTTTTACCGCAATTAAATTAAAATTATATAAATAATTATTTAAATAAAAAGTCTGTTTTAAGTAATTACGTACTGTTTTTCACTATTCATCAAAAATTGAATGTTTTCAGAAAAATAGCAAAATTTCAGCATAAGATAATTTTGATATTCTGAATTCAAAAATGAAGTCTATTTTACAAAATTTAAAACATAGAAGTTTCATTTATTAATTTAAAATTAATTCACGTTGTCAAATCCAAAGTGCCGGTTTTTAAAATCAAAAAACAATCAAAAGATTGAAATGTGTTTATGTCAAATTTAAATATGAAATTACTTATAATAACTTACATTGTATTAAATGATAAAAATATAATCTAACTATATATATAATCCATTAAAATGTATAATTGGACACTATTAATTATTTTTATTTAAAAATTAGTTTTTAATTAAAATTTATTATTTTTCATTATTCTCCCAAATATATACATTATGAGAAAAGCACAAAAAAATTATTGAAACTAAACATTTATTTCATGATTAAACGAATTTTATTTTTTCAATTTGAATATATAAAAGTGTGTAGTATTGGATTTAAAAAGGGTCCTCCATTAAAATGCTGTAAAATTTCATTTTTTTAAAAATACTTCTTTTATTTTAAAAATAGATTTTGTTCTTATATTATGTCAATGAATCAGAATAAATGAATGTTAAAATTATATAGGATATATATATAATTAAAAATTCAGTTAATACTATTCAATAAATCTTTTTCAATGTCTAGTTTTGTATGTTGTGTTGTGCTAGAACTCGGTGTTGCATGTAGTGCAAGCTATGTAATTGATTTAATGAGATAACGTACTATGAAATCATGGGGTGTAAAATGGGTTGTTTATTTTGATCATGTTTTTTCCTCTGAATATGTAACATCCCAAGTAAATAAATAATAATATATGATCATAATTATTAATATTTTTAACTTAAATATTAATTTTACATTAAAGGTGTTTCTATGTTCTATGGCGTACTCGATAAACAACAATGGGTTTTTTTTAAATCTTACGTTGCACACAAGGAGGAGTCGTATTAAAAAAATAAAAATATATTATTGTTTTTTTAAATTGTAGTTAACTCCTAGAAATTGTAATGGTGTGAAAGAACATAGATAACTACAATATGATTGTACATGTTTGTTAAATGTTTTTACATTTATCAAATTAATGTTAAAGGCTTAAAGTGTGAATTGTTATAATTTTAGGCATAAATACTCTAATATTTTTTAAATGGTCAATTTATTGCCATTTAAAAGAGATCTCTAATTAAATGCAATATTGGTCACTTTTATATGTTCAAATTTAAAAAATAAAAATCTTCTTTAGAATTGGGACATCAAAATTTACATAGGATAATTTTTTGGTTTTTTCTGATAAAATTCATTTTTTTAATGAATAGTGAAAATTACTATATTTTAAATCAAAAATTCATTTTTATAAAATTTATTAGTATTGTTAGAATGTCTTTTTAATTGTTTCTAAAGTTTTATTAGAATATAATTATACCATTTAATCCAATTTTGGTTATCAGATTTAACTTCACTTTGAAATTGAACATAAACAACTTTCAATCTTTTGACAATTATTATTTCTTCAAAACCCACTTTTTGTTTTCACAACTTGATTTAATTTTATATTAATTATTTCATCCCCTATATATTCAATTTCATAAAATATACATCGTTTTTTAATTTATTATATCAATTATAGCTTAAGATGAATTTTTGTAATTTTTATGAAAACATCAATTTTTTATGAATAGTGAAAACACTTAGTAGTAGTTAAAAAGATGAATTCTTCATTTAAATGAAATTTTACCACTTTTGAGAAATTAATTTTGAAAATCTGACATACTTGTATGATATTAGTAATTAAAATTTTGGTCAATAAGATGAAACTATTTTTTGGCGAATAGTATCTTTTGAATTTTTTTACAGCAGTTTAATGTAAATAGGGCAATTCAAGGTAAAAAAAATATTATAATAATATAAAATTATCTCAACACTTATCTTAAACCTACCAGATGAATAATGACCAAACAAGATAGTCCATGGGTGTGTCTATTTGCCTTTTAATTCCACTTGGTAAAGATAATGATATTAATGAATTTTTATTTAATGTCAAACTAAAAATATAATAATCATGTATTGTTTTGATAAAAAAACTAATGTGGGGTTATATAATTGATATATTTGACTATATATATTAATTAAAAATCAAAAAAGATTTCATACAATAAGTTATTTTGTTTATAATTTTTATACATCAAATAAATTAAATTATTTATGACACAATAATGACGTAGTTTTTACCTCAATACGAAATTATTTAAATAAATATGATTATAAAGATTTAAATAATATCCCAAACCTATCTAATTCTTATTGGATGATTTTTTTTCGACCAAGATTCATCTTATCATAAACATTGTTAAATTTTGGTCCTTTATAAACTGAAAATCATTATATAATAAAATAATTTTTTCACACTTTCCTAAAGAGCCCCACCTCCCCCTTATAAAAATCTATCACGTCTAACCCATTACTCACACCTCTCAAGCCCCCCTTTTCATCAATCCTCAGCCCAAATAAGCTCTAAAGATCCCTATTTTCCACCTATAATCATTACCTTAGGCAGAAGGGTCTCTATGAAACCCTTTTTGTTCAAACCAAAGGGAGTTACCCAATTTAATGGTAACGTCTTCTCTTAAGTTCTTTTGTTTTATTTTACATCAGAAACCTCCTAAATTTTTTTATTGCATTAGTTTAGGAAAACACTAGTATCCTAAGTATTCTAGGATGTTTTCATGAGAATTATTCAAACTAAACATACACACACACCTTCATCTAATGGGTAATGAACATAATGTTTCTGTGGACGGATAACCTGCGCCTCACGAAACGATTATTGTTCGATCTTCTCCTACCACCTCTTTTGCTGGCCATTATGAGGAAATATAATTTTTATATGATATATATAATTTTTATGTTTTATCTTTGATTTTTTAATTTTTATTAACAAACATACCATTATTCTCTCCAATTTATCTTAATGCGATAATTTCATTTGACAAAGTGCAAACTACCACCCACTCGAGGTGATATGATTCACTCATGACATACAGGAAACGTATAAAGGATGGAGATAATGAAATAATGAAACAAATATATATGATGATATTATACTATTATTATAATATACATATGTATCAATAAGTTTTCATTCCACTAAATATGAAATACAAATGAACGTAGCATTCATGCATACGTAAGTCTTACCATCTCCAAGAATGGTGCAGTTCATTTCTTATCTCCAAATGTTTGGTAATATAACAAATACATACATATACCATATATATATACTATATGAGATATCTATATGATGAATATCACTATGGAGATAATGTACCATTGGCCACATGACCATCTTCTAATTAAACGATGTTCATTTATGACTCACATATCGACTAAACGACCATTATTAACATAAATGATTAAATAATGTTTATAAAATGGTAATAAGTGATATAAAAGTAATAATAAAGTTGAAAATTTTTCTTAATAAATTATAAATTAATTTTATCTTATTATTGATATGTTTAAAGAAATAAAAGGTCATGTCGGACACGAGGTAAGGGATTTCTTATCCCACTTTTAATTTCGTCAGAATTCCATTGTTCGCCACTTATTTCTTACATGTGGTGTATAGAGTACTAAAATTTGATATATATTATCCTAATTCTCTTTATATTCATCTTATTCAGTTATTCATTTGGTGGATAATAACTTTTTTTCATATGACTCAATTGATTACAATGTTGTAAGGCGTTTTCATCTCTCTTTTTATTTCCGTGAGATTCAAGATATATTTGCCACAATTTCGTTTTGTGTGGTATATGTACTTCCCATGATTGTATAATTTTTGTAATGAACATTAATTTATGAGTATTTATATCTTCATTGTATGATCCTTATTTCATTTGGTTATTGTTTTGTACGTTAAAAAATCGATAAGGGAACATTTTAACCCAATTTCCATTTCAAGGGTTAATCTTTTGATTCTTAATTATGTCCTGCTATGATTATGTGTGGAATCACTATTTTTTATTTATGTTTTAAATTAAATTCTCGTTTTTATGGATATACTTTTGATACACATAAACACTCTATTTATAAATTCTCAAGTCATGGATATGACCATTATAAGTGTAATTTTAACTCAATTACCATTCATTGAGTTAAACATCAAAGTACTCAGTTTTGTCTTAAAATGAACATGTGTGAATGTACTCTGATCTAATTACACTGAATATCCAATCATATTGAGTGCATTTATATTTTTCACACATTATTATGTAATTGATTTAACCTTAATCTAAGGGTACAATTTTTATAAGGGCTTTCGTCTCAATTTAAATTCCATTGAGAGATTATTGTTATTATGCACCGGGTCACTCTTATGTGGTTCGTATACTATCATTCGGAATATTATATCATGAATACCATTATTCTGATGATATTATAATGTTCTGATTAAATATTATTCCTTTATTATTTTATTCAAGGTTCCCTCATTTTGTTAAAAACTCTTTAACTAAAATAGCATTTTAAAGATTTTAATGATTTATTCTTCCAAATATTTCTCATTAATGTCCATTTATTCGAAATGTGAATTTGGATTTATTTATAAGGAAACTAATTTTTTCAAATGATAATTCATTTAAATGTTTCAATGTGGTATGGGACACTTTGATTCAAAAATATCTTTATTAAATGTTATAAATGGTTTTTGAAAATGTTTTGATAAATAATTGATTATGTAAATATCATGAAATAATATATTGTGATAGAAATGTGGAAATGTTATATTTCCATTATGTTTGTTTTATTTGTTATGACGGTTATGTTTCATCAGTATTGTTTACGTATACGGGTGTATCCGTGATAATCCTAGGGCAGGTGAGACTGAGACAGGTCTCCAATGCATTGGGTAACGTGAAGGAGGTAAATGTGAATGTTTCTCTTAAGAGATGTAGGGAATATACTGTCATGGGAGTTCCAACATAACTATCTACGTAGATGTGAAAGCTACAATGTTATTATGTTATGTATTCCATAAGTAAACTGTAAAATTTATTATTTATGGGTGTTATTCATAAAACATATTATTTCAAAAGGTATGTTATGATTGAAAAGTATTGTTTTATTGTTTTTTATTTATTTATGGGATAATGTTTTCATTCCTTATTTAATAACCCTTACTATGCCTTATATTCTCATCCCATGTTGTTGAAATGTTATCCACAGGAATTAATGATGAATAAGGGTCAAGGATCTGATCAAGGAAAAGTCATTTTATCTAAAACATAGATCTAGACATGTTTCTTTTTAAGATTTTATATTTTATGAAAAAAATTGGTACTGATTAGTAGTTTATACATGTAATATTCATGTTGATATGTAATTGTTAGGTCCTAATTCTCTAATACTCTAGACATGAAAATATTCTCAATCTGAATTCCTAAATTAACTCAAGATTAAGTAATGTTTATGGCCGAGTCCTTACAGTTGGTGTCAGAGGTCGGTTTAGGTTACTTTAAAGGATGGGGTTTTATTTAAGTATAAGTGAAATAACCATAATGGTTAGCATATTAGAAAGAGTCGTAGTTATTTTAGAGATGATAAATGGTTATTACATTTTGGGGTGAAAAATGAAAGGTATTAGATAACCATTGAGGATAAAATATTTTATGGTTATTTTTGAAGAATTTTTCCCTTTTTCGGAATGTTATAAATTTGTATAGTTTTTTAAAAAGGACAACATGCAGACCATGTGACAACCCGTCGCATCGGACAAATATATTGGAATCGAACCCACAACCAATGTGCGATTGGGATTTATCACCTACAATTGGACTACGTGAAGTCCATGGTTATTATGATTAATATTTTTGGTTAAATGATTTTATGTATCAAGAATATGTTTATTTTTGATTTTATGTTTTATCAAATGGACATCCTTTGAATAAAAAAATGATTCATGGATTATGTAATAATGGTTATTTTGGAAGACATTCAATCTTTTGAGAACAATATATGCTCAAGGAAAATAAAATACTATGGGATTTAATTTGTAGAGTAATGGTTGACATATTTTTTGGAATAATATATGTTTTTATTATGGATGTAATGTGATTTGGGATATTTAGGGAAATTATTAATCTATCAAATGGAATATGTGTTTAGGTTAATTAAACATCAGTGTGAGACTTTAAGAGTTGTCGATGTTTTTGGAGATAAATGTTACATTTTACTGTATAAGACTATGTTATTAAACAATTATATTTTTGGGATTTCAATCATAGTTTGGATTACTTTGATTAATTTTAAGGAGATTTTTATATTGGATGTTATTTCCAGAACTTTGGGTTCATCTTGTTTTTCCTGACCCGTCCTCGGGGCCCATGCCGTGACTACCCCAAGCCCACCTTCCATAGGCCAAGGGCTCGCGACTAGAACCAAAGGTGTAAATACCGATAAAAGGGAAGGAATTGCCTTTATAAAAGTAAACCAACACCACAGAGTATGCATCAAAAGTAAGTACAAAGTATAACTGTATACAAAAGTAAGTGTTGAAATGAAAGGGGCCTGAAATACAAGCCCAACAGTATGTACAGTACAACTGAAAGTCTGGTACAAAAGTAGAAAAGTAAAGAAGTAACAACTGAGTCATCCTTAGGGAATCCCACCTGAAGGGTGGGTACAGATGGTCTCTTCAGCACCTCGGGTCTGTCCGTCCACTCCGTGTACGTCCCATCGAGTGGTCCTCCTCTGGGTACTGTCCAGCTCCACAAGTCTCCACCATGATCAGTGTTGTCCGTCTTCTACATCTAACACAATGTAGAGCTGGCATTGCCCAAGCAGGGGTGAGTATAACAATACTCGGTAGGGACCCCGAGACCCCCGATGGTCTCACAGAATTCACAAACGATAAACTACAAAGAAAATATACAATCACGAAGTATCATCCAACTCTACTTAGGTATATTCCCATACATATAACTATGTCATCAATTCCTATTTGGATCCAACTCTCAATCCAAAGCACAAACCAGTCCACACAAGAATGAAGTCAGTCACATCCATGTTAAGGATTGAGTGTCAAGACTCAGCTCACATAGTTATACATCTCATGAAGAGGGGTCGAGATGATTAGATGTAGCCTCTAAATCAACTTCTGTACCGAACCCACGTAAGATCATAGTACAGAAGTCGTCACTACCGAACCCACAGATGATCCAGGTACAGTAATCATCGCTGCCGAACCCACTAGGGATCCATGTATAGTATTCATCTCTGCCGAACCCATGGAGGATCCATGTATAGTAGTCTTCGTCGTCTAACCCACAGAAGATCCCAGTACTATAGTCATCGCAGTTGCAGCCAGCTCTTGGGTTCCTGCACACAACACGCTCGATTCCGGGAGGGTCTGCTCCTCGAGCCAAGTTGGTCGATACATCAGCTATCATGGAATCCAGAGTTGATGTATCCCAAAGTTTCTTCATGTTAAAAGGAACCCAACATGACAGACGACACGTTAATCTCATGCCCAGTCTGGGAGTTATTAGCATTTTTGCTTCGGCGGCCCGGTTTCAAATACGCTCGTTCCAAACCCGTCCATTTTCCAAAGTTTTACAAAACTCACATAGAGTATCACAAATGGACCGCCTAATCTTAAGGGTCCCAGGGCCATAGATGGTTCATCGATCGGACACACGGTCTTTAAGTGATTCACGTTTAAGTGAGAATGGGCCCGGCCTATTAAGACCAATGGGCTGGCGGGTCGGGTCAACCCAGTTTTGGCGGGTCCGACCCGGTAGAGGGTTGGACCGGCCCGGTGAATCGTGCTGCCTGGAACGAGGGGGTGCGGCATGGCCCGGCACGGTGTGGACCTGCGCGGTGCAGCCCGGCATGGCAGGGAGCGGCCCGGCTGGCCGCAGCTTGGCTGGCTGGCCGAGCGGCTTGGCCCGGGTGGCCAAGCGGTCTGAGGGGGGGAACGACCCCCCACTTTCCCAAACCGGGGGTGCCAAGCGGTTCTGCCTTCTAATCTGGCTCGATGAAGCTAGCCGGCATCTCCAGCGCGAGTGGCCCACTTGGGCGGGCCTCTTTATTCCGCACGGGACGCCAGGTGGCGCCGCTGCCTTCTCCAACCTGGCCGACCGACGAACTAGTCGGTTCACCTACTGAAGTGTCCCGTAGAATATGGGCCGCAGTCCTCCACAGCGCGGCTCCCTCGTGGTGGAACGGTCTCTTCTGGCCAGCCGGCTTAGCCAGCCGGTTCTTCATCGGCTGAGTGGCCCCCGGTTGCGGGCCGCGGTTTTTCACAGGTGGTCGGTCTGTTGCCTCCGCCTTTTCTCAACTCCACCTCTTCCATCATGCCTCAATTGCAAATAAATTCATGAAAACATCGAAGGGAAGTCATGCAATGATTTTTCGTCTCGCGACCTCCGTGTTAGGCAGTAACAATTGGCTGAGGTTATTCCAAAGAAATAAACACAATCGAGATATTTTATTCACTTATAAATTTAAAAAAACCCCTACCTCAATCAAGGCTTGTTTGTCTTAGTCACGAAAAATGAACATCGTCGTGGTCGGGCGTCGCGGATAAAGGCGTCGCGGAGAACGAACGTCGATTCTGTGGATGTCAAGGTGCATCTAAAGAGGAAGTGGCATCTTATCTCTTGTTACGGAGAAAGTGGACGTAAGTCACTTCGTCGTTCTTCGATGGAATCGTTTTTCTTCGTCGAAGAAGACATCATTCTTCGTGGATGTTTAAAGCTCTTTTTTAATTCTCCAACGATTCCCACCTCTATATTTTCCAAGCGAAAGTTATATTATGGCATACCCCAATTTTTAATTGATAGGCCATGTTGTTTCAAATTAATTCAAATGAATAAATTAAATAAGGTCCCTCACTTAATTAATTTGATAAGGTTGGCACATTAATGAATAGGGTGGAATGTGGAGAGGTTCCACCCAATTAAATGAGGGGGGTTGTAAAAAATTAAACAAGGGGGATTTAAGGGATTTGAGGAGAGTAATGGGGAAATGAATGGTTAGGGATCATCTGGGCCCCACCTCACAAATATCCTCTCATGAGAGGTTATGTGGGTGTGGACCCCACCAATAACATCCACATGAAGGATTTATGTACCCAAGATAAATAAAATTGTTCACAATAATTTTTTATCATTTTTATTAAACCCCAAAAATTAAATTTCAACCCGCATAAAACGCAACTGTGGTAAAGGTCCCCTTAAGAGAATATTGGTCGTGCGAGTTCATCAGTGCCCTCAGATTTCGATTCCGAGCAACACTTCTAAAGATAGAAAAACCTGCATGTATGTTTACTGAAGGTACCCAAACAAAACTTCATAAATTTATTCCGGGCACACCGGGCCTCGGAATCAAGTGCCGTCAAGAAACCACAGACTCGTAAAATTCCAAAGTATTTACAAAAAAAATTCATTGAAATTTTCGGTTCTTTACATTACTCCCACCTCAGAGCTTCACATCCCCGTAAAGCTACAACACACACTAGGGAATCAAATGTGGGTACTATACATGCATCTGACCCTCCCACTCCCATGTGCTCTCCGGGAGGTTCACATGTTGCCAGCGAATGCGCATCAGAGGAATTGACCACCCATGTAGGAACCGCTCATGTCTATCCTCGATCTCCACTGGGACCTCTAAGAATGTCGCCCCATCATCGATTTCCAGCTCCCCATGGTTAATGATTTGGGATGGGTCGTGCACATATCTCCTTAGCTAAGATATGTGGAAGACGTCATGCACCCGGTGCAACTGAGGTGGAAGGGCCAGGCAGTAAGCCCCCTCGCTTACTCTGCTGAGGACTTGGAAAGGTCCGATTAAACGTGGAGATAACATGTTGCTCCGGCCAAATCTCTATAGACCTCGTCGAGGTGAGACCCGTAGGAAGTCGTGGTCAATATCCTCAAACTCTATATGTCTTCGTCTCCTATTAGCATAGGAAATAAGTCTTCTCTGTGAAGTCTTCATCCGCTCATGTATAATCTACTCCTTCTTCGTTGTAGCCTAAACTATCTCCGATCCTACAAGTGTTGACTCCCTATTGTTAGCCCAGCAGAGAGGTTATCTACAAGGTCAGCCATACAGTGCCTTGTAAGGTGCCATCCCGATGGTGGAGTGACAGTTGTTGTCATATGCAAACTCCACCAAGGGTTGGTGATCCTCCTAGCTGTGAACAAAGTCAAGGACATAGGCACGGATCATGTCCTTGAGAGTCTGAATGGTCCTCTCAGTGTGTCCGTCTGTCAGAGGATGGAAGGTGGTGCTCCGATGTAGTTGCATCCCAAAAGTCACCTGTAGCCCCTTCCACATCCAAGAGGTGAAACTAGAATCTCAATCCGAAATGATAGATGATGGCACTCAATTAAGTCGTATGATCCCTCGAACGTAGAGGCGTCCCATGCTCTCTACTGAGCCCTACTCTCTGATCGGTCAGAAATGGGCCAACTTGGTGAGTCGGTCTATGATCACCCAAATAGAGTCGTTTCCTCTAGATGTACATGGAAGCCCCGACACAAAATCCATGGATATCCCATCCCACTTCAACTCCAGAACCTCTAAGGGATGAACCAAGCCCACTGGCACCTGTTGCTCCGCCTTCACTTGCTGACAAATGAGGAATCATGAAACTAACTCTGCTAAAACCTTCTTGATACACGCCCACCAGTGCTATCATATGAGGTCCTGGTACATCTTCTACACTCCTAGATGTACCTCTATAGGGGAAGTGTGGAACTCCCTCAGCACTTCCTCCTGCAGTGCAACGGGTACCACGGTACCTCCCCTGAAGAGGATGGCGTGCTCCCCTATTTCAGAAAATCCATCAGGCACCTGCCCTCTTGATATCTAAGCACATCACATCTCATATTCTATGTCCCCAGGATGTGCCCCTCTTAGTTTTTGAATTACTGGAGGAGTGATTGTGATTGACTATAGAAATGATGCTCCATCTCTATCTACAAAGGATATCTGCAACGCGGCTACCTGCTTCATTGCCTCTCCTAGTACCTGAATGCCCGATCTCCTGCTGAGAGCATCAGCTACAACCTTACCCTTCCCAGGAGTATAGACTATCTAAAAGTCATAGTCCTAGAGGAACTCGACCAATCACTGTTGTCTCAGGTTCAGGTCCTTCTTCGAGAAGATGTACCTGAGTCTCTGGTTTTCAGAGAAGACTATAAAGTGCTAGCCCCTAAGATAGTGTCACCACATCTTCAAGGAGAAGACCACTGCTACTAACTCTAGTTCATGGGTAGCGTAGTTCTTCTCTTGTCATCTCAGCTACCGTAAACCATAAGTGATCACTACTCGCTCCTACATCATGACACAGCTGAGTCCAGTCCCTTATGCGTCGTTGTACACTACTTACCCAACGCTCTCCTCTGGTAGCGTCAAAATGACTGCACTGTTAAATCTCTACCTCAACTCCTGAAATATCTACTTGCATCTGTCTTAACACACTAAGGGCTTCCCCTTCTTCATCATGGCTGAAAGGGGTGCTGCAACTCTGGAGAAATTTGGCATAAATCACCAATATTATTCAGCCAGAACTAGGAAACTCCGCACCTTCGTCACACTACTGGGTGGCTCCCAAGAAAGCACTTCCTCAATCTTCGCTGGATCCACTTCTAATACATCTTCCGAGATGATGTGTCCCAAGAAATGATCATTTTGAATCCAAAACTAGCACTTCAAGAGCATAACATAAAGCTGGTGCTCTCAGAGTGTATCCAGTTCAACCCGCAAGTGGTAGGTGTTCTCCATTTCAGAAGTCAAGTATATCAGTATGTCGTCGATGAAGATTATGACAAAGCAATCGAGTTAATGCTGGGAGATCCTATTTATCAAACTCATGAACACTGCGGGAGCATTGGATACGCCGAAGGGAAAAACCAAGAACTCGTAGTGGCCATACTAACACCTGAAGCTTGTATTCTGCACATCCTCGTCTCGAACTCTAAGTTGGTGATAGCCAGACCAAAGGCCTATCTACGAGAACCATCATGCTCCCTTGATCTGATCAAAGAGGTCGTTAATCCTCAGGAGTGGGTACTTGTTCTTCATGGTCACCTGATTCAGGTGACGGTAGTCGACACAAAGTCTCAACCTCCAATCTGCCTTCTTGGAGAACGGAATTGGAGAAGCCCATGGTGAAACACTAGGTCATATTAATCCCTTCCCATGCATGTCCTCTAGCTATACTCGAAACTCACGAAGCTCGGTGGAAGCCATCCGATATGCGGCAGTAGATATCGGTGATGTCCTAGGGTACAGATCAATGTAGAAGTCTTCCTCTCTACGAGGATGTTTTCCGTGAACGTTGTCAGGAAAACATCTATATACTAATCCACCACAACAAGAAAACTCGGACTCCGCATGTCAACTACTCCAAGAATGAGACTAGCCAACTAATGTGTGATTGGCTACCCTCTCCTTTTGATAAGTCCATATTGTGTGGCTAAGTCTCCCTTCTCGCTGGTAAAGGTGATATTGCTCCCATCCATGCGGACACACCACACCTTGCACCTAATATAGTCGATCCGAGCATGGACTATAGATAACTAGTCCATAACCAAGATGTCATCGTAAGGCCTCAATGTAGCTACAAGAAGATCACATCCGAAGCTCTCGCCTCCTAGAGTGATCTCACACTGCCGGAAACAGTGAGTAATCATCGAGCCTCCTCCCATAAGACTCTCTAGTAGTAAGGATCGAGCCAAAGGATCTGTCTGAATCTCCGAGATCCGAACAAGGGCCGTGGCAATAAAATAAAGACCTTATCTTGTTTCTAAAAGTATAGCAGCAAGGGTGCAGTATAAATAGATAGTACCTCGAATCATCTCAGGTGTTCCGTGGTCGTAGGCCTCGACTGCCTGGATCTGAGCCCGCCTCTATCCACCAGCTCCCTATGGTCGGGGTGGACCTCCTGGTGGTGGTGGTGGTAGAGCCTCGAAACATCGTCCACCACCCACTTCTCAGCCAGTTTCTCATCCTCCTGCGCTTTCTCCCGGTTGACCACCATGGTCGAACCTCTGCCTCTGCAAGGGAGGTCCCTCTACTATTTTATCCTTGTCTGTATTGTGAGTCAGGTAGTCACGAGCCATGTGTCCTTGTCCGCCGCATGTATATCACTGCCTTCCCCTCATATGGCTGACTCTGTTTCGTTTTCCCCGCACATCCAAACTAGTATTCGGAGTTATACCACCTGATGGCCTGGTCCTCTTAGACCTCTACGACATCTATCCATTATTGTATATAGAAGACTCCGCTACGTGTCGCCCTGGGGTGGGTCTCGCTGCTGGTGTCTACTCAGTGAGAAAAATTTCCACAAGAAGTGCTCGCTCTACCACCCCCGCCTGTGTCGGGATGATGAGGGGAATCGTCGAAGCTCTGATCTCTTTCTTGAGTCCCTGCTTGAGGGTTTGGGCCCTGAAAATTGGGTCTCATACCATATCTGTGGAGTAGCATGAGAGGTGAGTAAACCTCACTAAGTTCTGAGCTACTATCATGCTTCCCTGCCACAGATGAAGAAACACCGAGATCCGCACCCCATGAAGGGTGGCGGGAACAAACTCTGAGGGGAATAGACTCTCGAATTCTGTCCAAAGTAGAGATGCCTCGTCGTGTACCTGGAGCATCAACCTCCACTATCTACATGATGTTGTGTGTATGAGACTCGCAATAAGGATAACGATAAGATTACCTGGTGTCCCTACAAAACTAAAAACCCTAACGACTGCCTCCAGCCAATCTTCAGCTGCCTGTGGACCCGTCTCTCCATGGAACCTGGGTGGCCTCTGTCGTTGAAACTCGTGCAACACACTCAGGTGCCGTGCACTCTCTACTGACGGGGAAGGTATTATTGGTGGCTCAGCGGGTACTGGTACCGCTGGTTCCTCCACTGTGATGGGGCCCTTCACCGAGGCCTCATCGCTTGATGGGCTACCATCTCGCACGTAACATGGAACCCTAAATGGCTGCCTTCATGGGGTTGTCATGAAAAGAAATAAGTGAACCACAGTCAAAACAGTATAACTGGTGAGGTGAAAAAAAGTAATCATAATGAAAACCTTTCAATGGAAACACACACACAATCAGTGTTTTCGTGCACTGAGTCAGAAATCAGAGGTCATGATCATGGTGTATGGATACGTTAGCCGCCACACCGACACTGGACTCCCTAGACTGAAAATGAAACTCAATACTCTTAACACTATTTCTTCCTAATAAGATATATCAGAGTCATATGTTCTGTGGTAGAACCGACTCCTCTGATACCAATTTGTCCTGACCCTTCCTCAGGGCCCGTGTCGTGACTACCCCAATCCCACCTTCCAGAGTCCAGGGGTTGGTGACTAGAACCAAAGGAGTAAATACCGATAAAAGGGAAGGAATTTCATTTATAAAAGTAAATAAACACCACAGAGTATGCAACAAAAGTAACCAAAAAGTAGAACTGTATAAAAAAGTAATTGCTGAAATGAAAGGGGCCGGAAATACAAGCCCACCAGTAAGTACAGTACCACTGAAATTCTAGTACAACTACAGTAATGTAAAGAAGCAACCATTGAGTCTTCCTCTGGGAATCCCACCTAAAGGGTGGGTACAGATGGTCTCCTCAGCACCCCGAGTCCGTCCGTCTTCTCCGTTTACGTCCCACCGAGTGGTCCTCCTTCGAGTACCATCCAGCTCCAAAAGTCTCTAACATGATCAGTGTTGTCCATCATCTGCATCCAACACAGCGTAGTGCAGACATTGACCGTGCATGGGTGAGTATAATGATACTCAGTATGGACCCCAAGAACCCCAAAGGTCTCCCAGAATCCATGAAGGATAAACTACAAAAAAAAGATACAATCACGAAGTATCATACAACTCTACTTAGGTACATGCCCATACATATACCTAAGTCATCAATTCTAGTTCGGATCCCACTCTCGAGCCCAAGCACAACCAAACCCACATAGGAAAAATGTCAATCACATTGATAGAATTGACTGAATGTCAAGACTCTGTTCACACAGTTATACAGCTCACAAAGAGGGGTGGATATGATTAGATGTAGCCTCTGAATCATCTCCTCTACAGAACCCGCATAGGATCCAAGTGCAGAAGGCGTCGCTATCGAACCCACGGAGGATCCAAGTACGAAAATCATCGTTGTTGAACCCATGGAGGATCCAAGTACAATAGTCATCACTGCCGAACCCACAGATGATCCATGTATAGTAGTCTTCATCGTCGAGCCCACGGAGGATCCCAGTACGGTAGTCGTCACAGTTGCATCCATCTCTAGGGTTCCCTCACACAACATGCTCTATTCCGAGATGGTCCACTCCTCGAGCCAAGGGGGTTGATAAATAAACTGTCACGAAGTCCAGAGTTTATGTATTTCGAAAATCCTTCTTGCCAAAAGGAACCCAACGCGATAGATGGTGTGTCAATCAGACGCCCGGTCTGAGAGTTATTAGCATTTTTTCTCCAGGGGCCTGGTTGGAAATACAATCATTCCAAACCTGGCCATTTTTCAAAGTTTTCCAAAACTCACATAGAGTATCGCAAGTGGAACGACTAGTCATAAGGGTCCAAGTGCCACAGAAGGCACGTCGATCAGACGCGCAGTCTTTAAGTTATTAATGTTTAATTTAGAACGGGCCCACCTCATTAATCCCTATGGGATGGTGGGTCGGGTCAACCCAGTTTTGGCGGGTCCAACCCGATAGAGGGTGGGTCTGGCCCGGTGAATGACGCGGCCAATCCCGAGGCAGCGCGGTGTGGCCCTGTCCGGCGCGGCCCTGCCAGGCCCGGTGCTGCACGGCCCTGCAGGTTGCGGCCCGGCTGGCCGCGGCTCGGCCGACTGGCCAATCGGCTCGTCCCGGGTGGCCGAGCGGTCTGAGGGGGGGCATGGCCCCCTACTTTCCCAAACTAGAGGCACCATGTAGCACCGCCTTCCAATCCGGCTAGCCAAAGCCTGATGGCTTTTCCAGCACGAGTGGCTCGCTTGGGCGGGTCGCTGTCTTCCGCACGCGGTGTTGCGGCCATCTCCAACCCGACCGGCAGACGAGCCGACCAGTTTACTGACCGAAGCGGACTGCAGAATGTGGCTCGTGGTCCTCCGCAGTGCAGCGCCCTCATGGATCCACGGACTCTTCAGTCCCGCCGACTTAGCCGTCCTATTCTTTGTCGACCGAGCAGCCCGCGGTTGCAGGTCGTGGTTCTTCGCATGCGGCTGGCGTGCGGCCACTGACTTCGCTCGTCGCCCCCTCCTCCATCGCGCCTAAATCGCAAATAAATTCAAGTAAACATTTGAGGTTCATCGGGTGTCACAGTGGGCAGGCGTCACGGATGATGGCGTCGCGGAGAACGAACGTCGATTACGTAGACGTCGTGGTGCATCTGAAGAGGAAGTCGTGTCACCTCTCTTGTCACGGAGAAAGACGAAGTAAGTCACTTCGTCATTCTTCGATGGAATTAGTGTTCTTTGTCGAAGAACACTTCATTATTCGTGGAAGGTTAAAGCTCCCGTTTAATTCTCCAAGGATTCCCACCACAATATTGGCAAAGCCAAAGTTATATTATGGCTTCACCAAAATTTTAATATATTTTCGATTCCATTTCAAATTAATTAAAAAGTATAAATTAATTAAGGGTGCTCACATAATTAATTTGATAAGGTTGGAACATTAATAAAGAGGGTGGAATGTGGAGAGGCTCCACCCAATTAAATAAGGGGAGTTGTAAAAAATTAATCAATGGGGGTTTAAGGGAGTTGAGGGGAGTTATGGGGAGATGAAAGGTTAGGGCTCTTATGCGCCCCACCGCACAAATATCCTGTCAAGAGAGGTTATTTGGGTGTGGGACCCACCAATAACTTCCCTATGTATTATTTAACTACCCAAGATAAATAAAATTGTTCACAACAATTTTTTTAACTTTTTTATTAAACCCCAAAAATTAACTTTCAACCCGCATAAAACACTACTGCGGTAAAGGTCTCCTTAGCAGAATACTGGCACTGCGAGTTAATCGGTGCCCTCGTATATCGATTCCGAGCACCGGTTCAAAAGATTGAAAAACCTTCACATGCGTTTACTGAACGTACCTGAACAAAACTTCAAAAATATATTTTTGGCACACCATCCTCGGAATCAAGTGTCGTCAGAACCTGTAGACTCATAAAATTCCAAAGTATTTATGTAAAAAATTTCCATGAAATTTACAGGTCTTTACATTGTTGGATTTTGGAGATTAAGAGTTGTATTTCGTTATATAGGATTATCTTTTTGGGGATTATCTGATCTTGTACTGACCAATTTTTCTTTTGGATGATTTCTAAATATAAGGGGAATACATAGTTCATCTTTTGTAGATTATGTGATACTCTGGAAGTATATTCAAGAACTTCAGGTGTGACCAAGTCATCTTGAATTCTTACCGTTTGGAGAAAAGGTGAGTATGTGGTAAATGTTTATTAAAGGATGAAGCTCTACATGAAAAGTATGTACATTTCCTTACGATCATTGTCTTGTTATTAATAAAATTCTTCAACTATATGAAAATGATCTTTACAGAGAAATGATATAAGAACTCTTTTATAATCTGAAATTTTACACAACAACAAATTAATGGTATTGTGGAGGTTAACATTTTAGGATCATGTTCTTCATCACTCTCTATTAATCTACGAGAGTTAGTATCTCTTCCATATCCATATTTTCATGGAATACTAGTATCTATTATCTCAGGTGACCTTTGAAATTATCTTCCTTTATTTTAATGGGATATTTTTATTGACTCATTTTCTTATATGGGACATTCAATAATGTTTCCAAGCCCAATTTTAAAATTGCGAGGACGCATTTTCCAAAAGGAGGGAAGTATGTAACATCCCATGTAAATATAAAATAACACACTTTTCATAATTATTAAAATTTGTGACATAAATATTAATTTTTCTTTTATGGTCTTTCTTTGTTCGCTGGTGTATAGGATACACAACAACAGGTTTCCTTTAAATCTTATATTGCAAACAGGGATGAGTCATCTTAAAAAATTAATTTAAAATTTTTATTTTAAATGGTAGTAAACTCCTTGACATTATAATGGATGGAATGAATATATCTAACTAAAATATGACTATACATGTTGGTAATTTTTTTTACATTTATCCAAAAAATGTTGGAGGCTTAAAATGTGAATTAATCTAATTTTAAGCATAAATACTCTAATACTCATTAAAAGGTCGATTTAATGACTTTTAATGGAGAAACCAATTTAAATATAGTTTTTTCACTTTTATATGTTCTATTTGACAAAATAAAAATCTTCTTTAGAATTGGGACATCAAAATTTACTTTTATAAATTTTTTGTATTTTCGTATTAAATTCAGTTTTAGTGAATAGTAAAAAATACTATATTTTAATTCAAAACTGTCATTTAATCTAACTCATTTATTTGGATAGAATGCCTTTTTAAACGTTCTTATAATTCTATTACACTATATTTTTACCATTTAATCCAATTCTGGTCATTTGAAGTAATTTCACTTTGAAATTGGTTATAAAAAAGTGTCATCTTTTGAAAGTTATTATTTCATAAAAACACACATTTTTGTTTTGATAATGGGAATTAATATTAAATTATTTAATTCAACTTCCATATATTCAATTTTTTAAAATATACAACTTTTTTGAATTCGTAATATCAAAAATAGTTTAGGCTGAATTTTTGGTATTTTTGTGAAAAACATCAATTTTTGATGAATAGGGAAAACACTATGTAGTTGTTAAAAAGATAATCTTTTCATTTAAATGAAGTTTTACTGCTTCTGTGAATTGAATTTTGAAATTCTGATATACATGGTTGTCATTATTATGTTAAATGAAGTTCAATAAGATGAAAATATTTTTTTGGTGAATAGTAACTTTTGACTTTTTCTACCATGGTTAATGATAAATAGGGAAATTCAAGGTAAAAACATTATTATAATAATTTAAAATTATCTTAACACTTTTCCTAGACATATTGTATGATTAATGGATACCTAGAAAATCCTTGGGTGAGACCTTTGTCCTTTGAAAGCCACTTAGATATGATAATGATATTAATTACATTTTATTTAAAGTCAAATTAAAAATATCATAAACATGTATTTTTCCCTAAAACAATTTTAATATGGGGTTATATAATTGATATATTTAAAAATAAATATTCATTATAATTCTAAAAATATTTTCCAAATTATCGTATTGTTTTTATTTTTTAGACATCAAATAAATTAAATTATTCATGACACAATAATGATGCAGTGTTTACCGCATTAATAAATGATTTTGATTACTATGATTATAAAGATTAAAATAATATACAAAACCTCTCCAATTCTTCTTGGATTATTTTATTTCTACCATGAGTCATATTGTCTTCGACATTAATATGTTTTGGTCCTTTAGAAACCGAAAATCATTATATAATAAAATAATATTTTCACACATTTCTAAAGATCCCCCTTCCCCTTATAAAAAGCCATCATCTCTAACCCATAACTAACACCTCTAAATCCCCTTGGATCCTCCAAAATCTTCCAAAATAATCTCTCAAGATACCTATCTTCCTCCTAGAAGCCTTACCATAGGTAGAAGGCACATCAAGAAACCCTTTTGGTTCAATCCAAAGAGAGATACCCTGATTTAAAGGTAACATCTTCTCTTAAGTTATTTTGTTTTATTTTAATTCTCTAACCCCCTAAACTCTTTTTATTAATTTCATTTATAAAAAAAAGCTTGTATCCTAAATATACTAGGTTTAATTTGAGATTTATTCGAACTACAGGTACACACACCTCAATCTAATGAGTTAAGAACATAATGTTTCTCTAGTCAGCAAACTAACACCTCTCAAAATGATGATTGTTCAATCATGTCCTACCACCTCTTATGGTGGAAATTATGATGGAATGTTATTTTTAAATGATATATATGATGTTTATATTTTATCAAGGATTCATTAATTTATTTTACAAAAATATCTTTATGCCTTCCAATATGTGTAAATATGATAATTTCATTTGAGGTAGTGTGGACTACCGCCCCCTCAAGGTGATATGATTCGTTGATGAAACACAGGGAACATATAAATGATGGAGTTAATGAAATAAATTAATATATATATATATATATATACTGATATAATAGTATAATTAGAATATTCTTATGTGTTATTATGTTTTTGATCCATTAAATATGAAAAATAAATGAATGTAGTGTTCATCCGTACGTAGGGATTATCGTCTCCCTGAAGGGTGCATTTCATTTCTTTTCTCCAAATGTTATGTAATATAATAAATACATAAATATACAGGATATATATGACATATAAATCATTAATATCTTTTTGGAGATAATGTACCTTTGACCACATGAACAACTTGTAATTATAAGAAGTTCATTTTTGACTCAAATATCTACAAAACCATCATTATTGACATAAATAATTAAATAATGTTTACATCATTAGAATAAGTGATATATAATTAATAATAAAAATGAAAATTTTTTCGTTAGAATGTAGAAGTTATATTTATCTTATTATTTAGGAGTTTAAAGAATGAATGGGTCATGTCAGACACGAGGTAAGGGATTTCTTATCTCACTTTTAATTTCATGACATTTCCATTGTTCGGAACTTATTCCTTGAATGTGGTTTATTAAGTACATCCATTTGATATATATTTTCATGATTCTTTTTATATTCATGGTATTCTATTATTTAGTTGGTGGTTATTAGATTTTGTTTAAACGACTCCATTGATTACAATGTGGTAAGGGGATTTCATCTCACATTTTATTCTCATGGTATTCATGCTATATTTTCCACAATTTCTTTTTGTGTGGTGTATTTTCTTCCCATGATTGTATTAATTGTTTAATAAAATTTAATTTATGGTTATTTACATCTTCATTGTATGATCCATATTTCTCGTGTTGTATGTCTCGTAAGTTACCAAATTTGAAAGGGAACTTTTTAACCCAATTTCAATTTCTTGGGTTAATCTTCTAATTGTTAATTATGCCATTCTATGAATACGTGTGGAATCACGGTTTATTTATTTATGTTGTAATTTCCACACCACTTTGCGTTGATATACTTCTGATACACTTAATCACTCCACTTATAAATTCTCAAGTCATCGATATGAACTTGATATAATTAATTTTTAATCAATTACCATTCATCGATCGAATCATTCATGTCATTGGTTTTGTCTTAAAATGAACATGTGTGAATGTACTCTGATTGATATACACTGAATATACATTCATATTTAGTGCATTTATATTTTTCACACATTATTATGTAATTAATTTATCCTTAATATACGGATATGGTTTTTATATGGTATTTCTTCTAAATTTACATTCCATTGTGTCTTCATTGTTGTTATGCACCAATTAACTCTTATATTATAAATATACTATCCTTTGGAATATTATATCATGAATCAGTTTGTTCTCATGATATTATAATGTGCTGATTAAATTTTATTTCTCAGTTATTTGTATTCAAGTGTCTCTCATTTTGTTAAAAAATCTTTAACTAAAATATCATTTCAAATGTTTTAAATGTATATTCTTCTAAATATTTCTCATTAATGTCCATGTTTTCGAAATGGTTTTTATTATTTATTTATATAGACATTAAGGTTTTCAAATTATAATTCATTTAAATGTTTCAATGTGGTATGAGACACTTTGATTCAAAAATCTATTTAATAAATATTTTAAATGGTTTTGGAAAATGGTTTGATAAAGAATTGATTATGTCAATATCGTGAAATAATATATTGTGATAGCAATGTGGAAATATTATATTTCCTTTATGATTGATTTATGTGGTATGATTATGTTATGGTTCTTTGAAATTATATATATATACGGGTGGTTTTGTGATAAACCTATGGTGGGGGAGCCCGAGATAGGTACCCAATGTATTCGGTAACATGACAGAGGTAAACGTGAATGTTTCACCTAAGAGATTTAGAGAATATACTCTGATGGGTGTTTTAATGTAACTCCCTACGTAGCTATGAAAGCTATAATGTAAGTATGTTATGAATGCTCTGAGTTACCTTTATAATTTCTGATATTAGTGTGTTATTAATAAAACATAGGATTTCATATGTTATGTTATGATTGAAAAGTATTGTTTCATTGTTTTGTATTTTTTATGGGATAATATTTCCATTCCTTATTTTATATCCCTTACAAAAAATTTTATGCTCATCCAAGGTTTTTGAAATGTTTTCCATGGGACCTAAAGATGAATATGTTTGAAGGATGGGATCAAGTAAAAGTCATGTTGTCTAAAACAAAGATCAAGACATCTTTCTTTTTATGTGTTTTTATTTTATGAACAATTGGTACTCAATAGTAGTGTTTACAAATAATATTCAAGATGATATGTAATAGTTATGGCCTAATTGTCCAAACCCTTATACCTGAAAAGATATTGAATGTGAATTCTTAATTTAACTCGAGATTAACTAATATTTAATGTCAGGTACTTACATAATATATTTCATAATATCATAATTATTTCACTAGAATATATATCATTTAAATCAATACAATTTTTGAGTAATCATTATTTTTTCGATTCTCTACGGATATTTTTTTGTCAAATGTGTCAATTTAAATACTTTCCAATTTATTATTCATCTTATTTATTTTATATTTAGTTGATATACACTATAATTTGGATTATAAATGTATAAAAATTTGTTTTATTCTTTTTTATAAATGAAATTGTGTGATAGTATATCATAAGATCATGGATATTAGGTTTGGGGAATTAAATTTAGAATTAGAGAAATGTCTAATAAGTTTTTTAAAAATTATAATGAATATTTAGGTTAGAAAAATAAGTGGAAATAAAAAATAAATTAATTGGTGGTAATTACTTTTAAAAACATATCATCATTCATCTCTATCTATCATAATATTTACTATATAATATTATAATTATTAAATACATAATTTAATTAATTTATATATCATTGATGTTCTATGAGTGGTTAAATGAAAAAAAACACAACAACTACTTCGATTAGAGAGGGATATTCTGACACCCTTGGAAAAGTGATTCATAAAAAGGCTTTCTATCACTACCCATTTCCAAAAATGTTCACTATTATTTTTTGGAGACTACATGATTAGAACTCCATAATTAATTTTCATTGGCTAGGACTATTGTTAGGATGTCTGATGACGTTATATGTTTCAGAGTGTTTGTGTGAATGACGAAAAATAACACTGATATGAAATGTGCTCACAGTGTGGATAATCATTAGTATGATTTGTGACCCCAGCTGTTTATAGCATATATTGTTCTTAGAAGGAAACAATGGGATTACATAAGTCCCATGGGGTCATATATAACCATTATAACTAAAATTAAAATTGTGATTTAATTAAATAACTCATTAAGTAATACGGCTGTATAGAACACAATATATTATTTGGATTTATTATATCCAATTGGATTTAAAATACGATTAATAATTTTTACATTTGATAATATATACATTATACAGTGATCATATTATCCTTAAAAATATGTGGTTTTGAAAAATAGAATTGACATAGATAAAGTAACTGACAGCCTCAACCAGTAGGATTATACCACATCCAAACACTTTATCATTGCTTCCACGGAAGATAGCATAACTAGGATTTCCCTTGACTAATCACATGTTGATATATAAAAACTTATGTAATATTAAAACTATTAGGGAATAAGTTCAAGATCATCGAGATCACTTCCCGAACAATGTACCCTAAACCACCCCATTATGGTATCACCATCATAAAACATACAACAATTTAATTTTCTAATTTATTAAAGGGATATGTTTCATGACTATAATATTTTAAATATTAATAATTCATTTTCAATAAAAAGATTTTTATATTTCCTTCTTATCGTTTTTTATATATGATTATTATTTATATACAACAAAACATGAATATTATTTTTAATTAGTATTCAATTTAAATTATTTTATTTATTTTCAATAATTAATTTATTTTTTAATTAAAAAATAGTTACATTTTATTTTATTGTAAAATAATTTTTATTAAAAACAATGATCATTTAATTTTTATAAATTCCAATGTAATTTTTATATGGGTTCATTAAATGTTGTTATAAAAAACCCAAAATTTATGCATAAATTTCAATTCATATTCTAAAATAAAAATTAAATACATAGAGAATATTATATTTAATAAATGAGTATTAATTTTGGAATAATACTATTTAAATTATCCAATCGGGAATTTTTCATTATTTTGTGTGGTAGCTGAATTTTTGGGTAAAAAATACATTTCGTATAAATATATTGTATGTTTTATGAAATCATAATGAATCCAAATTGAGGTAATATATAATATAAATTGTATAAATCACCAAATATGTGATTTTAAATCAAAATAATGTGATTTCACCATTATTTTTTATTTTTATAAATCCATTTTGAATCCAACAAAACGATTGACATATTTTAATGTTTTAAAATCCCTTCTTTAATAGTATGAGTCACACCATCATAAGAAGGGGTATAATTTTTATAATTTCATAACATGGGCTCATAAAATAATTGAAACCACTCTTATTTGGTAGAAAACATGGGACATATTGTGATTTTAGTTATTTGCTTATATAGATTCCAAAAACATTGTTTGAGAAATGATAAATATTTACCCACTAATTTCCTATATAATCCCACCAATGCTCCAATTTACTTTCCCAAAACATACTTTAATCATGTCTCTACTCCTCCATGTCCTGTCTATAGTCCTCCCATGGTTCCCCCAAGCTCTCAATAAGACCCTCCCAAGCATTTGGAGTCGCGCTCTCATGGAAAGGGATCCATTTATTCTCTTATTTATTCATGTTTATTCATTATCTTATTCCTTATATTTTCAATTGATATTGTGAGGATATTCTTTTAAATATAACTATTACAATAAATTTCAATTAAATTTTATGATATAGCCCTTTATCTCTTTACATCCTAATTTATTAATCATTACGTGTCATATTTATGGTGCTGAAATTTCCCCATGATTTTACATGCCAAAACAATTATGTGCTGAATACCATACCTGTTTCCATACATTGTTATTCACCTTTATAATCATATACATCGTTATTGGTGATTTGAATTCATGTCTTACACACTTCTACATCATAGAATAAAATACGGTGAATGAATCAACATTATATTGTCTATAGGGCCACATATGCATGATAATGAAATGAAAGTTATGGGTTATCTATGAATTATATAGTGCTACTATAAAATAGATAACCTTTTAATCCTATAATAATTAAGTAAGGAAAATAAATAGTGGTTATAATCCATCATGGGTCTTTTTTCCATCATGATTTCTTAATATATTTCATGGACGTATTTTTCTAATACCATGTTTTATGTTGTTTCCACATTTCCTTTGTTGCCTTTATGTTATCATGATATACCATGTATTATTATTCATGCTAGTGATTGTAACCCCCTTTATTACCCAATGATAATAATATTTTATAAATTTTTTTAATTTTATCATGTTATTTCATTTTTATTCACATAATGGGATTAATAGGTCAATTATTTCTTATTTGGGTCCCTTTTTTATCCCATGTAGTTTTATGTATGACTAAATAATATTATCATGTTAAGGATGTTTTCAATAAAAATGATTTATTCCCAATTATAATTTCTTATGTAATGTATAAAATTATTAAAGAATCTATACTTCACAATCATTGGGGTTTTATAATCTATAATCTTATCAAAGAAATCATGTATTAATATGTAATAAAGAGAAGGGTTTTCATATATGATGATCAGGTTCATGGATCGAGTGGGTCATCTTGTTAAAAATGGTATCATATCTAATACCCATATTGATATACCAAGGAACTATGTTTGAATAATGGGTGTGGTCCACAATGAGGAAATTTCCCATTAAAATGAATAAGAGAGAAACACCCCTAAAAATATGATAATTAAAAAAATTAAATGATACTAGCCATATAATTATGGTGAACCATTATTTTTAGAGAATATCTGATTAGAACCCCACAATAATGAGTTATTGTATTTGATTTATGTTTGGATTGGTGACCTCCATATATGTTTTCCAGGTCTTGTGTGAGTGACGAAATAGACAACTAAAATATAATATGTTTTACTTTTGTGACAGTCATTAGTTTCATAAGTGACCCACATGGGTAATAGAATATGTTCTGTTTAAATGGAAATAAATATATTATATAACATCCATTGGGTAAGATAACTTGGTTCATGTCATGTGGTGGTTGGGTTATGATAGATATAAATACCCTGTTGCATTTTCGGAAGTTCCATTTTATATCTACTACATTGATTCCATTTTAGGATTAAACTATCTTGACAGAGTGGTGTGTGTACTTTTTGAGGTGAAAGTGGTGAAGTGGATATGTTTCCCTAATGTTATAGGAATTAGGTACCATATTTATTTTTATAGATTACCTAATCGTATTCTATTTTATATGGATTCGTAAAAAACATGTGGTTCTTGATGAATATAAAATGGGTACACAGTGGAACATTGTTGAGTTATTTAATTTTAGAAATTTATTTCTAAATTTTTAATGGGAAAAATTTACATAAAATATAAAATATATTGATTATTCCAAATTTATCCACATTTTGAATTATTTATCAAGGTATCCATATCCTCTTCCATCTCATTTTATCCCTTTTTCCTAGAGGTATCTGCGTTTATTAACATAGTCATAACTAACCCTCTTCTTGGAGGTAATGGTTTGTAATCACATAATTTATCATATTGATTCCTTATGTTAAATTTAATTGGTATATTTATTCTTCTCTATATTTTAGGGTTTTTTGAATCTAAAACATTCATGTGTCTCTTTGAGTGTAGCAACTCTTGATGTCCTATGTAACATCTTGTTACTCGGTTTTAGGTACTTCTCTACCCATTACCAATTTTCAAATTTTATTGGGGGCATCATGGGACTCTTGATGATGGATAGAATATTATTATCAAAATGAAAAAAGGTTTTAGGATATATGTTTTTTTAATTAATGTAATCTTTGAATAAATATATTAATGGCATTTTGGGGTTCTCCCCAAGTTCATTGTTTGGATGAGTTGGATTGAAGTTTTTATTGAATTTTTAGTCATTATAGACTAGAAAAAAATGAACTTTCTTTAAAGTTATATAATGATGTCAATTTTTATGAGGGACTATTCCATGAACCTGGTATATAGTGTGAATGAGTTACACACTGGATAAAGTATGTGTTCCATGAAATGATAAATGGCCAATAAAAAACAAGATGAGTTTTTAGACTATTTGTTCCCCAATGATTACACTATGTGTATAGGGATTATACACTGTGTAAATGTGACAATGTTGGATTTTAGGGTGACCCTTGGAATAAATATTTTTTATTCTACTATAGCTCCCTTTCTCCCAACTCATTTCCCTTCCTAAGTTGTTTTTGGATCCTCTGATCCATCTGTATTGATTCATTCATGGATTGATCACCATGGAAGTTGGTTTACATCTCTCTTCATGAGTGATTATTTATTTTTATTCATTTCATTGTAAAAGGTAGCATCCTTGGAATATTTTATTGGATCTGTTGACTCATGGATATGTTTTTACTTGTTTTCATCGAGATCATCTGTTTGATCATGTTCTCGAGGAAATCTCATTGTTGGTTGTGTCGTGATAGGTGTGCATTATTTGTGAATTTGATAATTCATCTTCACTAATTGTCCTTTTAATAAATTGATTCAATTATTAGTAGTTTATATCGATTCAAGTTCCTCCATGTTAACTTTTAATCCTTTTGGTGGCTTCTATTACTGTTGAGTGTGGCCCGAGTTTTGATGTAGGTTGTTCCATCTCTATAATCATTTAGTGAATTGTACTTCCACTATTTTTGATAAACTGATTTATTAAATTAAATGGTATGATCGATTTAATTTTTTCTGGAATATTATTTTTATAAAATATAGGTTTCCCTTAGTTTTAGTAAATGTAATTCTGGTTTTGATGAATTGTGAAATTAATTTTGGTAATAGAATTTGAAGCATGAAACAGTGTAAATGGTCAAATAAATTCATTTAGAAAATAGTTCACAAAAGAATCATTGGTTACTTAAGTGGAAGGTAAATTAATATGTCTTATTCCCCATCGGTGGGTTTTCTCATGGGGATTTCCTATGATACCTAGGGCTATTGTTATGGGGACTCATTAGACATGTTAGGGGATACAAATGATGTGTATTCCACTACACTCTAGACTCTAGCAATTGGTCTTGTGGAATAATTCACATGTGATTTCCCATGTTAGGCACCCTATTCCAATATATAATAACCTAATGTGTTCTTTTGAATTAGGTTACATGTGCCTATTCTTTTTTCATCTATAGTTTTGTGGTACTAACATAAACACCATATGATATATGATAAAATCATTGATTTTTGTGACATGATATATCTATTTGGATATAATGATATTTACTTATTGGAAATTAATTTACCAACATTATTTTATCATGTGAAAAATGGGAAAATAAATATTTATTCCAAGATTCATTTATAAAAACTATTAAACTTTTATGTAGCCTTATTTTTTGTAATGTTATGTATTCATTATTTGTTTTCTATATAGTTGATATAGAAAACCAAGGTGAGACCATAGTGATCCCGTTATCTCTCACATTTCATACCCATTCAGTGGTACATAGACATTGTTATTACTTTCCATGCATTGAGTGGCGTGGTCCCACAGTGTAACGATGAGGTTTTCTGACAGCTAAGATCAGTAGATAGTAGTGAGATGGTGGGGGTAATCCAAAACTACTACATGGAGTAGTTTTTTTTATGTTTTAAAATTCCCTTTTTTTTTCATGTACTAGGATATTTTTTATACTCTTGATATATTAGTTTCAACTGTTTGGTTTCATTTATTTGATATATTTACATTTTCCATTATTGAATATTTTTTACATATATATGCCTTGTTTTAGATTTTAAATAGGTGAAATAATTACATCTAGTTGTTATTTTATTCTTGGATCCTTGTTTCAATCACATGGGGATCAAGAATACCCTCTGGGCGTGTGTTAAATTTTTTTTTGGATACCAATTTGAGAAGGTATATTGTTCTGGTTGATCACATTAGGGAATAAATTGTGTGTTTTGAATAATAGACACTATCTAAGGATGATTGGAAGATTACAAACATCATTTTTGAGATATTAGTTTTATATTATGGTGGCTATATGTACAACTATTTTCATGATGACAGTCATGTTTCCATGGGATGTTGGGATGTGTGTCTCTTATTTTGTGTTATTGATTCCAATTGTTGTTTTTTTGAGTTTTCTAGTTTTAAAATAGTCTACTATGTTCTGTATTATTTTAATTTGTATCAATTTGCATAATTATGCCTCTACGACGTGGTCTATGAGTTCTATATGGTGGTACACCTGATTCTAATTAATCGAATCCTATGATGGATTAGATATTTATTGAGGCTATCATGCATGTAGTCCATGTTGTTCACTATAATGTTCCACAAGCATAGAACACATTTTTTGAGTTTGAATCAAGAGTTATTGGATAAAGTGATTGATCATGGTATTTCATGTGTGAGAGTCTATCATACATTTAAAGTGTGAATGAACCTCAAGAGTTAAAGGACCATCTTGACAAGATCTATCACATCATTGCCTTCCTTTTTATATCTTATTGATTAATGGTAATGTGTGTAGAATTAATACTTGGAGTTCTAGGAGAGTTTTGGTGGGGTTCTATGGAACAAGAAATTATAATGTGATCTTGGATTTGAAGGGTTTTATGACTCTCTTCTTCTATTTTATTTTTTTATAGTCACTGGAGGCAGTGAAGTATATAGAGTTCCTCTCTCTGAATCAAGGAGAGAATTCAGTACTTATGTACAAAGATTGGTTTTCTAGGATAGTTCTATTTTCACTTGATGTTATAGATAATGACTTGTTAAAATATTACATGTACATATAGGGTTTTCGACCATAAATCATATTTAAAGTATTTATGCTAATTATTTTAACCAATATGAAGACAATGGATAAGTATTTTATGGAAAAGATTTATAATTTTAAAAAATTTCTTTTTATTCCCATTCCCTTCCACTGAAGGGATGATTCATTGGAGCATCCATAAAAAACTAGAAGATGATGGATCATAGAAGAAGTGGTGGAGGTGGTTCTCAGTACCAAGCATGTTCAAAAACTCCAATTATAGAAAGTGGTGTGCCTCTAAATTTCTATCAATGTCGTTGTGTTATATGCACAAGGTCATGTTTTCCCACTCCTAAAATGTTGTGTAATATTTGGGGGCTTTATTGTCATCAACATCATTTCTATTTGGCCATTTCTAGTACTTGATATGGTTCGTGGATGCTAGATCAAAATGATACTAGGGTGTAGGTAGAATCATCAATGATTGTTAGGATCAACCCATAGGCCTTACAAGTGAGGCACCTTAACACAAAAAATTATATTACAGTGAAGGATGATATGGATCCAACAATAGTTAGAGTTTCCATATTTTTTATATCCACATTTGTGATTTTTTTCGTGATACGAGTGCTTCCCACTCCTTAATATCTAGTAGTATTGTTCATGTGCATATCCTTCAAATTGAACTCCTTTCATTTTTATGGATTTAGTGACCCTATTTGGATACGATATGATTAAATTTTTTAGTGCTATTATACAATTCTATCGATAGATAATGTGGAGTTAGTATGGTAATTTATTATAGTCAATCTAGAATTGTTTGATGTCATCATCGATATAGATTGTCTTGTTTCTCATTATTCTGAAGTTGATTTTAATCATCAGTGTGTCTCATATCATGTAGTTGACAGGGGCTCTTTTGTGTTTTTGGGACAGTGGTATTTGATTTATGGTCATGTAGGTTCATCCCACCATGTGCTCATGATTTTTGTGTGTGGTATTCCAGTAGTTCCCAATGTCATTTCTTATATTTTTGATCTTACCATTGCTGTTCACGGATATCTGGATGTTTTCCAAGATGATTTCTCTTGGAATCCTCTATAGAGGGAGGTAGATTATATTATTGACATTGTTTTAGGGAAATGTCCAATATTGATAGATTCATAATATATAAAACCTTTAGAATAGAAATTTATATTGGCTTAGCTTTAATACTTAGGAAAGAAGGGTTTCGTTATCCATATTTCTTTTCATGGATATCCCTAGTATTCATTTCCTACAAGACATATGGTTCACTCTAAATTTATGTGGAATATCTAATGATGAATTGGGAATCATTTAAGAACATGTAACCCTTTCCACAAGTGTATTGTTTTGTTTGATCAGTTAAAGGGCGAAATGTGGTTTTCAAAGATTTGTCTTATCTCATGAAATCTTCAACATGAAGATTGTGAGTGTGATATATTAATGGTAAAATTAATTGGTAGTTATTGTCATTATAAATTTAATATTTTAAAAATTAGTCTGAATAATTCTCTAATAATATCCATGGATTTGATTATTCAGAAATTCAATTAGCATCTAGACACTTTTCTAGAAGCTTTTGTAGATGTAATTTTGGTTTATTCAAGACTTAATCCTCACTATTAGAAAATATGTGATTTCTTTCTTAAATAATTGGGAGAATACTAATTTATGGAAATCATTCAAAATGAATCTTTTGGATTCATGAAGTGAAATTATTGGTTATTTTATTTAATGAGCATGGATTATCAGCTGATCATAAGAAGGTGAAGGTTGCTTTTTCATGAAAAGTGCCATAGAATATGCTTGAAATTATGTGATTTTGTGGTCTTTATGGATACTATTTTAATTTTTTTCATGTATTTAAATATAGTTTTATCACTATTGAATTCTGTTACTATAAATGGGTTTGAACTTAAATCAAAAGAAAAGTTTCATTCTTATTTCAAAACACTAAAAACACTTCTATGGAAGATTCTGATTTTGATCTTACCTGATTAAGCTATGGTGTATATTGTTATGTGTGGTGATTTTTTCATGGTTTGGGTTGTGTGATCATGAAGAAAGATCTTATGGTGGATTATGTATTTCTTTAGGTTAGACTATATTAGAAGAATTACCCCACTCATTATTTATAGATTGAAACTATTATACAATCTCAAGTGTATTGTTATAATTTTCTTTTTATGGAATCATTCAATGTTTTTTATGACCAAAAGTATTTAATATATATGTTATCTTATAAAGACATGAATAATTGGTATAATAGGTTAGTGGTGTACAATAAAATTTTAGGATTATACATTTCATACACCTAGAGGAAGGGGAATGTCATTTCTGATGATCCTCGAATGAAAGTGCAATCGCAAGTGGTTCCCAAATTAATCGAAGACTAAAACCTTATGAGTATTTTTTATAGTTGCATCTAGATTATTAGGAGGATTCATTAACCATGGGTTTGAATGGTGACCATTTACATTGCCACACTTGACTTAATTTTACGATTCAGATGTAGGATGACAAGGATAATGGAATTTAATAAACAATAAATGGTGGGGGCACCCTTTCAGGTTAGTCCCCCTATTTAGATTGAATTATCGGTTTTAGGGATCCGTATTTCAATTTATCATATATGAGGATATTAATTATTTTATTTAAATATGTATTCAAGATTTATTAATTAGTTCACTGTGAATATGTAGTCTAACATGAGATAGTGATTATGGTGGCGATGTATAAATAATGAAATTTATGAGTAGATGTCCTTCTATTACACCTACCAACAGATAACGTCAGTTCATTTGAAACATTAAACCATTGAACGAGCATCTTCTGGTGCCAATTCAGAAATGAGATGAGATATCCCTAGTTATTATTTTGTATTAACACATTCATCCTATGATAGAAATTCTTTTTGAGTGGTTATAGATCAGTTAAAAAAGTAAACTAATTTTATTTTCACCAAATACACCATAAAAAATAATGACCCGTGTATGTTGTATGTATAGGAAATTATTAGATTACATGGTGTTACATTGTAATTATTTTAGAAAGGTATGTTATGTTCAAATCAAGGTTCTAGAAAAGATTTTATGTGTCAATGGGGACTCAAGTCAGATTGATTATAACTTATCATATGTAGATAGATGGGCACATGAAAAATTAAATTCTGATTATAGTGGATATTCAACGTGCTTGATTCTTGGACATTGTTTTATCTAAGGATGGACATAGGTTATTGATTGGGTCTGTTTATAAGAACTATTAACTATGTTCAATAATAGTGGTAAATTTTGAGGATTTTTATGGTCTCATGTGAAGATAAACTCTTTTTTGGGTAGATATGGGCGATACATAATTTGTTGGATTATGTTTTTCTATAAGAATTCCTCAAGTATTTAGGATATACATATGCATCTTGTTACATCAAAGAGTCATAGGAAATATTATTCCGATTAATGAAATAATCCATCATAGTTTCCCTTATGTGGCAGTGTATTATTTAGGTTTTATCCTTTATTGGGTCTCCAATGACTTGGAAATAAAGCAATGTGGGCTTTGAGATGTGTTGGATCATATGATGTCACTGAGATTATTGTGAAGGTTTGTTGTTGGTTGAAATTTTTATCTCATTTGATAGGAATTAATGATTTCTTCCATGTATTATAGAATAAGGAAAATCATCATATCCCCTCTCAAATACTGAGTTTGAAAGAGATTTAGTGATAGTAAAATGTATTTTTTATGGAGAATCCAATAGGGAGCATTGAATATAAAGTGAATCACTTTATTGGGAAGTATATTTCATTGGATATAGTAATATGGTAGCATATATTATATTCTCCTTGGAAATGGGAGCATGATTTATTAATAATGGACTAGGGGAGACATCTCTTTACGAGACATATTCTTCAGATGACTTCCTAGGGATGGAATGTCTTATTTTAGAGAGTTTGTAACATCTAGTTACCCACATCTTGGAAATTCCCGTGTCATTAATTTTTCACTAGGTAATTGGGTGTTTCTTGTGGATCCTATGTAAGGAGATAATTTTTTTTGCATAAAATAAACCAATGTTCACTAATTTATGTATTTTTGGATTAATGGATTTCATTTATAAATGTGTCAATAAAATTTCATTGGATATCCCCGAGTTCGAAAGCTTTTTGTGTTGGATTGATATTTTTGTAAACAACATGAAGCTATTGAAGCCTATAGGAGAAATACACCCTATGTAATTAGAGTACATGACATGTATGTTCTACATGGAAGATACCATGATCCTGATATAGATCGTGAATATATTATACACTTTGTCAAGGTCACATGTTTTGTAATATTATATGGATGTTTTTTAGTGAAAAATAAATATGATTTTTGATGTACCTATTCCACAAAGATTACACAATGTGTAAAGGGATTAAACTCCATGTAAATTTCATGATGTTTTATTTCAGGGTGCTACTATACTGATATCTTATTTTATTCTTTTGAAGATCCTTGGCTCTAAACTTAGTGCCCTTATCTAATAAATGTGGGTATCTATGTTTAGTTTAGATTGATTCAATTAGTGATTGGTCACTTTTGTGGTTGTTTTTCTTCTCTCTAGGTGAGTGGTACATCCTAATTATTCATTACATTTTTCATAGTCGTGTCGTTTCATTGTGTAATCATATCTACTAACATGTGGTAATGATTCTTCTTTTTTTTCAGATTAGATGTGTGATAATTTTTTGGGGGCCATTATGTCATTGGTTATGGTGTAACTGTTGTGAATTGTTGAGTAATTTGTTGTTTCATATTATAAAATAATACTTTTAGTAAGTTAAATCAATTATATGTAGTTTAAATTGGTTCTAGGGCCTCTTTTGTAATCTCTTAATACTATTATGATAGGTTCTATTGTGGGCATGGGTGGAATTATTTTTCATATAGGTGGTATCATCTCTACCCTATGTTTTTGAAGATCATTGATCCTATTTTTGATATATTATTTTATTAAATGGTCTAGAATTATTTAATTTTTATTCATTATTTTTTGTATTTGGATTTTCATAAAAGATGGGTTTCCCTGCATTTTGGTATATGGTTATTTGTTTCTAATGAATATTCCAACGTTTTTGTGAAATAGAATTCAAATCATGAACTTGTGGAATTTGTTTGATGAATTTTTTGGGAAAATAGAACACGAGGTAATCCATTTGAACTTTGGTGGAAGGTATAGTAATATGTCTTATCCACTACTAGAGGGTTTTCTCATGGGGATTTCCGATTCTCCATAGGCCCCTTTTTTCTAGGGACACATTTGACCTATTAGAGGATGAATATATGGGGTTATAATTTACTATCTAGAATTGATGCATAGTTCTATTGGATTGATACTAACATGAATTTGTATTTTAGTTATGAGGTTCCCAGATATCTTGACTTAGTTTGATCTCTAGTGTGATGTTTCTTGTGCTCTTATTTTTGGCTTATACTATTTTTTTGTACTATCAATGAATTGATAGGAGACGTTATACCTGATTTTTTTGACATGATATAATTTCTATGATATATAAATATGAAATTATTTGAAAATGATTTACATAATTTATTTTGAAATATAGAAAAATAAAAAATTAAACTATTTTTCCTTGACTTCAATATTAATGTTTTTTCGAATATTATCATGTCTCCTGTTATTTAAATTTTTTAAATCTTGTATTATTGTTCAAATACATAATATGGAATACCTATCTGAGATCCCATAAGAAATTTTATCTCACACCCTTCATATCTATTCAGTTCTTCATAGACCTGGTCATGTCTTCCAAAATATGGAATGTCAATGCACCACAGTGAGGAAGTGAAGTTCTTTGTCAGTTGAGTAATATAGCTTGAGGTGAGACGGTGGGAGTCTAACCCTGCTATCACATGGAGTGGTATTTTTCCTATTTTGGTAGTCCATTATGTTTGGACATGTACATTGATATTTTTTCAACACTTGATAATTTGTTTCCAATAATTTTTTTTAGAAATACAATATATTTATCTGTAGATCATTTGTATATTTTGTATATATATGTTCTATGTTGTTTTTTTATAAAGTTGAAATAATTCCCTCTAGTTGTTGTTTGATTACTTGGCGCTAGTCTCTAGCCTTTGAATATTATTAATTACCTTTGACAATGTAAAAAGATTGATATAGGTAACTTTTTGAGAGGGTATTTAGGTATTTTTTATCCAAATATACCTAAGAGAATTATGTGTGAATAAAATGATCAATTTCCCATATACACCCTCTTTTAATTCAATTGTTTTTTCCAAATAATAATTTTCTATTAGCTATTCTCCAGGATCTTTTGTGGATTACTCCAACCTCTCGAACCCCAAAATGGAAATAGAAATTATTCAGGATAGGGAAATCCCTCTTCCCGCTCAATATATTTATGGGATGTGTTTTCAAATTATAATGTTGATGGAATATTAAAAATAATTAAATTTTTGATAAAACATAAATTTTTAATCCAATTTTCCCAAACTATATTTTTCATTTTGGTAATTTTAATACATACACATTTTACATCAACAAATTGTATAATTATAAATTGTTTTTTTCTATGTATTTAATACTAAAATTAATCCCAAATTTAATTAATTAATTATAGATTATAATTATCAAAATAAGATATTTAGCATATGAAATATTTTTTTACTGACTGATGAAAAGTGTGTTTTTTTAAATCAAATTATCATATTTTAAAAGGTTTTTTACATTCTACATAATGAATTATAACTATATTAGAATATTTATTTGGATGCATTATATATTTGATAAGAAGTTATAACATAATTTTCATCATGTTTTTTGGTTGATCTCGTAATGCCCATACACTATATACCACTTTCCCAAATTCCATAGGATATTCTTTGGCCAAGACATGGTGTACAATTTCCACTATACTATATGATATTCTTATTCTCATACATTTCATATATATACACCCTGAAGGTGAATGGTGCTATACATTTCTACATTGAGTCTGTCATCAAACCCTAATTGTCCTTGAAATAATAATGTCAAGGTAATGACTCTATCAATATAGGTAGTTACTTTTTTAGATATGATTTATAGGCTTTTAGGAATACTAGGAATTTTATTTTTATTAATCCACATTTATTATAGACTTTTTTTTCCTAAATAGACAAGATAGTTTGTCGTCTTAGTAGGTGTGGGGTGGGTATCTCATATTGATTTTTTTTTTCATGAACATTATTTCCATATATGATGCATCCATACATCATTGAACATAACAGATGAAAAGGAAAAGAAAATAGAACATGGATGAGTAACAATTTCTTTCTTTAATATGAATATGTATTTTGTAATTTCTATAGAAATATCAATGTATACATATTTGGGTTGCCCTATATAGATTCAATGGGGGTTTGTCATATAAAAATCAATTTATTTTAATCATTTAACCTTTTGTTTCTTGGTGGTGTTGTCTTTATAACTATTTTCCATACATTTTCACATATAAGGGACCTGTGTATGTTTTTTTTACCTCGGTTGGTGTGTGTTTATATAACATGTTGTTATATATCTATGATTAATATAATTTATGGTGAATATGTATATAATTATATTGTACTATTGTTTTTGGAAAGTTCATCCCTATACCTCATGGCTTATGATTGTGTATTGTTATACTATACCCTCCTCTATTTATTTTTTCAATGTGTAAGCTATCTCTCTAGAACAATTATTTAAACCCTTGTTCTGATTCTAGCCTATTGTAATTTAGAGGTGGGATGGAGGTTTTTTTATTTATACTAATATCATTTTGTTAATTAAATTATTTTAGTTTCATTAAAAATGTACTTATTTCTCAAAAGATTAGCCTAATTCGATGGGAAATTAATATAATAGTACTATTATATCTCTAATGACACAAGTAACAAATAAAAAAACATATGAAATACAAGATTAATTTATATTGGAATAATATATTAAATGGTGTCTTAATTTATTATCTTAAAAATTCCACAATTTTATGTATATATATATATATATCCTATTGTGTCCAAATGTAAGGAAAATTAATTATGTAAATTATGTATTATGATTTAATGTTCATATGATCACATGAAGATGATGATTTCTTATTTCTCTGATGGTAAACTATATTGATATTTATTATAATAAATACCTAATAACTAAATTATAGGAAATTGAATCCATATGGTATGAATGATAAGTGTCAAAATTTCTCCCCATATACATTCATATCATAAACTGAGTAAATAAAGAGTTATTATTCAAATAAAATAGTTAATACTAGAATAGTTTAATGGTTCATTATGAGGTTAATTTCACAGGAATATTTATATTTTCCAACATGATATCAAATGACCTTAATGTACTATAATGAAATTTTTTTAGATTAAAACCATTTCATTATGATTATTTGGTTATTTAGGATTATTAAATCTAATAAGAGGTGAATTATCATTATTATAGGTAAAAAATTAAAATTATTCATTAATGGATCTATATATGAATTATTCAAAAGTATAAAATCATTCTACAAAATATTGAGAAGATATCATATATTGGAATTGTATAAATAAATGACTATTTATATTTGGTGAAATATATTATAATTGAACACACATGATATTTATTTTTTGTCATTATAATATTCTATTTGAAACTATTTTAAATATTTCCTCTTGTTTCATTATTTTTTAGATACTAGGTTAATGTAAATACTTTCCACACTTATTCCATCATTAGGGGGGGACATCCTCATTTTTAATCTTCTGTTCCCCACTAGTAGTGATCCTTCCCAAAATTTCATACATTGTATCATGTTTGATTATAATTACTCATTTAATGAATTTCATGTTCAATATATCATAGTGTTCAAATTTATGAAGGCCTTATTACATTCTATATATTATGTAATTTCTCAATTTGACCATAAGAAATACCTAGATTTGGAGTTTTGGGAATCATGATAATAATAATTAGGGATTGAAACAATATAAAGAAGTCATTTTTTCTAATTCAATACTTTTAATATATTAATTAAATAGTAAATAAAAATTCATGGTTTCTTGTTATATGATATTTTTATTTTTTATTTTCATATAATTCATTTTTTTATGTTGAATTTTTTACTTTTGTATATTTAGAGAACAATTTCCTCTACATTATAAATTCATATTCTGATTTTCTCATTCGTTTCATATTATGAATGTTTTTATCTTGATTAGGAACTTATTTGATCATGTAAATTTTCAATATATACATAATTTTTTTAAAATCACAAGTTTTTTATATATACCATTGTGAAGCTAAATTTTACAAAGCCACCCTTGATATTTATTGAGATTGATTTTAATATATAAAACAATTTTTTATAAATAATTCAAAATGAATCTCTAATAGATATCAAAATTTTTATCAACCCACAATATGATGATAAATTTATATTATTGAATTAACCTTAGTGATTATATATCCCTTTCATATACTTATAATGAATCTGTTAATATTTCATGGTTTTTGGAAAATTGTGTACCTATCATTTTAATATATTTTTTTTTCTTGGTGTAAATGATGTTGGATTGAATATATTTTTTAGTTCTTTCAATATTCACATCAATATAAGAATACAATCACGTATATTTGAATATTTAAATTTTTCTTATTATGTATTCTAAAGAAACATTTTCAATGGAGTATTACTCATATAATTATAACCCACATGCAATATAATACTATCATTCCTTATAGGACAATGAAAAAGTGGTAACATGTATTATTTGGGAACATCTAATTAATGTTTAACTATAGGAAAACCTTTTTATCTCATTTCATTATAGGGGAATTGTGATTTTGAGGATTGATTATACAACCAATGAGAGTGTTATGAATTTATGTATTTTAAAACACCATATATCTTAATCCTTATGAGTACCTTCTCCATGTACTTTGAAGAGAACTCAATAATGATTATTTGATATGATGATATAAATCAATAATTAATAGGCTAAATTTTTCTACAAGGTTCATACATGTTTTTCATTGAGTGGAAAAGCCTTGGAGTGTAATGATTGTTATCCAACATCCCACCTTCAAATTTATTATCAATGGAATAGAAAATGGATTATGTAAATTTTCATTAAATTTTATTATATGATGAATGATGAATTAAAATTAATAAAATTATCATCATGTCACGCACCCTATGTTATCCCCCTCTCATTGGTACCCTTATTTGAAAAAAAATAATGAGTTGGAGATAACCCCTGATGATCAACAAAAATGATCCATAGTTTAATGATTGGAACTCAAGTATATTGTCCATAAAAGAGGAAGGGATTATCCTATTATTGAAAATTAATTGAACAGAAGTTAAAATGAGATCCACCAATCAACACCACAAATAAGTAATTAACCAATCCCAATACAAGAAATTAATTTCCTATATTAAAAAATAACAAAAAATTCAGAAGGAAGACATTGGAAGAAACCATTATCATTGATAGCTCTAGAACACCACACCTTGGTTTTAATTCTCGTATCTATCACTGTATATCCCTTGGATACTTGAAAAAAAAATCTATATTTAGTGTGGAAATACATGTATACTCAGTTTCATCCTCCTAAGAACCACACATGAAATAACGACTGAAGCATATTAAACCCTAGTAATCATAAATTTTATTTTATCTAATAACCTAATCAGATGGAACTATTTCTTATCCTCAAAATTTTTATCTCTTAATGTAATGTATTTAAGTAAAACCATAATAACATAACATGTCTGTGTTAATTTAGATTGAAGGTTACATTATTCCACATCCCCATTATTATCCTTCTCTCATTCCCTATTAGGTCACATCTTCTACTCATGAAAACCATTAGTCATCCTTACCTCAGGTAACCATTTTATAGATATTTCATCATCTCATACTAATCCTATGTATCTCGTAACAAACTCGTCACCATCATCTATTTTTTATAAAATTATATATTTAGAGGCCATTATAAATTGTGTACCATGAATTATACCACTACCCACTATAACCCTTGAATGTAAACCTATGGGAAGAAATATTAACCATGGTTTGGTACATCTATAATTATTGAGATCATTTAATTAATGTATTCGCATAGATGTATTGTTAAATAAAGTTCCATGTTATTTCCTGATATTCATAGCCTATAACATAATTCAGCAATATTTTTTATTCTAAAAATATGTACTACACTCAAAGGGAGATCTCTGAGGAGGAAGAAGTCTCCAATTTGATACCTCAAAAACAAGATGTTGGTAAAACACCACCCAAATATTCAATTTGTAATACTATCTCTAGAGTGACTAATATGACCTTTGGAATTGTAAATATAGCATCATGTTAAACCATTATATGAAAAAAAACAAAATAAATAGACAAAAAATATTGTTATAACTTATTAGGATAATTTTTGACACAACCAAGGTCTAAGTGCTACATTCAACATAAGTATCAGGATTTTTATATTTTTTCTTCTTCAAATAGTAATTTATAAAATTAATGTTAATTCATCTAATAATCCAATAATTTATCTATAATTCTTTAAACCATCATTAAATACATTTCATCCATTTAGTTTTATCATAATCCAATAAACATTTATTTAGCATATTAATACAAATTCTCTTTTGATAATTATTTTAACTACCCCATGATTATTATTTTATTTCATCTTCCTAATACTACCAACAATAGAACATCCACCCATTGGGTCAACATTTAAATCATTTCTCATTCCATAATTGTTTTCATTTATCATGATTATTCTTATGTAAACATATAAAATGATACACATAATAAAAATAGATCCAAACTGCATCAGGTATTAAGGAACACAAATATTTAAAATCTGGTTGATCGAATGATGCAGGATTAATTTGAAATATATTCCCAACATATATTTTAAAAAAATATGGCTATTTTTCGTTTTTTAGATGCTATTTAATTGTTAATATTTATAATTTCCATAATTTTGATTTAATATATTTATTATTTCAATTTTTTAATATAAATATGAATATTTTATGCTTAGTGCAAAAACTTATCTACCCCTAGTCAATATATATTTTTAAATATTTAATTTATATAATTTTAATGAATTTATTAATGAAACTAATATATTTTGTGATTCACGTATTGGAATCATAATGTTATATTTTAAGTAGTTTTAATTTTTTTAAACACATTAAGGGAACCATTGTTTATCAAATTTACTTGAAATTTAAAAATCATTATTTAATTTATTTTTGGATAATAATTAGGATATAATTTCATTTTATAATATCATAACAAATTAACAACATTATTTTTTTATCTACATATATATTTCTGTGTTATTTTTTTCTTATAAACATCCTGTATAATTCTGGATTAGTGAAAAAGATATTTTGAATACCCATAATCAAATTCTTGTATAAGAAAACAAAATAAGAGAATTAACCACATGAAATTCCTCATATAATCATTTAGTTGTATCCCCATGTACTATATTTATATACTTTTAGTCCAACATTCACTCCATCAACGTTAAACTTTATGAAAACCGAAATCATTTTCAAAGCTAAGATTGAGAAATGAAAAATATGGTCGAATATGGGATCTATTATATTATAATATCACAAAATGTTAAGAATGATCTAGAATCAACTCTATAGAGGGATAACCCAATGACTCGTAGGGAGTTATTTGATTCAATGAAATCAAATATTTTGTTTGAGAAAAAAAATTTATAATTCAATGAATAGAGTGACTGCTGATTATTTTCCATCGAATTAATAAAATATGACTTATGTGAAAAAATGTAATGCCTGATTGAAGGTGGTTGGAACAACAATGATGAAAATTATTAATGATCATAGAATGTCGGGTGATGTTCCGGGAGGTAATAAAAAATACAATCTATCAAATTGAACATGAATTCAAAGAAAATTCAACAAAGGCATGATAAAGGGTATGAATAATCATATGATCATAACCATGAAACTTTGATGGAGGGTGGAAATTATTTATTGAGACGTGATAATGATTTTAATAGGGTTGAAAAAGTTTATAGGACTAATTATGTTTCACATGGTATTGATTGTAATTATTGGATAATGATACCTTTGTATATCCATGAATATGAATATGGAGGGTTATTAATGATTCCAACATCTACATTTCTGGTTCTTCAGACGAGTGAACAACATGTGCAAAGATAAATACCTCACTGAAATCATGTGGGAGAAGACACCTTATGATGTCTGATGACTAATTATGTTTCATGATAGGATCTTTGGATAATAAATAATCAATGGTTAATTATTTAAATTTCATATTTGGATTAAAGTAGTTTATTGAATCAAAAATTTCCTCAATGTTAAATATTATTTTAAATGATTTACATGGAATATATATTCTGACATCAATGTTTATACAAAATTAATTATATATATTTTGATACCATAATGGGGAATCATTTAATTTTATGGTTCAGTAATGAAATCAACTATTTGTCTTTCACTAATGAAATAGCCCAATTATTATTTTTCATCTATTGAGATTTATGGTATAGGCTTATCTAACCAAAGTTTTCGTATTCCAAATAAATGATAAATTAGTTAATATTTTAATAACATCTATTATAGCATGATTATTCAATTAAGTGGGATAATTTCAAGGGATTTACCTACAAGAGGTGTTTTCATTATTGTGATTATAATTCATCCGGAATAAAAGTTACTATTAACTAAAATTGATGCATGAGAAATTTGTTGAGGTGGTGAAATTGGATTCCTATATTGACATGATACATCAAAAAATTATAGTATTATCCTGAAAAATAATGAAACTAATTATTTTTCTTGTAGTAAGACAACCAATAATGGGGAAGTAATTATAGGAAACATTTTCTATGCATGATCCGGAGAATCAGTTAAACAATAATTTAATGATAATATGGGGAAATATATATGACATGGTTTGGAAAATAATTATAAGGAAATGTATCATATTCTTGCATTTAATTTTGTTATCAAGAATGATTGAGAATAAAGTAAATCACCTCACTTTTTATAAGTGGTTGATCAAACTGATCATCAAACCCAAGAAATTAGATTCGAAATTTTATTTAGAAGGAATATATTAGGGGAAGAAAAGTATGTTACTATTCATTCCTTTTTAAATATAACAACGGTTTATTGGATTGAATTTGAAAAATATCATAAGATGGTTGTAGAACATGGGATTTAAGCCTTATGATTGTAATGGGGAGAAAAATGCATTGGAGGGGGTGGAGCATTAAGAATACAGGACCACCAATAACATATTTTTGATTGATCTAAAAAGGCATTAAAGGTGGTGGAGCATCACAAATGCGAGAGCCTATAAATATGAGGCAAGCCCCTTTCATTTTTGATTGAAATAATAGATAAATCCATAATTTTTCTAATTTATTGGAGGTAGATGAGATATATGAAGCTATATTTATATACATGATTAATCAAAATTAAAAGAAATAAATATTATTGGATAGTGCCAATTCGTTTATGTAATGGGTTCTTCATAATGTTGAGATATTCTGTTTCGACTGAGTTAGAATTGTGATGGCATTGTGTTCCACAAAGGTAGTTTTCATTGTTATGGTGGTAAGATTTATTAGTGAGATTCATGAATATCTATTTCAAATGTCTAGTTTAGGCGATCTCGGGATTTGGAATCATACCACAATGGTATTTTGGGAAGTAATACCTTGTGTCTACCAAGTTAATACAAAAGAGATATAGAAGATGAAACATGCATTATTTGTTTGTGTTAAGAATAACAAGACATTAAACTAAACTGAAATATGTACCATAGAATTAGAAAGTATAATACTATAATAATGTGTTGGTATTGAGTATTGAAAGAAGATAATAATACATTTATTCACTATTCCATGTCATTTCATATCAAGGAGGATGAATAAAGTGGACAATTAATATTCAATTATTCATGCCATATGAATTGTTATGTTGCAATGTTGATATGATCACTATTATACTAATAATTAGGAATTAATATCGTTATTCTAGAAAAACTGGAATATGGTGATTTAGCATATGTGGTTTCAAATTAATTGATATGGACATATAAATACATGATTATACACTATTTCATATATTTTTGTGTCACATAACAGAGGGAGATGAGGAAGTGACTGGCCAGAATTATGTATGTTGATTTTCATTTGGGTTAGGGAGAATTCAGTCCATCACTCCATCATAATCATTCTATCGTGACTAATAGATGATAAATATTGTGAAACATTTAGTTTTCTTCTGGTAATAGGTAACAAGAGTTACTTATAGGCTCCTAAGAAAGTAAAAAGTGAATAGTTGACGAACAAAGAAGAACTATGACTTCAGGTAGGACACAACAGGTAGAGGACTCTCTTAGTGTTACAAACCCTTATCAATAAGTAGAATAATATCTTAGGAGAAACTATAATGATCCATACAAGATCTATTAAGCATGAAATATTTGATTTTTTATATATTTCTACATGAGTGTGAGGTCACATAATATTCTTTCTAATCCAAACAATATTATTGTTTAATAGTGGATTGTGTTGTTCGGATTATTTCTCAACATGAAAAGGTCTAACTACTCATAGAGTAGTGAACCTTTTAAAAACAACATGTTCATTATTTATTACATTCCAATTCGTTCATATGATAGGGTTTTTATAAAAAGATATTCGTGATCCTAACAGGTCACTTTTTTAAAGGGATCAAAAGTTCAAATTGGATTACAATTACCCCAATAATAATTCACCCCCATTGTAGTGTTAGACATATCCCAAACTAGTCTTCTGAAACACCTTGACATTGAGGAACTCTTATATTTCCCTTACTTTATTCTATTACAGTAATAAAATTTTGTGCCTATATATGCTTCACTATTTTATAATGTGCGTTTTAATTTATATAAATGAAGGGGATTGGACGTATCAATTTTGTTAATTAATCATGTTCTTTTATTCTATCATTAATGTTTCAATTCACACTTTCCGATAATTTTAATTTTAGTTTAGTTCCTTAATTAAATTGAAATTTTGGATATGATAATTAATTTCAAGACACTTTTCAAATCATTTAAACCACTAAAATGTATCAACTGATTGAGTAGTTAGGACTATAATGAATGAAAATTCATGGGTAAATAAAAATTTATCCAATAAATGACCCTAAATCATGATCATTCTCACACCGGTATGGAATCCATTCCCAACATAGATAGTTGTAAAAACTATTCAATGTTATATTCCCTAGTAGGGAATATATGAACTATTTTTTATCATATTTTCTATATTAAATGGATAGCTTTATCAAAAACATAATATCTTTCCCAAGATGGTATGATTAAACACCAACTCAATATTCTATTTATATTTTTTTATTTCATGTAGTTTGTATTCTTATATTTATAACACTACAACTTCAATCTCTCTTCATTTAGGTTGCATAACATTCTTCTCTTTGAATACTTCATTACTACTTCACTGTTCAGAAATAATTTATCCATTGTAGCACTCACCCAACTTCACCTAAACTCATCCCTTCTTGTCACCATTCCAATGTGAGTATGAGAGATTTTTTTATTTTTAATGTCCATCATTCAATATTTTGAGCAACAAATTGTGAAGGATAATATTTTGTGTCATAGGGTATGGTTTAAAAAATATAATATAAAGAAACAAATATATAAATAATTTGTTAGAAACTTCTAATACTAGAGATTAAATAATTAATATTTTTTAATTAATTTGTAAATGAACATAAAATTATCATTGAATTATTTTGAAATTGAACAAAGTACGTAAAAAATCCAATTCGATCTATGGTTATTCGTGGAGAAGAGCTACACCTGACTTAAGAATGAAGAGTTAACCTTAGTGATTGTTTTTATAATAGATAGCATGAAAATATAGAAATAAAAGGAATCTAGAACATAGATAATAAGAATATAAAATAATAGATTATTTTTAGTAATATTGAAATCTGTTCTTAGATTGAAGGAAAAATATTCAAAAAAATATTTCTCCAAATAGTAATAATAATTGAAACTGTTTAAATTAGAATGTAGTTGGGAAACACAAGATGATGGGATTTAATCTGGAGACACATCCAAATATTAAATTATTCGAGATTAACCAAGACCATGAATGCGAGTAATCTGATCTTCCGGTGATGTTTATCTCATGTCACGGGAATATGAAGATGGACAATCAAGGATTCCATGTGTAGATCAATAGTGCAACGTATGGAAATATAATATTGTGGGAAGTGGTGGTTGAAGGGAAGATATGGTTTTTCATGATTTTAATTCAATGTAATACGACATTATAAGGGGAATCAATATAATACAAAGGGAATAAACCATTCATATAATTTATTTGGAAAATATTACTTATACATAATATCAGAGAACAATGGGGATGGTGTTGGGAAGGCATGATATAAAACATAAAAAAGAGAGAATGTTGAATATGAATACTAGTAACTATATTATATTGAATGAGAATAAAAATTTCTCAATAACATCTCTTTCATTATTTCTAAAATTAGTATCTCATGCAATGACATTTAATAGTAACATGAATGATAACTCCTTCAAAAGTGTGATTTAATTATTTCAGTTAATAAGTTCATTTTTCCTTTTAAAATTCCACATTAAGATATTTATGTCATATTTCTTTCACAACTGAAAAATATTGTACTTGTGAGAAACATATGATCATTTTATTTTCAAAATTTTCCAAAACCATTCATTACATGGATCATGTAGATGTATATTAGTGGATATAAATCACTATGAAATTTATAATCTCTCTTATGTTCACATATATACTTTTTGTTGAACACTTTTCTAAGACATATTTTTACCATTCTGTGTCCATTAGACATCCCCCTCAAGATATTTTTCATTTTTATTTACATTAATAATTACTATTTAGCATTTATAACTCCATTAATACCAAACACTAACCATTCTTCCATCTTTATTATTTTTCACAAATATTCACATCCCCGCACTATCCCAATTTTTAATAGAATAATAATTAAATAAAATCATCATAAATTTACCGACATTTCGTTAGGTTTGATATTTTTGGTCACTATGCTAGTGTGGGTTAGATATATAAATGATTATATTCATTGAATAAATGGTCAAATACCTAAATTATGCACTCTTGTTGAAGAAGAAATCGTTTGAGAGTCATAGTGATATATATATATCATTGAACCTACATCTAGGCATAAAAAATTTAATTTTGATACATTTAATGTGTTTTTACCGTAATTTTTTTTATTAATACATTTATATTTATTTCATTTTATCATACATTATTTTGGATTTTCATAATTGAAAATCATTTCATTTTAGATTTCATATCATAGGTCTCAAACAAGTTTTCTATATTTAAAAATTTAATAATTATTTCTCTTAATAAATTGATAAATTAGTATAAAATAATTATATTAATAACATTTGTGATTATTGTGGAAAATTTGGGAACACTACATGGTAGTGCTCCTACAGTTAGACACAACATCATTGTTAATATTTTTAGAATTACTATTTTTATGATCCCTAAAATGATTATCAAAAACAATTAAAACAAATTATGTAGATCATTACTGATAAATGATACTAAACACGGTATCCTAGTAATCAAATGAAATTGAAAAGGTTATATTAATTAAGATACGATGAAAATAAATTGATTTTTCTTGATGATATACATGTTGTAGAACATGTGTGACAAATTAATGGATGATCCAACGTGTTTTAATATATTGATAATCAATAGTAACTGTTTTACATAATTAGAAAATTCAAAAAATGAACTAATAAACACTAAAAAATATGTAGATACCCAAAAATAGGGTTATTTATTTGATTTTAATATAGATAAATATCTAGAAGAGTAGTTCCCCAATGTTTTATTTCCCCCCAGGAGAGAAAAAAATACTATAGGATTATTTTGGGAGTAATCACTCATGATTAGGAAAATTTTCATTGTGAGGATTTAAAATTGTGAAACCCTTAATTTCATTATAATATATAATGATTTATGCTATATTACGATTTTGGTGTGTTTTGTGAAGTCAACTATAAAATCGATAACATGAATTCTGAAATTCTGGGACTTCATTTGGAATGTGGTATTAATTAATTCGATATTTTTACTCAAAAATTGATATACTATATTTATATTTTGATAATTATGATGTTATTTATAATAGGTATTAATTTACAATAAAAAATTTATTAATTACCCCATATTTTAATTCTATAAATACCCACAAATTGACATAAAAAATATAATTTATACATTACTGGAAAATTGTTTGAAAAATTAATCTCATCAATATAAACTTATTGGAGATGAACTAGGTGGTTCTTCCTTGAAATTGGCCAGGAAAACTCAAATGATCTCACACATGTTTTAAAATATGTTACATATATGTTCTAACTTGAACTGGTGGTCAATAATAATTTTTTTTACACAGGAATAATAAAAATCCTAGATTAAATTAGAACTGAAAATATATTTCTATCATAGGGTTTTTATGAGAATGATTTAACCTATCAATCATGGGGATGAATTTTTCTGAACTTTAGTTTATTAAAATGGTTAATCAAACACTTTTTTATTTTAGTAGAATCAAATCTGTGAATGGGGCGATTGATTAATTTAAATTTTAATTGAATGAAATTTATAGGAAAATTAATATTTTGTAAGAAATGAATTTAAAAGGGAATGGAAATTTATTATTCTCATTAAAAAAGTTTATCACTCAACTAGAGTTGGAATTTATCATTATTTTTAAGTTATTATTAATGTGTAAGAGTATTTTGGATTGATTTAATATATTTTAAAACATTTTTTTTGGAATTTTAGTTATCCTTTCAAAATTTAATGTAATAAAGTTTCCCATACGACCCATAATTGTTGAATAATTTATTCTCTAAAAAGGGGAATATACATTTGCGAATAATATAATGTCTATATAAACACCCCATTATATGTTTTATTTTCATGAAATAATGATTTATTTAATTTATAAACAAATTAAAAATGTAGACACCATGTTGTCTTATACATTAACATGGTGTCTTTATTGTTGTGATTAAATATTTATTGTTTATGTGTGCTTTAGTATATATTATGATTCCCATAAATAGTGGAACACCATATGATACACTCAACAATAATATGGGGTGTCAATCAGTGTGGAAATCATGTTCACTAATCGTAACTTTTATCCCTTTTACCTCTTAGACATGTTAGGATCCTGATACTCATATCATATTTCCATTATTATACGAAGGTATATGAAATAATGTACTGATGGAACAAGGTAATTTTACAATGTTCACTACTCAATAAGGGTATCTAGTTAGTGGTATAGATATGATAGAATAAAATACCACCCAACTATAAGAAAATAATTCTGTAAAAATGGTTATAGTAAGAAGGGAATAACCAATCAATTGTGTAATTCTATAGTCAATTGAAATTTTCTTTTTTATAGCTCCTTCAGGGATATATATAATTACTCTAAGGAAAACCTTTTTATTAAAGGAAATTTTTAACTCCAATAATTTTATCCACCCAATGTGATTTTTCCTGGAAGTCATAGTTCTACATTGTTATTCTACATAATATTTCGTCACATTGTTACATGAAATGTAGATGGAATGAAAACATTATTTATTAAGGAATCAGAAAATATAAAACATCACTTTGTTATTATCTTGACTGAATCACAAACTACCTTTCTGATTATCTAACCAATTATTGTTCAGGTCATCATCTTCATAATTTCATTTCATCTTATAAAATTTTTTTAATGTGTCATGGAATGGATATTTTAGAATTATCCTTCATCCATAATGATATTCAACTGAATATGAATATTCCAATCAATTATTCATTTAAATAATGTAATATGAAATAGTGTATTTGTCTCATGTTCTATTTTCTTCAAAACACAATATCGACAACTATTATATTATCAGTTATCCATTGTTCATCTCTGTGAATCTAATATTTATGAATGTAAATTGCACTACAATTTAAATATAATTTAATTCATGACCGATCACTAAAAACAAAATAACTTCTTTCAATTACTTCATATCCACATCATTAATGAGTTTTATAGGAATTTCATGTCTGTTAACATTTTTCACATATATAATATTTTACATATCATTTAAAGTTCTATTTCAATTCTTTTTAGTATACCAATTTGGAAAGCCTTTGGATTTATGCTTCAATTGTATTTATATATGTGGTGGGTGTCACATTCACACAAGTTATCACACCAAATCATGAACACATTGTCCCTCATGAAAACAAAAATACCTTTACAAAGTCACATCATTTTTCTGTTGTTTTGTATGAATAAAGTATATATGTCCATCCAATAATCTCATGTGAATGTGATATATTTATTTCTTATATTGATTCAAGTAGGGTCCATGAGACCTCACTTCCATCTTACATGTAAAGACCTGTAAAATTCAAGGGAAATTTTTTCTTAATTTTCTTTAGAATTTTACAAGAGCGCGGTTTCAGACGGCACCTGATTCCGAGGCCCGGAGTGCCCGGAATTAATTTCTGAAGTTTGGCTCGGGTACGTTCAGTGAACGAACGAGCGGGTATTTCTAACTTTTGATACGGTGCTCGGAATTGAAATCCGAGGGCACCGATGAACTCGCAGCGCCGATTTTCGCTTAAAGAGACCTTTTCGGGAGTTGCGTTTGTTGCAGGTTGAAAGTTAATTTTAGGGGTTTTTAGTTTGAGTTAAATAATATTTGTTTAGAACAAATTTTATTATAACTTGTTAAAAACCTACCAAAGGAGGTTGTAAGTGGGACCCACACCCACTTAACCTCCCTTGGGAGGATTAAGTGTGGTGGGGCCCACAGGAACCCCTAAACCTTTCAAATCCTCCCAACTCCTTTAATGCCTCTTTTAATGGCTTAAGTTACTTAATTAATTAAGGGAGTTAAACCCTTTTTGAATTTCAAACCTTTGAAATTCTTGTGGTTAAGTTATGTAATAATATAAGTTAAAGCTTATATTATTCTAGGGGATTCTTTTACCACCCTGGGAGGATTTCTTGAGAGCTTTGGAAGCTTTTCTTCTTCTTCTTCAACTTGAAGAAGAACCTTCGAACTTCACGAAGAACGCTCAAGCTCCGACGAAGAACGACGCCTCTCTTCTTCGTCCTCGGTGTCAACGTGAGGGAACGCCGCTTCCTCCTCGGATTCCCTTCGTCGACATAAGAGGTTTCTCCAACGACGTATCACATCGTACGTATCTCTTCGTCAACAGAATTGACGAACGACTACCGCGACGCCCGATCTCCGCGACGTCGACTTCCGCGGACATAGTCAAATCCTCGAACTTATACCCGAGGTAGGGGTTGTTGATTTAATATTTAATTATTTCATTCTTGCTTGTGGATCGTATAACTAACGTGGGGATGTTGATTAATTTTAAGATGCGTTATTGCTTAACGTGAGGGGGCCAGACCGCATGAACACGGCCGAACCCCCTCCATCGTTCATGTTGTTTAATCTTGCGGGCGGAAGCAAGGTGGCGTGGTGCCGTCGCACCACGCGGATAATTGTACGTTCAACTTACGCGATGTCGTCGCACGCGCACCTTGGAAGAAACAACAAGAACGCGACGCCGTCGCACCGCGTTGAATGAATATCAAAGCACGGAAAAGGGGCGCGGTGCCGTCGCACCGCGCCGGACGATGAACGTCGCGGCCGGTTCCGGGCCGCGGCGGGACGAGGAGACCGCGGCCGGTTCCGGGCCGCGGCGGAAGAGAAGACCGGCGGCCGGGCCGACGGCGTCGGAAGTCGAAGGTGGGACCGGAATTTCCGGTCTCGTTGGTAAAAACTGGCCGGCCAGCTGGCCGGCCGGATGACATAAAACCGGGGGAATAAATCCCCCGGCCGGTTCAACAAAACCCCCCTCTTAATGAGGGGGGCAGTTCTTTAAAGGAGGGGGGGCAGCAGCCCCCCCCCGGTTCGTTTCCAGCCGGCCCCCACATGCGGGGGCCGTTGTTTTACCAAAACGGCGCGGCAAAGCCGCGCCACCATCCAAGAAACGGGGGCTTGATTGCCCCCGCGTGCGCAGCCTCCTTGCGGCGCTAGGCCGCCGCGGCCCGCCGCGCCGCCGCGCCGCCGCAGGCCAGGGGGGGTCGGGCCGGGTCTGCCCGGACCCGGACCCCCCGTTTCGAACCACAATTGGTTTTTGGCCCATAACTTGAGCCTCGAACCTCCGAATGACGAACCGTCTGCGGCTACGCGATCCTTGGATCGAGACGGTCGTTTCGGTATATCGCACTCAAGGTTTCGGTTTACTATGAGTTCGGCCGGGTTGGTTCGTTCACGAAACCAACCGGGCCTTCGGAGCGGAAACACTCATATCTTGAGCTACGAACGTCCGATTGACGCACCGTCAGTCGCGTTGTGTTCCTTTTAGTGAGACGGATCTTTTGGCATACTCCGCCCGAGGTTTGGACGCAGGTGGAGTACGGTCAAGTTGGTTTTGCCTTAAAAACCAACCGGGCCCCGGAGACGAAAATGCCAATAACTCTCAGACCGGGCGTCCGATCGACACACCGTCTGTTGCGTTGAGTTCCTGTTTACGATACGGAACTTTTGGTATCCTTCGCCCGAGTTTTGGATACAGTTAGTAGAGGCCGGGTAGGATCGCACCCGAAATCCAACCGGGCCCCTGGAACGGGAAAGCTAATATCTTTCATACAGGACGTCCGCTTGACGGACCTTCAGCGGCGTTGGTGGTTACGTTGAGTAACGGTCCCTTTGAGTTTACCCTATGGGAGTTCGGGGTACAGTTGAGATACGGCCGGGATTGGTTTCGCTCTCGAAACCAACCGGGCCCCTGGGACGAAAAGGCTCATAACTCACAGACCGGGCGTCCGATCGACGCGCCGTCTGTTGCATTGAGACCCCTGTGACGAGACGGTCCCTTGAGAGACTTCTTCGCGGGACCTTGTGATACTTGGAGTATCGACCAGTAGCTCGTGGAGCGGACCCTCCCGGAGACGAGCGTGCAGAGTACGGAGACCGTGTAGCCGGCTGAGACCTGACGACTGCTTGACCGACTCGACTTGGAGTGAGTCGACTAGCCCAGTGGACGGAGCGCCCGGTATTTGGCGGCAGACCCACGGCGGACGGAGCGCCTGGTAGTTGGCAGCAGACCCGCGGTACTCGACAGGAGGAGTACCTCAGTAGGCTATCTGGGTAGCGCCCGGTATTTGGCAGCAGACCCTCAGCGGACGGAGCGCCTGGTAGTTGGCAGCAGACCCGCAGTACTCGACAGGAGGAGTACTTCAGCAGTCTTAGGTTAGTGAGCAGCGGCCTCGGAGTCGTGACAGGACCACTGTACACTCTAGAGACGGAGCTCTTCAACAGTTACGGTTTCGATAATGAAAATCCTGGTTTGAGCTGAGACTTTTGACCTTTGTGTTTCCTCATGATTGAGTTGGGTTACTTGATAACTTAGGTATATGTATGGGCATATACCTAAGTAGAGTTTATCTGTTGTGATCTTCTTGTGGTTATCCTTGTTGGTTTTAGTGAGACCTTGAGGGTCTCGGGGTCCCTACTGAGTACCGTTATACTCACCCCTGCACGGGCTATGCCCGCACCTCGTTGTGTTGGTTGCAGACGACGGCCAGTACTGACAGAGGCCGAGTGTTCGAGGACTGGACGGTACCTGGAGGTGGACTATACGACGAGACGGTACCCAGAGGCAGACCACTGGGCGGGACATACTCGGAGCAGACGGCGGGACCCGAGGAGCAGAGGAGCTATCTGTACCCACCCATCAGGTGGGATTTCCAGTGGACAGCTCGGCGTAGCAGCTTTACTTTTCAGTTGCTGTTTTCCCTTTCGAGTTGTACTTTACAGTTGGGCTTGTATTTCCGGCCCCTTTTTACTTTCCGCACTTTTAGTTGTACTCTGTTTTTGCTTAGTGTTACCTTCCTCTTGCTTACTCAATGGTGTTTGTTTACTTTACAAAGGCAATGCCTTCCCTTTTTACCGGGATTTACGCCTTGGTGCTAGTCGCCAGCCCCTGGCCTATGGAAGGCGGGCTTGGGGTAGTCACGGCACGGACCCCGAGGGCGGGTCGTGACAAATTGGTATCAAAGGTGGTCGGTTCTACCGCAGACTCTGATCTTTCTTTCTGTGAAGCAATAGTGTTAAGGGTACCGAGTGTGGTTTTCAGTTCAGGGAGTCCAGTGTTGGTGCGGGCGGCCGACGTATCCATACACCAGGACCCTGACAACTGATTTCCGACTTTGTGCACGAAAACACTGATTGCATGTGTGTTTTCAAAGGTTTTTCCCCTTAAAACAGCTCAAACCAGGTCAGCTCACCATGTATATTCGTTTGATCGTGTTACGTTGTTTCTTTCAGGATGGCCCCACGACGGCAGCCAGCTAGGGTTCCGAGAATCGAACGTGACGACAGCCCACCGAGCGACGAGGCCTCGGTGCAGGGCCCTTTGTCAGCAGTGGCACCGGCGGTAGCTCTACCCGCCGAGCCCCCGATGCTTCCAGCAGCAGCCGCTGACGATGCACGTCGCCTCAGCGCACTGCATGAGTTTCAGCGCCAGCGACCGCCCAGGTTTCACGGGGAGACGGATCCCCAGGCTGCAGAGGACTGGCTGGAGGCAGTGGTACGAGTGTTAAGCTAGTGAGGACACCAGCAGACCTCATGGTGATCCTCGCTGCGAGCCTACTACACGCAGCAGCAGGACGATGGTGGAGCTTGATGCTCCAGGTGCACGATGAGGCATCTCTACTTTGGACGGACTTTGAGAGCCTCTTCCACTCGGAGTTCGTCCCAGCCACCCTTCGTGCGGTGCGTATCCAGGAGCTTCTGCAGCTGCGGCAGGGCAGCATGACGGTCGCTCAGTACTCGGCGAGATTTACCGATCTCTCGCGCTACTCGACCGACATGGTACGGGACCCATTCTTCCGGGCCCGGACCTTCGAGCAGGGTTTGAGACACGAGATCAGGGCATCGCTGATCTCCCTCAGCTTACCGACTCAGACAGGAGTACTGGAGCGGGCCCTTCTGATTGAGAGCTTCCTTGCTGAGTCTTCACCAGCGCAGCGACCCACCGCAGGGCGGCACGTAGCGGAGTCTTCGGTAGCAGGTAGCCGACAGATGACTCAGGGGTCCAGACAGACCAGACCTTCAGGCAGACGACCTCAGGGCACTGGCTCAGCAGTGCAGGGCACATAGCGCGGAGTCAGTCTTTTGAGTGGAAGACAGTGCTTTGCATGCGGCGGGCAAGGCCACATGGCTCGTGACTGCCCGACCCGCCATGCGGAGGAGCAGAAGACGGTTGAGGAACCACCTAGGCAGAGGCAGAGGTTCGACCGTGGCGGTCCGCAGGGAGGAGGCGGACGAGGCAGAGGAGCTGGCCGAGCAGCAGGTGGTGGACGACGCTTTGAGGCTCTGCCACCACCACCACCAGGAGGTCCACCCCGACTACAGGGAGTAGGTGAACATGCGAGAGCACAGCTTCAGGCAGCTGAAGCTTACGATCATGGAGCTCTGGGAGCAGGTGGACAGGAGCGGAACTAGTGGATACGTCTTTTGTACTTCTAGTTCCATGTTGATGTTTCTTTTGTGTAGCGTCTTGTATTATGAGCTGCAATAATAAAAGACGCATCCTTTGTGATGTTTTCATTCCTGTCCTCTTTTGTGATGTTACTAAGAGGTTCCAGTTGACTGTTGACTTGACCCTCACTTGTGAGACATCTACTGGAGGAGACCGGTTACCACACACTGATGCCGACAGTGTGACTCAACCCTTGGAGGCGAGAGTAACGGTTGGATCTCTTAGTAGTAGCGTCGATGCCTTACGACGTCATCCTTGGTATGGATTAGTATCATCCATGTTAGGATTGACTGTTTTAGGAAAAGAATGTGGTTCATCCAGGGGATGAGACCAGGTTTCTCTAATCGGCAAAGAAGAAATCTTGCAACTCTCGTGGGACCAGAGATGGTCCGGGCCATGTCAGAAGAGGTCCATGTCATCCAGGAGCGGATGAGGACAGCACAGAGCCGGCAGAATTCATACGCTGACAGGAGGCGGAGGCCACTAGAGTTCGAGGATGGTGACCACGTCTTCTTGCGGGTCTCACCTGGACGTGGTATTCGGAGTTTTGGCCGAGGCGACAAGTTATCTCCGCGCTTCATCGGACCCTTCCAGGTCCTCAGCAGGGTTGGTGAGGTGGCTTATCGCCTGGCTCTACCACCTCAGTTACACCAGGTGCACGACGTCTTCCACGTGTCTCAGTTGAGGAGATACGTGCACGACCCGACGCACATCTTTGATCATGGGAAGCTTGACGTTGACGATGGGGCGACTTTTACGGAGGTCCCAGTGGAGATAGAGGATCGACAGGAGCAGGTCCTGCGTGGGCGAACGATTCCTCATGTGCGCATCAGATGGCGGCACGGGAATCTCCAGGAGAGCACATGGGAGCGGGAGGCTCAGATGCGTGCTCAGTACCCTCTTTGTTTCCCTAGTTTTTGATGTATCTTTACGGGGACGTAAAGTCCTGAGGTGGGAGTAATGTAAAGACCCGTAAAATTCAAGGGAAATTTTTTCTTAATTTTCTTTAGAATTTTACAAGAGCGCGGTTTCAGACGGCACCTGATTCCGAGGCCCGGAGTGCCCGAAATTAATTTCTGAAGTTTGGCTCTGGTACGTTCAGTGAACGAACGAGCGGGTATTTCTAACTTTGGATACGGTGCTCGGAATTGAAATCTGAGGGCACCGATGAACTCGCAGCACCGATTTTCGCTTAAAGAGACCTTTTCGGGAGTTGCGTTTGTTGTGGGTTGAAAGTTAATTTTAGGGGTTTTTAGTTTGAGTTAAATAAAATTTGTTTAGAACAAATTTTATTATAACTTGTTAAAAACCTACCAAAGGAGGTTGGAAGTGGGACCCACACCCACTTAACCACCCTTGGGAGGATTAAGTGTGGTGGGGCCCACACGAACCCCTAAACCTTTCAAAACCTCCCAACTCCTTTAACGCCTCTTTTAATGGCTTAAGTTACATAATTAATTAAGGGAGTTAAACCCTTTTTGAATTTCAAACCTTTGAAATTCTTGTGGTTAAGTTATGTAATAATATAAGTTAAAGCTTTTATTATTCTAGGGGATTCTTTTACCACCCTGGGAGGATTTCTTGAGAGCTTTGGAAGCTTTTCTTCTTCTTCTTCAACTTGACGAAGAACCTTCGAACTTGACGAAGAACGCTCAAGCTCCGACGAAGAACGACGCCTCTCTTCTTCGTCCTCGGTGTCAACGTGAGGGAACGCCGCTTCCTCCTCGGATTCCCTTCGTCGACATAAGAGGTTTCTCCAACGACGTATCACATCGGACGTATCTCTTCGTCAACAGAATTGACGAACGACTACCGCGACGCCCGATCTCCGCGACTTCGACTTCCACGGACATAGTCAAATCCTCGAACTTATACCCGAGGTAGGGGTTGTTGATTTAATATTTAATTATTTCATTCTTGCTCGTGGATCGTATAACTAACGTGGGGATGTTGATTAATTTTAAGATGCGTTATTGCTTAACGTGAGGGGGCCGGATTGCATTAACACGGCCGAACCCCCTCCATCGTTCATGTTGTTTAATCTTGCTGGCGGAAGCAAGGTGGCGTGGTGCCGTCGCACCACGCGGATAATTGTACGTTCAACTTACGCGATGCCGTCGCGCGCGCACCTTGGAAGAAACAACAAGAACGCGACGCCGCCGCGCCGCGTTGAATGAATATCAAAGCACGGCCAAGGGGCGCGGTGCCGTCGCACCGTGCCAGACGACGAACGCCGCTGCCGGTTCCGGGCCGCGGCGGGACGAGGAGACCGCGGCCGGTTCCGGGCCGCGGCGGAAGAGAAGACCGGCGGCCGGGCCGCCGGCGTCGGAAGTCGAAGGCGGGACCGGAATTTCCGGTCCCGTTGGTAAAAACTGGCCGGCCAACTGGCCGGCCGGATGACATAAAACCGGGGGAATAAATCCCCCGGCCGGTTCAACAAAACCCCCCTCTTAATGAGGGGGGCGGTTCTTTAAAGGAGGGGGGGGGGGCAGCAGCCCCCCCGGTTCGTTTCCAGCCGGCCCCCACATGCGGGGGCCGTTGTTTTACAAAAACGGCGCGGCAAAGCCGCGCCGCCATCCAAGAAACGGGGGCTTGATTGCCCCCGCGTGCGTAGCCTCCTCCCGGCGCCAGGCCGCCGCGGCCCGCCGCGCCGCCGCCGGCCAGGGGGGGGTCGGGCCGGGTCGGCCCGGACCCGGACCCCCCGTTTCGAACCAGAATTGGTTTTTGGCCCATAACTTGAGCCTCGGACCTCCGAATGACGAACCGTCTGCGGCTACGCGATCCTTGGATCGAGACGGTCGTTTCGGTATATCGCAGTCAAGGTTTCGGTTTACTTTGAGTTCGGCCGGGTTGGTTCGTTCACGAAACCAACCGGGCCTTCGGAGCGGAAACACTCATATCTTGAGCTACGAACGTCCGATTGACGCACCGTCAGTCGCGTTGTGTTCCTTTTAGTGAGACGGATCTTTTGGCATACTCCGCCCGAGGTTTGGACGCAGGTGGAGTACGGTCTGGTTGGTTTTGCCTTAAAAACCAACCGGGCCCCGGAGACGAAAATGCCAATAACTCTCAGACCGGGCGTCCGATCGACGCACCGTCTGTTGCGTTGAGTTCCTGTTTACGATACGGAACTTTTGGCATCCTTCGCCCGAGTTTTGGATACAGTTAGTAGAGGCCGGGTTGGATCGCACCCGAAATCCAACCGGGCCCCTGGAACGGGAAAGCTAATATCTTTCATACAGGACGTCCGCTTGACGGACCGTCAGCGGCGTTGGTGGTTACGTTGAGTAACGGTCCCTTTGAGTTTACCCTATGGGAGTTCGGGGTACAGTTGAGATACGGCCGGGATTGGTTTCGCTCTCGAAACCAACCGGGCCCCTGGGACGAAAAGGCTCATAACTCACAGACCGGGCGTCCGATCGACGCACCGTCTGTTGCGTTGAGACCCCTGTGACGAGACGGTCCCTTGAGACACTTCTTCGCGGGACCTTGTGATACTTGGAGTATCGACCAGTAGCTCGTGGAGCGGACCCTCCCGGAGACGAGCGTGCAGAGTACGGAGACCGTGTAGCCGGCTGAGACCTGACGACTGCTTGACTGACTCGACTTGGAGTGAGTCGACTAGCCCAGTGGACGGAGCGCCCGGTATTTGGCGGCAGACCCACGGCGGACGAAGCGCCTGGTAGTTGGCAGCAGACCCACGGTACTCGACAGGAGGAGTAGCTCAGTAGGCTATCTGGGTAGCGCCCGGTATTTGGCAGCAGACCCTCAGCGGACGGAGCGCCTGGTAGTTGGCAGCAGACCCGCAGTACTCGACAGGAGGAGTACTTCAGCAGTCTTAGGTTAGTGAGCGGCGGCCTCGGAGTCGTGACAGGACCACTGTACACTCTAGAGACGGAGCTCTTCAGCAGTTACGGTTTCGATAATGAAAATCCTGGTTTGAGCTGAGACTTTTGACCTTTGTGTTTCCTCATGATTGAGTTGGGTTACTTGATAACTTAGGTATATGTATGGGCATATACCTAAGTAGAGTTTATCTGTTGTGATCTTCTTGTGGTTATCCTTGTTGGTTTTAGTGAGACCTTGAGGGTCTCGGGGTCCCTACTGAGTACCGTTATACTCACCCCTGCACGGGCTATGCCCGCACCTCGTTGTGTTGGTTGCAGACGACGGCCAGTACTGACAGAGGCCGAGTGTTCGAGGACTGGACGGTACCTGGAGGTGGACTATACGACGAGGCGGTACCCAGAGGCAGACCACTGGGCGGGACATACTCGGAGCAGACGGCGGGACCCGAGGAGCAGAGGAGCTATCTGTACCCACCCTTCAGGTGGGATTTCCAGTGGACAGCTCGGCGTAGCAGCTTTACTTTTCAGTTGCTGTTTTCCCTTTCGAGTTGTACATTACAGTTGGGCTTGTATTTCCGGCCCCTTTTTACTTTCCGCACTTTTAGTTGTACTCTGTTTTTGCTTAGTGTTACCTTCCGCTTGCTTACTCTATGGTGTTTGTTTACTTTATAAAGGCAATGCCTTCCCTTTTTACCGGGATTTACGCCTTGGTGCTAGTCGCCAGCCCCTGGCCTATGGAAGGCGGGCTTGGGGTAGTCACGGCACGGACCCCGAGGGCGGGTCGTGACATTACAATATATAAGGATTTATATGTGGAACAATTTCATGATGAAACACATTGCGGTATTGTTAAATTTACATAGGGTCATATATTTTTTTATCATGTAGTCCTGAAGGTGCAAGAAATTAATGATAATATTGAACTCTTCTTCTTTTCAGAAACTTGTGTTTAGAAATCCCCACATCACATATACTAAGAGGCTTATAGAGCCTATTGTATGGAATAAATTATAGATAAGAGATACATTATTTTTAAGAAATTTAGGGGTCTCTTGGAAATCACGTTTTAAAACAATATATCTTGGTCGTGGATGATGTCATATCTAGGTGAGTTTCACAACCTCTTCATGTTTCCTTCAACATCAAAGACTTTAAATTTTTATTTCTTATTAGTTATAGTTTTAACATATCAAAATATATTGGTAAATAAATTATTCATTAATAGATTTCCATCATAGATTATTCCCAAAAATAGGTCATCTTTTCTTTTGCGGAGAGGCCGCACATGAATACAAAAATTACCATATACCTCATCAAAATCTCCTTCTTGATTTGAGATAAAATAATTTCACAATGTAACAACATTTTATATTGATAGAGTCCCCACAAAATTCATAAGTTATTGTGTTCATGAAAAGTGTTGCGTGAATTAGTATAACCCTATAGAATTGGATCAGTTATACTCATTTCAATCAATATAGTTGATTCTGGGAGCACGAAATAACCACCAGTGGAGGAAAATTGTTGAATGCTTGGAGTTGAGTATCCCCCATGTTGGGAGGAAGTGTATGACTATGTAGATGATTGATGATTGTCAAATATCTTTGGATGGGAATTATGTATTATGTCTATATCATTTTAGTAATGTAATAGTACCCACTCTATTTCCCATCCCTCATCAGTTTGGTACTAATTTGTGTTCAACATAATAATTTATTTTTTCCATCACCAGTATGAGAGACAACATCATTATACATTACACACACATCCCACACAAAATTTTCAACATCATTTTTTTGTCCACGTACATCTTTAAGGTTCTATGAACCCACTAATGCTCTACATATTCCCAGGAAACTTCATGCAGGTTCCTATATAAATTTTCACACATTCATTTCCAGGTTCTTTCCATAATGGTTTCCATTTCTCGGGCTATCACAAATGTGGGATATGGATTTCTACACATAAGTGGTTGAGTTAGAATCCTTGTGTGGTCCCCCCCATTTTTTGAAAAGGACACAGATATATTCTTAAAAAATATTTAGTATGATATTTCCAACTCAAAATAAAATTCCATTTTCTAAATAACATCATTTCCATGAAAAAATTAACTATATTTTTATCTTTTTGAATGGATTCAAAAATATTCTATAAAATTAATATTTTCATGGAATTCAGGATTTACAATATCTCTTGATCCCAAAATGGATAAAACATTAATCATCTTCATTATTGGTGAAAATTTGATTACACCAAATTCCAATAAAACTTATAAATTAGAATTTATAAATGATAACAAATTGAGTTGTAACCTAAATGTTTTAAAAATAACATCCATAATATAATATTAATTGAGAATTATATTCCCCATCCATTCATCCAATTTACATTTCCAACAATTATAAATCTTGGATATCAGGGATCCTTAAAAAATTAATTTCTATCTAACAACATCAAAATATAGATATCATGATATTTTTCAATATTGGTGACTACCATTGTAAACCAATAAAAATTATAGGAAAAAAACACTATTCAATCACTAAGTATTCACATGATATAAAAAACATTTTCTTACTAAAACTAAATGGGAAAGGCGCATGATATTGTTATTTTATTGGTAATGTAACGACTTAGAATGTGACCAGAAAGACGTTGGAATAATCCTAGGAATATTTATGAATCTAGGAATGGAGTCTTCAATGAAATATGTGGCCCAGGATCCCCAGAGCAGTGATTTTAGAAAAAAATATTAATTATATTTTAATCATGTGTGTGTATTTTTTTTTTGGAATCATGCATTATAGCATAGTCTTGGATTGGAATTATGAGATCGTGAAGGAGTTCAAAATGTCTTCTTTACCCCCAACACACCATTAACTCTATTGATTTGATGTGTTGGTTGGGAGGGAAATCAGGGTTGGGGTGTTAAATATAGTAGAGGATTTAATTAAAAAGTAAATCTCTCTTCCACCTCAAATCCCTATGTGCACGCATGAGGAGATAAATCCCCCTCGCATCTCCATCTTTTGCGGAGGATAACCTGAAGGCTAGATAGAGAATACAAAGCACCATCGGTCTAAGTTATTAATGGTGATCACTCATGGATCATGAAGCATCCACTTTTGTCAAAATATTTGACCTAGAAGCATCATCGTTTCACGATGAGGTATGTTAATTGTAGGGAAATTCTGATGGATTTTCCCATCTACATGGTGTGTAGACAGGTGGAATGTGTTGGGTTTTCTCCCCATTTGGTGAAGATAAAATTAGGGGACTAAAGGCCATATATAATGTGTTACATTCCATGTATTCAATCCATGTCATGTGGCCAAGGGACAAATCTTGGGGAGCCGTGTGAGGTTCACGACCATATAACCGTACAGTTCAAGGGTACCCAAACATGAGTTTCCAAACATAGGCATGGGAAATATCATTTCCATGTGTTTGTTTAGTCCAAACACACCATGAAAAGTATGATACACAGTGTGTATGGTACATGGTAGTATAAACTGTGTGGAAGAGGAACACAACCAACGGGTCATGTAGTCATCACATGTCATTTACCATGGGGTACACATCATGTAGTGTACAAAATTGTAAGTTTTGTGTGACAGGAATACATATTCACGGTCTAGTGGGGTGAGACATTCCATGTACCCATGGTATAATCAATATTGTCCCAAATTCCTAACCAATCCATGTGGGTATGGGATAAGACCAGGTGTTTAGTTGGGGTCACATGCTATGTAGACCGCATGTACACACTGTTTGGTCTCTCTTTGGATGAGTTTCCACATTTCACATTTCCTCCCCCTTATATTGTATTTCAGCCCATGAGTAGCCCATCCTGTGTATTTTTTCACATATAATGTTATGGTGGCCCATGTTTGCATCTTTGAGTTATGGAATGGAGGTTGCATTTTTTTGGTCTCTCAGCTTAGCGACACTGATCAGCAATCTTGATTGGGTCCCCCATAGTCTCTTTTAGTGATATTTTGACCATCATGGCTGAGTTGGTCCCCATAGTCCTTTCTTTTTTGATATTTTTGGTATCATTTCCTCATCACAAGATTTTGACCCCTCTTCAGTTGATTCGTGCATATGTATAATGGGTGTGTTCTAACTTTCTAAAGTTAGTCACCTTAGTCAACTTCTACTACAGACCTAGTGGACATGGAGCACATGTCACCCCAAGAGGTATAGTGAAATATTCACATCACATCATGATTCCCTTGAATAGTTCCTCAAATTGGTGTTACCAATATTTAACAGAACATTGATCTGCTACCCAAGAGTCTTTTCTAGTAGGGGATGGAGCCCTAGTGCTACATGGGAAATAACCCTCAATATGTATATCGATATTCATTCTTCTGTCATTCACCAATGATGTGTTCCATGTTTAGGGTTTTTTGAATCATTGCTGATATGATACCCTACATTGTGAGTAGAACCTGTTGGGTTTTGTTGAATCATCATGACAAACACTACATGGGGATGATCCTCTATTTGAGTGATTAGATTGCAAGGTTTTCAGATTTGCTTTGTGGTGTCCCCTAGACGATCCTTGTAGGGATCACATTTTTTAGTGATATCATGTGGTTTTCCAAACATGATACATATAATCCCCCAATGTATCCTAGGAGGGATCCCCTTTTAGGGGAATGAGATATACTATGTTATTTTTTCACTAGCATATTAATAATATATGAGTAGTGTGTTCTCTCATATGTATTCTCTTGGGAAGGTTGTTCTGCCATCATATTTTATGAACCTGATTCAGTGGTATCTTCCAGTTGTTCGATCAGTGTATTTTGGGTTGTGCGATATGCAATGTGTCTGTCAAATGAGTGTCATCTAGAATGACTATGCATACAAAGTGTATTCTCGATGGTTTTTTTAACCTCAAGTAGAAACATGTCACTAAATATGAGGTCTGATCCTTTTATGATTAGTATTTATCAGTTTTATTTCATGTTTTCAATGTGTTGTTTTATTCTAACTAGGTTTAAACACAATGTGGTATGAGAAAACAAGTCGTGTTTCACTGAGGATGGTCTTGAGATGAAGTTTCTCTATCATTTGGGTTCCATATGGCTGGTTCACTCTAACTACTACATTTCGATTTTTCTCTTTTATTATTGGGGTTTTCAGGTGCCTTATGAGAATAATTATACTTATCCTTGCATAGGCTTTCCCCTAACATGTTGTGTTTTATGAATACCAAATTCCTTTTTATGGATTCCACGGATGACCTAGAAGAGGTGGAGCTCACTGAGCTAGACAAAATAGGTGGTCACTATAGCTTTAATGAGGATATTTTTGGATGGTACATTTTCTTATTATCACATCCTTCTAAGAAGGCTGGACACTTTTGTAGTTTTGTTTTGCTGGACATTCATTTTTTTCCTTTTATACTTCGATTGTTCACTGGTTTGTTATAAATTTAGGCATGCATTAGAGTTTTCTATTTATTATATATCATTTCTTGGTTTCATGGAGGTTTATGTGGGTTTATTCATACAGGAACCTTAGTTTATCTCCTATCTTGTTTCTGATAGCTTACTCGATGATGGTCTCCATCACATGGCCTATATAGTTTTTCTTGGGACATCGCGGCATGAGCTGCAACAGGTAGGGTCACGATGGAGTGGAATTGAGTGGGATCCACATTGGAACCATAGTCGAGATAAAGGTTTGGGTTTCATTGCATCGATGTTTGAATTTTATTTTTTCAAATTTCTTACGAGTGGCTTCTGTATTTCTGTGGCCGACCGATGAAATCATTCGATTTGACTCTGATAACCTACCTTTTATCATTTTACATGAGGACACTGGTCATGGTGAAATAAATGGTACATGCATCATATAGTTCTAGGTGCCATGTTTTTCATATTCTAGTTGATTCATATCCCTAAATATACTCTTTTACTGTGGTTCATCATGATTTTATTTTAGGATTCCCCACCAAAAATATCTACAAATGGTTCCAAAGAGGGATTATGTTGATGATCCACTTGACGACAAGGCATAGTGCATGGCATGGGTTCTAAGGCTGGATCTCTATGTGGACCTCCAGTCAAGCCCCCACTCGTCAAGTAGTCGGTTATACCCATAACATATGAAGAGTATGAATGTAGGTGGTTGTCACTGCATTATTTCCAGAGGAAATTGCCACTATGGTTATGGGGTGTCCCTGAACCCTAGATAGTAGATGACTAGATCACATCAGTCAGATGAGTTTTTTGTGTTCTAAGAGAACAACCCAATTAGATGAATGTCCTAGTGGAGAGCATGTGGATTGGTTTTTCCGGGTGGTAGTGGAGTCTTTTGATGAAGACCCACGATGTGGATACACTCTCTTGGGGGATTTTTTGTGGAAATTCAAGGGAGAGACTTAACTGGCCATGTTATGGATAGTGTGTATCTTGGAGCTTTAGTAGCTTCAATAGGATATAAGGGTCATGGTGGAGTACTCAGAGAGGTCTACAAAAATATCAATTTAATCCCTATATATGGTTTTTAATTCATTATTTCAAGAGTGGACCATTGAATAGGGCCTGCAAGGAGTTTCCTGGGCGTTAGTGGTATTTTTATACATTCCAAACTATGTTGGTGTGCTAGAGTGAGCCCTAATGTTGGAGTGACTTCAAGATGAGATATGTATTGAACTGTTATTGATGGTAATGTGGGGGTTGATTCCTTGGAAGATGGTTTAGCATATGGTAGCTTATGACATGCATAGGGATCTCGGAATTCACAACAATTTAGGAGGTTATCTCAGGATAGAGGAATTAAGGATCAGGAATTTAAGGATGGTTTTGCTCAGCCATTGGAGAGGTGATGTTATACTTGTGATGGACGGGGACTTTTACTGGAGATTTTCCAAACCATCATGATAATTATAGAGATATGGTTGACGGATCATGTTGGATGATTAATTGTTTTGATCATGGATGTCTTCATGGTGGAGAACATAGTGGAGGAGTGGGTTCAGTAGTAAGAGGATGAAGACTATATGAGTTTTAACCACCTCCTCAATGTGGTCCATGCTAGGATCAGGGATCTAGGGGATGGGGAGTGAGGACAACTACTAGTTTTAGAGTCCTTTGCATCAAAAACTCTGATATATAGAGTTACACTTTTTGTCCCATTTACATTCTGGTGATGTATTGATTGAAACTATTGGGAGGTACTATTTCCTTTATGTTTTCTACTCAATGTGTGTTCTAAGTGACATAGGTCATTGGTAAGACCCTCTGTTTATGTTTTTCTGAAATTCATCGTGTGCAAGAGGCGGTGGGATCCTCCCCCCTCCTCGATATGTGTTTTTTTGACTCATTTTATGAGCATCAAAAAGACATAGTGCTTCCCAAAGTGTACAGTAATGATGTGTGGGGGATGAATCCTTCTAACTTGTTTGTTCATGGTGGGTTTGAGTGGTTGGAGGTTTTTTCAAAGGGCCTAGAAAGACCGTGTGTGTGCTTGGCCATCCCTGGTTGTCTTTTTGTAACCTTTCTTGTTTAGTGTTACCATTATTCATATGTTTCTTGAGGAAGGTGTGGTTCAGTTGACATGGCTATAAGCATTTAAAAATAATGGATGACTACCCCTCTAAGATGTTATTTGGAGACGCTCTCAGAAATATTTAAGGTGAGCCACTACCACCCAAAATAGATAGTATCATGGTGTGGTGGATGAGTTCCTTTTGCACGTGTGTTCGTAGTTGGTTTCTTTGGTCTATGTGTCAGTTTAGTAATGGGTTGTACCATTAGACCCCATCGATGCAGATGGCACTGACCCATGGTACATTCCACCTGTCGTAGCTCAGGAGACATGTGGCAACTTATTTCAAGATAACAAACTAGTTTATCTGGAATTAGGTTTTTGGCCCTTGCGGTTCCCATGAGTGTTTTTTGATTGAATCTTGGGAACCCTTGGTTTCCTTTGTGGATGTATTGGTGAGCTCGCTGGTAGGGGAGTCTGAGTAGATAACATAGATTCTTCCCATGAACCAATCATTTAACTTTTCAGGGATGAAAAGGATTAAGGATGGTAGGATGTAGAGATTCAAGATTTGATATGTATAATTTTGAATATTCCAACCAATATTTTAAAATCCAGGAATTGAGTTGAAACAGGAATATAGGACTAGGGGTCCCTCGATCGGGATATTTAAAAATAGAATTCATAATATTGTAATGAAGAAAACACTATTTCTTTTGAAATGTGAATAACTCAATTGTGGAGTATCTGATCAGATTTATGATATGGGTGTTTAATTTAAATGTAATATTTTCCCTAGTTAAATATAAACTCTATCAGCATAGTATGTCGAGTCTAAGGTGATTCGGGTCCAGGGTGTCAAATAGAGGGTTGGATATAATTAAAAATTAAAATCCCTCTTCCCCATCCTCTATCTTGTGGACAAACAGGATGATAAAAATTCTCCTTCCCTATCCCTCTAAAATTAAGGTATTCCCATAGGTTGGATTGACAAAATGATGAAACATTGTTCTTGGATCATGACAGTGATCACTCCCGTATCATAGAGCGCCGACTTCTATGTGTCGATTAAACCACGATGATTCAATGTTTCCCTATGAGGTAGGTTGTGTGAGTTTTAATTCATGATCCACTTGATTATGCATCATAATACTGTTTTATATCCCCTTAACACTTTCTAGGGACAACTTGAGGGTTGATCAATGTATTTTAGGGTTCCCTTGGGGTGGGGTGGGGATTATAAAAGTAGTTTGATGGGAAATCATGATATATTTTCACGTCTATATAGTGTGTATACTAGAAGAACGCACTGTGTCTTATTCCCATTTAGGGAATATGATTTTTGGGGAATAGATATCATGTAAAATGTGTTACATCCTATGTATTCACCCCATTCCATGTGTCCAAGGGCCATGGATAGGTGTCCATGTGAGGTACATAGTCATGTAAACGTACACGTCAAGAGTACATAGACATGAGGTGCCAGACATGAGCACAAGAATAATTACATGTGCAGGTCATACTTTATCCCAAAAATTCCATGTACTATGGGATTCAAGGTGTGTACGTTAAAAGGATGGTCATATCATGTTGAAGCGGAACATTTACAAGGGGCATTTAGTTGAGACACATCACATACCATGGGTAAACTCAATGTACGGTACACATCTGGCTTTTCAGTGAGAAAGAAATACATGTTCCGGGCTTGAGTGTGGTGATACATGTAATATACCCTCGTTATGCTCCTTGTTGTCCGATATGCGCATCCAATTCGTGTGGTTAAGGGATATGACCAGGTGTTTTGTGGGGTCACACACCATGTAGAACCCCCATATATGTCGTGTGGTCTCTTATTAAAGGAGTTTCCAACTTTTATATATCATCCTCTAAAGCACGAATTATGGACCCTGTGTTTCCCATAATAATTAGTTATACATATAGATCATGATGGTTTCCTTAGTCTGGGACTTGGATTTGGGGTGTGCAGGTAACAATGGGTGGGTGTCTTGGGTTAGTGATATTGACAGGAAGTGTTTTGTGGGTCCCTCTTGTCTCGTTTTGTTTTTTTTATACCAATAAGGTTGAGTGGGTCCCCATTGTTACTTTATTTTGGAGGGTATCGGTATCCAATACTCATAAAATTATTATGACCCCTTTTCAGGTAATTCACATATGTATAGCATGGGTTTGTTACCACAATCTAGAGTAATAATCAACAGTCTACTTCTACTCTTGAATCATCTAACTTGGAGCATGTTTTTCCTAGAGAGGCCCGGTGTGATCCTTACATTCCATCATGTTACTATGGTTGGGAAATAAGAATATGTGTAACCAATATTTACCATGTCATAAATCCACCATTGAAGAAGATGTTACACTAGGGTATGGATCCAAAGTGAACTCAGGGTGCTGACCCTCTACCTGGGTATCAAGATCCCATCTCTTGTCATTATTCTCTGAACAGATCCATAGGTAGGGATTGTGGAATCATTGGGGATATGCTCCCCTGATATTTGAGTAATAAAAGATGTTCTTTTAGGTTTAATTATGACCAAAACTATATGATTGACGATCCACTATATATGTGACATGATCTCTAGGCTGTGAAAAAAGGAAGTGGTGTCTCCCATTAGTTCCAAGGAGAGATGCCCATTATGAGGGAGATCAGGGGGTTTTGTAGGCATGATTCCTAATGTCCCCCAAGTGCATTCTATGTGTAATCCACATTCCAAGTAATGATATTTATTTATTACCATAATTACTATCATAATGGTGGTATCCTTTGGGCGTGTTCTCTCAGATGTATTTACATATGATGGCAGTGAAACCATCAACATTGAAATACTAGATTGCGTGAAATATCAAGATTGTGCCATTAAGAATGGATGGTTATGTGATATGGAGTCTACATCCCATACAAGTGTCATCTAGGATGACTTCAATCATGGTGTGTGGTCTTTATAATTTTATTTAGATCCTCGAGTAAGAAATTGATGCTACATATGAGGTCAGAACCTCTTGTGGGGATTATTTCTTGGTGTTATTTCTGGGTATCCTTGTGGTTTTGTCTCCTCCTAGGGGTGATACACCATGTATTTTGATCTAACTAATAATGTTCTACTGAGGATGGAATATATATGGATATTATATTTTATTTGGGTTCCATCTAGTTGGGAAAAGATGACTATTTCTTTTTAGTTTCACTCTTATATTTTGTGGTTTTTTGGGCTCCTACAGAGTTTATTTATACACACCCCTATACTGGCTCTTCCTACACATTTTGTGTCTTTTCTCGACCAAATACCATTCATCGGAGTCCATGTAGGTCCTTGAGTAGGAAAATATTAGTGATCCAGACCGACCAATGTTGTTACCAGTGCTTGGACGTGTATCATACTAGAGGGTGAATTTAATAGTGATCCCCTCCATTTGGGCAGGTTGGATTCTTTTTAAGTTTTAATTTGGTCATAGTGTATCTCCATTGAGTAATTATGTTATACAGAGGTTTGAGATAAATTTATGCATGAATCCTAGTTTTCAATTTCTTATATCTCAACATTTTCGTGTGGAGGTGTATCTTCCTTCATGCGTGTAGGTACCTCATTTTATGGACTCCCATGTGTTTGGTAACCTACTATGCAACGGTCGCTAGCCCCTAGCCTATAGAAGCGGGCTAGTGGAGTCACATCTCTAGTCCCATTGGGTCATGTCATTTTAGGTAACCCCACTCTCAAAGTGACAATAGTTAATTTTCTAAGTGATTATGTCTAGGGACATAAAATATATCATTTCAGGAGTGTCAACAGCTGATTTTTTTATTATTGAGAAATTCATTAAATTTTACACTTATGTTGTTATATTTTATTTTATTTTTTATTTATTTTTAATAAAAAATACCCCATCATTGAATATTTTTCCCCTTGTTACGTATTTCTAGATGGTCTAAAAATATTAATTTCTAAATGCATTGTCCAAGAAGATCACTTCCACATCCTCTCCATTATTAGGGTCTCATCATTCTGATTGTTAATTTTTAGTTATAATTTTTTTTGGTTTCATGTAGGTGTATTAATAGAGAGACTAAATAGAGTATGATGTTTTTGAGAGGATATATTATGAGCCCAAGAATAATTTGGAAAATCAAATTCTAATAGGAGTGATATTCTTCATTTTATATTTTAATTTATCTTTTATCATTCATTATTTTATTCGATGGATGCTTTGTTTTATTAAAGTGTTTCTCTCAAATAGTTTTAAAATATATCATATCAGAAAATAGAGTGTAGTAGTAAATAGTTTCATTTTGTTCTAAATTGAAGATAATATGTTTAAATAATTATTTTTTAGGTATCATGATTTTTCTTTATGGAAAATAATATTGAAAAAGATTTCAAACCACTATAGTACTCTAATTATGTTATTGGATTTTATTTACTCTTTTAGAAAATATTTCAAAAAAACATTACTACTCTAATAAAATCGAAACATGATACTATGTTGAGACATAAGGAAAATAATTTAAATTGTTTTAAAAAGTAAGAAAATTTTGTTTCAATTAAATCTATTTTCAAAATGGGATGGATGTTTTGTAAAACATACATTTTCACTTTCTATTGACCTTGGAGGATTTTTTATTGAATAAAAAATATTTTGATAATAATAAATGGTTTATTTCTTCCACTCTGAGATTCAACATTAGGGAATGTGTGAAATATTATATGTTGGATAAATTCCATTTAAATGATGAAAATTTTACTCTAATGATTTTAACAAAAAACAACACAAAATAATTCAAAATATAAGTTTTTGGTTCTTTGGTTTTCTTATTTGATTGAAGAATAATTTTAATGATTAGTGGTATGTTTTCCACTATGAGGGGGATACTACTTTTAATAAAAATAAAATATGTAATGTGATAAATAATTTTAATATATTTATTGATTTTATTTTATAGAGTCGTATTCATTATAGAAATATTAATTAATTTTTCATTCAGAAGGAAATAGAAATTATTTCTAACTAAATTTGGTTTTCAAGAATTATATGGATTTATTTAAACTATTTTTTAAAAAAAATATAGGAATTTTTACTTAATGTAAAGAAATTATATTTGGATATCTATAAATAAAAATTAAATTAGGGTAATAGAAATTTATTTTTCTATAGTGATTTACATTTCAATGAATATAGGAAAATATTTATTTTTATTGAAAATTGTATTTTCATTCAATGTATTTACAAATTAGAATTATTTTTTAAATTTTTTAAAAAATTATATATTCCATTTTCATTAAAAATAATCCCATTATGGTATTTTTAATTATTATTAAACTAGAATTTCATATATAATAATTCATATTTATGTGGTTAAAATTTAATAAATATTTTCCTTATATTTTTTTCAATATAAATAGTAACCATAGTAAATATTTTTCAGCTTAGTAAGTTTAAATCTGGTAATAATGGATAAAAATAATGTGATATGGACCAAAACTCCCACTGAATAATATATTTATATTATTTGATAATTTTTTACAAATATTACCTTCTATTATTCTAAATTTTCTAAATTTATTTCCACTTTCCATAGATTATAACATATAAATTTGTTTTGGTAAATGTAATGTAATAATTGTTAGGATCCTGATTTTAATATCACTAATATTTTGTGACAGGTATAAAAGTAAAATTTGATTGAATATATAAGGATATTTGAAATATAAATTATTCCTTATATTTCTAATTAAAATAATATTTTGAGTGATCAAATAATTACCTTAAACTATAGGAAATACCAACTATGTTTTTATTTAAATAATGGAAAAATTAAATAAATTATTTTGAAAATATAAAGATTCATATAATTTGAATGAAATTTCTTGTTCCATGAATTTAATAGACAAATATAACATGTTAAGTATTTCTAGGGGATTTTATTTTAATTAGGTTTCTTTCAAGTTGTTTTCAATGTTATATTACATGAATTTTTCCAAAAATATCATTGATTATTTTTTTATAAAATATAATTGATAATTAAATGATTTTAAAATAATAAAAAGTTTATAATTATTTAATAGAATTTTTACTGTTGATATTATCAGTCAGGGGACATTTCTGTTTCACCCTACCATATATATTAACGTTCAATAGTTCTTTGGTGAAAAAACCATGATAAAATGGAAAATGTCAGAAGGGTTAATGGGGATTTTAAATAAAGAGATAAGGGTGAGAAAATCAACTAAACATGACAACATTTTATTTAATGAAAGGATTTAAAGAAATATTTATCTTATATTCAAATTATATCAATTTGGATCCTTTTTCTATGAAAAATTATTTTTTATTAATTTAGTATTTTATGTACTTCCTAGAGTTCGCCACCATTAACTTATAAAAGGACACTGACTCTGTTATCTTCCTCACACATTTTCAGAACTATAGTTTTGAAAATATCATCCCAAATCTCTCCTGAACATCACTTTGTACAAATTATATTCTATTTAGTGTTTTTAATTCTGTAGGATCGAAATAATGGTGTAGATGCTCAATATACAAGAGGGGGTGAATTGCACACTTTAAAAATTTTCTTATACAAGGAACGATCTATGATTAACAAAGGTAAACTAAGGGAATTCAAACACCTTTAACACTATTTAAAATATTGGGTCAAAGTATGAAGTTACAAACTTCTAGTTATATACACTTGCTTAAATCGAAAAAGAGATTCCGAAAAACAGGTTCCAGAAATATGGATCTGGAAATTGAAACTTAACCAAAGTTTACAAAATGAGATTTTACCTTAAAGCGTATAGAATCAAAATTAATCAGAGTATAAGTGTAAGGAAATATAAGAAGGTTTTAATTTCCTTACAATACAAAATGCAGCGGAAAAACTTGTATGAAAAAAGTAACAATATATAAATCTTTTAACACATAGAGAAGGGTATCCAACAACCTTGTATAAACGTCCCTTGATTTATACATTCATGAAAGTCTGTCTTACCCACAGCCAGGTAAGCCCTCGATTCGAAGATTGGAGTTTCTGTCTGGCTCTCCCCACAAGCCCTCAACTTCAAGGTAGTTGGAACATCTGTCTTCCTCGGCATGGAAGCCCTCGAACTTCAAGGTAGTTCGAACCTTTGTCTTCTTATCCCGGGATGCCCTAGAATGTAATCACTAAAATTTGAAGTTGCATAAAGCAATTTGAATGAGAAATTAAGTACGCACAAGGTATGAAAAGCTTCTCTCTCTAAAAATCACCTTAACAACATCTAGTCTCTAGATCAATCAACTTTTTGTGGATCTCTTTAAAATCAGCTCCTATTTATAGGCATAATTGGAATAGTTGGCTCCCTCCCCCAATGGTCATATTTTCTGTAAATTTCAGAGGTACCTGTACACGTGTCAATAAACCAACTGTTAGTTAGAAGAAGAATAGACGACATCGTTTTATAATAAAACATGTGTAATTGAAAGCACGGAATCGTTTTATAACAGGCTTTACAAATCAGAGTTTATTAAAAAGAGCGTAATGTAAGAAAAATAAAGTTCGGAGTCTAAACAAAATGGAATTTGGAGTCTATAGCAAAAGGATATTCGGATTCTGTTTTGTAGGAATTTGGAACCTGAATACTGTAGAAATTTGGAGTCTGAATCTATAACGAAATTCTAAGTCTAATTTTACAAGAGTTCATAATCTGAACTTAATGAAGTTGGAGTCGAACTAGTAAAAGTTTGAAGTCAAACTCATAGATGTTCGGAGTCGAACTAATAGATGTTCGGAGTCGAACTCATAGAAGATCGAAGTCAAACTCATAGAAGTTCGGAGTCGAACTAGTAAAAGTTCAGAGTCTAGAATTCCGAGTGAAACTTTCATAGTGTTCGTATCCAGAATTCAGATTGTAACATCATTACGGTTCATATCCATAATTCAGAGTGGAACTTCATTACAGTTCACATCCATAATTTGGAGTGGAACTTCATTACAGTTCACATCCATAATTCGGAGTGGAACATCATTACAGTTCACATCCAGAATTTAGAGTGGAACTTCATTACAGTTGACATCCAGAATTCGGATCCTAAAACAGAATGCTTCATATCTAAGAATTATATGATTCTGAGATTTTTGGTATGAATCTGATTTTTACATTTAAGAAAAATATTGATATGTATAAGGAAATATAGGTTAGGGTAAATTTCCTAAGGAAAGAATTTTTCCTTAGAGAAATAAAATATATATTTTCTTTAGTATAAGGTGTTTGTTATTTTTAAATCAAGAAGGAATGGAAAATTCATAAAGTAATCATTATTGACTCAAAAATCTACCCCTTTATGGAAAGAACAAACAACTATACGAAAAATTATATAAGGACTTTGAAAAATTTCATTTGACTTTGAAATTAAAACTTATCTCTCATTGTTCATGGATTATGATGAATACAACTAACTCCCCCTTAGGCATTAAAACTCTATGGACTATATTCTTGATTTACAAAATGGAGTTCTCATTATCATGGGAATGAAAAACATTGTAATGAGGAATTCCACCCTTACTTTAAGGATATCATCACTTAGAAATTTTTCCTTCTCCATTTTAAAATTTTCCCTGTCCCTTTTTAAGTAGTTATTTTTTCCTCTCCCCCTTTGTGATTATCAAAAAGAATTTAAGGGAACGTAAAATTAATAAAGTAACTGAAACATTAGTACATAATATCACAAGATACAACCAACCAAAAATTTCGTTTGAGTTGAAAAAAAAATTACAAGGAAAGGCAAATGCAACAAAAGATCAAATTGAGTCTATTTGTCTTCCTTTTCCTTTGGGATTAGCTTCTTCAATGAGGTTTTCAGATTCTTCAAATCCTTTTGATCCTCCTCATCCTGCCTCTCCAAAGCTTTTGTCCTTTCATATTTTGATTTCAAAACTTCTTCCTGAGCCTTTATGGCCTCTTATTGCATCTTCACGAACTCATCTTTCATTACATGCTTTTATTAGAGCTCAATCTGGATATCTATATCCCTTTTAAAATTTTGATCAAGAGAGTTAACATTATCATTCAAATCATTCACTTGATGATTTTGAGAATTTTTCTCAGTGGAAAAAGTATCCTGAAGATTCTTAATCTTGGAGTCCTCAGTGTCAAAATCATCTTTAACTTCATTCTAAAAACGATCAATCACTACCAAGTCTTCATCAACTTTCTTAGACCACAAACTGACTTTTCTGCATGACTTCCTGTGATCATCATAATTGATAATGAAATTTTTTTGATCCGCCTCAATTTTCACACACTTATCCATCACCATGGATAAGGATTCTGACTTCTGATTTAGACTATGTTGCAACATCTGGCATCTGGATTCTATAGTGGGAAATATCTAAATGGTGTCCACCAACTTTTTCAAAGACATGACACCAATGTCATGACCCTGTGGTGATGATTCCAAATTATACACTTTCCTTAGGGATTATTCTTCTTCAATTTGCACCAGATTCCTTTTAGAAAAACCACCAACCTTCTTCTTTCTTATAACATTGTTTGTTTGTGTATCCATGAGCGCATTATTTCCTTTATCAGTTTTTGGCATAGGTTCCTCATTAGGAGATTCTTCATCAGATTTAGATACTTGAACAATCTTGTCTACATCTGGTTTCTCCTTATCTTATCCTTCTTTAAGAAAATTATTCTCATAGATTACTTCCTCATCAGATAATTCATTACCTTTCTCTTCTTCTTCCTTATCATCATATTTTTTACATTATTCCTCAACTCCCTTTTCCAGAGTGACATGTTTTGTGGATTCATCCTTTTCATGATAGTCTTATAATTGTTTGATTAGGTCATCTAAATTAGCGCTTCCTTCTTCTTCTTCCTCTCCTTTTTCAAAAACATCTTCTTCTAGTTCATCACCAGCTTCTTTCTCTTTTAAGATTTTCCATAGTAAAATACTTTTTACTAGGAGTCTCTGGTAATGGTTGAATATCCAAAGTTTCGAGAAGGGGAATCTTCCCAGAGGCTACGTCAGTATCTCTCAATAGATATTGCACAAGCTCAGCATGAGACATCGTTTTCTTCATCTTCTTCTCTTCTGCATGCCTCTCTAAATCATCAGATGCCCTCTATTTTAATACCTTAGCCTCAGCAGGTTCTAATCCGAAATGTGGATCCCCTTATTTCCTTTTCTCCTTATCTTCCCTCCATTTAGCTACTACCTCTTCTGGATATGCTTTCTGTTTTTTCGGTATGGGAGGTACAGATTGGGTTTTCTTAGCTTTGGGGGTTTTATCTTGAACAACCACTTCCTTAAGCTTCATCTTCTTAGTAACATTCTTCACTGGCTCATCTTTTTCCACATTGTTCGGAATGATTTCGGCCCCTTCCTCTGGAAAGTTATAATAGTCTCTTGTTTCCTTAGAAAAATCCACATTCATTCTTGTCAGTGTGTCATCACTGACATGAATAAGCTTGAAATTCCGAACCATATACTTACATGCAACCTTGAAAGAATCTAAAAACCAAACTATCAGCATTGATAGTAAGGTAGGGTACATGTTGATTTGATCTCTCAAGTGTCCTTCCATGATGTTCTTGATAGACACAAGAACATGCCTCATCAGATTTATTTTTCTTAGATTCACCAAGATGTCTATGAAATATATGTCACTTTTCTTCAGGGTATCTCTATCACCCTTTCTCGGAACCAAGAAACCATGTACCCAAAGATGAAGAATCTGATTATTAGGAGATAGGTGAGCAATCATTACTGTCTTTACATCAGCAAGTCCAAGACATTGTAATGCCTTAACCTTAACAAAACTACCTTGAGAAACCGAGAGTTTGTGTGGACAAAATTCAGCTTCACCTTTGTATGCTAGCACCAACAAGATTATCGCTTTGGTGTAAGTAAGTTTGTAAATATTACAATAAGACGTGAAAGAAAACTTGTATCTTCCATCTTCCTCATAAAAACATACTTTTTCATAGAATTATACTAGTAACTCCGGATAGACAGCATCATGATCACTTGTCTTGGACACATATGCATCTTCCCAACCATTCATCTTGATATTCTTGGAAATGATAGAATCGTACATGTAAATGTTCAGATGGACCAGTCATTCTCTGAACCCTTTCCATTTTTAAATTGGCTTCTATGTAGACATATCTGGGGAAGTAGATTCAATAGTCATTCGTAATGGAGTGCTCTGGAAGATTCAGAACAACCTTTATCAAATGATGTAGAGGTTCGATATGCTAGAGCTTGAAATCGATGTGGGACAACCATCGAGGGTGCCCTTTATATAGGCGATGGAGTTGACCTTTATACATCCAAAAACCATCTAACAGTTGAGAAACCATTTGATTTGATCTGATTTTTACAATCATACCTGCAAGGAAATCATGAATTTGATCTTTTTATGTTTTAAGAAAAACAATAGGATTTAAGAAAACTAGAACCCGAGAAAATTTAAGACTCATAAGAAAAATATCAGCAAGCAAAATATGACTACAAAAACTTATGTAAGGAAATCATACCTTTTAGATTGGTCAGGAAGTTCATTCGTAGTAGGTGATATTCTTCTTGAAAAAAAAATTTCCTATGAAAAACTAACTACGAAAAAATTTAAAGTTAAAAACACTTTGAGTACCAAAACACTAATATGAAAATTATGAGTATGAAAATCCCAGTTTGAAAAATTATGAGTATGAAAAAATATGAGTTCGAAAAATCAAGAGTACGAAAAATTCCAGTACAAAAAGTCTCACTACGATTGTTCTAGTTCCAAAAATTTCAATTATGAAAATTCCAGTATGAATGTTTCATTATGAAAATTCAAGTACGAAAAGTTGCATTACAAAAGATCCAGTTCCGAAAGTTTCCATTATGAAAATTCAAGTATGAAAGTTTCCTTACGAAAATTCCATTACGAAAAATTTTAAAAACTGACTATGAAAATTTTGATTATGCTAACAAGAAAATGTATTCCCCCTATGAAAAAGGAGTTTATTACTGTAAGGATAATTGTTGAACAAGACGTTAATGAAGAAGTATTACCTTACGGTTATCATTATTGAATTCTGTTTAATGTATTAAAATCTATCAGAGGGTGAAGATTTTGTGAAAATGTCAGCAAGTTGATCTTGCGTTCCGATAAACTGAAGAATAATATCTCCTTTTAGTGTGTGATACCTAAGAAAGTGATGCCTAATATCTATGTGTTTTTCATGAGAGTGATGTGTTGGATTTTTACGAAGGGAAATGGCACTTATGTTATCCCACAAAATTTGAGTCTTACTAAAACTCATGTCATAGTCTATGAGTGTGTGTTTCATCCACAATAATTGAGCACAACAACTTCCAGCTGCTACATATTCAGCTTCAGCAGTGGAGAGTGCTACTGAGTGTTGCTTTTTTCATGACCATGTAACTAAAAAATCTCCTAATAAGTGAAAAGTTCTGGATGTACTATTTCTATCAATTATACATCCACCAAAGTCATCATTTGAAAAACTCTTTAAAAAATATCATTTCTAGAAGTGTAAAATAATCCGGGATCCATGGTTCCCATTAAGTAGCGAAAAATTATTTTCACTTTCATTAAATGAGATTACTTATGATTGGATTGATATCTGGCACATAAACATACTGAAAACATCTAGTCTGGTCAACTAGCTATCAAGTAAAGTAGACTTCCTATCATACCTCTAAAAGATGTTTGATCTACTGGTTTCCCAGCTTCATCATGATCAAGTGTGTTTGAGCTACCAATAGAAGTACTAATACATTTAGTGTTGTCATAATCATACTTTTTAAGAAGATCATTAATATTCTTATGTTGGGATATATAAGTTCCTTCTAGTTTTTGAGAAATTTGAAAACCAAGTAAAAATGATAACTCACCCATCATATTCATTTCAAACTCAAGTTTCATTAGATTTTCAAAGTAATCAGTTAAATATTTTTGGGTTACACCAAATATAATGTCATCAATATAAATTTGAGCAATCAAAATATTTATCTTATCTTATTTTATAAAAAGGCCTGTATCTTCATTTTTCCTTAACATAATTATTTGGAATCCAAAATCCTGTAAGTCTATCATACCAAGCTCATGGGGATTGTTTAAGGCCATACAAAACATTGGTATGTCTAAAAACATGATATGGATGTTTTGTGTCTTCAAAACCAGGAGGTTGGTCAACAAAAACATCCTCTCGAACATAACTGTTAAGAAAAGAACATTTCACATCCATTTAAAAAAGATTGAAATTAAAAAATGCTGCAAAGGAAAGTATGATATGAATATATTCAAGTCTAGATACTAGAGCATAGGTTTCTTCATAGTCTATAACTTCTTGTTGATTATATCTTTTAGCAACTAGTATAGATTTATTTCTAACAATGACTCCATTTTCATCACACTTATTTCTAAAGACCCATTTTACTCCAATAACAGAAGTTTCCATAGGTATTTCAATCATCTTCCAGACAATATTCTGTTCGAATTCATTTAGTTCATCATGCACAGATTTTATCCAATCATCATCACCTAAAGATTCATCAGTTCATTTTGGATCCAATTGAGAAAGGAATGCTAGTTGTTCTACTTTATTTATTAAGGAACTTGTTTTCCTTATAGGTTGATTGACATCACCAATGATATTATCACTGGGATGATTCTTTAGAAACACCTGACTTGGGTTTTGAAAAACCTGTTCATCTACATAGGGTTGAAAGTCTTTTGGGGTAAATGTCTCAGAAATATTTTCATGAAAATTTTCCTTCTCAAAAGGATCTTCTATCAAAGGTTGATAATCCGTTTTTGAAAAAACATCTGAGGATGTAGGTTGGGATGGTTTAAAAAATGGACTAGACTCATCAAATTCAACATGTATTGTCACCTCAAGAGTACAATTGTTTTTATTTAAATCTCTATAAGCCATAGAAGTTGTGGAGTAACCTAAGAAAATTCATTCGTCATATTTTGGTGTGAATTTGTGTAGATTATCTTTGGTATTCTGGATGAATACCTTGAAACCAAAAACCTGGAAGTAGGAATCTCAATGATTTCAACCATTCCATTACTCATAAAGAGTTTTTTTTTAGAAAAGGTATAATAAAAACTCAATTTATAGTATAACAAGTAGTACATACAACTTCTGCCCACAAATTTCTAGCTATAGATTATTCACTCAACATGGTTCTAGTTATCTCTTGATGAATTCTATTTCTTCTTTAAAACACACCATTTTGTAGAGGAGTTCTAGGAGCTAAAAATTTGTGAGTAATACCATTTCTACTACAAAAAGATTCAAAATCTGAATTTTTAAAATATCCTCTAGGATCACTAATAATAGTTTTCGATGGATGGTTTTTGTTATATTTATCCTGGACTCTACAACTTTTGAAATAAGAAAAAGCTTCAGAATTCATTTCTTAAAAATAGACCCTTGTAAATCTAGTGTAATCATCAACTATGACAAATACATAATACTTTCCAGCAATGCTTCCAGTTTGTGTTGGACCACAAAGATCCATGCGAACCACCTGTAACACATCAGTTTTTGGGACATCACCGATTGATTTAAAACTAGATTTATGTTTCTTACCATATTGATAAGGCTTAAAAACATTAGAAGAATCAAATATATGCTCTATTAGATCCATAAAAAAAAATTTCTTAGAGAGTTTACATAAGTTCGTAAGGTTATAGTTACCTAGTCTTCTATTCCATAACAAAGAATGATATTCCATTACACTTAGTCAAGGTAGTTCTTGGCTCCTATGTTCTTCTATGTTTAATGTGTAAAAATTTTCTTGCATATTGGCAGAGAGAGTAAATTCTTCCTTGGAATTATGAACTAAGCATTTATCATTCGTTAAATTCACAAGGTAACCTTCATCACATAATTGACTTATGCCAATGAGGTTTTTCTTACGACCCTTATCAAATTAAAAATTTGAAATAAATGCTTTACCAAGAAGAAAAATATTACATATGCCAACAATTTCTCCCTATGCATTATCTACGAATGTTACATTTCCTCCTTTCGACTTGATAATATTTTCATAACAATTTTTGTTACCAGTCATGTGCTGGGAACATCCACTATCCATATACGAAGTGTTTTTGTTGGTACATTCCCTATTTTCCTAAAAATGATAAACAAGTTATGTTTTCAGAATCCAGACTTTCTTGGACCCGGAATTGATAGATAAAAAATTTTGGGTATCTGCATTTTCTTAGAAAAATATGCTTTATGAATCCCAAGAGATTGAACTCTATTCAAAGAATAGTTTTTCTTCCAATGCCCACCACTTTGACACTTAGTGAAAAAAGGAGATTTATAAGGAAAAAAATAGTTTTTTTTTTGAAAACAGGTATTTGGTTAGTATATCCTACTCCAGTAGTGATTCCGTGAGGTTTAATTTTAGAATAAATCTTCTCAAAATTTTCCTTCCAAGAGGTAAATATTACACGGAGCTTCATAAGAGAAAATATTTCAGATTTAAGTCTATGGACAAAATTCCTATCCTCAGGAATCATTTTCTTAGAGTTAGATTTTCCATAAAAACATTCATCTTTAAAATAGCATTCTTAAGATCTTTAGAAAGTTATTCCTTATCAGAATTTTCATTCTCAAGGTCTTAAGAATGTTTTTCTAAAAACTCTTCTTTATCTTTCAGATCTGTAAAAAGATCTGAAATACATTTTGTAACAATTTTTTCCCTAGTATTTTCCTTGTCTAATTTTGTAGAAATTTTATAATTTTTTGATTCAAGTAGCTTGACAAATCCAGATACTTCTTCATATGAAGGTTATTCATTTTCCGAGGATGATGTATCTTCATTAGAAGAACTATTTTTGGAATAGTAATCCTTATCATGAGATAAATTTTTTAAAGCCTTGGTAGAGTGTACCTTGGCCATAAGACATGTATGTTGAAAAGAAGTATTAGAAATGATTCCCATATTCTTCTGAGCCGATGAATCATATTCTGAAGATTCACTTTCTTATGAGTCTCCATAGCTAGAACTGAATGGAATATTATCTTTCAGACTTTTCTTAGCTTTATCTTTGTAAAACATCTTACCATTCCATTCAGAATGCCTCTCTTTTCTTTATTTCTTTTTAAGCATAGGGAAATAAGGTCATATGTGTCAACTTCTCTTGCATTCATACCATGTGACCTATGAATCTTTATTATCATTCCATTCCATCTTCTTATACATGGATTGTAAATTTCTTTGACCAGCTATCTTGTTCATCCTTCGAGAAAGATTTTCTAACTCTTTCTCTGAGTCTTAACTCTCACTAGATTCAGATTGGATAGTAACAATCATCGATTTGGATCTGGTTAATCTCTCAAGAGTCTTAGCTTTAATGTGATTTGATGTTGTATTAAAAGCAATTGCACCATTCACATTCTTCATTTTGATGTTGTCATCATCTCTCTTCATTCTTGTTTCATGATAGAGAAGATTCCCAAACAGCTCATCTAAGGAAATTTGAGTAACCTTCCTAGTGTCATCAATAGCTGTTCTCTTTGATTCACACTCATTGGGCCTAATATCAATTATCTTGTCAACTATAGCTTCATTTTCCATACCTTTATCTCCAATAGATTGTAAACTATTCAAGATAGTCAGAAACCATTGATGTACTTCGCTAATGGGTTCTCTATAAGGAAAATTAAAACCATGATATTCTTCTCGCAACATAGCTCTTCTTGTCTCTATGACTTTGGATGTTCCAAAATGTGTATCTTCAAGTTTCTTCCATATACAGTTAGCAGCATCACAAGAAGAAATTTGGCTATATGTGTTCCTAGTCAATGAAAATTATAGAGTATTGCGTACAATATAGTTGAGTTGATAATCATGCTTCTCTTGGTTGGTGAAAGTACATACTTCCTTATTTGAAATTTGATAACCTCTGGTATTCATAACAATGTTTTCTACTCCTGTATTGATAATGAATGTATTCATTCGATCTCTCCAATACTCATAATCATTCCCATCAAAAATTGGAGGTCTTGAAGGATTTAGGTTGTCGATGGAACAAACATTGTTTCCGGTCATTTTAAAAAATCTTTTTACCCAGTAACATGTTAATAACAAATGTTTTGACGCAAGGAGTATATTCCTAAGCAAGGAAAATATAGAACGATGAAAAACTGAGAAAGAAAAACTTATATGTGAGTATAAGTATTTCAGAGACCCCCTCTAATACCAATTGTAGGATCGAAATAATGATGTAGATGCTCAATATACAAGAGGGGGTGAATTACACACTTTAAAATTTTTCCTTAAACAAGGAAAGATCTATGTTTAACAAAGTTAAACTATGAAAATTCACAACACCTCTAACACCAATTAATATATTGGGTCAAAGTATGAAGTTACAAACTTCTAGTTCTATACACTTGCATAAATCTGGAAAGTTATTCCAATAATAGTTTCCAGAAATATGGATCTGGAAATTGAAACTTAACAACAGTTTACAAAATGATATTCTGCCTTAAAGCATATAGATTCTTAATTAATCAGATTACATGTGTAAGGAAATATAATGAGGTTATATTTTCATTACAATAAAAAATGCAACGGAAAAACAAGAACAAAAAACAAGTAACAAGATATAAATATATTATCCCAAAGAGAAGGGTATCCAACAACCTTGGATAAAGGTCTCTTGATTTATACATTCAAGAAAATCTATCTTACCCACACCTAGGTAAGCCCTCATTACGAATATCGGAGTCTCTGTCTTGTTATCCCCACAAGCCCTAAACTTCAAGGTAGATGGAACCTCTGTCTTCCTCATCAAGGAAGCCCTCGAACTTCAAGGTAGTTGGAACCTCTGTCGTTTTATCCCCAAAAACCATCAAATGTAATCACCAACATTTGAAGTCGCACGAATTAATCTCAATGAGTAGTTCAGTACGCACAAGGAATGAAAAGCTTCTCTCTCTAGAAATCACCTTAATAGAGTGTGGTCTCTAGATCGATCAACTTGTTGTGGAGCTCTTTCAAATGAGCTCCTATTTATAGGATCGGTTGGAACGGTCGGCTCCCTCCTCCAACGGTCATATTTTCATTAAATTTCGGACGGACCTGTACACGTGTCACTAAACCAAAGGTTAGTTAGAAACATAATGGACTTCATCGTTTTATAACACAACATGTGTAACTGATAGCACGACATCATTTTATAACAGACATAAAAAATCAAAGTGTTAGTAAAAAGTTTGTAATGTAAGCAAAATAAATGTTTGGAGTATAAAAAAAATTGAATTCGGAGTCTATAACAAAATGATATTCGGATTCTGCATTGTAGGAATTTGGAACCTGAATTTTGTTGAATTATAGAGTCTGGATTTCTAAGGAAATTCGGAGTCTGGTTTCACCAGAGTTCAGAATATGAACTTACAGAGTTCGAAGCCGAACTAGTAAATGTTCGGAGTTGAACTCATAGAAGTTTGGATTTGGACTCATATAAGCTTTGAGTCGAACTCATAGATGTTCGGAGTCGAACTAGTAAAAGTTCGGAGTCCAGAATTTAGAGTGAAACTTTCTTAAAGATTGTATCTAGAATTTGGAGTTGAACATCATTACGGGTCATATCTAGAATTCGCAGTGGAACTTCATTATAGTTCACATCCAGAATTCGTAGTGAAACTTCAATAGAGTTCACATCCAGAATTCGGAGTGGAACAATCATTAGAGTTCACATCCAGAATTCGGAGTAGAACTTCATTACAGTTTACATCCAGAATTCGGATCCTAAAATAGAATTCTTCATATCTAAGCATTATATGATTCCGAGGTTTTGGGTATGAATCTGATTTTTAAATTTAAGAAAAATATTGATATGTATAAGGAAATCTAGGTTAGGGTAAATTTCCTTATGGAAGGAAATTTTCCTTAGATAAGTAAAATATAGATTTTATTATGTATAAGGTGTTTGTGATTTTCAAAACAAGAAGGAATGGAAAAGTCATAAAGAAAACATTATTTACTCAACAAATTCTATCATAGTAAGTCTTTTTTTGTACACCTAAAGAGTTTGTCTGAAGAAGATGTATATTTGTTATCTATGGGAGTATTTGTTTATTTTTTCTTATACATCTCCTTATAATCCTAATCCTACATGGTGAAATAAAAAAATATCTTTGATATAATAAGATATAATTATGTCACTATCATTATCAATATCATTCTCCTCTTCCATCCAATGTGGAAAAAAATTATTCGTACGTTCATGTGGACTACCACCTCTATGTAGTGATATTCTTTGTTTTCAATCACCATCTCAAATGCATAATTATAATGATGTATTTAATATATATATATATAATATTTATGAAATATTTATTATTATATGAATATAATATATCCTAAAATTCATTACCATTCTATCCATTGAAAAATTATAATGTCTATCATGCATACGTTTGGACAACCACCTACACAAAGTGATGTGATTCATTTTTCATAATAAAATCACATGGAAGATATATACATCTATATTAAAATAATCAATATTCCATTTATTATTGATATTTTTGGGAATATTAAATAAAACTTATCTTCCTTCAATCATGATAATTTAAAAATTTAAACATTACTCTTACATAAGTCTGGCCTATCATCTCTCTAATTGTAACATAGTTAATTTTTTTTAGTTGCACAACTTTATTGGATGTAATTTTATAATTTATAATATATTTTATATTTATATCATAATTTTTATTCAATATATGACATACACATTTCCTTATTTATCATAGTCAACCTATAAGAGCCATTTTGGACATATGAGCAGAATATAGTCAAAATGTATGATGTTAACATAAAATATTATTTAATCGAATATAACTGCATAGTAAATAAAATTGAAATAAGAAGTAACTTGAAAAAAGGACGTCATGAAATTAAATATGAACATTATAATATTATTCAAGAAGATAAAAATCATACGTGAGGAGTTAGACTCAAGGTAAAGGACAAGTAACATGAATCCTCATTTTACATACATTAAAAATTCATTTTAATAAAAATTCATCATTTTCCATATTATTAAAATAATTTGTCAGATGTTTCTAAATTTATATAAATGGATTATAAATTAATTTGTGTGTCCCATTATTCTTTCATTTGAATAATTTCAAAAGGGAATAGTTTTTTGGAATGATTAGACAAAAAAAGAAATTTTTTATTTTAAAATATATAAAATCTACATATTTTTTTCCACCATAACCATTATACGGTATTGTGATTACATTACAATATTTGTTGTTTTTCAATGAAAACTCCTCTTTCACTTTTTTTCTAGGTACATAGTTTTTGAAAATGGGATTTTAAAAGTAAATTGAATTTTGTTATAAAAAAGTTTTTTGCATATTTGTTCAAATGATTTCCCAAGGGTTTCATAATGAATATATGAATGAATAATGTATTTTTTTCATGATATGGTTATTTAGAATAATATATTATGAATGAGTAATAAAAATATATCCTATACAATGGTTGAGAATTGATAAATCTATTCAATACATTAGTTATTATTGTTTTTCAACAAATGTAAGAAGTAATGAGTTAACTGGGGTAGTTTCTCCTATGTATTTACCTGAAATATAGATATTGCAGGCCTGATTTTAAAATATGTTATTAATAAGAAATCATTGAATCCTAAAAGTATTTTTTATTTTATTATTATGGGTTTTAGTAGTTTTCATCTAAGATAAGGTTTGTGTGTGTTTCATGTGGATATGAATTATTCAATACACTAATAAAGTATTCTTAAAGGGGATGAAATATTATTTTATAACATGTTTTCAATTGGTCTTATGTATATCACACACTTATGTATTTTTCAAGATCACTCTGTTCCCTTTAATTGTAAAAATATGGGGTTTGAAGTGTTCTAGGAGTTCAAAATGACTTTTTTCATGACTTTACAAAATTTCTAGTCTTTCCAATGGTAGTTCAAAAAGGTGAGCCACAATGGTGAGTCGCTATTGTGATTTACATATGGTGGGTCTGGGGTGGTATGTCAGAATAGTGACTAGCACCAGAGAATCACAACGGTGATCCTCTAATTATAGGTCACGACAATAGATCGTCAACGGTGAGTTATCCTATGGTGACTCATCCAACACTGACTCTTCAAATAGTTACTCACCCAACGGTGACACATCCACCGATAGCTCTTCCAATGGTGTCTCATCCACTAGAATCTCATCCAATGATGTGTCACCCAATGAATAATCATCCACTTGTAGCTCTTCTCCAGTAACTCAAACCATAGACTCATCCACCAGTAACTCATCCACCGGTGAGCCTTTTTTAGTAATTTGTTAAAATTCCAAAATTCTCCAGTTTTTCAAGTTTCTCCCCCCTTTAAATTTTATATGACGTAAAATGAATTTAAAAACATATTTAATGTTTTTTGGAGCTATTTCAAATCATATCAATCTTCTAAAAACATATAGCTTCATTTGACTACCCAATTATGTTTTCTTGAAGAAGATCAACCATTAAAGGAATTCAAAAAACTTTTCCGTCCATTTATTTATGATATAGCCCTTCTAGAGTAGAGATCTTATCTTTCTTGAGTTCTCCCATATCCTCTTAGTGCGCCCGAATCCTTTATTCCTTTAGGAGTTGTGCACTATGTTGTAGATATTGGATTGTGTTTTCCATTGAGGTTCTCCATGCTTCCTACACACCACCTATTTGTTCATTATATGGAAGTGTTGATCGTCTGTTCTCCGAGTTAGGGACTCCTTATTCTATCTATTAATTGTATATCATGTATGGTGGGTGTATGAATGTCTCCAAGTGAATATATAAAATTACCAAATAAATAATTATAATTGGATATGTTTAAGATCATCATGAGGGTCCAGGAATTGTTACTTCGGTTTTTCATTGCTATCTGCTAATGTTGTTAATTTTATGGGATATATTCCTATTGAAAATAGTGGCCATTGTAAATATTTTTTGGTTCACATAATATATTTTAGGTAAGATTTCATTTGTGTCCCATTTAACTATTATTATGGAAAACCTGTTAACTACGTACACATGTCTAATAAATGGATGCACAAAGATAAAATTGTTGTGCGATAACCATGAAATAATAATAGGAACTTGAAAGAGGAATGCATTATTAAATCTGAATATTTTTCCATGGTCTGTGCAGTGGTGTGTTGTGTGTGGGTTTGATCGAAGTTGTGGTTTCATAGTTTTTTGGTCGTGTCTATGTGATGTGTAGTGGTACATGGGGTGTAATTGAATTTTATCTTGATAGATTGATTGATTGAGTAATGGATGGAAAATGTTGTGTAGAGGGTCTAGAATCAAGTTGTGCTATGTTTATATTGCAGGATGTGATGGGTGTGCTGTGGTTATGTAGTTAGGATACCATGTATGGTTCTGGTGAGGAGTGTTTTTGGGTGAAACTCTGAGTTGGGGGGGTCTATAGTGGTTGATATGATGGCTTGGGTAAAATGACATAGATGAATGATAATGGAAGTGGTTGGTGTTGTTTATTTTCCTGGATTTTCTACATGAGTAACATGATGAAATATTCACTGAGTGTCTTGGGATTAGTACATTGTTAAATCATTAATGTGTGTTAAAAAGGGAGGAATGTGAATGTACTTTAGTTTATACGGATAATCTCTTTATTAGAAGTACTGGTTTTGGTTTCCAATTGTTTCTTATGTTTAGTAATTCCCCGGGTAGTGGTGAAATGAATAAATTTATAGTTCAATAATGAATCATAATTGGTTAATTGAATTTTCTTATGGTAAAATTTAATTTAGTGGATTGTTTTGTGGTTGTGCATTTAGTGGTATCGGCAAAGGTAGAAGTGTCATGGGGTGTCTGGTTGATTGAAAACCCATAGGTTGGATGGATTATTTGGTATCTGTATGTATACTATGGAATTTTTAATCTATGATTTCTGTATTCACCCCCATAATAATTGATCAGTATATGCCGAACACCCCCATTGTCAAAGGGGAGGGTTTCTGTCCCAATAATACCAATCAGAGGATGAATGGTTGGCCTTGCGCTCTTCCCTTATTCTTCTTATATGTGGTGAAATATCATGTTTCTTTGGGATGGATGTGGGTTGTGAGGGATAGGTGTGTGTGGGTGAGTTATATTTCACTGGATTCTTCAGGATGAGATGTCTTATGCTTCTCAAGTGTCGTTGGGATGAGATGAGATGTGATGTGTTCCCAAGTCTCTTTAGTATGTGATGTGGTTTGTAGCCCATGTGTTATGGGTGAGACGTAGTTCTGAGGACCATGTGTTTCCAGTAATGAATTAATGTGCTATGTGTCCCAAGTGTCTATGGGAGAGATGAATTTTTGAGGCCTACTTTCATGTGTGTGGATTGAGGCTTGCTTCTTTTGGAGGAGGTGCAAGAGCCAGGACATTTTCTGTTAGGGTGTGAGAGTAGCTAATCAGTGAGAATGTAGTTTGGGGAACCCTATAATCGATGTACATACTATATTACCTTATATGACTTGAATTACTTGGTGACTATTCATTATAGTGGTTGGGATTGTTATTATAACCTATGAGGTGTTGTTGGATCTATTGTTTTCTCATCGGACAATTAGTATGCATCTCCAACTTCTACACGATGGGATTTATCTTTCCTTCTTAGTATACATGTTTTCTCACCCTGTGTTATAAAATTTCATTATTGTTTCCAAGAGTACTACGGGGACCATGATAAGTGTTACTGCCTCATAAAATGGGATAGTAAATCAGTCATGACATAGAATTTCTTTTGGGAATTTAATTTGCATATTTTATTTGAATTTTCAAAATATTTTTCAAACATTCATGTGGGATGGATTTTGGATTTATTTTATTAATGTCATGGAGGTGTTTCTGGGTTGTTGAATATTATCTCCATATCATGGTGCAATAGGGTAATTCATTCAATTCATCTAGATTGGTATACCCTTGGTGATGCTCGCCACCACAAGTCCTATGGGAGGTGGGACTCTTGGGTCATCTTCTCACATTCATAATTTCCCTACCATGAGGGGTATCATTGGTGGGATGGGCCAAGAAAGAATGGTATCAAAGGCTGATCGATGAGAGATAGTATGGATTTTAGAATTAGTCATAGGGAGGATTGCATTGGATGGTAGGGAAACAATGTTGGGTGATCTGGGTACGTGACATAGGCTAGGGAATACTGGCTTTGACATCGGATTTTAGGCCCATATTGATCCAATGCAATTACTCTAAGCCTACCGACTGACCTAATGAGGCAGTATTGTTTGCAGGGTAGATCCCCTAGGAACGGTATGTGAATTATAATGACATGTGTAGTTGTCTAAATTCAGATTTTTTGGGAATTTGAAATGGATAAAAAATAAGTTAAATTGGTCAAAATATATTTTAAATAAAAAATTCCATAATACTCAATCTTAGGCATTCCTTGTTTACCGTTTCATCTATGGATCTTAGTCATTGTCCACATCTAGTATTGGATGTTGAGGATCCGCATACAGATCTTGTTGATTAGCCGAGAGTTGATCCAATAGAAGATGATGAATAGTGGTAGATAAAGATTCATTCATGCTAATGAAAGGCCTTTGGAATGTTTGAGGGAAGTGTTCCAGATATAGATATGGATAGTTAGCTTGAGGGCCTTGAGATCAACATCAATTTGAACTATGTTCTGAGGGAGTTTGAGGTTCCTTTAGTAGTGATCCATATGCGGGAAGCTATGCATCAATGGTGGACACGATACCTGAGGAAGAAGAAGGAGGTTGATTTTATATGGGTTGATTTTAAGGAGGTGTTGTTGGAATAATTCCATTCATAAACCAAGTAGGATGAAAAAAGGAAGGTTTTACTCTCTTTCATGTAGGGTAGTATCTCAGTACGAGATCTTGGAATTATGTTCAAGTATATCCTTCATTTTATTATGATTCTATTTTTAGATGAGGTGTATCATGTGATATGCCTAGGGGATGAACTTCATCCCTCTATCTAGTACCAGGTCCCACCCTTTACATTGGGTACATACATGGAGCTTAAAATGAAAATTTCACTGATTGAGAAGATGCACTGGTGAGGTGGCTTATGACGAGAGTAGAGACAAAGGTATCTTCGAGATTCAGGGTTACCAGCAGTAGTGGCAGTCTCAATGGCATTCATCATTTTAATCAGTGGGGAGTTGACCTCAATAGTTTTTTTGACCATTAGGTCCCTTTCTCGTAGTCTTTGGGGCCGATGAGTATCTTTTATGGAGTCCATGTATATCTTATAAACTAGTGACCTATATCCATTCAATATTAGTGGGTTGTAGGTGAACAGGTTCCATGCCTACTTCAGAAGCAGTAGCTAGCCACATCGTTTCAAGAGTAGGGACATCTTGTGCAAGCTCTACTAAGGGGATATCGAGTAGGTAAGGGCTGACCTCTTGGTGTTCCTCTGGGACTTGAAACTAGGAATGTCCTTGGAATTGGTAATCAATAGAGGGGATGTGGAGCTCGCCAAGATAAGTTTCACCCCATAGAAGAAATGATTCTAGCAGGACTAGATGTCATTAGATGTACAATCATCTTGGTTAGTATTATTTCCTGTTCGTTGTTTGGTTTAGGAATTTCACATTCCTTTGTAACACCCAATATTCCCATTATTTGGGACTAGACATAGAGAGGCTTCCCATATACCTATTTTTGGGTACAATAGTCAGTGGTCTGATAACCTTGTTTGATGTTTTCCAGATATGTACACTGGTAAAGGGACCACATCATTGTTTGAGAAAACAAATCTATATACATATTTTTTGGCGAACCATTTTTATAAGATTTGGAGGGGAAAATTATAGGGAATATCTATACCCATGGGTCTACTAAAACTGTGGATATGAGTCCACCCTATACCCAGGCTTTTTAGAGACCCCTAGGAATATGTATTATATTTTTTTTATGACCCATACACATAGTTCTCCAAAACAATTCTTATATTTTGTGATATAGACCTGGTTTTTTTAAACAACGAAAAATGTTTTACATGAAATAAAAAAACAACCAACCCCCACAGTTTGACCAAAATATTGGTATAGGTTGGCCAATAATTATTTAATAAAAAATATCAAATTAATAAGAATATAAATATAAATATTGATATATATATATATATTATTAGAACATATAATGCGTGATATAGTAGTGGTAAAGTTGTTGGACTAAAAGGGGAAGGTGCAAGAATCAAATCCCAACTGGTATTTTTTTATAAATGACATATACCCATGGTTTTCCATACCATGGGTATAAGTACTAACATTGAAATTCATAATCCAATGGTTTGAAACCCATGGATATAAGCCGTTTATACCCAAAGTTTGACTATACCATGGGTATAGGTCTATACCGACCGCATGGTTCCCAATGGTTCATAAAATTGTGGGTATAGCTAAACATTACGGTTGTGTCTATTCCATGGGGATATTTTCATACTACATATGTATCCATATGATGTTAATGGCTGCATCTACTAGATTAATTCCATTAATTTCGTAATAAAATGATTTTGGAGAAGTTTTTTGTTTTTAAAAATGGATGGTCAGTATGTGGCTTTCTCAGGTGAGTGGAGATGCCATGTGGGAAATAGGTGTGTATAGCCTTTTCTTCCCTTGATGGATAAGCTAACAATGGATGTAGTGGAAAATGAAGTCTCTACGGTTGTTGGGGATTTCATGGATCTTTTTATAAAGATTTTATTGACTCTACCCCAATGATGTGATGTTGAGTTAGGGATAGATCTATAGACTAATGCTTCTTTGATTTTTATGGATAATTATTAGATATCACCTTTTCAGTTGTGAGAGTTGAGGATTTAGATAGATGCCTGGATTAACAAGATAATTATCCAACCCACCATATCTTCGTGGGGTGATCTAGTTATATTTTCAAAAATGAAATATGGTGGTTTGAGGTTGTGCATAGACTACTGGAGAATGAATAATTTGACGATCACAAACAATTACCCTCTCTCAAGAATAGACGTTCATTTCGAACATATGAGAGGGGAATGATTGTTTTGTAAGATCAATCTACTATCCTGATGTAACCCGGTGAGGATGACGTAAGGATATATCCTGATTACTACTTTCAGATTTAGGTATAGGCGGTTCATGTTTCTATTTGTGTCCTTTGGTGTTACAAATAGTCTTGATATATTCATGGGGATTATGAACAACATCATCATTGAGTTCCTCATCAAGTTCGGCATTATATTCATTGATGATATCTTGATCTATATGATGTCAGTGGAGATGCATAGCGAGCATCATAAGTTTGTCTTGTTGTTCTGTCAACCCCACCAACTCAATAGAAAACTGTCCAAGAGAATGTTCTGGAATCAGGAGGTGCATTTTCATTAAAATGTGGTGGAACAATAGGTTGTAGAAATGGACCCTTCAATGGATGAGGAAAATGATTCATGTGAATAACCCAATAATGTTGGAGAGGTTTTAAATTTTCACAGTTTGGTGGGATACTACCAGAGATCTGTACCTAATTTCTCTGAAGTTCCAAATCCATTGATATCTCTGACCATAATGGACCATGATTTCATATAAAGTAAGTAGTTTTAGGGAGAGTTTTTCTATCAAAAGGGAATTTTGACCAGTGCTCTTGTGATCTAGTTTCTATAGAAGGGTGTGATGTTCAAGGTGTTTCGGTGGCTCCCCATGTTGGCATGTGAAGTATGCTGATACGAAAACAAGTTGTGATTTCTTATTGGTCTAGGTTGTTATGACCCAATCCATGTAACTATTCCACCCATGATCTAGAGAAATTAGCGATCATGTTTTTTTGATGTTGTGATGGAATTTCCTCACTAGGGAGCACTTTTTGTTCTTCATATATCACAATATATTGAGGTAAATATTATCCCAGTGATATATAATCTTCCCATAATAGAGGTGGATAGAGTTTCTCCCAAACTATGATTTTGATATCTCCAACACATCTGTAAAGTTGAATTTTGTGGTCGATTACATAAGTAGAATGTCACAGAATGATGTTTTTAGGAGTCCTTGGACTACATGAAAATGATGGAGGAGTTAACAGCCTTACACATAGTTGTATAAATTGATGTGTGAAGAAGAATTTTTTTATAAGATAGTGCGGTTTTATCTGATGCAGTAGGTGGAGGAGTCTCATTGGTGAGAATCATGGGTATAGGTGATGTGTGATCATGCTGAAAAATGTGATGCACTAGAGGGATTGTTGGAGGATGGTCAGAATTTGATGTTTATTCATGGAAGGCTATTTTTTCGAGGGGAAATTTTGTAGGAATTCCTTCATGAGATTCACAGCTCACCCATAGCAATAAAAACCCAAATTTCTAGGATACACTGTGTCTAGAGAATGATTTTATGGTGGCCTACGATAAATCGAGAAGTGGTGGAGTTTGTGGAAATGTGCATAGTGTGCTAGTAGCTGATGGTTGAGCACTATGTTCATGATGGTTTGTTAGATCCCTTGAATGTCCCTAAGTGGATGTCGGATGATATCTCAATGGATTTCAATATTGGTTTACCCAATGCTTAGGGAGGCAATAATGTTATCTAGGTATAAGGGGGTCATCTTTTAAAATCATCTTAGTTCTCAGAGATGAAGGAGTAAGGCGTAGTGGATTCCTTGGAAAATAGGTATAATGATTAGGTAGTATAGTTTTATTGATTTATGAGATCAATTGTCTTGGATCCAGATATATGGTTTACCTCATGAGTCTATAGGGGATTACTTCTTGATTTTGGTTCTCAGTTACACCTGATCACTTCCTTCAACCCTCGAATAGATGGGAAGATCGAACAGACTATCAAAATGATAGAAGATTTGTTCTGATCATTCATCTTGAAATTTAGTAGATCCAGAATTGGACACTTACCCTTCATCATGTTTTATTATAATAATAACTATCACTCTTCCATTACCATGGATCTGTTTGAAGTGGTGTACGGATGATAGTGTCATCCACCTTTGTGTTGGACAAGGTTTGGGAAGACATCTATTCACGTCCTAGAGGTTGTGCAGAGCATGATAGAAAAAGATCATTTCATTTGTGTGTGGATGAAGGTAGCACAAGACTGGAAGAAGTCTTATGCTGATCATATTAGGATTCTCATGGATTCTTATATTGTGGAAAATGTATTCTTGAGGGTTTCACATCAACATGGGTAGTTTATGATTTTTAGAGGGAGAAAACATTATCATTGCTTCATCAGAACCTTTGAGGTTTTGGGAGAGTTGGAGAGGTAGAATAATATTTATAACTACCACCATAGTTATCGTGGATCCACGACATCTTTTATATCATTCAGCTTCACTAGTATCATCATGATGACTCCCATGTCATCAACTAGGGCGATTTAGAAATCTAAGATGATGTGATGTACATTGACAGACTAGTAGAGAACCTGTTTCATCAGGAGAAGGTGCTTAATTGATGAACCATCCCTTTGCATCATGTATTGTGGAGTCATGGTGGCCGATAAATGTGTACGTGGGAGAGAAAAGCACAAATTCATGCCTAGTACTTAGATTTTTTTTTGAGTTTTCCAAAATTTTTTATTTGAAATGTAATGGAAAAACCATGATTGTTATGAGATGAGTCGTTTCCTTATTATTTGATGTGTGATTATGTTCAGACATTTGAAAAGGGGGGATCTGATAATTAATTGAGACACATTAATTGTGATGTGATTAAACCAATGAGAGTGAATCAGTGGCACCTAGAGAGGATTGTATCCTGACATGGGGGAAGGTATTCCCTAATCTGAATGTCCGGACATTGTGGTTTTTGTGATTTTATGGTGATCCTTGTGGAAGTTTGGCTTATTTTATATTAGAGGATGTGTTCTTGAATGTAGAGGTTTCCTACAAAAATTTTGCACAATAAAGGGGTGGTTTATCATTGAAGGTTTATTTGTTTTTTTGATAGCGGTGTTTCAAGTGCAGCAGAATCCTTGATAAGTATCTCATGGGACGGTTGTTCGGGTACATCATTCTTCTAGGTTTGGTTTTGAAGTATCAAGGTTGAAAATATATTTAGAGGTATCTGAGGTAATTTTCTTGACCTATTTTTCCCATTAATTTGTTAAAATAATATGTTTTAAGTGTTTTGGGTGGTTAATGTGAGTCATTTCATGAGTTTACCACATTTCCAATTATTCCCATGGTATCTGTGAATTGTGAGTCGTAGTGATGAGTGGTAGTGTTGAGTCCAAATAAGTTAGTCAAGACCTTTATGTCAGAGTGGTGACTCACAGCAGTGACTCTTAAAGGTGAGTCTCTTTCGGTACATCTGTATGTTATGTTTTAGCAGTGAGTCATCCTATACTGACTCATCCAAAGGCAACTCATCCTATTATGAGTCATTAAACGGTGACTCATACATCAATACATATTCAAATGGATATTCTAGTAATGGTGACTCATATAGTTCACGCTTATCCAATGGTGAGTCATGAAACTCTGACTCTCCACCAGTAGCTCATCATCGGTTGGTTGCATGAGTGACTCATCCACCAATGACTCTTTTCTTGTAGTTTTTCAAAATTCCAAAAGTATCAATTTTTTCTAGTTTTCCCCCTTTAAATTTTATTTGACATAAAATTAATTTTACACGACATTTAATGGTATTTGTATACTTTTCAAATAGTATCAACCCTCTAAAAAAATTGATACTTTATTTGACATTCAAACCGCAATGTCATGGTCAATAATTTTTTTTTACATTTTTTATGGATGAGAAGATCCCATACCTATGATTTTTTATTGAAATATAATAAAATAAATGAAAAAAGGTACCAAACACAGCATCCAGGGGTGAGGACTCATGGAGGGCTATAATAGTGAAGATCGAGGGGATTAGCTTGTACGAAGGGAACCCCATTGGAAGGAAAAGAACCAAGACATTAAAAGATAGAGATCTTCTAACTAATGTGAACCCTAGAATCCTTGAAATATGATACCGTATTACCTTCATGCAATGTGTGGAGAATTATAATATGATTGTTCACCAGTATCTTGCATCTCCTGATGTTGTATTCTATGGATCAAGGGATGGTTCCAATACCAATAAACATATTATGAAGGAAAAGTAAGTAAGTCTCTTCATATTCAAGGAGAAAATTCATTTGATCACATAACCACATTCCAATGAGAATAAAAGTAATTTATCTTGGAAAGGGTTTTCCCCAAAAAAATAATCTAAAAACCCCATAAAGGCAAAACCCCAACGGTCTCTGATCAACTATCCACTATGCGTGATCCCATTAATATTGGACCCATCAGTATTGAATTTGAGAAATTGATGATGACGATACCACTGAACCCATTGATCCTTCACCATGTTGGTTGCCAAACACTGTATGGAAGAAGAATCCCAAAAAGAATTGAGTGATGAAGAATCCATCCCGCCCATATACAAGCGAGTCTGGTCCAAAAGGATGCTTTTAGTTTTAAGGATTATATTTGTGTTGGATGCTGAGTTGTAGTAAATATTCAGCTTTAATAGCCTTCAAAAACCCATTCCATCCATTGAGTTAGTATCTAAACATTGTAAAGATGATATCCTCTCTTTATTGTGCACTCCCATTTCCTGTTAGTGTGCCTTGAACCTTTCTTACCCAAATAGTTGTGAGTCGTGATGAATCCTTTGGTTTTCATTTTCATTGGATGTTCTCCCTAGTGACCATCCACCCCTGTATTGGTACAATATAGAAGTGTTGATCATATGTTATTCTTGGAATGTATTCTATTGTCTCTATTTTAATTGTGTATCAAGAGGGTTGGTTGTATCAATGTATACTTGTGAGGATATAACAACAATAAATAAATAATGATAATTGAATCGGTTTATGATAAATAGGTGGGGTGGGTAAAAGATTCTTATGGTTTTTAATTTTTTGATGTTGTGAAATGTATGGGATATGTGCCTACTAAAAATCATGTCCATAGGGGGTCGTTTTTTGGGTAAAGAAATGATAGTGTTTTTATTTTGTTTGTTTCATATTGAATCACTATTATAAAAAGCAAGTTAGCCATGTACACTCATCTAATAAATGGATTCCTTGGGATCACCTTTTTTTGTGATAACCTTTAATTAAGAAGAGTAAATTGAATTAGGAACTCCAGGTTAAATATGAATATGTTTTCCCATGGTCTGTGTGGTGGTCTGTGGTGTGGGAGGTTTTACAGACTTCTGTTTTTGTAGGGTTATGGGAATAGCTTTTTGTTGTGGGTTGGTATGGGTGGTGTAATGGAATATCAGGTTGATATATTTATTGACTGAGGAATGGAAGTGATTCATTCTGTAGAGAGGCTTCCATCTGATTGTGAAATGTTTATATTTTTGGATGTGATAGGATTGGTGTTCTTATAAAATAAGGTTGCCGAGTGTGGTTGTTGTGAGGAGTGTTGTTGGGTGCGGTGATGAGTTGGGGGTTTTTGGTGGTTGACTTGATAACTTGGAATGAATGAAATTGAGTAATGGTGATGGTATTGGTTGGCATGTGTAATGTTTCAAAAATTTATCCTTGAGGAGCAAGAAAAAATCTTCACCATATTTCTTGGGATCAATAACATGATAAATAATAGATGGGTGTTAAATGAAAAGGAATGTGAATATAATTTTGTCTATATAGATCTTCACCTTTTGAGTTGTATTTGGTTCTATTGCATGTTCTGTGTTGTGTTTAGTTGTATCTTGAATAGTGCTTGAGTTAATAAATGAATGTTTAATAAAGAATTATAATTGGTTAATTGAATTGGTTGGGGGTATAATTTAAGTTTTTTTCATATTTTTTTGGTTTTTCATTTAGAGGTAGAAAAAATCGGAAGTGTCATGGGGTGGTTGTTTTTTTTGAAAACCCATAGGTATAGAAGAGTGTTTGGTTTCTATATGTATATGTTTATATTTTTTCTTTGAGATCTATATATGCACCCAACCTTGTTGATAATTGTGTTCCAAACACTCGCATTTTCAGGGGGGATGTCTTTCCCAAACATCCTGATGGGTGGATGGATAGTCATCCACCCACTCTTCCCTATTTCTTCATCCATGTGGTGATATCTGATGTTTCATCTTGGGGGTTGTGGTTCGTGAGGTCCAAGTGTGTGTGGGTGAGTTGTGTTTCCAATTTGTCTTAAGGATGAGATGTGATGTAATTCCTTATGCCTATCGAATGATATTAGATGTGTTGTGTTCCTAGGTGTCTTCAGGATGTGATGTGGTACGTCGCCTAGGTGTCTATAGGAGAGATGTAGTTGTGAGTAATATGTTTTTATAGGCTGGAATTGATATAGTATGTAGCCCAGGTGTCTATGGGTGAGTTGCAGTTTTGAGGCCCATTTGTGTGTGGTAGGTTGTGATGGCTTCTTTTAAAGGAGGTTGCCACACTGGAACATTTTTTCAATCGGTTTTGATAGTATCTAATTAATGGGATTGTGGTGTAGGGTACCCTTCATCATTGTTCTTACTATATTACATTACTTGACATGCATTACATGGTGACTATTTTTGGTGAGGATTTGATTTTTAGTATACCTTGTTTTTCAATGTTGGTTTTTCTATTTTCTCAAGGGAGAATTATTTTGATTCTCCCACTTATCCAGGAGAGACATTAGATTTCCTAATGAGTAGACTTATATTCTTACACTACATTATAAAACTACTTTCTGGTTTCCAATAGGACTATATGGACTGTATAGGTCAATACTATCTTTTACATTTGTATAGTTTCTATATCACATATTAGCATTACTTTTCGGTATTTAAGATATATATATTTTTTATTTGTAACTATTTTATTTTTAACATGCATGTTGGAGGGATTGTATTGTATAATACATTAATTGGATTTTTTTGGGGTTGAGCATCGTATCTCTTAATCTCCATTTCTAAATGGATAATTCCTTCCCTTTGGTGAGATTTTCATAACCCTGATTCTAGTCATGACCGTAGGTTCAATGGGAGGTGGTATATGGGGGGCCACTGTCACCCTTTTTTAATTATCATCTTGAGAGGGGAATCATTAGAGGGAGGGGTCAAGAAAATTTATTTTCCTCACTATTCTTTATTCATCTTACCCAACATTAAATTTTTTACACTGGTTAAATGGAGGTGTATGGACGAATAAAATATCTTGTTAAAAATCATGATGATTTTTATTGGAAACAAAATATGTTTGTGTTAATATTTTTTATATTGGGAAAGTCAATATTGAGTAAATTTGTCCACTATATGAAATATTGGATTGATGTGTTTGATTTATGAATTAATTGTCTGAAATTATATTCTGTAAAGATCCATGGGAATGAAATAATGTAAATTTTTGACTATGAAATTAAGATTATATAATTTTTTATGATAGGACCATATAGATGGTATTAGTGGAATGTATTATATATCTTTAAACGTTAGTATAATGTTAATTTCGTCCCCAATATGTATTATTCATTATTTTAAAGTTGAAATGATATAGATTTTTATTATTATCCCATTTCATCATCTAATATATGTACCCTAACAATCATTTTCAACCAAGGAAATTGTGAATCTGGAGTAGGAAGGTTTGAAGTTTAAAATATCCTTCAAAATCAAAATCGTAGAATGTTATGAATTTGAATTAATAAAATTCATAGTAGTGGTGTCTTAGATGACATAACATAAAATTATTGGTGGAATCCATGATAGTGGGAAACAAAAAATTTCATAGATGAATATGTTAGTAGTTATGATATTAATGAATCAAAACCAAATTGTTATCATAGGAACAATAGAAAAATTGATCAATTAATTATAGATCAATGCCCATGAAAAGATATCTAATCTCATGTGGTGTTCAACACATTAAAATTTTACTCTTTTTATTTATTATTTTTACAATTATGTTGATCAATGGTAGTATAGGGCATAGAAAACCATAGTGATATATGTGATTCATTCCCATAGATGGGATTCATGTAATAATATTTTTTTAGAAAAAATATTTTCAATGGATGTTTAACATCGGATGGGAAAAAATTCATAGAATTTATGTAGAAATATGAATATTCAATAGTCGTGTATGGGTAAGAATTTTGGATGATTGGATAGGTATTTACCAGACTGTGTTTGGTACCATGATCAAAAAATTAATATATTTTATCCAAGATTTAGAACATTTTTATAATGCTATTTAGTTTCATTGTTATTTAAAATTTATGTGAATTTTTTTTGATATGATGAGAGGGTTGATGTGGATTTTTTGTACACATATGTGCTTCGTGATTACAATAGTAAGAATGGGAATATCTAGAATGAAATGAAGAATCTCAATACTGACAAATATTGAGTTAATCCACTAAAATTTCACATGTGAATAAAACTTCTGTTATCGAAATGTTTGACAGGATATAGAAAGTGTTAAGTGTAAAGACCCGTAAAATTCAAGGGAATTTTTTTATCTTAATTTTCACTAGAATTTTACAAGAACGTAGTTTCTGACGGCACCTGATTCCGAGGCCCGGTGTGCTCGGAATCAATTTCCGACGTTTAGCTCGGGTACGTTCAGGAAACGAGCGAGCGGGTTTTCCAAACTTTGAACCGGTGCTCGGAATCGAAATCCAAGGGCACCGATGGAACCGCAGTTCTGGTCATTTCTTAAAAACACCTTTTCTGGAGTTTTGTTTGCTCGGGTGAGGTTATTAATTACTGGGTTAAGTAAAGAATAAAAAAAAAATTTGTGCAACAAATTTTATTTTTATTTAAGGTAGCTTAAACAGATTCTTGATGGTTGGAGTGGGACCCACTAATACCCTAACTCCTAGGTAGGATATTAGTGAGGTGGGTCCCACATGAGCCCCACCCCTTTAATTCCTTTTCACCTCCCATGAGCATTTAATATGGTAACTCACCCGCACCACCTCTTAAATGCCAAGTCAACTCTCGCATTTATTTGGATTATTAAACTTCTCATTAATTGTTCAACACACGTTAATTAAATCATGTTTTAATTGTTTGAATTTCAAATAAGGTGTGACATCAGCAATAAAATAAGGCAATACCTTATTTTATTTTTGTGGTATCTTTGTGCAAAAAGGATTGGAGAGGATTTTCTCAAAGCCTTTGAATCATCATCTTCTTCGTTGGAGAATGCGAAGAACGACGAAGAACGTCGGCCTTCGATGGAAGACAACGAAGAATTCTAGTTCCCCAGAGATCGACGACGCAACTCCGTGTACCGCGATGTCAACGATCCTCTTCTCCGCGATGCCGATGAATCCTCTTCTTCGCGACGTCATGTTCCGCGACACCGACGATTCTTACGGAGCCTTCTTCTGCGACATTTTTTTTCCGTGACGAACCTTCGTTCAACAACACTTGAGGTAGGGGGGTTGGTTTAATTTAATTTATGTGGATTATATCCACGAACATTGATTAAATTGTTTAATTTCATTTGAATCAGTAAAGCGGTGGGTGCGGACCAACGAAAAATTCTGAACCCACTGATTCTCCGTTCCTGATGTGCGGAACGTTGGGAAACAATGAAACCGGACCACTGAGAAATTGGAGGCCGTCGCAGAAATCTACAGATCTCGAGATTTCCCCAGGAATAAACGGAAGCAAGAACGGACCACCAGAGATGCTCTAGTGGCCCGCAGACTACACTAGCGGCGCGGGCAGCCGGAGGCGGCAGCGTCACTGTGCTCCTCTAGGAGGGATCGTCGCGGCTGAAGCCGTAACGTCAGGTGAGCGGTCCCACGGCCGCGCGGGACCCGTGGGAGAAACGGCACCCAGTGTCGCGCCCATTGGTAGAAGGGAGTGGCCCCCACGCAGGGGGCGCGACTTCAATCAAGGGGGTAGCCACCCCCTTTGTGTGTCCCCTCGGCCGGCGCTGAGACGACCCCGCACGACCAGCTGCGAGCCACCCCGGCCCGGACTGGCCGCACTGGGCCGGGCCGCTCAGGCCGCGTCGTGCCACGCCCGAATTGGCCGGACCTGGACCCGATTCGATACATCCTTGTTCGGGATGACCGGGGGGGGGGGGGTCGGGTCGGGTCGGACTGGGCCCAGACCACCCATTTTCAGACCACCTCTGGTATTTTTCCCATATCATGGGCTACATACCTTCGATCGACTCACCATCACTTGTGATGTGATCCCTGGATCGAGGTGGTCGTTTCAGTATATTACACTCAAGGTTTCGAAGAACTTTGTGTATGGCCGGGATGGTTCGAACACGAAACCAATCGGGCCCTCGGTGCAAAAACGCTTATAACATGAGCTCCAGGCGTCCGATTGACATGCCTTCAACTTTGTTGGATTCCTCAAAGTGAGACGGACCATTTGGCTTACTCCGCTCGAGGTTTGGATGCAGTTGTAGTGTGGTCGGGTTGGTTTTGACTTAAAAACCAACCGGGCCCCTCGAACAAAAAGGCCAATAATTCTCAGACCGGACATCTGATTGACGCGCTGCCTGTCACGTTGAGTTCCTCTTGTCGAGACGGACCTTTGAGATACATAAACATTGGACTACGTGTCAGTTGATGTATTGACCCCTTGGCTCATGGAGCGGACCCTCCCGAAAACAAGCATGCAGTGTGCGGGAACCCTTGAGCTGGCTGCGACTGCGACTGTGGCGACTGCACTGCAATCCTATGTGGGTTCGGCAACGATGAAGACCGTACTGAAATCCTATGTGGGTTTTCCGATGATGAAGACTGCACTGAAATCCTCTGTGGGTTCGGCAGCGACGAAGACCGTACTGAAATCCTATGTGGGTTCGACGACGATGAAGACTGCACTGAAATCCAATGTGGGTTCGGCAGCAACGAAGACCGTACTGAAATCCTATATGGGTTCGACGGCGATGAAGACCGCACTAAAATCCTATGTGGGTTCGGCAGCGATGACGACCGTACTGAAATCTTATGTGGGTTCGACGACGAAGAAGACTGCACTGAAATCCTATGTGGGTTCGGCAGCAATGAAAACCGTACTGAAATCCGATGTGGGTTCGACGACGATGAAGACTGCACTGAAATCCTATATGGGATTGGCAGTGATGAAGACCGTACTGAAATCCTATGTGGGATTTATGGAAATGATGACTGCACTGAAATCCTATGTGGGTTCGGCAGCTTGGCTAGTTTAGTATCCTACGTGGGACCCATCATAGATGAATCAGTGGCTATATCTGATCATCTCTATCACTGATGAAGTATACCTGTGTGAGCTGAGTCTTGACATTCAATATATATCTTCTATATGATTGACTTGCTTTCCTATGTGGATTGGGTTGTGTTATCCTATGTGGTTTGGGTCGAACTATCCCGTGTGGACGTGATCGAACTTGGGCTCAGGTGTTGGAGCCAAACTGGAATTGACGACTTAAGTATATGTGTGGGCATATACCTAAGTAGTGTTGGTTGTTACTTCATGACTGTATCTTTACTTTGTGGTTTATCCTTTGTGGATTCTGGAAGACCTTCGGGGGTCTTGGGGTCCCTACTAAGTAGTATATACTCACCCCTGCACGGGCTATGCCCACACTACGTTGTGTTGGATGCAGACGACGACCATCTCTAATCATGGTTGAGACTTGTGGAGCATGTCGGTACCTGGAGGTGGACCACTGGGCGGAACGTACACGAAGCGGACAGTTGGACCCGAGGGGCTGAGGAGGCTATCTGTACCCACCCTTCAGGTGGGACTTCCAGTGGACGACTCGATGTTGCTGCTTTACTTTCAGTTTTTGTACTTTCATTCCATTTTTACTTTACTTTCAATTTGGGTTTGTATCCTGGCCCACTTACTTTACCACACTACTTTTTGTACCTATTTTTACTTAGTGTTTACTTCTGATTTCTTACTCAGTGGTGTTTGTTTACTTTATAAAGGCAATGCCTTCCCCTTTTTGTCGGGATTTTTGCTTTGGTGCTAGTCTCCACCCCCTGGCCTATGGGAGGCGGGCTTGGGGTAGTCACAACACGGGTCCTGAGGATGGGTCGTGAAAAATTGGTATCATAGGAGTTCAGTTCAACTGCAGAACTCGGGACTCTAATCATTCATCTATGTGAAGAAACATTGTTTAGGATATTGAGTTTGGTTATCAGTCTAGGGAGTCCAGTGTTGGTGCGGCGGCCGACGTATCCGTACACCAGGACCCTGACTTCCGATTTCCAACTCAATGAACGAAAACATTGATTCCATGTGTGTTTCAAAAGTTTTATTTGTGATTAAATTGTGTCAGCTCACCAGTTATACTGTTTTGACCATGGCACATCTGTTTCATTTCAGGATGGACCCATGACGACAGCCAGCTAGGGTTCCGAGCATTGTTCGAGATGACATCCTACCGAGCGATGAGGCCTCGGTACATGGCCCTTTTTCAGCAGAGGCACTGGCGGTACAACTACCTGCCTAGCCACCGATGCTACCAGCTCTAGCTGCTGAGAGTGCACGTCACCTTAGTGCACTGCATGAGTTTCAGCGTCGGAGACCGCCCAGTTTCCGTGGGGAGATGGACCCTCAGGCAGCAGAGTATTAGATGGAGGCGGTTGTTCTAGTTTTAAGGTTTGTGGGGACACCAGTTGACCTCATGGTGATCCTCCCAGTGAGCCTCCTTCCCGCAGAAGCAGGTAGATGGTGGAGCTTTATGCTCCAGGTGCATGACGAGGCATCACTCCTCTAGATGGACATTGAGAGCCTATTCCGCTCGGAGTTCATCCCAGCCACCCTCCATGTGGTGTGCATCCAGGATCTTCTACAGCTGCGGCATGGCAGCATGACGGTCGCCCAGTACTTGGCGAGATTTACCGATCTCTCGTGTTATTCGATGGAAATGGTAATGGACCCAATCTTCCGGACCTAGACCTTCGAGCATGGATTGAGGCATGAGATCATGGCTTCGATGATCTCCCTCAGCATTTCGACATAGGCTGGAGTAATTCAGTGAGCTCTTCTCATAGAGAGCATTCTTGATGAGCCAACGCCTGTAGCGAGACCTACCGCAGGGCGGCATGTAGCAGAGTCGTCTACTGCTGGCAGTCGACAGATTTCATAGGGGTCCAGGTGGACCGGACCACCAGGCAGATGACCTCAGGAAACTTGCTCAGAGGTGAGGGGCACAGGGCGCAGAGCTAGCCTTCTGAGGAGCAGGCAGTGCTACGCATGCGGCGGGTAGGGCCACATGGCTCGTGACTGCCCGACCCGCCATGCAGAGGAGCAGCAGACGGTTGAGGTGCCACCCAAAATAGAGGTAGAGGGTCGGCCGTGGATGTCCTCTGAGAGCAGGCGGGCGAGGCATGGGAGCAGGCCGAGCAGCAGGTGGTGGGAAACGCTTTGAGGCATTACCACCACCACCACTAGGAGGCCCACCCTGACCATAGGGTCCTGGCGGGCAGAGACAGGCTCAGCTTCAGGCAGTGGAGGCCTACGACCAAGGCGCGCCAGAGATGATTCGAGGTACTATCTGTGTCTACTCCACCCTTTCTGTAGTTCTTATAGACACAAGATTGAGTCATTCCATTATTGTCTCTTCCCTTGTTCGGAGCTCGGAGATTCTGACAGAGTCGTTGGCTCGATCCTTACGGCTAAAGACTCCTATGGGAGTAGACTCGATGATTACGCATTGGTGCCGGCAATGTGAGCATACTCTAGGATGCGAGAGCTTCGACTAGGATCTTTTTGTAGCGGTGTCGAGGCCTTAAGACATCATCTGGGGCATGGATTGGTTATCTACAGTCCATGCTCAGATTGACTGTATTAGGCTCATGGTGCGGTGTGTACACACCGACGGGAGCAGGTTCACCTTCACCGGCGAGAAGAGAGCCTTTGCAGCACAGGATGGACTCTCGTAGAGGAGAGGACAGCCCATCCCTAATCAGTTGGCTAGCCTCATCCTAGGAGTAGTTGACGTGAAGAGTCCTAGTTTTCATGTAGTGGTGGATCAGTATGCAGACGTTTTCGTTGATGACGTTCCAGGACTAACTCCTCGCAGAGAGGTAGACTTTTATATTGACTTGTACCCCGGTACAGTCCTGATATCCACTCCATTATATCGGATGACTCCCGCTGTGCTTCAAGAGCTACAGGTACAGCTGGAGAACTTGCATGGCAAGGGATTCATCCGACACACTGTTTCACCCTGGGCTTCCACGATATTGTTCGCCAAGAAGGCGGACGGGAGCATGCGACTGTGTGTCGACTATCGTCACCTAAACTAGGTGACTGTGAGGAACAAGTATCTGCTACCAAGGATAGACGACCTCTTAGATCAGATCAAGGGAGCACGGTGGTTCTCGAAGATAGACCTCAGGTCAGGCTATCATCAGCTCAGAGTTTGGGATGAGGACTGGAGAAGACAGCCTTCAGATGTCAGTATGGCCACTATGAGTTCTTATTTATGCCTTTCGGTGTAACAAACGCTCTAGTAGTGTTAATGGGTCTCATTAATAGGATCTTTCATCCATACCTCGATCGATTTGTCGTGGTCTTCATCGATGACATTTTGATATACTCGACCACTGAGGATGAGCATGCCTACCACTTGCGGGTTGTACTAGACATACTCGGAGAGCACCTTCTTTATGGAAAGCTCTCTAAGTATTAGTTCTGGTTACATGAGGTCCACTTCTTGGGACACGTCATCTCTGAGGTGGGAGTTGCAGTGGATCTTGCGAAGATTGAGGTAGTGCTAGATTTGGAGCCAACTAGTAGCGTGACCGAGGTGCAGAGTTTCTCGGAGCTAGCTGGGTACTACCGGAGTATTGTGCCAGATTACTCCAGAGTTGCGGCACCACTCTCAGCATTGAATATGAAGGGGAAACCCTTCATGTGGTCAGATAGATGTCATCAAAGATTCCGGGAGCTGAGACAGAGATTGACCATTGCACCTATCTTGAGGCTGTCAGAGGAGGGAGTAGGGTATGTAGTCTATTTGCGATGCATCAGGGACCAGACTCAGATGTGTCCTGATGCAGGATCAGGCCTTGATCGCCTATGGATCACGTCAGTTGAGGAAGCATGATCAGAACTACGCTACCCATGACCTGGAGTTAGCAGCAGTGGTCTTCGCTCTGAATATGTGGCAAAAATATCTGATGGGAGATCGCTTTGCAGTCTACTCAGACCACCAGAGTCTCAGGTACATCTTCTCACGGAAGGACATGAATATGAGACAACAGCGATGGCTCAAGTTCCTCTAGGACTATGACATTGAGATAGACTATACTCCGGGAAAGGGGAACGTAGTAGCCAATGCTCTCAGCAGGAGGACAGGCATTCAGCTACTCGGGGAGGCAAAAGAGCAGCTAGCCGCTTTGCGGATATCATTCGTGGATAGAGATGGAGCAGCCTTTCATCAGTCACTCACAGTCACTCCTCCATTACTGTAGTGGTTCATAGAGGCACAATGTGGGGATGCTGACTGTGAGACACGGCGTGCACTGATATCCTCAGGACAGGTACCTGATGGATTCTCTATAGGAGAAGAGCATGCCATCCTTTTCAGAGGACGTACCATGGTACCAGTTTCTTTACAGGAAGAGGTGGTGAGAGTGTCTCACACTTCCCCTTTAGCGGTACATATGGGAGTTGCGAAGATGTACCCGGATCTCAGACGATAGCACTGGTGGCCGGGTATGAAGAAGGATCTGGCAGAGTTCATTTCTCGATGTCTCACCTACCAATAGGTGAAGGCAGATCACTAGGTACTAGCAGGCTTGGTACATCCTTTGGAGGTCCCGGAGTGGAAGTGGGATGGGATATCTATATGTTTTGTGACTAGACTTCCACGTACTTCCAGATGTCATGACTCCATTTGTGTGATTGTCGACCGACTCACCAAGTCGGCTCACATCTTACCAATCAGAGAGCAGGGCTCAGTAGAGAGCCTGGGACGTCTCTACGTTTAGGATAACGTACGGCTTCATGGTATGGCATCATCTATCATCTATGATTGAGATGCTCGCTTTACGACCTGGCTTTGGAAGGGGTTTCAGGAGGCATTCGGGACGCAGCTATGTCTGAGCACCGCCATTCACCCTCAGACGGATGGTCAGACGGAGTGGACCATTCAGGCTCTCGAGGACATGCTCCATGCATGTGTGCTCGACTTTGGTCATAGCTGGGAGGACCACCTACCCTTGGTGGAGCTCGCGTACAACAACAACTACCACTCCACCATCGGGATGGCACCATACGAGGCATTGTACGACCGCCCTTGTAGAACACCTCTGTACTGGACTGACGCTAGGGAGTCCGCACTTGTGGGACCATAGATGGTCCAGGCCACGACAGAGAAGGTCCAGGTCATCCAGGAGCGGATGAGGATAGCTCAGAGCCGACAGAAGTCTTATGCTGATAGGAGGTGGAGGCCACTGGAGTTTGAGGATGGTGACCACGTCTTCTAGCGGGTCTCACCTTGACATAGATTACAGAGATTTTGCTGAGACGACAAGTTATCTCCGCGCTTCATCGGACCATTCCAAGTCCTCAATAGGGTAGGTGACATGGCTTACCGCCTGGCTCTACCACCTCAGTTGCACTGGGTGCATGACTTCTTCCACGTATCTCAGCTGAGGAGATGTGTGCACGACCCGACACATATCATCGACCAAGGGGAGCTACTCCTTGACGATGGGGTGACCTTTGAGGAGGTCCTGGTGGAGATCGATGATCGACAGGAGAGGGTCCTACATGGGAGGTTGATTCCTTTAGTACGCATCAGATGGTAGCACGAGAACCTCCAGGAGAGCACTTGGGAGCGGGAGGCCCAGATGCGTGCTCAGTACCCACATTTGATCCGCTAGTTTATGATGTATCTTCACAAGGACGTAAATCCATGAGGTGTGAGTAATGTAAAGACTCGTAAAATTTAAGGGAAATTTTTTTTCTTAATTTTCTTTGAAATTTTACAAGAGCACAGTTTCGGAAGGCACCTGATTCCGAGGCCCGATGTGCCCGGAATCAATTTCTGATGTTTAGCTCGGGTACGTTCAGTAAACGAACGAGCGGGTTTTCCTAACATTTGAACCGGTGCTCGGAATCTAAATATGAGGGCACCTATGTAATCGCAGCAATGGTAATTGCTTATGAACACCTTTTCCAGAGTTTCATTTTCTCGGGTGAGGTTATTAATTAATTGGGTTAACTAAAGAATAATAATAAAATTTTTTCAACCAATTTTATTTTTATTTAAGGTAGCTTAAACCTATGATTGATGGTTGGAGTGGGACCCACTAATACCCTAACTTTTAGGTAGTATATTAGTGAGGTGGGGCCCACATGATCCCCACCCCTTTATTTCCTCTTCACCTACCACGAGAATTTAATATGGTAACTCACCCGTACCCCCTATTAAATGCCAAGTCAACTCTCGAATATATTTGGATTATTAAACGCCTCATTATTTGGTCAACGTACTTTAATTAAATCGTGTTTTAATTGCGTCGAATTTCAAATAAGGGATGGTATGAGTAATAAAATAAGGCAACAACTTATTTAATTTTTGTGGTTTCATTGTGCGAAAAGGATTGGAGATGATTTCTCAAAGCCTTCTAATCTTCATATTCTTCTTTGGAGAACGCGAAAAACGACAAAGAACGCCAGCCTCCGACAGAAGACAACGAAGAACGTTAGTTCCCCGGAGATCGGTGACGCGACGCCGTGTACTGTGACGCCGACAATCCGTTTCTCCGCGACGCCAAATAATCCTCTTCTCCGCGACGACGTGTACCGCGACGCCGACGACGATTACAGAGCCTTCATCCATGACGTCCTTTTTCCTGCGATGAACCTTCGTTCAACAACGCTTGAGGTAGGGGGTTTGGTTTAATTTAATTTTTGTGGATTATATAAACGGCCTTTGATTAAATTGTTGAAAGTAATTTGAACCACTATCGCGGTGGGTGCGGACCAACGAACAAGTCCGAACCCATCGATTATTTGTTCTTGATGCGTGGAACTTTGGGCGACGATGAAATGGGATCGCGGAGCGATTGTTGGCCGTCGTAGTAATCTAAGGGTCCCGAGACGACCCCAGGCGCAGAAGGAAGCATGAACGGACCACCGGAGCTGGTCCGGGGGCCCGCAGACTACACCGGCGGCGCGGGTCACTACATCGGTGGCAGGCGAGCGGTCCTGTGGCCGTGCGGGACCCAGGGGAGACGCGGCACCCAACGCCGCGTCTGTTGGCAGAAGGGAGTGGCCCCCACGCGGGGTCGCGGCTTCAATCAAGGGGGCAGTTGCACCCTTTACGCGTCTGCTCGGCCAGCGTTGAGCCACCCTGGGCCGGGCCACACCCTAATTGGCCAAACCCGGACCCATTTTGGGTCAACCCGGTTTGGGAAAACCCAGGGGGGTTGGGACGGGTCGAACCGAGCCCAGACCCCCCATTTTCAGACCACCTCCGGTCTTTTTCCCATATCATGGGCTACTACCTCCTATCGACGCACCGTCAGTTGCAATATGATCCTTGGATCTAGACGGTCATTTCATTCTATTACACTAAAGGTTTCAGAGAATTTTGGGTACAACCGAGTTGGTACGAACACGAAACCAACAGGGCCCTCGGAGCGGAAACGCTTATAACATGAGCTCTGGACATCCGATTGACGTGTCGTCAACTTTGTTGGATTCCTCGTAGTGAGACGGACCTTTTGGTTTACTCCACTCGAGGTTTGGATGCAGTTGGAGTGCGGTTGGGTAGGTTTTGACTTAAAAACCAACTGGGCCCCGGGAACGAAAAAGCCAATAACTCTCAGACCGGGCGTCCGATTGACGTGCCGTCTGTCACGTTGAGTTCCTATTGTCAAGACGAAACTTTGATATACATAAACTCCAGACTACGTGTCAGTTGATGTATCGACCCCATGGCTCGTGGAGCGGAGCCTCCCGAAAACGAGAATGCTGTGTGTGGGAACCCTAGATCTGGCTGCGACTGCGACTCTGGCGACTGCAATGAAATCTTATGTGGGTTCGGCAACGATGATGACCGTACTGAAATCCTATGTGGGTTCGACGGTGATGAAGACTTCCCTGAAATCCTATGTGGGTTCGGCATCAATGAAGATCATACTGAAATCCTATGTGGGTTCAACGGTGCTGAAGACTGCACTGAAATCCTATGTGGGATCGGCAGAGATGAAGACCGTACTAAAATGCTATGTGGGTTCGATTGCGATGAAGACTGCATTGAAATTTTATCTGGGTTCAGCAGCGTTGATGACCATACTGAAATCCAACGTGGGTTCGACGGAGATGAAGACTGAACTGAAATCCTATGAGGGTTCGGCAGCAATGAAGACCGTACTGAAATCCTATATGGGTTCGACGACGATGAAGACTGCACTGAAATCCTTTGTGGGTTCGGCAGCGATGAAGACTGTAATGAAATCTTGTGTGGGTTTGACGGCAATGATGACTGGACTGAAATCCTATGTGGGTTCGGCATCTTGGCTGGTTTAGTATCCCACGTGGGTCCCAGCATAGATGAATCCGTGGCTATATCTGATCATCTCTATCACTGATGAAGTATACTTGTGTCAGCTGAGTCTTGACTTTCGATCTATATCTTCTATATGATTGACTTGCTTTCCTATGTAGATTGGGTTGTGTTATCCTGTGTGGTTTGGGTTGTACTATCCCGTGTGGACGTGATCGAACTTGGGCTCGAGTGTTGGAGTCGAACTAGAATTGATGACTTAGGTATATGTATGGTCATATACCTATGTAGTGTTGGTTGTTACTTCGTGATTGTGTCTTTACATTATGGATTATCCTCTATGGATTCTGGGTGACCTTCGGCGGTCTCGGGGTCCCCACTGGGTGGCGTATACTTACCCCGGCACGGTCTATGTCTGAACTACGTTTTGTTGGATGCAGATGACGAACAGAGCTGATCGTGGTTGAGGCTTGTGGAGAAAGTCGGTACCTGGAGGTGGACCACTGGGCGGAACGTACACAGAGCGGACGACTGGACTCGAGGGGCAGAGGAGGCTATCTGTACCCACCCTTCAGGTGGGACTTTTAGTGGACGGCTCGAGGTTGCTTCTTTACTTTCAGTTTCTTAACTTTCTTTCCAGTTGTACTTTTCTTTCAGTTTGGGTTTGTATCCTAGCCCACTTACTTTTCCGCACTACATTTTGTACCCAGTTTTACTTAGTGTATACTTCTTCTTACTTGCTCTATGGTGTTTTTTTACTTTATAAAGGAAATTCCTTCCCCTTTTTGTCGGGATTTATGCCTTGGTGCTAGTCGCCAGCCCCTGGCCTATGGGAGGCGTGCCTGGGGTAGTCACGGAACAGGTCCCTTGGACGGGTCATGACATTAAGGGTGAGGTATTTTTAGTCATAGGGCTCAAGATATCATCCAAAATAGTACTGAAGAATCTATGAATGGGATAATATATAACTTTATAATGGTGATAAGTTTAAATTTAAATGAGTTAGATAATTATGATAATTTACATTTGAAGATTTTTACTATGAGCGTAAATCATCAGGATCAGAAGTAGGGATGTGTGGAAAAAAATTATATTACTACATTTGATGTTGTTTTATCTAATGACGTAATATCCAATGTGTTACATATTTATTCATATTAAACCAATTACTTTTTTGACTATATATATTCAATTTCATAAAATTTTAAAAACTTTTCAGGTTAAATGGGATTATCATGTAATGAAAATAAGATGGACCTTTTTTTGGAAATCTCCCTATAGAAACACTAACATAACCATGCGTTATTGTAATCGTCCTATTATTATTTGTGGATGGTCTTCCCAAGAGATCACGGGGAACATCTCATAGAAGTGTTCGATATTATTTTGGGTATGCATTGTATTTTAGGTTATCATTCTAGGATATTATTTTGATCTAATAATGTTATGCTAAATTATTTAATACCTTTGATAACATATCACAAAGTCGAGAAATTTATTTTGAGATTGTAGTGAATGTCACATAGCATATGTTGTTGAAATGAAATATATTTTTAAAATAGTAATGATCTAGTCATGATATAATATATGGATGTATTTATTGATGATTCATCTAGATGTATTATTGATTTGGAAGAAGATTGAACGTTTGACTTAGTGCCAGATTTGGAGCCTATTTCGAATCCCCATTATTGAATTAATCAAGTATATCTTTTGGAATTTAAAAGTATTTGTAAAAGTTTCTATATTATTTTTTAATTATTCTAAGCAATTAAACATGGGGTTATTCTTTTCTTTCAAAAAAATTAATATGGTTCAATTATTGTTTTCATTGATTATAGATCCATGAATAAAATCACTAATAAGATAAATTATGCTCTACCTCTTATCGATGATTATTTTAATCAACTTCTGGGAGTGTAATAATTTTCAAATATTGATCTAATTATGGGGTACCATCAGTTGATGGTTAAATAGTAATTTATTCCAAATATAGGTTTTAAAAATATATGTGATCATTATGGTTTTTTTTGTTTATTCTAATTGGGTTTTCTAATGAACAAGTTTTATTAATTGATCTCTTGAATAGAGTATTTCATGCATATTTAGATAAGATTGTGGTTTTTTTGGTATATATTGGTATACTCTACAATTCATTTTGATAAGGAAGTAATATTAATGATTTTTTGAAAACATTAATGGATAAGAAGCATAATGTAACATTTATTATTTTTGAATATTTGTTGAAATAAATTTATTTCCTCTCGCATAGTCTTTCTAAAAATGTAATAACTATTGAAAATTTTCAAATAAATTCTATTTATGAATGGTCACGACCAAAAATTGACATAGATATTCATATTTTTTATGGATTAGTGGGTTACTACCTAAGGATTGATAAAAACGATGATCAGTTATCTATACCACTAACAAAAATAGCTCAAAAGGAGTTAAATGCATCTAGATGATTGAGTGTAATGATTATTTATGTGAACTCAAAAGAATACTAGTGAATTCTATTATTTTTCATTTCCATCAATAAATGGGGATTTTTTAATCTATAATGATTCTTCATTACATGGAATCGGTATTATTCTAATGTAGAATGATTGTGTATTTCCCTATGCTTCCCAACAACTGAAACCTCAAGAGTTAAATTATCCCACACATTATTCTCAATTAACTGATGTGATATTAACATTAATGATATATATGAATCTTTTAAAAATAGTAAATTGTAATATAAATACCGGCCATAAAATGTTGAATTATATATTCAATTATAAAGAGATGAACATTAGGCTGAGAACATGGATATAACTTATTATGGATTGTGACACCACAATTCTTTATCATCATGGAAGATCAAAAAATGTATCCAATGATTTGAGTCTTATAAATAACATTACATTATCATTATTACATTTGGATCAAGTCCCTTTAAAGAATAATTTGTTGAAATATGTCCTAGAAATTATGCATTTATGAAATTACATGATTTTATTTCATGTTCCAGTACAAAATTAATTGTTATAAATAATCATGAATGCTTTGAAGGAGGACCATATTTTATAGGAAATAGAATAACATGTTTGGAAGGTTACTTTTCCACTGTTTAATATTGATAAATAATTAGTTTTTAAATTTGTAAAATGATTATGTGGGTCATCAGATTCCCAATTGAAGGGAAATTCTATGAGTGAATATTATATTTCCCTAAATTTAATTCATACAAGTATTATTACCATGTAAAAAGACAATCAAGATCATTTTTGTGCTATTACATGAAAAGATATATCACATACTTTACCCCCGAAATGTTTAAATTTCCCATAGTTGAATGTATAACAATAATTCTGGAATGGCATGTTTAACCTTTTCCCAATGCTATGATAGAAATAGTAAAATAAATCCACGTATTTCATGGTTCTAATTCCAATTAAATATTGAGAAAATAATAAAATTTGGCTTAAAATTGAATAACTAACTCAGTCTATATATTTCATTCGCATTTGAGATACTATCTTTAGACTCGATTTATCAACTATATTTCAATGATATTGTTTGGTTATGTAGAGTTTCCATCTCTATTGTATATCACCATGATCTTATCATGACTACTAATTTTTTGAAATGAATTTTGATGTTGTTGGGTATAGAATTAAATGTCAGTACATCTTTCTATCCTATGTATGATGAATAATTAAATAAAACATTTCAAACCACGGAATACATGATTGTTGTGTGTTTAATGGATTATATAGGATTATGGGGTCACAATATTTTATTAGTTTATTTTCATTATTATAAGAGTTTTCATTCATGTATACAAATAGATCCTTTTGGATAATTATATTGAACATTTTATCAAACTCCATAATTTTTGAACAAGTATAATAGACGAAGATGATGGGACCATAGTTGGAACTTGAAATGGTAGAGAAAGGGAATATTATTTACTGACATATGACGATGGATCAATGTAGGTAAATAATTCTTGTAGATAATTTGAGGAAATAAAATTCATTCATGGTGGGTGATTTTGTTTTTATTAAAGTATCTCAATTAAAATGTGTTTTGAGATTTTCTAAACATTGCAAGATAAATCTTTTTTTCCTTAGATTTTTTGAAATAATATATAATTTTGTATCATGTTACTATCTAGGGGATTTTCATCATATTTAATCCTTGGTACATATTATATATCATGTTTTGATGTTTATAATATATGAGTCAGATTCATCACATGTATTGACTCCTAGAGTATTTCAATAAGAAGATAACCATTACTATGAGAAACATCCATTAAAAATTCTTGACTATAGACAAAAATTATTTCAGAATATTTAAATTCCATATGTAAAGGTTTTTTTTAAACCCATATGGATGGAGAAGGGACTTGGGAATCTAAAGATCAAAGCGTGGAAAGATATCCTTTATTATAAAACCAATTAATAATTTAGTGTTGATACTATTTCCAAAAGGTAGAATAATTTTAAAACCATTTTAGGTAATAAATAATCATTTTAATATATTCATTAATTATATTTTATAGTGTTATGTACACTGTAAAAATATTTTGTATTTTTTCAATCAAAAGGGTCAAAATTGTTTATATGAAAATAGTGTTTTCAGAAATATTATGGTTTTATTTAAATCTCTAATTTCAAAATTATCAAATTTTAAATTTTAAGATTGAGTTTCATCTTTTCTACCAGCATATAAAAATTATCTTTTTGTGGAATTTTTTTATTTCAATGAAAATATATATTTTTATTAGATAGTGAATATAGTGAATTTTATTTGAAACTATATTTTTTTTCTTGTGTTTACATAAATAATATATTTTGGATGAATTTTTAAAATATTTACTTCATCATTATTAATAATAATCCAATTATATTATTGGATATTTACTTTATACATCAAATTTGTATAAAAATATTTCAATACATTGAAACTACATTTTTTATAAAAACCTTTTGTCATAGAATTTGTTCATGTTTATTTCTAAATTATTTTATTCCACTTCTGTGAATTGAATATGAAATATATTTATTCCAAAATTGGATAAGGAATTCAAAATTTACTAAACTGGTCCCTTTTATTTTTTTAACTAGTACTAGTAGTCATTGTAAATGTCTATCACATCGGTAAGGGTAAATCGAGTAATTAAGTTAAAATTTATTGCGATAAGGATCAAAACTACCCTCGTCAATAATGGGATAAGAATCAATACTACCACTATCAATTTTAATTTAATTTATTTAATATGTGTATTTCACCATTTTCCATCCATGATTCAAAAAATTTTCATTTTCTTTTCACTTGATTTTGATTATGACATTTATATAATTTTATGTATATTAAAGTGTAAAATGTTACTCTCTTGATTTTAGTTTCTATAATATTTTGTGATAAGGATAAAACAAAAATTTGTTCCTCTCTAAAATTTTATTTAAAATATAAATTACTTTTTATTAGGGGAATTTATTTATAATTATTATTAATGAAATGATTATTGTAAATAGTTAGTTAGTACTAACATAATATTTGTTCAATTAATTAAAAAATTATATGAATGGTTTTAAAAATATCAATGTTTGAATGATTTTAATTTTGTTTTGTGTTACATGATATTGAAATAAATATTACTATTTAGTGAAGTTTTAAGTGTTTATATTCTATTTCATTTTCAATCATTTTGGTTTCTAAGACAAATTAAATGACTAGTTCCAAAAATAAAATTAATGATATTTTATAATAAATAATATTTTATTAAATTATTTAATACTCATATAAGTATTATATTAACCCAACAGAATGAATATTTTTTATAATATCCATAATAGTCTAATTATGGGTCACGTTCCCTTTTATAGTAACTTTCATGACTCGTTTAGTGTAAAAAATCATGATACAACGATAAATGTCAAAAGAGTTAATGGTTGGTTAGAATAAAGAGAAATGTGTTAAAACATATATTAAACATTTCTATGTTTTATTATAGTATAATATTTCATTTCATACTGATATATTCATCTAATTATATCAATTCTTAAACTTTTTTAAGAAGATTAATTTATATTAATTTAATACTTTATATATTTCGATGAGTACCCACCCCCTCACATATAAATGAGAACCTCATCTTCTCTCTTACTCGCGCCATTTAAGTAATATAGTTCAGATACTATATAAAAAATTCACTCTAAGAATTCACTCCCTACTTCTTTGGATACATTGTTTTTAAGGATACCATCATGGTTAGGCTTTTGGTGTCAACCAAAAGAGGATGTATGGAGGTGGTGTATAGTGCATAATATTGTGTATTTTATCAATGTTTTCATGTACGTCTATAAAATATTATTCATAAATGATGAAATAATGATATAAGTATCTTTAATATATATATATATATATATTCCATTAGTTTAATAACATAATCAATATCCTTCTACCCTTCCATCAAATAGGTAATGAAAACATCATTTGTTTATATGTTTGGACTACCACCTCAATAAAGCGATGTGAGTAATTTTTCATCATTACTTCTACTAGGAGGTTATAAAATGTATATAATGTGAATATAAATTATATTTATGACTTATTTACCATTCATTAAATATATAATTTCATATTTTTCCATAATATTTATACTATTGAAAAATGATTATGTCGTTCATGTGTATGTGTGGACGACCACATTTGTTAAGCGATGTGATTCATTTATAATCATATCAATTTACGGATGATATATGTGAGGTAATTTTATAAAAAATTGTATTAATTAATAATAATTTAGAAAATATAGGATAATAGTTACCTTATTTTAATCATTGATATTGAAAAATAGAAATGTTACTTATTTGTACGTACAACAGACAATATACAGGATTATATCATAGTTCATTTTTCATAACAATCTTTCATGGTTGGGATTAAGGTAAAAATTATATATAAATATGATAAAAATTTCAAAATTATTTTTTAATATATTATTTAATAATGATCATGTAGACCATAGTGAACATACTGATTTCATTTTGAACATATAAGATGAATATTGCCAAAACATCTGACCAAAACATAACGGATTATGTAATTGAATGTGAAATCGTAATAAATGAAATAAATTGTGTGATAATAATTTAAATGGTTCCTAATATGTTATGTAATTAGAACATTTTTTATTATTCATGATGTTAAATAACCTACATGATGAGTTTAACTTTATGTAAGGGTTACATTATCAAAAAAACACATTTTTAATGTTTTTAATATGTATTTTCTAAATAATTTTCCTCTATGTATAAAATCTATAATAAAATATGGATGTTTTTAAATGTAAATATATCAATTATATGGGATATTTTATGTCGGATTCTACTTCATTTCAACAGTTTTCAAAGGGTAATCTTTTTATGGAACATTTTAGGAAAAGAATGTTTTATTTGAACATATACTATATCAAAAATATTCTCGCCTCTATGTCCATTATTTTAAGGTTGGATTCCATTGCAAGATTTCATATATTATTCCGAAAACCATATTTCCTTTTTAATTTTTATTATGTCGTTCAAAATTGGATTCAAAAAGGAAATTTTATTTTTATATTTAAAAGTCTTTTTCTTTCTACTTCAGAAGAGATTTTCAATGTTTTTATGATGGAAATATTCAGGAATATATTTTTCTATTTGTTAAAAGATACTTGAGATTTATATTTAATGAAAATGTGATCCCAATATATCATTTATATTCAGTTATCCCATTATAGATCTCAAATTCATTGGGTAATGTTCATTATCTTCAATAAGAGGAATAAAGGAGTTAACAAAGGTGGATTCACCTAAGGATTTAACTGGGATTCTGTTATTTCTAAATTGAGTTTAACATAGGATAAGAATTATATTCTCTACATTTTTTAAAAGGGTTTTAATTTTATTTATATTACTTTTAGTGGTTTTCAGGGAAAAAAATTATGTGAATTTCATGCTGATTTAATTTACATTATTTTCTGAAAGAAAACATTAAAAGCTGAAAAAATTTATGGGATTTCATGTTTTCCATGTGATAAATATATTTTATTTTTTATGTCCCATATTGATATTTTAATGGTCATCTAATTTTAGAAATGTTTTTTATGGATTAGTAAGTACAAAGAAGAAGTAAAATTGAAATTCAAGATGATTTTTCTTGGAAATAATAATTGTTTTATTTCAATTGTTTTATATTGTTTGAAAATTTTATTCTAAGAATTTGTGACCACATTCTAATATATGGGTCTTATATAAAATATTTATGACCAATTTTTATTAAACTCTGAATTCTAATGTTCATCTATAATCCATGAATGTGAAATCATTATTAAAAAATAAATATTATATAATGTTTGAGAATGGGATATTATGAATTCGATTTTTTATTGCACTTAATTTAGTACATCATTTAAATTTCTCAAATAACTATTTTTTCTATTATTTAAAACATGGGAGTGATAATTTAAAAAATAATTTCTGTTAAAAATTTTGTTCGTTTTAAGCTCCGAATAAATGTATTCAAATAGGCTACTAAAATAATTCATTGTCCCTATATTTTTTTAATCCTTAAGAAAAAAATATATCTTCATTTAATTATTCATCAATCTAATTATTAAACACTCTCTCCAACCAGTTGTGAAACATTGTTCTATCATAATTATGTAAACCTTATATCAGGGAGAGAAAGGAAATCATTTATGTATAATTGAACAAAATGTTATGTTTGTTTATTTTTATATTAGAACATCCAAAAATAAAAATTTAAATAAAAATAAAACTACAGTTTCATCAAACGCTTTTTTAGAGAAGATAAATCATAAATTAATATTATATAGAGTTCATAGGGACAAATACATTTAAAAACCAATTATTTGTGGAGAATTAGTCTTTTATTTAGGATAGTATTATTCATTCAATATATTTATATTAATGGTTTTCTTGATGGCTACAAACATTGAAGTGATAAGAAATTTATGTGGTTTCAATTTGACACATGTTATCCACATCCATTTTAGGAAAATCATTTTGGATTACTATGGTAAAATTTAAATTCATTATTGATAAATCATGTTTCCACCATTTTAATTGAATATCTCAATTCAGTCAATTTTTGGATGAATATATTATGTTTTGATTCATAACTATTTTCTTACTCTTATGATATAATCCATATGTTTAATGAGTATTTATTTATTGTGTTTTAATTGATTCTATGTTGAAATAAATTGTGTCAACGTTTAAATTGTTATAAATTTAATTTCCCTTGTTCCATTTTTTTATTTTTACAATATATAGGTACCCCTGAATAAAATTTTTCATTGAAACTTTAATGTAGTTTTTTAATTTATTACATATATTAATTTTGAATATACATTCATTTTATATCATCACAATTAATTAATTGTTATTTTTATGATTTGTATTTATTTCCTTGATATTTTTTGTTCTTGAAAGAAATAAAGGAACTATTGATGAAAAATGTAAGGGAATTTAAAGATGTGATCCATCAACGATGAAGAGTGTTTAAGATTAGATATTCTAGGGTCAATGTCATGATAAACCACTGACCAATCCATACTCAGGAATGTAAAATTGGATTATTAAGAGTCACTTGAGCCTATAAAATCAAAAGATTTAAATTATTTTGAAGAGAACCATTATATATTTTAGCGTGATCTAGTCGTACTACTTCATTTTAGGTTACAGGTTCACCCACCACACCATGACTTCCATCATGGCTACTACACATTTTACATGTCCACCCCTATTTATTTGGAGGCCATAGGAGAAGTCCATGGTTGGTGGGGGTTGGGTGGGAGTTATGTCAATCTTGAAACCTCCCACCAAGGATATTTAAGGAGGCATTTGGGATCTTCTATCAGTCTTCATTTACACCCAAGATATACATTTTATATGTGAGTGAGAAAAGGGGGTACTATTTGAGAGAAATAGAGATGTGTTGAGGATGTATATATATGATTTGTTATTTCCAAAATAAATCAAAATTTTCATTCCATATTTTCATCCATTCTATTCTATTTGTGATTAGGTAATGACGAAATGTTGTGTCAGATCCATTACAATAGAAACATGAGTTAGTAGTGACAAATTTTCTGTTAGCCAAAAATTCATGTTAAATACAATCATGTTTTGATTACTGATTATGAATTTACATGGTGAGGATATTCTAATGATGAAAACGTCATAAAAAAGGAATCCAAGTATCTCTATATTCTTTGTCAATGTTTTTCAAAACATCTGGTGAAACAATGCTTCTTTTCTAGAAAATAAGGAATTGTTTTAGTGTTGTTGACATATCCAATGAGATTACCTTAACTACTTTGGATCACCCCATGATTATCACATCATCACCACATCATCGATTCATCATAGCATTAGACTATATTTTTTTTCATATATTAATCCTTTACTATATAATTTTAAGGATCCAGGAGATGATTCAGACATTTTCTATCATGAAAGACACAATGGTGAGCTAAATTTATGATATTATGCAATAATTTTTATAGAATTTAAAATAAGTGATGTGACCATCCAAGAGAGGTGGTTGAGTGGCTATAAATTACACCAAATCCAAAATAGGTCTGTAGATGGGAGAATACCATCATAAAAATTCTACAATTACGGAAATAAGGGGCACATCAAGAAGAACTAATGTATTTTTCTATATGAAAATGGTAAATGAATCCACCAAAAAATATGAAATGAACAGGTGTACATGAAAGATTCAAAATAAATCATGCTTTTATATAAGCATGTATAATAAACAAACTATCAAACATTAATAAAATTTATGTAATGTGTAGTGGATACAACATAGTTATACTATGTCACTCTGAATAATAAGAAATTTTTGATGTATCATGTTGGTTACTTTGGTACTATGATGATGGGAAATTACAGTTCATTGAATATTATGGGCATGTGAGATATACAAGTCATCACGAATATCAGATTCACAACCACCTTGAAGGATGTTTGACATGTTTTAAGTATTTAGATCAACCTTTTATTAGAAAAAGCCTTTGACCAACAAGGCTATGAAAACATCTTCAACAGTTGAGCATGGAAGACTATGAAATAATCAATCATTATCACCTGAGGAAACATATTTGGTATATTGAAAAAAACCCATCAAATTATATCATTAGATACAATCAATATACTAATAGGATATAGGTATTCCAATATATTGAAAAAGAGACATAACCATATGATTGAAAGAGTATTATCCACCCACACAAAGAAGATATACGTCAACGTTAATAAGGATTCCTCAGATGATACTTGTAAATATTACTTGTATGGGAAGCAAAATAGAGTCACATTTAAAACTGAATCAACTAATATATTAGAGATACTGGATCTTGTGCACTCAGATGTATGGAGACCCATGGAGGTGAATTCACTAGGCGGTGCAATATATTTCCAATCTGTTACTGATGATGAATCACTAAGGCTATAAATGTTCTTATTCAGCACGAATAACCATGTACTCAAAAACATCAAGTTCTTTCATGCCATGGTGTAACATGAATCTCTATGGAAGTTGTTGTGTCTTAATTCATAAAATGGACGAGAGAACACATCTAGGTATTTTGATGCCTATTGTAGGAGTCAGGGAATCCAACCAAAGATGCTGGTCCCATGAACCACAAAACACAATGGTGTTGTGGGAAGGATGAGAAGAACCATTAAAGAGAAATTCACAATGATGATGAGTTTGGATAATATGTTAAACCCATTATGGGAAGAAGATGTACAAGTTGCATGATACCTCTCTAAATGATCACTATCAACCCCCATTGAATTTTGAGAATCCATAGAAGAGATGGTCTGGTCAACATCCATTTTACACTCATTTATGATAATTCAGATGTTTTTCAATGACTTATGTACCCAATAAGCACAGGAGGAATATATATATGCGAGATCTTCTCCATGAATCTTCATCAACTATGAGGTTGAGGGGTATCGATAAAATAATAGGTATCTGAATGAGATGTGGGGGATAAATAGTATATATGTAATTGTCAATGAGAACTAGATGATTGATAAAATTTAAAATCCTTGAATTTCATGATAGGAAGGTTTCAGGTAATAAATTCATGATCAAACTCCAATACTAGCACCCCCAGTAAATGAAGATGAAGAGGTGCTAGAATAATCATCGACAGTAAACTAGGAAGTAGTAGAGAAGGATATTGAGTAAGTGGGAGACACAATCCTAGGAATAAGATTTTGCAAATCCATTACATTTTATAGGTAATCCTATGCCTCCATTACCATATAAATAATTGGTTCAAATATCTTCAAAAGGAAGGGTTCTGTCAAAAAAATTATTTGGAGTCAATTTACCTATTTCTAACTTATGAGGGGGAGCAAGAAGGATTCCCTGAAATAGTGTCTCGTAATAAAAAACTCATATGGATGTAGGAAATGGAGGATAATATATAGTATCTGTTGAATAACTAGACATAAAATTTGATTGAACTACCCAAAGGTATGAAGAAACTAATGAACATTTGGATGTTCAAGATGAAGGAGGATTTTAGAAAAAAATATTTCAAGAAAAATTCTTTATTAGTAGTCAAGGTTTTCCTTAATGATATATGATTTTCATTTCATTATATTACATCACTAATGGGGAATATGGATTTAGTTCAAGTCATTTTCAAATTTTTGGTGGTGTGTACTCAGATTTTGAATAGATGGACATGAAGATAGCTTTTCATCATGGTGACCTCTATGATGAGATCTATATGATGAAGACTAAATGTTTTGAGGTTTATGAATAAGAAAATTTCAACTTAAAATTAATGAAGAAATATTATGGAATGGAACAATATCCCATGCATTGGTAAAAGAAGTTTAATTCATTCATGGGTGGTCCTAGATATAAGATGAAACATGAGGAATGGTGGGTTTAATTATAGATATTTCAGGATGGAAAAAATATTGTTCTTCTAATTTATATTGATGACACATTGTTCATTGGAAAGGATTAAAAGATGATAATATATTAAATTAATGAGTAATAAATGTATTTTTATATGAAAGACATGGGAGTATCTCAACAGATTTTCAGGATGCAAATAATTTGTTATATAATGAAGTGGTTTTTACAGCTATATCATGTAATGATTTCTGAATAGGTAATGAAATGTTTCAGCACGTACAATTTCAACCTAGTGAGAATTCAACATCTCAAACATTTTATGTTATGAAATATTTCATTCTGATCGCCCAAGGATAAAATCAAGGAAATGGAGAGGAAACCATACTCTATTGTAGATGGAAGCTCGATGTATGCTATGGTGAGTATGAGGCATGAAATTTATCATGAACGGACGGTCATGATCAAATTTTTCTCCAATCTTGGGAAGAGACACTGGGTTTCATTCAAGTCTATTATGATTTATGGTAAAGGTAATTCAATGCTTTGTTTGAGATATGGTGGGGATAAAGATCTCATTGTGTGATACACAAATACAATTGTGGATTTAGAAACTCATAGATGGATATTTTCACGTGGATACATCAATGCATTTGTAGGAGTATTTTTATCATGTATGTGAATGTTTCAGAAGTGTGTTTCATTATCCAAGATAGAATATGAGTATGTTGTTTCCATATATAATTGAAATAAGATGTTATTGATAGCACATTACTTCAAAGAGATCAGATTCAGACATAAAATATACATTGTTCAATGTGATAATAAAATTTCATTCAACATGAGATGTAACACCGTATACCATTGTTGGATAAAGGACATCGACATTCGCTATCATTAGATACATTAATAGATGTATTGACAACTTCTACCCCTTTTGAGGATCTACACAAACTAGAATCTAGTAAATATGTTAACAAAGGTTGTAGCACTGGAAAAGCCAGTGCTTTATGATTTTCCAATGTATTGTAGTTGTACTGGGAAAATTAATGGATTTTTCTATCTACATTGTATTCATCTAGTTCACAAACCATATAAAGACATCCATAATGGATTTTTCAAAATTTACACATGTATTACCTCTTTATTTGGAATCTATGTGGGATGTACATGGTAGTTTGGGGATTATTGGGACATCTTTCAAACATGAAAACTCCAACCTTGACAATTTTATGATACATTGGGGTGCTTCCTTCAATAATCAATTATGAGTAAGGACAGTTATTTTATATATGATGGTTCCAATAGAGGTCCATGTGAGAGAAATAAATGTGCGGTCATGATATTTTTGTATGGATTTTTATTAGTGAAATAAAGCCATCTTATTGTCAATATTTTTCATCAATTATTTTCACATTGGGATTAGTGAATCACAACATTTTGATCCAAGATAATTTTGATGATTTGGTGTCAGCTAAAGAAAATTGGATTTTGGGATAAATTGTGTAGCACAAATTAATGTAGTTGGAACATTTAAAATTCATAATCTTGATGATCCTTCTATGCCCAATGATCTGCATTGAGAGAGAGATCACCCTATTTTAAAAAACATCAAATGTTCTGAAGAAAAATTGTTCCAAGGCTAGTTCAAGGAAAATATTACTCTTCTAGTACCCATTAGTAAACATTAATGAATGATAGACCACTGCTGAGAAAGCCCCAATGAAGAAGCTTTCTCTATCAAGGAATATGGTAAGGCTAATCAAGATACATATGGTATTGAATGTGATATCTGGAAGGTATTCCCTATGCAGGTCGATGAAGAAGAAAATAATGGTATAGTCCATACGTCAGACTACTACTATTATGGGTCAATGGATTATCGCACTCCATGTGCTTAAAAAATACCAAATTGAAATTGTGGAGAATATGACTCGGTATAATGACTCCTGACCAAATATGTTCCATAGGAGGATATCAAATGAGTTAAAGATCCATGATTGATTATTCAAATGTCAATTTCTTATTGAAATGGATGATTGAAACCTCAATCTATATGATGTTGAATACAAATATATAATTATTTATATGTATTATATATACCAATGAGTAACATTAATTTACACAATGTTAGGTCATGTGAAATTACACAGACAACACATGTTAAAAAACACACATACACATAGTATTAAAGAAAATAATTTCCCATGATCAAAAACAACAATTGATTAGATCCCCACTGACACCCCAATTCCCATTATGTGAGACAAATATAACAAGTTTTTTTTAATGACACAAATATCCACTTTTTGAAAAGTGTATTTCAACTACCATTTTTTTTAAAAATATAAAAACAATAATTTTGTAATCAATAAATATCACTAATAACTCAAAAATTAAGAAAACATTAAAATGTGATCATATATTAAGAAAATTATATTTAATAAAAATATTAATGGAAGATTATAAAAATTATTAATTCAGTAGAATAAAAAAATCATTATAATTTTTTAATAAAATTTATCTAAAAAAATTATTGATTCTTGATTATAAAGTATATTAATTCATTTTTATTAATTAAAAATAATTATTTTCTCAAAATTATTAACACAAAATAATTTTAATTTAAAAATATTAATTAATTAAATATTATTTATAAAATATTAATTCAAGATAATCTTAATTATTTAAAACCAATATTATTTATAAACCAAATTATTTATAAGTTTTTTATGATTATTTATATAAATATTATTATTTATTAACAAAATTATTTATTTAAGCATAATTATTATTATTTACATATGATTCTTATTATTATTTATAAATTCTGTTCAACATAGAAAAATCATTATTTAAAAATTATAGTGAAATTTTTTGTTAAAAACCCAAAAAATATTATTTTTTTATTAATAATGAAAAATATGTTTATTTAAATAAATAATAATTCAAGAAAAATTGTGTATCCATGAAAAATTAAAAAATATATTCAACTCAACACTTCATCTAAATTATCAAAAAAAATACATTTTATTTTATATTAAAATGAGAAGATATGAATTATCACTCAAAATATTGTACCAATTTCTGTTATACCTATGGTATATCATAAGTACCTCAAATAGTTCTATGAATTACACATGAATCAATAAATATCTCCACAATTTCGTAAAACACTCAAATTGAAAACGTAAATTACTCATAATGAAAAAAATTATAAAATATGACACAACATATAATCAACTATTCCAATGAAACCATTATTTTACATTTTCACAATTAAAAATAATGACCAAAACTTCATTGTTTGAAAATGAAAGACGACATAACTCGATTGAATGATATTTTTTGTAAAATCATAGTTACTGTGGATTTTTGGAATTAGTAATCATTGAATAAAAATCCACCTTCTAAAACTCCAGCAATGAATTTTATAATTTTCTTGTCTTCTCTTTATTCTTTGTGAGAAAATGAAATGTCTAAGTAAAAAATTGTAGATAAATTCATATTTATTCTGTTGGTTTATGAACCTCTCCAAAGTGTAAAAGTTTCTATGGTCTAGAAAAATATGAATTTTATCCCACATGATATATTAAAAATCATTTTCTGTCAACTTGTGTATTCCAATATCTTTGTCATTATCATTAGATCCTTTTAATTTATTTATTTTTCATAATATTGTCTCTAGGAGGAGACACTGCATCTGAATCAACATTTGCAGTTTTGAAATATTTCTTATTTTTTAAATTTTGAAACAACAATTAATTTATGTATTAAATTTTATCCTCATTGGTGTTATGGAATATAGTGCTCCACCATTGAACATTCCTTTTATCATTTTGAGCACAGAATCCTACCACTTTTATTATCCAAAAACATTAGATAGTTTCTCATAATTACCAAAAGGGAATTATTCCATTTCTTAACATAAGGATTTATATTTTAATGGAATATATATATATATAAGCACAAGTAAAAAAATTATAGTTTTTCATAGTTTTTATTTTCTAGAAGAAAGATATGAAACAAAATAAATTATAATACATGCACCAATCAATGCCACCCATACGTTAGGTTCAATAGGGAACATTTTAAAGATTGGAGACCACATAAAATCATTATTATGATTATGTAAATCATAACATTAGAAAAATTTATTGTTAACTATCATCAATATATTCTTTATCTTAGCCTTCTCTAATGATATGTTAAGATTCTCTCTTAGTTCTTTAACAAGATTTTCATATTCCAATGTAGTGGAAGTACCATTGTCATTATTCCCTCAACATGATTATTATATAAATATTGAATCTGTGTATCACTCATTTCATTTTTTATGAAAACATTTCCATTTTACAATCCTCTATCTCTTCCATTTTTGACTCATTTATAAATCATACATTTAAAACAACAAATAAAAACAGTTTCTTAGTCAGGAAAAATTGAAAAATTATTGATATCTCCAAGGCTCTATTAGGATGAAATAAAATCATAATAATTTATAATTAATAATAAGATATATAATGCTTGAATAATAAAACCATTTTGTTAATATAACTACATAACATGGGACCTACATGGTCCATCATTAATAATTAAAACAATCTAACCACATAAGAGTTAGAATTGTATCTCAAATTTTCTCCCATTTTTTCATATTCATCTATTTCTCTTCACATATTATCTTCATATTCCAATTTATAGTGATTATTAAGGGTATTATCTACCTATATACTATAACATTCATATGGATGTAGTCCCATTAGATTGTTGTGTAATTAGGATCAAAATAATATAATTTTTAATTTTGTTATGAACATGTAGATACACTATGATGTATTTTATATAATTGAAAATAATTTTTTAAAATTACTAATGTCTTCTGAATAGATTTTCACAAAGACGAATGTTGATTAGTAAATAACGCTCGATCATTTTATTGATTTTGATATTAGTAATCTTTCAAAAGATAATTTATGCCGCTTTAAGGTAGTATAGGGCCACTCCATAACATATTTCCCACATTAGAATGCTAAATTTTACAATTTAACTTAAATATTTTAACATAATATAATTGAATTTAAATACCTTAACAAGTAAATATTTTGTTACATATAAAATACTGGTGGATATTTTAAACATGAATTCCCTAGATAATGAATTTTTAACAATTATAGACTATGATGGTAAGAACCCAGATCTTCTTTTCTGGTTAGTTTTCCTTTTTCTAGTAATTTTTTAGAAAACGAAGATTTTATTGAAATTTTGGAAGTTCACACCGTGTACTTTGTGAGAATACACCGTGTACTCAGTTACCGCATAACGACATGAGTTGGTTGTGTAATGTTCACACACACGGACGTGTATGGTTACTTGGAGACCGCCTAACGTAACATAAGGAAAATCTAATTACACGGTGTATACTTCTAAAGTACACATCGTGTTTTTTCGTTTTTTTCATATAATGTACCAGGGTCAAGTTTAATCACCAGAATGCCCAAGTTCTTGGTCTGGTTCATTTGAGAGAACATGTATGGAAATTAATCTTCTCCAAGCCCCCGAGAGAGTGTCTGTTCTCCAAATCGATCATCATTGATTGCATTGGGATTGCCTCGGTTTGATCTTCTTTCAACATGAGCCTCATTTCCCGATTCCTCTTATTTCTCGTGTTATCTCAAGTTGAGTGTTTTTTGTGTTTTATAGATCTACAGTGTTATTGGGCGATTCAAGTCTTGAGGTTCACTTATATTGATCCTACAACACTAGGGTAGGAGGTTTGTGCTTTCCGTTGAATGTCATGGAGTTATATGTGTAAAAGTTCACAATACCCTTGAACGAGGTATTGTGTGTTTACTATTTTATCCTTATTGATAGCCTAAAATTCTTGTATGTGTGAATAGAGATTAATTGAATGAGAATATGGTTAGATTAAATTATTTGGAAGTGTTTTCTAGTGCAGAAATGCATGTTTTGACCGTTGGGTATTGTTTTCTGTTAGGTTGTTTATATCACATGCCAAGTATTGTAGGATATAATGGATTTGTTATCTGAAATGCTGTTAGGCTGTAGACGATTATCCAAGTAGTTCTTGAGGTTTACATTTGCTGATACGCTTCTCCGTACTTGCTGAATTACATTGGGCTATAAGAACCTGGTGTATATCCCATAGGTAGAATGAATGTAAGGGCATATACAATGTGGATTTTCTACTTATGATGTGGGACCACATGGGGAATTGACGTAAGTGCTTCCTCAGATTGTATGTAGTTCCCCAAATCAGGTCACATGGGGAATGGGATGTATATACTTCCCCAGAGTGCCACTAGGTACCAATGTGAGACTATAGGATGAATTGATAGTGAGTTCTTCCACAGAGAGTCGATACTTATGCAGAACCAGAGGGGTTAGATAGAGTTTACTGCCCAGAGGGTTTCTTGTATTGCTAGGTAGGACCAGAATAGAGGGTTACCTATTGTGTTATCTACTTTCTTGTGTTGTTTTGGTTGTATCAGAGGGGTTAGTCTTATAGTACATCCCATAGGGTTACCTTTTTTTTATCCACTTTCTTGTTATGTGGAATTGAATGAAATTGAACTATATGCGTGTTTACTATCAAGTACTTCCTTGTATACAGCTTTTATCTACCTTTTCCTACCATATATGTTCACTGACTATTATTCAAAGATCTCTTGGTGGTTTCCTAATGGTAATTTGTCTCACACTCTTTTTGGGTCATGCTTTTGGGCCCAAACAGATTATATTGTTGCATCTATAGATAAGGGCAAGCACCCTTCTACTTAAAGTACATGACTGCTTTGGGAGCTGGAGAGTATGAGACCAAGCTATGTCTTGTGATTCTAAGGATTTGTTTACTATTTTCTTTTGTACTTTTCATTAGTACTTTATTTTAGCATTGTGACGTGTTAGGATTCTTTACTAGACCCATGAATCATACATCATTAGATATGTGTGATACAACTTTTTATTTCATTAGTCTTCCATTGTTTATTGTTATTGGTATATTTAATACTTATTCTATTGTATATTTTTTTACTTCAACTTTGTTAATCTACAAATTAGGGCATAGTTTCCCCACTATCACATCCATGGCACTCACTACTAGATAGTAGCCTCTGGCATTCGGGGAAATGTTCTTGAGCCATTTGAGAAACCAGGGATGGGGTGCCTCTTGGCAGCTTCTGAACAGGGATGTTACAAAGTTGTATCAGATGGATTATTTTCTTTTGACACACTATTTAGATCATATAGATAGGTATATTATGGAATTGGTACTTGGTAATAAGGTGTGCCTGGGAGTAGCTATCCGGCTTATAGGGAAAATCCAATCTACCTCGTTATTGCATGTTTTCTGGTTTTTTATTTATTACAGATGATTTGATTTCACCCTAAGAAATTCATTTGTTTTGTGTTGTTAATTTTTATGTTATTTAGGCTATATTTCTGTTTCAACCTAATGATATTAGGGTATTCCATCTCATGCATCATACATGCTCTTTCTAAAAATCACATGTCATGCATTCTGGCCATGCCATTGAGGTTACATTATCGATTGCATGTTATTGTGATAGATATGCATGTTGTTGTGATAGATTCTGTTATAGATATGAATGCTATTGTGATAGATTCCCTGTTAAAAAAATACATGTTGTTTTATTGGGTATTGTTTGTGTAAGATTTTTTTTTGAATGAATGCCATACTTTTGTTCTTGATGTGTTATGGGACCTCATGGACCAGAATTTGGTGGATCATTTCTGTGTTATGCTTGTTTATGACATGTATAAAATACCAAGTTTTGATTAGTGGGGATTATGGGGCCTCATAGATCAAAATTTGGTAGTTAACCATTAGTTTCAGTTTTTTTCTTTGCTCCCGAGTAGTTTCTAAGGCATACTATCTCGAAAAACCAAGAAGACATGGTGTGTAATGATAAATAATCACCATGTGTTCTTCTGTTCAGGAAGAAACTATTTTTATTAAGTACACACCATTTATTTTATGTACACTCTTTGTTGTCTCTAACAGTGTCATAGACTATGTGGGTAGAGACAAGGGATTGGGAAATCTCTAGTAGGACCTGCCGTGTACCAGATGTACACGCCGTGTTGTAGAACCATGTAGCATGCCATGTCACTAACAACCCGGGTCAGTTGAGACCTCTCTAATGAATTCGTGTCAGTCTTAAAAACACCGTGTAGTATAATCCCTATAATACATCTGTTTCACTTACAATATGGGTCGGTGAAGTATTCCTAGTACACCCTATGTCTATCTAGAACACGACTTGTAGTGTGAGCGGTGTATCCGGCTGTGCCACTAACGACACTGGTTGGTGAAGCTCATCTAGTACATTTCGTGTCTGGCACTGACATGCAGTGTAGTCTTGTTCAATGAGAATCGTGTGGCGTAGGCTTGTAAGAGAACTCGGGTAGAGGAAGAGGATTTAGGTACACTCTGGGTGTTAGGAAAAAACGTCATGTATGGGATGCTACACAACTAGTTCTGGCAGAAGTATGTGACCATGTAATAGGATTAAGGGAACACATCGTGTAGTTAAGTATACATGTTGTGTATCCTTGTCTTGAAAAACAAAAATACTTTATTTCTCTTTTTTCCTCCTTACTCATCTAGTTTTCAGTATTTATGATCTTGATCTAATGTGTGTGCTTGACCTTGTAGAGTCATTCCACCAAGACATCCTCTGGTTGTACGCTAGTTACAAGGCAACGATCTGACACTGTACACGACAGATCAAGGACTACCTATAGATCCCTCAGTTCTTGCAGTCTTTGAAACAACTGTCATTTCAGATATAGGTGACGATGCAAACTTTGGAGAGGGCTTTATAAGGTTCATACAGACCTTTTGAGGTGTACCGCATCCTTCCCCTTCTATGTAAGAGTTGACGTCGGTTTTCTAGTAGTATCAACCTCCCACCTTTATAGGGGAAGGAGGACCTTAGGCTTCACAGTCATGGTTAGAAGCCATGTTTTCTATCTTCGATCATCTAGAGATGCCACCCAAGGCAATGGTCAAGCTAGATAAATACAATATTTGGGATTCTTCCAAGAAATGATTGGATGTGATCTCGGAGGAAGGATTCCAGACTATTAGGGACTAGGATGAGTTCCAATGTGACTTCATTGACTACTTCTATTTGGAGTCATTGATGGTCGATCGAGCCGGAGAGTTCATGAGTCTCGTGCATGATACTCTTTTAGTAATGTATAATTCTTCTCACTTCATAGAGCTGTAGCACTTCTCGCCTATTCTTGGAGGTGATGAGTTATTCCTGGAATGGAAATTTGAGGATGGTCTTAGGCACCACATCTAATCTTAGGTGAACATATTCAGGAAGACTTCCATCACTTCTATCGTAAATAAAGCGCCGATCATAGATAATAATTTGAGGGATTATGGAGTTGTGAGCCTAGTAGGGTTGACATATAGAGTTAGAATTCCTCCTACTGACAGTATGATTCCACACAGGGGGTCTTCACGTGGTGATCCAAAGAGGTGAGACACTTCTTCTGGTAGCCAGGTGGTGTGCTACCAGTGCTTGAAGAGTGGGAACACGATTCCACATTTCCCCAGAGACCCAATGGATTGCTAATCATGCGGAAGGATGGTCCATCTTCATCACTTATATCAAATATTCTCACCAGCACCTGGTGATATGTGTTCTTCTATGACTTCACAATTTGGATCAGTGCCACCAGTTTCTCATCTATCTGGGAACTAGAGTTCTTCTGGCCATTCCGGCTAAGGTGAATGTCGCAGCCCTGGTAGCCAGTCACCAGGCATTCAGTGACAACAGTGTGGATAAGCTCGGGATGGTAAGGCAGTGTCGCTGGGCCGCGTTGTAGGATAGACTTTTACAGTGGAGCAGACCCAACACTAGCAGGATCCCGGACCCTCTATAGTTCAAGGTAAGATCCCAAATTCCTCAATTTTAGCATGTTATCTTTTCGATACATGGGCTTCCCATAGCATTATATATGTTGATGTTTTGGAGAGAATTGGGCTCTTGTTTTTAAATATGATGATGTCTTGACGTTGGACACACCGTTGGGGACAATAACTACTACTATACGCCAATGTAAGGAGTGCCCTCTTGTGTTTGGGGGTGGTCATTTCTTATGGGAACATTATGTCTTAGAGATGACAGGCTACGATTTCATTCTCGGAATGGATTGTTTAGTTCCCTTCAAGGCAGTTGTAGATTAATATTTCCATAGGGCGAGTTTCATATCACTAGAGGGAGAATCGATTCTTCATAATGGTGAATCAGATGTCTAGTTGAGCAGAGCGGGACCCGAGCATCATGGGTTGAGAGGAGTTACATCCTAGATGACTGGTCTTCATCAGGATGGTCATAGGACTTCACAGATGGACATTCCATCTGTGGTAGATCATTTCATGGACGTCTTTCTAGAGTAATTTTCATGTTTTCCTCTAGAGCGTGGTGTAGAATTTTATTTTGGGCTTGTGCCAGGATCAGCAATGATATCTATTCCTCCTTATAGGATATCTACACCAGAGTTACAGGAGATCATGATGTATTTGGAGGAGTTATAGGAAAAGGGTTTCATCTGACCCAATACTTCTCATTGGTGTTTGCCTGTCATGTTTGTGATGAAGGCAGATGATACCATCATACATTGCGTGGATTATCTGAAGCTGAACTGGTTGATGGTCAAGAACTGATATCCCTTGCAAAGGATTGATGATCTCTTTGGTCAACTTCGAGGAGCCCAAGTGTTCTCAAAAATTGATTTGAGGTCTGGTTATCCTCAATTGTGATTTAGACCATATGACATCCCTATTACATCCTTCCAAAGCAGGTATGGTCGATACAAGTATATGGTTATACAGTTTAGAATCATGAATGTGCCTACAGTTTTCATTGAACTGATGAACTGAGTGTTCCATCCATACTTGGATTCTTTCTTGGTGTTTGTTGTGGACGATATCTTGGTGTAATCTCACACTAAACACAACCATGATAACCATCTTGAGATCATTTTGAGTACACTGAGATATAATCAGTTATATGCTATGATCTCAAAATGCCACTTTTGGATGGACCAGATTCACCTTCGGGGTCATGATATCTCGGATAAAGGAGTATTACTAGTCCCAAATAAAGTGAAAGTTGTAGATTCCAGGGGGAAACTGAAGAACGCCTTTAAAGTGCATTGTTTTAGTGGGCTGGCTGGATACTACATACGTTTCATTCAAGATTTTTCACGCGTAGTAGTGCCACTGATGTGCCAGAATAAGAATGGAGAAATGTTCTTGTGGTCAAATTCTTGTGATTCAGCATTTTAGGGGCTGAAAGGGATGTTGACTTCAGCACCAATACATGTTTTTCTAGAGCCTAGAGAGATCAATATTGTGTAATATGATGCATTAGGTATCAGGCTTGGATCAGTACTTATGCAGGGGGAAGGATTCATTTTGTATGAGTCTTGAAAGAAGAGGCCACATGAGAGGAATTACCCAATTCATGATAATGACCTGGGTACAGATGTTCATGCCTTACGGTTTTGGAGACATTATCTTTTGGGAGAGAATTTTGTGGTTTTCACCAACCACAAAAGTCTCAAGTATATCTTCACTCAGCGTGACATGAATTTGAGACGGTGAAGGTGGGTCGAGTACCATCAGTCTTTTGACTTTGAGAATGCCTATACACCTTTGAAAAGGCAATTTAGTGGCTGATGCACTATGTAGGAGGACCCATATACAGGCAGTTCAGGAGACTAGCAGTGAGTGGTAAATTATGGCTTTGTTCTCTAAGATGCATTTGTATGTGCACGATAGGAAGGGGGAGACGTTCCTTTCTTCTATAGTTGTTACATCTACTCTTATTGATCAATTATGAATGAGGTAGCTATCTAATTCTGATGTCGTAGTCCTACAGTAATTTTTTTCAGGAGATGACCATATTCCATGATGGACCATATTTGAGGATGAGATCTTGCGTTTTCATTGGCACATATGGGTGTTAGCAGACATACATGAGGAGCAGATGCAGGGCATTCATTCATTAGTTTGGGTAGTTTATCCTGGTGTCACCAAAATGAATCGTGATCGACACATTTAGTATTACTGGCCAGTTATGAAGAGAAATGATGCTAGTTTTTTCATGAGTTGTTCCACCTGTCAGTAGGTGAAGGAGAAACATCAGTGACCCGTAGGGATTTTGCAGTAGTTAACCATTCTTGAGTGAAAATGGAATGATGTCGTGCTGGATTTCATGATAAGTCTACCGAGGTCACCTTGAGTGAGTGATGCAGCTTGGGTTGTCGTTGACAGACTCAAAAAGGTTTCTAAATTCTTGCTGACCAAGGATAATTTCAGTGTTGATGATCTGGGAAGGTTGTACATCTAAGAGATTGTACATTTACCTGGGCTTCCACATTCCATTGTCTCAGACAGGGATGCACATTTTACTTCTCGAGTTTGGCATGGGATACAGAATGCCTTTGGCACAAATGTGCTTCTGATTACATCTTAACACCCCTAGACTGAGGGCCAATACGAGTGTACGACTTAGGTGCATGAGGATATGCATCGTCCAAGAATCCTAGATTTTTGATTTTCTTGGGAAAAGAACATACCCCTTGTGGAGTTTACCTACAATAATTGTTTTTCATACAACTATTCAGATGGATCCTTAGGAGGCTTTGTTTGGTAGGCCATACTGATCACCCTTATGTTGGCTGTAGGTAGGAGAGGAAGGTATGATGGGACTTCATCGTGTCCAAGAGACCACAAAGCAGATAGAGTTTATTCATAAGAGGATGACTACTACACAGTCTCGAAAGGAGTCTTAGGTTGATCAGCAGAGATGACCACTAGAGTTCGAGGTTGGGGATCAGTTTTTCCTACGTTTCACACTGAGGTTGGGGCACAAGAGTATTAAGAGATAGGATAAGCTTTCGCTGAGGTACATCGGGCTATTTGAGGTGTTTGAGAGAGTTTTTTTGGTTTCCTATTGGTTTTAGTAACCTCAGATGTACCAGGATATGCATGACGTTTTCCATGTTTCTCAGCTTCGATGTTACTTCTCATACCCATATCATTTTATTCAACTCGAGAAGGTTGAGTTAGAGGTGGATGCCTCATTCAATTAAGATCCTATCTGGATTATCGACCGCAGTACGAAGTTTCTCCATGGCCAGTCTGTCCCTCAGGTATGAGTGTTATGGCAGAAAAGGTGGGTACTAGTCGAGACCTAGGAGAGGGAGCCCTGTGTATGATCATAGTGGCTAGAGCTGTTTGAGGACTCTTCAACTACACCGCCTTACTTGGGAAATTCCAGGAAAAATTTCTTTTGGGGGGATGTTTTTAAAAACCCGAATCTTTTTTTGGTATTTTTTTCTTTTTCTGGCCATTTTTGAGAAAAAAAGAGGAGTTTCTGGATATTTTAGAAGTACACAACATGTACTTTGGGAGTACACTCCATGTATTCGATTATCGCATGAAGCCGTGTTATAGTTGTGTAAGGGACGAACACATGGTCATGTTTACTGAATTGGAGACCGCCTAAATATGATTATGGAAAATACAAGTACATGTCATGTACTTATAAAGTACATGCCATAAATTTTATTTTCTTTTTCAATAAACATACTAGGGCCGCCTCGAATCGCCAGAACGCCCTAATTCTAGGTCTAGTTCATCTGAGAGAACTTGTATGGTTACAAATCATCTCTGATCTCCCGTGCAAGTGTCTATTCTCTGAATGTATCTTCGTCGATTGTGTTGGGATTGCATCGGTAAGCTCTTCCTTCTACATGAGCTTCGTTTCCGGATTCATCTTCTTTCTCAAGTTATCTTAGGTTGAGTGATTTTAGGATTTTTATAGATATACGGTGTTCTTGGGAGATTCAAGGCTTGAGGTTCACTTATATCCATCATACAACACCATGGTAGGTGTTTTGTTCCTTATTTTTTGAATGTCTCTGAGTTATATGTGGAAAAGTTCCCAATACCCTTGAACTGGTTTTTGCGTGTTTACTATTTTATCCCTGTTCATTGTTGTGATGATTCTATGCTTGAATAGAGGTTAGTTGAATGAGAATATGGGTAATTTATATGCTTTGAAAGTGTTTTTCTATGCATGACTACATGTTTGGAAAAATTTTATTGTTTCCTATTAGGCTGTTTACTTCCCATGCCTAGTATTGTAGGATGGAGTGGTTTTGTTATCTGCAATTATGTTATTCTATAGACTCTTAGCCAAGTAGTTCATGAGGTTTACATTGTCTGATAAGCTTAATTGTACTTTCATACTTACCCAGGGCTGTGAGAACTTGATGTGTAGTCCCTAGGGAGAATGGACATAAGGGATTCTACAGAGTGTCATTTCTACTTACGATGTGAGACTACATGGGGAATTTACATAAGTGCTTCCTCAGAGAGTATGTGGCTCCTCAACGCGGGCGACATGGGTAATGTGATGTAAGTTCTCCCCTAGAGAACCTTTAGCTACCGATGCGAGAATATAGGAGGAATTTATAGTGAGTTCTTCCTCAGATAGTTTATACATAAGCTGAACCAGAGGGGTTAGACTGAGTGTATTCCTAGAGGGTTGGCTCTGTTGCTATGTAGGACAAGAGGGGATCGGCTATGAGTACTTCCCAGAGGGTTACCTATTTGGTTATCAACATTCATGTGTTGTTTCAGTTGAAATAGAGGGGTTAGGCTGACAGTACATCCCAGAGGGTTACCATATTTGTTTAGTCCCTTGTTATGTGGACTTGAATACAATTAAATTGTAGGAATGTTTACTGTTGATTACTTCCTTGTTTACTACGTCTATCTTCTTTTTCTTGCCATATATTTTCACTGACTATTAGGAACAGATATTTTGGTGGTTTCATACTATGATTTAGTCTCACAACTTATTTGGACCATGCTTCTAGGCCTAAACAGATTATATTGTTGCGGGTATAGATAAGGGCAAGCACCATTCTACTTCAGGAACATGATTTCTTTTGGATATAAAGAGAATGGGACTAACATGAGGCTTGAAATGCTGAGTAGTTGTTAAATTTTTTATTTCATACTTTGGTTTGGTATTGAATTTCATCATTATGATGTGTTTGGATACTTTCCTAGACACATGTATCATGCATCATTATATATATGTGCTCCAAAAGTTTATTTCATCAGTCTTCTCCTATTTACTGTTGTTGGTATATTTACTACTTCTGATATTTTATATTTGGTTACATCCACTATGTTTCTCTTACAAATATGGAATAGTTTCCCCACTTTCACACCCAAGGACCTCTTTTCTAGTCGGTAGCCTCTGGCATTCATGGAAATTCGATAGAGCCCATACGACCAACCAAGTATGGGGTTCCTCTGGACGACTTCCGGAACCGGGACATTACAATGATGTGGTCGCCTCCCATCTTTGAAACACATAGGTAGTTTCTTTAATGACTATAATTTTTTCATATATTAATTTATAATATTATATGAAGCGGTTTTACATTTATTCACTATTATGACATGAGATTTTGAGCCCCTGTGTGTGGCCAAAATTAATTTTTTAAATATATTAAAAATTGTTTGAGATAAATTTTCATGAAAAATGATAATAACATCTTAATGAACACTCAAGTCATAAATATGAGGCCAAAATTGAGTTAAAAGCATGAGTTTAACCCTGGGTGTGAAACAACCATTATCAGTGACATGATTGTTCATAAAGTGCAGTTGTAACATCAAAACCTAGGAGCTACTAAACAGTGCCGCTAGCTAGTTTTTCAGGTGAACTAACGTGAGAATCTATATATGCCTGAGGATTCCAACTAGAAACAAGGGACTATAGTTTTTTTGTGGGGATATTTTTCCATCATGTCATAGTGTAGCATAGTTGGAGTAATCATTACATTAAAATAGTGGACGCAGATACAAATAATTGAGTAGTACTGTAGAGACCCAAAGCTTGACGTACATGGATGTTACATTACTTTAGCGGAATACATAATACATAACAAAAACAGACACACAAGGACTGAAATAGTTTAGTGTCTTTTGAAACATGGAACGTAATCTTCTAATCGTTGTGAAAGATCTTCAACATCTCCCATAATGATCTTACCATTTTTTTACCTAAAACATTTCTTTATATCCTGGGAAAAGAAAACATAAAACGGGTGAGCACAAATGCTTAGTAAGGGTAAGCATGGATAAAATGAAACATACCATATACATTTGAACTTAAGAACATGAACATAATGTTTAAAAATCAAAAGCATGAGAAATGGCATAAAACATGGAAGTAAGTATGGCATAGATCATAATGAAACATTAAGAATGATAAAATTGAATAGGAATAAAACATGTAATTGTGGAAACCATTAAGCACATGATAGGATTTCCATAGTAGCCAAGGCATTGTTTCCAAGACTATCTTAGTGGACAAAGTCCCTTTCTGAATCGAGTTCACTCCTCGTTCTAGTCCTATATTACTGAACCAGTTTAACTTGATCATCCATCCATGTCAATCTTATGAGATATAAATATTTACCCAATGCATTGGAGGGAGATATAGGTCCCACCCATATCATAAGGAAATCATTCTTATTTGTGCCAGAAAATTAACATACATCATTCGTAATAACCCAATAAATAAAATGGGTTTCATAAACATCATCCCATCATTACATAATCCATATAAAATAAATGGATACCATGTCCTAATAAGGAAAGTGAAACCATGTAAATCATAGAGACGTTATACTTGAAACATAGACACATGAAGTAATTTCATCTTATATGAAAAACGGTTTTGATAAAACATTTGAAATGAATTCTTGAGGAAAATATCCTTTATTCTTCAAAATCATTTTCTTTTCACAAAATGTCAGGAAATTTAAAAAGAAAGAGATTTTGTTGAAAATAGTCATGAAATCTTTTGGAGTATGCTTCATGAAAACAAGGCTTTATAAAACCCTTAATGTATGTTCATGCCGTATAAGTTAAAAATAACATTAGCCTCATACTTTTGTCGGAAAAGTAAAAAAGTACCTCGTAACGTAAATAAGAGAAAGATTCCATACATACCATGTAGTAAAAGTAAAAAATGGGTAAAAAGGAATTTATAAATACTTGAAAACACTTTTATAAAACATGGACATGATGTAAATAGCCCCAGTAAATACTTACGAATAAGCAATCTCGGATAAAAATGAGATTTGCAAAATTATCCCTTACTTTAGGTCTGATATGCATCGTACGTATCCAAACCTCCTATATAATGATTTATATATTGTTATTGACTTATTAAAGAATCATATTAATTTTTATGAAATCATATATGGTTCACTAATGAATTTATATTACCCGTTCTTTTGTAAATTCCATGTTAAAGAGCGTTTTGGGTAAAATCGTTTCATTTGTCGTCCGTATTTTGACTTGTAATTATTCATATGATTACATAGATCATGATTACTTACATCCAGAATGTAAAACATGATTTATATATAATATATATTCAGAATATACATATATATAATAGATCTATAAATGGAAAGAAATACATCGTTCATGGAGAGGGTAGGTCGTACGTACGCATGAACGTTGTTTTTGTTTCCTCATTGAATTGAATGGAATTAATTGGATGACATACATATATATATATATACATAAATCTAGTATCATTATTATGTCATATATTTCATGATTACTTATTATATATACTTTATAATCATTTATGAATGGTTAATCATTGAGAATGAATCTCATCGCGTCGTGGAGACGGTATTCCGTACGTACGCACGAGCGATGATATCGTTCCCATGATCATGGAATTTTATTGGAGTGTATGTATACTATTACAGATCAATATAACTTTACAATAATCATATATAGTTATTATATACACCATTATACCCATCCAAGTAAGGTGGTGGTGGAAAATAGATTACACCACGGTGTGGAGACGGTTTTCCGTACGTACACACGCGTGGTGATTTCATTTTCCGTAGGATGGATAGATGGTGAAATAGGGTTTTTTCAAACTTATAATAACATATCAGTATATGAGTGATACTTATGTTTTTACTTCATAATAAAACAACCTAAGAAGAATAAGTGGAAGAAGAAATAAAGGTGAAAGAATCGGTAACGGAAATTACCTCTTCTTTGAAGCGCCTCTTTGAGACCTCCTTTTAGGGAACTAAAATTGGTCTTTGAAGATAACCAGGAACTCTAGGATGTTTTTAGGGAAGTGGAGGAGAGAATTGGGCAGGGGTTGGCCGAGCATGAAAGCTCAATGTGGTGTGTGGAAGAGAGGGAGGAGGTTCCCTTTTATAAGGGAGGAGAGAGGCACCATTGGAATAACTAAAAATATTATTTTATTATAAAGCAAAATTCGGATTTAAATAGCTCAAAATTGATTTAATTCAAAGATAAGTTGGGTATGGGTCGAAATACTCTCATACAATAGAATTTAGACATGTTTAGGTCATTATACTAACCTTATCTTTTAGTTTTAACTCTTTGTTAATTAGATTGACATTTACCATGTCACATTGTATTTTTATATTATATAGTAAATAAACATACCATATACATCCAAGAGACCCCCAAGTGGTCCATTAATGATACAACTATCTTTATATAAGTATCTTGGCCGAACCATAGATTTTTAGGAATAAAATAACAATCAATAATATAATATTTTTTTAAAAAACTATATTATGTCAAATTTGACACTATTCAATAGTTGATTTTTGTGAAACTCATAACAGAATTATTACTTCGAGAAAAGTTATTTAAATCATTACTAAAATGTCCTATTAACCTAGAAAATTAGTATAATTCATTAAAAGTCTCAAATTATATTTATTTGGGTATTTATAATATCAATTATGTAAATTGTTCACTATTATGGTAATTACTGCATCATCATTGTGTCGTAAATAAATTAAATTATTTAATGTCTAAAAATTATACATAAAATATCATTATATAGTAAATATTTTTATATTTATAATTAATATTTAAAATTGAAAATCTAACATATATAACCCTATGTAAAAATTGTTTTTCTAAAAGATATATGCTTGTGTCATTTTTATATTCATTTTAACTGAATTAAAATAAAGTGTCCCTATCACTTACAAGTGGCACCATGGGGTCCCAAAATTGACCCAAAGATGCCCATGGTCGAACATGTATCAACCAATAAGGTTATCACACGTTTTAGGGTAATTTTTTTCTTATAATAATTTTATTTTTTAACCCTTATCTACCAGATTTACCCTTTAACCATGGTAAATAGAATATTTACCAAAGTAATTATTCAAAATGTCTAAAAATAAAAGTTACCTATTTACACAATTTGAACATCCTGATTCCAAATATGTAATCCATTTTTCCAAATTCAAAACATAGAAGTGGCAGAAATTAATTTAAAATTAATCCCATTGTCAAAAGAAAACGAGTTTTTATTTAAAATATTGCAAAGGATTGAATTGATTTAACTTACGAAATCAAGGTAAAATCAATGCTAATGACATACATTATATTAAAGGGTAAAAATATATTGCATTTATACTTTAAAACCATTCAATATTATAATTTAACAACATAAATTATTATGATGAAAAAAGTTTTTTTTAATTAAAATATAGCATGTTTTTACTATTCATTAAAATATGAAAGTTGTCAGAAAAATATCAAAACATTATCCAACGTAAATTTTTATATCCTGATTCAAAATAAAAATTTTATTTTGTCAAATTAAACTTAAAAACATGTCAAAAACTAGAATTCATGTGGGTGTGCCATCAAAAGGAGGCAAAACTGCATTTTTTTTAAATACTTATTTTACCCGAAATTTTTTTTTGTTCTTATACCATGTTCTAGAAAATGATTAAGATGAATAATAATGTTATAAAATTCAAATTTTAGTTAATACTATTCATAACGGAAAGATCATAATAATATTATAATAATATATCGTTTTTTAGTAAAACCCTGTATTGCATACAACACACGCTATCGAAGAAGGTCGTGATTATGTGTAGTGTATGCCAAGTCCGGGTATTGTGTTGTGAAAGAATCCTTCGTTGTTTCGTATAACCGAATCCAATCATATTTTATTTATATATTTAATATATATATATATACACTCAATGTTGCCTTGAATGACTATTATAAAACGAACATGAAATTGTGTGTAACACGATCCAAGAATAGCGTTGGATATACTGCAAGCTAATACAGTGTTGCGTATTGTACAAGCTAAACTTGGTGTGCTGTATAAACGAATACATCAATGAAATTAAAAGAATATTTTTCATAAAATCTAGGGGTTTTACATTCTACCCCCTTAAAATGAATTTCTCCCTCGAAATTCTTCGGGGTTATAAATCGTTTACTATTCATAGAAACCCACATCGTAAAAAGGAATACTAAAACATAATTTTAAAAACTAATGTATGAAATTTAATGATTACCCAAAGTAACTCATCAATGGGTTTCCATATAGGAGAAAATTGGTTAAAATATGGATATGGAATAAAAATCTAACCATCTAGTTCTTATAGAGAGTGGTAAAGGACATGGCTATGAAAAAGAAAACAATCACAAAGCCATAAATTTGTGATGATATAAGGCACCATCTGATTCATCGGATATAAGGGCACTAGGAAAACATTTTTGTTTTTCAAGTTAAAATAAATACTTACATTATTTTGGTACAATCTCACTATTGTTCATGAGTTGAAAAATTTCCACTTCATCCCTTAAATAAATGAAGTTGAATTTGTTATTCATGATGTGTTAGCAGATCATGTGATAGAATGATGGTTCATTCCATCTGTTTCAAACAAAAGGTTAGAAAAAGTTATAAGTCCATCGTATGGTTATATTAATCATATATGGTTCCAAAAATGAACTTATACTTTATATATCATACCGCATAATAAAATAAAACTAGATTCTACTAACCAGGGACTTCCTGTAGGCTAGTGGTAGGCGATAAAGGCCAGTCGCACTTCGGTTGTGGGTTCGATTCATACAGCTTTGTCCGAACACGATGGGATGTCGCCAGTCCTGTAGGTTGTCCTTTTTCTAAAACTACATTACTATAACATCCCATCAATAATATCTAAAAAAATTTCTCTCCTAAAACAATACTAACTTATGTCCAACATAATCCATTCCAATCTTTAGGCTTTTCTAAACTACTTTGGTCCAAGATCGTAGTATAAAGAAAATTATTACTTGAAATGTCACATAACAATCACGTGAATGCCATCATTTATCCCCCATATATCATAAGATATATCTTGTTGGTCAAATTAAAAACATGTGAAAACCTTAATCGTGTATTCTCTTGAAAAATGAATACCCATTTAACCTTAGTGAAAACATGAATGCTGTCAAATGTTAACTCTTTCCACAAACCAAAATCCCAAAATTTCTATATAATCAAACCATAATATCACATTTTCCATATTTTAGTCATGAGATCATGATTACTATCATATTATTTTCTCCGTAACCCTTCCATATGAAAATTTCACCTTCATTCCAAAAAAATTTGAATCACTTTTCATGGTTACCAGTACCATAAAATTATTGAAAACCACAATAGACCAATACATAAATATTCCAATACACCATAAAAGTACCTCAACAACATTATTATTGAATACGAATACATAAACACTTCAGTCCATCCTCTTCAATGATTGTCCTGGAATAAGTCCTTCCTTGATTTAGAAGTAACTTTTTAGGTCAGGGCATTGGGTTGGGTAATGCCCATGTTCTCCACATATAAGACATTGAACTCCATAACAGTCTGTAACTCTAAGACCCTTTTCGCCACACAGATAACATATTCCCCTCCATTTGAGGTTTTCCCCATGGTTCTTATTCCCTTCTTTAGAAATCTCAATCTTCCTTTCTTTATGCTCCTCAACATGCGAACATGCATAAAAGTCTATCTTCCTCTTATTTAATGAATTCGGAATACCACTAAATTTCACCTTGTTAATCATATATCGCGATGACTGATTCGGCATAATAACAATATCTTTATCTCTAGGAATTCCACAATTTTGTTGCTCATAGTCACCAATTTGTCCATTGGATTCAATGTTATCCGAATTCCTTCTGGTTCCCTCCATTGACTAAAACACAAAAAAAAATTATGTGAGAGGAAAAAATCATACAAGGAAAATAACATAATCAAGGGGGAGTACAATCAATATATAACATCTTAGGTTAAATTCTAATATCATTACCGTATTTTTAGGACTATAACCTATACTTATACTTAACCTTAGGGACATCACTAGAAATACCTTAGAAATATCTCTAGGGATATCACTATAGTTTTCACATCCTAGTTTCCAAAGGTTGACTAAACCATTCCTCTGATACAAACTGTAGAGACCCAAAGCTTGACGTACATAAACATTACATTACTTTAGCGGAATACTTAATACATAACAAAAACAGACACACAAGGACCGTAATAGTTTAGTGTCTTTGGAAACCTGGAACGTAATCTTCTAATCATGGTGAAAGATCTTCGACATCTCCCATAAAGATCTTCCCCTTCTTTTCTTACATAAATCCTTTCTTTATATCCTAGAGAAAAAAAACATAAAAAGGGTGAGCTAAAATTCTCAGTAAGGGTAAGCATGGATAAAATAAAACATACCATATACATTTGAACATAAGAACATGAACATAATGTTTAAACATCAAAAGCATGAGAAATGACATAATACATGGAAGTACATATTGCATATATCATTAAGAAACATTAATAATGATAAAATAGCATATGAATAAAACATGTAATTGTGGAAACCATTAAGCACATGATATGATTTCTATAGTATCCAAGGCATTGCTGCCAAGACTATCTTAGTGGACAAAGTCCTATTCTGAATCGAGTTCACTCCTTGTTCCAGTCCTGTATTACTGAACCGGTTTAACTTGTCATTCCATCCATGTCTATCTCATGAGATATAAATCGTTACCTAATGCATTGGAGGGAGATATAGGTCCCACCCATCTCATAATGAAATCAGTATTACTTGTGCCACAAAATTAACATACATCATTCATAATAACCCAATAAATAAAATGGGTTTCATAAACATCATCTCATCATTACATAATCCATATAAAATAAATGGATATCATTTCATAATAAGGAATGTGAAACCATGTAAATCATAGAGACGTTATACTTGAAACATAGACACATGAAATAATTTCATCTTATATGAAAAATGGTTTTGTTAAATTACTTGAAATGAATATTTGAGGAAAATATCCTTTCTTATTCAAAATCATTTTCTTTTCACAAAATGTCATGCAATTTTAAAAGAAAGAGATTTTTTTGAAAATAGTCTTGAAATATTTTGGACGAAGCTTCATGAAAACAAGGCTTTATAAAACCGTAAAAATCCATTCACGCGGTATAAGTTAAAAATAACATTCTCCTCATACTTTTGTCGGAAAAGTAAAAAAGTACCTTGTAACGTAAATAAGAGAAAGATTCCATACATACCATTAAGTAAAAGTCAAAAAAGGGTAAAAAGGACATTATACATACATCAAAACACTTTTATAAAACATGGATGGGATGTAAATATCCCAAGTAAATACTTACGAATAAGCAATCTCAGATAAAAATGAGATTTGCAAAATTATCCCTTACCTTAGGTCCGATAAGCTTCATACATATCCGAACCTCCTGTATAATGATTTAAATAATGATATTGACTTATTAAAGAATCTTATTAATTGTTATGATATCATATATTGTTCACAAATGACTTTATATTAACCGTTCTTTTGTAAATTCCATGTTAAAGAGCGTTTTGGGTAAAATCGATTCATTTGTCGTCCGTGTTTTGACTTGTAATTTTTCATATGGTTACTTAGATCAGGATTACTTACATCCAGAATTTAAAACATGATTTATATATAATATATATTCAGAATATACATATACATAATAGATCTATAAATGGATAGAAATATACAGTTCATGGAGATGGTAGGCCGTACGTACGCATGAACGTCGTTTTCATTTCCTCATTGAATTGAATTGAATTAATTGGATGACCTACATATATATATATACAGAAATACAGTATCATTATTATTTCATATATTTCATTATTACTTATTATATATACTTTATAATCATTTATGAATGGTTAATCATTGAGAATGAACCTCATCACGTCGTGGAGACGGTATTCCATATGTACGCACGAGCGATGATATCATTTCCATGATCGTGGAATTTTATTGGAGTGTATGAATAATATTAAAGAATAAATATCACTTTACAATATTCATATATAGTTATTATTTACAGTATTATACCTATCTAAGTAAGGTGAGGGTGGAAAATAGGTTACACCACGGCGTGGAGACGGTTTTCCGTAAGTACGCACGCGCGGTGATTTCATTTTCCGTAGGATGGATAGATGGTGAAATATGGTTTTTTCATACTTATAATAACATATAATTATATGAGTGATACTGATGTTATTACTTCATAATTAAACAACCTAAGAAAAGAAGTGGAAAAAGAAATAAAGGTAAAAGAATCGGTTACAGAAATTACCTCTTCTTTGAAGCGCCTCTTTGATACCTACTCTTAGGGCCCTAAAATTGGCCTATGAAGATAAACAGGACCTCTATGATGTTTCTAGGGAAGTGGAGAAGATAATTGGGCAGGTTTTGGCCGAGCTTGAAGGCTCAATGTGGTGTGTGGAAGAGAGGGAGGAGGTGCCCTTTTATAAGGGAGGTGAGGGGCACCTTTGGAATAACTAAAATTATTATTTTATTATAAAGCCAAATTCGGTTTTAAAGAGCTAAAAATTGATTTATTTCGAATATAAGTTGGGTATGGGTCTAAATCTTTTTATAAAATAAAATTTAGACAAGTTTAGGTCATTATACTAACCTTATCTTTTAGTTTTAACTCTTAGTTAATTAGATTGACATTTACCATGTCCATTTATATTTTTATATTATATAGTTAATAAACAAACCATATACATCCAAATGACCCCCAAGTAGTCCATTAATGATACACCTATCTTGATATAAGTATCTTGGCCGAACCATAGATTTTTAGGAATAAAATAACAATCAATATTATAATATTTGTTTTATAAACAATTTTAAGTCAATTTTGACACTATTCAATAGTTGATTTTTGTGAAACTCGTAACATAATTATTACCTCGATCAAAGTTAATTAAATCATTACTAAAATTTTCTATTAACCTATAAAATTAGTTTAATTCATTAAAATACTCAAATTATATTTATTTAGGAATTTATAATATCAATTATGTCAATTTTTCACTATTATGGTAATTACTGCATCATCATTGTGTCATAAATAAATTAAATTATTTAATGTCTAAAAATTATAAATAAAATATCCTTATGTAGGAAATCTTTTTATATTTCTATGGAATATTTACAATCGAAAATCCAACATATATATACTTATTTAAAAATTGTTTTTAAAAAAGATATATGCTTGTGTCATTTTTGTATTCATTTTAACTTAATTAAAATAAAGGGTCCCTATCACTTACAAGTGGCACCATGGGGTCCCCAAATTGACCCAAAGATGCCCATGGTCTAACATTTATCAACCAATAAGGTTATCACACGTTTTAGGGTAATTTGTTTTTTATTATAATATTATTTTTTAACCCTTATTTACCGGATTTACCCTTTAACCATGGTAAATAGAATATTTACCAAAGTAATTATTCAAAATGTCTAAAAATAAAAGTTAACTATTTACACAATTTGAACATACTGATTCAAAATATGGAATCCATTTTTCCAAATTCAAAACACAAAAGTGGAAGAAATTAATTTAAAATTAATCCTGTTGTCGAAAGAAAATGAGTTTTTGTTTAAAATATTGCAAAATATTGAATTGATTTAACCTAGGAATTCAAGGTAAAATAAATGATAATGAAATACATTATATTAAATTGTAAAAATATATTCCATTTATACTTTAAAACCATTCAATATTATTATTTAACCACATAAATTATTATGATGAAAAAAGTTGTTTTTAATTAAAATATAGCGTGTTTTTACTATTCATTAAAATACGAAAGTTGTCAAAAAAATATCAAAACATTATACAATGTAAATTTTTATATCATGATTCAAAAGAAGAATTTTATTTTGCCAAATTGAACTTATAAACCTGTCAAAAACTAGATTTAATGTGGGTGCGTAATCAAGAGGCTGCAAAACTACATTTTTTTTAAAATACTTATTTTACCCGAAAAATTTATTTTGTTCTTATACCATGTTCTAGAAAATTTGTAAGATGAATAATAATGTTATAAAATTAAAAATTTAGTAAATACTATTCATAAACTCTAGTTCATAATAATATTATAATAATATATCGTTGTTTAGTAAAACCCGGTATTGCATACAACCCACGCTATCGAAGAAGGTCGCGATTGCTGTAGTGCAAGCCATGTCCGGGTTGCATGTTGTGAAAGAATCCTTCGTTGTTTCGTATAACAGAATCCAATAAAATTTCATTTATACATTGAATATATATATATATATATATAGACACTCAATGTTTCATAGAATGAATATTATAAAACGATCATGAAATTTTGTGTAACACAATCCAAGAATAGCGTTGTGTATACTGAAAGCTAATACGGTGTTGCGTATAGTACAAGCTAAACTTGGTGTGCGGTATAATAGAAGACATCAATGAAATTAAAAGAATATTTTTCATAAAATCGTGGGGTGTTACAAGTATATATAAGATAATCAATATGGGGGACTGTAATAGTAAATAATCAAAAATTAGTCATATAAAATATGGGGAACATGTCATTTCACTATAAAGTAATGAAACATGTATACATGCAACTAGTACAGTACATGTATGAAATGGTACAAAAGGTAAGAAAATGGAAATCTCCATATAGCATCATGATCCTTTCTCAATATCATGCTCTCCTATAACTATGCACAACCAATCAATAATATTACATTGTGTGACTTCACCAATACCTAACTACACCCTTGATGTCAGTATGGGTACCGAACAACTGCACAAATATGGTGTTAGATAACACTCATAAGGATACCCCCCAATAATGTCTTTTATAATTTCATTCTATGTATTATAGAAAAAAGAAATGTTCAGTATATATTACACCCTCACCCCTAATGCATTGAGCCTGTGCATTATTTTATTATAATGGAATGATTATAAGGAATAAAATACCAAAGAGATAAAATAGTGTAGAATTTTTGGAATACCATATTACATATATAAGAATCATAAAAAAATTTAAAATAAGATTTAAATCCTAATAGATTTCAATGAATAATTAACTACATCCTTGAGACTCATGAAAACGATTCCTCTCCTTGAATTTTAAAAATAAAAAAGTATTTGGGTGATATGAAATGATTAATAAGGGTATGTAATGAGGAAGAGACAATGAATCAAAAAGAGTTAATAAACATAAAAAGGTATGAAACTGGGAACACAATCCATGGAAAAAATTGGATAAGGTATAGTCCCTATGGAAATGAAAATAAATTACATTATATTAAAATGCATATAATGAAATGAATCTATTGATCTTATCATATAAAATTATCATAAATACAATGGTTTATGAAAACTAAGGAAATCCTTATTTTTTGGGTGTCATGTCTCATGCAGATGAAAAACTATTATGTTAAGATCTATCATCCAAATAGTCTAGTCAATTCTAATTTGGAAATCATATTTTCCGCAAAGGAACATATCGATTCATTGAGGGGATATATATATTTTTGGACCCAAATGTCATTGAATTTCCATATCATTACTCATATTGAATATTATATTTTATCAATATAAAATATTCCTTATCAAATAATTTTTTTGAATAAATTATATAGATTTATCAATAAATTCTCTATAAATAAAATAACTATCAAAATTAATACAGTTTGTAAAAAATCGAATATCTCTTAAAAATAAAAAATATACATCACCAAATAATGTGGATATTTAAATTATTACAACAAGTTATTATTTTAATATAATTCTAAAGATAATAGGTAAATATGGATTTAAAATATAATCACTAAACACGTTCTTTATGAGAAAAAAATGTATACATTCCAACGAATACCATACCTTTTTGAAACATTTAAATAACAATGTACATGAAAAAATAAAAATAAATGAAACATATAATATCATTTGAATAAGATGATTCATGATATAAAATGTAAAGGGTAATTTTATACACTCTATAAAAGATTTTTGGGGCATAAAAACAAATAAGTCTCGAAGGAATGAAAATTCAGATAAAATATCATACATTGAGTATGAATTACCATGTGGGTATTTATATTACTAAATAATAAATATATATTAATTATTTACATGCATTAAAACCTTCTTCATGTTTATCATTAATTTTATTTTATTTATTATAATTTTTAAAAAAACTACATAAACAATTAAGTTTATATCAGGTGTTTTGACCAAATTTTGTTCATGTGTTACAATTAAATGGGTAGGTATACTATTGTAAAAGGGGACATTATATAAATAAATATATATAATAATAATCATGAAATAATTATAATGTTTTTACATTATTCATAATTTTAAAACCAATCATGAAAATTGACAATGAAAAATTAACAAATGTTACAATCATGGAGATGGTAGGTCACACATAATCATGAGAAACGTTTTAATTTTTAAATCGATCATTTTGGAAATAATTTATGTAACAATATATATTTATATAATAATTATTATTTACAAAATACCATTTTAATTAATCATATACTTCATATATATATATATTTCTTATGATATAATTGTAATCGCATCATGTCGAAGAGGTGGCAGTCCACACGTCCACGACCAACATTAGCACATTTTATTGTTTAAAAAGGGTAATAATGTAAATGATAAATTATATTTAAAAAAATATATTCTATCATAAATATAGTAAATATATCATTTATGTCACATTTTATTAGTTATAACATTCATTTATACATTCCATGTGTTGTGTGTATGAATTAGATGGCTTTGGGGAGGTGTTAGTCCACACTTCCACAAACAATGTTATCGTATTCCAACAATATGGAAATATTTAAGTTATATATAAAATAAAAATAAGAATATAGGAATTATAGATATCATAAATATAATATATAAACAGAGTTTCCATCATAATTCCCAACCATGAAATGTGGTAAAGGAACTAATTAATAACATTGTATCATTATTTGGTAGTTTATTATACATTAGAACTGTAAGTTCAATACACATTATATGCAAATGTTTTTAATTGTATGTAGAACCCCAATCATAAAAATACATAAGTTTGTTGAAGATACTAGTGTTTTTTTATAATCATTGAATATGTCTAATTGAATGAGTGGTGAAATAAATAAAACTAAAGAGCATGAGGATGGATGTTAACTATTATTCGGCTAACTCATTTTGGTTTTCACCAAAAAGAATCCATAAATGGATTTTTTACAATGGATAATATTATAGGATAAATGTATTTATGTTGTGGAGATATTTTTTAAGAAAAATTTCTATCTAACGATTCTTGAGATACGTGATGAAGTATAATGGGTGGGTATTGTTTTATAGTTGAGGAAGAGTGGCATTATTGTAAATTTTTGGAATGGGAATTCAGTTTAGGTTTTTCCTATGACATGTGGCACAAATAATGATAAAAAATAATTCAATGGGATTATAAGTGGGAATTATTTCTAACATATCAGTATTTTACAGTTTTATGTGTTAGTTTTATCCTTATATTTAGTGTTTTGTCCATTGTTAGCTAATTTTTCTCTAAATCGTGATAGTTAATTTTAATCACCTTCGCTGAATTTTTTTAAAAAAAACTATGTTAATCATTTTTTAAAATATAAATTATTTTTTTTACAAAAATGGAATCTGTTTTTTCAAATTCCAAACACAAAATGTCTAGAAATTATTTTAAAATTAATCTCATTGGAGGTACAATAATGCGAGGTTTTAATGTTAAAATGATCAAATCGTCTCTACATTTTTGTTTCTAATTTCATAATGAAACAGAATATAATTACATAAATTTGATTATATCATATATAATTGATATAATATTAATTTAAAAAAAATTAAAAATATAATTTAACATTATAAATAAATGAGTTGAAAAAGAAAATTTGAAATAAATTTTCTTATTTTCACAATTCATCAAAAAATGAAACATTTGGAAAAAATTTCAAAAATTCACCTGATTATAATTTTTATGCTCTTTTTGAAAATATGATGATTATTTTTACATATAATTATGATAAATGATGCACAATTTTTTTTAATATAGGACCTCAAATACAAGTTTGTAAAAGTGCCTCCTGTTGATATTTATTTTTATACATTATATTGTGGTGGTTCAAATATTTTTTATAAAACATATTGGATTAATGTGGGAAAAAAATTATTGAATAAAAATAAATTTATTACCTTTAGATCACTCACTATTTTATAAATTTAATTTAATAAGTTAAAATTAATTCTAGAGAATAATAATGGTTTTCAGAAAAACAATCCCATTATATTCAATTGGTTAATATATTCATTCCTAATTAATCTATAACCAATGAAACAACCCATATTGTTTTATAATATATTCAATAATAAGCATAACAATAAATTTAATTTCATGTTTTCATCTTATTATATTGAATAGTAATAATTTAAAAAATCTATTATTATTCAGTAATACACGATCTTTCATGTCACGCAAGCCATTGGGGAAAGCCAGTCAAGTGTTTAACCCAAGCTAACCTCAATGTTTCCCATAGAGAAAGATGAACATAATTTTGTATGTAACATAATATTAACTTATTATTTAATATTAATAAATATATGAATGAAAATTAAATTCATTCTAAAATTAAAATTTTTGTTAACTCTTAGGGTGTTTCATTGTCCCCATGAAAAATAAATTGCATCCCCACAATTAAAATCTGTTCTCAGTAATAGATAGATTTATATTAGAAAATAAACATTTTTTAAAATCCACAACCTGAATAGGGTTAATAGTACATATTTGTAATAAAAGATAAAGGGGGTACAACGGTCCCTTAACTAGGTTTCCTAGTATCATATCATTAGTGGGAAATGGAAACATGGATACTAAAAAAAATCTAACAACCATGTTCTGATGGAGAGTTATAGAGAAAATGTTTAGGTTAATGTTGATAACCAAAATGCCAGAAACTAATTTTTTTAAAGGGTTAATTATATCACCAAAAATTTTGATAATAGGAACACATTTTATTTCATGATAATTTTCTTATAATTGGGGAATTATTTCACTCCTTAGGAATATAAGTAATTTTATGTTTCTGTTTCGTAAACACAATATTATTCTTTGGTCGTTACATAGACTATTTAAAATTCATTGCATATCACATGATGCATCAAATGATGATTCAATAAATTAACCAATATAACCTAATCAAATGATCAAGATTAAATGTTTCATAAATGGATAATTTTCCAAAATATTATGATCCAACACATTTGAAGAAGGTCACCGAATTTTTTTAATGAGATTATAAAATAACCTGAGATGTCTTTTAATGATCAAATAAAAAACATGTGAATATGGTAATGACATGAATTAGCATAAAACATTATTGGGAAATTGAATGATTCTTATTATATATATAGAAGATAGACTATTGGATATATTCATTAAATCAAAAACTTATGTAAAATATATCATTGATATCATAATCATATTTTCCAATAAATAATTACTCAGTTACATAGTAGTCAGAAAATATCAGATTTACATTATCCAAACCAATTATTTCATTATCCAAAAAATGAATTTGTTAGCACTGGGAACATATTTTATCTTATATTCTGCTTAATCAGGTGTTTTCATAAATTTTATCTTTCTCGTAAATCTATTTTATTATAACCACTCAACAAATGACATAAAATCTTTAATGAAAATGTACTAACGTACAATCCTAATATATTCCATAATTCTTATAACTAGTACATCATTGAAAAAATACGAAAATGATATAATTCTTCCATCCAAACATATTCATAAAAATAATTCATCTTCCTCAACAGTAGTAGCATAATCGTAACCATGATACATTAGCCTCTTTTGAGGTATATTCCTTTTACGCATGAGACATTGATTTGAGTAGTGTCCCATATCCATATATTAGAATCATTTCACCTTGAAATTTTCTTTTTATCCTTGAAATCATGAAAATATTGGCCTTATTATTAATATTTATTACATACTCCCATTCCCATCAAGAAATTACTTTTATGTTTTTATTTGAAAAGTATCACATGTATAAATATAGATCTTTTCCTTCTTCATTTTATACATTTTTTACCTGAAATCCTCTTATTTTATTTTTGTTCAATGAATCCAAATGACATTGAAAATTATTTTCCCATCTAATTGTCACATGATACTATTCATCATATGATAAAAATTCATGGGAGAAAACTTATATTTAAAATATTTGCATAAATACTTATAATATATGATCCTAATTAGTCTTTGGATCTTGTAAATTGGGGAGTTTTATGTTCAATTTACTCAGAACCATTTCTATATGAAAATTTATACTTATATTAGTTCATATCATTTTAGAAAATATTTTAATATCCTAAATCAAATATAATACATAACAAAATATTATAAATTTATTATTAACTACTCTAATAACAATAGTCATGGATTCATTGGGGACATTTTTACTTTTAAATACAGCATGATGGTTTTAATAAAATTTGAGTTATCCTTAGGATATTCAAACCAGGTGCATTGTAAGACTAATTTTCATGTACTAGGTTATGTAGAGTCTATAAAAACACACCTTTTTAGTGTCGTTTACCATAGGTACAACTATTCCAAAACCAAGTCAACTTTTATTATACATATAGATACATATTAATGGGAAGGCCCACACAATATTTCCTTTAAAAAATTCAAGGATGTTCTTCTAAAATTTCCCTCAATGCCTATCTTAGGTTTATGATCCAAAATCGATGTTTTCTAAATCTAATTTTTAGGGTTTCTGTTAAACGTCCTATGATACCAACTATAATGACCTGACCCCAGAATTCTGTAGTCGGTGCATTATATTATTAAATTGGGATAATTACAAAGAATAAAATCCAAAAGGAGCCAAATATTTTAGCAGTTTTGGATAACCATATAAAATAAATTATATCCCTAATATGTATGGAAATAAGAAATAAAATATAATACATTAGAAATACTAATAATCTATATCATTTAAACTAATTCAAAATACTTCCCTTTATAACATGGGGGAATGGAACAAGAATAATGGTGAGGTAAAATTATCATTAATTTAAAGTAAATAAGATTCAACAACGAATCAATAATAATAAACTAACAATTCAAGTTAATTAAATGAAAACACATTCTTTCAGATAATTGGATAAGGCATAATCATTTTGGAAAGATAAATAAAAAAAATAAATGGAATTTAATCAATAAGAAAAGAATGAAATGAATCTATCGCTCTTATCTTATGAAAATATCATGGATATAATGAAAAAATACATTCATGGAAATTATTATTTATTGGATTTCATGTATTAGGAACATGAAATCCTATACTGACAAGATCTATCCTCCGATAGTTTCAACTATTCTAATGTGGAATGCTGGTTTTCTCACGAGAACCTATCGATGCTTCAAGGGCCTATATAATTTCTAGGACCCACCCATTATAGATTATCCAAATAATTGTTCATATTTAATAGTATATTATATTAATAGAAAATATTTCTTATCAAATATTCTCATTGAATGAAATATAGAAATTTATCAATAATTCCACTATTAATCCAATAATTTTCAAAGTGAACACCATATGTTTAAAGTTATAAGTTTTAGGAAATAACAATGCCCATAACATTTGTATTTATATATTTAAAATATTAAAATAATGTAAATTTTTTTGTAGAAAATATATAATAAAAATAATATTTAGATTTCAATGATAGTCATTAAATACATTCTAGGGGAGAATAATCTTTAAACATTGATACGTGTCTCATAGAATTTTGAATCATTTGATACATAATATACCTGAAGGAATAAAAATAAATGAATGTAATAATATAATTATAATAATTATAATAATTATATAATATGTAAAATGGTACTATATACACCATATAAAAGTGAATTGGTGCATAAAAACAATTAATTCTTCATGGAATATAAATTGAGACGAAATCGCTTAGGTTGAGTCTATCTTGTCATGTGTGTATTCTAATTCATGAATAATAATCATATGTTAATTATTTACATTCATTAAAATCAATTTATTTTTTATCATTAATTTTATTTCACTTGGGAAAATGTTTTAAAAAACTACTCACACAATTTAGTTTATGTCATGTGTTTTGACCAAATTTTCATCAGGTGTAAAAACGACCTTGGTAGGTTGCCTATTGTCAAGGAGTTCATTATATAAAAATACAAATGAACAATAATAAATAAATAAATATAATATTTATTAAACAATTATTATTTTAAAACTAACCATGAAATATGTAAATGAAAAATGATCCAATGTTATAGTCATGGAGACGGAAGGTAGTACGTACGCATGAGTGACCTTCCCATTTTTCAATGATCATTTTGGAATTAAGATAATTTAATCAATATATTTCTATAATAACCATTATTTCATAAATTCCATTTTATTAATATATATATATATATATATATATATAATTCTTTTCAAATAAAAGGAACCACATCGTGTTGAGGTAACAGTAGCCCATATGTCTACGACCAACATTATAACTTTTTAGTATATGAAAATGGTAATAAATAAAATGAGATATTATATTTTATGAAAGTAAATTGTGTAAATAATATAATATAAATCTAATTTATTTCAAATATTTTCAATTAAATTAATCCTTTTGATATTTCATGTATCCCGGGAATGAACCAACTTTCCTTGGGGGGGGGGGGCTGCAGTCCACTCTTCCACAAAGGATGTTATCATATTCCCAAAAATTGGGAAACATTATAATATGTAAAATATAAATATTACATAAGCATAAATAAATATTAATTAATAATTAGTTCACATATAAACATATTTCCCATCAAAATTACCAACAATGAATGCTGGTAAAGTAATAATTATCAACTACATTTCATTACGTGGTTGTTCTCTGTACCCAAGAACATTAAGTTCATTTCCTATTAGAAGGATGTGTGAGCATGTGTAGGTCAAACCCATAATATAAAAACATATAAGTATATTTAGGATATATTTTCTGTTATATAATCATGGAATAATTATAATTGAAGGATTTGAGAAATAAATAAATCTAAAGAGTATGGGGAAGGATGTTACCTCTTATTCTGGTAACTCCTTTTGGTTTTCACCAAATGGATTATTTTGATGTATTTATTCCCATGGTGGGGAATATAGATGGAGGGTTCAGATTTTTATGATATATATGTAAATATATTGGATGATAAAAACTATCATGTTCGTTGGGAGTTGTGAGTGCCTTTTTATAGTTGAGGAGGAGAGGAATTCTTGTAAATTTTTGGAATGGGAATTACACCTTTGTTTTTACTAATAAAATTGGTTTAAATAATGGACAAAAGTATATCAATGTAATTATGGGTTATATACATATCAATATATTTTCCATTATATTAGTTCATAGGTCATTATGTACCTTATGTTTATGGGGTTTTCCTTTGTTAAACTAATTTTTCTTTTAGTTGTTGTAAAAATACTAATCACCATCACTAATATTTTTTTGGTAACACACTATCTTGAAATTATTATAAATTTTAAATTATTAAAATTTAAAATAGTTAATCTGTTTCAAAAATTCCAAAAACATATGTTACATAATTTAATTTAAAATTAATCACTTAGGTGTGACAATAATAAGGGTTCTTATGTTATAAATGTTTATAAAATTTTTATGATTTTATATCTACTATAACATTTAAATTCATTATAATGACCTAAATTTAATTAAATGATATTTAATTGATATAATTTAACATAAAAAACAATGTAAATGATAGTTTATCCTTATAAATATATTTCAAAAAAAGTAGTTTTGAATTAAAATTCATTATTTCTTTATATTCATGAATAAATGAATGTTTACTAAAAACGTACCAAGCATTCACATTAAGATAATATTTATAATCATATTATAAATATGTATCTTATTTTTACAATTAATATTTAAAAATTTTCAAAAATGGATTTAAAATGATTTATCCATTAAAATGTGTTAAAATATTATTTATAATGTTTTTATTTTTTTTGTGAAATATTATTATAATTATAATATTTTTCTTATAAAATATATTGGATGAATTTAAAATATATACTATTTAATAAGTAATATATATATTTCATTAATATCACCCAATTTTTTTAATTAATTTAATTCAATAAGATAAAATTATATCCTGATCATAATTAGTGTTCATTATAAAATAATTCCATTTATATTCCATTGGTACTCATAATCATTTATAATTTATCTGATACCAATTAATTAAACCCCATATTTTCCTATGTTATAATATGCAATTGATAACAATTAATTTGAAAGATGGGTTTTATCTTATTATATTAAATAAGAATTAGTTTTAAAAAATATTTTTGTATATAAAACATGGTCCTACGTGTTATGAAATCCATCATGGAATTTTAGTCCTACGTGTAATTTAATATAAACTTTTTCCCTATAGATAAAGATAAAATGCATGTTTTGTGTAACATAATTTTAAATTTTTGTTTTTTATAATGTAAACTATAGACAAAATTAAAATTTATTCTAAAAGGAAAATTGTAATATATTGGGTTATAACAATATATCATTTTTATAAAAGTATTGAAAGTAAAATGTGATCATATAAAACAACAAATTAATCCCTATAAAATATAGTCTACCTCCTATAAAGAAGGGAAACTAAAAATCTTAATTAAGGTAGGTGTGATACATTCCAGTCTAACAATTTTAATATGATAACCATGCCAATTATATCTACAAGCATTAAAAAAAGTATCCACATCAATTGCACTGTGTAAGCAAGTGTATAGAATCCACAATGGCTATGCCATGTAATCATGTGTTCTAACACAATGGTATGAACCAATGTCTTGAAGGCCAATTCATGAATTTTTATTCCCAGATTCATCTCAATTAAAACTCATTAAATAATCAGGTGGAGACCGATGATCATGTCAATAGAGAATGTCAACAGAATGTTCAGGGAAGATGGATCCAAGGGGTAGTAAGAACACTAGAATCCTAAATAATTAGTATCAAAGGAGTTAACATGCCCAATGGATCCACTACCATAAATAAGACACATGTTCTAGAAATTTCTATTGGATCATAAGGAATATATATAAATGTTATTATTCCAATGATTCCTTTACAACAATTAATTCATCATTGCAATTCAATCCCCATCTAATAACAATTCAAATTGTATGAGTTCATCTATCTCATTTATCGATATACATTTAAAAAAATAAATAAATCAAAATCATGCAATCACATGGATGGATTGAATATCCATCACATAATAAAATCAAATCAATTCATTCCATTAGTATACAAATTATAATATATAAAAATGTGTCCAAAAATAAAATAATATATTAAATTATAATTAAGGATCCAACTAATATTGGAGATCTCACAAACCCTGAAAACGTTTGTACAACATTGAATTTAAAGGGGAATACCTCATGGGTAGACTAGGTTGGGAAGAATAACCAACAAATATCAAAATGGTACTCATGGGAAACCTAAAAGATTCAAATTCGTCCAATTTAATCATTAAAATATTTAAAGGGGACATATGCGATTTTTGGTGTGTGATTGAATGAAAACATGGTTCATTAAATAAATAAAATGTAGGGAATGGTATAGACCACCTACCATAGTTTTGTGGTAGATCACTCATGTAGTATCAGCATTTAATTCACTCTAGATTTAGAGCAAAATAGTGAATGGACAAAACTCCTATAAATATGGAATATTAGCATAAATGTATATGAATCCAATTATTCTATGTCAAACGAAGAATGACAGAATTCGAATGTTGAAATTTCCATCTTGTATCCAATGACATAAATAATGTTTTCATTAATGTATGAAAATAAATTATTTCTGAGCCTATGATTTGTGCATAAATGGTTTACCAAATGTGATAGTTCTATCCATTTAATGAAGAATGAAAATTGTTTATGTTAAAATATATTTTAGGGGAAAATGTAATTTCCAATATTTTAATTAGGTTCAAAGATTTAAATTTTTTTTGGAGAACCCATGTTCCAAACACACACCCTTTTTATCCTCATACGGGACCTCACATAGTTCATGTGCAAGGTTCTTGGAATGCATTAAAAAAGGTTCTTCCTATCTCAAATAGAAAAATATAGATCCTCGCATTGGATTGCGCCCATTATAATACATTTTCCTCAAACCGCATGACAATGGGTATGGGCTATTGTACCATGAATGGTTTCATCAAACTATGTGGACTCTGACACATTGTTTCTGCTAACCATCCGGCCCAGCAGTATTTTCCAATAGATATGACCCCATGATATGATAAATACCAAAAAAACCTCAAAACTCCCACGATCTCAATAGGAAATCAAATTAAACCCAAAAATGAGTTTAATTTTAAAAAATAATTTCTACCTCATTAGAAAACCTCGGATATTACAACACTCCCCACATAAACAAATTAATCCGTTAATTTAACATCGATGGGTTATCCAAGAATATCATGATAATTAATATTTACACAAATATTGTAGGTCGGCCACCATAACCAAAGTATCATAACGCAAATAGTCATGCTTCCATTAAACATGTACTAGAGTAACTAACTGGCCTCAAACAAACCTTCATGATTCTGTCAGCAACACATATAGGATGATACTCAAAGGGAACATCTTCTTATAATTAAACCTCATCCAGTTGTATCATGTGATACGGGCATGAGTGATAACAACACAATTGATATACCTAGGAAGAGTCATTCAATGTTCAATACCTCTAAGGTAACTACAAGAGATATGAAATCGAACTAACAGTCTATAGTATCTCTAAAAAACATAAAAATTCTTGTTAAATACTAACATTTCCACCATTATGACTATGTCCTAGCCTTAGTGAGATATATAAAAAGAAATTGATCTCCTACATCACACTCTATAGGACATCAATGACGAGCGGTGTAGCATTTTATTCTCAAATATGGAGTACCAATATAATTTTAGATCAACTAGACCTACTATAATGTCTCCAGAAAGAGTCAAGGTTTGATTGAAGCAGTCTACCCTATCTCTAACTAATACAAGGATTGTCAACATTGCATACTATATGTATCCCAATAGGATTCCATCTATATTTTCATATGATAGATGTTGTTGTAGGAGAACTCAATCAGGGTTATATGCCTCTACCAAGAGAACCTAAAATCCTTGAAGCATTCTATCAACAAGTTCTCCAGAACAATTATATTGTTCTATGACTATCTATCAGTCTAAGGGTGGTATGTTGTGATCATAAAAACCAATGTACACAAAACCCTCCATAAATTATTCCATAATTGAGACATAAACATTGCATCCCTATACAACACAATGGTATAAGGAAACTCGTGGAGGCACACATTATAATTGAAATAATGTCTCTCATGAAAATCAATTGAGATTTTATCTTTATTCAGTAGGAAAAGTGTGACCTTTATGAGCCTATCCACTATAACCCTTACAATTCCACTACCTCAAGGAATCCTTAGAAACCCGATCATGATATCTATCGCATCATCATCCCATTTCCACTCAAGAATCGGTAACTAATTTAAAATACAAAAAATTCATAAGTTTTTTCCGTAATATAGTGATAGGTGGAAATCCTTTTAACAAAGCCTGATACCTCACATTTTAACCCCAGCTAGCAGTATTGATGGAAAAAGTCATTATACATTAGTGTTACATTGGTATGTACCTCCTATACGAAGCCATGAAACTCTCACATTATCTCCTCATATATGCCTTCTAGAACCCAAAATATTCAACTTTTTTGTATTATTTAATCCTCATTGATATTAAAAAAAGGAGGTGGGTCCTCGCCTTCCACACTCTCCAGTATGACTAGGTGCTCATCATTAGATAATTATCTCATCATCACTTTATCCAGAATAGTATATGTCACTACTAAGGATCAGAGAAACTGTTTTCCTTGGATATTTTTAACATCCAGGAGAATTATAGAAAATGTTTCCCTAGGATACCACTCACTACTAGCCTAAAAAAACATACTCTATCTTAGTCCTCTTACATAGTGGATCCATAATGTAATTACCCTTCCCGATTGTATAGTAAATTTCGATGATAATTACTTATATATACCAAATCCACCTTTTCTACCTCAAGTTCCAATTAGTCTATATACATATATATATATATGTAATTTATGGTCCCTTTAAACTAAAAAATTCTCCCCCTATAAATAGGGCCTCTAATAGTGCATGGCATGTACAAAAGTGGCTTCATCTAGAGCATGTTTCGGTTAGTTCCTCTCATATAGTTTCAACTGATGAGACCCATATTCAATGACTCACTCCCCCAAAATCACAACTGCTCCAAGACTAATACATGATGATTACTAATACACAACATAACTTTTCCCCATGTCTTATAGTTTAATTACCTGTAATATCATGAGAATTTTGGAGATGGATTCATTTTAATTAATTTTCATTCATCTGTTTTACACTACTCCAATATTAGCATACACAATACAAAACTCCGTATTAGCTTGTAGTATACACAACATTATTTAGGGGTTTTTCTAAACACTATTTCATATTATTTTGATATAATTCACTTCACGCAAGACTGAGTATATGTGGTAAATAAATATTATAACCTAGTCAATATAATTGGGTGTATGAATAGAACTGTATTCCTTCAAAAGAACAATTTTTAAATGAAAATAAGTGAGTAGATAAAATAATAAAATCACTATTTTTGGATTTTACTTGTGACAGAAATATGTAATATATTCAATTTAATGTTATAAATTAATCTTATATGGTTTCTAAATATGATATAAGAACAAATTAAAATTTTCAAAAACATATAATATTATAGCCTTTTGGTGGAGAAACCTTTTAAAAAATAGTATTTGACAATTTAATAATTACTATTTCAAATAATAAAATTCTCTTATAATAGAAGGGCATAAATATTTACTTTGGTTGAAATTTTGGTATTTTTCTGATGAAATTCATATTTTAATGAATAGTAAAAAAAATTATAAAATTTTAATTTAAAACAGCATTTTCAAATAATATATATATATAAATTATATTTTTAATTGGTTTTAAATAGTTATTAGATTTTTTATCATTTAATACATTGTTTTATGTTGATGTTAATTTCAAATTTAAATTGGACATAAAAAACATTACAATCTTTTGATATGTTTTTACATTTTAAAAACATTTTTTTTTGTTTTTGACAATAAGAATTAATTTTAAAATAATTAATGTGAAATCCATGTTTTGAATTATGAAAAATGGATTCCATATTTGGAATCATTAGGTCCAAATTATGAAAAACAGATTCCATATTTTAAACCATTTAATATATAAAATATTATTACCACACATAAAATTAAATCAATTAAATAAGGATAAATCCAAAGGATAAGGTTTAAAATAAAAACAAACCATTTTTAAATTTTATTGGTAATGATAATTAAACCCATACTCATATTAATGTATAAATAACATATTTTGGGAACATTATAAAAAGAAAATTATTCTATAATAAATTAATATTTCATGACTTTCAAAAGGAGCCCCTCCCCGTTATTATAAAAGAGAACCTATCCTTCTCTTTTAATCACCCCTCCAAAGCCCTTTTTCACTAAAAACCCTAACCAAATCTTTTCCCAACATCCATAACTTCATCTTGTTGTCCACCCAATGGGTAAAAATTCCTATTTAGGTGTCCTTTTGTTCATAACAAACGGAGATACTCGAAGAAGGGATAATTGTTTTATCAACACATTCAAAATTTCATTCTTCTTATACTTCATGTTATTATGTTGTGTCTATAATAAACTAATAACTCCAGTATATCATACATTATGATATGTTATTATAATTATGGAACAGCCACCTTCCTTTTTTTATAATTTATACAAATAAAAATATAACCATACGTGCATACAAATGGCTTACTATCTCCACGTCGTGGTGTGATTGTAATTCAGCAATAAATTACATGAATGGGTATATTGATGAGTATAATGGTTGTAAATAGGGAATATAAGATAATTATTATTCTTTAAAACTCATATACCACCCAATTTCATTAAATTTAACCATCAAGGAAATTATATCATTACTCGTGCGTACATACGGCTTACCGTCTCCACGACATGATCAGATTCATTCTGCAAATTAACCATTCAAGAATGATTATAATGTATATATAATAAATAATCCTAATATATATTAAATAATTATTATAATTTATTTTGGTATATATATATGTCATTTACATCCTTCAATTCAATTAAATATGGAAATGGGAACAATGTTCATGCGTACGTATGACCTACCATCTCCATAAATGATGTATTTCATTTCATTTATCTGTCTATAATAAATATTTATATAATAAATATATGTGATATTTATTTAATGTTTTACATTATAAAAGTATTTAAATCACTATATATGTAATAATATCAAGAATTAAATGTGAAAACACAAAAGATGAATAAAATGATTATTACCCAAAACATTGCTTTGACATAGAATTGATAAATTAATGGGTAATATAATGTCGTATGTGAATGATATATGATTACATAATTATTATAGTGGATCTGTTACAAATTAATAATATGTTCAAATCCATTATAGATGTGTTTCTGACACATATATACGAAATCGGACCTAAGGTGTGGTATAATTTAGCAATCTCATTTTTACCCGAATTTGTTTATACATAATTATTTACTAGGGATATGTTTTTCAACTGTTTCCATGTATTCTAAAAATATTTTCATAAAATAATTAATATTCTTCTAAGTATTTTTAATGTCATTTCTACCCATTTTTTGACATGTACTAAATGGTATGGAAGGAATCTTTCTTTTATTTACCATACGAGGTACTTTTTTGACATTTTTGACAAATGTTCAAGGAGAATATTTTTTAACATATATGGGAAGAATGGGTTTTTACATATTTATAACCCATTATTTCCAAAAGTCATCCTTGATATTATTTGAATATTATTTTTATCTAAATTATTTTCTTTTAAAATTCCGTGGTTTTTTGAGAAATGAAAATGTTTTTGAAAAATAAATGATATATTCCTCTAGAATTAAGTTCAAACATTTTATCAAAATTATTTTACATTGATGATCACATAGGGTTATGTTTCTATACCTATTATTTCTTTGATATTTTTGTTTTTTGATGGAATTATTTTTATGATATTCATTTATTTTATATGGATTATAATGGAATGATGTTTAATAAACCCATTTTATTAAATTGGATACTCTATCATGAAGGATTTATGTTTTTGTGGAACATGTAATAATGATTTCATTATGAGATGGTTGGGAACTATATTCCCCTCCAATTCAATAATTACATTTTTTTAACTCATGACATAGACCTGACAAGACCGTCATTTAAATCTGGTTTAGTAATACTGGGATGGAATGGCAAGTAAATCTATCTCTATAATAAATTGTTTGAATGAAATGTAAACCCAGTTCAGTTATTGAATTTGTACACTTTGATGGTCTTGTAAGTAATTCCTTTGATTCTATCGAAATCATATTATGTTCATATTTGTTTTCCAAAATACCTTGTTTTATGCAAATGATATTTTATCAAGGTTAACGTTACATTATGACCATCAAAATACATAATCTGATGATTTATTTCATGACTCATGATTTTGATATTCAAAATTTATGTGCATGTTTTCACATAATTATGTTTCTGTTTTGTTTCATGTTCCTCATTTTTACACTTACAAATAATTTGATCTCACCCTTTTAATGTTTTCTTTTCCCCAGGATATGAAGAATGGTTTTAGGTCAGAAAACAAAACGGGAAGATATTTATGGGAGATGATTAAAAAATTTCACCATGTTAGAATATTATTTTTCATGTTTCCAAGGAAACTAAACTAATATAGTATTTAGGCATTATTTTTTTCATATATTAATTATTCTGAAACATAAATTTAATGTCTATGTATGTCATGTAGGGGGAGATACATTTTGTACCTGAGAGAAGGTTTAGTTAACCTTTTGAAACTAGGATTTGAAAACTTTTGTGATGTCCCTTGAGATATTTATAAGGATGTTTATGGGGATTTACTAAGGATAAATCATGAATATTTTACAATCCTATGGTTTTTGTGATAATAATGACCAACCTAGGGTTAAAATGAAGATATCATAGATTGAAATATTATATGTAATTTACCTTAATTATGTGTTTGAAATCTTTGAAATGTATTTCTCACACTTTGAATTATGGTCATAGTCAATAGCCAAATTTATATAGAACATGGATACCAATTGAATGTTTGTTATGTGGAAATTATGTGAATTATGAAGATCGATTTCCGAAGTGGAAATATCAGGAAGATAATTATTATGATGGTATGATTATTGGTCATACTACTAAGGATAAAGATATTGTAAAGGATATGTAAATGGTTTTTGATGTTCTTCTATATTTGTTTACATTAAACCTATGAATTTTGAGGTCGATAAACCATAAAACATAATACATATTTTTGGAAATATTTAGTTTATAGATCCTCAGTAATGGTTTAAGAATAAATTTGGATGATTGAGATGTATTTGATTTTTAATCCAATGATTATTTTATTTGAATCATGAAATATATATGTGTTTTAAATATAAGGATTGGGGAGGATATGTTTAATAGTTATAAGGGGCCAACAAAAGTGATTTAAGGGTAAGGTGCTATGCTTGGAGACGACATGATGAAGTGAAATGTAAACCTTAATCTGTCCCTTATGTTATGATAATGATGTTTGGATAAATATATGATGAATTGGAATATGTAAATTGGGTGATGATAGTTTCTTGGGAACTAGTTATGGAGTAGTTTACAGGAGGGTTATGCTATCATGGATTAAGTATAAATCCTTTTGGGACATATGAAATTTATCCCAAAAGTTTTGGAATAAGCAAACATTTATGTTTTCAATAAGTATATCTAATAATTCAGGTTGTTACTATGAATCAATAGAAAACATGTCGAAGGATTTCACATTTTTTGTAATGTGACAAACCAAAGATACATTATGATATATAGGGGGAAAATGTTAAGATAATTTAGTTCACCTCTCTCTGATGTATTATATTTTCAATTTTTTAAGGATTGTAATGTTATCCATTTATGGAAAGTATAAGTTATATTCTAGTTGATAATTGTTAGATTAATGTATTATCTCACTCTAGGTGGTCTCATGCATATTTGATAACCAATGATAACCCTCTTTTTGGGACATATGGAATGAAAAATTATTATATTTATTTATGGCATGATCTTCTAACACTACAGGATTGAACAATTCAACTAAATTTCATTGAATAAGAAATGAAGTGGAAATTGTTCATGGCATGAAAAATGGGGACATTGTACTGAAATAAAGTAGGTATTTTATTTCATGTTCATTAATTTTAGGGAATGGATGTTGAAAACCAAAAATGTTATCTTATATCATTCTTATCCAAAAAATTATATATTCCCTTAAATCATAAAATATTTATGGATTTTTGGTTGTTATCAATCTCCAAACCATGTTCTATATTACTCTCCATCATAACATAATGGTGATATATTTCTTCCATATCCATGTTTTCACATCCAAATGATGTCATCCTATTGGGAAACCCAGTGATGTGTTACTTTGGGTAACCATTATGTTTCTAACATTCCTTTTTAAAATGAAATTTTCATAGTCCTTTTTATGATGTGGGTTACATTGAATGAATCTTTCATGTAGTAATCCTTTTATAACCCTGATAAATTTTGAGGTTTAAATTAATTTAAAGGGAGGTAGAATGTAAAACCCAGAGATTTTATGAGATGGATTCTTTTTAATTTCCTTGATTTTTTGTGTCGTACGTTACACCAAGATTAGCTTGCACTATACACAACACCATATTATCTTACCGTATACACAAAACTATTCACAGCTTCTATTACACTCAATTTCAAGTTCATTATATATAATTCATTTCATGCAAGACTGACTATTCGTGAGTAACAAATATTATAACCTTGTCATTATAATGGGAGGTATGAATAGTATTAACTTCCATTTAAAAATACTATTTAAATGAAAATAAGTTAGTTTATAAAATATTAAAATAACTATTTATTTATTTTATGAGTGGTATATATATTTAAAATATTAAATTTAATTTTTTAATTAATCTTAAATGATTTCTAGATATGATATAAGAAAAAATCACTTTAAAAAAAACTAATTTACCGCCTTTTGATGGTGATCCCTTTTTAAATGTAGTTTTTTACAATTTACATGTTCTTTATTATATAATGAACTCATTTATTAGATTCAGGAAATCAAAATTTACATTGGCTGAAATTTTGGTATTTTTATGATAAAGTTCATATTTTATTTAATAGTAAAAAATATTGTATTTTAATTCAAATCTTCATTTTCGTCAAAATTGTTTTTATAGATAGATTATCTTTTTAATTTTTTTATAGTGTAATTGGATTATGTGTTTATCATATAATATAATTTTGGTTATTGGAAATAATTTCACATTTAAATTTCACATAATTAGAGGACAGTCTTTTGATATGTTTTTACTTCTTAAAAACTCAATTTTTGGTTTTTGACAACGAGAAATAATTTTAAATTCAGATCTGCCAATTATATTGACTAAATAATGAAAAATGGATTCCTTATTTAGAATAAGTGGGTCCAAATTATGTTATTAAAATTCATTTATTTTTTTGGATATTATGAAATATAATTACGGTAATTTTTATTTCCCACTCTTAAAGGTAAATCGGGTGAACTCGTGTAACCAACAATATGATAAAGATAATAAAATTACCCTATCACCTTCCCAAATACCATTGGACAAATTAAAGTAAATAAATATCAATAATGGGTCATAATATATTCATTTAATATAATTTTTTCTTTTAATGTGATTTAATTATAATTAAAACGAAAGATGGTGACAACATGTCATTCTCATATATCATATAAGTATAATAATTTTACTATAGAGAAAAACTTGTTAAAAATTCGATGATAAATAATATCCTAAAATATAATTAAATAATCTACATCATATGAATTTATTTTTATTTTTATAAATTAAATAATTACCATTAATGGTGACACAATAGCGATGTAGAAATTACATTATTCAAAGAAATATCAATTAAATGTTTTTAAAAATACTAAAATGATTATCATATGAACTAATTAAATTTCTCCACTAATTTTTTAAGTGACTATGAAATGTTATGAGTGTATTGAATAATTTGTAATGAATTTTTCTTTTGTGTGGATTTTATTTAATGTCAAAAAAAGAATAATTTCAATTTTTACAGTTTTGATATTTTATAAAAAAAATATTATTAAATTATTTGAAATCACAATAATATTTACAATTTTAAAATTTAATATTATATGGTCTATAATGTCATAATATTTACAATTACGGACAATTTTCAAAACATAAACAAATATTCATAACTATAATATTTAGAATATTATTACCACAAATAAAAATAAATATATAAAATAATCATAAATCAAAATGATAATGATTAAAATAAAATCAAAATTTTTAGAAATTTTATTTTTTGAGAGGATGGAGAGCCATGATCATATTATATCCGAAATAAATGATTTGGAAAGGATTATTAACTTAAAAATAATTTATAATAAATTAACACTTCAAAAAATTCCAAAGGTGCCCCTACCATCTCTTATAAATGGAAATATCTCCTTCTCTTTTAATCACAAATCCCAAGCCCATTGGATCATCCAAAACCTGAAAAAAACTCCACTATATCTCTCACATCATCCTATTGGCCACCCTTCGAGTAGAAATCTATCTTTATGAGTCCTTTTGAGCATACAAAAAGGAGATACCCAAAAAGAGGTAATTATTTTATCACCACTTTCAAAATTCCTTTGTTCTTCTATTTACTCTTTTTATGTGTTATCCACACTAAAGTAATAACTCCAATATATTATAATTTTTAAAATATTATTGTAATTATGGTAAACACTTATTCCAACATTTATCAATCCTACAAATAATAATACCACCATGTGTGGGTATGTCTAGCTTACTATCTCCACATCACTGTGTAATTGTATTTAAAAATAGATATTTTGGATGGGTATATCGATTGTTTTAATTGATTAAATAATGAATATAACATGATAATTATACTCTATAATTCATATACCATCCAATTCCGTACTATTTAGCCAACAATGGAATGATATCGTCGCTCATGCATACGTACGACTTATCATCACCACAATGCGATGAGATTCATTCCCCATATTAACCATTCATGAATGATTATAATGTATATATAATATTAGGAATGAAATATATGTCATAATAATTCTACTATTTTTAGGTATATATGTTTGGGGTTTTGTGTGTGTGTAATTTATTTGTCCATTCAATTAAATAAGGAAACGGAAACGGCGTTCACGTGTACGTACGACCTACTGTCTCCATGAATAGTGTATTACATTTCATTTATCTATCTATTATATAAATTTATATAATGAATATATATGAAATTTAAATCATTTTTTACATTATATAAGTATCTAAATCACAATCTATGTAATAATATCAATAATAACAAGTCAAAATATGTACGATAAATAATACAATTATTACCCAAAACATTGCATTAATATGGAATTGATAAATAAACTAGTAATATAAAGTCATAAGTGAATCATATATGATGTCATAAATTTTATTATGATTTTTAAAAGTTAATAATTTTTTAGACCCACTATAAAAGAGTTTTGTATACATATGAAATAAATCAGTTCTAAGGTAAGGGATAATTTTTCATTCCCATTTTTATCTGAGATTGTCTATATGTAAGTATTTTCTGGGGATATATTTATCATCCATGTCCATGTTTTAAAAAATTGTTTTAATAAAATGTTTACTATTAGTATATGTATATTTTATGTTATTTTTAACTATTTTTTTACTTTTACTATATGGTATGGACGGAATATTTCTTTTTTTAACCATACAAGGAACTTTTTGTCTTATCATGAAAATGTACGATGAGAATTTTTTAATCTTATAAGACATGAATGGATTTTCATGTCTTCATAATTAATTATTTCCATGAAGCTTCCATTACATGATTTGAATATTATTTTCTACTAAATTCTTTTCATTTTCAATTGTGTGGATTTTTAGAGAATAAAACATTTAAAAAAAAAATTTATTTTCCTCGGGAATTCATTTCATGTGTTTTATCAAAAACAAATATCCTCTATGATTACATTGGGTTATGTTTCTACCCCAATTATTATTTTTTTTTATTTTGTTTGTGATGGAATAATTTTTATGAAATCCATCTATTTTATAAGTATTATGATGGAATGATGTTTAAGAAACCCATTTTATTTCATGTGTTATACTATGATGAATGATTTATTTTTTTGTGGAACATATAAAAATGATTTAATTATGAGATGGATTGGACCTATATATCCCTCCAATGCATTAGGTAATGATTTATATCTCATGAGATAGACATGACTAGAATGGAAGGTAAATTGGGTTTAGTAATACATGGCATGAATGGCAAGTAAATCTGGTTTAGTAATAAATGGATGGAACTGCTTGTAAACTCGGTTCAGTAATGGAATTTTTCTACTATTACGGTCTTGGAAGCAATTCATTGGCTGCCATAAATGTCATATTATATGTTTATTTGTTGTAAAAAATTCCATGTTTTAGGCCAGTGTGATTTTATCGTAGGTAATTTTCCTTTAATATTTATTCCCTACGTATTACCAAGACTTTTTTCCTGACTCGCAATTTTGATATTCAAAATTTATGTTCGTGTTTTTATATTCTTTTGTTTATGTTTGGTTTGATGTTCTTCATGATTACCCTTAGTAAGAATTTAAGGTCACCCTTAATATGTATTTTTTCCAGGATATAAAGAAATGTTTCAGGTAGTAAAACTAAAGGGGATGATCTTTATGGGATATTTTGAAGATCTCTCAACAATTTAGAGTATTATGTTCCATGTCTCCAAAGAAACTAAACTAATACAGTCTTTCGACATCTTTTTGTGTCATGTATTAATTTTCCATTGAATAAATCCAATGACTATTAATTTAAATCTTGGGGTGTTAAATGACCAGTGGTGAATTCAATATCCCTTTCATATTTTAAAATGTTTTCTCTCAAATATTTGTCTATAATATCTTCATGCCATTCTTAGTCAAGATTATAATAGGTGATTCTTGGCTGGAGCAATACTCCCTGACACACATGTTCTATCATTCCAGACCATATAAACTCTATATTTCGAAGAAATTATTGGGATTCTCCAGTTAAAATATATCTTACAACTTCTTTATGTCATCTTTATCTACTGTCAATGAGAGAATATGACCCATTAAGTGAATCATATTCATCAAGATGTTGAACATTATTTCCTTAAAAAAAAAATTGTGTTTTCTTATTGTATCCTAAATGATCTCATGATGGTTTCCATGGTTGTTTCGATTATAAGAATACACCATGATATCATGCTTGGATACTACAATATAAAAATACAGATAAGGATGGGAAAATTTGTTGATCAGTTACATAAAAACTAATCACACTTTTATGTCCCCAGACGGCATAAAAATATAGACAATTGTAAAATACCTTCTATAAAAATGTGTATGATGTATATATATGTGAAAATATGTACCTTGTGATAAGATATCCTCAAATAAATCATCGAAAAAAACTGAGATCCATAGAGTTGGTCAAATAGATTATCTACCTATGGAAGGGTACATCAATTATTAATTTTAAACATGTTCAATTTCCAATAATTCACTCATAGATTATGTTTTCCAACTATAATATTCACAAAAGGACAGAAAAACCCCATAGATAAGTACTTGGTCCTATAAGACCATTTTTTCATTAGTGGAACATAGTTCTATATTGATCTATTTATAATCCATAGTAGTTATATTCTATGGGAAAATATATACCAATACAACTTATGGGACTATCATGAAATAGAAATCATCTTATCCCTAAGTAGGTAAACTAGAATATTTTTCAATGAAAATATCCATGAAATGTTAAAAAAAACTAGAGTAAATTCTTATTAATGTGTTCCCTAATCATCCAGATATAAAGTAGAAATATGAGATCTCATCCTTCCCAACCCATGTTTCTCTGTTATAGAATGTCTCCCTTGAGCATCAAATTTACAGTTTTCAATAAATACTCTACACTCTAGTGATGTGAAGTCACCCTACAATGATAAAAATCAACATGATAATAGTATGTAACATTCCGTATCACCCTATGTTTGACATCCAAACCCCTCATTTAGTGTAAATATTGATGTAATGACCGTGAGAATTCAATGTAATTTTTTTAATTATTTTCAATTTTTACAAGTCTGCGAAAATTGAAGGCGCGCGATTATAAGGCTGGTGTGATCGGAATGAAATTTCGAAATTTTTTCAAAGTGCGTTCAGAAAATGAATGGGTTGCATTTTCTATCTTTTGAACTGGTGCACGGATTAAAAATCCAAGGGTATCATTGATTACGCATTGCAGAAAATAATTGAAGGGAAGATTCACTTCTATCTTAATAGGTTAAGAGGAAAAGATAAATTTTGGACATTAGAGAAAAATAATTAAATAACATAACATGTTATTTTATTTCATTTTTTCCAAAATATGAGTGGCAGTGGAGGGGACTGGTGAATTGACAATCCAATTAATGGTTTGAATCATTTAATTCATAACTCCACCGTTGTGAATTAAAATATGTTCATTAATTTTTTTAATAAACCACATTAATACTTCGGCACATTACTCACCATTCCCTCTCCTATTTAATTATAGATCGGGGTGTGGTTTGGGCACAACTTATTCAAGTTAGGAAACTATGGTGGAGTTCTGTGGGAACATCCACCTGGTGGACAAGACTGGATTCCGGGAGCGGTGACAAGCACCACCGAATTATGAACTGACAACAATGATAAAGGATGTTTCATCAATCTTCATCAGTTGATGTCTCATCCAGGTAGGGGGTTTACATGCTTCGATTTTCCCTCCCTTTCTATTCATGAAAAATTTAATAAACGATGACCAACAAACTAACGGGTTGATTTGTGTCTCGATAAATCATATGGGTTGATGTTACATGATCTTAAATTTGGGGATTACTCTTCCTTTTGATTATTATTAATTTTCCCCTTGTTTAAAATTCTAACGTCGAGGGCATGGGATGAAACCAACAAGGCCCAGACCCTCCACTAATCATTTCCTTGGTGCGTTATTTGTGTCTGAAAAACATAAATGGTGACAAGGAATATTTGAGTTCCAATAAACGATGGTGGTATCCCAATAGGACTGTAGGCACATCTGTAAGGAAGAACGGACCACCGGGTCTCACCTAACGGCCCGTCGAATATATGCTGGCTCGGGGGCGCTGGCGACCTGTGCAGGAAGATGAGACCGGCTATCGGAAAGCACCGGCCAAGGTGTAAAAGCAGCGACGCTCAACACCACAGTTGTAAGATGGGCGGTGGGCCACAGAATTGAAGAAGGAGGTGACGCGCCGCTGCACGCTACAGCGGTGGAGAGCTGCAGGAGACCCGCCACCTATGGGTCCCGTGGGTTACAAGGCGACACCACCATTATTCAATCCGAATGACTCCTTTGAGCTGTTTGAGAGATGTTGACCACGCGAACCCAACATTTTTCATGCCAGCGAGCGGGCCAGACCACCCAGTGGGCTAGCCCAGGGTGGTTCGGGCTGGGTGGTGCCGACCCGAACCAGTTTCAGTCAGACCGGACCCGGACCCTTCTCGGGACTAGAAACATAAAAATAAATGCCCGTAACTGACACTCCAAGTGCTCGTTTGACAAACTATCTGTGGCGTTGGGACCCCTTTGGGGAATCAGTCTCTCTGGCATATTCTGGTGGGCCTGGCCGGGCCGGGCTAGATCGAGGTGATATCACCACCATTTCACTGAAAGGGGTTTCACTAACAGATCAGCCATCTAATTGATGCACCATCTACAGAAAATGACCCTTTTGAGAAAGAGTTCCATTGGAGATACTTCCAATGAGTTTTGAAGAAGTTTAACATTCAACCTCGGTTGGATAATACTTGAATCCAACCGAGAGGATTTTTCAAAAGTGCTCATATCTCACAGACCAGGTGTCTGATGGATGCACTGTATGTCACGTTTGGATCCCTGTTATGTGGCGGTCCCTTGGGTATGATTTTTTCGGGATTTTTTATAGGTGGAAATATGAACTATATTTTGAGGAGCATAGTCTTTTTGAGATCACTCGTACTTTGTGTGGGAATCCAGTGGTAGGCTGTGACATGATGAAGTAGAGCGACCAATATGGGTCAGCATTAGAACCACTAGAGTGGGATGATCTAGTTGTACAACTAATCATCCCAAACTCTATACCAGTGACCAATATGGGTCATAATCAGTGACCAATATGGTTCCGCACCAGCTCCTAATACGGGTCAGCACTAGTGAACCGTATTGTTCAGCACCAAAGACCTATATTGGTCAGCGTCTAGTGACCAATACGGGTCATAATATAGTGACCTATATGGGTCAGCAGTAGATTTACTCCGGATTGGATGATTTGGCTTTCAACTACTCATCCCTATCCAAGATAAATTATGTTATACCTGGTTTGATCTGTGTCTTTTTATTTCTAATTCATTATTTAGATCATGCTTTTGATATTGCCTTTGTGGTATTTCTTGTGATGCATTCCTTTGTGGATAACTGAGAAACCATTTGTGGACTTATGATCTGATACTATGTTTTTATAATCACCATGCACAGGCTCTACCCCAATGTGTGTGTCCGGTGTAAACTACTGATGCTCTGAGTCAGTTTTTGGAGGTTCCAGACTTGGTGGATCTTGGTGCTATGGTAGTAGTCGAGATCCTCTTCATTTACTTTAGACTTACAACGACTAAACTCCAGGTAGGGCGTCATGGTATATGCGATAACTGGTTACTTTGTTTTCAGTTTCTAGGGATTCTATCCCATACCACTATTTTTTTTCTACAGATGTACATGTGGTTGTACTTTACTCTCTTGGTTATACCTTCATTGGATGATTTTTTTCTTCATTTTTACATTTTGAGTGTTTAATGATCTCTAAGTCAATGCCTTCCCTGTTTTGGAAATACTTTCAGGTGCTAGTCACCAACCCCTGGCATATGGAAGGCAGGCTTGGGGTAGTCATGTCCGGGCTCCGTGGGACAGGATGTGACAAAGTTGTATAAAAGGGCGGTCATTTCATCAGATGAACTAAGAGTATAATTTTAATTATGTAATGGTTTAAAGTGTCTTGAGGTTGGGTTTTAGTACAAGTAGTCTAGTGTGGGTGCGGCAGCTGACGTATCCATACCCCCAGACCCTGAATTCTGTTTTCTGGCCCGGTACATGAAAACACTGGTTGATAGTGTTTTGAAATGTTTTCATGATCTTTCGGGAGTCAGCTAACCAGGAATAAGATTCTTATCATGGTGCATGTGTTTCATACAGGATGCATCCATAAAGAAATCCTTCCAAGATTCTTGTTTAGGATCATGACAGTGGCCCACTAAGTGATGAGGCGTTGGTACAGATACCACTCACAGTGATCGCAAATTTGGGTTGTGTACCAGCATCCCCACCACCCATTGAGCAGCAAGTGCTAACATTGGATCATGGATGTTAGGTAAGCGCATTGCATGAGATCCAAAGAGAGAGAGAGACCTCTGAGGATTCACGGTGAGACAAACACCCAAACTATTAAATACTGGATAGTGTTTGTTTCATGGGTCTTTTTCAATGAAGTAACACCCACTGAGAATATGGTGATCTAGGCCGCTAGCCTTCTTCATGGATCGGTAGGAAGATGAAAGAGCATGATGCTCCAGGTGCATGGGGAGACGACCCTATCCTGGATGGACATTCAGAGCCTTTTCAGGGTGGAGTTAATGCTAGCGATACTATTTTATGTTCATATTCTAGAGATGCTTCATTAGTAGTAGGGAAACTAGACTGTGGCTCAGTACTCAGAGAGATTTACTAACCTCTCTCGATACTCCACCGATATCGCACATGACCCTTACTTTAGGGCCCGTACATTTGAGTAGGGGATACGATGAGAGATTAGAGTTGTGATAGATTCTCTCAGAATCTCGATAATGGATGGTGTTATAGAGAATTCTATGATGATGGAGAGATTTTATGTCGAGCAGGCACCGATAGTGGGAGCCCCTACTGAATGATAGGTAGCAGAATCATCTGTAGTTGGAAGTGGATAGATGATGCAGAATCCAAAGAGGGATAGACCATTCTAAGGGAAACCTCGGGAAACAGGGTAAGAGGTGCACGGATCGGGAGGCCGAGGGAGCCACCAGCAAGGCATTATATGTTTTTCCTATGGGATACATGGTCCCCGATCTCGTGACTGTATGACTCCCCATGATTATGATTGGTAGATGGTGGAGGGGCCATTGAGTTAAATGCATTGGTAGGAACATGGGCGTCATCCATGTGATGGATGAGGCAGGGAAGCATGACATGCAGTGGGAGGTGGTCGGGGGCACATGGCACAACCACCACCACCCCTAGGCAGTCCACCACAATCTCAGGGAACAGGTGGATAGAGATAGGCCCAACTATAGGCAGTAGAGAATCATGATCCAGACATTCCAAAGATGATAAGAGGTATGATCTATATCTTCACCACTTTACCAGAGTGATTATCGACACAGGTGTATGAAATTCATTCCTTTCTACAGACATAGTTCGGGACTCTGAGATTTCGTCTGAGATTTTACCTCATCCTTTTCATTTGGGTACTCTTACGAGAGGATATTCAGTGGTCACAAACTAGTGTTGATAGTATGTTATCACTCTTTGATGAGAGAGTTTCATATGGGATCTTATAGTAGCAGCGTTTAATCCCTAAAAATTAATTCTTGGAAAGTAATGGCTATTAAAAGTCCACACATAGATTGACTACATGAGACGTATAGTGCGATGTACACGGAGAGATGGAGGATAGTTTTCCTCTGTTTGTTAGAAGGAAGATCGAGCAGCACGAGATGACATGTGATCAGGAGGGTGAAACCGATTACATATCAGCTAGCTTGCATGACCTTCAACATGGTAGATGGGGAGAGTCCACAGTTTCCAAATGTGGTGGACGAGTATGAGGAAATCTTTTGAGAACATGTCATAGGACAACCTCCTCTTACAGAGGTAGACATCCGCATTGACTTGTACCTAGGAACAAAACTGATATCTACACCATCATATCAGATGGCCACTTCAGTGCACTGGGACCTGAGGATATAGTTGGAAGACTTACACACGAAGGGATTTGTAAGGACTAGTGTTTCTCCACAAGAAATCCGCGATGTTGTTTTCTTAGAAGGAAAACTGATTTTGGGGCTATGTGTGGACTTCCATCACCTAAACCAGGTGACTGTGAATAAAAAGTATCCTTTGATGAGGATTGATGATATTTTTGATTAGCTGAAAGCAGCAAAGTGGTTCTCAATGATATACCTTAGATAAGGCTATCATCATCTCATGGTATAGGATGAGGGTGTACTAAAGAAAATCTTCATATGTCGGTATGGCCATTACGAGTTCATGGTGATTCTTTTTGGCATGACCAATGCTGTTGCAGTGTTCATGGGGCTCATGAATAGGATTTTTCAGCAATACCTCGATCACTTTATATTATTCTTCATCGACGACATCTTGCTGTACTCAGCAACTATGGAAGATCACATTATACACTTAAGTATAGTTCTAGTCACACTCTTGGAGCCCCAGCTGTATGGAAATATCTTGATGTGTAAGTTCTAGATAAGGATAGTCCACTTAATGTGAAAAATCATCTTAGAGGCTAGGGTTGTAGAGGATCCAGTGAACATTGAGGCAATAATTTCTTAGGATCCACCCAGTTGTGTTCACTGGCTCCTAAGAAAGTACCCCCTCAATGTTCACTGGATCCTCTTCAACTCTAGCCTCTAAGATGATGCATCATGGACTAAACATGAATGTGTCTCGATGTAAGGTGATGTAGTGATTTTTTATGGATCACAACAGCTAAGGCTTCATAAGAAGGATTATCTGAATCACAACTTGGAGTTGGTAGCAATAGTCTTCGCATTGAAGATGGGGCGACACAACTTGATGGGCAAGTGGCCCATTGTTTACCAAGACCATAAGAGTCTCAGATATATCCATACAAAAAGATATGAATATGAGATGGTGGTGTGGGATAGAGTCCCTATTAGACTATAAATTTGAGATTCTCCTTGGATGGGGAACATAGTGGCAGATTCACTAAGCTTGGGATCAAGTTCACGTCTACCGAATGAGGCTTTAGTGCAGTTAGACTCACTTCAGATATCAGACATGGATTGAGATGAGATAGTATACCTCTAGTATATGGTAGTTTCCATTCCAATCCTTCATAAAGTTATGGTGGTGCAACTCAGAGACATCAGCTATGAGACAACACGTTCTCTGATATCCTCAGGCCATGCACCTGACGGATATTCTGAATGTGGGGAGCATGATATCCTTTTTATAGGATGTACAGTTGTACCAGTGGTGCTACGAGTGGAGGTGTTGAGGGAGTTCCATACCTCCCCCTTGTAAGTAAATCCATGTGTGATGAAGATGTATCAGGACCTCTGGAATCAATATTAATGGTCATGGATGATGATTGTTGTGGCAGAGTTTGATTCAAGATGCCTCACTTTCCCGCATGTGAAGGATGAGCACTAGGAACAATCAGTCTTGACCTTACCCCTCAATATACTATAGTTGAAGTGGAAAAAGACATCGATGTACTTTGTGACGGGGTTACCATGTACATCGAAAGGGCACGATACCATCTGGGAGACCATTGACGGACTCACCATGTCGGGCCACTTCCATGCTCTTCGAGAGAAGTGTTCAGAAGAGAGTTTTGGAGGCCTCTACAATTAGGAGATCATGAAACATCATAGGTTTCCTTCAACAATAGTCTTAAAACATGAAGCATGCATCACATCCCAGTTGTGTAAAGGATTACTGGAGGTTTTCGTGACTCAACATGTCTTGAGAAGAACTTTTCACCCATAGAATGTTGGTTAGACTAAGTGGACCGTCCATACCATGGAGGACCTGCTTCAATCTTGTGTCCATTATTTTGGTCGGAGTTTCTAGGACCACCTACCCTTGGTGGATATCGCGTACAACAATAGCACTCACTCCACCATTGCTCGGGCCCCTTTTGAGGTGTTTTATGAATGACAGTGCAGATCGACCTTGTGCTGGATGGATCCAGGAGATCCAGCACTCTTGGGCCCAAAGATGTTATAGGCCACCACTGAGAAGGTTCAGGTCATCCAAGAGCGGATGAAGACTACACATAGCCAACATAAGTCTTATGATGATTGGCGATAGAGACCACTGGATTTCTAGGAGGGTTACCATGTATTATTGTGAGTCACCACTCGATGAGGACTTTAGATATGTATTCATGGAGGAAAACACTAACTGAGGATTATCAGGACATTCCAGATACTTCAGAGGATTTGAAAGGTGGCGTAACACTTGGAACATCCACCGTAGTCGGAGAGGGTGCACGACGTCTTCCACCAATCCCAACTGAGGAGATACGTGCATGACCCTTCTCACATCGTCGACCATGGTGACCTGGTGATTGATTATAGAGCGACTTTTGTGGAGTACCTAGTGGGGATAGAGGATCGACAAGAGGATATCCATCATGGGGGGTTGATACCTATGTTGTACATTCCGTGGAATCAAATTAATCTCCATGACGTAATATGGGAGCAAGAGGCTCATATGCATGCCCAATACCCCTCTTTGTTTGTGTATATTTGTTTGGATTTTGGGGACATAAATCCCCATGGTGAGAAGAATTTAATTACATGAAAAATTCAATATAATTTTGATTTTAATTCGTTGGAGTTTTTACAAGTTTGTGAAAATTGATGGCCCGTGATTCTGAGGTCGGTGTTCCCAAAATAAATTTAAGAATTTGTTTATGTATGATCCACAAATGCTCGTGGAAGTATTTTCAATCATTTTAACCGGTTCTTGGATTAATAACCTGAGGGAACCATTGAATTCACAGCATTGGGATTCTCTTAATGGAACATCACATCAACCGCAGTAGGTCATGAGAAAAAGTTAAAATTTTTACATCATAGAAAAATAATAAAATAACATGACAAGTTATTTTATTTATTTTTCTGCAGTGGATGAGCAGTTGTTGTGGGGAAACATGACTGGCCTAGCTAATTTTTGGATTGATTCATCAACTACATAACTCTATCCTTGTGAATTAATAGTGGTTAATGAATTTATTTAATGGACCACTTTAATTCTTCTACGCGTTACTCACCTTTCCCTATCCTATTGAAATGGATCTCGGGGTGGGGTTTTGGAATGGCATCATAAAGCAAGGAAACTCTGGAGGAGTTCAGCCACAACATCCACTGAGAGGATGATATCGGAATTGGCAAGCAGTGATGAGTTCCATCGAATCACAGACCAATTACAATGGCATAGGAAGTTCTTTCGATCGTTGTCAGTAAACATCTCATCCAGCTTGGGGTTTAACGATCATTGATGTTCCCTCGTTTTCCATTCTTGAAAAATTTATTGGATGCAGAACAACCGACTAATGTTTTGTTCTGTATATTGCCAAATCATATAGGTGCTTGTTGGTGGGTCGTAAATTCAGGGATTACTCTTCCTTTTGATTATTATTAATTTTCGACATGTTAAAAATACTAACACGGAGGGCATGAGAATAAACCAAAATGGCCGAGACACTCCGCTAAACATGTCCTTGGTATGTTCTTCAGGGTCGAACAACTATCATGAAAACAAGGCATATTAGAGGGCCACGAAATGACGGCAGTATCCGAAGAAAACCTCATGCAAGTCTGGAAGGAACAACGAACCTACGGGGCTCACTCAATGTCCAGGTAAGAAACACTGGCATGACAGAACTACAGACCGGACATAGAAGATGAGTGAAACAGATGAGGTCAGCGGCCGACAACCGCCCGCTGCTGTGAAAGAGTGGCACCGCTCAGCGCCGTAGTGGTCGGACGAGCATCTGACAGAGGATGGAAACGGAGGCAGAGTCAGTAATACATCACGAAACACATTGTAGGGTTGTGGCTTGATGCCGCAGAGATGACGTGTTGTAGGGGACCCACCTCTTCTAGGCCCCACAGGTGAAAAGGCAGCACCAGGTGGTGCCGCCCATAATAAATCTGAATTTCTCTATTGAGTCGTTCGAGATCCGGAAACCACCTTGCCCCAGCACGGCTCAGGCCAGTGAGGAGGCCATTTTGTGGCCCAATGGGCCAATCCTACCACGCCCAGGCCCAACCTAGTCGGCCCAGGCCGATTCGGGCCAGATCGGGTCGGACAAGTCACAGACCCCTCTCGGGCCTAGAAACACATAAGTAATCGATCCTAACTGATTAACCATGATCCAATTTAACACAACATTAGTAGAGTTGTGACCACTTTTGGGAAGCAGTCCCTTTTTCATATTCTATCGGGCCTGACCAAGATGGGCTGGACCGTGGTACGATTGCCCCCGTTTCACTTAAAGTGGTGTAACAAATAGATCGAGCATATGATCGATGCACTCTCTGTGGACAAAGTTCCCTTGGGACATTGCAGTTCTTTGGAGATACTCCAAGTGAGTTTTGATAGGGTCTGACATGAGAACTCTCTTGGATTAGACATGAATCCAACTAAAAACGTTTTAAAAAAAGTTCTTATATCTCAGAGACTGGGCATCCGATCGGCTTGTCGTCTATCATGTTTGGACCCCTATGATGGAGTGGTCCCATGGGTATGCTTTTTGTGGGACTTAATATCAGTTGAAATATGACTAATGGATTGAGGAGTCGATTCTTACATAATCAGATGTTCTTCGTTTGGGAATCTAGTGGCTCACTATGACATGATGAAGAAGAGCAACCAATATGGGTCAGCATTAGAGACGCCAGAGTCGAATGATCTAGTTTTAAAACATATGATCCCTACCTCTATAATAGCAACCAATATAGGTCAGCACTAGCAAAGAATATGTGTCATCACCAGTGACCAATACGTGTCAACACTAGCCACCAATACGGATCACCACCAGTGGCTAATACTGGTTAGCACTAGCGACCAATACGGGTCAACACCAGCGACCAATACGGGTTACCACAAGTGACCAATATTGGTACAAAACTAGTGACCAATACGGGTCAACATATAGTAAACAGTATGTTCCAGGAGTAGATTATCTCCGAATATGATGATCTAACATTACAACAAGTCATCTTTATCCTAGTAACAATATATTATACATGGTTTCAGCTATCTACTATGATTTGTGCTTCATGATTTAGATCATGCATGTGATATTACCTTTGTGGTATTGCATGGGATGTTTTCCATTGTGGATTACAAAGAGACCATCGGGGGACTCATGGTCCCCTATTGAGTTTTTATACTCACCCATGCATGGGCTCTAGTCGCACATGTGTGTTTGTTGTGGACTATATACACACTATGGCAGACTATAGAGGTTTGAGACATGGTGGAGCTTGGTGTGACAGGAGCAGTTGAGATCCTCTTCTTCAACATCAGACATATAGATACTGCCCTCTAGGTGGAGCTCCAGGGTAGATGGGACCTCTGTTTACTTTGCTTTCTTTTTCTAGAGATTGTATCCTAACCCACTGTTTTCAGTTTACAGTTGTACTTGTAGTTTTACTTTACACTCCTGGATAATACATACTTTGGTTGGTTTTTTAAATCTATTTTTTCTTTTGAGTGTGTACATATATCTAATACAATGCCTTCCCTATTCAGGAAAGGCCTTTAATTGCTCCTCACCAACCCCTGGGCAATGGATGGTGGGCTTGGGGTAGTCATGTTTGGTCCCCATGGGACGTGTCATGAAAAAAAATCTCAACTTAATTTACACCCCCCAATTTCTTGTGAAGCTACCTACATTGTGATACACCCTCGGATCTAATCCCCAATGGTGTATCCTTTTTCATGACACCAGAAGAAAACTAATCATTGATCCCAACGATCTCCACAACTAGTTAAAATATGATGCTTTCAAAAACACAAATTTCATATTAGAGAAGATATAATAGTATATGATACTAAGATTGTACCTCTCACCATAGATGACCTGACATTAAAATACTTAGTGGAAGGATGTACAATTAATATCAAGCTTGAGCCATATCCCTGTGAAAACATCCTCACTAACTAAACTAGTCCTAATCTACCATCTAGGTGAAACTATGTAAAGACCCAGAAATTTCAAGGAATTTTTTTTCGTAATTTATGTTGATTTTTACTAGTCCGTTGTTTTTGACGACGCCTGATTCGGAGGCCCGGTGTTCTCGTAATTAATTTCTTATGTTTTTTCAGGTACGTTCAGTAAATGTATGTGCATGTTTTTTATCTTTTAAACTGGTTCTCAGAATTGAAATCTCAGGGCACCGATGAACTTGCAGTGCCGGTATTCGTATAAGGATACCCTTACCGTAGTTGCGTTTGGCCGAGAGTATAAGTTATAGTTTTTGGATTCGAAGAAAATTAAATAAAATTGTTATATTGTACAATTTTATTTAAGAGGTGGTTATTTCATCCAATGGGAAGTTGGGGTGGGTCCCACACCCCACATAACCTCCCATGAGAGGATAATGTGTGGTGGGGCCCACACGAGCACCCAAATCTTCATCTTCCCTTTAACTCTCATGAAACCCCTTTTTAACTTTTGAAGTCCCAATTAATGGAGGAGCCTCTCCACCTCTCCCCATTAATTGTTCCAACCCCATCAATTTAATTAATTAAGAACCCTTAATTAATTGGTTCATTTGAATTAATTTTAAATTAATGACATTATTAAATTGGGTAGATTTTATTTTATCTGCGTTGGAAAATATTCGATTGGGGATGCTCTAGAGATTTAGAATAAAGGTGCTCCTCTCTTGATGAATCGACATCCGTATTCCACGATGCCCAACCTCCGTGACATTCATCATCCACGGCTCGTTGACGTGCACCATTCTTAAAAACAAGGTCGGTTTTTTCGATTGATTTTAATCGAATATAATTAAACTCTTGTTCTTCGATGAATTCCTTGGTTTGACTTGGCCAAATGATACCATCTAATAAATATGGTGAGAGTTGAACTAACATGGACCGACGAACCTCTATTGTTGATTGTTGTTTTGGAGACGCGGGCTAAGTCATGGGGGCACGGTGTCATCGTACTATGCTGGAGGAGGACCATGTGAAAAGAATGGGGTGGCGGCAGTGACTTGAGCTAGCATCGGTCATCCTCCGACCGCGTGGAGAAGAACCACATCCCGCATCCGTAGGCCTCTCGGCCAAACAAGAACTAGCCGGTCTCATAACAGGCCATGTTGGAGAAATTCAGTGCCTCCTTGGCGCCATGCTATGGAGAACCGCGACCCGTGCTTGGTGGGCCGATTCGGCGGGTGAACCGGCTGGCTCGCCAGCCGGTGGGGCCTAAAGTACCACGACGCCTATAGGTGCCGTGTGCATATGATCCATGGCCCACAACCACGGGCCCCTCCCGCCGGAGATGACCAGCTGGCTTCGGCCGGTCGGGAAGGAGGGTTGGCATCGCTTAGCACCATTGTTACGAAGTACCAGCCCCACACCCCCCCTCCCATTTGTCCTGCTGGACGAGCCGCAGGCCAGGCTGCGCCCCGCCGGGCCAGGCCGTGCCCCACCAGACAGGGCCACGCCCCCCGGGGCTGAGCTGCGCTCCATCGGGCTAAGACGACCCCAGCCAGGTTGAACCCACCGAGCCAGGACGGGCCGACCCGCCAGGCCACCGGGCTTGACGGGCTGGGCCCATTCCTCTTAAACGCGAATTACTTCTACACAACACATATGATTGATGCGTCGTCTGCAGAACTAGGATCCTCATGATGAGGAAGGCCTTTTGCGATACTCTAACTGAGTTTTAGAAAACATTCAAAAATGGAAAGGTTTGGAACGAGCGTAATTCCAAAAGGGCCCCTCGAACGGAAAAGCCTATAACTCTCAGACTGGGTGTCCAATTGATGTGCCGTCTATCGCGCTGGGTTTCTTTTGATGAGATGGAACTTCAGGATACATCAACCCTAGAATTCGTTATAGTTGATGTAAGGACCCCTTTGCTCAAGGAGAGGACCCTCCCGGAATCAAGCGTGTTGTGTGCGGTAACCCTAGAGCTTACTGCGACTGCTACGACTACTGTACTGGAATCCTTCGTGGGTTCGACAGTGATGAAAACTATAATGGAATCCTCCATGGGTTCAATAGCAATGACTACTATACTCGAATCCTCCGTTGGTTCGACAGCGATGACTACTGTATTGGAATCCTCCGTGGGTTCGACAGTGATTACTATAGTTCTTGTATCCTTTGTGGGTCTGGCAGTTTACAGCAATGACTATTGTTCCTGTATCTAGTGTGGGTCCTGCAGTTATCCTCTCTACTTGTATCCTATGTGGGTTCGATATAGTAGATGGTCGTGTATCCTGTGTGGGTCTGATAGCTTCGCTGGTCTTGTATCCTGTGTGGGTCTTATTGCTTAGATAAATCTGTGACTACATCTGATCATCTCTTTCGCTATACGAAATATGTATACCTGTGTGAGCTGAGTCTTGACTTTCAATCATTATCATCGGTGTGATTGAATTTACTTCCTGTTTGGATAGGATTGTGCTTTGGCTCGAGAGTTGGAGCCGAACTGAGATTGATAACTTAGGTATATGTATGGGAATATTCCTAAGTAGGGCTGGTTGATAATTTTATTGTATCATTATTCTTTATCTTATCCTTAGTGGATATTGTGAGACATCATGGGTCCCAGGGTCCCTACTGAGTATAATTGTACTCACCCCTGAACGGCTTGTGCCTACACTTCGTTGTGTTGGATACAGATGACGGACAATGTTGACGGAGTCCAAGAGCGATCCAGGATCAGATGGTACACGGAGGTGGACCATAGGGCAAGGCAGTACACGGAGCGGACCGATAGACATGGAGTGCTGAGGTGGACATCTGTACCTACCCTTCAGGTACGATACTCTGTGGACGTTCTAAGAGCTACACTTTTTTTCCTTTTCAGTTGTACTTTCTTTTTGTTGTAACTGTAATTTATTGTTGGGATTGTATTTCTGGCACCATTACTTTCATAACTACTTTTTGTGTACCGTATGCACTTAGTATTAACTTTATTTTGTGTACTCTGATGTGTTTGTATTCATAAATCAAGGAAATGCCTTCCCACCTTAGTGAATTATTCCTTTGGTGCTAGTCGCCAGCCCCTGGCCTATGGTAAATGGGCTTGGGGTAGTCCCGACACGAGCCCCGAGTATGGGTTGTGACAAATTGGTATTAGAGGAGTTAGTTATACCTCAGAACATATCACTATGATCATTCATTTCTATGAAGCAATAATGTTAAGTGTATTGAGTATGTTTCTCAGTCTAGGGAGACCAGTGTTGGTTCGAAGGCTGACGTATCCATACACCTGGACCCTGACCTCTAATTTCTGACTTGTTTCATGGAAACACAGATTACGTGTGTGTTTCAAGAGCTTCCTTTGTGGTCTCTTTTAGTATGCTCACCAGGTATAACTTATTGACCATGGCACACCTGTTCTTTATTAGGATGCCACAACGAAGACAACCATCAAGGGTTCCTGAGAGAGTGTACACGATGACGGCCCACCGAGTGACAAGGATCCAGTGTAGTGCCCTATTACTATGTTGGCAACTTCGGGTGGTGTACCAGCAGCACCATCACCAGTTGGGCAGTAGATGACACCAGCCACACTAGAATACGGAGCACGCTGACTGAGTGCATTGCACGAGTTCCAGCGGCCGTGGCCTCTGAGGTTTCGTGGCGAGATAGATTTCCAAGAAGAAGAGGACTTGATGGTGGATATTAATGGAGTTTCCCACGTAGTTGAGACACTATTAGAGTAGATGTTGATCTTAGGTACTAATATTTTTCGGCGAGTGACCATTAGTGTGGTCCATATAATGATGAAGTTTCAGTACTTAGACTGTTTTTTGAGATGGTATCTTGGGGTAGTGTGCCGACTATATCACTGCTCGTTGCTCAGCAGAAACTACTGGCGATACCGGTAGAGGACACATTTATGCTTAGTGCCATACATGTTTTTCAACACTGGATATCCATCACGTTCCAAGGCGAGCCTGACCCACAGGTGGATGAGGACTAGCTTGAGGAGGTGGGTGAGTGTTTTCTGGATCTTATACAACTTCATCATGACGACATATCGGTAGTTGGGTATTCATCGAGGCATACCAACCATTCCTGGTACTCAATGAATACGATGTGAACAGTTCTTTAGAGATCAAACCTCTGAGCGAGGTGTGTTTAAGGACATCTGAGCCAGCACTATTTAATCTATGCATTCCTACATATGTTAGGGTGCTAGAGACAACCGTTGTGGTTGAATGTTCATTGGATGAGTGGATACAGCCAGTGAATGTTAATAGTTGGAAATCATTAAACTAACATCAGTCATAAAGATTTGAGTGTGTAGAATTTTTCAAGAAGAGGAAGTGTTAAGGATAGATGAATTTTCATGGCAACAAACATGGATGAAGAGCTAGGAGAGCATCATGAGGTGGTGAACATTTCGACATGTTACAACCACCTGCCTTTTTAGACCCCGCTAGGCTCAGGAATCCGGGGGGCCAGGGAAGATAATAGCAGCATGCAGTTAAGGAGTGTGACCCAAGGTCTCTAAGAATGATTTGGGGTACGGTCAGTGCCTACTACTAGCTGTCGTATCAGTAGACATAAGTATCAATCATTCCTTCCTTCCGTGAATCTTTCCCAGAACTAGAGTTTCCAGTTAAGTCGTTGACTTGAACCTCACATTTGGAGATACCTTTGGGAGGTGACACGATAATCACACTTACTCCGATGGTGTAATTAGACCGTTGAGGTGAGAGTTTCGGTTGGAACTTCTTGGTGGCATCATCGAAGCCTTACGACGTTAATTTGGGTATGGAATGGGGAACCACAGTTCATACACTAATTGAGTGTATTAGGAAAAAAGGTTGTGGTTTATCTACAACGTTGGGATGGGTTTTTCCTTGGTCAAAGAAAAGGAAAACCCAGGATGCTCATGAGTGAATCATGCATAAGAGGGTGCATTCGATCACTCAGGAGTTGGCCAGACATACCTTTGTGCCTGACTTCTCTAGAGATGTAGCACCACTATAAACTCTGACGAAGAAGGGGAAACCCTTCGTATAGTCAGAGAGATTCCATCAGAGCGTTCAGGAGATATGGTAGAGGATGACTTGTACCCCCATCTTGAGGCAACCTGAGGAGGGTGTTGGGTATGTGGTTTACTACGACGCATCAGGGACAGGACTCGGGTGTGTACTCATGTATGAGTGAGCAGTGATCGCGCATGTTTCTCGAATCCTAAAAAATCAATGATGGATTGAGTTACTTTAGGAATATGACTTTGAGATGGTCTATACCCCTGAAAAGGGGAATGTTGAAGTAGATTCTCACAACTGGAGATCACGCACTCAGCTGCTATGAGAGGACATAGAGCAGCTAGCCATGTTGCAGATATACTTTGTGGATAGAGATGGAGCAGACTTTTTTTATTCTCTCACAATCACTCCTCCACTTATTTAGTGTGTCGGAGAGGCACAAAATGGGGTCATTGATTGTGGGATGCGATGTGCTCAGATATCCTCAGGGCAGGCACCTGATGGGTTTTCTGAAGGTGGGGAGCACATCATCCTATTCAGAGGATGTACCATGGTACCAGTTGCATTACATTAGGGGTTTTGAGGGAGTTTCACACATCGCCTATAGCGTTTTATCTAGGAGTGGAGATGGTGTATCAGGACCTCAGACGATACCACTAGTGGCCCAGTATGAAGAAAAAAATAGCAGTGTTTGTCTCTCGATTCCTCACTTGTCAGCAAGTAAAGGTAGAGCACCAGATACCAGAAGGCTTGGTACAAACCTTAAAGGCCCTAGAGTGGATGTGGGATGGAATATCCATGGTTTTAGTGATGGGTAATCCACGTACATCTAGATGGAACGACTCTATATGGGTGATCATCGACCGAATCACCATGTCATCCCACTTCCCACCGATCAGAGAGCAGGGTTTAGTAGAGAGCTTGGGACACCTCTAAATTCATGAGACTGTATGACTTCATGGTGTGACCTCAACTATCGTCTCTGATCGAGATGTTCATTTCACTTCTTTGCTATGTAAGGGATTACAGGAGGCTTTTGGGATGCAACATCACTTGAGAATCGCCTTCCATCCTCAGATGGATGGTCAGACTGAGAGAACCATTCAGACTCTCAAGGACATGCTCTGTGCATGTGTCCTCAACTTTGGTCGCAGTTAGGAGGATCGAATACCTTTTGTGGAGTTTGCGTACAACAACAGCTATCACTCTACTATCGGGATGGAACCTTATGATGAAATGTACGGCCGGCCTTGTAGATCACCTTTGTGCTGGACACACCTAGGGGAGTCTGCACTTGTAGGACCATAGATGGTTCAGGCAATGATGGAGAAGGTGCAGATCATCCAGGAGTGGATAAAGGCTACACAGAGCTGACATAAGTCCTATACTGATAGGATATGGAGACCAATGGAGTTCGAGTATGGAAACCATGTCTTCATACGGGTCTCACCTCGACGAGGTCTATAGATACTTTCCCAGGGCGACATGTTATCTCCACATTTCATCGGACCTTTTCAGGTCCTCAACAGAGTTGGCGAGGTAGCTTACTGCCTGGACCTTCCTCCTCAGTTGCATCGGGTGCATGGAGTCTTCCACGTATATCAGCTGAGGGGATACGTGCACGACCCATCACACATCATCAACCACGGGGGGGGGGGGGGGGGGGGTGGTGGACACTGATGATGGGGAAACATTCATGGAGGTCCCGGTGGAGATCGGGGATCGACATGATTGGGTCCTACATGTATGGTTGATTCCTCTGGTGAACATTTGTGGGAATCACGAGAACCTCCAGGAGAGCACAGGGGAGTGGGAGGCTCAGATGCATGCTCAGTACACCCATTTGTTTCCCTAGGGTGTGATGTCGCTTTACGGTGACATAAATCCCTGATATGGGAGTAATTTAAAGTCTCAGAAATTTTAAGGAACTTTTTTTCTTAATTTCTTTGAAATTTTACGAGTCCACAGTTTCTGACGGCGCCTGATTCTGAGTCCTGGTGTTCTCGGAATCAATTTATGATGTTTTTTGGGTATGTTTAGTAGACGTACGTGAAATTTTTTCTATCTTTTAAAACGGTGCTTGGTATTGAAATCTGATGGCACTGATGAACTCATAGTGTTGGTATTCAATTAAGGAGACCTTTACCGTAGTTGAGTTTGGTCGAGTGTAGATGTTATAATTTGGGGATTCAAAGCAAATTATATAAAATTGTTGTATTGTAAAATTTTATTTAAGAGGTGGATATTTCCTCCAAAGGTATGGTGGGATGGGTCCAACACCCAACATAACCTCCCATTAGAGGATAATGTGTGGTGGGGCCCACACGAGCACCCAACTCTTCATCTTCTCTTTAACTCCAATGAAACCCCTTTTTTATCTTTTGAACTCCCACTTAATGAGGGAGCCTCTCCACCACTCTCCATTAATTGTGCCAACCCCATGAATTTAATTAATTAATCACCCTTAATTAATTAGATGATTTGAATTAATTTGAAATCGATGGAATTATTAAATTAGGTAGCTTTTATTTTATTTGCATTGGAAAATATTCAATTGGGGAGGATTTGAAGAATTTGAAGAAAGGTATTCCTCTCTCAATGAAGAACACCGTTATTCAACGAAGAAAATCTCTGATGAAGAACACGATGAACTTCTCTAATGATTCTTCCTCTACAGACGCACCCCAACATCAACAGAATCGGCGTTCGTATTCCGCGATGCCTGACCTCCACGACGCTTGAATTCTGCGGCTCATTGACATGCACTGTTATTGAAATCGAGGAATGGGTTTTTGATTAATTTTAATGGAATAAAATTAAACTCTTGTTCTTCGATGTATGCCTTGGATTGACTTGGCCAAATGATACCATCTAATACGGAGGGTGCGGGTGAAACTAACATGACCCGACTACCCTCTGTTGGTGATTGTTGTTTTGGTGATGGGGTCTATGTCGGGGGGGGGGGGGGGTGTCGTTACACCATGCCGGAGGAGGACCGTGGATGAGGAGGCAGAATAATTAGAGACTGGAGGAAGTGGCGGCCGTGCACCGACCACATGGAGAGGAACCGCGACCTACATCCATGTTCTGCTCAGCTGAAGAAAAATCGGCCGGTCTCATGACCGGCCGGGCTGGAGAACTGCGGTGCCCCCTTGGCGCCGCGCTGCGGAGAACCACAACCCATGTTGGGCGGGCTGCTTCGGTGGGCAAACCGACCGGCTCGCCAGTAAGCCGGGATGAAGGAATCACGGTGCCTATAGGCGCCGCGTGCGGAGGATCTGCAGCCCGCAACCGTGGGCCGCTCATTACGGAGAAGACCATCCGGCTTTTTCCGGATGGGTAGGAGGGATAGCGCCGCTGTTACAAAGAACCTGGGGGCCGCCCCCTCCCCCCCCACTCCACTTGGCTAGCTGGCCAAGCCGCGGCCATCAGTTGGTCGGGCCGCGCACCAACAGGCAGGGATGCACCACACTGGGCCGCACCACGCCCTACTTGGTCGGGCTACACTAAACCGGCCCGGGCCGAATCTAGTTGGGTCAGACTTGCCGATCCAGGATGTGCCGACCTACCAGGCCACCGAGCTTGATGTGTCAGGCCCATTCCCCTTAAATTTGAATTACTTCTAGATCACGCGTCCGATTGACGCGCTGTCTGCAGCACATGGATCCTCGCGACGAGGCTGTCCTTTTTAGATACCCTATGTGAGTTTTGGACAACATTGGAAAATGGCCGGTTTTGGAACAAGTGCAATTTTAATCGGGCCCCTATAATTGAAAAGCCTATAACTCTCAGACCGGGCGTCTGATTGACACTCCGTCTACTGCATTGGGTTCCTTTTAATGAGACAGAACTTCAGGATACATCAACAAAGGACATCATCATAGTTGATATAATGACCCCTTTGCTCAATAAGAGGACCCTCCCGGAATTGAGAATGTTGTGTGTGGATACCCTAGAGCTGGCTACGACTTCTACAACTACTATACTGGATTTCACCATGGGTTCGTCAGTGACGACTACTGTACTTGAATCCTCAATGGGTTCGATAGTGAGGACTACTGTAATCGAATCCTCTGTGGGTTCGACAGTGAAGACTACTGTACTGGAATCCTCTGTGGGTTCAACAATGATGACTACTGTTCTTGTATTATGTGTGGGTCCAACAGTTTACAGTGATGACTACTGTTCTTGTATCCTGTGTGGGTCTGAAAACTTAGCTGGTCTTGTATCCTATGTGTGTCCGACAACTTAAATGAATCAGTGACTACATCTGATAATCCTTATCGCTATACGAAAGATGTATACCTTTGTGTGCTGAGTCTTGAATTTCAATCATGATCATCTATGTGATTGAATTTACTTCCTGTGTGGACTGGATTGTTCTTGGGCTCGAGAGTTGGAGCCGAACTGAGATTGATAACTTAGGTATATCTATGGACATATACCAAAGTAATGTTGGTTGATACTTTTTGTTGTATCATTCTTCTTTTGCTTATCCTTAGTGGATATTGCGAGACTTCATGGGTCTCGGGGTCCCTACTGAGTATTGCTATAAACACCCCTACACGGGTTGTACCAGCACTTCGTTGTGTTGGATGCAGGAAACAGACTGTGTTGACGGAGGACGAGAGCGAGCCAGGACCAAATGGTACCCGGAGATGGACCGCGTGGCGAGACAGTACACGGAGCGGACACATAGGCATGGAGTGATGAGGTGGACATGTGTACCTACCCTTCTGGTTGGATACTTTGTGGACGTTCTAGGAGATGCACTTTTTTGGCTGTTGTCACTTTTTCAGTTGTACTTGCTTTCCGTTGTACATATACTTTACTGCTGGTCATGTATTTCCGGCACCTTTACTTTCAGCACTACATTTAGTGTACAATATTCAGTTACTTTTTACTTCCTATTGAATACTCTATTTTTTTGTTTACTTTCATTAAGGCAATGCCTTCCAAGCTTAGAGGATTACGCCTTTGGTGCTAGTCACCAGCCCCTGGTCTATGATAGGCGGGCATGGCGTAGTCACAGCGTGGGCCCTGTGGACGGGTCGTGACAAACTGTTATGTACCTTCCTCCACCATGACCACCACCCTTTCTTAAACGACCAATAATAGTCCAGATCTAAGATTAACCAAGAGATATGAATCCATATTCGGATCCTGGAGATGGTTTCTATCACATTCCAATGAATAATAGAGTGATGATCATGATAAAAAAATGTACATGGACCATCCTACATCCATATCGACACTCAAATGGGTCTCTACCATATAGATTCCTCATATGTCTACATCTCCTAAACTGATTACATAATTTTAAAATACTAGAAATAATATAATAGTTGTCACTCCCATTAAAAGAATCCTAAAAACAGTGATTCCATCCACTTGAAGCTGAACTATGGGGTTGAGAGGCCGCATTTCTCTTCACTGCCTCCTGAGATTCCCATAGGTTCCAATAAATATTCAGCACTTAATTCACTATCTATTGAATAATAGTGAACTAAATCATGTTGATATTTGATCAAATGAAATACTTGATACCTTCCCCAGTGTGTCATGCCTTCAATGGTGCATCCACAAGATAAATTAGTTTAAAATTCTCAATATCTATAAAACAAGATGAATATTTATACCAGTCATCACATCTTCTTCCGGATTCATAAACATGTTATCCCTTTTAGCACTATGGTTATCAGGAAAGAATTAATCATAAAACCTAGATTGGAAATCCCTAAATAGCTTATCTCAGAGCGTATTAGCAAGGATCAACACACCCCGACCATTGATTTTCTTCTCCCTGAAGAAGATACGAATTGAGCTTCAATCTCATCAAATATGGTGTCTCTATATGCACAAAGACATAAAATACACTCAAAATCCACTTCTCACTAGCCTATGGACATCCATTCACTAAAAAGGAGGTAGTATTCTACTACTGTAACATAAAAATAAGCTCTACCCAAGATGAGGCAAGTTGTGGTGTTCCTTATCAATAATTATAAATATCCAAAACACCTCTCTAAACAATGCCTCAACACCCATATCAAATACTACAATAGTTTCCATATACGTAACAATAATATTTTCTACTAGCATCCAATGGAAAAATTATTATTGATCATATTTATTTCAACTTTCCTGGAAAACCAAATGTGGTCACCGTGGTGGAATTTATCTACAATGATAAGAACACTCTTAAAAATGATTGAATATTGACCAAGTTAATGATACAAATTCACAGGATTGGTAGTAGCATTCACAAAAAAGGTAAAACACCTCGGTGTGCTCTTAAATATAGGAAATGTTAGAAAGGAACAAACATAAAAAGAACAAAATAAATTGTATAATTCTAAATCTATATCCCTATCGAGTTATATTTTTTCACAATTTATGTCATTTTAAATTCATACATATTCACAATACCCTTTTAATGGTGAACGAAATTGTTAAAAAAAATTTCCCCCTAAGGCCCCACACACATCATGATGCAATTTATGGAATCCACATAATCCAAACCATAACACATTCATGTCCATGTGACCAATGGCCAATCACTCAACATTATATAATTGGATACTTATTGTATTTTATAATGCATATGTTGGAAAGAATTATTTAGGTTGTGATAGGAACACAAAGTAATAATCATTTATTTTATTCCCTACACAACCCATTTATCGAAAAAAATATGTATATCCTTCCAGGAAGACATAATAATGTCATTCAGTCAAGAAATGCACACTAAATGGAATGAACTAATTTATATCATGTGAATCTTGTAAGGGTGCTATAATTATGCATGAGATACATAAGCCACATCTCATTTGGAAATATTGAAATCCATAATCATAAGGATACATGAAACGTTATGTGTGTCTCCAAATGGTGGAATGAAATCAACAATAATATTGGTAAAAAATGAGAAATTCATGTTTCATTCTTGGGAATTTGAATTTTCCCTCTACTTGGGTTAGCCACTCTCAAACAGAACTCATTACAAATTCATATTTATTTTTAATATTCTATAAATTTCCTAAAAATCGTAAATCAAAAAAAGAAAACGTTTTATTACCTCTTTGAAATCTTTTATTCTGGGTTCCACTAAATGGTTCTCTGAGGATGTGGGTCACATGGCCTCATGTGTGCCACCTCATACACAAGAGGCTTATAAAAAGTATCGATGGACTAGGGTTTATTTGTATGAAGACTATTATCTCATGTTCGAGTACAGAATAACATGATTAATCATTAATGTTAAATAACAGTAGTAGAAAAAATAAATGAATAGTACACAGAACATAAACATCCAATAGACTAAAATAGCAAATATTCCAAAATTGGACATATACGATATGATGATCGTTTCATGAATCCATAATTCAGGAAGATAGGTATACATGCATTTATTACAAAACATGTTTCAAAATGTATAAAAATACTAAAAAAATTACTATTTATATTGTGAATCACAAGCCTATCTCGGTCTCATGTTCTTATGCTCCTTGAAAAATAAATCAGGACTGATACAATAGGGGCTTTCCCTGATCCTTATGTACATAATTGAAGTCTGATTGAGTTCCCAAATGAATCATAAATAGGGTTTGAGATAACACTCAACATTCCGCCACCAATAATTTCTAAAACATATCCAATATCTGTAATATAAACAGAAGCAGTGTGATGTATATAATATGAAAATTAATATAAATTAAAGTGTGATCATGTCCATCCAAACATGGATAATTATAAACAATAGTCAATCGATCATTAACAAGGGTAACAATAATGAATAATTAATGTTGGTGTGATACAGTGCATTCCAAAAAGAATAATTTAATAACTATACAAGTAATATCTGTAACCATGTAAAAAATATCAACATCATTTGAGACATATAAAATACTGTATAACCTCAATCAAGACCACATCATGTAATCATCTATCAAACCATGAAGGTATAGATCCAAGTTATAAAAGAGCATGGAATCCTTGTCGAGTCCAAATGGAATATCAATGGAAACTTGTTATAGATTTAGTTGGAGTCTCAGAAGTATACCAACAAAGCATTCCCAATGATAGTCTAAGAAAGCTGGATCTAAGGGGTAACATGGCCCTGGGAATCCTTGAGAATTTGGATCTACATTTTAAATAGCTCAAATGCATCCACAATCTAAAACATGATCTATGGAGTATAAATTTCTATTGCATCCTATGGAATCATGTTCCAAGGAGATCATCCAAGGAATCGACTACAATACTCAATTCACCATCTTAATTAAATCATCATCTCATAAAAATTTAAAATTAATGAGATAATCCAAATCATTTAACAATTTCCAATAATTTTTTTTTATTAATCAGCATCATATAATCCCATGTAAGAAATGAATATCTATATAAAAATAAATTAAATTAAATTCATTATTTTCATTTACAAATTAATAAGAAAAACATGGTCTTCAAATCCTCAAAAAAATACATTAAATTCTCATTATGTCTCCCAATAATAATAGTGATCACACACGCAGCCAATGGGGTGGTACAACATATTGGATGGTATGAGGTCACACCCCATTGGGTTCCAATGTTTCACCATACAATATCCAAGAAACACAATGGTACTCATTGGAAACATAATAAGTCCAAATTCATACAATTGAAGCATTTACTAAATAAAAGTAGCACCTGAAGGTTGTTCAGAATGAATAATAATGAAAATAGGGAATATAAAATAAGAATAATTGAGGGAAAGGTGTAGAAAAATTACAACAGTTTCATTGTATATTAGTCACCAAGTATCAACCTTTGATTTGGTCACGACTGGGAGAAAATTGAGGAACAAATTAAAAACTTGAAATTCAGATGTATTACCATTCACTTAAATAACCCTGTTTATATGAATTCAAATTATGAACGATACAAGGGGATCAGATAACATATCTAGCAAAATTCAATGGGACAAAAAGTGTTAAAATTCGAGTCTGGATGATGAGACCGTAATAGTTAGATATTATCTTGAAATATTTTAACTAAATAATTTTAATTCTTAAATAGCATGAATTTCACACAATCATGAGTTTAAACAAACATGATATTACATTAGTATAAATTGACCATTTTAACCTGTCAGTTAGGTTAGCTGGAATAAAAATATGTTACTTTTTAAAGTTTAAGGTGAAGCCACTCACTACTAATTATTTTTGAAAAACATAAATCAATTATATATTTGAATTTTTATATTAATAAATTGAGTGAATTAATATTAATAAATGAAATTATTGAAATATATATGTTATATACTTAATATAATATATCTGACATTCACCAAATTGATATTTATGTCATGGGGTATCAATAATCCCTATTTGTTGTATAAAAACATACATATTAAAATAGGATAATCATCGACCTAGTAATGGAGAACAACTTTTAATTTAATATTTCATTACATTAATAATTTTTATATGATAAAATAATTATTTTTTGGAATAAAGATATATATGTTTTCCTTGAATGAATTTTTAATATTTTTCTGTGAATGTTAAAATTTTGATAAATTGTTAAAATAGAATAAATTTAAATTGAAAACAACTTTTTTTCATCAAAATAATTTATACAGTTTAACTATAATATTGGATGTTTTTAATGTATAAATATTATATATTTATATAATTCAACATAATTTATATACTTTACATTAATTTTACATTGAATTCATATGTGAAAAAATTTCAATCTTTTATAATGTTTTATCTTTTAACCCTCGTTCTCTCTTTCAGAAAAATGGGCTAATTTTAAATTAATAACTAAAACTTATGTGTTTTGAATATAGAAAAATAGGATTCGATATTTGGAATTAGTAGATTCAAATTATGTAAATATTTTTATTTTTATTTTGGGTATTATTAATAGTAACATTGTTAATTTTTATTAATTAAGTAAAATAGTAAATCGGGTAATGAAGGATTATAATAATATTATAAAGAACCAAAAACATTTCTTAATATCACTAGTTGAGTGTATTTTGACCTCAATCATCCTTAGGTCAAAAAGGTGTCCTTTGGAAGCCACATGGATGACATTAGGACATTTTTTTTATTCTATTTAAGGAAAAATTAAATAGGACTTACCAAATTATAAATACAATATATTTTTTTATAATGGTGTAAAAAAGGAAAATTCAATTATAAATACTAATATAAAAGATAATTTTTTTTTCGTTATCATGGTAATTTATATTTAATATTTATGAAATAATTAATTACCATAAAGTCTTATACATTGATGATGAAAAAATTAATTAATTGATGAGAAATCAATAAAACAACTTTAAATAAAATACTAATAATCATTAAAAGTCAAAATAAATATTACCAAATATAATTTTTCTTGTATATATATACCATTACCTTATAAGGGTCTATTTAGTGGTAATATGAGGCCTTATTGATGTGATTTTGTGGCTTATATTATTTTATTAAAAATGAGGTTAAAATTGTCAAATTAATATTTAATAAACATAATATTTTGATTTTTTTTATTTTATGGAACAAAAATTCAACTACATATACTATTATAAAATATAGTTTATTTATATTAATTATAGTATTTTATTTTTAATTTTTTTCAACATATAATTTTATTAACTTACTACAGAAAATTGTTGTAGAAATTATTTTTTAAATAGACATAACAAATAAATGTTATTAAAAATACTAAATAAAATATAAATTTGATAAATTAATATGGATACTTAATTTTATAGATGAACTCAAACTTTTAGAAATATAATAAAATAGTTTGTTCCTTGTTAACTTTTTAACGGAATATTTTTTTTCTAATCAATGATTTGAATAGTTAAAAAATTTACAACATTGATTGTTTATCAAAATAAATTTTTAATAAATTATTTAAAAATCATAATTTTTTTAACAAAATTATAATATTTATTAAATGATCATCAATGTTCTATGGTATTTATTTATGTTATAATTGAAATCAAATAAAATATATTTAACAATTTTAATTTCTAATTATTTATTACCCTATTTATAAACTAAATTGAATAAATAAGTGTTAGTTAAAATGATAGTTTTTAAGTTCATAGAAAATAATATCCAAAATATATGGTTTAATGAGATTACAACCCTATATCAAATTATTTTCTATTTGCGACATGTTTTAGATTTTTTGTAAGGGGTTTGATTTTATTATAAATTATTATTTTTGGAAATTCCAAATGTTCACCTCACCTCAATTATAAAATCGAACCTCCCCCTCACCTCTTAACTTCAAATTTATCCTTAAAAAGTGCTAATTCCATTCCATTTTAATTTTATATACAGCCCTTGTAACATTATAGTGGTTCTAGTCTTCTTCAATGACCAAATCACGTGCTATAAGAGGAGATTTAGAGGAATCTCATCGAAGAATAGATAATATCCTCCACTGATTCTTTCAAAATTCATTCTTCTTCTAATTCCTCTTCATGAGTTACTTTATAATAATGTAATAACTCAAGTATCACTTATATTCTGAAATTTTTTTATGAATATGGAAGAATAATATTCCACATTCTATTGATCAAATGAGAAATGAAATCACCACATGTGAATACGTATGGCCTACTGTCTCTTCACCACGGTGCAATATATTTTTCACCACCACCTTACTGAGATGGGTATAATGATTGAAATAATAAATATTTATAATTTTTATACCATGATATGTATTCTTAAATATTATACACCATTCACATTAATACAATTCCATATTTCTAGGGATGATATCATTGCTCGTGTGTACGTTTGACCTACCGTCTCCATGATAAAATGTGACTCATTCTATAAGATTTTCATTTAATCATGATTATGTAATTGTATAGAATGAATTAATATGTATATATAATGTTAATTGAATTTTTTGAATGACACATCTTTTGTTCATGTATTTTCTCAACAAAAATCAATGAAAATTATTGATTTTAATGCTCACAAAAACCCTTGTTAGTTTTACTAAAATTTTATTTTGTGTGTATGTCAGTAAATTTATATTCTTATGTTGAAATAAAATTAAACAATTTATTTGTGATAAATATTCGTTAATGTGCTCAGAATTCTCATAAAAATATATTGGAAACACTGTACACTATTTGTCATTTACTATAATTATTATTTATTAAATACGTCGAAAAAAGTAACGTGTGGGACATACCATACATTTATGTTAAAGGATCAGGGCTAATAGTTAATCAACCATTAGTTTGATGAATCGTATCATTAAGGAACATTACGTTTGGATATGAACTAGAACTTTGTTATATAAAAAGTATGGTTAGAGAACCCGACATAAGTATGGAACATTACAAACATATGAATCATCAACCATAATTTTGTGATCAAACTTACATTGTAAACCTAACATTTGAAAAAGTGAATGAATGGATAATCAATGGTATGTTAAAAGATCTTTGTTGACAAGAATAAATGTATGCATCATCAACACAATGTTGTGAAGATGAACCCCACTTTTTTTTTATTTTTTTGTTTTTTAATGGAACCTTATGTTTAACTTTTCAATGTCTGAAATTTGAAATTATGCCTTTATCAGAGAATTTTACAATAGTATTTTCAAAATTTCATGGAGATTTAAATATCAATTTTGACTGATTCAAATCTCATTTTAAATGATTCAAATAGATGTTTTTATTGGATATGTTTACTCCTATTCTTAAGAGAAGTTAAAATTACTCTAAGATGCATTCTTTGATTTTGAAATCACTAAATTTGTGAGGCCACTTTTGTGGATCTGAAATCTTTCTATTATATATATATATATCATTCTGAATAGGATATTTATATATTATGTTCTATAGATTTCATGGTTGTATTGATAATTATTCTTCTAAATGATTTCTTGTGAAAATTATTTTACAGTACTATCTCGATCAAGAATCGCAGAAACGAAGAATATGTTTCTGATATACACATTCCCAAACCTAGAAACATGATGCTCTATTTTTGTTCCTCTTCTTACAATCAATGATCTCTTATGGAACCAGATATCATTTAATATATTTCAAGTTTGTTATTCGTAAGACAAGATCACTATTCTGCTAGTTGTGTGCTGCTGCAACTGGGATCTATATCTCTTTCTCATAGAACTACATCTTATCTATCTTGAAGCGTGTATCCAGGCATGGTGGAGTGTCATCTTCTTGCACTATGCTTTGGTTTTTTGGGTTCCCTATAAAATAACTAGAAGGCTCTCTTTTTTGATCCTTTGTTTGTATGGGTGAAATATTATTGCACTCTATGGTGGATCGGTCATATGATATGAAGACCTTATATGCAAAATTCACCAAGCCATCTGAGAGGGTAATTGGTTGAGTGGAATAGGGTATTTTTTCCCTGAACCACTATAAATTGTTTTTGATTGTTCTCTATTCATATCCACTACAAATATACTATCATACAGATATGTCCCCAGCTCTATCAACTATTTATGTGAATCTACAGAATTGGGAATTAATTAAAAGAACACAATTCACAACATTTTGTGTTATCACTATAGTATTTATGATCGGAAATTTGGTATCATAGTTTGATATTTAAAACAGAGCTATAATAAGACAAAGGGATATGATCTATATTAGCGATGGAAATGGATAATCTCTATGAAGGAATGTCAATGGTCCATGATCCATATTTCAATGGTAATAATTATGGATGTTGGAAGTCTTCAATGATATTCTACATAAAATATATTGTATTTTGAGTGTACTCAATGATTATTACTCCTTACACAATTCCTAAAATTCCTGAAACGTGGTATACTACTACAGAGGCCGAGTATGATATGAATTTGGAAGAAATGAATGCCATTATTTGTGGTCTTGGACCTGATGAGTTCAACTACGTATCACAATTCCCAATATCCTTAGGAATGTGGAAGACAATTTCAGTAACCTATGAATGTAATGATTTTTTTTGGAAAATGATATATTCTATATCGAAATTAATGATTGATACTTTTGGAATATATGATTGAAAGAGCATCACATAGATGAATGGAAGGCTGAAAAAATTGTTAATAATATAACATCTTTAGGTGAGCCTATCAGTAAGTCTGATAAAGATTTGAATGTTCTATTAATTCTACCTATGATGTGAAATGGAATTTCTACCACAATATGAAAATCCACACCTATCAAGAATCTAACACTTAGATAATTTATTTGGACATTAGGGATGTATGAGGGTGAAATGTAAAATGATGTTGAAGATAAAAAATTCCTAGTAAAAAAGCATAACACTTCTATAAATTTTACATCCCAAAAGAATAATAGAAAAATAAAATAGGAAGAATGAAATTCATAATCATCTGATTCCGAAAATGTTCAGGCTCTATTAGCAAGAAAACTGATTATATTCTATAGGATTAAGAGAGATTTTAAAAAACCATTCCAAATGTATTATAAAGAATCAAGGGAATTTAGATGATATAAATGCAAAAAATTGAGTCATATAAGACAATATTGTCCTTAATTGAAATGAGTTAAGAGAAAGAAAAAAAATATAAGATGAATTATGAATATGAGAAAAAGGAAAAAAAGATCTATGAAGGCTACTGAAAGTGTTTATGAAGACTCAATCTGCTCATCAATCTCTGAATCCTAGAAAGAAGAATGGAATCTGAAATCTAATATGTGCTTTATGGATAATTAAGAGAAGGTGAAATACTACTCTTCATATGATTCAGATTATAGTTACTCAAATGATAAAATGATTGCCGACTATACTTTATAAGAAGAATGATATGACTCCCTATTTTTTAAAAAGGTTAGGGTCGAAGCCACAAATTATTATTAAAGCAAAGACCTCTCTAGACTGGGTAGATGGAGTCTCATTACATAGACTGAAGGCCCAAGGCCATGTGTCATAAATATATGGTTTGAAAGCCCATTTTTGGCCGAAAGGAACCCTCGATGAACATTAATGCTACAGTACCTGTGCTGCAACATTACCTACTACATTACCGCCGCCACTATAGTACCTATACTGACCATGAAAATAAGATTGAAAACTACCAGATAATGTAGAAAAGTATATAGTGATCCTATTGTATTTACAAAAGGGGAAAATATATAAATGAAATTATTGGTTAAAATGTAATTAAAAGGTAAAAATTTTGTATTGGCAGTAAGGGTGAAAAACACAAAGTATACAAAAAATATATTGTTCCTAGTTCTAACAGAAAAATCTTGTCTACTGTATAATGTTTTTATTTTGGTATTAAATGAAATTATGCTAATATATACTATTTAATAAAACCACAATTATGAGGTGTCATACATGTTCATTGTTTTAAATATTTAAATATTTTTAATTATAATAGTGTTAATCAAAATAAATCGTCTTGAATTCCAAAATCATTGATAGCTAACACTACATGACCCAAAAAGATACAGGTATACACAAAAAAATTGTTTTATTTTGACCTTGTAGGTAACAAACCCTGGAAGAGGAAAAGATATGTTGTATATGGAAAGTGGATGTTCCAGACATATGATTGGAAATTCATCATATTTATCTACTCTGACAAAAATAGATGGAGGCCCAGTCACCTGCGGTGACAATGCCCAAGGAAAAATTATTGGACTTAGAAAAATTGGATACCTAGACACTATCTGAATTAGTAAATTACACTATGTACAGTGATTCATGAATAATATGATAAGTATCTTAAATTCTATGATTATGGATACTATATTGATTTTTCTAATAATTACTCTTCAATATTTAAGGAAAAATTTATTAAATTTAAGGTACCCAGAACAGATAATGTCTACACTTTGTATTTAAACTATTTGTGTATACAGAAAGTGAACTGTTTAGCTGCTAATTTGAATGAGTCGTGAATTTGGAAAAAAAATACATGTTCATTGTAAAATTTTGGTTTTAAATAATTTATCTAATAAATAAATCATTTTAGATTTACCTAGTCTCAAATTTGATGGTGATAGATTATGTGATGCATGTTTGATTGACAAGAAACACAAATATTCCTTCAAATCTGTTAACAAAATTGCTACTTCAAAGCCCCTTGAACATATTCATATGTATTTTCTTAGACCATTTAGAATAGAATGGTTGGGTGGTAAATTAAATATATATGTTTTAGAAGATGATTTTTCTAGGTTTACTTGGATATTTTTTTTAAACTCACAAATTTATCTTGTTCTGTTTTGTAATGTTTCTATAAAATTCTTGAGAATGAAAAAGGTTTTTGGATAATTTCATTAAGAAGTGATCATGGAGGGGAGTTTTAGAATTAGGAATTTAATTCTTATTTCTCAAATATGGGTATTAAAATCACCTTCTCTACATGATGAATAGATCTAGAAAATGGAGTTTTTGAAAGAAGGAATAAAACTATTTAAGAAATGGATAGAAAAAATGATAAATAAATACAGTCCCCCAACCTAATTTTGGGTAAAAGCTGTAAGAACAACATTATATTTTAAAAATAGACTTTTAATTCATCATATTTTCAAAAAGACTCCTAATGAACATTGGAATTATAGAAATCCTAAGGTAAAGTACTTTACGGGTTTTCGATGCAAGGTATATATCTTAAACACAAAGGATATTATTGGAAATTTTGATCTAAAAGATGATTAAGGAATATTAAAAGGATATTCTAAAACTTCTTAATCATATAGTTCATTTAATAAGAATTCATGGATTGTTGAAGATTTATTCCATTTGATGTTTGATGAAACTGATCCATTTAATAAATAGTTAGATCAAACAGATGAAACTGATAATTCTTCTAACAACATGAGACTTGATGAATTGAAAAATGATTTTGGAAATATAAATAAAATTTAGTCTAGTTCTAGAGAACTTGATAATGCTGAACCTAAATGTGCTCTACCAGGAAGGTCCAGAATCATGAAGAATAACCCTTTAGAGACTATTTTAGGAGATCAAAAAATATGAAAAAAATTGAATAAGTGTAGGAAAACTAGTGGAGTTTTCTTCTTTTCTATATCATCTAGAGACTATTTATTTTAAATAATATTTAGAGGATTAAATTTGAATGTAAGGAATGAAAGAAGAACTAAATCAGATTAATTGAAACAAAGTATGGAAATTATTGGCAAGACCATCAAATTATCCAGTTATATGAACTAAATGGTTCATTAAGAGTAAACTAGATGATCGCGCTATAATAAATTGACACAAAGATAGACTAGAAGATAAAGTGTATAATCAAGAGGTAGGTATAGATTATGATTAATCCTTTTCTCCTATATTTATACTAGAAGAAACTCGAATTTATGGGGACTGTGAATCTCATCTGGATTTAAATTATAATAGCTTGATGTAAAATATACCTATTTAAATAGATATTTAATGGATGATGTTTATGTAGAGAAACCTTCTGGTTTTAAAAATTCTCAGAATCCAGATTTCAATCCAAAGTGACTAAGTCTCTCTATAGCCTTAAACAAGATCCTATTGCTTGTTATGGAAGATTATGTTCATTTCTATTGAAAAATTGTTCTACTGTTGGTTTGGAACACCGAACCCAATTTATGAAAATTGTTTGTTATAATTTTTTATTAGTTAAAATTTATGTTGATGATGTTATTTTTGGGTCATAAATAAAAAACATTATAATGATTTTTCCGAAATTATGAAAAAATAATTTCAAATTAGCATGATGGGAGAATTAAATTTCATTTAAGGACTATAAATTTATAATTAAGATAATGGAAAAGTATTAAATCAAAGTAAAAACATTACTAGGTTGTTGAAAATTTTTTGTCTTTAGAACATCAAAACATAATAAACTCCCATATGTACTAATATTAAACTTGAATTAGATGAAGATATAAATCAAGTGGACAACAAGTTATATAGATGTATTATTGGATGTTTACTTAATCTAAAAGCTACTAGACCTGATATTTTTTTTTCAATATGTATTAGTGCTAGATTTCAATCAAATCCAAAATAATCTCATCTTGCCGCAATAAAAATAATTTTTAGATATTTAAAGGAATAGTTTTTCAATATCTTCATTATCTAAAAACATCTGAATTTAATTTGTTATTATATTTTGATGTAGATTTTGTAGGTTTTATAATGGATAGAAAAATAACTTTAGAAACCTGTAACTTTTTAGGAAAATTGATAGAGTCACGGTCAAGTAAGAAGCAACACTCAGTAGCACTATCAATAGCTGAATGATAGTATGTATCAGTAGGTTGGTTTGGTGAACATGTTGTTTGGATTAAAAACACTCTCATGGAATTTGGACATAATTTCTATAATACACCTATTTTATGTGTCAATACAACTGCTATAAAAATATGAAATAATCCAATAAGTCATTATATAACTGAGCACATTGATATTATACAACACTTTCAATGAGAAGATGTTCATAAAAAAATATATCATTAAAATTGGTTAAAACTAATTATTAATTAGCTGATTCTTTTACTAAGCCGCATCCCACTATTTGTTTTTATTTTATTAAGGGTGAGTTGGGTTTATTAGCTTTTTAATTATTTTATATTATTTACATTTTTTTAATTTATTTTACACTATATTTATTTCTATAAATATAATTTACTTTTATTATTTTATCTTGTGGTATTTCATTAATTTTTTTTACATGTATATCCACCACATAATTATTAAATTTTTTTCATAATAACTATGCGACAAGAGAAATGAGGACATGTATCGTTTGTCAAAAACCATTCGTCTTCCAAACCCAACATCTTCCAAAACATTTGATTACTAAAAAAAATCCTATTTCGCCTAACACTCAATCATCAACATTCCAATCCCTAGAAGCCTAAAAGCTCATATTTTAAATCACAAAAAATAAAAAAAATCTATGAAAATTGAAGAAGGTGAAGAAGGTTAATGAAAACATCAAAGAGTTTTTGGCAGAAAAATTATGCAGATAAATGTGATTGATTTTGAATGGTTATACTAGACGAACATACTCCTAAAACATGCTATATCTTTTTAAGGACTCGAGACTACATTCAATGACATCAAATCATAATTTTTATATGAGGTAGAACAAAATTTTATTTATAAAAGTGTGAGATTTATTTTCATAGATTCACAGGATATGATTTTTTCTAGTATAAAATATTGGGATTTCTCTATTAATTCTACTGTGGTTGAAAAAAATTAATCTACCCACATGAAGTAGTTTTCCATTTTGATCTTACATTTATTGGTGATAACGAACAGTCTTCTAAAGACACCATGTCTTTTCTAATAAATTCCTCGCACATCATAAATATTTTTTTATATGGATTTAGAACCAGAACTTAAGATTTTGGTGAAGGTTATTCGGACTTGATAGCAGCAAGGATGGATGAGATGGTGAAAATTCATTACCAAAACATGTATATCATGTTTATTTTTCTATGTGATATCAAATTGGATTTTCTGTGGTATTTATTTTGGTACCTTCATTATTGATGTTCACTCGACGTAAGATTGAATTTCAATCTATATAGATAGATACTTTCAAATATTTTATTTAAGAATTGCATGATTAGACTGGTTGAGGTAAGAGTGAAATTTCATCATCGTAATGTTTTGAATGATGAAATATTAAGAAAACATAGAGTTTTCTAGAGCTGTGTAAAAGGAAAAAATTTGTATGTTGTAGAAGAGGAAGATCAATGCTTGGGAGCTTCTGCTTAGGAGGAGAAAGTAGATGTTCAAAAGGATGGTGTAGCTGAATCACGAAGAGATGCAAATTCACGACCGATAAAGAGGAGGCTTAGATTTAACATAGAAGAATAAGAGGAAGAGAATTATCATGAGGGAATGGTTATGAAACCAATAAAAATAAATGATTCTAATGATGAAGAAAATATGTTTGATTTTAGATAGTCTAAATGCTCGGTTAATTTGGAAGAAACTTTTATTGATGATGAAATTCTAGTGGGGAGTCAAGAAAAAGAGCTTTCTACAGTACCTTTGTGTAATGAAAATGTACAAGAGTATATTATTGTAGAAACAGTTCAAGAATAGAATAATAAATACAGAAATGTTCAATCATAGATTGTCAGAGAAGAAGTTATTGATCATGGAGCTATTCAAGAGGGCTAGATTTTATTGGAATCAGTTGTAGAAATTAAACCCTTACTTGTGGATCTGACTGTGGGGCAGTCAGGCTATGATGGTGAAAATCAGGCTATAGATGAAGATGAGGGGACATATGATTCATTTTCTTATCAAATATGAATATATTGTGATTAAATTCATTAAGTATCAAGGGGAACTTGTCACTCATCAATAGGAATTTTATATTTCAATGAAAAAGATTCAAGATCTTAATGAGAATATTGTTTTTAGAAGTTATTTAGATGCCTTCAATAGAGACATGTTCAATGAGATTGGGAAGATCAGATCTAAAGCTATTTTGATGTAATTTTTTGCAGATTTAAAGATGTATCTAGGAAGTTAACTTGAATTAGTAAAAGGTTCAATGAATCATGGAAGTACATCTACGCCTACCTCTACAACATGTCCAGAATTGATTAGAAGATTTTAGGCTATTACATATATTATGCAGACAAGAATAATCAGCTTCTGGATCATCAATGCACAGTGCCTCTATGTTAGTTTTATTAGACAATCATAAATTTTTTGTTGTTCAATTAACCCCAGGAGAACCTAGATTTATATTGATGTTGAGTCATTTTTTAGAGAAGACTGAGCTATTCATGATGAAATAGGAAAGTCTTTATGAGTTTTAGAAGGTCAACATAGTGGATAATCTTCATGTCAATAATGATTACAAAATACAGATATTTCACCTTGGAGACAGTTTAATGAAGATGCTTATATTTCAAATGGCTTACGTAAAGGAGAGGTTTGAAGCCAAACAATATTCTTATCCATCCAATCCATGTCCTTTATTCATTCTCCTACCTTGAAAAATGACATGGACATATTTCGTTTCTATGTCACAAGATTTATTGTATTACTATATGTATTGATCAATGAACTTGATTTCTATATATATGTTACATTTTATTATCATATATTCTTTTATATATTTGTCTATTATCCAAAATACGATTCTCTTTATTCATTATAGTTACTTATAACAATCACATAAAACATAGTTCAATATTAAATGTGTTTTATTATGTTTCTACATATTATTTTTGATATCACAAAAGGGGGTAAATTAGATAAATGAGGCATTTCTTTTATTAGACAAATTTAGATAAAGATATTTTTTTAATTTACCTTTATAGGAAAACATTAAATATTAATTATTTATTGAAATAATTTTATCAAATCAAATTTATTTTATTTTAATGTTTACAAAATTCCAAATTTAATTTATAGGATTATAGTTTTATTTTATTGGTTTTTTGATAATAAAAAATTGTGAGATTTTTGGAAATGTTTTGTTTCAACAATACACTATAAATATTATTGATTTTGATGCTCACAAAACCCCTAGTATGTCTTCCTAATGATTTTATTTTGAATGTATTTTATGAAATTTATATTTTATATTTAAATAATATTGAACTCTTTAATTGAGAGAAATATTCGTTAAATTATTCAGAACACTCTTAAGCTTAAAATCAAAATAATATTCCCTATTTGTAATTTACTAGAATTACTATTTATTCAATACATTGAAGAAAGTAATGTATGGAACATACCTGAAATTTATGTTGAAGTATCAATTCATATTGTTAATCAAACTTAAATTTGAAGAAACGTCTTATAAAGGAACAACGCTTTTGGATAAGAACCTGACATTTCTCAGAAAAAATGTATTATTAGAAAACCTTACATAAGAATCGATCTTTAAAAACATATGGATCAGCCACTTTACTTTTGTGATCAACCTTACGTTGTCATCCATATGTTTGGGAAAGTGAAAAAATGGAGGACCAATGTTACATTCAGAGATCTATGTTGACATGGACAAAAGTATGGATTGTCAACCCTACATTATGATGTTGAACACTGCATTTTTTATTTTTCCATTTTATGAAGGAACCTTAGGTCTTAATTTTTTCAATGTAAGAAATTTGAATTTATGTCATTATCAAAGCGTTTAACTACATTCATTGCAGAATGTCAGGGAAATTTAAATCTCAATTTCGACTGATTCCAACCCTATTTTAAATGATTTATTGTGTTGTTTATAGAGGATACTTTTACTCCCATTCTTAAAGAAATTTAGAATTACTTTGGGATGTATTCATTGAATTTGAATTATATAGATTTATCAGGTATCTTTTTCGGATCTAAAATATTAATGTTATATATTTTTATATATACATCTTTCTGTGTCAGATATTTATATACGACGATATGAAGATTTCTTGGAACTATTGATAATTCTTGTTCTTCCTAATTTATTGTTTAAATTATTTTACAGTACTACAGCAATCAATAATCTCATAAATGTTGACAATGTTTTTGAGATACACTTGCTCCAACCTAGAAACACAATGCTTGATTTTTGTTGTGGTTCATAAAATTAATGATATCTTATGCAACTAGATCTTTTGAAATATATTTCAATTTTATTCTTCTGAAGATAAGATCAATCTTCTATCAGTTGCGTGATATCTCAACTGTGAGCTATATCTATTTCTCACCAAACTACATCTTAACTATCTTTCATTTTGGCTACCCGTATTCAGTAATTTTGGAGTGTCACCTTCTTGTAAAAAGTTGTGGTTTTATTGGTTCCCTATAAAAGATACAAAAGGATCTATTTTTAAGCCTTTGATTGTAAGGGAGAAAACTATCAGCACTAGGTTATGTATCGGTCTTACGATACAAGGTCTTTACTAGTGAAATTCACCAAGCCCGTTGAGAGGGTGATTGGTGGATAAGACTAGAGGATTTTCATTCCCCAAAACACTATAAATTGACGTGATTTGTTCTCTGTTCATATCCGCTACATATATACTCTCATATATATATATATATATATATATATCTCCAGATTAATATATTTTTGATGTGAATTGAATGAATTGTAAATGTTTTAAAAGAATGCAATTCACCCAATCTTTTTTATCATTATCATCAATCTGACCTAAAAAAATTATGAGATTTTAATGATAACTATAACTTATCAAAAAATCATGCATATTAAAATGATGCAGTTAATACCTGAATAAAAATTAATAATGAAATGTTATGTACAAACGAATGATAATATGATCATATATGATATCATAAAAATGACCTTTATTATGAATTATGTTAATGATATTAATTAAATAATTATTATGTATGTTCGAATACATGAAAAGAAAATGGGACCTAAAGGGTAAGGAATAATTTTGCGATCTCATTACTATCCAAGATTGTTTATACGACAGTATTCAATGGGGTATATTTATCATACACAACCATGTTTCCTAAATATGTAATATTATTTCTATTATTATATGATATTTTAATATCCATTGTACCCATGGGTGAAATTTTAGTAATTTATATGAAAGGAATCTTTACTCATTATTCGATATGAGGTTATTTTTTATTTTTACATAAAATTTATTAGGAAAATGTTTTTAAACATATATGGAATTAATAGATTTTCATGTAATCATAACACCTTATTTATATTAATTTTACTCTTCAATATTTCTTTTTTATTTTCAAATAAAATCATTTCTTTTAAATTTACATGAATTTTGAGAAAATAAAATGTTTTTGAAGAAGAAAGAATATTTTCCTCAAAAATTAATATTAAGTGTTATATCAAATTTATTTTCAATCTACTTTGGTATCCATTAATAGTGATACATTTCATGTATAATATCCTAATTATTAATATTATTTTATTGTTTTTATGAATAGATGATCTTTCTAAAATCCATTTGTTTTAACAGGATTGTGATATGGTGGAATGATGTTTAAAGAATCCCATTTTATTTATTGTGTTATGATGTATGATTTATGTTATTCTGGAACAAGTAATAATTGATTAATTATGAGATGTGTTAGATCTATATCTCCCTCCACTGCATTGGGTAAGTATTTATATATCATGAGACAGACATCGAACAAATAGGAATTGATCTTGGTTTAGTAATAGAAGGATATAATGAGCATTGAACTTGGTTTAGTAATGAAAATTTTCTACTATGATCGTCTTGGAAATGATCCTTGAATAGTAATAAATGATATTCTATGATTATATTTATTCAAAAAAACTGCATGTATTATGTTATGACATTTGGAATTTTGGTCATTGATTTATATTAATTTTCAGGATTTATCCCATGGAATGATATCACGATATTTCATATGGAGGATAAGTTTTTTAAATCTTATGTTCTTAGGTTATATGATTATGATATTATTTAAATCTCCCCTTTTTACCTTTACTGAGAATTTGATCTCACCCTTTCATTTTTTCCTTTACCTAGGTCATGAATAAGTTTATTAAGTATGATATGTCAAAAATGGGTTTAGTTATGACAAAATAAGGGGGTGACATCAAAGATGTCCTATGAAATAGTTTGTGTTTTCCAGTTTCTTAAGACAGTATACCTATATGGTCCCATTGTGTATTTTTTATATTTTTTAATGATTATTATTCAAAATTGAAGTAATATCAATTATTGTAATGTATGGTTAATTATTGTTGGTATCAGAGGAAAAGTACAGATAAACATTTGAAATATGTGTTAGAATACCATTAGTGTATCCAAATGGATATGTCGAAGTACAGGTTATAATCCTGGTTTTTTATAAATGATTAATAATACCCTTGTATGAAAATAAAATTATCCAAAATTGTCATTTCATTCTTGATTATGTGGTTTTCCCATTATGATTATTGTTTTTAACACTATGCTTCTTGGTTTTAGTCACTGAAAGGAACCCAATGGAATTTCATTAAGTCTGAATTCGATGAGAAATGTACTAATTATCCTCCTGTGAAACCAAATGTTATGGGTTCTGGAATGAAAAATCATATTGTTATGCTAACACAACATTCTCAGACTATGTATCATGCAATACTTCTGAATGAGAAAAGGAGGTAACAACAACCTGTTGAGTCCTTTATAAAGCACCATCCACCTTCATTCAATGGGTCTTCTGATCCATTAGTGGCTTATCAATGGTATGGTACCACTTAAATTATATTTTCTGTTCTCTAATGTTAATAACATTAGAAATTCATCTTACCAGTCTATTGTTTGGAAGGTGAATCGGATCAATGGTGGACCTTAATAAGAATATGAGGCAGTGATATGAAATTGAATCCATTGAATGGTATGATTTCAATTACATATTTTTTCAATGTGTTATTTCTTCACAGTCCTCAAACAAATATGGAGAATGAGTTTATTGAACATAATAAAACGTGCGATGAGTCTATTGGTACCTATGAAAAAAAATTACAAGACTTGGGAGGTATGATTCTAGAATTATTATCCAACCTGAGAGTAAAATTGGTTGATTATTTAGAGGCTTAAATGGATGTCTAAAAGAGAAATTAGCCATAAGATACTTCAATATCAAGGAACCAAACATCCAGTGTTCTCTAACGTCTAAGATGGAGATTTGAGTAACAAATTAGTCCTATTGGATAAATAAGATGGCAAAAATGGAATTCAAGGGAAAATATAAGGACCACACTAAAGTGGTGATAAGGTGAACATTATGCTCAATTTTTGGAATGAATCATTGAAGTAATTGACTTAAAGGGACATGTAAATGTTTTTTTTCGGAAATGATAGTCATTGGGAAGTTGAATTCTGAAGTGATAGAAAAATGTGGTGTAATGATGATAATAGAGAAAATACTAAAAAAATGCACCGTGTACACATCACTATTACAATTGCATTTAAATGAGGCATTATTCTAGTAAATTCTATATTCCAAGGGTTATTAATGAGTATTGTGACTAGTGAACACTTAAGGCCACAGACAAAGGACTTTAACATGCGACTAGTATCAGTGATGCCATGTAAGATAATGATGTGGTGAAAGGGACACTTACCATACACTCTAATGTATAAAATGATTTATTTCATTAGGGATCCATGCACTTTTTATTTATGAATAATTTTATATGTGTATCACATTATTCATTCACTGATTACATGTTTAGTTAGTTGTGACTACTCTTAATGACACTATGTTCACATCAAATGTTAATAATTCTTCTCTGGTTGAGGTTTGTGGGAAAGTGCTTCCTATAAATATTGTGATCCTTAATATAGTGGAATTTCATGTGATTCTTGGCATGGATTTTTTTTCTCTATATGGATCACATATTTATTTTAAAGGAATGTATGTCTCATTTCATATTAGGGATCAATCTTTGATCATATGTCGAAGAAATTATGAGTATGAATTTCTAGTCAAAATTTCCTCCATATTATGGGTGTTTATTACTACAAATGAAAGTTATCTATCACAAATTGTTGGGGAGAATATCACATTTAAGAACAAACCGATTATATGGGATTTTTTTGATGTATTTCCAGAAGAATTGAAGGGACTTCCATAGAATCGTGAGATTGAGTTCTCAATAGAACTCTTATCGGGTATTATGCCTATTTCCATGACACCGTATAAAATGTAACCAATTGAGTTGTAGTAATTGAATGAAAAACTACAATAGAATCATAAGAAGGGATTAATAGTCCCTAGTGTGTCACCTTGGGGTGCAACTATTATATTTTTTAGAAATAATGTTGGATCAATGAGACTCAGTATAGATTATTGAGAAGAGAACAGAATCACTGACAAGAAAAAAAATCATCTTCCCTAAATTTTTGACATAGTCAAACAAATATGCATATCTAAATACATTTAATTGATGGATCTTCATATAGGATATCATCAATTTAAAGGTAATGAAGGAAGATATAAAAAATATGAAATTTCATACACTTTATGGACACTAAGAATTTATAATGATACCAATCGGTCTTACTAATAGTCCCTCTATCTTCATGGATATAATGAATAGATCCTTTAGATAATATATTGATCAATTTTTGGTAGTCTATAAAAATTTTCTGGTATATTTGGAGAGATGGTAAGAATATGAAGATAAATTGTGAATTGTACTAAATAACCTGAGAAAGGAGAATATTTTTGAAAAATATAACAAATGATAATTTTCAATTCAAAAAGATTAATTTTTGGGCCACAGAATCTCAAAATAGTGGATATCTTATGATCTATCAAAAGAAGATGTTATTAAAAGGTGGCCAAGACCCACAATAGTAAATGAGACCTGATGTTTTCATGGTTGGGAAGGATATTATTGACATTTTGTGATTGATTTTTCAAGATTATCTAATGCACTCATAAAGATAAAATAGGAAAGTGTTATTTTGTGTACATAGTGTTTTCTGAAGAGAATTTCAAAGAGCCTAGAAGTATGTTAGCATGTACACCTATGCTCACAATTCCATATATTGGAAAATGGATTTTGATCTACAATGATTCATCCATGAAGGGTCGAGGGTGTTTACTCATTTAAAATTAATAGTGATATCATATGCCTCAAAAGAATATAAAATCCATGAGATATATTACAAAAATCATGATTTTGTGATAGATGTGGTAAAAATTGCATTAATGATATATAGGAATATCAATTTGGGGAAATGATTTATATTTGCACTGATAATAAAATATTAATGTATATTTTCACACAAAAGGTGGTGAATATGTTCCAAGGAAGATGGTTGGAGTTGATTAATTATTATTCATGCTCATTATATTACCACCATAGGAAAGAAAACATGGTTTCAGATGCATTGAGTCGAATGGACCATACTGGCATATCCATGATGAGGATAAAAAAACATACAACATTTATAGAATTGAAAATGAGAGATCATGAAATTTTAAATGATGGTGAGAAATATTATCATTCTCAAAGGAATAATCAACCATCTATTGAAGTGATGATTAAGGTGGTGAAAATGGAAGATGTAGAGTAACAAAAGAAAGTGTGAATGTTTCTTGAATTCAACAATGAATGTGATTTAATAGTAAGGTCTATGAATCATGTTTTTATTCTTACCATGCCATAATTAAAGAAGGAAACCATTGATAAGTCTCACAGTTATTCATTCAGTATTCAACCTAAAATTCAAAAGATGTATAGGGACCTAAAAGGGTATTTATAGTGGGATGGAATGAAAAGAAATTATGCTGAATATGTCTCTCGATTCTTAAATTGTTATCATGTTAAGGCCGAGAGATAAAAGTCTAAGGTAATGTTACAACTATTACCAATAACAAAATAAAAAAGGGAAAACATTACTGGGGACTTTTTCCTCACATGGCCCCGAAAATATAAAGCCAATAATGATATATGGGTTGTAGTTGATCTCCTTATGTTGTTGGTATACTTATTTACTTTAAGAGAATATTTATCTCTATGTCATTGTGCTAGGATATATGTTAAGGTAGTCATAAAACCACAAATATTACCACATTCCATTATATATTATTAGGATCTGAAGCTTTCCTCGAGGTTCTGGAGATGTCATTTGCAGGATCTAAATACAGAGTTATGTGTCAGTACTTGTTATCATCCTTAGATAAATGGACATTCTAATTGGATAATTCAAACACTAGAAGTCATGTTGAGATCTTTATCTAGGGAATTCAATTGTTTTTGGGATCAACACCAACCTCTAGTGGAATTTTCTTACAAAAATATCTTTCACTCAGTATTCAGATGTATCCTTATGAAACCCTCTATAGAAAGAAGTACATAACACCAAATTATTTGGTTGGAGTTGGGGAAAGAAAGCTATTAGTACTTGACCGTGTAGATGAAATGGCATAAAATGCTAGATATATTTCACAATAAATAAGATATTCTCAGATTTGACCAAAAATATTTGCTAACTATAAATGAAATGACGTATAATTATATGAAGGTGATATGGTGTTTCTAAGAATATCTCAATGGAAGAGACAAATGATATTTAGAAATAAAGAAAAGTTGGCCCCAATTTATATCGGTCTTTTGGAAATTCAGGGTCGTGTTTGGAAGGTAGCATACCAATTGACATTTCCACCCAATATCTATAAAATTCATGATGTGTTCTATGTATCTCTCTAGAGAAATTAAAAACCTGATCCTTCACATGTACTAAACCTAGAAGTCGTATCGATGGAGAAAGATATTTCTTATAAACAAAAACCATTAGTGATTCTAGATCGTAGTTCAAAGTTCTGTGAAATAAGGACACTTTCTTGGTTAATGTTATTTGGTGGATCCAAAAATTTGAGGAAGCTACACAGAAACTTGAGGATATGATAAGAGAGATTTATCCTCTTATTTTTGTATCCAACTAATGTTTTCGAGGGATTAATTCAATTTAATGGGGGTAGAATGTACCACCCGGATGTTTTTTAAAATAATTTCCCTAAATAATATTAATTCCTATATTGCTTGCATTTCATGTGATCATGAGTATAAATGAACCATGGGATTCCCTCAGAATAAATTGACCATTTTGACCTTGTTGTTTGGTTAGGAGTAATAAATATAAGTAACTTATGAAAATGTATGGTGAAGTCATTCACTACCAATAATTTATGAAATATATAAATCAATTATTTGGTATTTTTGTATTTATAAATTGATTTATTTACTATTATTAATTGAAATTAATTATATATATACTTAATAATATATTTTTATATTAATAAAATATATATTTTTGTCATAGCGTATGAATAACCCATATTAGATATATAAAAATCGATATCTTTTAAAAGGGTAATTTTCTGCCTTTTAATGGAGAAACCCTTTTAAATTATTTTGTTGACACATTAATTATTTCTATATAACATAATAAAAATGTTCTTATGAAAAGGGATATAAAAATTTAAAATGGATTAATTTTTAATATTTTTTGATAACATTTTCATTTTGATTAGAAAAATACACTAATGATTAATTGAAAAACAATTAATCATCAAAATAATTTTATTGATCAAATATTAATATTAAAATATTTTAAATTATTAACATAATATACTTATAAAATTTGATATAATTTATTCCTTCATCGTTAATATTACATTAAATTAATATGCAAAAAACATTTCAATCATCTGCAATGTGTAAATATTTACTAACCCTTATCTCTTTCTAACAATGAGATTAATTTTAAAATGATTTCTGAAACATATATGTTTTGGATTTATAAAAATGGATTCTATATTAGGAATCAGTAGTTACAAATAATTTTAATATATTTTTTCTATTATAAAATGTGATTTAGATAATTTTTATTAATCGAGTAAAAGGGTTAATTGGGTAATTTAGGGTAAGAATACTATTATAAAATTACCCTAAAACTTGTATTAATATCATTGTATATGATTTTTTCTTCCTAAATCATCCTTGGGCCGAATGGTGTCCTTTGGAAGCCACATGGATGAGATTATGACCTTTATTGAATTTTATTTAAATAAACATTAAATAATTCTTACTCAAATTTTAAGAAATGTATTATTTTCTGTAAAGTTATACATAAGATAAATCTGATTATATATCCAAATTTTAAATCCAAATATTTATTCTTTGTCATTTTAATTTATTTTTTATTTTCAGAAAATAAATAATTACATAAAAGGCCCATACATTGATGGGGTAAAAATTAATTAAGTAATGATAAACCGGAATTTTTTAATTAAAATACTAATAACCATCCAAAGACCCAAACAATTGAAAATATCTTATTGGTTGAGTATATCTCTACCATAAACATCCATGCGTCTGGATAGTGGCCATATAGAGCCTTGTAGAAGATATTGCGACACTTGTATTATTTTATTTAATGTGATGTTAATGTTATCATATTCAAAATTTTAAAAGTACACAATTTTAATTGTTATATTTTTCAGATTATAAATATGAAAAAATATATTGTTTTTAAATAGAGTAGATTATAAATCATCATAGTATTTTATTTTCAATTTATATTTAAAAAATAACTATATGAAATAATTACACCAAATTAATGGAGTGATTTTCTTATTAATAGACTTATTAACTAAATGTTCTTAGAAATATTAAAATAATTCTAATTTCAGATAATTAATATTTATAATTAATTTAATACATTCCCCTAACCTCATAGAAATATTATAAAATATTTGTTTTGAATTTATCATTTTGTCATAATATTTTTAAAGATCAATGAATTGAATAGTTTCCAAATTGACACCATTGATTGTTTATCAAAATAATGTGTTAATAAATTATTTAAAAATTATAAAACATTTTATAAAATATCTACTAGTTATTATATGGTCTAAAATGTTATAAGGTATTTATTTATAGTATAATTTAAATCAAATAAGTAAATATTGAACCCATTTAGTTGGTAAATATTATGTACTCTAGTTAAAAATTATATTTATTAAGTAAGTGTTACTAAAAATGATAAAGATTAAATTGATATAAAAACATTTATAAACTAAATTGGATGATTTTATTACAACTATATATCATATAATATTCTAACTGGATCATTTCGGATGCTTTTGGATGGGTATTGATTTTATTATAAATTAATATTTTTGGTGATCCCAAAAGTTCCCCTCGCCACAATAATAAAATGGAACCTCCCCCCACAACTATTAACTTCACATTGATCCTTCAAGATTGAATATCCCATGGTTTTTTCACTTTTATAAATTCAATAGTAACATTCTATAGGTTTTATTCTTCTTCAAGTACTATCAAAAGTGCTATAAGAGATGATTTAGACTAAGCATTTCGAAGAAGAGGTATTCCCATCTAAAAATTCTATCAAACATACTACTTATTCTACATCATATTCATGACTTGTTTAATTATAATGTAATAAATCCCATATCACTTATAAACAATGATGTTATTATGAAAATGGAACAACAATATTAATCTTTCTATCCATCAAACCGAAATTGAAATCATAGCGCGTGCGTACATACAGTTTATCGTCTCCAAGTCATCGTGTAATCTGTTTTTCACCACCTCCTTACATGGATGTGTATAATAATGGAAATAATAACAATATATTATTATTATAACTTGATATTTATTCTGAAATATTATTCAGAATTAAATTTAATACCATTCAAAAATTATGTGAATGATATCGTCACATGTACGCATTTACTACCTACCATCTCCACAATACGATGCGATTCATTCTATCTGATCTTCATTAAGCATGATTTTGTAAATTTTTGAATGAATAAATATGATATATATATAATATGAATAATTTTTTAATGATATAAATCTTAATTATGAACTAGAAATATAACTTATTTGACAAAACATGCATAAGAAAATGAAACAGTTAAAACCTGAATAACTAGTAAAAATGAAAGTTTATTAACAAAAAGGATAATATATTATCATATATTATACCAAAAAAAATTAATATTATTCTAAAATAATTAAATTACATTATTTAAATAAGTATGCAGTAGTTATATATACATACAAAAGAAAATCTTACCTAAAAGGTAACAAATAATTTTTCAATCTCATTATCATCTGAGCTTATTTCAAAATATATATTTATTAGGTTATATTTATCATACACATACATGTTTAAAAAATATGAAATATTATTTATATTTTTCAAAATTTAAAAAAAATAAATTTTACCCATTGGTGAATTTTTAGAAAATATTATGAAAGGAATCTTTTGTAGTTATACTATACGAGGTACTTTTTGACTTTTCCTGCAACAGTATGAGAAATTTTTTTTACATATACGGAATGAATAGATTTTTGTGATCATCATAATGAATTATTTACAAAAATATCCCTCAATATTATTTTGTGTTTATTTTCAAGTAAATTCATGTTTTTAAATTGGTGAAGCATTTTTTTGAAAAGAAAACATTTTTGAAGTGGAAACAATATTTTCCTTAAGATTTATTTTCATGTATTATATCAAAATTGCATTACATATATGTTGGAATTCCTTAATAGGGATTATGTTTCAGTTATAATATCCTTATAGTCCCTAGGTTTTTTATGATGGAATTCAATTTATGAAATCCATTTTTTTACATTCATTATGTAATGGATGAATGTTGTTTAAATGACCCATTTTATTCCACGGGTTATGATGAATGATTTATGTTGTTGTGGAACATAGAATAATGAATTAATTTTGAGATGGGTGGAACATATATATCAATATAAAGCATTGGGTGGTGATTTATATCTCATTATATAGATATTTATGGAATGGGAAAGGATCTGGATTCAGTAATATAGGTCTGGAATGTGGAGTGATCATAGTTCAGTAATAGAATTTGTCACCTACGATGGACAGAGAAATGAGGCATGACTAATGTAAAATGATATTATATGATTATGAGTATTCAAAATGAATTTTTTAATATTTTATGACTTTTGGGATTACATACATTGATAGTTGTGGAACTTAATGATTTATCCAATGGAATAATGTCACATTCTTTCATATGCATTATAAGATTTTAAAATATCTTGTTCATATAATTTATGATTTTGTTATGATTGATATCTCCATTTTTTACCCTCTTTTAGCATCTCATATCACCTTTTAATATGATTCTTTTCCACCAGTCTATAATAAGGGTATTATGTATGATATGTCTAAAATGGGTTTTGTTATGGAAAAATAAGTGGGAGATAATGAAATGTCGTATGAACCAGTTGTTTATGTTTCAATATTTCTAATGAATCTATAAATATAAAGTATAGTCATGGATTTGTTATAATTTTTTAATGAATATTTTTCAACATTCAAGTAATATCGATGTTGGTTAATTATGGGGTGTTATAGAGATGGTGGAAAATCCAGTGATTTTATCTTCAAAGGGAGTCCACAATGTGAGGTGTCTATGAAAATGAGGAAAAAATAAAACGTTTTTAGGTTATAATATATATTACGGATGAAAAGATAACGTTCCTTATTTTAAATATGTCCCACATTTTGGATACCTGTCTTTCTAGATCATGAATTAACCATGCACCCTTCTCTTCCTCAAGGTGGAAATCACAATGTTCATAAAAATGGATTCAAATACAATGTGTAAATATTGCAACACACCTATACATAAAACATTAGAGAACACATATAGGTTTGTGACCCTAGTGGCATAGTTTTCTTAGACTAGCGGACCAGGATAGAGGCATGGACCACCTCACAAGGTAATATCAAATTGTGTGGCTTGCATTGCATGATTTATATTCACTACACTGTCCAAATATCTTTTCCAGAAACCCATCTGCCAGGCTCTAAAAAATCCCCAAACAACCTATAACACTCATGTGATCTCATTATTTACTCAAAATAGGACAAAAAATTAGAGTAAATAAAAAAAGATCATACCTCAAAAGAAAAACAATGATCTTATAAAAGTTGTGGGAGAATAAATATAATACATAAATTAAATTATCTATTTTATTTAACATTATGGAAAGACCTAATCCATCATTATTTAATCATGATTATTACTAATTCAAAGGATTTTCCACAAAAACACTATTATTGAGAGGGATAATTGGAGATATTATTGGCTAGATGTGATGAATAATCGAGGATCTTCTCTGCCAAATAATATCAAGTATCTCACCAAAACATTGAAAATTATTTTTTCTCCTATAGAGGCTAATCAATCATGAGGTAGGATGTTTTTATATAGTACATTTATACACATTATTTATCCTATGCTGAAAAAAAAATCAATAAATTAATGGATTGATTTGCTGGTTGATTTCATTAAGGTTGAATGATTATTTTTTACTGATAATTGGGAGTAAATTTTAATTTTATTATGGATCACTATTAAATGTGAAATGGAAATAGAATGAGGACAAACCAGAGATAGTTTAGGTTCATTCCACTTTTGTGTGAGTCTTGGTTTTCTCCCATCGTTCATCATACATTGATTATGGTTGTTTCATTTGGCATGTTTATTGACCAATATAATGATAAATCAATCATTTTTCACTTTTCTTTTCCTTAAATGGATTGATATTGCAGCTCAAGGATCTGTATGACATGTGGATCGAGTGATGATGGTAACCACAGAAGATCAATTTAGATTTGTGCTCATTTTTTTTGGTTTTGTTGGTGTGACTAAAAATATAACTTTTTGTAATTTCTGGAGTGTATTCAAGTCCCATATTTATGACATCCATTGATGTGTAGCTTAGTTGACCAGAAATCCATGATTTCCAATGAGGGTTGTTCGAGAGGTGATGTGAGGTATAATGTAGAAGTGAGACCATTGTGATCTAGAAATCTCAGGTTACATTGAATGTAATCCAGAATTACACACCATGTGGGACACCCATGAGTCATTAGGAATTCAAATATAAGATATATATCACAATGAGTATAAAAGATATGATATAGTGTAAGTACAATATCATATAGCATGGGATCCTTACCTGTAATATTGACATGTACCTCAATGGGTACATGGACCTGGCCAGGAGAACCCATACTCAAACAGACTGTGTACTCTGACATGAATATGGATAGGATAGGTGTATATAAAAATAACCATATATTGGTAATTTAGAGACCCAAAGCTTGAAGTACATTTACATTATATTACTTTTTCAGAATACTTAGTACATAACAAAAACAGACACACAAGGACCATAATAGTTTAGTGTCTTTGGAAACATGGAACGTAATCTTCTAATCGTTGTGAATGATTTTCAACATCTCCCATAAAGATCATCCCCCTTTTTTCATACCTAAAACCTTTCTTTATATCCTGGGGAAAAGAAAACAAAAAAAGGGTGAGCTCAAATGCTCATTAAGCGTAAGCATGGAGAAAATAAAACAACCCATATACATTTGAACATAAAAACATGAACATAATGTTTAAACATCGAAATATTGAGCAATGAAATAAAACATTGCAGTAGGTAAGGAAAAGATCAAAATACAACATCAATCATGATAAAATAGCTTTTAAATGAAACCTTTAATTATGGGAAAACATTAATAACATGATATGATTTCCATAGTAGCCAAGGCATTGCTGTCAAGACCATCTTAGTGGACAAAGTCTGTTTCTAAATCAAGTTCACTCCTCGTTCCAGTCCTATATTACAGAACCAGATTAACATACCGTTCAAGAAATGTATATCTCATGAGATATAAATCTTTACCCAATGCATTGGAGGGAGATATAGGTCCCACCCATCTCATAATGAAACAATTCTTATGTGTGCCACAAAATCATGAATCATATATCATAGCATAACCCATGTAATAAAAATGGGATTATTAAACATCATTCCACCATAACCCATATTTGATAAAAGGAAATCATAAAATTTTTTCCAACATAAAACAATAAAATCAATGTAAAAATAAGGATAGAAATAGAACCCTATATTATATTATATGGAAATTAATTTTGAAAAAACTCTTGAACTCCATTCTTGAGGAAAATATCCTTTCTACATCAAAAGAATTTTCCTTTATTTACATGTCATATAATTTTAAACTAAAAGAAGTTGATTAAAAATAAACATGAAAACTTGTAAAGGAAGCTTCATAGAAATAATGTTATATAAATCCATTCATGCCGTATAAATTAAAAAAACATGTTTCTCGTAATTTGGCCGGAAAAGTAAAAAAAAGTACCTCATAAGAAAAACGACAAAATATTACATTCATATCTTTTAATAAAAACTAACCGAAGGGTAAAATTGGATTAAAAAAATTGTAGGATGATAGAAATAATATTTCATATTGAAGAAACATGGATTTGGATGATAATTATTCCCCAGTAATTTCTGAAGTAAAAACAATCTCGGATAAAAATTGAAATTGCGAGATTTTCCCTTACTTTAGGTCAGATATGCTTCATACGTATTCGAACCACCTGTATAATGATTTAAATAAAGTCATTGAATTATTACAGAATCATATTAATTGTTATGATATAATATATGGTTCACTTATTACTTTATATTACCCGTTCTTTTGTAAGTTCGATGTTAAACCAGTGTTTTGGGAAAAATCGTTTTATTTATCATACATGTTTGGACTTGTTGTTCTTGATATTATTACTAATATCCTGATTTACATAATTCCAGAATGTAAAACATGATTTATATGTAATATATATTCATAATTTACATATATATATATGATAGATCAATAAATGGAATGAAATACACTATTCAAGGAGATGGTAGGCCGTACGTACGCATGAACGCTGTTTTCGTTTCCTTATTGAATTGAATAGAATTAAGTAGATGACATAAATACATATATAAATAAATCCAGTATCATTATTATGTCATATATTTCACGATTAATTATTATATATACATTATAATCATTCATGAATGGTTAACATGGAGAATGAATCTCATCGCGTCGTGGAGACGGTAGTCCGTACGTGCGTACGAGCGATGATATCATTCACATGATCGTGGAGTTGTATTGAAGTGTATGTATAATACTTCAGAATAATTATCACTTCACAATAATCATATATAGTTATTTATTTACACCATTATACCCATCCAAGTACGGTGGTGGTCGAAAACAGATTACACCACAGCGTGGAGACGGTATTCCGTACGTACGCACATGCGGTGATTTCGTTTTCTTGTAGGATGGATAGATGATGAAATAGGGTTGTTTCATACTTATAATAACATATAATTATATGAGTGAAACTGATTCTATTACTTCATAATTAATAAAAATAAATAAAAAGAAGTAGAAGAAGAAATAAAGTTGAAAGAATCGGTAACGGACAATACCTCTTCTTTGAAGCACCTCTTCTTAACCTCCTCTTAGGGAACTAAAGATTGTCTTTTAAGAAGACCATAACTTCTAGGATGTTTCTAGGGAAGTGGTGAAGAGAAATTGGAATGGGTGGGCCGAGCATCAAGGCTCAAAATTGTGTGAAGAGAAGAGGGAAGGAGTGCCCTTTTATAAGGGAGGAGAGGGGCACCTTTGGAAAAACTAAACATATTATTTTATTATAAGGTCATATTCGGTTTTTAATATCTCCAAATTGATTTATTTCGAAGATAAGGTGGGTATGGGTCTAAATACTCTCATCCAATATAATTTAGACAAGTTTAGGTTTCTATTATAACCTTATCATTTTGATTTAACATTAAGTTAAATAATTTTACTTTTACCGTGTCTTCTTGTTTTCATACACTATAAGGTTAATAAACATACTATAACAAGAAAAACGAACCCCAAGTTGTTTATTATTGATATATATAACCTTATCTAAGTCATTTGGCAGAACCTTATATTCTTAGGAATAAAATTACAATTAATAATATGATATTTTTTTTAAAAACTATTTTATGTTAATTTTCACACTATTTGGTAATTGATTTATGTGTAAATCATAACAGAATTAATAGTTCTAAAATATTTCATTAAATCAATACTATAATGTCATATTAACCTATAAAATTAGTGGAATTCATAAAAAGTCTGAAATTACATTTATTTGGGTATTTATAATATAAATTATTTTAATATTTCATTATTTAGTTAATTACTACATCACCATTGTGTCATAAACAACTTTAATTATATAATGTCTAAAAATTATAAATAAAATACCATTAGGTAGGAAATAGTTTTATCTTTCTAATTAATATTTATAGTCGAATTTATCTTATTTATATCTCTATATTAAATATTAATTAGTTATTAAACTTTTATTATAACTATTTTAACCCTTCATTAAATAAATTAATAATAAATGTCCTAATCTAATCCAAGAGGACCTAAATGGTCATATTTTATTCGTAAGTTTGTTTTTGGTCGAATTATACTTATACAATAGAATTAGGACCTGTTTTAGGGTAATATTAACATCATTTGTACCCTTAATTACCCAATTTACTTTTAACTGTGGTAAATAAAAGTAAAAAAGTTACTATTCACCAAAAATTAGTTTCATCTCATTAAACCACATTTTAATCCTTGATATTAACTGTGTCTCTCGGATTTTCGAAATTCAATTTACAGAAGTGGTAAAATTTCATTTAAATGAAAAATTCAGTTTTTAACTACCACAATGTGGTTTCACTATTCATCGAAAATTGATGTTTTCAGAAAAATACCAAAAATTCAGCCTAAGCATTATTTTATATTCCAAATTCAAAATTGATGTCTATTTTTCCAAATTCAAAACATAGAAGTGGCCCAAATTAATTTTAAAATTAATTCGCATATTCAAAATAAATAGCGTGTTTTTAAGAAACAAAAACTATCAAAAATTGATACTTGTTTATATCCAATTTCAAAGTGAAATTAATTCCAATGAACAACATTGGATAAAATGGTAAAACTATATTCTAATTAAACTTTAAAACTAAGTAAAAAGATAATCTAACGATATAAATTATTGCGATTAAAAAATTTGTTTTTAATTAAAATATAGCGTGTTTTTACTATTCATTAAAATATGAAAGTTATCAGAATAATATGAAAAATTTATCCAAAGTAAATTTTTATATCCTGATTTCAAAGAAGAATTTTATTTTTTCAAATTGAACTTATAGACATGTAAAAAACAAGATTTAAGGTGGGTGCGCCATCAAAAGGCGGGAAAACTGCAATTTTTGAAAAATAAATATTTTACACGAAAATTTTATTTTGTTCTCATACTATATTCTAGAAAATGTGTAAGATGAATAATAATGTTATAAAATTAAAAATGTAGTTAATAATATTAATAAAGGCTATTCCATAATAATATTTTAACAATATATCATTGTTTAGTGAAACCCGGTATTGCGTACTACACACGCTATCTAGGTAGGTCGCGATTGCGTGTAATGCAGGCCAAGAATAGTGTTGTGTATGTTGTAAGCTAATGCGATGATGTGTATAGTGCAAGATAATATTGGTGTAGTGAATAATATAATATCAAATAAATTAAAAATAATATATCTCATAAAATCTCGGGGTGTTAACTCTACCCCCCTTAAAATAAATTTCGTCCTCGGAATTCGTTGGGGTTATAAATAGTTTACTATTCATAGAAACCCACATCATAAAATGGAATACTAAAACATAATTTTAAAAACTAAAGTATGAAATGTAACGATTACCCAAAGTAACTCATCACTGGGTTTCCATATAGGAGAACATAGGTGAAAATATGGATATGGAAGAAAAATCTAACCATCATGTTCTGATGGAGAGTGGTAGAGAACATGGCTATGAAAAAGACAAAAATCACAAAGCCATAAATTAGCGATGATCTAAGGTACCATCTAATTTTCTGGATATAAGATCACTAGGACAACATTTTCAGTTTTCAATATCATTTCCCTAATGTTGAAAATTTTGAATTAAAAGAAATTCTTTCTCGATTTTGGTACAATCTCACTATTGATAGTGACTTGAACAATTTCCACTTCATATCTTAAAGAAATTAAGATGAATTTGTTATTTATGAAGTGCTAAAAGATCATGTGATAGAATGATGGGTCATTCCATCTATTTCAAACAAAAGGTTAGAAACAGCTATCTAGTATACATAAGTCCATCTATGGTGTGGTTAATCATATACGATTCCAAAAATGAAAATATACTTCATATATCATACCACCTAGTAAAATAAAACTAGTTTTTACTGACAAGGGACTTCCTGTAGGCTAGTGGTTCATGATAAAGGTTCGTCGCACTTCGATTGTGGGTTCAATTCCCACAGTCTTGTCTGATGCGATGGGTTGTCGTACATCCTGCATGTTGTCCTTTTTCTAAAACTACTTTACTATAACATCCCATAAATAATATCGAAAAAATTTATATCCTTAAACAATACTAACTTATTTCCAACATAATTCATTGCAATATTTAGGCTTATCTAAAATACTTCGGTCCAAGCTCATAGTATAAATAAAATGATTACTTGAAATGTCACATAACAATCACATGAATGACATCATTTATCCCCCATATATCATATGATATATCTTGTTGGTCAAATTACTAACATGTGAATACCTTGATCATGTATTCTCTTGAAGAATGAATACCCATTGAACCTTAGTGAAAACACGAATGTTGTTAAATATTAACACTTTCCACATACCAAAATCCCAAAAATTCTATATACTCAATCCATAATATCACTTAGTCCTTATATCATTCATGATCTCATGAATACAATAAAACATCTCATTATCTTCTTATCCCTTCATTATGCGCATATCATCTACTTTCCAAATATATCTGAATATCCTTTCATAGTTACCAGTACCATTCAACATATACATTCAAATAATTTATGAAAAACAACAGTGTAACAATCCATAGATGATTCATTATTCCATAGTACCATTAACTATATAACATAACTCTTGATAAACATACAATCATTCCACTACCTTCTTAAACAACTAACTGAGCTTCAACACTTCATTCATCTCATATATCATTTGTAGTCTCCTCATCATCATCCACGTAAATACTACCCATATGTCCATGCTAATTCTCTTCATGAGATTTTACCTAAGGGCATTGGTTTTCATAATTCATGTACATTGCACATTTAAAACATTTATCTATTGTTCATGTCTTAGAAATACCATTATCCTTGTCTATGGTGTTAACTAAACCTTTTCATTTGCAATTACTGGCTCTGTGTCCTTCTATTCCACAGCAAAAGCATCTTCCAGTTCCTTTGAAACATTTTCCTTGATTCCTCTTCCCACATGATTTGCATGAGGGGAATTGAACATTCTTTCCTATATGAACATCATGAAACTCCATCTTTCTCTTCTTAACTGAGTCAGGAAACATACCAAAGTTGAGATTATTGATCATATTATGAGATTTCTGATTAGGCATAATAACGTTATGTGGACCTCTAGAACCAATTTCATTTGGGTTCTCATGAAGAATATCATTCCATTGTCAATCATATCCTCCATTATTGTGAATCCTCCTGTTTCCAGCCATTTTCTAAAACCCAAAAAGAATAGTGTGAGAGGAAAAAATCATGCAAGGAAAACAAAAAAATAAAGGGGGAGTACATTCAATATCTAACATCTTAGGTTTAATTCTAATATCTTTAGCACAATTTTAGGAATATAACCTATACTTATACTTAACCTTTGGGACATCCCTAGACATACCTTAGAAATATCTCTAGGGATCTCACTAAAGTTTTCGCATCCTAGTTTCCAAAGGTTAACTAAACCTTTCCTCTAATACCAAATGTAGAGACCCAAAGCATGACGTACATGGACATTACATTAATTTTTCAGAATACTTAGTACATAACTAAAACAAACACACAAGATAGTAATATTTTAGTGTGTTTGGAAACTTGGAACGTAATCTTCTAATCGTGGTGAAAGATCTTCAACATCTTCCATAAAGATCTTCCCCCTTTTTTCATACCTAAAACCTTTCTTTATATCTTAGGGAAAAGAAAACATAAAAAGGGTGAGCTCAAATGCTCAGTAAGGGTAAGCATGGATAAAATAAAATGAACCATATACATTTGAATATAAAAACATGAACATAATGTTTAAACATAGAAATTTTGAACAATGACATAAAACATGGCAGTACGTAAGGCATAGATCAAAATAGAACATCAATAATGATAAAATAGCTTGTAAATAAAACTTGTAATTGTGGAAAAATATTATGCACATGATATGATTTCCATAGGAGCCAAGGCATTGCTGCTAAGACCATCTTAGTGGACAAAGTCCCTTTCTAAATCGAGTTCACTCCTCGTTCCATTCTTGTATTACTGAACCAGATTAACTTACCTTTCCAGCCATGTCTATCTCATGAGATATAAATCATACCCAATGCATTATAGGTAGATATAGGTCCCACCCATCTCATAATGAAACCATTCTTATGTGTGCCACAAAATCATGAATCATATATCATAGCATAACCGATGTAATAAAAATGGGATTCTTAAACCTCATGCCATCACAACCCATATAAGATAAAATGAAATCATAAAATTAATTCCTTAAAAAAACAATCAAATCAATGTAAAAATAGGGATATAAACAGAACCCTATATTATCATAGATGGAAAATAATTTTGATAAAATGCTTGAACTCGATTCTTGAGGAAAATGTCCTTTCTACTTCAAAAACATTTTCCTTTATTAACATGTCAAATAATTTTAAACTAAAAGAAGTTGATTGAAAATAGACATGAAAACTTGTAAAGTAAGATTCATGGAAATAATGTTCTAAAAATTCATTCATGCCGTATAAGTTCAAAAAACATTTTTCTCATACTTTGGCCAGAAAAGTCAAAAAGTACCTCGTACGAAAAATGACAAAATAATTCTTTCATATCTTTTACTAAAAACACACCAAAGTTTAAAATTGGATGAAATAAATTTTAGAAGGATCGAAATAATATTACATATTTATGAAACATGTATGTGGATGATAAATATTCCCCAGTAATTTCTGATGTAAAAACAATCTCAGATAAAAATTGAGATTGCGATATTTTCCTTTACCATAGGTCCGATATGCTTCATACGTATCCGAACCTCCTATATAATTATTTAAATAATGTCATTGACTTATTACAGAATCACATTCATTGTTATGATATCAAATATGGTTCACTTATAACTTTATATTACCCGTTCTTTTGTAAGTTCCATGTTAAAGCAGTGTTTTGAGTAAAATCATTTTATTTATCGTACATGTTTGGACTTGTTGTTCTTGATATTATTACTTATATCATGATTTACTTAATTCCATAATGTAAAACATTATTTATATGTAATATATATTCATTATATACATATATATATTATAGATCAATAAATGGAATGAAATACACAGTTCATTGAGACGGTAGGCCGTACGTACGCATGAATGCTATTTTCGTTTCTTTATTGAATTGTATGGAATTAAGTAGATGACATAAAAATATATATACATAAATCCAGTATCATTATTATGTAATATATCTTATTATTACTTATTATATATACATTATAATCATTCATGAATGGTTAACATGGAGAATGAATCTCATCGCATCGTGGAGACGGTAGTCCGTAGGTACGCACGAGCGATGATATCATTCCCATGACCATGGAATTGTATTTAAGTGTATGTATAATATTTCAGAATCAATATAACTTTAGAATAATCATATATTGTTGTTTATTTACACCATTATACCCATCCAAGTAAGGTGGTGGTCGAAAACAGATTACACCACAACGTGGAGACGGTATTACGTACGTACGCATGCGCGGTGATTTCATTATTTGTAGTCTGGATAGATGGTGAAATAGGGTTGTTTCATACTTATAATAACATATCATTATATTAGTTCCACTGATTTTATTACTTAATATTTATACAACAGAAGATTAAGAAGTAGAAGAAGAAATAAAGTTGAAAGAATCGGTAACAGACATTACCTCTTCTTTGAAGCGCCTCTTCTTAACCACCTCTTAGGGCACTAAAGATGGTCTTTTAAGAAGACAAGAACTTCTAGTATGTTTCTAGGGAAGTGGAGAAGAGAAATTTTCAGGTTTTGGCCGAGCATCAAGGCTCAAAATGGTGTGAAGAAAACAGGGAAGGGTGCCCTTTTATAAGGGAGGAGAGGGGCACCATTGGAAAAACTAAAAATATTATTTTATTATAAAGTCATATTCAGTTTTTAATAGCTCCAAATTGATTTATTTAGAAGCTAAGGTGGGGATGGGTCGAAATTATCTCATACAATATAATTTATACATGTTTAGGTTTCTATTTTAACCTTATCATTTAGGTTTAACTTTAAGTTAAATAATTTTAATTTTACCGTGTCTTCTTGTTTTCTTAAACTATATGGTTAATAAAATGACTATAACAAGCCAAAAAACCCCAATTTGTTTATTATTAATATATATAACCTTATCTAAGTCAATTTTCTGATCCTTAGATTCTTAGGAATAAAATTACAATTAATAATATAATATTGGTTTTAAAAACTATTTTATGTCTATTTTGACACAATTTGGTAATTAATTTTTGTGAAAACCATAACAGAATGATTAGTTCGAAAAAAGTTAACTAAATAAATAATAAAATATCATATTAACCTATAAAATTAGTGGAACTCATAAAAAGTCTTAAATTACATTTATTTGGGTACTTATAATATCAATTATTTTAATATTTCATTATTTAGGTAATTACTGCATCACCATTGTGTCATAAATAAAATAAATTTTTTAATGTCTAAAAATTATAAATAAAATACCATTAGGTAGGATATATTCTTATCTTTATAATGAATATTTATAGTTGAATTTATCTTATTTATAACTATATATTAAAAATGAATTATTTATTAAACATTGTTTTTAACAATTTTAACCCATATTTTAATAAATTATTAATAAATGCCCTAATCTAATCCAAGTGGACCTAAATGGTCATATTTTATTCCTTAGGTTGTTTGTGGTCGAATTATACTTATCCCATAGAATTAGGACATGTTTTAGGATAATATTAATATCATTTGTATCCTTGATTACCTTATTTACTTTTAACCGCGACAAATAAAAGGAAAAAGTTACTATTCCCCAAAATTATTTTCATCTCATTGAACCACATTTTAGTTTTTGTTATTAACCGTGTCACTTGGATTTTCAAAATTAAATTCATAGAAGTGGTAAAATCTCATTTAAATTAAAAAGTCTGTTTTTTAACTACCACTAAGTGGATTCATTATTCATCGAAAATTGATGTTTTTCTGAAAAATACCAAAAAATCAGCCTAAGAATTATTTGATATTCCGAATTCAAAATAGATGTCTATTTTTTCAAATTCAAAACATAGAAGTGGCATTAATTAATTTTAAAATTAATTTCTGTAATCAAAACAAATAGCGTCTTTTTAAGAAACAAAAACTATCAAAAGATTGATACTTGTTTATATCCAATTTTTAAGTGAAATTAATTCCAATGAACAAAATTGGATTAAATGTTAAAACTATATTCTAATTACACATTAAAACCAATTAAAATATAATCTAACCTTATAAATTATTGTGATGAAAAAAGTTGTTTTTAATTAAAATATAGCGTGTTCTTAGTATTCATTAAAATATGAAATTTATCAGAATAAATTGAGAAATTTATCCAAAGTAAATTTTTATATCCTGATTCCAAAAAAGAATTTTATTTTGTCAAATTTAACTTATGGACATGTCAAAAATAAGATTTAAGGTTGGTGTGCCATCAAATGTAGGAAAACTGCAATTTTTGAAAAATACATATTTTACACGAATTTTTTTTGTTCTCATATTATATTCTATAAAATATGTAAGATGAATAATAATGTTATAAAATTAAAAATTTAGTTAATACTATTCATAACGGCTAGTCCATAATAATATTATAACAATATATCGTTTTTTAGTGAGACCCGGTATTGCGTACTACACATGCAATCTAGGTAGGTCACGATTGCGTGTAATGCAAGCCATGAATAGTGTTATGTATACTGCAAGCTAATGCGGTGTTGTGTATAGTACACGCTAATATTGGTGTAGTGTATAATATAAGATCAATGAAATTAAAAATAATATATCTCACAAAATCTCAGGGTGTTACATTCTACCCCCCTTAAAAGGAATTTCGTCCTCGAAATTCGTTGGGGTTATAAATCATTTACTATTCATAGAAACCCACATCGTAAAAAGGAATAATAAAACATAATTTTAAAAACTAAAGTGTGAAATGTAACAGTTACCCAAAGTAACTCATCACTGGGTTTCCATATAAAATAACACAGGTGAAAATATGGATATGGAAGAAAAATATAACCATCATGTTCTGATGGAGAGTGGTAGAGAACATGGCTATGAAGAAGCCATCAATCAAAATGCCATAAATTTGTGATGATCTAAGGTACCATCTGATTCGCCGGATATAAGAGCACTTGGACAACATTTTTGGTTTTAAATATCATTTCCCGGAAGTTGAAAAGTTTGAATTATAAGAAATACTTTTTGATTTTGGTATAATCTAACTGTTGTTCGTGCTTTGAACAATTTCCACTTCATCTCTTAATGAAATGAAGTTGAATTTGTTATTCGTGATGTGCTAACAGATCATGTGATAGACTGATGGGTCATTCCATCTGTTTTAAATAAAAGGTCAGCTAAAGTTATCAAATATACATAATTCCATCTATGGTGTGGTTAATCATATACGATTCCAAAAATGAACATATACTTCATATATCATACCGATTAATAAAATAAAACTAGTTTCTACTGACCGGGGACTTCTTGTAGGCCAGTGGTTGGTGATAAAGGCCAGTCGCACTTCGGTTGTGGGTTCAATTCCCATAGCCTTTTCCGACACGATGGGTTGTCTCCCTTCCTATAGGTTGTACTTTTTCTACAAGTACATTACTATAACATCCCATCAATAATATCGAAAAAAGTTATATCCTTAAACGATACTAACTTATGTCCAACATAATCCATTCCAATATTTAGGCTTATCTAAAATACTTCGGTCTAAGCTCATTGTATAAAGAAAATGATTACATGAAATGTCACATAACAATCATGTGAATGCCATCATTTATCCCCCATATATCATTAGACATATCATGTTGGTCAAATTACAAACATGTGAATACCATAATCTTGTTTTCTCTTGAAGAATGAATACCCATTGAACCTTAGTGAAAACATGAATGTTGTTAAATTTTAACACTTTCCACATACCAAAATCCCAAAAATTCTATATACTCAAACCATAATATCACTTAGTCCTTATATTATTCATCAGCTCATGAAAACAATCAAACATCTCATTATCTTCTTATCCCTTCATTATGCGCATATCATCTACTTTACAAAAAAATCTCTGAATAACCTTTCATTGTTACCGGTACCATTCAACATATACTTTCAAATACTTTAGAAAAAACAACAGTGTAACAATCCTTAGATGATTCTTTATTTCATAGTACCATTAACTATACAACATAACTCTCGATAAACATACAATCATTCCACTACCTTCTTAAACAACTAACTGAGCTTCAACACTTCTTTCATCTCATATATCATTTGTAGTCTCCTCATAATCATCCACATAAATACTACCCATATCGCCATAATGATTCACTTCATGAGATTTTCCCTTAGGGCATTGGTTTGCATAATGCCTGTACATTCCACATTTAAAACATTTAACCGTTGTTGATGTCTTAGAAATACCATTATCCTTGTCAATGGTGTTAAAAAAACCTTTTCCTTTTCAATTACTATCATTGTGTCCTTTTTTTCGACACCTAAAGCATCTTCCAGTTCCTTTGAAAAATTCTACCTGATGCCGGTTCCCACATTATTTACATGAGGGGAATTGAAATTTCTTTCCTCTATGATCATCATGAAACTCCATCTTTCTCTTATTAGCTGAGTCAAGAAACATACCAAAGCTGAGATTATGGATCATATTATGAGATTTCTGATAAGGCAAAATAACGATATGTGGACCTCCAGATCAAATTTCATTTGGTTTCTCATGATGAATATCATTCCATTGTCCATCATATCCTCCATTATCGTGAATCTTCATGTTTCCAGCCATTTTCTAAAACCCAAAAAGTATAGTGTGAGGGGAAAAATTCATGCTAGGAAAACAACAAAATAAAGGGGGAGTACCATAAATATCTAACAACTTAGGTTTAATTATAAGATATTTAGTGCAATTCTAGTACTATAACCTATACTTATACTTAACCTTAGGGACATCCCTAGACATAACTTAGAAATATCTGTAGGGATCTCACTAAAGTTTTCGCATCCTAGTTTCCAAATGTTAACTAAACCTTTCCTCTGATACCAAATGTAGAGACCCAAATCTTGACGTACAAGGATATTACATTACTTTTTTAGAATACTGAGTTCATAACAAAAACAAAAACACAAGGACCGTAATGTTTAGTGTCTTTGGAAACATGGAACGTAATCTTCTAATCATGGTGAAAGATCTTCAACATCTCCCATAAAGATCTTCCCCTTTTTTCTTACCTAAAACCTTTCTTTATATCCTAGTGAAAAGAAAACATAAAAGGGTGAGCTCAAATGCTCATTAAGGGTAAGCATGGAGAAAATAAAACAAACCATATACATTTGAACATAAAAACATGAACATAATGTTATAACATCGAAATCTTGAGAAATAACATAAAACAAGGAAGTAAATAAGGCATAGATCAAAATATAACATCAATCATGATAAAATAGCTTGTAAATAAAACATTTAATTGTGGGAAAACATTAAGCACATGATATGATTTCCATAGTAGCCAAGGCATTGCTGCCAAGACCATCTTTGTGGACAAAGTCCCTTTCTGAATTGAGTTCACTCCTTGTTCCAGTCATATATTACTGAACCGGATTAACTTACCCTTCCTTCCATGTCTCTCTAATGAGATATAAATCTTTACCCAATTCATCGGAGAGATATATAGGTCCCACCCATCTCATAATGAAACCATTCTTATGTGTTCCACAAAATCATGAATCATATATCATTGCATAACCCATGTAATAAAAATGGGATTCTTAAACATCATGACATCATAACCCATATAAGATAAAAGGAAATCATAAAATTAATTCCATCATAAAACAATAAAATCAATGTAAAAATAGGGATAGAAACAGAACCCTATATTATCTTAGATGGAAAATAATTTTGATAAAACGCTTGAACTCCATTCTTGAAGAAAATTTCCTTTCTACTTCAAAAACATTTTCCTTTCTTAACATGTCATATAATTTTAAACTAAAATATTTTTTTTACAAATAAACATGAAAACTAGTAAAGGATGCTTCATGGAAATAATGTTCTATAAACCAATTCATGCCTTATAAGTAAAAAAACATTCTTCTCATACTTTGGTCGGAAAAGTCAAAAAGTACCTCGTACGAAAAACGACAAAAGATTCATTTCATATCTTTTACTATAAACTGACCAAAAGGTAAAATTGGATTAAAAAATATTGTTGGACGATAGAAATAATATTACATATTGGTGAGACATGGATGTGGATGATAAATATTCCCTAGTAATTTCTGATGTAAAAATAATCTCGGATAAAAATTGAGATTGCGATATTTTCCCTTACCTTAGGTCTGATGTGCTTCATATGTATCCGAACCTCCTTTATAATGATTTAAATAATGTCATTGACTTATTACAGAATCATATTCAATGTTATGATATAATATATGGTTCACTTATGACTTTATATTACCCTTTCTTTTGTAAGTTCCATGTCAAAGTAGCGTTTTGGGTAAAATCGTTTTATTTATCATACATGCTTGGACTTGTTCTTCTTGATATGATTAATTATATCCTGATTTACTTAATTCAAGAATGTAAAACATGATTTATATGACATATATATTCAGCATATTCATATATATATGATACATCAATAAATGAAATGAAATACACCGTTCATGGAGACGGTAGGCCGTACGTACGCATGAATGCTGTTTTCATTTCCTTATTGAATTGAATGGAATTAAGTTGATTACATACATATATATATACATAAATACAGTATCATTATCATGTCATATATTTCATTATTACCTGTTATATATACTTTATAATAATTCATTAATGGTTAACATGGAGAATGAATCTAATCGCGTCGTGGAGACGGTAGTCCGTACGTACGCACGAGCGATGATATCATTCCCATGATCGTGGAATTGTATTAAAGTGTATGTATAATATTTTGATAATCAATATCACTTTAAAATAATCATATTTAGTTATTTATTTACATAATTATACTCATCCAAGTAAGGTGGTGGTCCAAATCAGATTACACCATAGCGTGGAGATGGTATTTCATACGTACACACGCGCGGTGATTTCGTTTTCTGTAGGATGGATAGATGGTGAGATAGGGTTGTTTAGTACTTATAATAACATATAAGTATATGAGTGACACTGAATTTATTACTTCACAATTAAACAACTATAGAAGAAGAAGAAGTAGAAGAAGAAATAAAGTTGAAAGAATCGGTAACAGACATTACCTCTTCTTTGAAGCCCCTCTTTTTAATCTCCTCTTAGGGAACTAAATACGGTCTTCTAAGAAGACAGGAACTTCTAGTATGTTAATAGGGAAGCGGAGAAGAGAAATTTTCTGGGGTTGTCCGAGCATCAAGTCTAAAAATGGTGTGAAGAGAAGAGGAAAGGGGTGCCCTTTTATAAGGGAGCAGAGGGGCACCATTGGAAAAACTAAAAATATTATTTTATTATAAAGTCATATTAGGTTTTTAATAGCTCAAATTGATTTATTTTGAATCTAAGGTGGGGATGGGTCGATATAATCTCGTCCAATATAATTTAGACAGGTTTATGTTTCTATTTTAACCTTATCATTTATATTTAACTTTAATTTAAATAATTTTACTTTTACCATGTCTTCTTGTTTTCTTACACTATAAGGTTACTAAACCTACTATAACAAGACAAAATAACCCCAAGTTGATTATTATTAATATACATGTTCTTATATAAGTCATTTGGCCGAATTTCAGATTCTTAGGAATAAAATAACAATTAAAAATATAATATTCTCTTTTAAAACTATTTTATGTCAATTTTGACACTATTTGGTAATTGATTTTTGTAAAAATCATAACAAAATTATTAGTACGAAAAAAGTTAATTAAATCAATAATAACATGTCATATTAACCTATAAAATTAGTGTAATTCATAAAAAGTCTGAAATTAAATTTATTTGGGTATTTATAATATCAATTATTTAATATTTCATTATTTAGATAATTACTACATCACCATTATGTCATAAATAACATAAATGGTTTAATGTCTAAAAATTATAAATAAAATACCATTAGGTTGGAAATATTTTAATTTTTCTAATTAATATTTGTAGACGAATTTATCATATGTATAACTCTATATTTAAATTGAATTAGTTATTAATCTTTGATTTTAACTATTTTAACCCTTCTTTAAAAAAAATAATAATAAATGTCCTAATCTAATCCACGTGGACCTAAATGGTCATATTGTATTCCTAAGGTTTTTTTTGGTCTAATTATACTTTTCCAATAGAATTAGTACATGTTTTAGGGTAATATTAATATCATTTTTACCATTAATTATCCTATTTACTTTTAACCGTGGTAAATAAAAGTAAAAAGTTACTATTCACCAAAAATTATTTTCATCTCATTGAACCACATTATAGTCCGTGATATTAACCGTGTCTCTCTGATTTTTGAAATTCAATTCACAGAAGTGGTAAAATTTCATTTAAATGAAAAAGTCAGTTTTTTAACTACCACTAAGTGGTTTCACTATTCATCAAAAATTGAAGTTTTTCATAAAAATACCAAAAATTCAGCCTAAAAATTAATTGATATTCTGAATTCAAAATTGATGTCTATTTTTTCATATTAAAAACATAGAAGTGGCATTAATTAATTTTAAAATTAATTCCCGTAATCAAAACAAATAGCGTGTTTTTAAGAAACAAAAACTATCAAAAGATTGATACTTGTTTATATCCAATTTCAAAGTGAAATTAATTCCAATGAACAACAATGGATTAAATGGTAAAACTATATTCCAATTACACTTTAAAACCAATTAAAAAGATAATCTGACCATATAAATTACTATGATGAAAAAAGTTGTTTTTAATTAAAATATAGAGTGTTTTTACTATTCATTAAAATATGAAAGTTATCAGAATAATATGAAAAAATTATCCAAAGTAAATTTTTATATCCTGATTCCAAAGAAAAATTTTATTTTGTCAAATTGAACTTATATGCATGTAAAAAACAAGATTTAAGGTGGTTGCGCCATCAAAAGCAGGGAAAACTGTAATTTTATAAATATACATATTTTACACGAAAAATTTATTTTGTTCTCATACTATATTCTAGAAAATCTATAAGATGAATAATAATGTTATAAAATTAAAAATGTAGTTAATAATATTCATAAAGTCTAGTCCGTAATAATATTATAACAATATAACGTTGTTTAGTGAAACCTGGTATTGCGTACTACACACGCTATCCAGGCAGGTTGCGATTGCGTGTAATGCAACCCAAGAATAGTGTTGTGTATACTACAAGCTAAAGCGGTGTTGTGTATAGTACAAAATAATATTGGTGTAGTGTAAAATAGATGATCAAAGAAATTAAAAATAATATATCTCATAAAATCTCGGGTTGTTACAGGTAAACTATTAGGATTATCGAAGATCAAACATTTTTTTGTACTTAGACATGGTGCCAGGACCTGTCCCTCGGGGCCTGTTCCGTGACAACCAAATCTCACCTTCCATATTCCATGGGTTTGTGACTATCACCGAGAAGGCTTATCCCAAATAAGGGAAGTCATTTCCTTCAATCATGACAACACAAAGATAGGGCACAGTACTCACAAGTAAAACACAATGGAAGAAGAAAGCTGAAACCACAACAAAAATAACTCCACTGAGTGTAAAAGTATGTAATGAATATAAAGGAGCATGAATACTTGCCCAAATGAATGAGATACACCAAAAAGATAACACATCTCTTGAGGTGATCCGCCAAGGATCTTATCTGATGGGTAGATATAACTCATCAGTGTGGCTCTCCACGTCAACCAATCACCTCCATGCACTATCTGGTCTTGAGTTATTATCCTCGGTCAAAGATTCTTGTTGTCTGCCCAACACAAAGTAGTGTGCTAGTGAAATCCATGCATTGGTGAGTATATCAATACCGCATAGGGTCCCAGAGACCCCAAAGGTCTCCATGAAATCCTTAAAATAATAATCACATAGCATGATCTCAATAACAAAGCACAAGTAGAGACACAAATCAAAACTATAATAAAACATGATGAATAAGAATAAGGATGATTAGTCATAAAGTCATATCATCTTATTCTGTATAGAGTATTTTTCAACATAACCACATAAATCCTCTAGTTGGTGAACCATATAGGATCTATAGGTGCTGACCCAAAGAGGATTTCTAGGTGATCACCCACTGAGGATCACTAGGTGATGACCCCCCAGTGAACGCTTGGTGTTGAACCATTGGGGATAGGTATGTGTCGTCCCACAGAGGATTGTTAGGTGCATACCCCAAAGGATCGCTACATGCTAACCTATGGAGGATGATGAAGTGTTAAACCATAGATGATCCCTATGTAAATACCCACATAGGATCGCTATGTGGTGACCCATAGAGGATTGCTAAGTGCTGACCCACAGAGGATCTCTAAGTGCTAACCCACAGAGGATCGCTATGTGCTGACCCAGAGAGGACCACTAGGTGCTAACTGAATGATGATCGCAAGGTGTTGACCCACAGAGGATCGCTTTGTGCTAACCCAGAGAGAATCTCTAGGTGCTTACCCTTGGAGGATTTCTATGTGTATACCCATGGAGGATCTCTAGGTACTAACCCACAGAGGATTGCTACATGCTTACCCATATATGACCATTAGGTTCTGACCTATATTAGATATGTAGGAGCTAACCCATGGAGGATTTTTATTCCTTCATCATGCCACAGCCGTCCACTGGATTCTCAGACTAAGCACTCTTGATTCCGAGAGGATCTAGTCCTCAATCCATTGGTTGTACCTCAACTACAATGAAGCCCCATAAAGATGTATCCCAATGTACCGACATTTCATAATGGTTCCAATTCAATAGATGACACATCAATCGGATTCCTGGTTTGTTTTTTTATCGATTTTAGTGTCGGGGGCCTGATTGGATTCGAGTCCGATCCAAACTGGAAATACTCCAACATTCTCCAAAACCCAAGTGTAGTATCTGAAAAGTACTTACTCATCCTAAGGGTTATAGTGCCACAGATGTTTTTTCAAACAGACATCTAGTTTATAAGTACAATTATTTAAGAGAAACTGGGCCTAAATGGGCCTAAATGACTCTAAACTTCATAGCATCACGTCATCACCGCATGGTGATTAACCGCTGGTCCAAAAATGTTCTCACTACATGACATTAAACTTCATGGCCAAAATCAACCTTGCTATGTGACGTTAAACTGCATAACAATGGATTAAGCCCAATATTTCCCTCTAATTTTTATTTTTCTATTCCTAATAAATGGCAGAGAAATCCTCATAGTCCCTTGTTTCTGAAACTGAGCATCTCCAGCTTGAGTTTAGGGATTTTAGCTTGAGATTCACTATGGAATTATGTAAAAACTGCCCATGAATTTGGTCCTAGTATCATCACACTAAAATGAATGTCACGAATAACTCCACTAAGAGGAACCCCTTGTCCTGGACATGTGACGTTAAATAACCATGTATCCTAATGATTGACCAAATTCCTTAAGCTACGTATGAGTCAAATCTATGTAAAGGAAACTCAATTATAGGAGTATACTACATCATATGTGTCCCAAATATTTCTAGATACACTCCTGTTGTATTTCAAACTACACGCCCTAAGTGATATTGAATATATATATCCCTCCAAGGCCATCTGGGGTGGAAGAACAATGTCTTGAAGACACCTTTTTATGAAAATACACAACATTCCCCGGTGGCACTATATTTGTTTCCCACAAAAATGGTGATCAATCAAAAGAACATTCATCCCTTGGAGAGTCCTCTCCAATCCAAGTAAGCCCAATGCCTTCCAAGCCATGTCGCATTCCTCCTGATTCAATTTCCCTCAATTTCATGGTTTACACATTCCACATTACACATGTCCTAGATATATTAGATCATACGAGCCAATTCTTCCATGGTCCCTTTGAAGGATTCTAAAGATATACCATCTATATACATGAATTGGATCCAAATACAAAAGAAGAGTGCCCCCACTCATTTCTGTGTTTCACTGAAGAATATTATTTAAAATCCCCCCTTTTGATGCTCAGGTGCACCCCTCGTCGAAGGTGACATAGCGTTTTCATAAATTCCACAATCTCCATAATCCTCAATGGCCATCAGAGACAGAAGGCCAGTGTACTGCCAACACCTTTGATTGATTATGCACATCATGCCTTAGTGGATCTACATTTATCTCCCACAAAATGGTTGTCAATCAAAGTAAAAGTTGTCCCTAGGAGAGTCCATTCAAGCTTCCTTGCACTCAAAATACATCCATGTCTTCTCACACCCCCAGATTTGGAAAACTCTCGGATGAATGCATTTTTACCTCCCTCTTTCCATGTTCCCCTGACATAGAAAAAACTCTTAACTAAACTAACCACTCACCAACTCTCCCTCACGAAAGTAATTAATTTGTTGGATCATCTTCACATTCAATACAAATAGGAATATTCCAAATGTTTTTAGAAAACACTACTTGGTCATGCCATCGATTGTGGCTCATAACATATAAATAAATTCAAAATGTTTAAAATCCCACTACACCATATGAAATAGAAGGTCACATTCCTACGAACACCTTTTCATGAATAAGTGCATTATACCCTAGTGGATCTACATATGTCTCCCCCAAAAAATAGTCATCAATCAATGAAATATTCTTCCATAGGAGAGTTTTTCCCTACCTATGTATGCCTAAAAAGGATACTGAGCCTCATGCAATTATAGAATCTACAAATCAAGGGTCATGAATAATATCTAATCAATGTATGAAAGATATTAGAATTTTCCCGGCTAATGGTCTTGAATTGGGGCCCTTTCCTTATTACATATGGTCAAAGTGATTCGAACTTAAACATTAGTAATACATTTTATTGGAAGGACATTGAACTGCTAGTGTAAAATATGCCATACTTGCTAGAGAGAAAATCCACAAAGGGCCCCTATAGGTAAAGCATTGAGCCATCAGAAAAGGTGTAAATCATGGTTGGGAGAAAACTTGCAAAGGGAGGCCTAGGAAAAATCCATGTTATACCCGATGAGCCCATAACAAGTAGGTTTAGGAAAAAATTTAGGAAATATAATAAACTGCACAACTGTTCATGGGTTTTTCCCTGAAACCCCAAAAATATGCGAACTACACTTGCTGAGTCCCACAACACAAAAAAAAATTAAATCCTAATTCAATTATTTCATTTTACTGATTAAATTTCATGGTTCGAAATTAATGCCTGATTGAAATGATGTTGACACGAAAAGAATAGTTAAAGCAATATACATTTCCAAGTGAAATAGTTTCCATTGAGTTCTGAAAAAATGGAGGAACATCCCCATTTCAATGTCTCCCAAATGTATAAAAAAGGGGATGAATACATGTCATCATTCGAGAAAGAACTACAACAGGGCTCGATTATCACTTTCCAAGAGGATAGTGAGTGATTGCCGCAGGCCATCGATTGTCTTCTCAAAATATTCTCTTTTATCCATTTTTTAATTGGACGTTAGATGCACCAACTCCATTACAACTTTAAGGTCCCACCCATTCTTCTGGAAGACTTCACAGTTAGTACGCAAGGAGGCCAGTTGTTCCCTCAACCTTGTTGCATGAGCTTCACCCTCCCAAAACTCTTCCTCTTAGGTCGCCATAAAATCATGGGCTTTTTCCTCATTGGATTTCAGATGATCATGTCATGACCCATCCCACATTGCCAAAATGTGACTACCCCATTCCCACCTTCAATAGGCAATGGGTTGGTGACAGGCACCTAATGGATTTTCCCGAATAGGGATGTCATTACCATAGAGAGCTGTACACACTCAAAATGGGAAACTAAAGTAAACAACCATAAAAAGTAGGGTATAACCAGCAAGATTAATGAACCACAATAAGTAAAACCATAATTTGAAAATAGTGGGTTGTAATACAAGTCATAGAATCTGACAGTAAAGTTAAAATATATCACACATTCCCTTGAGCTCTACCTGGAGGGTAGTATTTGTAAGTCTGAATTCGAAGAATAGTGTCTCAATTTATCTCATTGCACCAATCTCCACCAAGTCCCAAACATCCAATGTCAGCCTTGGAGCATCACTAGTATGCACCAGACACACACATGTGGGTGGAGCCTGTGCGGGGTGATTACAACAACTCATTTGGGGACCCCACGACCCCTGAAGTTCTCTCAATAATCTGCAATTAAAAACATCACATGAGATACCAAAAAGGTAATATCACAAGCATGATCTTAATTTTAAATCAAAAGAAAATTAAATAGATCACTCTAATAGTATAACTTCAAGGTTACTAGGACAAAGATTACTAGTCATAATGCTAGAACATCCTATCTTTAGTAACTCTAATGCTAAACTGTAAAGGTCACTATTTGAGGACCCATATTGGACTCTTGATGCTGACTCATATTGGTCGCTAGTGCTGAGCTGCATTGGTCCTTGGTGCATACCAGTATTGGTCATGGGTACAGACCCATATTGGTCACTGTTTCTGACATGTATTGGACTTTTCTAAAGAGGTAGGGATGATTAGTCATATAGTTAGATCATCACACTCAGGAGTATTTGATGCATACCTGTATTGGTCACTCTTCTTCTTCATGTCATAGCCTGCCACTGGATTACCGCATGAAGCAGACATGATCCCTGGAAGACTATACTTATCAAGCCATCATTCACATTTAAACTCGTATGATGACCTGAAAAAAATATACCCACATGACCGCCTCGTCATAGGGGTCCCATAATGATCGACATCGCGTCGATCGGACACCCAGTTTGTGAGATATGGGCACTTTTTTAAAATGGCCCGGTTGGATTCAAGTTTTATCCATGAAAGGTCACATGTTAAACTCTATAAAAAATCACATAGAGTTTCTCCAAAGAAATTCCTTGTCACAATGGTCCTTTTCCATAAACGGCACATCAATCGGATTCCCAATCTGTTAGTTACACCCCATTCCATGAAACGTGGGTGACCGCACCTTGGGTTGGCCCAGCTCGGTCATGCCTACCAAAATATTCTAAAGGGTCCGTTTCCCAAAATGGGTCGCAACTCCACTGATGTCATGTCAAATAGCCTCTTGGTTTGTCAGTTATAAGCATTTTATTATTCTGTGGTCGGTTGGGTCTTGGCCAGATCTGACTCGGTCTGGTCAGCCCGACGCAACGGTTCTTTGGGTGTACCTAACCCCACATAGGTCTAGCTCGTTAAGTGTCTACTGGGATCACTAGGTTTGGCTCGTTGGGGTTGGACCAACTGGTTTGCAGGCATGTGCCTCAGTTGACCCGGGCTCCTAGGTGGGGCTTGGCCCACCGTCAATGGCCTGCTAGGCGGGTCCAGCCCGCGTTTGTCCCCATCTGCCAGAAAGCAGACCATTTTTACAAGCTAGCCCAGTTGATGCGGGGCTGTTTCACCCAGCCGATGCGGCACAAAATTAGGCCATGACGCCCCATCCTACTGCAGCCTGATGGACGCGGCTACTGTCGCCGCCGGTGCGTACTGGCACCGCCCTTCTCCGGTGTAGCTAGCTTGGGTCATCCACCTCTGGCCAATGCAGTGCATGATGGAATGCTAACTTCCCACCACCTTTGGCATGTTTCCACGAGCCATCTCCACCCACCACTGGCCACCACTGGCATGGCATGCCCGCGGTTCTTTCCGAGGGCCATAGGACGTTCTATGATGGTCTGTTCATGGTGCCATTTATGCAAATGGGCCTCGTAGGAAACCACCTTCCTTGTGTGGCCCTCAGTTCAACATTGCTGAAAAATTCACAATTTTACCGTGAGTAACGCATAAATAACACTTTTGGTGGATGGTTCAGGCTAGTTTTGGATTGTCTCATGCCCTCCGCATTAGTGCTATATAATGTGGGTGAAGCAAAAATCATCTTATGATTTTATAAAACCCCAAAATGAATCCCTGTGACAGCCTTCCATAAAAAAGAAGGAGTCATGGATCAACACGTTAGATGGTTGATCTGTGTTCTTCGTATAAATTATGAATGAAGAGAGAAAATCATTTAAATTCATAAAAACATTAAACACCAAACCTCGAGATCTGTTGGAGATTTAACAGTTGCGGTGGGTGTAGAATCCATGTTGGATGGACTCATCAGCATTTTTCGATCCCAGATCATTGCTGCCCGAGCATTCATCCTCCTTTGGTTGATGTTGTCGCAATACTCAACCAGAGTTTCCTGACTAGAATATCCCATCTAATACTCTCTCATCTGAGAGTAAGATCACAATGTCGGTGCTAGTGTGTGTACAATGAATCTCCTCCCATAAGAGTATTCAAACGCAATGTTCAAGATAAAAGCCCAATCAGAATCATAGAGTCCCAAACTAAGTCCATGGAAAGGAATGAATGGATATCTCTAGTATATATAAGCACTGCTGCTAAACTAGAAGAGATACAGAATATCCTCTGTATCATCTCAGAGACTTCAGGATCATGATCCACTACTTTGTGTAGCTAGGAATGTCCCCGTCCACCTGCTCCCTGAGCTCTTGGTGGACTACTTGGGGGTGGTGGTTGTAGTGTCGAATGACCCTGACCACCTCCCGCTACATGTATTTCTCCCCTAACTCATCCAATTCCTAGATGATGCTCATGCTCATGATGCTGCCGCTACCACAGTGACCCCACCACCGTCTGCCAATCATCCATGCGGGGAGTTTGATTGTCATGAGCTCTGTGACCCTATCCCATATAAGAAAATTATATCATTACTCTCTAGTGGATCCCCGAGCCTATCAAGCCTCATACCTCTAAACCTTCGTCCCAGGTTATACCTATCGGAGGTCTAGCCCGCTAGGGCCTCTACATTGTCTTTATACTACTAGCTGCAGATAAATATGCTACATGCCATTCAGTAGGCGATCTCACTGTCTGTTCCTATTCGGCAAGGATGCTCTCCATCAGTAAATCTCACTCTTTCACCCCAACATTCATCGGGATTCTAAGAGAAACTATCACAACTCTGATCTCTCATCGGTTCCCCTAGGAAATGGTTTGGGCCCGGAAGTATGGGTCTCATAACATGTGGGTGGAGTATTTGGAGCGGTCAGTATATCTCGCTGAGTACTGAGTCACAGTCTGGCTTCCCTACTATAGATGTAGAAGCTCATGTATATTTACAGAGCATAGTATCATTGGCACAAACTCCACCTTGAAAAGTCTCTCAATGTCTGACAAGGTGAGGTTTGTCTACTCATGCACCTAGAGCATCGAGTTCCACTATCGTCCTGCCAAGCCCTGATGAAGGCTAGAGAACCAAAAGTGCCATATGCTAGGAAGGTGACTCTACTATGAGAATGAATGATGATACTGCATTCAGAGTTTCTTCATCTGCCTAGGGGTACTTCTTGCATCAAATCCTTAAAGGTCTATATCTCAGGAACTCATGAAACTTTCTTAGTAGACACACATGATCCACTCCTAGAATCTTTTTCTCAAAGGGTGGTGGTTCTGTTGGTACACCACCGAAAGGTTCCATCACTATGATTGGTCCATATATCAATTCATCATCGCTCAGTGGGCCACAATCATGATCTCTAACTAGAATCCTGGTTGAGTATTTTCATGGAGGTATCCTGTAAGAAACAGATGCACCCTGGTCAATAAGTTATACCCGATGAGACGACTCAAAAAATATAATGAAAACTTTTCAAAACACTATCAACCAGTGATTTCTTGTACCATGTTAGAAAATAAAATTTAGGTTTTTGCTATATGGATACATCGATTTCCACCTAAACACTAGAATCTATATGTTGAAAACTGAACTGAAGAAACATTACACTATTGACTCATTAAAATTATACTATAAGTTCTTCTATAAGAACAGACCACCCTTTGATACCACTTTTTCACAACCCATCCCACGGGGCCCAGATGTGACTACCTCATGCCCGCCTTCCATAGGCCAGGGGTTGGTGACCAGCACCTGGAGGATTTTCCAGAACAGGGAAGGAATTTCCTTAGAGATCTGTACACACTCAAAAAGGGATACTAGAGTAAACAACCATCAGAAGTAGTGTATAACCACTAGATTAATATACAACCACAAGTATAACTACAAACTAAGAATAGTGGGCCGAAATAAAATCCCTAGAAACTGAAAAGAATTTAAATAGTTGTAACGTCTTCCCTGGAGGTCTACCTGGAGGGTTGTTGCTGTATGTTTGATGTCAAGAAGAGTATCTCGACTACTCTCATCGCACCAAGCTCCACCAAGTTCGACCCTCCAAATTATGCCTTAGAGCATCTGTAGTCTACACCAGACACACACGTGTAGGCCAAGCCCGTGCAGGGGTGAGTATAACAACTCAGTATGGGACCCCAAGACCCCTGATGGTCTCTCAGTAATCCAAAACGGAAAATATCACAAGAAATACCACAATGGTAGTATCACAAGCATAACCTAAATAAAAAAGCACAATGAAAAATAAACAAATCACTCTAATAGTATAACATCAAGGTTACTGGGACAGGGATAATTAATCATAAAGACATATCATCCTATACATAATAACTATACTGTTGACCTGTATAGTTCACTTTATGCAGACCTATATTGGTTGCTAGATGTGGACCCAAATTGGTCGTTGGTGCAGACCCATATTGGTCGTTGTTGCTGACCCATATTGGACATTGGTGCTGAATCATTTTGGTCTCTGGTGCGGAACCATATTGGTTGCTGGTGCTGACCCATATTGCTCATAGGTACTGAGATATGAATTATTAGTTGTAAAAATAGATCACCCCCTCTTTAGATTCTGATGCTAACCCATATTGGTCTCTCTTCTTGTTCATGTTACAGCTAGCCACTGGATTCCCGCATGAAGCATGCCTAATCCTCAGAATACTATTCTCCTCAAGCTAGTGGTAATATTACAACGAGTAAGAAGTCCAACAAAAATCATACTGAAGGGACCAGCCTGTTGTAGGGGTCCCAACGTGACAAACAGTACGTTAATCAGATGCCCGGTCTTTGAGATATTGGAACATTGGTAAAAAGGGCCCAGTTAGATTCAAGTATGATCCAACCCATGTCCAACGTCAATGTCCACCAAAACTCATGTAATGTATCTCTAAATGACCACCTTCTCACAAGGGGTCCTTATGCCATAGATGACATGTCAATAAGATGCCCAATCTATTAATTACACCCATTTCTGTGAAATGGGGGGGATCACACCTCGGTCTTGTCCCACTCGGTCAAGCCAACCAGAATATGGAAAAGGGACCGCATCCCAAAATGGGTCTCAATTCCACGGATGGCCTGCAAATCAGAGACTAGTTTTTTAAGTTATGATGTTTATTTATTCGGTGTACAGTTGGGTCTGGGCCTGGTAGGACTTAGTGGGGCCAGCCCGACACAACGGGTCCCAGGGTCTACATGACCCTGCCAGGGTCCAACCAATTAAATGTTGGCCCAGTTCACTGGGTTCGTCCCATCGGGGTTCGCCCGGCTTTTTCGCGGGCTTGGGTCGCTGGTTCTACCCTCTGGGTAGGTCCAATCCATTTCGTCAGCCCTCATCTGGCCTGGTCTGTCAGAAGGCAGACCGTTTTTCCTAGGAGGCCCTACGGATGCAGGGCCATTTCTCCCTACCGAAGCAGCATGGTGTGGTTTCACATTGCACCCTCCTTTCAAGCCCCACGTTCATCGCTTATTCCACCAGAGGCACATGTGAGTGCCACCATTCTGCTTCGCGGCCACCTCAGGCCTGCTGGCACTGGCCACCATGGCGTGTGACGGCACACCGTCTTCCCACTGACCCCAGCCTATTGTCGTAAGACTGCATCAGCCACCACCGACATGGCGTTCTTATTGTTCATTCTGTTGGCCAGTAGACATCCTCTGGTGGACAATTCATGGTTATGTCTGTGACCACAAGCCTCTTGGGATTCCACCTCCACTTTGTGGACCTCAGTTCCACATTCCCGACCATTTTATCATTCTCCCATTAAGAATGCATCAAGGAAAAGTTTGGCAGAGGGTCCGGGATTTGTTCAGATTGTCCCACACCCCCCGCGTTAGCATTATATCATATGGGTGAAACAAAAATCATCATAAGATTTTATAAAACCACAAAATAAATTCTTGTGCCAACCTTCTGTAAAAACAATTTATTCGCAGATAAACCTGTTAGTTGTTTGATCTAAAATCTTCATATTAATCAAGAACGAAGAGAGAAAATCATTTAAACACCTAAAAAATTTAATCCCCCTACCATGAGTTCTGTTGGAGGTGTCATGGTTGTGGTGGGTGGAGTGTCCACATTGGATGGATTCTTCAGAGTTCGTCGATCCCAAATCATTGCTTCCCGACCTTTCATCCTCCTTTTGTGGATGTTTCCATAGAATTCCACCATATTTTCCTTTATAGAAGAAGCTATCCAAAACCCCACCCTAAGTTCCATATAAATTGGAGGGGGAAATGTGAGTAACGTGTTGAAGAATTAATGAGGTTCATTAATTGACGTAATTTATGTTCCTCATTAATTGACGTAATTAAAGTGCCTCATTAATTTACATAATTAAAGTGCCTCATTAATTGACATAAATAAAGTGTGTGATTAATTTTTTGAGGGGTGGTTACACAACCAATGAGTAACCATGCAGTTAACAACCCATAATAAAAGGAATGACCACCTTTGTGGACCCCGCAACCACCACTCAACTGGTGGTAGGAAAATTAAAATAAATAAAATAACAATTGAATGTTATTTTACTTTTTTTTAAATTAAAAAAACTAACTTTTTCTCCTGATGAACTATGGTCAAAGTGAATCTTCCCTTAAGTGATTTGTGGAGTTGTGGATTCAGTGATGATCTCAGATTTCAATTCCGGGAACCGGTTCTGAAGATAGAAAACACCACCTATGTGTATACAGAACGTACCTAAAAATAGATCATAAATTAATTCCGGGAATACTGGGACTCCGAAGCATGCACTGTAAATTTTTTTAGACTCAAAAATATCCCAAATAACTAAAGAAATTACAATAGATTTTTGAGGTCAGTATATATCAAATTCTTCTGAAATATCTCGGATTGTCACCAACTGGTGATGGGAAGAATTGAACATGGACAACTTTTCCCTGCATGAGGAAAGATCCAATCGGGAAATAAAAATTTGGTAAATAAGGAGGTGTAAGAGCTGATAATAATATCCTCCAGAAGCCATCCTAGTGAATAAACACTGAAAATTGTTACCATCGTAAGAAAAATTTGATTGGGGAGTCGCCGCAGCAAGAGAACATAACTGGCGCATGACTCTTTTTGCATTGCCCGGTGCCTTTATATAGCACCAGTACATTGATAATCCCCTACTGCCACATGTCTATAAGTAGGAAGCATCACTATAGGAGTGCGGGGGACATAATGCAGTTCACCCAATATGGGAGACTCTCTTTTCCATTAGATGGAACAACCACTGGAGTCAGATGTGGAAGGCAAGTTGTGGCTTCAGGGATGATCGGTGATACATGGATGGTGCCAGATTCATTAATATCTTGAGAAATATCCACAAAAAGAGAGTAGTCTTAATCACTTCCAACCGAAATGGGTTATACTGAGGAAACCCCTCCCAGACACTTTTGACAATTGACCGAACACCTTCTTTCCACAAGAGTAGGAGGATAAGGTGTATCCATCATGGTTGCTTTAGGGATTGAAGTAAAAGTCATAGCGGTTTCACTTTTATCACTAGAGGATATGTGTATCATTTTCATTGGGGAAGGGACATGGCTTGGAATGGTGAAGGGTTTCTACTCCCACCGAACCTGTTCTTTAAGAATCTTATTAGGGTAACAAGCTTCTAGTAGTTGGGCACACTCCAGTGATTGAAATTTGGACCCCATAGTGTTAGGAAGGATAATCTACCTAGCATCACCCTCATATATTATCATAAAACACAATTATCAGAGAACTATGGGATGAGATTCTCTCCATAATTGAACAACCAAAAGCAGAACCGTCTGTTGAAGGAATAAAATTTTCTTGGAAAATAGGTAGGGGAGGTATGGATCACAAATAACTACTCAGTCTGTCGGAGCAGTGAGCATCCCTTCATGAAGGTTTATGAGGTATGAGAATTCCTCCATGGAAGAAACCCTATCACCACTCAAAAATACATTGGGGTAGGATGTGTTTCAAAACAGAAATGGGAGGTGTTGATCAAAAGGACAACTACATCGGTAACACTCAGAGCCCTAGGATGAACATCAGAAATGTTGAGAAGATCAGGATGGAAGTCTGAATGGGGAAACCATGTGGTATGATTGTATTCAGAATAGGTAAGGTATTCCTCCATCCACCCATACAATAATAGGAATGGTCCACTGAGACGATGCGAAAACCTACCATCATGTATCCACCTGAACAATTCATAAATCTGAGCAAGGGTGGGAAGGGCCAAATTAATGGGTCAACCCTCTGCCTGCATGGCTGCCATCATCAATGTGTAGGCATGAACCTCGGAATATAAGTCACATTATGGGAAGATTCATCCACTTAAAAACATGGAAATGAAACCTACCAGACTAAGAACATGTAAACCATCTTGCCGATGCTCATATTCTCATATGTTATATCACCCTGCTTCATGGGTAGCACTGTATGACCCTATGGGCTGGTGGGACTGGCAAGTGAGATGAATATAATGGTGGTGAGTCCTCAACATGGGTTTGTTCATCTAAAAGTGTAACTTTATCCACGCTTATAATGGGATGAGTAAATGAACCTTGAGTGGATGATCCAATGATCCTGATGATAGGACCAATTAGCCCCTTGTCAAAGGATACACGTGATCAATGTCATTCCATGTGGTCACTTTTGAGAGAAACTTATCATACATTTCTCCAAGGATGGGAGTCCCCAAGCTAGTAGATATCCCATATTATAATTCCTAGACCCCCATGCAGTAGGTGGAATGTGATGGTGCTCAAACACAAGCGACTCATCTATTCTGAAATGATTTCACTTGGAGATATGATCGTAAATTAAAAAACCCAGGCTGCCTGGTACTGGCCCACTACCTCTAGCTAGTCATGGGACTCCAGACAGGTTTAATGAACCAAGAACACCCTGAACCACTTATCTAGGAAACATCCTCTAGCCCGTAAATCCCACTTGGGGCTCCAACAACTGCTAGGATTTTTTCGAGAGATGCCGAAAATGGATTGGTATTCTCAAGCATCTAGTCTCGAGACACCATCACAACACTCACGGTTTCCTTGAGTCCATGTTGAGCCTCATTGTATGATGACGTTCTCTTGAATAAGAGTGGTGGTGAATTATCCAACTGTAGAAATGATGGAAAGTTCATGACCTTAAGGCACCTCTAAGAGGATGAAAGGGATGTAGGGGTTAGAAAAAGGTAGAGTCTCTTCGGTAGGAAGACCAAATCTATAAAGTTGACATTTTATGGATAACGGGTAATCTTAGAGATCTGGTGCCTAGAAGTCTGTCAGTAAGCTATCACGAGGAATGATGTGGGCACAAAGATGACCATCACTATTCCACACCATGGTTTCCCTTGTCTACATCGAGTTTGTAGTATCCTGTGAATCAGCCATTGTAGACTACATAAATTATCCAAAAGCGGATAAAAAGTAAATACAAAAAAAATTGGAGAGAGGCTATGGGTGAATGGAAAAAGGTTCAAAATATGTCCACATGAAGCTCTGTGTATGGATTTCCGAAAAGGAATGACGTAGCCACATTCATCATACTACATGATACGCAGATGTAACCACTTCTACAACTATGGTACACGACCACATTCCACCACATACCACAATGGTACATGAACCATCCGTGAGGTGTCGGCCTGCCGATCATTGGCCAAAAAATTCAAAGGTTCATGTAAATAGGAAATCATGAACCTAGGATTTGATTAATTTCATATTTCAGAATAGTGGATTAAGGTTTAAGGTCAAATTATTAATATTCATAAATGTTTAGTTCAACAATCCAAGTTTAGTATGTTGAAAAACTAGCCGCATAGAATCCCCCTATGAGGAATCAGGATTTTAAGACTTAAAAATTCCATAAAATTGTTCGTCAAATCCAAATAATGGTACGTAGACACAAAAATGGTGAGGAGATCGATTTGTGGAATATAAAAATATATTCACAAACAAGACTTTCTCAAGGACCATGATTCGTGGAAGCAGAGGAAGTCGGGGAAATTGAGATCAATTATAGCCGTGAGAAACAGTAAAGGAAAAATGAAATGGGCTATTATTTGTAGGTCTGGTCTCCTCCTATCTAGTCTATCTGTTCTACAGAGAAAAATTTCAGTTCATGACTGCTTCTATAATAGAATAGTCCACTTTTCATTAAGAACAGACCCTATTCTGATGGGTGGCATTTTTTGGTCCTAAAAATTCTGCCAATGGAAGAAGATACCCCCACAAACGCTTTGTGGAAGGAAGAATGTACTCCTACAAGTCTAGAATGGTGAAAATACTAAAATTGAGTTGAAATGTTCAAAATAAACTTGAAGAAATTCATGTTTTTAATTTTTTTTATGTTTCCCATGTACCACCACTGGGAAAGGTATGCAGAGAAACTTTACCACGAACCACTGGGTATAGGGAATGATTTGGAAACTGCCGGCCCGCAAGGTGATGGCCATGAAAGCAAAGAAGACCATGAACCGAGTCACCGAAAGATTCATGTGTGTATGGACCATCTATGTGTTGTGCCACAAACTCATTAGTTCATAGATAATGAGAACAGAAGGGTTCTGCAAACCATTATCGAAAATTGAACCATCTGCAAACCCTGTTTGACCAAGTCTTCCACTTTTTAGGATATTGCATCAATGAGACTACAAAAATCGTGATGTGTGCCCAAAAGAGAGGATTTCTCTGATTCTATATAAAAATAGAATAGTATAGACATAGAGGAAGATAGATGAAGAGAAGGAAGGATAAAAAAATATTGAGGGAGTCATAGAGTATGTACTATGGCTTCCATCCTGTTTCATCGGCTACGTCCGATCCACGAACCACTCCCTATACAGGTACAACGAGCCACGAACAATAAAGTGATAGAATTGAATAATAATAATAGAAACGTGAATCTTAATGGTGCACCGCGAACCTAAGTCTTCTCACGGATGAACTCCCAGCGAACGATGATCCCTCAGAACCCCCTTAAGTATGGTTCTTCGCATAGCGTACCACTACACGGACTGAACCCTACAACATGTACTGCATCAGTATGCAGACATAAACAAAATTGGTGGGATGGGAAACATACCACTAGGGAATGTTGTTGTATATACCCATTCCTGCGTACCATAACATCACATATATGACCCCTCTAATGGCAAACCACTATGGTATGCGGATCATCCCTCATCCCGCATAGGAAACTAGTATGCAGAATGGGTTGTTTTAGAGTATTATTTCCCATAGTTCCTACCTCACCCCTCCAATGTAGATTATTCCCCCATGATCCCTTCGCAAACAAGTCATATGGAATCTGGCCAAATCCTCCATGGAAGCCACTATACTCATTCGATCAGACCATTGGGTGCATCAGCGCACCTCATTGGGTTGACATACCCACAGTATGTGGAGTCACGAAGGCTCTCCCCACAATGGTGCATGATTTGGGAGAGCAGGTGAGGTAACATTCTCACGGTAACCTGAATCCCAAAATTGGGGAGCCAGCAGAAACCTCCCCATTCTCGGGACTAATGGTGATCACACACTTTTCCATTCAATGAGGAATAATGATATGTCAAATAGGATCTGTTCACTCCCACTTTTGACGAGGACGAAACTACTCCCCTTCCTATAATATTATCTCGGGACCTCCCACTGAGGTATGTCCCCAATATTTTAGGGCTAGGCCACATAACAATAAATGACATTCCACATTTAAGGGTTCATTGCATTGTTCCCACTACCACAGTCACCCCGACCTCTTCCATCGCGGGCTGTCCCCCCCCCCCCCTCACCAACAGGGGAGGAGCCATGTGAATTGCTAAATCTTTCACATCCACTTATTTCTCACACTGACCATGACTCACATGGGATTAGGGTTTTGTGAGGTTTAAAACATCCACACATTCTAAACAACATGAAGTCTAATTCTTGACCAAATCGGGATACGTTAGATGCCTACCAGAAGGCCCGATCTCAAAACAGTGCCAATCTAAAAGGGTCCACCAAAACATGTCCCCTCTATTGGTCATCTCCCACAAGTAATCCCCACACAATCTGAACTACGTGTGTTCTGATTCATCTCCCAAGTATACATAAGAATCCCTCCTTAAGGGCCCAATCCAAATATCATGTAACCTTTTGTCCCCCCCAAGATGATGATAAACTCTAGAGCACCTTATTACATGGCTCAAGTCAGAATCACCTCTGTAGCATCTAATATATGCATGCCTACGACGATCCTGCAAACAAAGGGTAGCATGTGGACACACTCTTCTGGAATGAATGAATGATTCACTGAAATATAAACATACCAAAAATCAATAAGAGAGCCATATAACATGCAACAATCCTCCCCCGGAAGGGTGCGGTGAGCCTGACCTCCTATACTGTTGACCAATGGAGTCCTTAAGTGTCATTGATGGAATAATCAGTTAACAAGCACCTTCCTTTGGATAACAGGGCTGAATCATGGATACTAGGTCTATAGGGCATTATTTTCACCACAAATAAACTCGTTGGAGACCATCCAGGGAAGTTATATCTGAGAAGGACTGATTTCGCATGTGATTGACCCCCACACAATTGCCCCGTTATGACCAATAGCCCTTGCGGGGTTAATTCAACCATCTTTAAAGGAAAACGATGTTGAACGGGTCAAAACAAAAGAAATGGTGAATTCTATGGGAACCCATATCTGTAAAAAAAGGGACGGGTGAAGATCATCGTTGTTCCATTTCAGCACTACCAAAAAACGTGCCACCTTAGGGGTAGAACAATCTATAATTAGGGATTTTGGATCTTGAACAACATATATCTTGTTGATCATTGAATTATAAGTGATTATAGTAGACGAAAAGATCAAATGAATAAAATAATTTAAACTGAATATCGAACAAATTTGAACAAATACTAATTAAAGGATGATGTTCTTATTTTTGTGTTATTGATTATGGTAAATTGGTGAAAAGGAACAATTAAATGAGTTAGCTTAAGAACTAAAAATTATGAGACTGTATTAGTAGCATATGGGGATGAATTGGATAAATAACTATTTTCCCAATCATTTTTAATGACAAATAAGACTGTGGTGTCCTAAACACATTAAACTACTATGAATGTGGTTCCAAGGAATATAAAACACTATGTTAGGAATGAATAATTGTTTAATGGAATTTTAAATGATGATATAAGCATGTAAATATAATTAATTTTCATCATTTTGAGATGATACCTAGGATTAATCAATTTTAATGTTGAGTGAGTTCATATGGCCATCCAAATCTAAATGATATTATTTCAAATTTTTTTATAAAAAATATACACTTCATATAGCCACATAAGATCATGAGGACAAGTGGGTTTTTTATATAGGTAAATAGAATAAAAAAGTCAACATTAAAACAAAAACAGTTTTAAAAACTACATTGAAATACTTTTAATAAATCAATTTTCTATTAAAAAACTACATGGGATTACAAGGGGTCATAGATAAGAAATGAGTGAGTTAAAGATCTCACTAATAAATTATAAAATAATTTTGAAATGTAATGTATTATATATGATCCAAGAGGCATATTAAGGTAATATAATATGGCTGAAAATCATAAAATTTAATATACAATAATTATATAATATTAAAACATAAGGGAACCATTGGAATTTAAATATCACAAAATAAATTACAAAATATGAGCAATTCAAGGATTACTACAAATACATCATAGCATTTATTTCTTTTGATAACCACCCATGAACAATATATAGATTATAATGAGATAAAAATGTTACCCAATGCATTGAAGTGCTATATAATTCTAGTCCCACCCATTACATTCGTATCATGCAGATTCATAATCATGACAAAAGGATCACTCAATATAGAGTCATATTTCATAAAATTTAATCACATGTATATTGATTTTGGGTCAAAGAAATATTATTTTCTAGTAAATAAAAGATAGGAACATATTTATGAATACAATATAGTTGAAATAGTGATGGATATACACTACCAAACTTTATGGCATAGGAAAATCACAGGATGGTAACTATAATATAACATGGGAACATAAAGATTCATAGAAGGGTTTATGTTGTGTAAAAGGAATCTATAATAACTTTTAAATGATAAATATAGTAATAAAGGTATATTAAAACATATACCAAAAATGATATTTTGGAATAAAAAATCCTAATATAACAAAGCCGCCTGAATAAATTAGAGAATGAGATGATCCCTTAACATTAGAGGGAGATTCATAATGATTTGGATGATGTTATTATGATATTTTATAAACCAAAAGACTAATTTGTAGATGGAGTAGTAGATTATTTTCATGATCTATTGTTTTTGAGTGAATATTAAAGAGAGGTTGGATGGGGTTTTTATAGATACATTAAGAGGGAATATTATATTACATTCCAAATATCGGTTTTGGACTCTATATGATAGAGTAATAAGACCCAGATACCTCACTATGATTTGGGCCTAGGGTTCTTTCCCAATTAGAGTAGACTTCATAATTTTATATATTTAAGAACTGGACTCATTAAAATAATACCCTTGGTGTTGTGTATGTGGTTCATGATAATGAATTATTGATTTTTAAAACATAAAATTATTATATAGGTTGTGGGGGATTCATTAAGGGTTTAAAAACATAATAAAATAACATAAAAAATATATTAATTTATTTGGAATAAATAATTTTTTTCATGAAATCCCTTTAATGAATTTATTACATGATTTTTGGGCCTTTATAATGTTTTAATACATATCATATTATTATATAGTATTAATTTTTTACCCAAAGTTATGATTTTGTAAATAATTTGTGAATCATAAACCATTAGATAATTTATAGACGATGATTTAAAAAATTATAATAATTTTACCGAAATATTTCTCTATACATGAGAATATAAATTTTTAAATTTATATCTACATTTATTAGAAAATATTAATTTTTTTATATTAACAGTTTGCAGACCCTTATAAAAATTATATTTGACATCTCAAAACTATATTATCATTAATAGTTAATATATATTATTTAATGATAATATTTTAAATATCATTTTATTAAAAACATATTTAATTCCTCAAAAAGTGTCACTAAATTGAAATTATACATACCTCAAAAATAAAATTTGTGTTTTAGCATATCAAAATAATTTTTTTATCAATATTGTTATTTAATCATAATAAATTTTATTATAAGATAAATATAGACATTCATTTACATAATATAATATATTAATTAACACTATAATGGACTACATCCATATCCTTTTATTACACCTTTTTATTCACTATGTTTTAGTCATGAGATAATGAGGTTTTTATAGGGTGGTTCAGTGAACATGGTTTGAGCTGTGATCTCGATAATCTTGAAATTCTCTCATAAACAGTTTCACTCATTCATTATTTATTGTGTTAATTTTTGTAATTTGTTAATCGAAAATTTCAATTCTGAAATATCCCCTAGAATCACTGATAAATAGGCTTCATATAGTATAATCCTATGAATCAAGGTCATCACTTAATCTCTATCAAATGGATTTATCAGAAGCCTATATATATATCATACGATAATTATCTAATGACTATACTATTAATTATTATGTTGCTTAATGGTATTTTTAATCTAAGTGGATATAACTTATAATGACATAAAATTACCAAAGTGGTGAAATTTGTTTTACTATCTCACTACAAAATAAATCATTTAATTATTTCAAAAGGTAATTTCATTTAAAATTTCTCAAGTACTTACATTATTCAACCATTCAAAAATTCCAATCTAGAAATTTCTATAATAAACTAAAACAAACTAGGGTACTTATATTTGACCGCCACTTCTATATCCCATTTTTTTCTCAATATTTTGGAACAACCAAATCACATTTAGCAGGTGTGCTATATTTTTTTTGTAGAGACGTTACTCTATGATTTAAGATCTTCAGAGGATTCTCCTAGAACGAAAGATCATTTTATAATTGTATAAAAATTGGATTTTGTACTTGTCTAGGTTTTAGTGTATAATTCCGTAAGAGGGGTACAAAAACACATCACGCACTTGAGATATATTAGGTTGGAGTTCTTGTTGATAGGCCACTAATCCGATGAGATCAAGGAACTAGAAGGGGTAGATGTTTCTTAAACAAAACCTTCCCATCATCCCAAATCTCCGGAATTTCATCAAAATAATATTCAAAGGAACAAGTTTTATATGACCTCAAACTCCGGGTCACTTGTATGATTGTCTTCATATCATTAATATCATCTTTGAGATGTTTTTATATAATGTTGAATGGTTTGATCCATCTCTGAAATATCTTTTATAATATCTGGCCCTATATTCTCCCACTATCCAACATTATCCAAGAATGTAATTGTCCTACACCTCTTCCCACACATAGCCTCATATGGTGCTATTTGAATGATTGAACATAAATTAATATTATAAGAGAACTACATTGAGAAAATATGATGAACCAAACAATATTATTAATCCATGGAAAAGATCTCAACATATCTTCTATAGTTTGAATGGTTCAATTTAGACTATCCATCCATATCAGGGTCATAATTAGTGATGATGACAATCTCAATATCTAAATATTTCTAAATTATTCTTCTAAAACTCAATGTAAACCAGGAATATCATTCAGATACAATCGATATTGGAGCACTACATTGTATTAGTAATTGATTTTTTTTATTTTTGGTGATTCCATCAAGTGTTAAATAATCCATGATAATAATGAAATATAATTATGTGGTATCTTGATCGACTATCACCTAGATATCATTATTTAATTTATGTGTCGTGGGGAGTCATATTATGAAATCCATAGTTATGTGCAATAATTTCCATAATGGTATGACAAAGGGATTCTTCTTGAAATTGAATTTATATTGATTGACCATGACTTATTGTCATACCATGCATGAAGAAACAAATTCAGAAATATCCCTCTTCTAGTTATCCCACAAGAATTATTCTATATATATATATATATCATAGTGATTCCTTGATGAATATATGAGGACTATATATTTATATCATATAGAATAACCCACTTTTTTCTAGTTTTGACAAGATTCACATCCGAAATCTAAACATTACTACATTATCAATAACAATGATAAACTCTAGAATATTCAAAATAAATTACCATATCACATCTCCATCCTTATTATTCTCCTTGATCAACTAAAGAATATGTGCATGGGTTTTAATATTTTAAGGTAGGATAAATATTCTTTTATTATTCCCATGTCATTCCTATGCATTTCAATGAATATGGAATACCTTGTAATATTCATCATGCATAGGTTTATAAGATCCAATTAACTCTTAGAATTTTCAACATCATACCCCATCCCGTGAAGAAAATTAACAGAAAAATAACAATATATTATCATCTCTCATAACCTTCAATATATAAAAAAAGAACATTTTATGTCAAAAATCTAATTGAGGATTTTAGGATCCATATATATGTCTCACTTCTCCCTATATTGATAATGTCAACAAATATTCAGAGAAATGACTATTTCAATCAATTCTAGATCATATTTTGGTTAATTATTAACATGAATAATCAATTTGTGGGAGACATATGCAATTAGTTTTTAATATTTCATTATTCCACAACCCATGAATTTTTAGTATTCATTACTGAAGATTTTAAACCATTCCCCTATGGGGGAAATGTGAGTAATGGTGCAGTGATTTTCCTTTTCATTAGCTCTATAAATAATTCTTTACAATCATAAATACAGAAAACCAAAATCCCTTATCAGTTATTGTGGTTAGTGGGATTCAATATGAGGAGTTGTTTCTCAAAAAATGATTACAATAAATATGTAATCCAATGTACTTATGTATTTCTTTAAATGATGTTGGTTCGGGCCATTGTCTAAATGCATTTATTCATAAAAGATATGTAAACATTTTCTGTCTAGTGATAAAATTCCCCATAAATGATACCTTATCCCTAAAAATTCACATTGCCCATATATTTCATACATATTTTCATTCAAAAATGTCTTCAATTGAAAATTCAAATGATCCTCACATTCATCCTTAATTATGGAGTAGACAAGATAATCATCTATAAATTCTACCAAAAATCTCTTGACAAAATCCCTAATAACTCTATTATTTAATTCAAATTAGACTTATAGATAATTAGTGAGTAAAAATGGAATCAATATTAAATCTTATATTTCACACATTATTAACAATAGTCTTACAGATATCCTCATAATTCACCATTACATGACTACAACCCAATAAATGATCCACCATAGAGAAGTTCAAGACTCGACAAAGTTGATTAAACTAGTAATTCATTTTCTATTAGAAGATATTATACTTCATCATGATTTGTTGAGTTCACTATAATCAATACAAAGGCTCTTTGACTAATCCTTCTTCATGAATAAGAGGACTAGTACACCCTAGGATGTAGAATGAGGGAAGATAAACCCTTTATCTGGATTCCCATGTAGTTTCTACCATCACACCTCCTGATCATGAATAGACATTCTTAATGGATTATTAATATTGGAAAAGATCTAGGTATACGTTCAATTGAGAACTCAACCTCTATGCTAAGAGGAAGACTAGGATATTCTTTAAGAAATGTGTTGGTGGATTCCCATACAATTATAATGACATAAAGGATTATCTCTTACATAATCTCAATGATTTTAGCTAGATATGATGTTCACAAGGAAATAATACCCTCATTTGAGATGATGCTACCAAAGGATATTCATACTCCTCCTTCCAATTTTATATAATAAACGTGAAATTTGGGATACGGTGGGTTTTTTCCTTGTCCATTAAGTTTATGATGTATATATAAAATAAAATATGATATATTCCTATAATAAAATTAAATTTTACTATATGGGGTATCAAAAGGTATTCATGGAAATTTATCCCAAAATGTTTTGATATGAGAGATTCATATACATTGGATCAAATAATGTCCCCATTTTCAATTTTCAAAAATTGTTATATGTCCATGTTTTGTAGGGGTGTTTGAATTGTTCTACAAAACCTACATGATATGATTGAATTCATAGAACCATAGTCACATAGGAAATTTTAATTTCATGAAACAAATAAAATCCTCTCTTTCCCTAAGATATTTTATATAAAATCATTTACTTAATCTAGAATATAATTTTAGATGTGGAATTTCAAACTATTAAACAAATAAAATTGATAACACAAAAATAAATATTTTATTAAACATATTAATGTTTACATTTAAATCAGTGATATAGATGATCTATTTACAAAGAAAAATTATTATGAGACTTTTCCCCAAAATATTGGTTCGCAATGAGGATAAGAATTTACCAAATCATATCCCTCATGATTGAAAATACAGGTGTGCAGAAATACATCATTATTATGCACCAAGTGACAGTTATATTAAGATTAATTTTTCTTTTTGGTGTTATTACAACTTGGTACATCTATTTAATAGCCACATCAACTTCTAATATCTAGACAATGATGTATTTTCCAGGAAACAATTTACTCTTTAGTTCATAAAAAGGTAGGGATGTTATAATCTTTTAAACGTTTTCATTAATGTTTCATTAATGTTTTATAACTGTTATAAATAATAATATATAAACTATTCTTTGACACCAACTATGAAAAATTATTTTTTAATACACATTAATTCAGGATTTATTATATAATGATACAATTAATACAACCATAGATGATCATATGTCCATGTGTATTTGGGTAATTAGGTTCATTACATAACAAATTGAAATAGAAAAAACCACATTATTTAAAATTATCATGATATGTTATTAAAAACTATTATTCTCTTTTAAAACTCTATGGGAGAACATGAGCATATACAAAAAAGAGGTGAGATCTAAAGTCTAGTAAGTGAACAATCAAGCCATAGAACAAGGTATTACCATATATGTGTGAAAAGATGAATATAAATTTGAAAAATCAGGAACTAAAAAAATAAATGTGAAGATAAAGTCATGATATAAAATTTTAACATAAGTAAAATATTAGAATGTGGATGAAATAGAAAACATGACTTCATATGCATAAGTATAGGATAATCAATGAGAAATAAAAACATAGTATTCTTAAAATAACCCATTATTCACCACACCTGAAATATCATGACATATAAACATTACCCAATGTATTGGAGTGATATATAATTTGTAGCCCAACAATCACATTTATATTTTGTACATGAATAAATGATCCACATAGTGTATATAACCAAGGTGCATTTTTCATTACATTTAATCCCACAATTATGGAGTTTGGGTTACATACCATTAATTACAAAATAATTTAATTGTAGATAAATCTATTTAGATAACATTTAGAGGAAATGGGGATAGGTATTCACTAAAAAAATGATTGATAGGGAAATATCACATGATCATTTCTGCAATAAAAAGAGGGAGCATAATGATTCATGGAAGGGTTTAATGGTAGTTAAAAGGTCATATACTCACATGGAAATCATATGAAAATTTTGAGTGATTTTTAAAAACATTTAACAACATGATAAATTTAGAATAAAATAGGAAATATATAACAAAGCCTTTTGAATAATGATAAGAATGATAGGATACCTTACATTGAGAGGGTGTTATTAATTCTTGGTAATAGGTTCTTAGGAGTATTGGATCAAAATGGAGGTGATCTATATAGTTAGTGTTATAATAACTTAATGATATAATGGTTTTGATGGAAGAGGAATTGGGGGTTGGTTGGGTATTAAAGAAAAAGATAGGGGAATTCCTTGTTAATTCCCAGACATAGGTTTGGGACACTATATGATAAATTAATCAAAACCAAAAGGCTTCCAATTTTTTCATCCAAAATGAGTACTTTTATTAATTTTATACTACTATAAGAAATAATAATTTAAATAATAATCACGGAAATGTGTAATTGTGTAACTATAATAAATATTTGATAATAAAATCCTAATATATAATATTTGTTTTAAAGGATTCATTATGGTCTTATAAATTTCATTAAATTACTAAAAAAAACATTATATTAAAAATTAAAAATATTTTTGGTCATGGATGTTCTTTATATAAATAATTATATCATGTTGGGACTTTTATGATATCATAATGCATAGCATATAATTCTATCATACATAATTTGTACCCAAAAATATTGCTGCCTATAAAAATTATGAAAACATTGTAATTGGAAAAATCTAAATTATATGTTTTTACAAATAATATAAATATTAAGAGAAACATTATCTTAATATAATAATTTCTACAGTTAACTTAAAATCTTCAATGATTGAAAAATAATTTTTTTGGAAATTAAAAATTACATTACACTAATAAAAACTATATTTGACTTCATAAAATTATATTATAATTTATATTCGATAAATATTATTTAATAATAATATTTTATTAAAATATTTTTTATTTCCAACACTCATGAATTCATAAAAGAATAGTGTCTTGATAGAATGTATATATATAAAAAGAATACAATTTATGTTTCATCAAATCAAAATCATATTTTTTTCAAAAATATTTTTTAATCATTATAATGTAAAAAAAATATTTAAATACAATCAATAAATTTTAAAAGATAAAACATCATATTGTTATGTTCTAGAAATATGGACATTTATTACACTAGTAAATGGCCTAAGGGTATGGTGTGTAATAAGGTGAAATAATTATGGTGGTTCTATGAACATGGTTTGGGTTGTGATCCTAATGAGGAATAAATTAACATATAAAGGGTTAAAATCATGCATTATTTACTGATAATCTCCACAGTTTTAGTCAGCTGAAAATCCTAGTGATGCTATATCCCTTATATTCTTTAATAAATGGGATTCATTTGGTATGATCCTACTGGTCAAGGATATTACTTTGCCTATGTAAAATGGATTTATCATAACCCTATATATATATGTTAATCATATGATAATTTTATAAAGGATAAACAATAAATAGGTATGATGAATTACATTATTTGACTATTTGAAGGATGTAACTGATAATGGTTCCAAATAACCTAATTTGTGTGAGTTTTCTCTATAATTTCAGTTCCAATAAATGAATTTTCTTATTTAAAAATGTAATTTAATTTCTAAATTTTTTTTCTGTTATTGGATAACAGATGATAGTTATTTTTCTAAAAAAATGATTTAAGAATTTATTTTCACTTCATGAGTTTGATGTAGATTGTCCCACTGACCACATTACAAGTGTTGTGGATAAATGGTAAAAATGATGATGTCAACGGTGACATAGATGAAAACTATATTATTCCAAAAAATGGAAATTGTTATAAGGAGTAATCCACATGTTCAGTATGTATGTCTATAAATTAAATAAATTAGGATTAAATGTAATCGTTAAATATTATTGAGGAGGAGGTAAATTGAAGTGGGGATGAAACTGGATTCCATAGTTTACTATTAAGTCGATGGATAAATAATTTAAAAATGGAATATGTTAGTAAATTAAATAATTATTAATAATGATAAGGAAGTTAATTATTGGACTTGTAGGATTAATAATAGAGGGGATATATGTATAGGAATCTTCAGGTGAGAATAGAAATGAGATTCAATGTGAGAATGAATTTAACCACAACTTCATAAATATGGATGTGACATCATTGGAGAATAACTCCAATTAATCCCTTATAATTCTTCATTATAATATATATTATAGTTTCTTTAGTGAGATTATTTTTTTAGTAAAACATTTTTTAAAATAAATATGTGAAGGGGAATCAAACATCTAGTTAGATTAAATTTTTATGTTATTAAATTCCATCACTAATATTTAGAATCATTTTCATGGAATATTTAAATTTCAATGTATATTCGTTGAATAATAATAATATAGTATAGATAATAAATAAATTTCAATACTACCTTGAAACCATTTATCTCATTTTAAAATATGAAATAACTAATTATTTGGGACTAGAAATATTAAAAATTCATATCTAAATGAAAGTGTATCATGCGAATTAACCTCAACAACATTCTTCCTCACAATTGTAATTAAATAATTTTCTGCTGAGATTGTGTTAAGCTTTAATTGTAGATATTTCATACAAAATAATATATACAATCATGGTATCTTTTCCAAATTATTATTCTAATCCCTTTTGAAGAAAAGATAACTTTTATCGATATTCAATGGTTAAAATACATCATATGAAGCCTTTCAAATTTTCTCATCCCCATTTTTATGATTCTTATTTTTTAACACCACACACTCTCTTTCTCTTCCATTATGTTGTATATATTATTTTCCACATTATTACATCCTTACAGATTCATTTTTTAGAGATAATTATTCCCTTATTACACTCACCAACCCTCCCATGGGTCTCGTCCCACATCTCATTATACATCAATGTGTAGGATGTATTAATTAATATTTTTATAGTGTCAAAGAAACCTATATCCAAACATTTGAAAAAAATATTTCATTAAGAACCAACAATAATGATAATATATTAACTCACTCAAACTTCCATTGTGTTATCCCTACCAACAATCTGAATATTAACCTGCATCCCACCATCACTAACATCAAGAAAACTATAGAAATATTATAATCTTAGCCCAATATTAATCCATATTAGTAATCATACCATACTGTAAAAAAACACATAATGTATGCAACATCCTATAGAATTCATAAAAAGAAGAAAAATTATTTTCAACATATCATAATCATAGGGAAACTAAGGCCTTAACACCGAAGAATTAAATAATAGTTGAACACATATAATATCATTTAACCAAAATCAATTATCTTCCCCAAACAAACACTTCATTCTAATCATTAATAAATTGTTTCATTATGCATATGATAAAAAGTAAAAATATACATATTATAAATATTTATAAACACTAGGAAAATCATGAGGAAATGTTAATATAAAAAAAAATTCAATAGTAATGTTAAAGTTCCAATTTAAAATTCAATTTTGACCTATATAATTGTCAGTTATTACACTATTACATAATGTAGATAGATAATTATAATCTCAAATTTTCTCAAAAAGTTGAGAAGTAGTTAATCAACTATCTCATCTAGATGATCTATATTCTCCTAAAAAACAAACCATAATTAACCATCACCAATGGTAACACCATGGGGGTAAACTAATTGGAAAAAAAATCTTTTATTACTTAAACACCAACAAGAAATTGAGGAATCTATCCTATAAAATGGACCTCTAGATAAGATAAAATAAGGAAAACATTTATGAGAGGATAAGAGAGAGTACATTTTCTAAGATATAGATGCATTCATTTATGGTGTCTATACTCTCAAAGGTAATGGATGGAGGGCAGTGAAAGAGATATAGGTAATCCTAGGATTAAGAAATAATAAATAATTCAAACAATAGGGAAATTGAACCTTAATTTATTGAGGGATCCTTGAAGTCCCCATCTATAATGTAGTGACAACTAATATTCCCATTGGGCATCTGGTTATAGATAGATCCAATTTCATAAATTTTTTAATCCTCAAGGATTACATACCATTAGAGTCTCATTTAAATTCTTTAATTGAAGCCACAGACTTCTCAAGGTTGTAGTGAAATTAATTTCATACAACAAGTAGGCCCCCATGACCTTTACCATGACATCGGTAAAATTCATGATCCTTTTTCCCTAACAATACTAATGACTACAATGTTGTAAGTCATGGATCACTGTTTCCCACTCTCTTGAATTATTATCCTTCCACAACCACATACACCAAAATGGATAATACCCTTATGATTTCAACACTACCATTTTCTATAGGGGTACTTAATATACACTAGTCCCGATAAAATGGGCATGGTGTCTTCCATGTTCTCTATAGTGAGACCATCCGAGTCCCCATGAACATATTCCCCTCATCCATGCACTAATACACCATTCCCCATGGGTGTGTCCAAGATGAAAACTTCCAAAAGTTAACCCTCCACATGAAGAATTTTTTTCTAAAAATGGATTTTCAAGGAACAAGTATTAAACAAGAAATATTTCCACTGAAAATGCCCTTAAAAACACCCACCCTCACCATTTGGTTCATCATTGTGCTCCAATCACCACATGATTATCCCAAAAATATAATTCCCCATTATAAAGAAACCAAATGTTCTATATATTGATCAATAATCAATCCTAACATTAAAAAACCAAAAATGTAGGGTACCACTCCCACTGCCATGTGTTGGTGGTCCCCAAAATGGAAAAATTTTATTTCTAGCCTTTAAACTACTAAAAATATCATCATGACACCTATAATTATTAATTGGAAAAATAGTTACATTAATCAATTACATTACATAAGATACCTATCAAAAATGTATCGTCATCATGTATTAAAAACCAAAATGTAATGAAAAGGTTTATGAATAACCATACTAGGATAAATCACTCAGGGATCCTTGTACAATAGAGAAACACTAAATCAATATGATAAACGATTCAATTAATATGAACCTCCAACATCTATCTTACTAATAATAAATTTATATTTTGGATTAAAACATAAAAACAACTTGGGATATTTGATCATGATTTAACAATTATTTCTCCTTTTTACTCACCTATGTACCTCCACACCACCACATGACACATAATAAAGCAATAAAATGAAATTTTAGCACCTTCTTATGTTGCTTCTAAATTTCAAAGACGTTTTCACTCCATACTTACATGAAAACCCCTACCCTAAGAATAAATCCTTAAACACTCTGATGTGACATGAATTTATCAAGTGTTCTATGATTATACATATAAAATCACATCATCTAATTTATTTACGAAACATAGTGAAAATTTCAATCACAATATCCCATCACATCCATTTGGAAATATTAAGAAGATGAAAAAACAAACATGTAGCATGATTCTCATTCCTAACCTATAAAAACGAAACAATATTTAAAAACACTGTTATAGATATCGTCATACCATACGATTAAAATTGACCTTGGAAAGACCAATACATCATCAGTACACTATAATTTACATCAACTGAATAACAATGAAATACATAGAGAATATATCACATATGCATTATGAGATGAATATATTACATTGAAAAACACATGATGTAAACCATTTTCAATCAACCCCTTAGGGGGACCACAATAAACCACTAAATAATAAAAAAAACTCTACATATAAATCCCATATCATGGGATATTCCTCTATATTCCCAAAATATTACTTCATTATCATCTTTTGAAGACACCATATTCCATGAAATCCTACCATATTGAGGAAAATCAGAGATAACTCACCCTTTACTCTATATTATTATGTTGAATCACACATGAAACCCACTATGTGACTTCCTAATAATGGAATAATAAAAAATACAATTCTTTAATGTATTGTATATATTGATGTCATAATCATCCAACAATTATTTCCACCACTACTAACACAGATTGAAATAATGATAGGAAAAGATATAACATAATCTCTTATTATAAATTAAGATAAATCAATGCTCAATAATAAGGGAATTGTTCCACAATGATAATGAAAACACAAAAAAACTAGATCAAGATAATTTTTAAGGGGGTTTCATTATTATGGTTCTATATGTCGAAACAAATAATAATTAATAACCCTATATATTATTGGAACACAACAAATGTCAAGATGTGAATCACCCAAACCAACCTCGAACACAATTCTCCAATCTTTAAAATTATTAAATAACTCTCAGACTTGATTCTATTTGAAATACACAAAAGAACCATATAACAAGTAATTCAACAAAATTATTGATCCCATAGAGTTAATGATATCACTATATTCATCATTAAAAAATCCATCTATGAATACACTCTAATTTTATAAAATAACAATGAAACATTATACTTACAAAACTATCTGATGGGACACCTAAGAAACTACCTCATAATCATTCCATGGAAATATGCATACTCCACACTAAGATAAAACATTCCCCTAATAATTAACTCATAGGAATAGAACTCATATTCATAACATACTAAAAATAGAACTACCATTCCACCTCATCTATAATATTGTCTGGATCAAAATGCAAGATGTTCTTATACTGGAAATGGAACACCCATACACTTGAAATCCCCTGATGAACAGTTAGAATCCCATACCAAGATGAATCCTTCATGATTGATGAAATATATATAGTTTTCAAAGGGTAACATATCATCTCCCAAAATATACAAGACACCTCGAGATCTATATTGAATAAGAACCACCTATAGTGAGATTCCACATGAAACATCATCACTGCATATGACATATAGTGATCCTTTACAGAATGAATCATTGATTGGATATTCACCCCACTTCAATAATAACTTAGTCTCCTGAAATTAAATAGATCTATCATACATCTATATGACCTAGTAAAGAAAACCTCAAAAAAACATCCCACATGTTTTTTCTCCATGAAAATATACAATTTATTGACTAAATTGGATAACTTATTGAAAGTTTTTTATTAAACCTAACATGAACATCAATTTAGAACTATTCCGGGAAAACAATTTGTTTAGGTAATCCTAAAAAATATATTTAGTATTGATAGTTTATTAAATAATTAATTACCCATAAATCCAATTATCTTACTATAATCAATCAATATCATAAATAACCTTATTATAAAAATCTAACTTAGGAATCTACAATGTAAGTAGAATCACTTCACTTAGTATGTCTAGTTAAATTGAAGGACCATCCCAAGGATCACATGGGACTCTAAATACTTGTTTCTAAGCTGGTCTCCCTTATTAACAAAATGTATTATTTTTAGTTGGAATATCTACCATACAAAACCATACAATCTCCAATAGTGAATACCTCCAAAAATCATCCAATATATCAAACATTATCTATAATAATACATTATCAAGAACTACCCTATTGTAGTACCCCTTCCAGACTAGAAATTAATTGAGAGATATGTCCCACAAAAAATTCCTCAAACATGCAATGAGTTGGGGCCTAGAACAATGGGTATATATTCTCTATAAATGGGAGGGATTTACCAATTAATTATAATTTATGAAATAAGTGATCAGATGAGTTCCAAAAACCAACCCAATGACCAGAAAATAATTAATCCAAATACATTAATGTAATGTTACAAATGACATAAACAACTAAAATGTGCCCAAGGAAATCCTATGTGGTGACCAAAAACTCCAAAAGCTCCGAGACAACCACTCCAAGCTAGTAACACCTAGCTCATTCAATAACCAGTTACATGGAACCTAAAAAAATTTATATATATGAGAGGGGTGGGTGGGGTGAGATTAGAAGTATACTCAATAGTATTATCCTTAGATACTGTTGTTTAAAAAGTTAATGAAAAAAATATTAATCCAACTGAATAAAATAATATATTCAACATTCCACACAATCAGGTAAAACTATAACCCTTACATGCCATGGATCACTCACAGGTATACCAAAGAGGTAAATAATCAATGTCATAACATAAATATATTAATTAATTGTACCCCACTCAAACTACCCATTTGTGGTGTCTCTCTCATTCCCTAATGTATAATTTTCAATGATCACCCCTACCATAATTCATCATTCTCCAATTGAGGGAACAAATCTTATCCAAATAATCATGTTATCCTAAATCTCATCCAAACTATCACAAAATCATCACTATCATGACATCTATGAATGTGTAGATGTTTGTTAGATACTATAATTCATTTATAATGAATTATAACCCTCGAGTTTAAAGCATCTAAATGTGAACATATGAGAAAACATTTTCATCATGACTGGAAACAAGTATTTTTTATAAACTCATGCAGTTATAAGAAAACCATAAATTTATATTAAGATAGAGATACATGACAACCCATGTAGTTTTGTAACCAATTTCTTAGTATTTACTACTTGTGTTTTCCTATAATGTGTATTACCACCAAATTGAGAGGGTGGATAGGAAAAAATAATACATTTTAAACCTATAAAACTTATTTATTTTTTAAAATACACTGAAACAATTTTTTTAGTAACATAACTGATTTTGGTAGTGAATCATATGGAAAAAAAAATAAAATTATAGTATCATTAACATCCATACTAAGGTAATCTGTCTAGCGTTGGACTCCGACTGTAACTATTATCTCCCAAGGCACCCAACAAACACCACTAATGACATGGAACCAAATTCTATGAAATTATATAGATTAATATATAAAACAGAACACACTATGATTTTAATATACTATTACCATCTAAAATGAAATGTATCTAATAGATTTCCACAAACCAAACACTGAACCTAATTGAAATCACAATATATCTAGATTAAGTGTAAATATTTAAGTATAACCAATAATATGTAGTCATTAAATTTGAATTAATTCATAATAGTACCCACGTTATGAAATATTAAATAAATTAAAATAAGGGATACATTTAATATTAATTAAACTCAATTGGTATATCAAAAATGTATATTAAGATCATTTTTGTAATAGTAATTTATTTTTATAAAAAGGAATCCATTTTATGCACTATGTTATTCTTTGAATAGTATATATATAATAAATTTATGATAATAAATATTTATCTTAATACTATGTTGAAAAATTAGTAATCAATAATGAATATAAATAAAAATAGATTATGATATGAAGATTCATTTTCATTATGAAAATATATTTTCATTATATTGATTAATTTTGTAGTAAAAATAAATTTATAAATATTTGAAAAGATGTATGAAAAATGAAAAATTCATTCATTCATCATAGTAATATTATTTTATTATTAATTTTATGTATTTATCCAAAAATATTGACTTTAGTTGAATAATGTAATATAACATTTTTAGAAATTATTTAATTTAATGAAACTATTTGTATGTATATACATCAATAAAATTTATGAAAACATTACCAAAAAATAATTACTTTATATTTGACAATATGAATCTTAAAATATGAAATCTATTTTACAATAAATATATATGATATTTTAAAAGTTAACACACATTTTTTCTTTAGTAATTATTTTAATTACATTATACATTTAATAGTTTAATATTTATATTAGTAAATTTTAGAAATTAATTTGAAAAAATGGATTTTATGTTTAGAATAAATGGTTATAAATTATTTAAAAAGTAAAATTTTATTTTTAAGAATAAATTATAATTTACTGAGGTAAAAACTAGTTATTGTTGTAATAATAAATTTGGTTACAAAGGGTTTATCCTCGTATAAATAGAAAAATAATCTAATTAACATGTGTACTAATGTGTTTTTTGGACATATTAAACTATATATATATCTCAAACAATTAATAATCAATTTTGATCCAATATCGAAGAGATATACATCCAATTTTAAAAAAGATATGGGGATTTAAAAAATGTCATCATTTCTCCCTTTTAAAAAGGATTTCACATCACCCATTAATTATATATCCTAAAAGTACATTTCCAGATTAAAAAAATACATATTTTTACATCGCCTAAAAAAATATTCCTCATAATTGATAGAATGCTGATAATATATTATCCCAATCCATCCTTCTCTAAGGAGTTATTAGATGAAATGTTTTCAAAATGTGAATAATTGTTTTTAATAAACTTAATTCTTTCCTAGAATTTATATAAAATAATTACTTTCACATTACAATTCAAAATAATAATAATTTATTATATAATTATTTATATTAAAGGAAATTTCTTATATTAACCGTCCCCTAATTCACTTAAAAAATTAATATGTAATTCATGCGTATGTCACTATTGGAAAAAATAAAATTCTTAATGGGATTTTAAATGTGGTTTCCAAAACCGTGGTTAACTATTTAGTCATTTATTGTGGATGTTTTTTAAAAATGGTCTCTATTCATTTTTAAGTTTCAATAATTAATTATATTTTTAGTGGATATTATTAAAAATCACCATGAATTTGAGGCAGGGTATTCAGAATGCATCGAAACAAATAAATTAAAAATTATAAAAATTAGACTTCAGCATCAAATGAGAAATTTTGTTACCATGGTTTTTGTTTTATATCAATTTCAAATAATATAATATATTTTGAAATTAAAAAAACAGATTATAATGTGGTATTAAATAATAGAATTTATTTTTAAAAAAAATTAAGGTAAGAGCTTCAATTGGCAAAAATTTTGATCGAGGTTCTCATTTGACCACTAACATATATCAAATAGATGAAGAGAAGAGATTCCTGATATTATTAAAAAGAGGGTACATTAATCGCTATTGTTTCATGGCTAAAAATTCTCTAATGTCCTTAAAAACTTGGTTTTTTAGATACTAAGATTTTTTATCATTCAATGTTATTCAGCTTTGTTTAAGATTTCATTATATGTGTTTTGGTTCATCGATGAATTTATTCCATATATTAACATTTTTATTTATTTTATTTTGTTATAATTAAAATGGGTTTTTCTGTTTTTTGATTTTATATCTTATATATATATGAATTCATTTCCATACATTTATATATATATATGTATTTTCAATTTAGAATATTTATAAATGAATATTTATAAATAATATATTATTGAATCTATGCATAATTATTTATATGTATTTACATATTTATTCATGTTAATCAATATTTATAAATATTTATATCATAATATGTATATTTATACACAATAAAGTATATATATATAAGGTTTGTACATATATGAATATGTATCTTTCGGGTTTGTGTATGTCTTTGTGAATGTATTTATATGAATCTATGTAAATTTATTAACATATTTTTATATTATTTTAGATATATATTTCTATATTTAAATAAATTTATATGTAATTATATATATTTACTTAATATTTTCAATTTATTATTTACAATATATTACTTATTAGTTATTATTTATTATCTATTACTAATTATTTCTTATTTTTTATATGTTCATTTAATTTTTTTTGTTAAATAAATTTTAATTAATCATCAATTTATTATTAATTAAAAAATAATTTATTATTAAATAGTAATTAATTTTTTAACATTTAATATTAAATATATAATATATAATATTTAATATTTTTTGTTTATTTATTATTAAATTATTTTTTATTCAATATGAATGAATGAATAAATTCATATTTATTTATAGTGTCATAGATATATTTTTTATTTATTTTTTATTTACTACTTTTTTATTATATATTATTTAAATATTATTATTTTTATATATAATATTTATTTATTTTATTTTATTTTTGTAATTATTTATTATTTATTGATTATTAATTAATGTATTTTATTAATACATTATTCAACATTTATTATTAATTTTTATATTTTTATATTTTTTTTGTTTATAAATAAATAAATATTATTTATTTCATATTTATTTTTTAAGAATTAATATCATTACTTATTTATTATTATTATTATTTATAAATTTAATTATGTATTTATATATTTTATTTGAATATATATAAGTATATTAATTTTTTTACTCATAACATAAAGAGCTTGCCAGAGTGGAAACATCTTTACAAAATTTCCAAGAGGTAAGATGTTTAAATCCCACCAAATGCGTATATATATTCTAATTTATTGCATGGAATGCATGACATATACATTATTAGTATTATAAATAATAAATAATAAATAATAAATAAATTATAAATATGTATTACATAAATTATAAATAAATATTAAATAAATAATGAAAAATATTTAAAAAATTGAAAAAATATAAATCCCTCACTAATCATTTTTTTGTAGTTTTCAAAATGGAAATTAAATCATTTCATGACAATTTTTAAAAACATCCAAGAAATGATTCAAGACACCGCATTATGTAACGATTTTCAAAAATTGATGCTAAACTTTTTACGGTGGTTTTCAAAACAACTTCCAATTAATTTAAATTTTTTTTAAAAATATCTATGAAATGTTTTACAAAAACACTTTTGTTGATATTTTTGAAAGTACACTGTGAAACAATTTAGAGTTTTATTAAACCACAATTACCCGTAAAAAATAGCTTCTAAAAATATATTCTATCATGTGTGCGGACTACCGCTTATATGAAGAAACACATTTGTTTTCCTTCATTACATATCATGGATGATCCAAAAATGGAATTTAATATGTAATAATGTTATTTTTATCTAATTTAGGAATCTAAAATAATAAATAATTCTAATCCTTTCCCTTGTTACTTGAAAATGAAATTATTATACTTTTGTAGATACAGACTACTGCTTACATGGAATAATGCATTTTGATTTGCATTACCTCCATTGATCGATGGTTATAATAATGAATTTAATTGATATATATGATGAATATGATATCATTAAATTTTTTAATGATAAAGTAGAGAACCTATTAATGACACGATCATCAAACGATCAACGTAAATTCAATCATTTAAAACCAGTGTACTATGAAGAAAACATTTTTATTGATGTTAGGAAATACTATTATATAGATTTTTTCATTATATAATTCTTTATAATTCAAATATATCTAACCAATATATACCAAATAGGAAAATTGTGGTTATAGTATAATTATATTACAACTAAAACACCACATAGTCATTCATTAATTAGGATATGTTCATGTTTTGGTCGGTTTAACCACCAACTTGAATAATGCTATTAATTTATATAATGGATATATTGGAAAACATAATTACTGGTATAACATAATATAAATATTAAAATAATACTTTTTATTTTTGTATATTTAATATTAATAATAATACAACTAATTTAGAAAACACATTTCATTCATTATGAATCACTGAAACATGATCATATTTGATTTCATCTTCATGGGTTTAACAAAAACTAATATAGAATTAAATTATTACATTATATATATCATGAAAAATATAATCTTTTACCATTAATTATCCAAATATTTTTTATTTTGTAATATTATTGAATAACAACACATTTTTTATGACGTTATATCAAAATTATCATGTTTACGTACACATGAGATTAAGAATAAATAATAACATACTCGAATATAGATATAGAATTATTACAAATGAAGAGTATAAATATAAAATATATTATTTAACTTATAAAATAATGTATCGATATAGGTATGTTTTTTATTCAGGATGTTAGAGTGCATTCATGGATGACATGATAAAAGGTAAGGGGTTCGTTGTCAAAACTATTTATTTCCTCGATACATGATTTATAATGCTATCAATGGACCCATATATAGTTTAAAGAATTCAAATATTATTTATTATATTATTATTTTTAATGATGATACCGAATGTTTCAGACCATATTCCCTCTTTCATGTGGTTGTGATGAAGGTGATACTCATTCCCTAATGGTTTCATCTATAATAATATTTTCAAAATTTCCCTTATAATTGAAACATAATCCAGGTATATAATATAAATTCTCTCCCCTTCTAAAACCCCGAAAAAAATTCCCCATGTGGTTAATTTTAGTGTAATATATGTCTTATATAAATTCCATCATACTCTTTGACTCATTATTTATCCATTGTATGGAAACCAACACTACATCATCTTTTGGTTAGGAATCCCCCACTTCCGTGAATATATTCATTCGATACATTAAAAAATTACCTTTTTTATACAAAAATAAAAGATCCATTTTAGAATCTACTACTATTTCCTTATTTAAATATATTTGGATAAAATTTATTTATTATTAATGATTAATTTGTTCTTTTGTGTTTCCTATCCATCCTTTGATTTTAATCATGTTTTTTATATCAATACATTTCTTATATGAATTCCCCAGTTCACATTTAATTGATAGATATGACCCTAGATACCTATATATTGAACATTTTAGGGAAATTATTATCAGAACCATATACCCATTTCATATATAGTAATATTTGAGCGAATCATACTATGAAAATTATTATATAGACTAGGGAATGTCTTGAAATTCCTTATGTTTTTTACCCCAAAACAAACGATTATTGGGAAAGATTATTATGTAATTATTATTAATTATTTCATATGATGAAATAATTGTACATAAGAATGTAATTAGTGGGTCCTTTCATTATATAGCCCCTTGACACATCGATGATTCATATGAGATAACCATGATTGAATATTTTATATAGGCCTACTAAATTTAGGACGATTCTTAACTACATTCATGATGATAAGAATGATATTTGGGCTATGTAAATGTCTGGAAGAAAATTTCCCTATCTGTTTCTTAGATGGTAATATAACGATTTTATGCATTATTCATTTCAATACTGTAGTACCCCCGATTTCTAGTATGTAACCCTTACTTGATGATTTTCATTGTTTTAGAATTATGGGTGTTGAATGGGAGAGTCCGGAAAACTTGGAATGATGGTTTGAGGAAAAGGGGAAGTCGCACGGGAGGTGCATGGTTTGTCTAAACCATGCGGAAAACCGTCCGCAGTGGGTCTGGGAGGCAGTAGCTTCCACACGATCAGTGCATGGTTTGTCTAACCGTGTATCCAAACCATGCGAGAAGGGTGGTCGAGGCAGTAGCTAACGCATGGTTAGCACACGGTTTTTCAAACCGTGCGAACTAACCGTGCGAGCACTTCAATGAGATATTTAAATTTTGGTTCTCATGCGTTTAGGACCCTAAATGCCTCGTTTAAGCTCTTAAGCGGCACTAACATAGGATTTTGGTTCTCCTATGGTCAATTAAGGTTCTCCCATCATTCCGGAGGCAATACGATGGCTTCTCTTTGCGAATCGAAGCCGGAATCTTGATGTATGTGGTCATTCTTGATCAGTTTCTTAGATTTAGTTCCCTTATTCAATAGGTTTCTTAGATCTACACACGTTATGGGTAGATATAAGTGTTTGGAAGCCAAATATGATGAGATTTGTTCTTATTTGTGTTATGATAAGAGATCTAAAGATAATTCATGGAGAATCAACCCGGTTTTCTTCTGCGTTCTTCGTTCGTTGGGGTCTTCGTCAAATCCTTTGAGGTAGGAGGCTTCACTCTCGACTCCTCTTGTTTGAATTGATTTGATTAGATTCAAATTGGTTTATTTGAATGGATTTTATTGTGAAAAGAATAGAATAAATCTTCTTTAGTGATGATTTATGGTTTTGATTTTATTGCGAAATCCTGGTGAATTGTGGTGCAAAGTGATTTGGCTTGTTGAATTTAAAAAGTTGATTTTAAATTATGGATATGCTGAAAATATACATGGTTTGATGAAAAATGTGTTTTCAATAAAAAGGGTGTTTTATTGAAATTTTTTGAGATTGAAATGACTTTGTTGGATTTGGTTTTCAATAAAAATGGAGTCTTATTGAAATAATTTAGAATTGAAATGGTTAAGCATTAAAATTATTTGAATTGGTTGAACATAGTTGGTTTTTGACATTATAGTTGTGTGTGTTATTGTGAATGTGGGACATATAAGTGATAGGAGTCTCCCCCATCAGTGTTTTGATGGATAAGGGTTAGGGATCTCCCCCATCAAACATTCATACTGCATTCGGTACGGATAAGGTTTAGGGGTCTCCCCCAGCAGTGTTGGGATTGATAAGGGTTAGGGATCTCCCCCATCAAGCATTCATGTGCATTTGGGTTGGATAAGGGTAATAAGTCTCCCCCATCATGGTTTGGATGGTCAAGGGTTAGGGATTATACCCTCTTCCAGGTATTATGTGTGGTTGGTTGCATGTGTTTGTAGAAATGGTTGGGTATGCCAAAAGGGGATGTTGTGAAATACTTCTAAAGCTTCTTTATCTATTTTTATGGAAAAATTACTTGCTGGAAAATTGGATTCAATTTCTTTCGGAATTCCTTTGGTTATGAATGGTTTGGAAACATGTTTATATTTAGTTATAAAATTCTTTTGAGAAAATGTATTATATGAACTATTTTTATAGAAATGTGGCTAACCCTTCTATCCTTGTTGCATGAGTAGGGACGTCATTGGGGAAGACCTATTGTGTTTTACACTCACCCCCGCATTGGAACATTGGTGCATTTCCAGATTTCTTATTCCGGGACATAGGTAAAGGTAAAGCATATTATTTCTAATGGCTCGTGGTGATGCTTGGGAGATGTTGGGGAGCTTGGAGCTTTTGGAGCATGGAGTTTTTGTGTCTTTGAGAGTCTTGAGTTGATCACTTTATGTGTACTCTGATGCTTGGTTTGGTCTTTTGCTATTGTATACATAATGTGGTTTGACATAAATTAAGTTGTTTAGTTGTCATTCTTTTGTTCATGCACAATATAGTGAATGTTTGGTTTTGCTTGGTTGGTTTATGGGTTATTTCTTAAAGGGTAAATCGTCCCCCAAATTTTATTTGAAACAATTCTGAATTAATTTTCTAGACATTGGCCTTTTGGTGATGTCACTTAAGGCCTCATAATGACTTGTTGTACTCTCAATAAAATGATAATTGGTGGGTCATTTCAAATGGTGTGAGCTTTTTTGGTCCTTTCCTAACAAGTAGTTATAATTGTTTTTCGGTCTTGGAGTTGAAATTCTTTCTTGTCTGTTCCTTTGGTCAAAATCTTAGAAAAGAGTAGGATTGTCGGAACATTAAATGTATAGTATAAAAGGACGTAGGTAACACCTGTATGCTGAAATTCATGTTACTAGGGAGGTGGGTAAATAAGTGTTTGGAGACTCTTATAGAATTTTGAAATCTCATTATCATGGGTTTAGCCAATGAGACAAGCATGACATGATTTATAGAGGAATGACATCCCACTAGGATTGCATATAACATTGTGAGGAATGAGTACAGATTTTGTGCAAGGTATGAAATTTTAAAAAAATATGCATGAATTTTTTTCAAGTAAATGATTTTTAAAACATGTTATTTGGTGTATTTTGAAAATGGGTTGATTTTCAAAAAGCATGATGAATGTTTTAAAAAATGTTTGAACATAAAAAAAGGATTTTATGAGAACAATGTTGTGATAAATGATGTGATAGAATTTTAATGCTAAGCCATCAGTTTCTAGATAGTGTTATTGATGGAGTTTGTTGATGGTTTATAATATGGCACCTGATAGAAGTCATCGGAACCAACCCGAGAAGCTACGGAGAATCTGGTTGCACCTGAACAATGTGTGAACCAAGAGCTATTTCATAGTATTGTCCATTATTTTCATGTTGTGGATACGGGGAACAAAAAGAATGAACCAAGGCATGTGGATCATACCATCCAGTTCATGAAGCACAATCTATCAAACATTCGGGGTGATGTTGAACCTGAAAAGGCGGAGGTGTGGCTATGTAGGATGAATCATAGCATTGACTTCATCGGCACACCATCAGAGCTCACGGTCATGTTGTTGACATATATTCTAGAGGATCTTGCACCTCAATGGTGGGATTTAGCGGCGCGGGATAAATTGGATGAAGGCCTTACATGGGAGGATTTTGAATAATTGTTCAAAAAACTATTCTATCCTCACATGTTTAAGATCCATAAAATGACATACTTCTTCAGCCTGAAACAAGAGAGTCTTTTTGTCAAAGAGTATGTAGAAAAATTCATGAATTTAGTTCATTTTCACCAGATGTTGCAGAAAGTGCATCGTTGACGGCTTGCATCTTCAAATAGGGGCTTGGGCAAGAGATTGGATCGAAGATTGTGGTGCTCTGTCTTACGGATTATACAGAAATGGTTAACCAAGAGATTGTTTCTAAACATGATATCTCATGATCGATGGGAGGAGGAATGTTGATACCTACAGTAAATGGTGGAATCTCAACCACTGGGAAGAATAGGAAAATGGACACCTATTTCCATGATGCAAGTGGAAATCACTATCTGACAGTAGGATCAGTGAACCTTCCTCCATGACCCCAGAGCAATGCAGGTTGATTTCAATTTGGTTCGCTTGACAAAAAAATGTGATATTGTATAGTGAAACATAGAGCATGACCGAATTACAAGAATATGGGGCATCAAAAGCTCTATTGTAGGAATGGTCAGATGTTAGGGGCGCGTGACACTCCTCACACGTCGCAAGAATCATATGCTTCTATAGGACATGGAAAGAAGAATCTATCTCGTCAGCATAACCAAGCAAGCCATGGTGATTCTCAAAATACCATGAACCCTCAAACTGGGAAATATCAGCATGGCAACAAGGATAATAGTGCAACGATGAAGAAATTGTATGGAGCTACATAGATGATGGTTGATGATTGGGCCGGACCATCTATGGTTAGAGGTTTGATTATTTTTAATTCTACCCCTGTGAAAGTGCTCTTTGATACTGGTTCATCACATTCCTTCATTTCTTTTCATGTTTTTGGCTTCCTATGTTTAAAACTAGAAATGATGCCATTGATTTGAAACTGAAAACTCCCTTTGGTGAAAGAGAATTTCAATCCATTGTGTGAAGAGCATGTGTTATAACTGTTGATGGAGCTGAGTTAAAATGGGACTACTCGATGTTGGACGTGGATGTCAATGATGTAATCCTGGGTATTGATTGGGTGATAATGTTAAAGGATCACATCGTCTATTATTGGAGAACAGTTACTTTCAAGACTGTGGACGACATTGAGCATCTCTTTAGAGGATATATGATGATAAAGAAAGGTGTAAAGAGTTTGTTGGCACCAATGGTGGGAACGATCTATTACCAATTGGTAGTGTTGACTTTGGAAACAATGGAAGAGACTGAGGAATATAGTTTTCCAACTATTGTGGATCAATTTCCAGATGTCTTTCCCAAGAACTTCTCACGGTTACAACCTCTAAGGGAAGTAGAGTTTAAGATTGATCTCCATCCAGGGACCAGTACTATTTCCCTTCCATATTATAGGATGGAACAAATAGAGTTACGGGAATTGAAATTGCAGATAGAGGAGCTGGAAAGCAAGGTTTTCATTCGACCAAGTATGTCTCCTTGGGCAGCACCGGTTTTGTTCGTAAAAAAGGTAGATGAAACTCTTTGGATATGTGTTGATTATCATAAGCTAAACCAGGTTATGATAAAGAACAAATATCCACTTCCGTGCAATGATGACCTGTTTGATCAATTAAGGTGATCTCAGTGGTTCTTCAAGATGGACTTGCAATCAGGATATCACCAATTGCGAGTATGAAAGGAGGATATTCCAAAGACAGCTTTTAGAAGTAGATATGGCCACTACGAATATGTAGTCATGCCTTTCAGTCTAACGAATGCACTGGCGGACTTCATAGATTTGATGAAGCAGATATTTCAGAGATATCTTGATTCTTTTGTTATGGTGTTTGTGGATGATATTTTGGTCTATTCAAGGACAAGAGATGACCATGAGGTGCACCTGGAAATAGTTTTAGAAATATTGAGAGATCATCATTTTTCTGCCAATTATCAATGTGTGATTTTTGGATACGATAAGTACATTTCCATGGCCATGTAATTTCAGAGAAAGGCATTTATGTTGATCCTGAAAAGATAAAAGCCGTTATATCTAGGCATCCAATGAAGAATGTGTTCGAGAAACACAGTTTTCTTAGTCTAGATGGTTAATACTGACGATTTGTGCATGATTTCTCATGACTATCTTTACCAATGATAGATCTGATTATGAATAATTCTCTCTTTCAATGAAAGGAAGAATGTCAGAGATCCTGTCCGGAACTAAATGTTCGGCTTACATCAGAACCTATCTTGATCTTTCGAGAATTAGGACAGGGTTATGTGGTGTATTATGATGCATTAGGATCAGGATTGGGTTGTGTTCTCATGCAAAGAGATCATGTGGTTTCTTATGGTTCAAGGTAGTTGAGAGTGAATGAGAAAAATTACCCAACACCTGATATGGAGTTGGATGTAGTCGTCCATTCTTTGAAAACATTGAGAAATTATCTTGTTGGTGAGAAATTTACAATGTTTACTAGACAGAAAAGGTTGAAACACATTTTCTCATAGTGAGATTTGAATCTCAGGCAAAGCAGAAGGAGGGAGTATCTCAAATTTTTTTACTTTGACTTGATGTACACACCCGGAAATGGAAATTCGGTGGTGGATGCATTATGTAGAAAGTCATATGTTTAGTTAGCGAAAGAAGATTCAGATGAAAGGAAGTTGATGTCGATCTTTGCTGATATGCATGTGGAATGTGAAGACCATGGTGATGTTTATATTTTATTTTCAGGTACACTTGTTCCTGATTTAGTAATGTTGATCAATGAAGCACAATCATCTGATGCAGAATGCCTATTTGTATGTTCAAAACTCAATGGTGGGGAGACCATTGATGGATTTAAAATTGATGGGGGTTCAGTTTTGTGTTTCAAGGATTGGATGTTTGTACATATGGTTTTTCAAGAAAAACTCCTTCATGCTTACCACCATTCAAAATGGGTTGTACATCCGGGTACATAGAAAATTTTTAAGGCGTTGAAGACATGGTTATGGTGGAGCGACATGAAAATAAAGGTGGCCGAGTTCATCTCGTAGTTTTTTTCTTGTCAGCAGGTTAAGGTAGGGTATCAGAGAACAGTTGTAATGTTACAATATTTACCTATCCCAGTGTGTAAATGGGACCAGATAACAATGAATTTTGTTATAGGTCTTCTATGAACGGTCTGGAAACATGATGACATTTGGGTGATACTGGATCGTCAAACCAAGTCGGTCCATTTCATCAAAATTTGTGAAACCCATATGGTAGAAGGTATTTCAAAATCTATATTGGAGAAGTGGTAAAAAACATTGTGTACCGTTCTCTATAGTCTCAGATAGAGATCCGAGGTTCACATCTCGTTTCTGGAAATCATTATAGCAAGCCCTTGGGACTCAGTTTACTATGAGCACGGCGTATCATCCTCAGACAGATGTGAAATCCGAGCGGATGACACAAGCGTTGGAAGATATGTTCCTAGCTTCTGTAATGGATTTTTGTGGATCATGGGAGGATCATATAACCATATTGGAGTTATCATACAATAATATCTATCAAGCCTCGATACGCATGGCTCCATTTGAAGCACTGTACGGGTGTCCTTTCCCTTCACCACTATGTTTGGTGGAAACTGTTGAAAATCCAATAGTTGGGCTGAGCCTTGTCCAAGAAACAATGGAAAAAATTCACTTCATTAGAATGAAGATGGAGATGGCTCAGTGTCGTCAGAATTCTTATGCGGATCACCATCGAAGACAGTTGTCATTCGTCATGGGTGAACACATATTCTTGAGGATCTCTCCAAGGCACGGACATCGTCATTTTGGGAAGCAGGGCAAGTTATCTTCTAGATAAATTGGCCATTTTGGGATTTTTGAATGGGTTTTAGAGGTGGAATATCGGTTGGAATTACCACCACGGTTTAGTTCGGTGCATAATGTGTTCCATGTATCTCAATTGAAAAAGTATCAGCCTAATCCAGACCATGTGATCAGATGGGATCACGTTGACCTAGAGACAGATGTTTCAATGATACATATCTCAGTACAGATTGTGGATAGGCAAGAGAATGTCTTGCGTGGAAAAAGAATCCATCAAGTGAGGGTTTCATGGAATCTTGGTCGGATTCAGGAAGAGACTTGGGAACGTGAAAAGGAAATGAAAGAGCAGTTGTCGGAAATCTTTCAGGTGGGTGCATGTTTTCTACATTCCAAGGACAAAAAGACCAATGGTGGGGAGAATTTAGTACCCCCAGTGTCTCGTATATAACCCTTACTTGATGATTTTCATGGTTTTAATTTTAAGGGTATTGAATGGGAGTGTCGGGAGACCTTGGAATGATGTTTTGAGGAAAATGGGAATTCAAATGGGAGACGCACTGTTTGTCTAAACAGTGCGGCTAAAATGTGGACAGTGGGTCTTGGAGTTAGTAGCTTCCGCACGGTTGGTTCATGATTTGTCAAATTGTGAGGCCAATCCAGGCATGAATGGAAGTCGAGGCAGTATCTAATGCACATTTAGCGCACGGTTTGTCAAACCGTGCGAACTAACCGCTCGGGCACTTAAATGGGATCCTTAAATTGTGGATCTCATTCGTTTTTACCTCTAAATGCCTTGTTTAAACTCATAAGCGGCCATAACTCTGTATTTTGGTTCTCCTAAGGCCATGGAAGGTTCTCCCATCATTTTGGAGGCAATCTGAAGGCTTCTCCTGGAGAATCAAATCCAGATTCTTGAGGTTTGTGATCATTGTTGATCAGTTTCATAGATCTACTTAATTATACTTATCCTCTTCTCTCAGTTTCATAGATCTATGAAATTTATGGGTAGATCTAAGTGGTTGGATGCCATATATGATGATATTTGGTCTTGGTTGTGTTAGGATAAGTGATCTATGTAGAATTCATGGAAAATCGTCCCGGTTTTGTTGTGCATTCTTCGTTCGTTGAGGTTTTCATCAAAACCATTGAGGTAGGAGTCTTCACTCTCGACTCCTCATAATAGAATTAATTTTCATAGATTGAATTTGGTTAATTTGAATGGATTTTATTGTGAAAATCATATAATTAATATTCTTTAGTGATTATTTATGGTTTTGATGAGATGGTGAAATCTTGGTGAATTTTTGTGCAATGTGATTTGGCTTGTTGAATTTAAAATGTTGATTTTAAATTATGGAATTTCGAGAACTATACATGGTTTGAGGAAAAATTAGTTTTCAATAAAAATGTTGTTTCATTGAAATGGTTTGAGAATGAAATGACATTGATGGATTCAGTTTTCAAAAAAATGGTGTTTTATTGAAATGATTTGTAATTGAAATGGTTAAGAATTCAAATGGTTTGAATTGGTTGAACACACTTGGTTTTTGACATGATGGTTGTGTGTGTTCATGGGCATGTGGGACAAATAAGGGTTATGAGTCTCCCCCATCAGTGTTGAGATAGATAAGTGTTAGCGCACTCCCCCGTCAAACATTCGTATTGCATTCGTGATGGATAAGCGTTAGGGGTCTCCCCCATCAGTGTTGTGATGGATAAGGGTTATGGCTCTCCCCTATCAAGAATTAATGTGCATTTGGGCTGGATAAGGGTAATATGTCTCCCCCATCATGGTTGGGATGGATAAGGTTTAGGACTTCTCCCTTCTTATAGGTAGCATGCATGGTTGGTTGCAAGGGTTTTTGGAAATGGTTGGGTATTCCAAAAAGGGATATTTTGAAATGGTTCTAAAGTTTGAATGTTTATTTTTTCTAAAAAATATAACTTGCTGGAAAATTGGTTTCAATTACTCTTTGAATGCATTTGGTTATGAATGGTTTGGAATCATATTTATATTTAATTATAAACCATTTTTTAGAAAATGTGTTATATAAAACTATTTTTATATAGATGTGGATGACTCTTCTATCCTAGTGGCGTGAGTAGGGATGTCATCGGGGAAAACCAATTGAGTTTTCTACTCACCCCTACTTTGGCACGTTAGTGATTTTTCAGATGTCCTATTCCGAGAAACAGGTAAAGGTAAAGCATCTTATTACTAGTGGCTCGTGGTGATGCTTGGGAGAGGTTGTGGAGCTTGGAGCTTGTGGAGCACGGAGTCCTCGTGTCGTTGAGTGTCTTGAGTTGTTTATCAGTTGTCCACTTTGACGCTTGGTTTGGTCTTCCACTATTGTATAGTTGATGTGGTTTGACATAAATTAAGTTGTTTAGTTTTCATTATTTTGTTCATGCATCATATAGTGAATGTTTTTTTTATTCTTGGTATTTTATGGTTTACTTCTTAAAGGGTAAATCTCCCCCCAAATTGTATTTGAAAAAAATCAGCATTTAATGCCAGCCATTGGAATCCCGGAGATGTCGCTTAAGGCATAGTAATGACTTGTTGTACTCTCAAGTCAATGAGAATTTTCAGGTCATTACAAATACTATGAATTTTTTAATTGATATCCATGCGATATTTTATGTTACATTATTATCATATGATACATTATTATTGGAGTTTCATAATACTAATGAATTGTTTAATAGTATTCATTATTTCAATTTTATTTATTATAATCATATTCTCACTAATTATAATTGATTTTTATCTATTATGTTTGCAATAAATGAGTGTCTAAAATCCCTACTTATTATTGTTTTATTATCCCATGTTATGGAAAAAATATTATTATACATGTTATCTATAATAAGATTACTTATGTGGATATTTTAGAATAGAAATTGAATACATACAATATATTAATATGTTTTAGATATAGTGGAAAACTTTTCTGTAGTTAAGAAATAAATATGCATTATTGTTTTATTATTTTTCCTAATTATCAAATGAATTAAACAAAAATGGTCATGTGAATGTTTGTAATGAAATATTTCATTAGTTCATGAAATCATGGGAAATTATTTCTGAGAGTATATTGTTGTTATCATAGATAATATTAAAATAAACAATTTCATTGCTTAATCTAGGAGTTTGGGTCCAGGGAATCATGATTGGTATTAGAAATATGTATAGAAAATTTTGGAGAAAATGATTTTTGTTGATGATAATTTAAAGGAGGCTAAGTTAAGGTTGATCATAATTTTGGTAACACCATATCTCGGGATCCACCTAATCTCATTCACTGAGACGGTTTGTCACCTGGCCTATAATGTGAATCCCCATATTAGAGAGAATTATGACTAGAAGAGATGGTGTAAAGGTTGAACAGTGGGGATAGAATACCCTCCGATCATAGTGTCACATCTGATACAACAATAAACACACAACAATAAATGATGTATATTTAAACACACAAAATGAATAAATTGTGGAAGAATAAATAGATAAATGAATAAGTAAGAAATTAAAGACAATAGATTTAGATACTAGTAATAATTCCAAATAATCTATCGAACTGTCCATATATGATGAATTTCATAGTGTAATGGAAAAAGAAACAAGTAGATACAAGAATGTTATAGGGTAGTTCAAAAAGAAAAAAAATAGCTCCATAAGAATCTTAAGCCAATATCTGATCCTATACTCCTGATATCCAACTAGGAACGAAAATTAACAACCTATAGAAGGAAATTATCCCTTGTAAATACCTATATAAATATAGTCTTCTCAGGTACCAAAGGCCACCCGAGTAGGATGTGAAATTAAAATCCTAGTATGCCACCTCCTACTATGTCTACCTATCACCTGAGTAGTGCTCATAACTAAATAGTGTGTAGTTATAAGAAAAATAATAAAACTAAACTAAAAAAGATAATTATTCCACTCAATTTCCTATTGGAGAGATGGCAGGTACTACTGCTTCAGATCATAGATGAAATATAATTCTAAACATGTACTATATATATAGTAGTAGTAAATATAGTATTTATATATATTGTGTCCACCAATTTGAACCAATTACATGCAGATTGAAGTGACCATATAAATTTAATACTTGTACTACATGGATCAGGGCATAACACCGATATCCATGACGAGTCTAATATGCCAATAAACACATGCAATAGTGACTTTTCCCTATATTCCAGTAAGAGTGAGATACATCATTCAACAACACTCGGGATGGAGATTCAGCAACCATGGTAGCACTCTAATCATGGAAGATGGTGCACAAACCCTATGACCATATAATATCACACTTTTAAGATGTCATACTCAGTACCTGATAAAAGTGAGGGTGATTTTCCACCTGGATTGTCACCCCATACCATCATTCAAATAATTGATATATGTGTATTATAATTATTGGAGGTATGGGTTATTACATTAAGTTCACCTCTTTTATCCATCCTAGATATATATGACCGATAATCATTCATAGAATAATAAATAAGTCATAACCCCCCATTTATTTCATTATATGTGTTCAGTTAATATTAAAGAATTATCATTCTCAATGAGAATTCGTATAAGTATAAACAAGTGGAATAATTTTACCTTCCCAAGGGGTTATTCATTTTAATTAAAAAAAATTATTCATTAATGGTAATAAAAGTAATCATGGTTAAGATGACCCATGCGCTCAATTATATTTATGTCATTCAATTCAACTAAAACATGGAAACATCACTTAAAACCCCAAGGATCGTTTAGAGTATGACATGATCATTTACTGAAAATTTTTACTTGTGGAATTCTGTGGATAGAAGGAACCAAAAACCTAAGAGGATCCTTGGGTCCCATGAGAAATCATATATCTAGGGCTATTGATTTTAGAATCCAAGATGGAATCTAATTAGACATTCCCAACTATTATTAAATCTTTCCAAAATGATCATTTTCACTTGGCCAACACATGGGTTAACAATATATAGTGTATACAACCAATAAAATAAAAAATAAGGATAATTAGGTGCATATTAGGTTGAAATATCTATTTTATATGAATCAATAAATATAATGGTGATGCTCAGAATAATATCGCGTGTGGAAAAAAGGCATAATTACAAAAAAAGGTAAAACTCAAATGTAAAATGAGGTGACCTCATACCATAGGGCCAAAGATGATTCCTTCCTCGATATTGGGCTCAGATTTAGAGTATGTTAAGAGATCTAAAAAATGCTCCAATTCCCTAAAAATTTGGAATATGATACTACATGAAATTAGAATAATGGATCAGATGATAACCCGAGATAAATTTAAAATACAATGGGACATTACTAAGATAGATATAATGCCTCAGAAAGATAAATTAAGTTACACCGTTTGGATAAGATTCTTTGATTCCCTTCTTTAAGGAATTTTTTGCTCAAAAAAGGAGAGGACCCATTTCAATCCATTATAGAAATAAAGGAAATTAAGAAATAGGTCTTAGAGTTTATGAGGGGATAAAATTGTGTCTTCACCCAAAATTAGTTGTTTCATGGTTTTGGTCCACATGTTGAAACAATGTGGAAATAGTTGGATAACCCATTGTCCAAAAACATAGTAACACCACATGGATGTATATCCCGGGTCTCATAGTTTTAGAAAAACCTTGTAGCCTATAGTTTCCCACTATTCTCAACAACATAGTTGTAGACAAACTATATGATCTTGGCTGCATGGTATAAAAAACCATAATGCGTAGTTATTCAGCACATTTTTAGGATCTCTAGGCTTTGAAAAATTCCTAAACGCTCCTAGGTCCTTTTGTAGTCCATTTCACATATTTACTATGTTCAAATCTAAGGTTCAAATTAAAAAAGTAATTATTCAAACTTTTATTGAATATATGGGTCGTTACAACCTCCAGTCCTTAACGAAACATATCCCCGAGATGGACTTATAATGCTAAAGATGCATCATCTGCAATTATTTTCCTCCACAAAGAAAATATATCAGATTTTTGTTCCTAGGTATCATCTTAAAATCGATCATGCTTCCAAAACACATGTACCATTGTATCTAATAAACCTCAGAGTGTCTTCATGCTCTGATCCACAATACACACTAGATACTCCTCCAAGAGACATTCTCATCCATCTCATAATTATTATTTTGAAATAAATGTGATTGTTTTTATAGAAACAAAAAATATTATAACATGAAATACATCATGCATTGATCAGTATATTTGTGGAATTCACAATTGATAATCCGTTTGTCTGAAAATGTTTATGACCTATAAGGGTCAAGAGATCATTTTTGAGATCTTAACCCGATTTTTAATATGTATTATCCACAACAAAGGCGAGAAACATAAGAAACAACATGCCTTGACAATCAAATGAGAGTTCGATGGAATCTGCTGGCATACAAATACAGCATAGATTGAGTTTTCCACATTCTCTTTTTGATCATCTGGAACTACACTGTAATCTCTTTCATGAAACATTGTCTTAATGGATCTTCTTCCCTTCCCTCTGGCCAACAAAAAGGGGGTTGCAAGGCCTACAATATATGGCTTCTTAAGGATTCATCTAAATGGTATCTTGAAAGATATTTTTATAAGAAAATTAGAGGAGAGGAATGTGAATCATCAAATTATCCCCAATTTCAAAGACACATGCAAAGATAATAACCACTAATACATGAATCATATTCTCTGTCTACCCATCAATCATCAGGTGATAGGTCATTCTCAAAAGTACTTGTGCACCCAAGGCCTTATACAAACCCTTCAACAACTATGACATGAAATGAGTATATATGACAAAAATGATAAAATGAGGCGATCCCTGAATATGTACAACCTCTTTTCTGTTCATCCATCCTTTCTCATCTATGTTGAGGGATTCTCACATAGGTAATATCTATGAAACATTTTTCATATGATCAATGATCAAACCCCAATAATTTTTTTCTCAATTTTATCTAGGTAAACTAGTACAAATATCCATCCTAACATCATCTCATTTCCACTTTGGGATGAAAATAGGTTATAGAATCACTTCTGATCACTAATATTCTAACTTCACCTACTGATATATGGAGCACCAAGTGATGAATTTGGAAATATTATGCTACATATCATGCCTCCAATACTTGCACTGAAGATCTCAATATATTGTTGTGAAACTAGTGTAAACCGCCCATGAAAATAAATGGAATTCATTCATCAACTCCTCTGTGATATCTCTTGGGACCCATACACACTAGTTGAACAATATTGTATCACCACGATCCATGGTATGACATGAATTTTTTTCATCATCTACAACTCTTTCAACATGGAGAAGGCCTATGAGATCAGATAATTTCCTCATTCGATCTCATTCCAGAAGAGTAGAAGTCAATGCAATGTTTGAGAGTATAGTATGAACACAATGCATTAGAATTTCAAAATAATTATCTTATAATAACACCATAGTATACCAATAATAGTTTGATTACTAAACAAAAAATATCAATTTCTTTAAGCATAGATCACTAACTACAATATTTCCCATCCCATGTGTGTAGGCATGCTCGAAATCAAATGACTATAGGTACACAATTTGCCTATATTTTCTGATATTCCGGTCCCACTGTGTAAAAATATACTATAGTCTTATATGATCATTACATAGAACACAAATCTCACCATTTAGAAAATTTCTCCAAAAACATAAGGAATTTACAAAAGTAGTGATCATGATGTCACATGTTGGGAAATTTCTCTCATGAGGCCTCAAATAATTATGACTCTTAAATGATAAATTACTTATCTTAATTAAGAAAATATTCAATCTGGATACTTAATGCATCCCAATATATAGCATAGCTCCTACCTATCTCAAGACGAATTAGTATCAATACTAAAGTAAATGACCATTCAGTTCCTTAATGAATTCTTCACAAGATTCTAACCCAATGATTTTCATACCATTCATTGTCAATCCCATGAAGAGAATTACAAGACATGAGAAATATTTGATGAAGCATCTATAAAATCCATTAATACCTATGAAAATATAAATTTACAAGTGGTTATTGGTATTCTCCCATGATACAATATCTCTTACCTTCTCCATTGATACTAAAACACTTGACTCCAAGATAATGTTACATAATAAGTGGATATTTTGGATCTAAAACTGGAATTTACTAATCATACAATATAGATGATGCACTATTGGTGTATTCTGAACAATCTCAAGGTGGTTTTAATTGTATTATATGTTTCATGAATAAATGAATATATCATAAAAAATAAAACCACAAATGAATATAGATAGGGGTTTAAAACATAATTCTAAAGATCAATAAAGACTGCAGATGCATTTGTGAGTTTGAACTGAATAACTAGGTACTATTATTGTGCATAAAATCTTTTGAAAGTGGTGTGAGGTGTCTCTAAAGTACCTACATAAACTAAATGAATTAATTAACACAAATATATCTTTGAGAACACATTCTCTACTCAGATCTGATAAAAGTGGTCGTCTATTCTAGGTAGTGGATACATGTTGTCAATTGTGAGATGATTCAAATGAATGTAACACACATAGATCATGATGGTACAATTTTAATTATATTAAAAAATAACTTTTTAATCCCATGGATAAGTACTAGGACATATGAAACATTTATCCTCTAGATCCCTTAATTGATTCTACCGCTCCAAAAGATCCCTAGATTCCATCTTTTAAGGGGAAATTTGTCACTGGGGAAACTCTTTCGGCTTTCTCAATAGTATAATGTGCCTCTCTCACTAGAGTTAGGCCACAGATGCCATCTAGAAATTTGTCACTGAAATTCTCAATCACAAGAGGAAAGGAAGAACATTGTAAACCCTAGTCATCAATGATAAAAATGGTGATTTGACATGTCACATTATCTAGAAATTCTTAATGGTACTTGATCATGAATATTATACACCATGCACACCCTTATGCACATTTTTAATTTCCTATGGTGATGAAAACACCACCCTAAAATGATAGAAGTGAATTTGGGATCAATAGTAGACTAACCATTCTATCATAATGATTACATCAAACCCCATCATGTTGAATACATACACATAGAACATAAAAAGTTAACCTCATATCTCAAGGGGATAATTCTTACTACGATAAGAATATTTTAAAGGATACGTAATGGTGTGTCTATAATCATAACATCTTATAATTTCTAAATCTCGAGGCCGATACATCCCATTACAGTCTCAGATATAAACCAGTGAGGTGCGCCTGTGTCAACTAAATAATACACTACTGTTGAGGAAAGTAGAATATTATCATGAACTATAGATGTTTTGGTACTATACTCCTATGACATATGCAAAACTTCATGTAACTAGTATGTATTGCTGCCTTGAGTCGCATCATGAATTCCCTTAGCATGAAATCTCTACAATTTTTGAGAATACTAAGACAGAATGCATCTACCTCAACCACATCTTTAACATGATAAACTAGTGGAATTCGTGATGACTTCGTATCATGATCCTACCAGTCCCACTCCTGACAAAGATGTTTGTGAAGATCCTTGCATGCTAGACACTGATGGTAAATTCTTAAAAAAAATGATGAATATGAACCATCCTTCCCTGGCCACAACACTCGAATAGATCTTATGGACACTGATACATGATTTTTCCTAGATTCCATAACTAATGGAAGATAATAACGCATGATCCATGAGGATCCTGACTACTAACACCTACATTTCGAAACATTGAAACGTATATTTCACCCAGAAAAATACTAATGATCGCTGTAGTTTTCTAATGGTTCTTACATGAAACTTCATCATATATCATAGTCCATTCAGCAGTAAAGGAATTGTTGAAAATTCTTGAAATATTAGACAACCTCACCACATTGTCCTACAACCAAATATTGGAAACCATCCCATCCTAGAATCACCTAGTATTCATAATATCATTTGTAGATAGATTAGGAGAGAAATGTTCTAGCTCTATGAAATGGGAAGAGTAATCCATAACTTATATGCTCCCCTAATGCAGGTTTATAAAATATCTCGTTATGTTCGTCATAAAAGTATAGGATAATAAATTATCATAAATGGTGGTATGAGAGTCATCCCAGACCAGATCATGATGATGATCTTCTTGGGTGACAACATCCACCCACCGAATGGCTGTTTAATATCACATATATGGCTCATGGGTGACCCTCCACTCTAGAGGAATCTCTAAGTGATCAAATGTAGAAAGGATTTATTCAAACCATGAATCATCCCCATGAGGTCCTCTATCCACAAAAAATATGGGAGGATACTATGACTGTAACTTGTGGGTCAAATCATCCATTATTTGGGTAGGTCAAACTACACCTTTCATAGACTCTATCATATGTAAAAACCTTTTATAAAACATGGTGTCAGTTCCCATATAAGGAATAACATGGTGATCATCTAGTGTCTTTGTATAATTAATTATTGGTGGTTCCTGGGGTGCCACCTTAGGTATGTGGTCATCACTGCATTAAGGGATTGTAACTGGAGGAATTGATGGAGGTATGAAACTAGAATTCAAAACAAAATCCTCATAAATGATTTAGGAAATTTAGAAGAATTCATTTAGGAATATAATAAATGAGTAAATCCTTCCAATAAAAACAACCATGCCTCTCTAGATACTTCAAAATCCATGTTTATATGTTATAAAAGACCATTAAATTCCAAAACATCACAAGGTACACCACTCTACCTATTACTAATGTCGGGTCTGGGACTATGTATTTATTTCTATGGTATATGATAACATATTTACCTTTATATATCATATTTTTTTGGATTGTTCTTATTTAGATATGTAGATAAATTTTGATGGTTGAATAAAATGGATTTCCATATCCAATCCAGAAGAGAACATACTCCTTATAAACCAAATATCAAAGCCACCAAACCCAGACTATAACACGTTACTGCTCATGTGACAGATGGTCTATGGATCAATGTTCCATAATTGAATTCATAAGGTGTATACTTTATCCAATTTTGGAAAACATTATTATGTTAATGCAGACACTTTAAGAATAAATTATTTTTTCCAATACCTCCTAGAAATGCTACAAAAATTCAATATGTATACAATGTACTATAAATATGAAATATTAAAATACATTCCAAAACTAAATGTGCGATGGAGAATTCATGGAATATTTGTCCAAGTGTTCTGATTAATAATGCATGAAATAGTTATCCTTTCCCTCATATCATCAGGACATGGATGAAATAAATAAAAAATCATAACAATAAAAAAATATCATGTGTGTCACCCAATTGTGAAATGATATCCATAGTAATTGGAAAATGTAGAACCCCAATCATAATTATTGGAAACATGGCCATTAACTCAAGAATGGGCTCCCAATCCCTAGGAATCACTTATGACCATGTTCCATGCATTACGGATTTCCAATCTATTTTCTCCAAATAGTAAATCAAGAAATGGAACACTATGATACCAATTTGTAACATCATATCCTAGGGTCCACATAATGTTTTCCCCATGCTGGGGGTGACATGGCCTCAAGTGAACCTCTACATGTGGTAGAGGTTTCTGATGACCAATGAGGGTGAAAATGTGGTGTGGTGGGTAGAATATTCCCACTTATCAGAGTGTCATATTGATACAACAATAAACATAAAAAAATAGAAGAATCATATATAAACAGATAAAATCAGAGAATTACATAAGTGAAAATAGGTAACTGAATAAGAAAGTAATGAAAAAAAATATACCAGACAACTAATAACAATACAAAATACTATGTTGTAGAGTCAATGCATGATTCATGGACTGCTATAATAGAAAAAGAAACAGGATGATACATGAATTCTATATAGTAACAAAAAAAGTCAAAATGATCGCAACCAAATGACAAGCAGCATGATTTTATTCTTGATTCTCTACTCATATGCTAAAATAAGTTATGAAAATCAATAACCTATAGTAATAAATTTTACATTCTCAATACATATAAAAAATATATTAATCTTAGGTAGAAAAGGCATTCTGAGTATAGTGTGAGAAAAAAATATAAGTAGGCCACTATAAATAGTGTTTGTGAGTAATTTAAGTAGTGTTCACAAATAAATAGTTTTCATAAATAAGAAAAATGGTAAAAAAAAAAGAGATAAAATTCATAACCAACCTACTCAGGGTCATATTGGACACATGTTTTCTCTACCTTCTTCGGATCTTGGATGGACTGGAAGTTTAAACAATTTCTGTAATATATATATATATATATAGTGTAATTATATATTTCATACACCTGTATAAACCATGTTCATGGAGAAATAAGTGGATATATACCTTGAATACTTGTGAGGGATGGACTGTGGAGTAAGTCAGACATCTATGACCAGTATAATGATAATATAATCTCATGCAATATGATACATTCCTCACAATCCAATAACAGTTAGAGACATCATAAAAAACACATTGGATAGCGATTTAGCTGTCATAGAAGAACTATAATCATGGAACATGACATGTAATGCTCAACACCCACATTGTATGACATATTATAGACAACATTACCAATAATCGATTAAAGGGAGTGTTATTTCTCTCTTGGATCAATACCCCTTTCCACTGTTCACAACCATTATAAATCCACATTATAATTATAACTGGCATAAAAAATTACCTTCCATCCATCTCTTTTTCAAGACCATATATACATATATATATATATATGTGAATCATAATCATTCGTATCATAATACATAAGTGATAACCTCTAATGTATTTCATTACCAATATTAAATTACAATTATTTCAATTTCACTCACAATGAGACTTTATATAAGTATAGACTATGGGAAACATCTTATCATCCCTAGGAGTCGTTCCATTTGATGACCAAATTGATTCCTTAAAGTCAAGGAAACCTATCATGATTAATCTCACCCATGTGATCAATTCCATTGTACTCATTCAATTCATTTATTATATGGACACCCCACCTGAAATGTTTAAGTCTCATTTAGAGGATACCATGATATTTTATAGAACTTTTATAAAGGGTAAATTCAAATGATAGGATGAACAAGATATTTTAGAGGTCTCTAATGTTCCATGTGCATTCATATATGAAGGGACATTGGATTTAAAATCCAAGCGAGAAGCCCATTAGACATTACGAACGTTTATGAAAATTTACCAATGTTGTCATTTTCACTTGGCACACCCATGGGGTGACCATATATGATGTATAAAACCAATTAACATTGAAATATTGATCAATTAGTGAATATAAGGATTAAATGGTAAACTATATTAGAAAATATCAATAAAAAGGAAAATCTCAAAAAATTCTAGCAAGCAGAACAATGACATAAATATAAAAAAATGAAGATTAAAGGGAAAATGTTGTGACCAAATATTTTTGGGCTATATATGATGCCTCACTCACTATGTTTCATATATTTGAAGTGGGATGGAAGAGTTCTAAGAAACGGTCTAATTCCTTAAAAATAGTGAAAATTAGGCCTCACCAAAATAGAACAATGCATTTTAATATATAGATAGATATTAATTAAGAGACTAGGGGAATACATCAAGATGGATCCATTTCCATAGACAAATAAATGATTGGAAATTAGAGGGAGAAGATACTTTAATGCCTATTTTGAGGGATTATTGAGATCTAAATAAGAGAAGAATCATATCCATACAATATAAAAAAAGGAATAGAAGTAAATTTGATTAAGAGATTATGTGGGAGTAAAATGAAAATTTCATCCAATATTAGGGAGTTCACGGTTTACAGGCACAATTTTAAAACTGTGTGTAAATATTATGATAACCCACTATCGAAAAACCCAAATGCACTACTGGGCCATGCATCTTAGGTCTCATGTTTTCTGAAAAACCTTGTGGCCAACATGTTCACATTCTCTGTAACCAAAAAGATTCATAAACACTTTTTAAGCTGCATGGCATTGTTTAAAAAGACCATTCAACCTAGCTTGTTTTACCATTTTTAGGAACATTAAATCCTAATAATTCGTGAACTCTAATGGGACCGTCCATAGTTCATATCACACATTTACTTAGAAAAAATAGATGGATCAAATGTAAAAAAATTATTTTAAACATCATTAAAACAGAGGGACATTAAATTTTTAAATGTATATATAAACATTTCGGATAATATATAATTTATTTTTAAGGTAATAATGAACAATTTTTTTCGAATTTTTTATAAGATAACTTAGGTGAAACGAAAATGAAGAATTAAAAATATAAGATGATATACAAAAAATTTCATAGAGTCATGTTTATATTTTTTTTCCTATAAATTATATCATTTTATGGATGTATAAGTGGATATGGATATAAAACAAATAAATCATGGTGGAATGCCCTTAAAAATCATGCTTGATCATTGAATCGATCTTCACTCTTGTTGATGGTGAATGGGACAATGAATGAACACTTGGATAGAGACTATAGGGGGATATTATTTTCTTGATCGTATTATCATTACGAACCACTATAAAGGACTTATTTCCAATTTATATAAAGATATTAGGTTAATAATTATGAAAAAAACTGTATCTTAGGTTGATCATATAATGTTTTAAATTGATATAGTTATGATATGGGTTAAACAAAGGGTGATATTGGTTGAAGTGATAAAAATATAGTACAACATGATGGTATCATAATTTATGATATCATGTGGTTAATTTTTCTTCTTTCTCACATGAATTTAATTGTGGATCAATTATGTTAAACACATTCTGTTTTATTAAGGGGTGGAGATATAATGATCCATGTTTACAATGGGTGTGAGGGTAATGAAGTGACTACTTAAATGATGAATCCCTAGAAATGAGAGATAGTTTGAAACTTTTTGTGATTTTGGGGAACCAACTATCCTGAAATTCAGTAAACATGTGAGAATATTTGACATCTTGAACACTCCAAGGAAGAGACAGAATGATTGTTTGGGATTTTTAAGGGATGAAGATGATGAAGGAAAAAAGACAAAATTTTATTCATGTGAAATCTATGGAATGAAACAAGTGGAAAATTTCACAAAAGTAAAATAAATATTCTACAATTTCCTAGATGAAGTCCATCAGACTCATAGATGTATTGGAGAGGAAGAATATACAAAAATATATTGCTTCTATTGTATGTGATTTGGTCATTTTTTGACACAATATAGTAATCAGATATTCAATGAGGGATGTAGTCACAAACAATCATATAGAAAATGAAATTAACATGAAACTACTACTAATATATAATATAGTTATGTTCACTGTATATTTTCTTATGTATTATTTCATTAAATATTTCACCAACAGTTAGATATCAAGTTAAAAATTCAAACACATAGTTCTATGATTATTAAAAATAATAATATTCAAATATTGTGGTAAGTTATTCATTATATACATATCTCTTATTAACATAGTAGACTTTAATAAGATATTAGGAATGGGATACCTTTTATTATAACCTTATTATAAATTATTTTTCAGACAGACAAATCCCATTCAACTTCGTAAAAAATCCATGATCAACGAGTGGTGTATGATTAATTATGGGCCATCAAATGAAATTATTCTAATATTATGAGTGGAATTATGAGGATTATTTTTACTTAAGGAGGATAAATGTAATAACCTGAGATTTAAATATACAATTACTTTTAAATAATTTAATATGTTTGATATATTACTCCACAGAAAAAACCAACCATATATGAAACAAAGATATATTTAGAAAACATTTATGTGTTACCATTGAAACCAAGCCCTTAAATTAATAAGAAATAATTGGAGTAAATACTTTATGAAATATTAAAATAAATTAAATAAATTAAACAATTAATACGAATGAAATTTTATTGGTATAGAAAAAATAACCATTAAGATCATTTTAGTCTTCAAATTATATTTTCTAAAAAAATTTCATTTATGCACTACTGTTTTTTATATTAAGAAACATATTATTAATTTATAGTCATATATATCGATACTAAAAATATATATATAATAAAAATTATGTAATGATGTCTAATATGAAAAAGAATATATTTTTTCGTAAATAGTCATTTCATTAATATGACTTTTTCTCAATTTTCTAGAAGGATTAATTTTATGGTTAATTTTATGGCATGACGTTTTTACGAATATTATTATTTAATATCATATTAGTATGTAAATATTTCATATAATAATGAGAACCTTTATTTAAAAAATAATGTATTTAATGAGTAAAATTATAAATCTAAATATATTAATTCTCGTTTACCATCCTATATCTTATATTTTAGAATAAAATTAATATCTCTATCTAAAAATGGGATTTAATGAATTATACTATTATAATTTTATAACTATGTTTCTTCAATTTTATAAATTTAATAAAATATAACTAACATAAAATTTTTAATCATTCGACCTAGCTTATGTAATAAGGGTTAATTATTTTTATACATAATGGATAAATTACATAGGTAAAAACGAGGTACTAAGGTAAGTGTAAATTAGGGTAAAATGGGTTTAAAATATTTAAAAAAACTATTAAAAAAATTTGGGATATTATATTTTTAGGAAATTGAAGACCTTATTCTTTATATACACTAATAATTCCCTAATTTAATCATCGTTATTTTAGGGTGACTTCAAACATTATAAAATTTATGTGTTTTTATAAAAATGTCACCCCCTCTAACCTATAAAAGGGTCCTCTCTCAAAAAATTATATACATCAAATAAATTCGTTTTCCAACATAAAACCAACCATTTATCCTTTCCCTGTCATCCAATTCATCCTCATTTAGATTTTTGTCATGTTATATTTTCCTACTCCCAACTTAATAAAGGAATTCTCTAAGGAATATGAAAATTATCAATATGAGTTGTCACATTTATATGACATATTTAGTTTATATCCTTGTTTAAAGAAAATTTTATATAACTATTTAATTAAATATATATTACTTATATATTTAATTTTTTCATGACAATTAAATATCAAGAAACATCATTTCCCATCTTCTCATAAGATAAGTGCAAACGCAATCTACGTGTATGTATAGATTATCACCACCATGGTGAATCAAATATGTTTTCCATTAATCAGAATAATTGATTCGAAAATAAGGAAATTTATAATTTAATTATGATATTTATAATATATTTATTATTTTTAAATATTTATCTATTTTATGAATTTCTCTTTCTCCCTAAAGCCTATATTATCATGCAAGCATACACACAAAATACAACCTGCATTGAATGATGAATTCTGATTTTCATTACCACCTTTTATATATGGTAATAAGAATGGGTCTAATGGATAAATATTCTCTCTATGATACCATGATGTTTTTTTATAATGACTTTGAGAACCACTAAATTACATGATGAATAAAATATCATTGTTAACTCAATTTATTAAAATAGGCATAATAAGTGAAAAATATTGTTATTCATTTTATAAATTTTTTACCCATTATGTAATAAATTAATTCCATACAATTCTTTTATCTAACCCTAATAATAACTATGCAATATCATTTTGATCATGTTATAATGATACTATAACAAAACTATCATAAAATCACCCATTAATAATTTTATGTACATGTTTGGATCGCATTAACCACCTACATGAACAATGCTACGAATATATATTATTGAAGAATATGGTAACATAATAATTGGTAAAATATATTATAAATATATCAATAATTAATTAAATTTCATATTTGTAATGTCAACATTATTATTTAATTGATCAACTAAGAAAAAAAATTATTTTCGTTAATAATCATAGTAAAAGGATCATTATGCATTTGATCGAAATGGATTGTAATAAAAAAATATTTAATAAATGTATACATTTATAAAGACCATAGAACATATATTACACTAACATTAATGATACTAAAATGATCAACTCTATAAAAATAATTAATACCAACACAATTTTAATGAAAATATTTTATAATGATCATGAATACATAATTTTGATACAGAAAATTGGTTTCAACAATCTAGAATTAATATTGATAATTTTTATAAATTTAGAGTATAAATGGAAAATATTTGAAAAAAATAAAATTTATAACTCATTATAATTGCTATGTTCGTTATATTGTAGGTTTTTGTTCATTCATGGAAGCCAAGAAAAAAGGTAAGGGGTTATTTGCCCAATTTTTTAATTCCCTTTATACATGTTTTGAGATGTTCACCACGATCAATTTCTCAATGTATGGAATCCCAATTTTATATAATATATCCTAATTATATGTCTATTCATGATATTAAATGTTTCACATAATATTCCCCATTCTAAGGGATTTTAATTAATATATTACTCAATCTATAATGATTTCCTATCCAATCACAATTTCAAAATTGGGATTACATTGGAATGATTATCCATTTTCGGAATATAATTTATCTTTAATTCTTAATACCCCATCATTTTATCCCCCTCTTGTTATTTTTTTGGTTTTAAATTTATTCTCAAAATTTCATTTCCCCCAATTACTCATCATTTATCTATTTAAAAATAAAATGACACTACATATTATCATCGACTGGGAATCCTCCACTACATTGACCATATTCATTAGAGGACATTAAGAATTCCCTTATCAATTCATTCAAAATTGATTAATTTCATTTTATACAATAGTTTACCTCGATAAAAATATCCAAATCCAATCTATTTATCATAAATTATCAATTATTGATTTTTTCTTTCCTATACATCTATTGTGTATCAAAATTATTTTTATTCCAAGAAATATCATCAATGAATCCCTTATTTCTCATTAATTATTGGGATATTAATATAGATTCCAATACATTTATATATTAAGGGAAATTTTTTTCTATAATTAATAAACATTATTATATATGGTGATATTTTTTGGAGTCATAATATGAATGTTATTCTATTTACTATGGAAACATTCTCCATTATGTGAGTCTGTTATCCAAACACATGAGATTATTGGAAAATTTATCTATGTATTTTTTTCTTATTTTCTAATATGATTAAATCATTTGAATTGATAAATTTACAGGTGGAGCACGATATTATATACTGTATAGATTTTTGAAAAGACCCCATGACACAAAAATGTTTTTATATTTGGTGTATGCCTTAAAAATATATAAGGATATATTGACAACATTCTTGATGAAAAATATTATTTCTTGTATATGTCCTTGATATAAGGAATGATGTATTTTTTGGGGCATGAATGGTATGAAAAAGAATTTATGAATTATATAATACATCACTATGAATTCAATTATTGATGATTATGTGATCTATTTATTTACATTTTTATCCGTTGATATATTATTATTTAGGTTTAATTATACTATTTCATTATTTTTATTAACTATTAATTCCATATTATGTATGCTCATATTATGTTCACATAATATCTTTTATTACCATTTCCTTTGTAAACCCTTACTGAGCATCCCCTGGTTATGTATAAATTATGACACATGATATGTATTATATGATGGATTATATTGAGATTTGTGGGAGGTGTTAGAGACTTATTATTTTATTATTTTTCAATATTTACTAATTTTCTATACATAAAATGGTTATGGAATTTATGCACTAAAACTTTGTCTTAGATTATGTAATTATATGATTTTTTTGTTCTGTAATGCACGCATGGAATTGAATTCAGTATGTAATGTATGTGTTGTGGGCACTAGATCCATGTGGGAAGGTGATGTGTGTCACATATGTTCATCTTCAATATTTAATTTATAAACATACAATTAACTCTTCAAATAGTGCATAAATTTACACATCATTCATTATCTCATCATTAAATATGATGTAACATTTTCATTTATTCATAATACAATTTTCTTTCATCCATCATATTATAAATCCAGACTTAATTACCTTTTCCTTCAATCTTTTAATTGAAAAATCCCATGGTTTCCATTTACTTATATTATATCATTATCGTAAAAAACAAAACAACTACCCACAAGTTAAATTAAAAATATATTTATCATTCCATAACTTCTATGTATTCGATAAAAAATCCAAAGCTGTCAAAACAAATGATTTTATCATGATGAATTAGATAAATTTTCATCATGTAGTAGAAATTATTAAACACAAATAAATTATAAATATGAATTTTAAAAATAAAATATAATGTAATTACTTATGAGAACTCCCAACTCTTAACTTTTTCCGTCCACCTCTACATCCCCCCCCCCATCACCATTGTTCACAATACATTCAACCATTACATAAGTGACATCAAGACATCACTATATCTTTGGGCCACCAAACTCAATATTAAAAAAAATATAACATTCATATGATGTTATCAAAAAAAATATCAATTATTTACCATCATTGAGAAATAACAAAAGGTAGTAAATATATTTTAAGCGTGTCACACTCATGCGGAAAATATGGACATAAAACCAAGAAATTCATGAAATTTTCAAACAAGAATTAGTTCACTCTTCCCCAACCAATATTCTTCATAAAACAATTTCTTCAATTTAGTTGTCAATTAATTTTATAGGTTTTCATATATTTATTTCTAATATGCTCCACATAATCAACAATAATCCATTTCTTAGAATCAAAGAAAAACATCATCTACATATATCTTCCATAATTCACAAATATAAATAAATAATAAAAATTGGTTTACAATCCGATTAGATTAATTACATCATAATCATATGACAAAATTATTTATCCATATCTAAACAAACAGACCAGGAATGGAAGCAATAAAAATTATAAAAATTCAATGTCACACTAAATATAAAATTAATGTCGCAACATCAACATGGAAATAATACATGATATAAATAATGAATCATTTCTAAATTATCATCTAATACCAGTCATTATATATCTTCAGATAATCCCACCAGTACATAAATTTGAAAAATCGAGATAATACTGGAATTATTTGTACATAGTAGATGTAAATAATAACATACCCAAAAAATATTTTCAATGTTTTCCTTGAATTAATGAATGAAAATGGATCACACAACCTAAAGGAATACCCATAGGTGACAAATGATAAAAAATCAATATATTTCCTTTCTTGAATCTATGATAAAAATATTTGAATATATCGCACATAAAAAATAATCTAAAAAAATGGAAATAAAAAAATTGAGTTGAATATAGATATTAAATTCATATCAGAATATTATAGGATGATATAAGGTTTTTATTCCTCAGAATTGTGTCCATAGCGTTTTTTGAGAAATAAAGTCATTGGGGTTTTGGAAGATGAATATAAAATTCAAACATAGAATAATTTAACACTCTATTTGTAGAGGAATATTGAATGTCCTCCAGAACCATATAGTGACACCAAATATAATCATTGTATATATTTTAAAAGATATATACGGGTTGCATGATGCTTGAATCATCAAATATTAACTTACTTTAAAGTAATATTTGAAATAATTTACTAACACTATGCCCTAGACCATAGTGTGGTGGATATTGTTTCATATTCCTTAAAATCGAGCATAATTTTCACCATGAAATATAGATAAATCCATATCTTTTTACCTCACTATACCACATTATGTGTCTTAGTGGGGCCTAGATTTCTATTTCCCCACTCGCTCATGAACATTTCCTTCTCAGCATTACACTCCACTATGCCCAACTCATTTAATATTCTCACACTAAGGATTACTACAGGGAACACATTATATAAATGACAGCCACACAAATGGGAATCTATGTCTCCTTATTTCCCATTGGGAGACCCACTGAAAAATTTCCCCAATCATTTTTCTATCTGTGTGCAACCACACCCTTCTCCTTCGGTGTCTCTAACATGTCAATTTACATTATAAACTCCTCAACATGCACTGTACCTAGATAACATGTATTTGAATATGACCATTTTTGTTAGTGATAACACCTAAAAAACAATCACTCTGAAAAGGATAACCTATTTTTTAAACTATTATTAGTACACTAATAATCATATGAACAAGTCAAAAATTTAATTCCCCATGTTTAAGCATACAAACAATCATAAAAAATGAATGACTTTGAAAAAAATTAAAAACACTCAAAATATCCATTACCCCTCCAACTGTTATCTAATGATAACCCTAATGATATTTAAAACATTTTATTATCATCCAAAACACCTTTAAATTTCTTATATTCACCTCTATGGATTAGGAATGAATAATGTATGAGATCCTAAAATGTGGGTCCCTAAGCCCCATGCACCACTACATTTTTAGGATGTTTGCATCCATGATTTTATGATTAAGGGACTACAAAATCCATTATGATGTTCTTATGCAAATGGGTGGTCATATATCTTAGAGACTCTCATCATTACATCACAAATAACTCTATTATCATCCATATATTGAAGAAAATAATTATAGTCTAAAATGGATAAAGGTTATGAAAAATATCTGGTTAAGTTATAATATCTCAAGGTTATGGTATTAATATATAAAATTTATGATTTTTCTATTATTATGATGTTGTCATATAATTTCATGGTTAGAGGACGAAATGGAATATTTAGGGAATTATTTGGATTTCATTAATATTTACACTCCTCTACCATGATTATAAATAAGTAATGTGTTTTTCTAATATTGATATAGGTCATTTAGAATATCTTATGGTATTATGTTCTCATTGAAGTGTGATACATGAATTTGGTTATGATCATGATATCAGTTTTTGTGGTTCTATGGATATGTAAGTGATGATATCATTGAGATATAATCTGTTGGTGTTTGAGGGATAACACTATAGCATGGAAGTGGATATGAGGTACCATTTGTAATATATTTCTTAGAGATTAAGTTAATATTTTTAGATATTTTAGTTGGTCTGTGATGTTTATTAGGGTTGTTTATTATTTGAAATAGTTTATTTAATAACCAGTTTTGGTTGTTTACTTATAGATTCTTTTATAATCTTCATTCATATTTTCATGATTTGTTTTTGAGAGAATATATCTAACTATACTTTTATATACACAAAAATTTATTTGTGTATATATAAATGAGGGTGTTATTTATTGCATTCAATATCGATTTGGTTACAATGATAAATATCACTAGATCATGGTTATTATTGGGGGTTCATTTAGTCCCTTCCATTGGAGTCATGTTTCTTTATTTTCTTTTAGAGATCATTTATATGTATTGAAATGTACCTGCAGTGTCTGATTATGGGTTATTGTTATATTTTTTTGTTGATATTATATGTGCATTTCAATTATATTTGAATGATTTTTGTAGGTAAAGACTCCAATATTTGTAATGAAATAACATATATACTATTAAAAACCCTAAGCATGATTGATGTAGGAATTATCAGTTAATTTCATCTTCACTATCATTATGGGAGGGGTTATATTGGGGGAAATATTTACAAAAATTATTAGAGTTATGAATGAGCATCATGGTTGAGTGTAGTGTTTGGAACTAGTGATTCCTATATATATTTATTTTGGTGGAAATAAAAATTCAATATAGTATATGACATAACATGGGATACAAGCTACGATATAGGTGTTCAGGGACCTCTATGATCTATTACATTGAGCTAAACCAAAAAAAATATATAATGTGAAATAATTTTGAATGTTTGGTAGAGGGATTGATGATGTACAATTATCATGATCATTTATGGCTATGTAAAATTATAGTGATTCTATAGAACTTTTAAAATAAATCAACTTATCTATTCCAAAAGTATTTATGTATTATCAGGCATAAATGTTTTATTGATATACATAATAAAGATTCTTCGTCTGATTTATCCTCATTTAATTATATTATGGAGGTATAATAAGAATCACTCATTGATTGATGAAGATTTACGACATTCAAAAATGATTATTGAAGGAAATTTAGTTATGAGTTTCAATGTAAACGATTTTTCATTTATGAGAGAAATAACAATGATAAGTACAAAGAGTAAAAATTAGAGGAGGTTGATATTTCATTTAGTAAATATCATGTAGAAAATGATATTTGGACTCCATAATATGTTAGTCAGTTGAGTTTACATTCCTGTATTAGGTGGTTCTTTTTTAATAGTGATTATGAGTTGTATTGGGTTTCAATGGATGTATTCATGAAAAAGTATTATGGGGTGTTCATAACATCATTAGTGTAAAATATATGTATTAGAAGTCTCGCTTTATTAAATAAGGGAACTTCTTTGAACATGTTCCCAGAGTTTGGAATGAGAATATTCATTGGGATGCTTCTTAGCCTCTTCTAGGTGGTGAGACCATGGAATGGCATTTTATGGAGGCATTTAAAAGGTATATCAAAAATCGATTCACAAAATTTATATGAATTATGGGTCTTGAGGTTTTCATAAAGGATGATATGATAGAAAAAATATATGTATGGACCATATCATCTCAAAAGAGAAATCCTAAAAACATCACTAGAAGTGATGTTTCAAATTGAGGTTCCAAATTTTCGGGTTTGTAACAATTTTGACCATTAGTGAGCCAGTATTTTTTTTATTCTTCTCACATTCTATGAACCAGTAGTACAAGGAACTCCATTAGTATTTTTATGTTTGTTTTTATTATGGTGATAATGGTCATAAAGAATTCCAAAACCCCACCCAAATCAATTTTCGACATGATATATACAATCAATTTCGATTATAGATATTATAATTGCTTACTTTACTATGATATGAAGAAAATTAGTAGGGTATGTAGGACAATGAAATGAGTCATTATGGTAGGGAATGTAGAGGATATCTCAGTGATATAAAACATCCCTTGGATTGTAGTGCTACGCATCGTCATAGATATTATCATCATTAGGTATTGTGAGGCAAAATAGTATGGAATTTTCTATCTTATATCGTGGATTTATCAATTCTAGAAAGTCCAATGATCATTTGAGGATACAATTGGTAAAACATGACATGTAATAAGAATTTGTTGATTTAGGATCATAACATTCCTCTATTTTATATTCCTTGGTCTAAACTCTAGGACATAATGTGTACGAGATTCGTGTTCTCTTTAAGATATCATTACTAGTTTGATGCCAGTTTTTTTTCAATATATATATCAATGATACAAGATATTGATGCAGAAGTATTTTTCAATTGGATATTTCATCACTATTTTAGATAAATTCAAACAATTTTTATTTTCGAATGATGTTTTTATTTTTAGGAAAGGATATTGTAGGCAAATTCTGAAGAAATAAGAGGTTTTTACTAGAAAGGAGAGTGTGATGTGGTCATTATTTAACAAGATTGACATTCAGTTAATCGGTTCACAGTTCCCATATTGTATTAGATTCAAAAATTGATTTCATAATCATTATATTTTATGTAAATAGAGTTCTCAATATTTATTAATGAGTTCCCAATTGATTTCCCAAAGAGGATTTCATTCTTCCCATATTACATTATATTGAGTTATGAAATAGTTACAACCTAGCTCCTCCTTAATTTAAATATACCATAATAGAATAAAAAATATATTTTCCGATGAATGAAGATACATATAAATGTTCTATTATACAAGGATTTCATTAGATCTAGTGTGTATCCGTTGGGTTCTCTTGTTTAATATTGTATGATTGTAGATGATGGTTTTATATTCTATTAAACTGTTAAGGTTAAACCATGTGATGGTGAATAATATTTATTCCCTCAGAGGTATATATTATTAGTTCCAGTCATGTGGTCCAAATTATTTTTTTGATCGACATATGGTTCAGGTGTCATCAGATAATGATGAAATATGCATTAACACAAGGCCTATAATTATGTGTATTTTTGGGCACCTACGGTTTGGGGTAGTGTCATTTTTCCCCCAATTCCATATTTTTTTTCCATGAAACTAATAAATTTAGTCATTATTAAATTAATGGATTATTTTTTGTTATTTCTCATCAATGAAATTCAGATGTATTTGAGATCGGATAAAAATCACAATCAAAATGTATGGGATGATATAATCATTATTCGATAACATTTTCACCTTTAAAAAATATTAATGATTAATAATTAGAAATGGAAAGTAAATTTACGCTGATTGGATGGGTTTTAACAGGGGATAGAGTTCAATCCTATGATGGTCATCAAAATTATTTCGTAGTTATAAAAAATGTCTTTGATATCGGCCATGAATATGGTATCACATTCCATTATATTATGTTTGTGCTAGATTATTTCACGTTTATATCATTTAATTATAATGAAAATGCATTTGATCAAACAAATCCATGCCATCCATCATTTTAATACCCAAAATAGATGTTTGTCAAAGTTCATATCCTTTTGTTTGAGGTAGAGGGAGTCAATTTTTAGGTCTCTTTCATTCTAATAACTTATATTGGGTTGTGTATTGATGATATATTGGGACGTGATACAAAATAAACTTCTTCAATTATATCATGGTGAGAAAAACATAAAATACCACGGATATTGAGTTGGCAGTGTTGGAGGTTCCTCAGAAATGAAATTGCAATTACCTCAATACAAATCCCTTTTTACTCATCATTGATAAGAGAGACTGAGTGTATATCTTCTCTAAGTGAAATTTGAATATGTGTTAATTGGGTGGATATTGTTATTTTAAAAATATTATTTTTAAATCAATTATAACCCATAATAAAGATAATTTTGTATGTAGAATCTTGATATGAATCACATATTTTGGTCTGAATTTCAATATGACCTTATGCGGGAATCCACTTATGAAAGAGGATGTCGTTTAGTATTGAGAGTTATAAAAATATTATGTTGATACTATCCACTCAGTATCAATATCCATTCACCACGATCATATATAATTATAACAGCATTGAAATATATTCCAGATATTCAAATTTCCAAATTCTCTATAATATGGGATGATAATTATCATGGTGTTATATACGTAAATAACATAGTAACCCCAAACAAGGAAGGCCAACAAAGATATATGGAAATAGTAGGAAAAATATATAGTGATGTTTCATCTTTCATCTATAGACCGTTTTTTCAATATCCACCATTATTATTCTCTGTATTTTGAACTCCCTATCATTACGCCCTTTCCCATCCCTGGATCCCATATCATAATGTCTTCATGTGATTGAGATACCCTTGTAGGGTGGAATTATAACCATATTAGTATACCACCATAAAGTCCCCAACATATGTGAACATATGTAGGGAAAGTATATCAGGATAAAAGGAAAATTAAAATTCAAGTAATGATCAATCATGTGTTGAGTGGTCATACAGTATCCAATATTCTAAGGACCCTAGTTATACCTACATTGGTTACATGCTGGTTGAATAGTCATAAAATAATCCATGAACATGGTATTCTATGAGGACACCACATAATCCCATAGGTATCCACATTGAAATGATACTCAGGTTTTCCCACCTGGCCACCGAGCCCCATTGATATCAGGGGAACATTCACAAGTACATCATACATGATACCTCCCCAATGTCAGGTATGAAGGTCATTACATCCCAATACATCCTTTATACATTACTCCATTCTATCACACCAATTTCCCATTTCACAACCCATTGTATTCAACATCAAATGTTTCACTTTCCCCATCTAATGGATAACCAATCCATGTTGATCCTCTTCTCAATTTATACTAGATGAAAACCTATAATGGATATACTTTAAAAAATAGGGTATAAAACATATAGGAAAACATATAATAAAATTCAGGAGTCTTGTTATCCACAGCAGCACCCACATGTGTTAAACATCAAACATTTCTGCCAGATTCTACACACACACACATATGCTTGTGATGAATATCAAAAATTGGTCTCATAGGCTACACAAAAGAAAACATATGACAATATCAAATAGGGATCAATGAACATTAGAACCAACCATTATATCATTCTAATAGGTAGGTAGATACAAATTCTTTATATGGTTATGCTCTTCCAACCTAAAGATTTTAGACATGAACATCAAGGTTTTTCAATATCCTCTTTTTGAATCAGGCCCACAAACAATCCGGATCAAACCCACATTCCAAGACTACATAGAATTGATTAAAAAACAAAATAGTAGTTACAGAATGTCAATAGAGTAAGGAATCATTATAAAAAGGTTGAACCATATCACAATCCCTAATAAACACACCATGAAAAGTTTATCTACTTCTCCTCTGGGGAAATGGATACAAAAAATTTCTCTATGATATTGATCTATCAATGGAAAAAGAATCCTGATGTATTGAATTGTGTATATCATTTCATACATTCTATTGAATAAAAAATCATGCTTTCATAAGTTATATGTGTTGATATCAAGATGAAATGCTTTAATTTGGTTATCATGATGATTTTCAGGTATTCACCTGCATAATACAAAAATCAGGTAAGATCAGAACAAAAATTCAAATATACATGACATGTACTTCTTACACACACCATGTACTACTGCCCCGAACATGGATCGGTGGGACCATTTACGTGCCCATGTTGCCTGCTAGAGATTAAATGTCATGTGGTTACCTTGAAGACGTCATGTACCCCTTATAGAAGCAGTTGGTTGCTGATTTTGGCATTACAAACCATGTGGGTGGCATTACATGTTGTGTAACCCCACCAAGTAGGTGACATTGTGATGAATGTCAAGGGTGGTGTGGTAGCTCACCCACCGGTGGAGAAAAATGGCCCAAGTCATGATGAATTCAGTACACGACATGTACTTTTGAGTACATGACATGTATTTCCAAATGTTATAAATACAAGGGAAGACCTTCCTAATTCGACATTCATTATCATATACAAAAAGGGGCCAATTTTGAAGATGCCCAATGATTGAATAATGAGATAATTGAAGAATGGAGGTGATGCCACTACCTCCCCAATGAACATCAATCCAATGTTTCTACAATGATTCAATCCTATATCACTTGTTTGTTAGTCATTATAAACTACATGATTTTTCAATCCCCTATGAGTTGGGGTTGGGGATGATTATGGGTTGTTGTTTATCAATTACTATAGTGTAATCATGTTATTTATATTTTTTCATAATACCTCAAAATCATTTTCTAAATATCACTGGAAACCCCATATCAGACCAAGAGCGGGACATCCAGGGTTCTTCTGAGGAATTATGATTCAAATAATCCATGAACATTGGGTGAACTTATCGTCTGAAAAGAGGTTATAGTTAAAAAAATTAATAGAAACCAAATTCTAGACCAAGGAATTTGTTTCTACTGATTTAAACAAAATTCATTATACCAAGGGGTCCGGTTATATCCAAAACCCAAAAATGTGACTTATCATGAACAACACACCCTTATTAGAAAATTGATTTATTAATTATCTTAAAATCCACAACCCGAAGAATTGATTAATGTGCTTCTATTCTCCCATACTAGATTCTCTATGTACTGACTAACTATTCCCACATCATGTGCAATGTTTGTTTGAGTAGAAACCATAACGAAAATTAGACTACCCACTCCTGATACATATGGCACGTGAGAAATTTCCAATATTTATACATCACTGCTAGGACTCATCATGTAGGATAAGATTAATTTAATGGGGTGAGGGGTAGAATACCACCATAATATCTATCTTGAATAATGGGGATAACACCTCACTAAATACAGCACAAAAATGGTATTCTGTGATGAAGATGATAAATAATGAAGCTGATTGAAGTTATGAATCCCAGATAAGCCACCACCTTTTAAAGGCTAGCTTTACCCTCATGCTGCTCCCCTCTCACTGTTGGGTTTGGTGGGTGGTCCACCCACGACCAACCACCCCCCACCCCTGACAAAGGAGGGGGGATGACCACCGTCCTTTAAAGAGACATATTCCAAAACAACTCCCACATGTATATTTGACAGAGAACCAGTCAAATATCCAGCCAACCATTCTATCTGTCAAACATGCTACTCAAGTCCTTGTGAGGCCACTTGAGGATCTTCACCAAATGAAGTGATCAGAGTTATTCACCATTTTTGGGAAATATTCCATATTTCATTTGTGTGAATCTTTTGCATGGCCAAACTTCCATCCTCCACCACATATCAAAAACAATGATATTGTACCCCCGATGTGTATCATATCATAATGAAAAGAAGGATTTTGTGTCATGTAAAAAGCTCTCTAACTGTCACAATATAAGTGAATCTTCTCATGTTTGTGCATGAGATCCTCCAACAACATTATCATCCAATTTGTCTCTTTTCAAGCTTGTGTAGATGCCATGTAGTCAGCCTCTATCATGGATAAATACAATATTGATTGTAACGTTGAAATCCAGCTCAAAACTCCTCTGTAAAGAGTAAACACAAAACACGTAGTGGATTTCCTCTGGTCAGAATCACCTGCAAAAATCTGAATCAACATATCATCTGATAGTGAAATCAAATCCTCCATAACATAATGCAGCATATCGGGTCTCTTAAATGTGTCTCAGGATCCTATTTCCTATACTCCAATGCTCCCTTCCTATATTATCCATGTACCAACTTACTACTCCAATTACATGTGATATTTCTAGTTTTGTACAAAACACAATGAACAATAGACTACCCAGAGCTAATGCATATAGTAATTGAGACATTTCCATCTTCTATTCTTCACTACTAGTAATAATTGATGAGGATAAATTGAAATTAATGGGACGAGGGGTAGATATTGGAATATAGTCTTGTATGTTGAAGAGTTTCAACACATTTGTAATTAATACTTCAAAGATAGATAAATATTCTTATTATTTCTGTCTCAATAAGTCTAAATCCCATGAATCTTGGTTTTAGGGGTGTCCTTCGAATGCACATATCCATCACCCCAATGCTCAACCATCCTCATGTGGATAATCATGAGGATTTCGAGACACTATAGCCGGCCTATGGGGTCATGAGGGCGACAAGGCTCAAAAAATCCAAAATGGTAGGCCAAATGAGTGGTATAAAACCCACCATTCAGGATGCCCTAATGGAAATGGTTCATAGAGTGGGAGTAAGAGCCGGTGTGGAATGGGGGGTCAAGCAGTCATGCCTAACAATACAAGTATGAATGTCCATTTTGTGGTAAGACATGAATCCCATATCTTCGTGTAGAGGAAAAATGAAGGTGCTCGTGCAACAGGGAAGGAAAACAAGGGACACGGCAATTATGAGCGTTCTCTTCTGTGAGTTGAGGGAGTTCCTATGGTCTGGCCCTACAAACTACTACAACATCACAATAAAGTCATAGTGCTCATGCTTCGTAAGGGTGGAGATGGTAGGTGGGGTGAATGTATGGGGGTATAAGACACACCCTGGCCCACAATATTCCATGGTAAGTGAAAAGGGAATCCAACTAGCCGAAAGAAAACTTGGGTAGCAGTATCGTGGGGCATTTAGAATTAGGCTAGATCATCGAACTCGAATGATGCAATGAACTCCAAAAATATATCTCTATAAGAAGGATTAATGACCTGGAGTGTCTCGAGGAGATGATTATATCAAAAGATCCCATCAATATCCTCTCAGATGACATGAATCTAGGTAACATTTACATCTAGGATGTGGCCTCTCAATTTGAAAGTGTGTGGGGGAAATCGCTGCAATCTGTGTTCTGTAGGATGACCCACAAGAACCATCAGGCATGGATACGGTAGAGGGAGGAGATGATGTGGTATGAGTTTAAGTGGATCCACTGGTGCCTAGGGAGAAGGGAAAGCTATACTAGAAACATATGTAGCAGTGGATACTGGAGCTAATGTAATGGAATGGCCAGTAGAGGGTGGATGTACCTGCGCAGTCTGGGCTACCGCTGTAGTGGTGGGTTGCGCCAATGGGGTGGACCCAGAAGAGGAAACTGGTCCACCAGAGCTCTCAGAAATCATAGAAGGTATGGATGCTATAGGGGCATGGAGGGTTTCCACTGGAGTGACCATAATGAAAGATGACTTAGAGGGAGGTACCATTTGTAGATGATGTAGTGCGACCAATGTTGTGGGCAAGAAAATTGGGAAATCAATGGTGGGTCACTCGGAATCTTAAAGACAAATCTGACTATGAGGGTGCCACTAACCATCAGGAATAGAAATTGGTCACTTCTTGGTGGTGGTATCATCAATTGAATTAGATGAACAAAAATAAAAGAACACAAATGAATAGAAGAAAAATAAGAATGAAATAAAATTTGAGAAAACTGTAAAATGAGGAGAACACAATTTTTCGATCTAGTGTATATGAAGTATGATCTGTGAAGAACCCATGTACACTAGATAGGCAAACCTCAAGGCCATGTTGTTGGGAAAATTCATGTACACATCTTGTATCAAGGTGTTCACACCATGTGTTTCAACATGGACTGGTGCCCATGTAGGTAACCAGACAAGAAACTAAATTGGAATGGGATTAGACAAATATAGACCATGGGGAAAGGGGTACCCACCGTGTGGATCAACATGGTATGGAAGGAATGTACACCATCCAAAACAATTCCTCTGAAGGGATAGATAACACAATGTGTATCGATCATACACATCGTGTGCATTGACATGGGAAGGGGTCGGGTCCAAAAGGACATAGGCCGGGACAGGAGGCTAGGGGAGGCATGGTACATGGTGTGTCCCGAACGTACTTTCCATGTACGTTTAATAATTTTAAAACATTCCATGAGTGGTTGTGTACAAAATTAACATGGCAATCATTCTTACCCCAACAAACGTACTGAGTGGGAGCCTCGAAGAATCACCTAATTTGAAATTTCCCGAAACACCAATGAAATCATTAAATAGAGGGAAGATAAGCTCATACCTGAAATATGGATCAATGTGTTAATGAAATCAGAACAAAAAAATATGGAAAATTGAAGGATTGGCCTTGGGAGAAGTGGATGGGATGATGGAGAAGAAAACAAGGAGGTTGGGGGATGGGGGTTTCATGACATGGTTTGAGGCTGGGTAGGTCCCTGGCCTTTATATTCTATGTACACAGAGTGTAATAATGTGTACACTCTGTGTATGTTTTAATTTTTTTGTTATATATATATTAATAATAATATAATAAAATTAGTTATGTACAACATAATAATTTATAGGAGTCAAATAAATTAATGAAAAATAATCTTTTACATGTAGTCTATCAAAGGATTACACAATGTGTGTTCAAAAATGTGAATAAGATTACTGCAACCATTGGTATAGTGCTTAGGGCATGATTTGAACTAGTGATCGGTCATTCCTAATGAAAAACGTCAACCAATGGAGCCAATGATGCATTTCAACCTATTTTAGTTACTTTTAATATTAAAATCAGTGGTACAGTTCTACATGGGATGATGAAAACACAAGACATGTGGTTTTTATTAGAATAAAAGGGATGAAGCAGGCAGTATATCTAAGTTTGAACCCATGTCTTTTGAATCCTGCTCTAGGACTCTTCCAGTTTTCCAACTTCACCCACAATAATTTTCTTCTTTCATAAACTATTAAAATTATCAACGAAAAAATTGTCCATATGACATATATCAAAATGAACATTGTGTGGTTTGTTAATATAAAAAATAATGGAAATGGCCCGGTTGTCTGGATTCAACCCTAGGTCTTTTGAAACCGGTTTACATCCCTAGCCAGCCATTGCATCCCCATCATGGGTTTTTGTTATATAGAAAACATATATTTTATTTTAAAAAGTACCACACACACCATTTAATTAAACAATTGTTTAAAAAGGATGAACCTCATGCTAAATGTAGGTATATAGGTATTCAAACCGACGATGGCTCGTACATATATTCAGGGAAATTACCATAAGAACTGATATAGTCCATGTTTATTAAATTATTTAATATATAATAAAAATATTAGAATATAAACTAAAATGTTGTGTACCCACTGTGTGTATAGGTGGTACACAGCATGTAACCACTCAGTTTCCTCCCAGGAAGCACCTTTGTTTTATGTCTCTGGGTCGACCTTACGATTGAGTCCTACTACCCAAATTGTATGGTAGAGATAGTACCCACCATGTCATTCATCTGAAAATAGGTATTCAGATTCTTGACATTTACCTTGACTATTCGAGCATCGACTCCAGCAACTTCCAACACACCACGGTGGAAAACTATGATCACCTTAAAAGGTCCCTACCACCAACACATTAATTTATCTTCAAAAATCTTTAATGGATGTTAAATGATAGTACCTCATCATAGGACTGGAATAATTTCTGATAGATCATGAAGCTATGGATTTCCTTTGACTTCTCTTTATATATCTTGGATTTCTCATATGCCTCCCACTGAATCACATCATGTTTTGTCAGATGAAACATGTGATTTTCATCTATAGCTCGTAGATTGTAGTTCCAGGTCTTCACATCCCAATTGATTTTATGATCTTTTTCCACTCATAAATGGAATGTATTCCCATAAATCAACCCGAATGGGGGCATACATAACTGTGTTTTAACGGTTGTCATGTATTTTCACAAGGGTTCATCAAGATTCTTGGACCAGTCCTTCCTTTAAGCTTCCACTTTATTCTCCAGGATCTACTTTAATTCATTGGTTCAAAGTTCCAATTTTCCACTGGATTGTGTATGATAATATTCCCCATATAATACAGCACACCATTCTTTAGAATCACATCTTGACTCAACACATTTTCAAAATGCATCCCTCTGTCACTTATCATATCCTGAGGAGCATTGAACCTGCAGAAAATATTTTTCTTCAAGAAGGCCACAACGACCTTTTCTATATTATGTATGGTGGTTGCAGATTCCATCAATTTGACGCATAATCTAGAAAACTGGTATGTAAGGTTTTACTAAATATGGGGTAAAGAGGACCATGAAATAAATACCACATACATCAAAGGCATCAACCTCAATTATTGGGTGTTGAATCATTTCATCTCGGAACCCCATGTTACATTTTCATAGAAACCTATCATAATAATGGTATAAAATACCTGGTATCCGTGTGCATGGTTGGTCCAATAAAAATATATTGGATTATTTTAGCTAATGTTTTGTCTGGACCATGATGTCCCTCAGGTAAGGAGGAATGGAAAAATTGAAAAATTCCTAGAATCTATGTTTTTAGGATGCAGTGGTGGATCACCCCCTTTCCACAAGAGTGGAAGAGGAGCATGTATTCCTAGAAATATCTTTTCACTTGAGACATAAATTGTTTTTATTGTTGGAATCAATTACTAGACTGAATGACTATGGTAGAAAAGTAATTGGATATGTCAGAATAAAAAGGATGAGGTGTAACTCTAATGGGGGAAAGTTAATTGTCTGGGATGCCCTCCTTTATCTCTATATAATCTTCTCTTCCTAAATGAGGCAATTACTTTTAGGAGATATGATCGACAACAACATTCTCACTAACATTTTTATCAAGGATATCCATGTAATATTCTTAGAGGATAAGAATCCAACATATGAGTTGTTTTTTTCATCCCTTTTTTTCCATAATCATTTAAGAGCTTCACGGTCTTAGTAGATAGTAACATTGGAGATCACTAAATAAGAGTGTAACCTATCAAATGAAAGTAACATTGTAATCATTTCCTTCTGCATGGTAGTATAGTAAATTTTTACTTCATTGAGGGATCTTCTAGAATTATTTATTGGTATATTGACTTGATATAGAAACATCACATGAACTAATCCCACAATATATTCACATGTATCACACATAATCTCAAATTTTTCTTCCCAATTTGGAGCAATCATTATAAGGGATTCTATCGGTTTTTTTGTCAGAAGTTGGAATGATGTGGTGCAGGATTTTCCAAATTCAAATATCAAATATTTTGAAAGAATATTGGATAATATATCATTGAAATGTCATGAACAAATCTTCTGTATAATAATGAATTACCAAGAAACAATTGTTTTCCCTTGACAGAAGTATTGACAGGTTATTGTGGGATGAATTCAATTTTGGATGGGTCAAATTCAATTCCCTTATTAGAAATATTGATTCCAAAGATGATTCCATTTTGTACCATTATGTGGCACATCTCCTAGTTTGAAACCATATTGGTGTTCACATACGATTACGGGAAAAATTCCAAATTTCTTATGTAATTGTTGAATGATTTTTCATAGACTGAAAGTCATCCATAAAGACATCTAGAATCTTCTTGTCCATATCCTGAATATTTCCAACAAACATCACTGAAATGTGGCTGGAGAATTCAACAAACCAAAATTCATCCTTCAACAGTAATAACATATATATGGTCATGTGAAGGTGATTTTCTCTTGTACTTTAGAAGGAATTGATATTTGGATATATCTATAATAACCATCCAAAAAAAGAATTCATTTCCTGCTAGTTTCTCTAGCATTTAATACATGATATAAAGTGGGAAGTGATTTATCATTTGGAATCAGTAATTTTCCTATAATCCTAAAATTTTGTACATCTTGTGACTATTCATGTTGGGTTATGTTCATTTTTATCAATAGTGATTATGGTGATACCCCAATTTTTGGGTACCACTTGCAGAAGACATAGTTATGGGCAGTCAAAGATCTTGAAGTTGATTCCCACATCTAAAATCTTGATCACCTTATTCTTCACTACCTCATTCATGGGATGATTTATTCGGCATTGTGGTCGCTGAGAGGGCTTGGATCCATCTTCAGGTAGCACCTTGTGGGTGAAATTTTTTGATCTGATCCCCTTAAGATTAGTTATTATCTACACAATATTTTTTTTCTTTATTTATGGACATGGAGAAGTGTGTGGACTTGGTCTTGTGAGAGAGTGGCACTGAATATTACTGTCATTGTGTGTTTATCACCCAAGTAACCAAATTTATTATGTTATGGAAGAGGTTTGAGTACATATTTTTGGGCTTTATGAACTGAGGGAGAATTCTTTCCACCTCGGCCCACTCGAGAATATCAGGAACAATTGCACATTTCTAATAATGACCTCCATGGCCGATGATTAATAGTAACTCTTCTAGTTCATAATTAGGATAGATGTTATTGATCAATAATTCATCAATTATATGATGAAATTTAGCGTCATCTTCTAGGTGTCCTAAGTGATTTTTTTGCAGTAGTCAATACATAATAATCCTCGTGTTCTATTAGTGTTACCTTCTTTACTTCTATGAGGATATCTTAATATTCCTTTTAATATCCAACTCATTAGATCAATTACCTTTGATGAACATCAATCAACACCTTCCTAGTATCCCATAAGGGTAATCCCAAATTTAGTGGTTCCTCATTATCATTTTCCATGTAAAGGATGATAAAATCAGCATGAAGAATCAACCTTCCCAATTTCACGAGCACATCCTCAACTAGCCTAATGGGATATTTAATGGATCGATGGGTGAGATATAGTGACACCTATTTCGGATGTAAATCATTTATCCATGGCCTCAGAAATACCCCATAAATAATAATATTGACACTATCCCCCAAGTCACAAAGGGATTTCCCAAACTCACACGATCCAATTGTGCAAGGAATTGTAAAACTACATGGATCATTGAGCATTGGAATAAGGGAGTGCTAGACCACTGTTGAACATTCCATACTGAGAGGAAATGTTCCCAAATCCACCATCATCATCACATTTGAGGGGATTTCCTTCATAAACATCATATATGTTGTAATTTGAGTTTATGCCTCTATGAAAAGAATGTGGATGTGAAGTTTCTGGAATACCTCCATGAATTTTGCAACTCTATCATCCAACTTCCTCTACATCATTTGTGTGAGAAAAGGTAAGGTGGGTTAATAAGGATTGAACATCACATTTCCATTAACATTTTTGGCCACCTTCACTTTTTAGAGGCTTAGTGGTGAGGGATGGTCCTCAATATCAGCTTCATTATTAATTTTGGGAGATGGTGGATATTGATTTTCACCTTGATTTGTCGTTATTTTCTGGGGAATATCATTTCCACTTTATAATGTGATTGCTTTGTCCTCCTCATGTTGGTTCCTCTTGATATTACCTCGTAATGTACTAGGTTTCCTTAATGAGAGTTGATTGACATATTTTCCCAATCTGATTCTCAAAGGTCTTAGTAGATTCATCCTGATTTAGAAATCTTGTCTCATCAATTGTGGGGTATTTTGAAATCATGTCCTCTAGCATTGATGGGGGTTATAGATGTGGTTGTTTGGAAATCAGTTGAGGTTATGTCCATTGTAGTTCTTCCTCTAAATGAGGATTTCAATTCCCTTATTTTTGGAAATATCTCACCTACTATTGTCTTGGGTATGGATTCTAGTATTGCTTTTGACCATAGCTAGTTGGTCTTTGGGGGCGAGGATGAGATTTTTTTTGTTTCCCATAGCCAGTATACGAGTTATTTTTCCATGATAGGTTTTAGTGTTGAGGGTACATGTTTGGCCCTCTGTTCTAAGATACATATCATACCTTACATTTTTATGAAGCGAAACATGTCCCTGAGAATTCACTCATGGAATGGATGTCACTACATTCACTGCTTGCTGGGTGATTTTCCACTTGATCATGAGATGTGTTTTTATATTCAGTGCTTCGATATTCATGAACACCGTATTGAAATGGGTAGCAAAAATATTAGTGCAATCAATGTTATGGATGGACTTTTTTTGATTACCCCACTCTGAGTGCCATTGGAATCTTTTTTCTGACATATCTTTGAGTAAGTTGTAGAGTTCCTCTGGGGATTTCTGTATCACTATTCCTCCTACAGCTGCATCCAGCACATATTTCATGTTTTTCATAAGAATTCACTAGAAATTTTGTACGTTAATCCATAATGGAAGTCCATAATCAGGTCACTTCCTTATCATTTCTTTAAAATGATCCCATGATTCATACAGTGACTCTGAATCATGTTGATGGAAATTGTGAATTTCATTCCGAAATGTCACCGTCTGGGAGGGTGGTAAATATTTTGAAAATAATGCATGGAAATACTCATCTACTCAAGAAACTATAGGTTTTAACTCCTTCTTGAAGTGATTTATTTTTGGATTTCATTGTGGCATTCATGTTCATTGGTCCAATATACTGAGAAATGACCACTAATATTACTACCCATTTTTTCTTACAGCTAGGCGGCTGCCATTTTTCCTTACCAGGGGAGCTTTTGGTTGAGGGTGTGTCTTCTACCCCAGTCCATCGATCCCCTGTCTCCACCCTTATCCACTCTGAGTGCTCTGAATTCATTGTGATTTTGCGGGAACTTACTGGGCTTGACCACACGTACACCCAAACCTCGTAGAAGGGAACTCTCATCATTGAACCGTACCTTCATTTCCTTCATCAGTGCTTCAAAACCATCATTTTTCCTCCCAATTAGGATATGGGAGCCATGTTTGGCCATGACAAGGACCTTCTAAATTGTATTTTTAGGAAATACTATCATGGCCTCCCTTACCTCACCACTTCTTACATCAACATTATGATCCATGTTCGTAAGGGAAACCAGAACAGTGGTTTTTATGCCACTTAGTAGGCCCAACTTCTAGGAGTTTTTGAGCTATCTCTCCCTGATGACCCGTTAGGCTCTCCTCATTGTCTCATCATATTCATGATTATCTGCATGCAGATGGATGAGCACAGAGGAGATGGCTATGTGCTTATGAATGATGCCCCAGCTCCTGTCGGGGCACGAGCTGACCCAATTTCTCCCACTATTATTGACGATCGTAACCTCCCTCACCCACTAGAGTATCTTCCTTCAATGACAGACCCCCCCTTTTTCTATCCTTAAATCTTCTAACACCATCCCCTTTTCTTCAGTACCATCCTCCTCCTAACCTCCACCAACACCCTAGACTTATCTCCCCACCACCCTCCGCCTAGCCGAGATAGTTCAGTATCTGTACCTTTTTCATCTCCACTAGTCTTCCATCGCTCAGAAGCAGACACAGATGGAGGGTATGTTTCTACTTATCCTCCAGTATATGGTTGTATCACTACCAGTGGCATCCCCTACGCTGGTACCTCCATATGCTCTTCATCCTTCTGTCGCACAGCCACTGCTGACAACTTTTGTCATAAGTTTAGTTTTTCTATCTCTTATTAGCCCATATTATACCTCCACTACTATTCCAGTGGTGCCTGTTGTGCCTACCACTCGAAGTGTAGATCCTATGTCTTTGATTTCTACATTGGTTGCATTACCTTTGGCAGATTCCACTATTGAAGATGACTCCTCTTCTTAGGCGACCTAGTGACTAGTAATTGGAACATTTATTTCCATTATATATATATTTTTATCTTGACACGGGTTGTGATGATGTATGTATCTATATATTTCTTCCTACCTTTCCTCATTGGTCACAATTTCTCTGGAGTAAAGTGGGCTTCAATATTTCAACAACTTATCCTATTTGTCAATTCACCCAGAGGGCCGTATTTTTTCAGTTACTTTTTAATTTTTCATTTGGTTTTAATTCATAAATTTATTCAAGTCATCTTACATTTACTATTTCCCTCATATTCACCACTTACATGGTATTTTACATGGGAGGACCATGTGTCGTATTCAGTGTGGGGGAGAGACTCTAACAACACTATTCTTTTCATTGAACTGATTTACGAGACATCATTAATAGTTGAAATATTTTAAACTATGGAAATTTTTAGATTCATTATAATTATAAATAATAAATTCATAAAAGGTAATTTTAAATGTTACATGCTTATTTCAATTTTCAATGTATTTTTAAATGATCTCTAATATAATATGATTCTGGATTTAAATTATTTGAAATATAAATATATTAGACTGATCATTTGTACTCATGTAATGACCAGATTGAACTATTATATTTAATCATTCCCTAGAGGAATTCTATGATTTTTTTACGTATTCTCTCCTATAATCTATTTATTGTGAGATACAGGGATATACATAACTACCAGAACATGCTAGTTTTTCTCTTTAAAACTTGAATATTTTTTAATAACATTAAAATTATTGAGGCATGTGATTTTTTTCATCCCCATTAACCATGAGACCTACCGTGCATCAGATATTCGTAAAACCCTTAGAACCCATCAAATGCCCTAACAAGAATCTACATTAGAAGCCTATTTTCCCTTCCTGCCCTAATTCATTCATAATTTTGAATAATTATTTACGTGATATTTAGATAGGTATCTTTGAAAAATCATGGTATATTTTGGTGAGAAACCATGAACTTAAGTGTGGGGGAGTTTATCATGTATTCTTTTGGGAAAAAGGTTTTCCAAAACCACATTTTATTATATTATTAGCGGTCCTTATTAAAAAAATGAATAAGAGGGACCTGATTCATTCATTACATATTATTGATGGATTATGGGCCCATACTGAAAAGATAATTTCATAGTAATGATACTATTTGAGGGATCATGATTGGGGGTGCACTTTTAGTAAGCTTTATTTTTAATATCATGCATTATATTTTTAAGAATTTATAATCCTTTTCAAGCCTTTGGGATTTATTTTTATCATTCCATGCCAACCTATAGTCTAAGAAACATTTGAACCTTATTTAAATCTCTTCTGATTTGTGTTATTTGACTTATAATGTGTATTATCAGAAAAATTTAAAAAATATAGATAGATTTTATGAACTTAAGATTGAGCACAACTCTGATTAAATAATCTTGACCGATGAGTGTGGTACATTTTTTGAGGTAAATCATCATGTGGCATATTTATTTATGGGAAGTTAAATAATGTAGATGAAAGAGGATGATATTTTTTACTAAAATTATATATGAGTCATGATTAAAATATCGTTGGAATTGCAATATTCTTTGTGACATTAAAAATCCTCTATTATGGCTATAGTATTTAAAATTATAATTAGTTAAATTCATCCCTTTTTAGAGTATGGATTATTCTATTTTCATGTTGAGATTTAGTTTTTCGACGATCAAATGACTAACTGTAGGATAGTTTTATTTGCCCAAATTGTGTATATCTCTTCAGATATTCTATTGAATATAAAAACATGTTTTTATTATATATATGTGTAGTTTTCAATATAAAATGATTTAATTTGGTGATCATGATTATTTTCAAGTATTATCCAGCCTAAGAAAAATATCATGAAGGGATAGAAAAAAATTCAAATATACATGGCATTTACATCTTACACACTCCATGTATTATTTCCCTAGACACGAATCAGTAGGGCCAATTACACACCCATGTTACCGGTCAGAGATTCTATGCCTTGTGATTACCTTGAATACATTATGTACCCCCTTCTAGAAGTAGTTGGTGGTTAAGGATTGACATTACAAGCCATGTGGGGAACCATTACATGCTATGTACCCCCACCAACTAGGTGTCTCTATGTTCAATTTTAAGGGAGGTGTGGTAGCTCACCCACCACCAGAGAACAATGACCCTAGTCATGTTGACTTGAGTACACACCGTGTACTTTTGAGAACATGACATATATTTACAATCATTATAAATATGATGGAAGAACCTCCAAATTTGACATTCACACTCAGATACCAAAAGGGTCCAATTTCATAGATGCCCAAAGATAGAAGAAGGAGAGAAGAGAAGAAAGCATGTGTAGTTGCTATCTCCCGACGTTATTCAATCCAATCTTTGTACAATTTTCACTTAGGTATCACAAGTTTGTTAGTAATTAGCTACTCGATGTGTGCCTAAATACCCTATATGTTGGGGCACTATATGATTATGGGTTGTTGTTTATCAATTACTATATTATAATCATGTTATTTATATTTCACTCAGAATCCAACAAAAACTCCTAAATATCACTAGAAACCCCATATCAGACTAATAGTAGGATTTACATGGATATTATGATGAATTAAAATTATAAACATCCTTGACCGTTTGGTGAACATATCATCTCCAAAGAGATTTCTATTAAAAATAATTAATGGAAACCAAATTCTAGACCATGGAATTTGTAAATATAGATTTAAAAAAAGTTCACCAGACCAAGCGTGTTCCGTTATATTCGAAAGACTATTATTTGATTTATCATGAAAAACACAACCTTACAAGAAAATTGATTGATTAATTATATCCCCGATGCATTTTCACATTTCTGATCCATAATCAATTTTTTGTGTTTTTCTTTATCATTTAATGTAATTTATCAAGAAATTAAAAGTTAAACTTCTATGTAATTAAAATATAAAAACATCTACTCTAAATTTCAACAGAATACACCTAATTATTTTCGAACCAAATATACTAGATATAGTAACTTCATCTCCAAGTGGTTTGATACCATTCTATCACTATACTAGTAATAATTATTGGTAAATTATATTTGTACAGTCGAAAATAACACTTCAGTTAAAACAATACCAAATCCCCCAAAAGATCTATATGGTGTTGATAGATGAATCATTTAAACCATATATTTTTGATATGTTCATAATGATAAAGGAGATTCATTATTAGTTTGATAAAATATAACCTATCCATAGTGAATGAATTAGGAAAATATGAACCCCCCAAAGGAAGGGTAAGGGGAGTAGAATGAAAAAATTCTCATCCTTATTTTATCAATAAATTTAGACGGCTTGATAGGTTGGAGATCATGTGTTATTAAGTGATATATTAATACAAAAATGTCATCAATGACACCCAAAATTAATTAAATATGTATTATTCTGTGAAATGCATGAAACCCACAAAGTGTTGTGGAAAATTTATGAATTTTAATAAATTTAAACAACCATTAGCATGGCCTATTGATACATATTATGGATGTGGTTTCCATGAACAGATAGAGATTATAATATGAAATGTGACCACCATATATTTATTTAGAAATCATACTCATTTTGGACTCACCAAGCCTTCCACCAGAGTATTTTGATCCTATATTAGATTTAATACATCAGTGGAATCACATTGATACTAGCTTGAGATAATATCATTCCATTTGAATGATGGCCAAACGTGTCACACAAATGTTGGTTCTGGGAACATAAGGGAATTGACTATGCTGTGTTCATATCCTTGGAGAACCAAAAATGAACAACACATTTTTCAAGACATCAAGAAATATTCAATTCTTCCCAAAACCATGTTAGATTTCAAAATGATCAAAATTACATAGTTTTAAAAATAATGGATGTTACATATCTCCCCCTTCAATGACTAATAATCATGGAGAAATGTGTTTATAGGTATGTTCTAACCCATTGGGGCATTGATCCTAAATATCTGACTTTGTGTCCCTTGTATCCCATTGGATATTCCCATGTAGAACAAAATATTCAACATTTTCAAAATAAATGTTCTCATTATTGATCACATGAGAAGGATAAGGATCATACCTCCAAAGGGAAGAAATTTGGAACATGTTATACATTTCTATATATTAGGGAGTTAGTTCTAGTAACTATTAGACTATTCTAATATGCTATGTGATCTAATGTGGTCCCAAAAACCATTGTACCATGATCCCATAGTTTTGTAGATGAGGATTCCCCATCAAAGGTTACACCTATAAGAAAACAGAGTGACCCATAGTGAAACCTAAAGGTCATCATTTATTGTTTAAATAAAATGATTTTTTTATTATGAGTGCTAATTGCCACATATATGGTGTTATTTTGAGGTATTTAAACTTTTGTTTTTGGTTTTATATTTAATTTTTTGGATTTCATGAGTATTTTAAGAAAACTAATGGTGGTTTTGAATTTATAAATAAGGTGGAACACATTTGGTGAATGGTTAGTGGAAATCATGCTCTAGTCCAGTGAAAATTGTGTTCCCCAGAAAGTGTAATGGTCCATACCACATAGCCTAGAGAATTTGCATGTTTCCCCTCCCAGAAAAATTTTCTATTCCTCTTCTCTCCTGGACTGATGTTCTACATGGTTGGCACATGGTTTGACAGACCATGTGGGAAACCATGCGGCCTAAAAATACAATTAAATTTTTGAAACTCCTAAACTATCTATCCCAGATTCTAACCCTTAGTAACACATTTCTAACCTAGTTGAACACTTTTTCACAAGGCATGACACCCTCTCATTGTCTCACCCGTTTCGATTTATACATTTTATATTTTTTAATGGATTGACAAGAAATATTCATTTAAATCCATCCTAAATTCAATGCATTGATATATTCAGTCTCTTTTCTCTTCTTCATTGTGTTTCCCTTTCCATCTCATGGGCTTTGACCTATGTTGGGTAAAAATTAATTTCATTGGGATAATTATTATTGAATTTTGTGTTCTCTCTGATCTATGGGGTCCTTCCATTGTACATTTTTCTATTTCCATTAGGATTTTGAATACTTCAGGAAATAGGTAGGTGGTTCCATGTCTTAACATTTTTTGATGATTGTAATGTTGTTTTTATGGTCATGAAATTGTGTAAAAAAATTCGATGATAGGTGAGAAATGTGTTTCCCATGGTATTCATTGTGTGGTCATGGTTGAATGGTGGGTTTATCTATGTAAAATGATATTTGTAATGTGTGATTTCAATTGATGGAATTTTTGTTATAAAAAAGCACAAAAAATAACTATGAATTGGATTAGTGCATAAGTGAATCATCGGTGACAATATAAGAATAATAGTTCGAGTATACTAGGAGAGTTAACATGATAAGGCCAGGTCTCCCTAGAATTAAAACATTATAACATTGACTAAAATTGATGATGTAGATTCTTTATATCAAGAAGGATATGAAATTTTGTGTCTGGGATTTCATAATCATGATTAAGAGGATATTGGGAAACCTCTAAACCTAATTACATAAGGATTCTCTATTGTGATTATTCGGTATTATATATTTTAGTTTTTGTTTTCTATCCACTACTACTTTTATGTTAAATCCTCTTTTTAATTAAAATTATTTTTTATTTACATAAAAAATTATACTTTCAATTTATCTTATAATGTGATTTCATGGAATTAGTTGGTTGTATCCTAATGGGAATATTGGTTGACAACCTACCTAAATCCTTAGGCGTATATAGAACATGTAATTTTTGTCCCAGGTAATGATGGGTCTTTCCATGATGGGGGTGATAGTTCAATTTCTTATAAATTTTAAATTGGATAGGGTTTGTAGGTGATGGAATGCCATGTTGTCCAACATGTTTTATGGAGTCTTGTTGGTCTAGTCCACCCCCAAAATTTTGTTGCCACTTTTTTATTGTAAATAATAAATGTTAATAATTTTATATTAGTTTTTACATGATCTAACATGGCTTCAATGTGGGATATTATATGTTGTGTTTATTTGTTATTTTTTTATTCTTTTAAAGGTATAAATTTGTCCCAAATATCTTACATGATTCCCAGACACTAGTTTCTAGCTCGAGGGGATTGGGGAACCCTTTAGGACACCCCACAAGCTGAGTGGGGTGTCAGGTAAGATGGAAAGTAACTGGTTCATGAGTATATGGAAGCAGATCTATGTTTTCTATTTTATTAGGTTATGTAATTTGGTATTTTATTGACAAAAATGAGCAAGGGTTGTCTGTTCTTGTGGTTCTAGTTACGAGTGGGGTTTTTTAACAACACATATCAGGACATGCCTTCAGTCACTATGTGATGTTCAATGTTTGGTTTTATTACTCCTTAATGTCTGATGTCTATGTTATAGACTATATATGGACACCAATTTAGTTTGTATTGTTTTAATATTTCATTATTCTTGTTATGGTTATTCTTAATTCTTATCATTTTTGAAATTTCAATGAGTGATGATTTTTTTATTTTACTTGTGTATGTTAAATGGTGTACCATGATTCCACCATATAGACCACACATTAAATACTAGGTTAAAGAAAATGAGATCCCCCAAACCAGTTGATCAATGATTAATAGATGAAGTGGTTCAGGTTATCCGAGCACTGGATCAGGGAGTGAGCCCTAATCCTCCCAATGTTTTGGAAATTGAATTAGGTCTAGAAAAGAACAACGTTCATGAGTTCCTCATGAAACAAACTCCCATGTTATAAGGTAAATTAGACACAATGGGATCTATGGAGTGGATTATAAATGTTTGGAGGGAATTTAGTTCCTAGAGACTTTTGTTCCCATTAAGTAATGTGAATTGAATTTACATTGTAAGGGTCTAGCAGCAGATTCATGGAATTAGTACTTCATGCGGGGATACATGAGAAGATGGATTGGAAAGATATGAAGACACTATTAAATAAGAATTAATACTCGACGACCTTTGAAATCATCTATACCATGGAAATCTTATATCTCGATTGAGGGGATGACACCATTTTAGATTATGTCAATAACTTCAGAAAACTTGTCCAGTTTGCACCAATGGTGGATACTAATTAATAGTTAAAGGGTAAATGGTTTGATATTATATTTCAACCAGATATCCAGTCATAGATGTTTTTATTTAATTTCAGGACATATTATTATGTGGTTGATCCTTACTTGATGGTGGTGACTGATCGTATGAGTAAATATAATTTCTCTTATTCATTTTCATCGATTTTCCAAGTTATCCAAAGAATATATGATAATAATATGTATCTTGATGAGTAGGAAATGGTGGGAAGTGGTAGCTCTCGATACCCATCCTAACCACCATTTTGAAAACTACTTTTGACATGTTAGTTGTGTGTTCCTAGTATGGATGATCAAGGAACATGCAGCCAACAATTCCATTTCAAATAAGACCCTTCAATCGGTGGGGCTTCATGGGTCACTAGAAAAAAAATTAGGATGGTGTTCTATATAATAGTTGTGAAAGATTCCAAGAACATAGATAATTTCCAACTCAGTTTTTGGAATCATGGGATATGAGTTCTATATATATTGGGCATCGAGGAAAGGTTGTATCCACCAAAGGGAAGTATTAGATCAAGTCAGAGATATGATTTAATTATGGATATTAGGAATTGATGGAAATGATTCACCTTCATGCTATAGACACATTATTTGAGGAACCAGATAAATGATTGGTGATATTTTAAGGTTTTATTTTTATTAAATCATCAATACATATAATTTTATTTTACATATGATCTTCTTTTACTCTAATTTTTTCTACCATTTGGAACTACTAAAATTAAAATCCATGGTTATTCCATATTCCATGGATTAAGTTATTCCACATGGAAGAAGGAAGAAACTGGTTTTCAGATTTCAATCATGTGATCTCATATAATCAATAGTTTAATTTCTATGGGACTTATTTATCCCTAAAATGGACGTATTTGATTTAATTTTGAGCATGTAATGTATGGTGAATTTCATGGTGAACATTGATTTTTTTTCTTTTTAGTCGGTAACTTTAATAACACCAGATAGGAGTAATTTGGTCATTAAATATGAATGAGTTCCTTGGTCAACGAATGTTGGGCCTCTACTTCTGATTTTAGGAAATATTTTTTCCTGAACTCTTATCTTTTGTATTTGGATGATAATATGCATTATTAAATTAGGTTTCCTCTAGTGTATATGAATTACTATAGTTTTGTTCCAGAATATTTCATATTCATACTTCCATGTTGGGATGTTCATTTTATCATTAACATAGTGGTGAGAACAAAACTTATATATCATTCTTCATATTTAAAGGCCCCAATAAAGATGAGGGAATTAATGATATTGCTATATTTCTTGAAATCCAAAGGACTCAGTCACTCAAGAGTCTTATCTTTGGCTTCCTTGGATTAGTTTTATAAAATGGGTGATAGATGTATTCATTACCTATTTGATTAAGTCATGGTTGAAATGTAGTTTTCTATGATTAATCAGTGCTTCAGGTACCCTAAATTATTAGTGGGAGAGGAATATTTTGCATAGATAGCCATCCAAAGTAGGGACGACCACTTTGAGTATTTTTTCATTACATTCGGGTTCTAAGATTATCCACTCATTTTAATGGATCTAATAAAATGAGCATCCCATCTGTTCCTCGAATATTTTTTCATTGTGTTCTAGGAAAACATCCTAGTTAAGTATGAGATTGATTAAGAGAATGTGAATCATTTGATGATCGTGGTAGTCATTGTTCAATATCATTTTCTATATTCTATTCTCTCCATGTTATCATTCTAGATCGAGGAAGTTGTGATCCTAGGAGATGTGATATCAAAATATTGGATTTTAGTGGACACTAATTATATTATAGTTGTGAATTCTAGGAAGAAACCAACAGACGTATTCCAGATTAATAGATTATTGTGAATAATAGTATCCTAATAGTGGGTTTTTAGGAACTTCTTAATGATTGAATTTACAATGACCCTTAAAAATAAAAATGGTGTCATATTTGAATAGAGCCTATAATGTTAGGCATAATTTGATGAGCTCATGAAGTGGTTGACCACTTGACTATCTTAATCATTCCAAAATATATAATGGGATATGATGTATACTATGATGCCTAAAGTACTGGTGTTGGGTGTGTGTTTATTCAAGATTCTAATGTTGTGGAAAATGGTTCTTAACAACTCTGATTACATGACTCAAACTACCCAACCAGTGAAATGGTTCTAGAGTTAGTTATTTATTATTTAAAAATGTTTTATCACTATCTCCCTAGGGAGAAATTTGAGTTTTACTAAAAAAAATAAGTTATTGGACTATATATTCTCCCATAATTGGATTAATCTGAGGTAAATCCAAAGGGTTGAGTATCTCCAGGTGTTCAATGTTGATATTATCTATACACCACCAAGAGGGAATGTGGTGATTGAAACCCTATGACATAAGATGTTGGTGCAAGCTACAAACTATTCGAGTGATGTGTTGACATGGATGGGGCATTTGGATAGATTCTAAAGGAAGCTAAAGGGCAGAGAGTTGGAACAACCTTGAAAGAGTTCATTTGAAAACCTACCTTCTAGTGATGATTTAGGAATAACTGATTAAATGTTCCAACTTTATAGAAAACCTTTAAATGGTGGTGAGGTACATAGTGAGTGGTAATTATCCTCTGAGTGAGTCCCTAGCTTCAAGGTTCGCTAAAAGTATCTTTTATATTTTTGGAAGGTGGGGAATCATGATAGCCAATATTATCCATGGAATAATCATCTTGAGAACTTAAATATTTTCAATGAAAATTTATTTATGATTTAGTGACATTTTATAAGGCACAATATATCTCACTTTGCATCTAGGGGTTTTACTTGTCAGCCGATTAAATCAGAGAACTACAGGCCATCCATTTTGTTTCAACGACTCCCTATTCATACATATAAGTGGGAAGAATTTTCCATTGATTAAGAAAATATGTTTCATTACAGATATTGGTGAAATAATTCGATTTGGGTGATTTTTCACCATCTCACCAAGTCCATCGATTTTATTTCAATCATGGAATCAACCAAGGTGGATGAGTTGTTTTGCTTATATGATCATAAATTTTGGAGGCTTCACGGTGTTCCTTCAGCTATAATTTCTAATAGATACCAGCTATTGTATCGTTCCTATTTGGTAAGGTATTCATAAGATACTATGGACCCAAGACAATATTAGTATGTCATAACATCCTCAAACATATGGTCAGAATGAGTGGGAAAACCAAATTTTAGAAGACATGCTCTGGGTTTGTATGTATGGTTTTGGAGGCTCCTAGGTTTAAATATTGTAATTTTTGTAATTTTCATATAAAAATAGGTACCAACCCATTACAATAATGGCTTATATTGAGGTGATTTATGAGATTAAAGGATAATAACATTTATACAAGGTAAATGTGGGTTAGAATTCTTTACTATTACCGAGATGTGGGGAAGAAATGTTTGATAATGTTTGATTGATCAGGAAGAGGGTTTCTACAGTGTAGAGCCACTATAATTCTTATACAGACCATTGGTGTTGAGCCTTGGAATATTATGTGGGTGGTTGGGTGTTTCTAAGTGTAACACCTCGCATGGGTCTCCAACATCTTGTTATGATAGGGAAGCATACACAAACATATATCAAACCATTTGAGGATAATGAAAGAATCAGTAAGGTGAAATTTTAGTAAGCTTTACCATCCCAGCTAACATCGATCCATGATGTCTTGCATGTCTCATAATTAATGAGTTATAATTTGAAACAAAATTATTTCTTTATTGGGAGGAATTAGAGGTTGAATATAATTTTTCCATGTTCAAAATGTTATGGTAGATTGTGGATTCTCAAGTGAATGTGCATTAGATAAAATACATATCATTATTTTGCATACTTTAGAAACATGATGATGATGAGTATAAGACATGGGAACAATTGTATTGGGTGGAAGAGCTTGATCCTCACATATTTTAAGATTAATATTCAATTTAACATTATGTGGTTGGATATTTTTTATTCTGGGTAGAATTTTAACATTCATTGAATTATATTGTGGTATTTTATAAATTATCTTTTTTCTAATCATTATTTTATTATGTTATAAGGTGTTTTTTCAGAATAATTGGTGATTTTTAGGATAGATAGAAAGAGGTGCATAGTTGGAACACGATTATGGTAAACTATAATATAACCTAGTGAAATTAATTCACCTTGGATAGTGGTACTCCCTAGGCCACACATCCTACTGCACAAAATGTTCAACCTCCTAGGAGACCATGTAGACCCCCTAACCTCTTAGACAGTGGTGTCGTACAGTTGGTGCAAGATCTGGAAGACAATGTGGCCGACCCATACGATATTCATAAACATTATAAATGATGAAAATCCTAAACTATCCCACCCTAATTTTAACCCACCACAACCCAATTCTCAGCCCCTTCGAACTCTTCATCCAGAAGTATGCCTCCATATCATCCTCTTCAACAATGGGATTCCAATATTGAGGGTTTTGTCTTAGATATTGAAGAAACAATAATGTATGTACCTCCTATCTTCTCCTCTTCATTTATTTTTTTTCTCATTTCCCATCGTCCTTGAATTAAATTTTTTCCAGTAAGGGTTTTGATTTATGATGGGTCCCATATCTTATATTTTGGTTAAATATTGTTGGAATTGTTGTGCTCATGCCACTCCAAAGTCATTTTTCTCTTGGGTTTGTGGATTCAACCATAATTTTGATGGCTTTTAAAAAAGAGGCAATATGCCAAAATTTGTATTTAGTGGCAGTTTTGGAAAACCAATGTTAAATCGTGTGTTGGGAAATAATTTGCGGAGGTTTTGAAAAATCATCATAAAATGATTTAGCCGTAGTTTAAAACGACGCTAAATCATTTTTTAATTTTTTCTTTTTAAATTTTTAAATTTTTTATTCTCATAATTTATTTATTTATTTATTTGTATAGTTATTTAGTTGTTTACTTTTTATTTATTGATTTATTTTTTTATTTAATGATTTATTTAATGATTGATTGATTGATTGATTTTTTTATTTAATTTGTTATTTATTTATTTCTATATTTATTTTCAAAATTTTTAATTAATTAATTTATTGTCATATTTATTTATTTATTTTCGTAATTTACTTATTATTTATTAATATGTTTTTTTTTCTCATGAAAATATTCATGCACAAGTCCATGTCCATGCACATGCCCATGCCATATCTAGAAATTAGGCGTTGGATGATATTTGAACCCCTTACCTCTTACTATTTCTAAAATGAATTTACTACTACAACATGCCTTTCATGTAGTCAGTAAATCGAATTTAATATATATATGTCTATATATATATTGAAAAAAGAGATAAAACATACAAAATATATACACCTAAATGAATTATTAATCAATAATTATTAATAAAATTTATTAATCAATAATGAATAATCAATAGTTAATAATAAATAATAAATAATTATTAATAAATAATAAATAATAAATATTTATTAATGAATGAATAAATTTTTTTAATTATAATATAAATGAATAATAAATGAATATACATATAATATGGAAATAAATGGTAAATAAAAATAGTAAATAATAAATAGTAAATAGTAAATATTAAATAGTGAATATTAAATTGTAAATAGATCATAGTAACTTGTAAATAATAAAAAAATAATAACAAATAACCAATAATAAATAATAAATAATAAATAATACAAAATACAAAATACATTATATATAATATATAATATATAATATATAATATATAATATATAATACATAATATCTATTATCTAATATATAATATGTTATACATAATATATATTAATTAACATACGATACATAATATATAATATATAACATATAACATATAATATATAATATATAACATATAATATATAATATATAATATACAATATATAATTTATAACATATAATATATAAGAAATGAATAAATTATAAATTAATTACAAAATAATTGAATATATGAGAAAATAAATGACAATTTAATCATAAATTAATAATTAATAGATAATTAAATAAATAATTATTATATAGTAAATAATAAATAACAAATAATAAATAATAATTTATAAATTATAAATTATAAATATTAAATAGTAAAAAATATAAAATAAATATTAATTATTTAATAATTAATAATAACACATAATTAATAATATATAATTAAGAATTAAGAAATATGAAATAATAAATAATAATATTATTAATAAATTATTAATAAATTAATAATTAACAATTAATAAATATTGAATATCGAATAAATAAATAATTAATAATAAATATTAAGAAATATATAATATATAATAAATAATATATAATAATGAATAAAGAATTAATAAAGAATTAATAAATAAATAAAAAATAAAAAATAACTAATAATTGATAATTTGCAATTAATAATTATTAATTAATAACTAAAATTGATAAATTATTATTTAAATTATAAAATTTAAAATTTTATAAAAAATTAACAATTAATAATTAATTAATAATTAATAATTGATAAATAATTAATAAATAATTAATAAATAATTAATAAATAAATAATAAATAATAAATGAACTATAGATAAATAATTAAATAATAAATAAATAATAAACTTATATAAATTTAATATTAATAATAGTTATTAATTAATTAATGGATAAAATATAATTTAATAATTAATTTATACATAATAACAAAATAATAAATTATTAATGAAATATATATTAAATACTAAACAAATAATTAAATAGTTAAATAAATAAATTTTTTAATTTATAAATTGATAAATAAATAATAAATAAATAAATAATTAATTAATTAATTAAATAGTAATAAATAATATATATATATATATTAAATTATTTATAAAATAACAAACAAACAGAAAAACAAAAAAATAAATAATTCCTAAACATTAAGAACCTCTGAAATATCTAAAAACAGAAAAATGACCATAAAATCTGATCTGACACTCCCTTTTCAGTTCCACAACAAGTCAAATAGAAGATCATAAAATAGTCTCCGATCTGATATGTGTTATAGGATGAATGAACAATTGGATCGACAGTTATAACAATTTGAATTTTATGAAATCAGAGTTTGTAACTAAAACCCTTGTTTTAGATGCCATATGTGGCTTTCTGGCAGAATAAGAAACTGGTAAAATACCCATAGAGTTCATAGTAGTCTTATTCATAATTGATCTCTCATCGATAAAAACTACCAAAAATTTTCCAAGGTAATGTCTAAAGACTCTATTCATCAAATCCATGAAGATTGCAGGGCATTAGTAAGTCCGAAGGGAATCACCAAAAACTCATAGTGTCCATACCTTGTACGGAAGGTAGTCTTCTGAATATCTTCATTCTTCAACTTTACCTCATGATATCCATAATGAAGATCCACCTTTGAAAAGTATTGTGATCCACTTAACTAGTCGAACATGTCATCAATCCTTGGTAGACGATACTTGTTCCTTATGGTGATCTTGTTGAGTTCCCGATAATCGATACATAGTCGCATGTTTCCATCCTTCTTCTTCACAAAGAGCACTAGCGCACCCCAGGGTGATGCACTAGGGCGTATGAACCCTTTTTCTAGATGTTGTTGCAGCTGCTGGATTAAATCCTCCAATTCTATAAGAGACATCCTATAGGGGCACTTCGTGATAGGAGTAGCTCCGGGTATGAGTTCAATTGGGAACTATACCTCATGATCCGGGGGAATTCCGTGTAACTCTTCGGGAAAAACATCACTGTATTCCCTCACGACGGGCATTTCTTCAAGGATTGAACTTTCATTCGACTCAAACATTTGGGCGAGTTATGCTTCTTCAAAGGGAATCAACACCCACACCATTGATAGATTTTTTAAAGGAGATTCATGATCTTCCTTTCATTTGTAGAGGAGAAAGTGATGGTTAGGAATATGAAAAGATATTTCCTTTTCCTGACAGTTGATATGTGCTCTATATAACAAGAACCAATCCATTCCCATTATAGCGTCTAATTCCACCAAGGAAGTATTATAAGATTTTCCAAAAGAATCATCCCACATACTCCAATTGGAGAAGAGTCAAACACTTGGGTTGTTATGATTTCACCACATGGTTTTTTTTACAGATATCTCTACTTCAAGGTTTCAAGGATTCGATTCTATTGTTCTAGAAAACATACAAGATATAAAGGAATGCGTAGAACGAGAATCAAATAAGACTTTTTCGATTCTTGATTGAATAGGTAGTGTACCTTGTATGACTTCATTATCATGCTCCACCTCTGTAGTAGTGATGGCATAAGACTTCCCTTGTTCCACTAGCTTTTGTGGCTGCTTATGCTGATTACCCTTGAGAACTCAAGGTTTAGTGAACTAGTTTTCAATGTTCCCTAGCTCTTTGTAGTAGTAGCATTGAACCATGAGTGGTTCTCTCCTTTCATCAGCTACATTCTCCTTCCTTTTCGTGTCTTTTCGACAGTCTTGATCATGGTGTCCTTCTTTCCCACACTTGAAGCATTTCCCCGTCCCTTTGACGCAGTTCCCATGGTGTAACTTCCCACATTTTTGTCATGTTGGTCGTTGATTTTTCTTCCCACCTTTGTCACTAGATCCACAAGCTTGAAACCACATATTTCGTTTCTTATCCCTATAACCATGCATCGATTCTCCAAACTCCATATCCACTTTGAGAGAACACCGAACAACTTCTTCATAACACCCAAAGTCTTGAATTGCAAGTCCCTTTTGATGGAGTGGTTTTAATCCACTAAAGAATCTATCAATTTTGCTATCATTGTTGATAAAAAAACCCGAAGCATACCTTTCAAGCCATGTGAAATTTTCTTCATAGGTTGTGAAAGATTCTCCTTATTTTTTCTTGAGCTCTATAAATTCTTTCTCCATCTTCGTGCGAAGTGTTCGTTGGAAATAATTATTAAGAAATATTATCTTAAAGTCTTCCCATTCCATATCTTCAATTTCCTCCCATGGCTTGGTGTTCTTAATCAAAGCCCACCATTGATCAGCTTCTCCATCTAGACGATAGTTGGATAGAGTCACCTTCTCTTTCTCAGAACAGTGAATCTCAGAAATGATCGTCTACATGGAGTTGACCCACTGTTCCACAACTAGTGGATCAGAAGATTCACAAAACGTCGGTGGGCGTTGCCATATAAAACATTTTATATCCAGTTGTTCCTCTTTGGTGAAGGTGGAAGATCCCCATTATTATGGTTATTATTCATAACATGAGATAATTGGGTATGCAATGCCATGATGTTTTGAACTCCACCTCCCAAATAATTGGGGAAGTCGTTCGGGCAATCGTTGCATTGACCCTCGCATGAGTTATGGCCTGATTTCTCCCGGTTCCCACCATTTTCTAAAATAGAAAAGGATAGAACAAAACATAAATAAATAAGTCATGAATAGCTTATTCATTTAAACAATTATAAAAAAAAATATCATATGGGATCCCTAGGTAAATATTCTTGTGTTCATATTTGTAATTAGTCCCATGCTATATGTTTTCTCTTGGGTTCACTAATCCTAATTCCCAAATAATCTAAACATTACCTCTGATACCAACTATAGTGACCTGGATTTTTCTTACATTACTATTACATCATTTTAAAGATAAAAAACATAATAGTATAACACATATAGGATCCAAATTTTTAGTGTCTGGGGAAAACTAGGACCATACATAAAAAATACAACATCAAGCATAGACATTTATTTAGGTTCTTGTTCTCTATCTTCTAATTGGGACTTGTCCTTTCCTTAATACATGTAGCCACCTGAGGATATACAAAAAAATGGGTGAGATAGAATCCCAATAAGAGGATATATAAGAACAATATACCAAGGGGTGATCATAATCATAACATGGAAAAAAATCATGAACAAGAGAGGAATCATAAATATAAAACTTGAAATGTGGCAATGCATAAAAATGAAACATCATGTCTTAGTGGTTGACTACCAAACATATTTGTGAACCAATCTAGAATCTTGTTCACACATCATTTCACATTTACTCAAGAGATTAATCAATTTACCTAAAGCATATGATCCCTGTATAATTCTGGGCTCACCTATTATAGCATCCCGCCTTTTTATCACATAAACTTTCATTACATTTTACAAAAACCGAGGATCTTTAAGATTTGGTGTCTTGGAAACCAGGAACATTAAACATGAAAACATAAAACATTCATTTAAAACACTTGAATGGCTTATCCTCATGTTCATCCTAGGTTTAGTACTGCATCACATAACCTGGGGACATACATCAAAAGAAAGGGTGAGCAAAAGGCCCAGTAAGGGAAATAAGAGAAACATTTTACATGTGAACATGAGATACTTTAATAAGGTCATGAAAAGAACATTAAGGCATGAGAATGAAACCATGAGGCATATCATAATAAATATAAAATTTTCATAACTTGAAGATGTGGCTGAAACATTTAATATTGACAACAATTTCGTTTCACCAAGGTCCATCCCCAAGGTTTCATTAAAAATTACCAAGGTTATTCATCAAGGTATCAGTCTAAAAATTCATCTCTATAGATTAAGTCTTTACCCAATGCATTGGAGCTCTATCTGGGTGCACCCTTGAAATGTCTTTATTATCATGTGATCCACATATATCATCATCAATCATTTCATAAACAACCCATATAGAATAAAAGAAATGGGTTTCATTTCATAATCATAACGTTTTAAAAACTGCTTTAATGACATGATCTTTATGTCACTTTAAACCCACGGAAAAGGGAAAGCGGGTTTCATGTATTTAAATACCAGAATTTAAAATAGAAAATTTTGATATACAAGTGAATACCCCTATATAAATAAGAGCTTTGAGTATTCACTTAATAACATAAAATATCTTTAGAAAAACGAGAGAGACATTTTGAGACGAAAAAATTCTGCAGCATAACGACTATGTTACAAGGTTTTTCGAAAACATTGAAAAGAGAGGGGACATGGGTAAAACATTCATAAATGACCCGTAAAACATTATAGGGACAGAATATAAGGTATTTAAGAACATGGTAATGAAATTTGAAATTATACCATATGAAATGAAGAACATGAAAGGAAGACAAAAATAAGATCTCTCTTATGAAAATTCGGCAGCCTAATAGCGTTACATAAACTTCAACCAAAAATGAATTGATGAGATCAAATAGGGTATATCATCATATGAACATAAAATATCATTATGATAGATATATAGATCATACACCAACATAATAAAAAGGAACATGCAAGACTTGACATGGAATTAGAACTTTGAAAAAGGAGAAAGGTGCAAGGACCACTTAAAAATTCAGCAGCCTAATGACGCCACTAAAACTTCAAAATACTGAATTGAAGAGATCAAATGGGGTATCTCATAAAATGGTCATAAAAGATCAGTATGATAGATATAGATATCATACCCCAACATAAAAAATAGGAACTTGAAAGAATTGACATGAATGTAGAACTTCAAAACGAGAAGGGTGAAGAACCACTAAAAAATTCGGCAGCCTAACGGTGCCACTTAAAACTTCAAAATACTGAATTGAAGAGATAAAATGGGGTATCCCATCATATGATCATAAAATATCAGTATGATAAATTTATATATCATACCCCAACATAATAAAAGGAACTTGAAATACTTTACATGAAAATAGATCTTGAAAAATGAGAAGGGAGAAAGAATCCATTACAAAAAATTCGGCAGCCTAACGGCGCCACTTAAAACTACATAAAACGAAATAATGAGAGTAAGAGGGGATCTATCATTATGTGAAAATGAAAATGGCAGTAAGAGGAGTATAAAATAACACCCTTTAACATAAGAACATGGAGCATAAAAGAAATTACATAAAAGAGATTTCTTGAAAAGAAAGAGAAAGATCGGATCCCATACCTTAAAACATAACTCTTAAAACTCAATGGTTGGGACCTTGAGGGCTTGGGGGCACCTTGGGAGGACTCCTTGGTAGGTAATGAGACCCTAACATAGTTGGGGAAGAGTGTGGAGTCTAATGGATGAGAGGATGGCTTGGTATTTGTAGGGAATGTGAGGGGACAAGGCATTAATGGCCAAGGGACACCTCATTAGTGGTTTTGGCAAAACCATGGGCATTGACATGGTATTTTCCCATGGTATTGGCCACTTGGGACACCTCATACCTTATCTTACAATTCATAAGTCGAACCTATTGATTAAAAACTTAATACATCATTTAATGATGTCATTAAACACCCGTAACTTAAAAACTGTATTTTCACTATTCATCGAAAATTCAACTTTCTCAGAATAATCCCAAACATTTATCTTAACCAAATATCCATGCTATGATTTAAAAAATGAACTCCATTTTATAAAAATAATTTTCTAAATATTTTTTATTAATTTTTTTAAATAAATACAGTATTCACTGAAAATTCATTTATTCAGAAAAAACCCCAAAAATTACCATAACATAATATCGGTGCTCTGAGTTCAAAAATGATATCCATTTTATAAAAATAAATTTTTTAATTATTTTTAATTTAATTTTTAATTAAAAAATACTATTCACTTGAAAAAACTAATACTTTAATAATAATTTATGAAACTGTTATTTAACCATTTTATTGAATAACATTACTTAATCAAGGTGCCTAGATTATATTAATACTTACTTTAAGTGAGATTACTAATCCATTTGGATAGATTACTAATCCTTATCATAAAATCACTAATCATAATTTAACATTCATCAAAAATCAAGTTGATCTTATTAGACTCTAAATTTCGTACTGAACATAATTGTAGAAGACCATTTTTTGAAAATCATTACACATTTTTAATTATTTAAGGTTTACATAAACATTTTTAAAATATCATTTTTCTAAAATTCATCAAAAATATGCATACAATATTTATCCGGTCATTTAAAAATTCATAAACTTCATCATAAGAAGAAATCCCAATTTTTATTTAAAACAAAGGATTACACAAGGAAGTTACGGTCTCCTTACATAGCCCCTTATCACACCAGCATAAGACTAAGTGTAAGGTGTGCTAAGGTGAGAGAATCTGAGGGAGGCTCGGCTAACATCGCACGAGTAGTAATTTCTAGCAGTTTGAACTTCTCACAAAGGTGATTCCATTCTAGCTTCACACGATGATGTTCGGCTTGGGTTTGGTCCAGAGCAAAGCCCAGTGGTGCTACCTCCTTCCCAATTTCTGTTAGATGGGCTTCGATCGGTCCAAGACTACTGGTTGAGGCCATCGAATCTTCTTTCTATAATAATTAACCCATATTACTTGTATTTAGAGACAATAATCAAAACGTTTAGTTTCCAGGGGTCATATTGTCTAATGGTCATATAACAGTCAAAACCCAATGGTCTCATTTTAATTATACTCATGTTATCAAATGAAACATTTTTGTTGTGTATAAAAAACAAAATAAAATAACACATAAAATTACGAAATAAGATTTATTCAAAATTTCGGGTTTTTACAATCTTCATCCCTTAAGAAATTGAATCCTCTCAATTTTCAAAATTGGGTTTTGAAATTTCATTGAAAGTCCTACATCGGAAAAGGAGTCAATAAAACTATTACATTAAAAGAAAAAAAAGTAAGTACAATGGTCACCCGAGTTAGCCCACACTAGGATTCCATGTACGAAAACATGGACATGGAGGAGAAAACAAAGGGTCAAGTTCTGAGGGAGACTGATAGAAAACATGATTAGGAGAAAGTTAGCCATAAGAAAATCCCTAACATATGATGTGTGTAAAGGATCTTTGATTACCCAGTAAGAAATGTAAACCAACAACGTTTTTGTTTTACGTTCCTCTTCATAATTTTGAGGAATTCATTTACAACAGAAAACAAAAACATAAGAAAATATACCTATCCTCATGTAGAGTATCATCCTTTAATAAGTTTCTACCCAAAACTAATCTTTTCTCCAAACTATGAGCATTCAAAACTACTTGGTCTCATCAAAACACAAGAATCATCTTCATAATCCGCAAAAGATTAACTATCTATTTCTTCTATCTTTAAACATTATCCCAAAAATAGAAAGGGTAAGGTAAAACACCTCTTCAAAAAGAATGAATCCCATAGGAATTGAAACTAATTTTAAATCTTCAAAGTTCCATGGTACTACCCATAGTTCATCATTGACCATTCCATAAATAACGGTCATTAAGATTCCTCAAAATAAACAAAGCTAATATTGAAACACAAATACAAGAAGTATTTGATAACATAGTTTTCCAAAATAAACTTCATTGTTCATCTCCAAACAAAATCAAGCACTCCTAACATCTTATAACAAATGTAGCTAACCTAAACATATTTTACCCAAGATAGGTTAATCATTCCCATAAGTAACCTAAATTACTATAATTCCACCTTAAATTCATCGATTCTTCAAAATATAAGTCAACCTTACTCCTCAATGAAAATACCGTAGTAATCTATTTACCTCGATCATATAGGGTCCCCAAAATAGTGAACATCTTCCAAAATAATAATCATATTTTAATCCCCTAATCATCCCTGTCATATTAATATGAAAATCGTTGCATTTCCTATCACATTGGTTTTTGGGACATGTTCTTCCATTTCCCACCATTAACTATGAAGAGGAAGCATAATTAGGGGCTTCAGTACTTAGCCAATAATCATGAAAAGGAACTGAAATCATATAAGGATAACTTGTAAAAGAAAAGTATACCCTAACTGGTGATCCCCTAGGTTCCCATCTAGGTTATCCATGATCATATATTCCTATGTGAATCTTTATTTTATTTTATCTTTGTTCCTTTAACAATGGTTCATACTAAGCTCATTAATTTACCAAAGCATATCCCCCGGGAGTGTCATAACCAAGAGTGCAGCAAGGCCCGTTGTCGTGTACTAGTTCCCGTTCGAGTCTAGACCAAGGCGGTGTTTTCGGGTTTTACCCCTATGTACATCTGTGCCAGAGCCACCTCTACCTGCTCATATCCAAACATGGATGTATTTTCTTAGCAACCCCTTACTCAATACTCACCAAAATACCAGGAAGATTTACTATATTTAAACTTTTCTATAGGGTTCTTCCTAGAGTTTTCATATCCTAATTTACAAAAATAACTAAACCGTCCTTTGATACCAACTATAACATCCCGCCATTTTATCACATAATCTTTCATTACATTTTATAAAAACCGAGGATCTTTAAGGTTTAGTGTCTTGGAAACCAGGAACTTTAAACATGAAAACTTAAAACATTCTTATAAAACACTTGAATGGCTTCTCCTCATGTTCATCCTAGGTTCAATACTGCATCACATAACCTGGGGACATAAATCAAAAGAAAGGGTGAGGAAAAGGCCCAATAAGGGAAATAAGAGAAACATTTTACATGTGAACTTGAGATACTTCAATAAGGTCATGAAAAGAACATTAAGGAATGAGAATGAAATCATGAGGCATATCATAATAAAAATAACATTTTCATAACTTGAAGATATGGCTGAAACATTTAATATTGGCAATCATTTAGTTTCACCAAGGTCCATCTCCATGGTGTCATTAAAAATTACCAAGGTTATTCACTAAGGTATCAGTCTAAAAAGTCATCTCTAGAGATTAAGTCTTACCCAATGCATTAGAGCGCTATCTGGGTGCACCCTTAACATGTCTTTATTATCATGTGAGACACATATATCATCATCAATAATTTCATAAAAAACCCATATAGAATAAAATAAATGGGTTTCATTTCATAATCATAACGTTTTAAAAACTACTTTAAAGACATGATCTTTATGTCACTTTAAACCCACAGAAAAGGGAAAGCGGGTTTCAAGTATGTAAATACCAGAATTTAAAATAGAAAATTTTTATATACATGTGAATACCCCTATAGAAATAAGAGCTTTGAGTATTCACTTAATAACATAAAATATCATTAGAAAAAAGATAGAGACATTTTGAGATGAAAAAATTCTGCAGCATAACGGCTATATTACAAGGTTTTTAGAAGACATTAAAAGAGAAGGGACATGGGTCAAACATTCATAAATGACCCATAAAACAGTATAGGGGCAGAATATAAGGGATTTAAGAACATGGTAATGAAATTTGAAAATATACCATATGAAATGAAGAATATGAAAGGAAGACAAAAATAAGATTTCTCTTATGAAAATTCGGCAGCCTAACAGCATTACATAAAATTCAACCAAAAATGAATTGATGAGATAAAATAGGGTCTCTCATCATATAAACATAAAATATCAGTATGATAGATATAGAGATAATACCCCAACATAATAAAAAGGAACATGCAAGACTTGGCATGGAATTAGAACTTTGAAAAGGGAGAAAGGTGCAAGGACCACTTAAAAATTCAGCAGCCTAACGACGCCACTTAAACTACAAAATACTGAATTGAAGAGATCAAATGCGGTATCTCATCAAATGGTTATAAAATATCAGTATTATAGATATAGAGATCATAACCCAACATAACAAAAGGGAACATGAATGAATTGACATGAAATTAGAACTTCAAAACGAGAAGGGTGAAGAACCACTTAAAAATTCAGCAGCCTAACGACGCCACTTAAAACATCAAAATACTGAATTGAAGAGATAAAATGGGGTCACTCATCATATGATCATAAAAGATCGGTATGATAAATTTTGAGATCATACCCCAAAAAAATAAAAGGAAGTTGAAATAATTTACATGAAAATAGATCTTGAAAAATGAGAAGGGAGAAAGAATCAGTTACAAAAAATTCGGCAGCCTAACGGCGCCACTGAAAACTTCATAAAACGAAATAATGAGAGTAAGAGGGGATCTCTCATTTGGTGAACATGAAAAGAGAAGTAAGAGGAGTATAAAAGAACACCCTTTAACATTAGAACATGGAGCATAATAGAAATTACATAAAAGATATTTCTTGAAAAGAAAGAGAAAGATCGGATCCCTTACCTTAAAATGTAACTCTTAAAACACAATGGTTGGGACCTTGAGGGCTTGGGGGAACCTTGGGAGGAATCTTTGGGAGGTAATGAGACCAGAACTTAGTTGGGGAAGAGTGGGGAGTCGAATGGATGAGAGGATGGCTTGGTACATATAGGGAAAGTGAGGGGACAAGGCATTAATGGCCAAGGGACACCTCATTAGTGGTTTTGGCAAAACCATGGGCTATCCCATGGTATTTTCCCATGGTATTGGCCACTTGGGACACCTCATACCTTATCTTAATATTCATAAGTCTAACCTATTGATTAAAATCTTAATACATCATTTAATGATGTCATTAAACACCCGTAACTTAAAAACTGTATTTTAACTATTCATCAAAAATTCAACTTTCTCAGAATGATCCCAAAATTTCATCTTAACCAAATATCCATACACTGATTTAAAAAATGAACTCCATTTTATAAAAATATTTTTCTAAATATTTTTAATTTATTTTTTAAATAAATACACTATTCACCGAAAATTCATTTTTTCAAAAAAAACCCCAAAAATTACCATAACATAATATTGGTGCTCTGAGTTCAAAAATGAAATCCATATTATAAAAATAATATTTTTAAATATTTTTAATTTAATTTTTAATTAAAAAACACTATTCACTCGAAAAGACTAACACTTGAATAATAATTTATGAAACCGTTATTTAACCATTTTATTGAATCACATTACTTAATCAAGGTGCCTAGATTATATTAATACTTTCTTTAAGTGAGATTACTAATCCATCCGGACAGATTACTAATCCTAATCATAAAATCACTATTCATAATTTACCATTCATCAAAAATACAGTTGATCTTATTAGACTCTAAATTTCGTACTGAACATAATTGTAGAAGACCATTTTTTGAAAATCATTACACATTTCTAATTATTTAAGGTTTACATAAAAATTTTTAAAACATATTTTTTCTAAAATTCAATCAAAAATATGCATACTATATTTATCTGGTCATTTAAAAATTCCAAAACTTCATCATAAGAAGAAGTCCCAATTTTAATTAAAACAATGGATTACACAAGGCAGTTACGGTCTCCTTACATATCCCCTTATCACACCATCCTAGGACCTAAGTGTAAGGTGTGCTATGTTTAGAGAATCTGAGGGAGGCTCAGCTAACATCTCACAAGTAGTAATTTCTATCAGATTGAACTTCTCGCAAAGGCGATTCCGTTCTAGCTTCACACGATGAAGTTCGGTTTGGGTTTGGTCCAGAGCAAAGCCCAGTGGTGCTACCTCTTTCCCAAGTTCTATTAGATGGGCTTCAATCAGTCCAAGACTACTGGTTGAGGCCATCGAATCTTCTTTCTATGAAAATTTACCAAGATTACTTGTATTTAGAGACAATAATCAAAACGTTTAGTTTCCAGGGGTCAGATTGACCAATGGTCATATAACAGTCAAAACACAATGGTCTCATTTTAATTATACTCATGTTATCAAATGAAACATTTTTCTTGAGTAGAAAAAACAAAATAAAATAAAACATAAAATTAGGAAACAAGATTTATTCAAAATTTCGGGTCGTTACACCCGTCACTTTGAAACATTCAAAATTGCACTATAAAATTTCGGGTGCACCCATCACATCATAACATTTTAATTATCATGATTCCCACATAGAAAACATATCAAAAGTGAACATAAATAACCCATTTAAAGGAATGCATATCATCTCATAATAATATATTCATATGCATTGGGTTCTTGAATGAAAGAGGGAACAACATACCTGATACAAGAACCATCAACCATGAATGAGAGGTAAAAGTTGAGTTCTTAAAAGAATAGTTCTTTTGGAAAACATTTTTATTGACATAAAAGTAATTAGAAAACATGTATATCCCAGAAAAGGAAATGCAATTATGAAAAAATTATCTTTAAGGTGTGACCATATCCAAAATAGAGTTAAAGAGGCAGAATCCAAAGGATGAAGGTTGGGTTCGAGAATTTATGCTTACCTTGTACCCGAATGATTCCTTCTCTTTAATGTCCTATATAATGACATTATATTCATTAATTAGAAATCCTGAACCATTTGTACATTAATATGGTTCATTATGGTTTCATTATGTCATATAATGTTCCTTTGTATGACTTACAGAGTTTAAAAACATTGTTCGGGGATGTTCGTTTTTATGGGTTTTCTTGGGTGGTTCAATTGTATTCTTAAATTGATGTTTCGGTATAACTTTTGTAAACATAAAGAAATGATATTTCATGTAATTAATGTTATTAAATGATTTTTAATGATCTTATAATGAATTATATTAGATCCTTGTGGATGAATCATTAGATAATAATTAAATGATGGTTATTTGGGTCAATTTGGGCGGTTTTTGGATCACAACGAACTTGTTTTTACTTATCACTTAGTAATATGATCATAAGATAGTTCTAGATCTTTAAATAGGAAATAATACATATAATATGTTCTGGTTCAACCATAAAAATGGTTCGTTACCAGATCCAAAGGTAGAAATGGAAGAATAAAGCATGTCGTTCTTGAAGGTGATAAATTAACACCTTACGAACAACGAACTCCTTAATAAAATAAAAGGAAGAGGGAATGGGTGTTGGATGATATAATATACAATTAGAATCATAAAATTACAATATATTTATAATACTAGATTTACAATATAATTTGGATGAAGATAGGTGGGGAGAGATCAAGAAATGAACTTGAACTTGAAAAAAATTTAAAGGAGAAGAGGGAGAGATATTACCTCTTGAATCCTTCACATGAGAACCTACTTAAGGGCCTATTCATAGTCTTTTGATGAGACCAGAAGATCTTGTACATGGGGGAGGCGCTAGGGAAGGTTCTTGTGAAGAGTTTATAGATGTCATGGAGCTTGAGAGTTGTGAGGAAACGAGGGTGTGAAGGGTGGCTTTTATAGTGGAGGGGAGAAGAGTTTCCTTAATATAAAATTCATTATTTTATTAACTTCCCCTAAGACAAGGAATAGTGAGTCATCCATGACCAGGAATAGTTAATAAGGAATTTTAGTTCTAGATTTTGGTGCTTACATAACTTGTGATGTCAGGAATATTGGGATTTAATTATAATTTATTTATACGGTAAACTAATGTATTTAACTATTCACCAAAAATTCATGTATTTCAGAAAAATCCCAAAAATTTACCCCAACCAATTTTGGATGTGTAGAATACAAAAATGAAGTCCGTTTTTCAAAATTAATTTTCTATATATTATTAATCTAATATTTAATTAAAATAATAATTTACATAAAAAATAGTTTTTTAGATTAAAACTGATTTTATAGTGTTTTCAAAAATTACGTGGGGTATTATAGAATTATATAAAAACTATAATACATTGATTAAATAATTTATGAATAGAATTTAGGGAACAAAATATTCTTTTAAATTACCTATTTAATTGTAACTAATTATTTATGACTTACAAACTACCAAAATGTTTACTAGGGTCAAATTGTCACTTTCTAAGATGTCCAAATTTTATTTTATTATTCATAGGTAATGTTTCTCTTATGATGGATGATTTAATATTCATAAGGGTCATATTACTATTGATAAGGGTATGTTACTATTCCTAAGGGGATGTTACTATTCACCAAAAATTATTTTTGTTTCATTAGACTCCAAAAATCATCTTGAACACATCCATGAATGTCAGATTTTCAAAATTCCAAACATAGGAGTGACAAACTTATGTTTAAAGGTCACTTATCACTTAGTAGTTCATTATTTTTTGTTTTCATGTTATTTTATGACATGTTTATAAGAAGGGAAATTTCATTGAAAAACGTTGGATCTTTACATCTACTCTTCGATTATATTATACGAATGAAACCCTCTTTTACCTGAATATGACGGTATCCTGGTCATATTTAAATATTGGATAACCACTAGGATAACCATAATGTTAAAATATTTCATAAATACATTGAAAAGGGTATCTATTATTCATAGTCACAAGGTTAATCATCCAAAAATTGACAAATAATAATTTAATATCATCAAACTTCTTTGCGAAAAACAAATGAGAACCTTAAGGGGGTGATCTTGGTCAATTAAAACAAATCGAATCCAAGTCCATGACCCGAACATTGTGTTCCTTAAAATTAACCAACATAATATGATATGGAGTATTTAATATAGGTTATTATCCAATCATGAGTTTTGTATCGAAGTCAATCCCTCTATTAGGAGGTTTTCATGAGAAATCATTTTCAAATACATCTCAATAAATGAGTTATATAAGATAAAAAATTAAGGAGGAACTTGTGGAACCACTAAAAGATCCAATATTGATACATAACCCATAATAGATCTAAAGGGAATTAGGTTAAAATTCAATTTACTAACTATAACACCGCATTCACTAGTCAAAAATATCATCCTCCCATATGTGTAGTAAACCATAACCATCTCTTATAGTTTTCCATGTGCATCATGAAATTGGGAAACCAACACATGTATATAATCAGATTGAATATATTCATCAAAAAATAATAAATTCCTATTATGTTTTAGTTTGAAACAACTATGAGACATCCTAGAAATATCTTAAGGGGATACACTTTCTTCAATAATTAAGTATGAATATATTACAATTTTTAACACAACACGACTCAAAAGTAAATCCAATAAATTAATTTAGTACATATATATGAATAGAAATTTACTAAATCAGACAAGGTAGATAATGACATTGATGTGATCAAGATTATTCCACAAATCAATAATGATCCAACTTTATCATTATCTACATATTAGTTTACTATAAAAACTCTATCATGATCATCTCCACAGGCCTTCCCCTCAGGAACATAATTCAAATGGACTATTTATGTTTCTTGGCAATATACCTAGGTCAACTCCATGTCTAGACCATACCCCATTAAGAATAATTTCATAACACCCATGAACGATACTATTTATAATTCCCTATCTTCCCACACTAATGGAACTCATTCCATGACCATGGGAATTTGTTTTAATAATGATTAATTTTCCACACATGAATCACTGATGAGTTTCACCTCCCACATGGGGGATGAAGAAATTTACCAATATCTAATTGAATACCACTTCCAAACATCAACCCCTTAGTTTTTCTATTCATGTTACAATAGGAGACACCATCTTTATCACTAGGAAATCATCCTCAAGATCCATAATGTCCAATAAGAACACTAGAAGCTATGTTCTCATTCAGACCCTTCTTGATCATCAGGGCCCTGTGAAGTACTTCAGAACATATTTTCTGGAAAATTCTTCTAAACTGTTTCCTTGACTCTGGTCAGAGGTTGTTCGCATGTTTCTGGTTATCTTTGCGTCATTCCCAGCCAATATAGGGGTGAAGAAGTAAAAATACATGAATCAAATGCATTTAAATGTCCCTAAAATTAGTCCCTAATGATGATCCATATAATGTTGAGTATGGTGTAGCTTTATAACGTCTAGAAAGATCACATAAATGAATAGATCCTTAATGTCCACCCATGTAATATTTTAATATATTCCAGCCAGGTTCAGGGACCCAACCCACCTCCTTGAAGGTCTCGAAAGCACGGATGCATCCAACAATACTAATAATTTATCTGGGTCACCACTAGATCAAATATCCCCTTAATTATTCCAATCTATTACATTGTATTCTCTAGGCCTCCAATTCCATATAATGTTAGAGGATGCATGAGCTAGATGTCCCGGGAATAATTGACCATTATCCTGGGAGATATTTTTCATTGAATACAAATTTATGGGAGGAATCCAAGATGTATTACATTTTTTTTACTAAATCATTGGATAATGGAAAAAGAATTAATTAAATAGCTTAAATAAGACATACACCAAAGTATTTTACAGGAACTCACTTGAAATTTATGAAGAAAACTTGTTATATAATGTTATTCATAATAAGAAGGCATAACTGTCACAATACTACCTAAGGGTCAAACCTATTGGTCCTCACCTTCACATTATTCATATACATAAACGTATTGAAACAAGAATTCCCATGATCAAATAATCATAATTCAAGTATATTTTAACATGAAAACACAACGAAAAATCAAGAGATATAATTAAATGAACTACCATTGATTGATTTGTTATAGATATATATAAAAATTTATTTTATATTCCATTTAATGATTCATGAACACACCAAAATACCATAAATTATAATATCAACCCATACTAAGGATTGACATGAAACCATAACACCATATATATAACAATCATTTCATCACCATAAACTCAATAGACCATACCATTAGAGCTATATAAGAACATATATGACTCCACTACCCAAGTTACACCCATCCTAACTCCTTTAAATAATCACTAAATATAGTGAGGAGGAATATTAATATAAAGAGGTAATTTATACAATTTGGAAACACTCTAATGTGAATCACCTGATCTCTATCAGAGTACAAAATGACATTGTCCATGAATCCCCATATAAATGAGGTTTTTTCACTACCTGCAAGGGTATGAATGATTCCCAAAGTGGGAGTATACAATCAATTTCAATATCCATACACCACAATCATAGACAAGTTTAATATCAAAAAAATACATATTGGAGATAAATAGTAATAAATGATATTACATATGGAATTTTGGGTATCATGTACTTATATAAGAAAAATTAACCAAGGACCCAAATGTGTAGGATTAATCAAAAGACAAGAAAGCAATAGGAAAAATAAATAATGACACAACAACATCTACATAGAACCTATTACAGTACTATCTCCATCTCCTTGTTTATATCATATGTTACCTTTCATTGGGATGTTTCCCTTTTTTATATCCTAGATCATGAATCCAGAATGTGAAATGAGATTACATTATAGGATTTAGTTCTATACAAAATTGGACACCACCAATTCATCCCTAACATAAGTACACATTCCTAGGAGGTGTGATTCATGATAATAAGAAATACCTAATCATGAAACAATAAATCTTGTTCTAATAAATCATTTGATAACTATGACACTATAAACCCAGGCCATAGATGATCCATCTCCATAATAGAAGAGTACTCATAATGGAATTTATGAATAGTGTTGTCGATGAGGCAATCAAATAAATCACTGGGTACCAACATAGACAACGAGCATTAGGTGAGGACACAGGGTCATCTAGACAAATACATATCAAATTTTAGGCCCCAATGATAGTATAACTTATTTCTATCATTGCTGGAGCATCAAGGTTTTCATTCCCCACAACTGCCTTCAGTCAAACCATATGTTCATCACACCCCAACCCTATGTATTGATCCACTATCATCATTATTTTGTGTCACACATGTCACCTTCTATATATAAAAAAATATAAGCAAGTATGCCCACCAATTTCCACAATAATAAAACCCCCAAAAGTTCATACATTCAAAAAAATTAGTGAATAAAAATTATTGTCGCATAATGTAATATTAATCATAATTTGGAAAAATTACACACACACAACTGTTGTCAATAACAAAAATGTGTCTCAGAACATACATATGTAAACAATTTTGATCAATATAAAACATTAGTTTTACGTTATACACCGGCATAATCATGTGATAAATATGAAAAATGGTCAATAAACATGAGAACGTACAATCATATCATTAAACAAACCACATACATATGGTATATATAGTAAGGGGGTAGCTACCAAAAGTGGGTTGTGTTCAGCACTATGTTTTTTAGGAGCCACATTCCAAATCATGCATGTGCACAATTAGATCATACCAATACACCATGGGTCCCAATAATCGATTATAAAAATATGAAAAATGGTTGTAGAATGATATTTAGGGAAGGAATATTATGCATATTATTGAACAATATAACATACCTATTGAAGACAACTATCAATGGTGGATCTATTTTAGCTCATTGGAAATGGCCATAAACTCTATCAATCTGATGTTGATCAATCAAAGGAAAAATAATCATCTTCGATATCAATTTAGGGTTCCGGATAACTCCAACATAAAATAGATACGTGGTGAATTCATTAGTTAGAATATGTCTTTGGAATTTTCCGATCATCTCTTTAAAATTTAGATCCAAAAAAATTATCCTATGTTGACTCACTGAAGGGAGTATAAAGAGAGAAGAATTCCTAATGATTCACATTAATTTTTAAATCATTATCCTTTATGAGAAGAGTATAATTATAGGGTTTTAATGAAGAGATTGAGTCAAAACCACATTCAATAGATCCCCAAATTAATTCCACATGGATTCTTTTTTAAAACACCTGAAACCCACCAAAAATTGTCATAGATTCAGTGAGTTAATGAAATTCAATTAGCCATCACCTTAGTGTGCTGATTACTAATATTTTCATAGTCACCACAAGACAACCATTCCCTAGAATTAAATATGATGATACACCGTAGTGGGGTAGAAGTAATTATTTTTTAGACTCACCACACCATCCACCATAATGTGTTGAGGATATTCTAGCCATGGTCCCCATTTGGGATTGTAGTTCAATATGTATAATATTACACCCATCCATGGGTGTGTGGATCTTACATATTGTACATTGATGGGTTCCACGCCCAAAATCCACTACACACTAGTGTGGCCCCCCATGTGGTGCACCATGGAATTCCTGAAACTATTTTTAATACAAAATATATACACACGATAACATTCCAAACCAAATTTCCCATGAAAATGATCAAAATTATACACTTTTATGATTTCAATATGTTAGATTATAGTTGATGAAATTCTAAATTTATGTCATAGATGAATTGTTTTTTATTTTAGAGATGTTTGGATTGTTATAATGTTTATTATATCCATAAACATTGAAATGATGTATGTCGATGATTGTGGTTTTCTCTATGATATGACCCTTTAATAATTATTACTTATAATTCATTAAGATCAATGTTTGGGATAAAATAATGTAAAAGTTTGGTATGACCCTGTTTTTTATTATATTAATGGATGGCTAGAGGATGAAAAATATTAGGTATTTTAGAGGTATATTGTATCTTTTATTGATGAATCTAGAGGTGGTACAATATTATTTTTATCTCTCCCAAATAAGTTCATATTTTCTCTCTATTTTATACCATTTATTAGGAATGAATTCTGTTAGATTACGAGAAATTTTTAAGTGAATGTGTTTGTGTCATGGTATGTGCTCGATACTATTTTGAAATATATGAGTAATCTTCCTAGTATTTGGAATCTACTATTACATATTCTATTATAGAAATTTGAGGGCATATTTATTAATTTTATCACATGTTTACCTCATGGTCATATAGAATGAGATGTAATATGGGTGATTACAGTTATATTTATGAGGTGGAATTATTTATTAGTTATTAAGGAGTAAATTGGGATAAATAATTATTAGAAGTTATATGTAGATAATATATTAAAGCTCATCGGGGTTCGAGGGACAGCTATCCCTAACTATGATCCTGATATAATCTTGCGTGTGTGTAAGGTATTTTGTTTGAAATTAGATGTTGACAATGAAATATAATAAATTTTTATACATTTATAAATAATAAAAATAAAATAACATCAAAATTAATAGATAACAATTTTGTGTGAATGTGTTCTGAATTTTAGAAGTTCATGGGTGATGCATTTAACCACGATTGAGTTTTCCTTGGATAATAGTTATCACTCATCTTTCAGTATAAATTTGTTTGAGGTTTTGTTTCTGATGAACCAGCCCTAAATTATATAAATGTATCTCCATTCTGTATAAATAAATAAATAATTAATTATTTAAGTTATAAAATACACAAGAACAATATTTAATTTTTAATATTGGATGTTTATAAAATATATACATAATTATTCTGTCAAACCTAAATGATAATTAAAAATACTAAATGTTGATAGTATATCAACTCTACAATGACTATTAATAATATTATATATTATGTATTATTAAAAAAAATTAATTTACACAAAAGGAATATGATATGGCCTTGACCAATGGGATCATATGCACTAATTCCCATTCATTGAAGCTTTTGAGGGAGATGACATCACATGGATTTTCCCTCAACTAAAAAAAGATTCGCCAAATTGAAACTAAAGAATATAGGGGACCTTAAATATTATATAGATCAAGTCATAACAATTTTTTCAAAATCATCTAAGAATATACTACCATCCAACCCCCTTCCCTCGTGGTGTACACTGTTTTAATGGAGGGTTATTAATTAAGACCCTAGAAGTTTGAGTTTTATATTTTCCTATCAATAAATCAATGATTATATTGACCCCTTTTAATTAATATTTTTTATATGTGGGTCATATTATAAATATTTTTATCTAAAATATATTTTTATAATAAAGAACAAAAATCGATATTTCTTGTAATTTTATAGATTAATTTAAATGTTTTTTGATATATTGAATTTTTTTAAAAAAAATAAATTTATAAAAAAAAATTATTGAATAATATTGGTTTAAATATAAATGAAAATAAATGAAAATATAAATTAAGGATGTCCAAAGTAATTTTACTAAGGATAGAAACTTTGATTGGGTTGTAGAAATGTGTATTTTACAGTAAATAATGATTTTATTTAAAATTGGAAATTCTTATATGTATAATATTATTTTTGTAAAATAAATATAGTTTTTAAAATTATTATGTAAGATTTATGAAATGGTGAATTTTTCATAATTTTCTAAGATTCTATAATTTTTTTGTCAGAAATTAATTAACATAGAGTTATAAGCTCTGTATTCAATAATCATATTTTTTGATGAATGACATAATGTATAAAATAATTTAATCAAATACCAAACCATGGATTTTAATCTAAAATTATTTTTTTATTAAATTTATTTTCATAATTTTTTTACATATAATGGATCCATTCAAAAATATATTATATTAAAAGGACTTAAAACCAATTATTTTTTAACATGACTTGATTAAAAATAAATAATGGTTTTATATTAAATAATTAGTTTGTTGATAAAAAACCTGACAGAACAACAAGGGGGTCCTAATTTCCCTATATTGATAATAAAAAATAATTGATTTATGTACACTAAAATAGTTGTGACTAATTAATTAAAAAATAAAATACAATAAATTAATTGTGGAACTCACACGACTGATTAATAAGTAATTTTATTTTCTAAAAAATACTAATTAATTATTTTTTTTAATAAAGAAGGTGAATAAATAAAACTGATTGATTTGGAAGAATATATAGAAATAGAGATAAAAACAAAAAGAATATTGGTTTCAAAAATCAAGTTTAAAGGCTTGAAAAGAATTATACCATTTGGTGTTCTTGTGTAATTAGATATATATAAGTTCAATTGATTAATTTATAGTGTCTTTAGTGTCGACACATGCAGGATATGGTGGTCTAGTTATCCCCTTATCAATTAAAAAATCCCCAATGTCCCTTAGACTATTAATTGATGGAACTATATAATCCAGTTTTTCTTAATACCATTTTCAAACCAATTTAACTTAGACTTCCCAATGGAAATTGTGTAGTCCTAAGAAATTTGTTTTGAAATTTAAAAACATATTTTTAGTTTCCATATAATGATAATGAGATAGAAATAGGAGAGGAACAGAAGATGATTTATTATTTATTGCAAACCAGAAATTACAAAAATAATGAAAACATTTATAATTCACCATTTCCATAATGCAAAATTACCATAATCTGATGTGGCCATTTTTCCGTAATTATAGTAATGATGGAGTAATAGAGAAGGTGGAATGAGTAATAATGAAAAATAAAATACGAAGACAGAAATTGGGCAGGATCCCACACAACACTACCTATTTACTGTATAATTGGTCTCTAGATTGATACTGGGTAGTGCCAAAACATCTATGTAATTTTATAAAATTATGGTGACCTGGTTATCAAAAATTCATCCATGATTGATATCATTAATTTTATCAGATCATCAATAGTGGTCAGGGACCATAATGGTGAGTCCCTGGCTAAAATCCACATTGAAAATACTTCTTCTAGAACTGTTTTTTCCATTTTTTGTCATGGATATTACTTTTTCATGATATGCATTCATGGATTATAATCTAAAAATTCATGTTTTGTCATAGTATGATGCATAATGTTTATTCAATGTCCAATGTGTTCCTCACCAACAGCTCACTGTCTGCCACTAGATTTCCCTTAGGACATGAAATCCATAATTTTTATGTCGTATAATGAAATTTTAAAAAGTAAATTTTTGTTTTCCCCTATGGAAATTCATTTTAATATTTTTTTATAACCCATGTAACCTTCCATGATCTTATTTTGTCATCGAAAGCCCTCTCTTGGAGGAAATCACTACTGTTTTGGATCCTTTTCTCTTTTTTCCATTAAATGTTGTATCCTTACAAATATCAAAATAAACCATAAATATATAGAATATAATTAATAATTTAATCCATTAAACTAGCTTATTTTGTTTATCAAAAAATTATATAATAAATTAATGTATCAAATTCCAAATACATGAATTCAGATTTTCCTCCACGAATGAAATATCAACATATTACATATGGAGCTTACCATACCATGCATTAAATTCAATAACCAAAAAATAAATTTACTAAATTATAAATTAAATATTAAATCATCACATTATGATATTCATAAATGATACAATTCAAAATGATACGAATTCAAGCATGTATTTTATTTTTCCTCTAGTGAAATAGACATGACTTTTAATTCATCCATTTCAATTTTTATATTCATTATGAGTTTTCATTCCATTTACAATATACCACAAATTAATTTTTTTACCCATCATAAAGGTATAATTGACAACATATTTCATCATATATCTCTACATGATGTCACTTAGCATTGGATTTCAAGGAATCTGGCATCTCCACCATGTAATGATAGAATAAAAAATAATCATATTGTCTTATTCATATAATTCAATTGACTCTAAGAATTAGGTAAGGTAGATAAATGATCTAAAATAATTGAATATCAAAAGGTGTTTGGGATATAAATCATTGTTCAGGTTATTAAAAGACATGCTCCATGAAAATTTCCCACTATATACATCATCTCTTTCTCTCCCCCACATGATAATTTTGGGATCATGTTACATGTAATAAAAATTAATATCTAATCATCTCTTTATCTTTAGGGTTGTATATTATATTATATATAAGTCTAATATCACATCCTCCACCTAGCACATATGATCAAAAGTATGTTGGTCTAGTACGAGTTATTTTAAATCCTTCTAATACCCAATGTTATTTTTTGAAGGCGAGAGGTGATTAATTAAATTAAATTAATAATACATGGAAGCTCCATAAATCAATAGAAAAAAATCCAAATATATTCTAACCATTGAAATATATCCCTATCCACCAATGATTGTATCTAACCCCACAATTATTTGTTTAAATATCATGAAATATATTTAGAGGACGTAAGGAATCAATATATTATTCTTATCATTTAGTGCATTTCTAAACTAGTTTATTCATCATTTCCACAGGATTATAATGTTTTAATGTGTGGTGGGTAAAATTATAAAGGGTAACAAAAGAGATACATCAGAAAGATTATATTATATAATATTCAGCCAAAGAATTGATAAGACTCCAAGAATGTTCTTGATGAAAACACTCTCATGTTTTAAACGAAATATACTGAAGATAATAGTTAGAAATATTGGCCTGTGAATATGTCTTGAAAATGAGATGAATGGTTCGTACAACTACTCTTGTAAATGCATACAAATTTCTAAATAAATTAATTTGAATGTCAAAAATTAAAATCCTGGATAAATATATGAAAAATTTCATTTAAAAATTTTCACATTCTCTATTAAATCATTATATTTTAAATCATAATCCACATGTTTACCCATACTACTTCATTTCCCCATTATTTTAATTCAATTTTTTTTAAATGAAATTTAAAAATAGGGAATGAAATGTATCTTTACTAGTATATTCCTCCTAGTTCTATGGATTAAAGTAATTATTATAGAATTACCTGAAATTAGAAGAGAAATCACAATAAATAATTCACTATATGGAATATATATGAAAAATATATAATTTAAATATTTAATCCCCTTTCTATGAAATTATTTTCCCCATTTGGATTTCAAATTTTTTACATAATTGCCATTGCTAAACTATAAATATAAAAAATAAGGGATATTACATTCCATTAATAATGAAATTTTAATTATTTGGGTGTGAGTGTTGATCCTTAAAAAGGAAAATAAAGAAAAATTAAAAAATAATTGGGTTACCTATGGGAAGTGATTTTAGGTAAATTAATGGGCTAGACCTAACCTCTTTCAGATTTATCTCATGTGAAAAATGATTGAATTTTTTTACCTAATATGGGTCAATTTTTTTTGTTATTGTATCCATTCCTTATAGGTCGACCTCTATTCATTATTTTTCAAAAAAACACAACTCTACCCAATGGAAGAATTTTCTAAATATCCATCTAGGTGAGAAACCATTTCCTACTTAATCATGAAGAACTAAAGGGATGGTTGTGTTTCATCCCTTCCTATTGGACCCTCTCAGACCTGGTATAATTAGTTACTCATATGACGTCTACAATTTTAACTTTATTCTTTTTAATGTCCAAAATTTGAATCTTCATTTTTATAACAATAACAACCACGCGTTCTTATTCAAGTTTAGTAGCAGTCTAATATTCTAGTACACAATCCTTTGAAAAATTGTATTCACCCACATCACAATTATTCATTACTTGGTGAATTTTGAGACACAATATTTTTCATCCAACACTCATAAAATGTTCTCATCTTTGTAGATATTTTAGATCTCTTACATTAGCTCATAATTGACTTCCCAAAACTAGTGGTGTTCGCTTATCACTTATTTCTATCACTAATAAATACCCTAAGAAGTTGAATTTTTCATAATTTACAAAAATTTATTCAATCATTCCTCATTGAAATTTCACTATTGAGACTGTTAATTGATGTTCAACACTTGTGGGCTCTATTCCTTAGAGTCCTAGGGTTTTGAAATTGGTGAATGGAATTACGTTAAAACTCTCACCAATGTCACATAATGATTCAAAAAATTTATTTTCACCAATAAATATAGTTTTGAAAAAACTACTAGGATATTATTTTCATCTTATGTAGGTGTAATAATACCACAACCAAACACTCCTATGTGAGTGGAATGGGGAAATTTTCACTAACTTATTCTTATTGGTCACCAAATGTTTTATGAATTATTTATTGGATGTAATATTTGTGTTGTATATTACAGAATTAATATTAAAATGAATTTTTTATTGTGTTTATGAAATTTATCTTTTTTAACATCGATCATCACTTGAACTAGATGTCATATAAATTTTAGTTTTTGCCTATTTTTTTTTTGTTCTTATTATTATTGATTATCCTAATCTACATGTTCCTTAAACATTTACAGATCATTAAACATAATTTTTAACATGTTATTCTGGTTGTTTCATTCTTCATTTGGGTAGATCATTGGTTACTTTTCCCCTTTACATTGGAATTAATTTCAACTCTTACTATGGGTATAATTTTGGTCATTTTGTCAATATTCCACTTGTCCAATTTCTCAGTAACTAAGTAGATTTTCAAAAATGAAATTTGTGGTTTTCAGGAGTGGATTTTCGATAACATGAGTAGTCTTTTAGATCCTTTATCAATGATCATTAACCTTCTGTGTAGTTTGTCAGTTCATTGATAGCGGCCTAAGTAGATGTCATAAATATTTCTAATGTCTCCTAAATTATATGGACTTTGCTATTTAGAAATGTTCCTTGCTCATCTTTAAAAATGGTAACACTCAGCTAATATCTGTGACATTGTTTTTTTGTGTCTTCCATCCCTGAAAATTATTAATCCATTTATAATCTACATAATCAATATATTTTTTATATATACCTTGGGGTTTTTGTTGGTAGCCCAATATCATAATCATTTTCTTCATTAGTATTCCATTGTCAAAGCTGTATATCTATAGTTTTTGACCATAAATTACTCATATATATATAATTGAGAAAAAATACATTACCACACCAACAGAAATTTAAGATCATTGAATGGTGTAACAGAACTTGAGAAAACTACCTAGGATCAAGATCATATTTTTATAAGATAGTCCAAGAAATTAAAACATAATGGATATAATTTTAATGATAAAATCATTATTTTAATTTTTTAAGTGGATACTAGTTACACGAGTATTCTAAAAAGAGCGCCCAGATTTGAAGGTCTACTGATGTCCACTAATAGTATCAATCATTGATCTCTTATTAGTAAACTGACAAATTATCTATTCACTATGTCCTAAGTGGATATATAAAAATTATTCAATAATATGTTTTCAAATATTATTAATAATATAATGAATTAATTTTTTTGAAACCATAATAGAGATTGTTTATTAATGGGTTTGAATATGAAATTTTATCACTAAATAAAAAATGTAACAAAGAAATTTATATAATGATATTAAATTAAAAATAATTAACAAACAGAATTCATCCACAATAATGAAATAATTTTTTTTAGGCCTCTGAAGGTGTGACTAATTAATCATGTGGATAATAAATTAGAATATATAAACATATATACACAAATACAGTTATAATAAATTACTTTAAAAGTTGTATGCAACAAATAAGGGGTTGACACCATAATGAAACATAAATAGTTAGTTTATACTTTTAAATGAAAAAATATTACTTATTTTATATGAACAAAGATACCAATGAAAAATAACTTATTGAATAGAAATAGTTTATATAATGGAATGGAAAAAAAGCAATTTGGTTTTGAAAATCTGGTTTGAAGGCATCATGTGGTTTTGTAGCTTTTATTGTTTGGGTGAGTTTGGATTTAGAAATTAAATTGATCATTTAATTTTATTTCAAAGTCGATAAGAGAAGAATCTGGGGTTTTGGTTATCCCCTTAAAGCATGGTTGATTTTCATCAATCGAGCATTAAATGTCTAGATTCCCTTCTATATTGTGTATACAATATCATGGGTAAAATCATCGTTTCTGGTACTTTTTTGTAGAGTTAGTTGTTTTTATTATCATTTTGAATGGGGTTTTGTTTGAATAACTATATTAAATAGAATTATTTTTAAATATTGATTTATGTACATGATAAATATTAGGGTGATTTAATTATTTGGGTTTAATCTTTTAAGAAACCTGATATTTGGGTTATAATACATTAAATTAACAACCACGTCACAGAAATGACTTTTATAGAAATTCCCATGTGTCGAAACATTAACACAAAACCTATACATTGTTCAAATAATAATGAAAAAAATTGTGTAGTTTTTATGGATATAATAATCCATGTAATCTACAAATTCAACAAAATATGTCATTAATCTATATCATTGTTTTTTTAACAAACACAATGCTATCCTAGAGAATATTAAACGCACAAGATATCTTAATCAATTTAAATCCACAAAATATGGCTTACAGAAATTAATTTTTTACCCATAAATTGATATAGATATAATTTTGGTTTATTATTTTAAGGTTATGAGTTGAAAATATATGAAAAAAATGGTACATAATAGGGTAAGTTCACCAAAGACCGACACATACAATGAAGAAAAATAAGCATTAACATTGGATTGAATGGGGAAAAAGTATACTAAATTGGTTTTTATAATCATTTAAATTTTTTTTATGAAATTTAATATTATATAATAATGTTTTTATGAGAATAAGAGAATATTGTAATGGAATGTTAATTAAAATTAAACTTACAATAAAACAAAACATACGTTATTACAATTGAAAAAAATGAAAAAAACACATGAAATGGAAAGTGTAGGAGAGTATTCCCTTGTCTAATAAAGGGATGGAAAATTCTTTCCTAGATCCTTGTTATGATAGGGTCATGATTATGCTCATCCTTTTTTTAAACATCTTCCACTAGTAAGGACAATAGGGTATTATATTAATATCCCAATGTGGTGGAATATTTTCAATAGAAAAATATCATTCAACATAGCTCAACCTTTTGAATATTTATATAAGAAAATAAAAAAATATTTTATTATTTAAAGTTATATATATGGATTCGGATTGTTTTCCCTCTATATTTGTTTTCCCTTAGATTTTTTGAGCTAATGTTACGGCTATTTTCCTAAACGATGTAATGTTGTCCAATTTTGTCCTACATTTTTCATGTGACATAATGTGAATGTGTTTTATAGAAAATACATTCCCTCATATCCAAACTATTTCCTCTATAACCTTTGGTGCGTAACTATTTTATTTCTGGTCCAAAAATTTAAGCTAAATTGAGATATTTAAATCGGATAAATTTCAATAATTTTGATATGTTTTCAGATCCCATATAGAATTGGGTTATAGAAATTCATGTATCAATTTGTACACTTTTTTTGAGTTGGGACTCATTCTTTTTGTCTCATTTTTTTTAATTTCCACCAAATAGTTGTGGGGTTTCATCAAATTTTTTGGTTTCCATTTTTCATCGAAATTCAATCTTTTTGAATAGTCAAATTTTTACTATAGATTAAGCCTGATTTGTTTTGTGGTATTCATGACCCTGTATATGGATAAATAAACTAAATATCCAAATATTTTTTTATTAATAAATAGAAATAATAACAAATATAAAAAATAATAAAAAATTTGAATATTTTTTGTGGGATTTATTTTTTAAATATTTAAATGAATTGAAAATGGATAATTCAAGAGAAGCCCAAAAATTATTTTCAGTATTAAAATAATGGAATTAAACACCATTTATGCCCTGCAACATGAAAATCATTAAAGGGATTAGAATTTTTTTTTTAATAAATTAATAAAAAAAACTCCTCTACACATTAGATTTTTAATTTCATCATCTTTTAAAAAATAAAAACACAAATTAATCATATTTATTCACCCAAAAATACTAAAATTTTGCTTTCACTAATAATAGGATCTCTACTTGATCCCCCATATATAATGAATTCCAGAAAAAACATATAGATTTTTTTAAAAAAATATATATAATTTTTCAGAACGAGAAATTGAAGACTTGGGAACTCAAAACTCACTCCTATGAAGATGATGAAAATTTACTCAAGAAGTTTCCATCATTTCATCCACAAAATGTGAATCCATAAAATTTGAAGTGTCTCTCAATTTCAATTCTCTATTCAAAAGTGTATATGAATGAAGACATAATTTCTAGGGATTTTATAGTCTATGGGACTATATGAATATAATGGCCAATAGATAGGTAAATGGGAAAAGCACCGATAAGTAAATCATTTTGCAAATGTTTTTTGAAATGGCACCTAGAAAGAAATGAAAACACACAATTAAAAGGCAAAAAATGTGTGATGTAATAAAAGAGAGGGAGAAATTTGATAGGAGATGAAATGATGAAATATTTAAAAACACAAATTTCCCCAATAATTAAATAGAACAAGATTTATGTGTTTCTTTTTTCATTTTTTAGAACGTTCATTGAAACAATTTCACAAAAATCACCCAAACTATTTTCAAATATTACGTCAAGGTAAATTATTAGTATTTTGGGTATATTTTTTATTTTGAAATGGGATATTTCATGGTATATTATGAATTCCAAATATATGGTTGACATATTTTGTTGAAAAATATCAATGATAAAGGAATAGATGCACTAGAAGTGGTATAAAATATTATGTACAAAAGGTGACACCATTTTTCAATGCTTTCCAAATTTTCAGTCCCCAGAATTATTAGTATGGATATAATCATGAGATATATATTTCCATGAAGAACATTAAAAAATAAGTAAAAGGAAAGATTTTTAAAATAGATTTGGGATCACAATTGGAATTTCACGTAGGCACCTAAATTATGACGATGGTCTCTAACATTTAGAAAAGCATTGTGAATATGTTTTTTTTCTAGAGCATTGTGTGTATGGGAGAACCATGAAAAAAATGGTATATAATTGTGAAATCATGATTATGTGGATGGATTATTCTTGAATAATAGGAAACACTTATAAATGGGAGTCTACCCCTTTACGAATGTATTGATGATTAATGATGGTTCTATGGTTTTGGATATGTGAAGGTGGTTCCAGAAGGTTGTCCTTCAGAAAAAAAATTATCAAAAAATGGTAGTTTTAGAAGGATATGTATGCCAATTGAAAATTATGTTCATCATGAAAGTAATGCAGTTCACATAATCTATAAAAGGTCAACAAAAATTTCAGTTCTTTTTGATTTCTATGAGAGATTTAAGAAATAAGGCTACTTCATTATGGATATTTTATAATAAGGAAAGATTTCAGCTTCAAGAAGGCATTGAGCATCATGAAAGTTTTCAAAAAGAGATTTCCTAGTAAATATGTAGTATATAGTATACATAAATTTTATGAAAAATGGACATCAATTGGGAATATATGTGCAATTGAATATGTATTCATTTTTGATAATTAATGGAACTACATGTCCATAAACTAAAAGTGGATATCATAAAATAGAATTGGAAAATGGAGGTGGAAAAAGGTGATCCTTCAACTAGCTCTAATCCAGTTAATGAGTTTCATAGAGTGGCCCTTGAGAAAGTAATGACCCTACACTATACATGTTAATGGTAATGATCTATGTCATAGTGATCCATGCCAAACCATAATTTTATTAATGATAAATCTTGCATTTGATACATCAACATATTTTTGTTGAATAATCATTGGACACAACCAAGTGTGGGTTAATAATAAAAAATTTATGTGTATCATGAATGATTAGATTTCTATCATACATTTCTAGATGAAGGTAGAGAAACGTTCTTTGTTTAATGATGAAACAATATCTTAATGGGCAGGTTTTTCATTATGTCACATCATGATTCATCCCCCCATTCTCTTATGGTATTTGATCTAATTGGTATAACATATGGTATCGTGTTTGAAGGTTGAATATAAGTGGTTCAATAATAACTGAAGAAATGAATCGTTTCAATCAAAAATGGATTCTGATCATCGATGGAATCAATTTTCGATTATGGAATAATATGATGTAGAACTAATTCAGTCATTTGGAATGGATTTAATAATAGTATATATGCGTGGAATTTTTTATAGTGTTAACAGTGGGGCTTTATCAAAAATTGATATAGCAGACCTAGATACTGATGCTAAAGGAATCGATACTTTAGGGGGATCCCAGTCCAATGTGATATCTACTATATTGATTAAAAGTATGTCATGTCATGATGTTGGAAATGTTTCTACACATTTATGAGGGAGAATCAAAATGAAGATAAACAAAGTATTAGGTTCTGTGGAATAAGTTTGAGGATCTTAGAATATACCCCAATGAGACTATTGATGCATTCTTTGACCTGGTGAATGTTGTTGTGGAATTAATGAATGGCATTAGATAATTTATTGAAGATATAATTTTTGTGACGTTTATCTATAGATTACTTACACCTTTATTCATTCTAAATATTAATTTATTGGGACATAAAAATCTAAAGGATATAAGATTGGATAGCTTTCATAAAAAACGTGTCACATAATAAATGAAAAATGATAAAAACATAACAATATCAAAGGGGAATTCCAAATAAGTTTTATTTAAGCCCACCAAAAAGCGAACAATTGGAGATATTATGGACGAAGACAATGTGGAAGAGGTCATGTTATTCCTCTCATTAAATATGCAATGAATAAGAGGAAATTTTATTTGGAAGTTTCAACTTTTGTTATTTTGATGTGGAAGGATTGGACAGTTTCAAATAAGTGTCCTAAAAGGATTAAAGATTATGATTATGAAGATTATTAAATTCCTAATAAGAATTAATCTGCCTATGTGAAAGTTATGAAAATGTTTAAGGGAAATTCCCTAAAAAAATAATATAATTTCAAAGAAGATGATAGTTCAGAAGAATATGATGTAGAAAATTTGTATGATTACAAGGATCATGAAGCTGATGCTATGGTGTATGATGATAGAAATTAAAAACAAGGGAATAATGAGACAACAAAGAAGGAGAATTTGAAGAATGATATGATCTTTTGGTCCAGATTGATGATTCACTTAAAGAGATTTATGATTTTTAGAGCCATAATAATGAAATCCAATAGGGTAGTTCATGGAAGAAAACATTATAAAAAATAGATGGAAGAATATAAATTGATTTTAATGATGAATTTGAAAAACTAATGTAGGCCTTAAAGAGAGATCAGAAAGAATGTTGAGTATAAGATAAAAAATCTACAAGTATAAAATAAAACATGATAATTTGAAAAAAAAATTGGAAAGAAAACAATCAAACATAAATATGAACATGAAGTGTAATTTGTCATCCTATGATGAAGTCTTAAGGATTAGGAGAGATTGTTTACATTCATTATGACATTAAACAAAAAGTTCTTTTTGGAAATAGAAATGATGGAAGTGGATCATTGAGGTGATGTAATGCATAAGTAGTAGAAAAAATCTAAATAATATATCTGCTATGGGGATTAATAAAAAATGTAGTAATGGTTGATGTCAGACCACACACAACTGCACCAAGATCCAAGATTGAATTAGGTATAAATCAGAACTATAAGAATAAAAATATCCCACGGGAAAATGAGTAGTGTAGTACGGACACACTTGAATGCACCCCATATGATATGCTATTGTTCTGGAATGATGGGAGACTCACAAAATGTTTGTTCTATAATGAATAAACACCAAAGGGAATAAGACCAACATAGGCAGCAATATAGGTACTAATATTCTAGAACATCTTTTGATGGTCACTAATTCTGGAGTGCATGAATCAATGAAATGGAAATATATTTCTGGTAAAAAATGAAGTGGAACACTCTGATGTAAATTAGATGTTTTCATAAGTAGAATCTCAATGTATCATCAAATGAGATGAAAAAAATTTATTTTTATCTCTATAAGATAAATTTGTTCTATCATACAATGATGCATATAATGACTATCACTCCATATAGGTTATTAAGTAAAAAATATGGATCAAAATAAGAGATATAAACATGAATTGGTTGTAGAAATTTCATTAAAAGTATTGGATCTCACTAGAATATGGACTATTGATAGTGGATGTACCTCCCACATGATAGTAATTATAGAAATATTAATAGCATTTAGGTATGACAATGATGTTATTGCATGATTTGGTAAGGATGAATAACTAAAAAATTTTGGCTTAGGAAAAGGCTAGGTTGGGGAAACGAAGTGAGACATGATGATGTATTGTTTTTTGAAGGTCTCATTAAAAACGCGATAGGTGAAAGTAAACTATGTGACTCATGAAATTCCCTATTCATATCAAATAAATTATTTATCATTGTAGAAAATGATGGTGTTGTTGTTTTGGAGGGAAATTTTACAAAGCAAAATCTTCACATTGTGGGTGGAGAATAAGAAATGTATTTTTGTATATGGAATAAAAAAATAAGATATGTCATAAATGTATTTTTCACATGATCCAAACGTCTATAGATGATCTAATGAAACATAATTCTTATCATGGCCCCCTATGTTGTCCTTTGGTCATACTCATACATGTGAAGCCTCTCTATCGATAAAGGTCATTTGAAATACATATAATGAAAAATATAATAGGTCAACAGAACATCTTGAGTTGGTTTATATTTAATTGTGTAGACTAATTTCACCAAGAGTGATTGATTGGAGGACATATTATTGAATCTTAATTGATGATTTTGTCAGAATAAGATTATTTCTGATCATCGACCACAAATCTACAGTTTTTAGTTGCATAACAACTTATCAAAGGGAAGTTGAAAAGATGATAGGTCAAATAATCTAGAAGATCCAAACAGATAGTGGATCCGAGTTCACAATAGCCAAGTGGGGGAATATCTTGATAAAAATGTGGTATAGAACCATGTGTCCTCAATAATAAACCTCATGAAAATTTAGTAGTTTAGGGATGAAATAGAATTATCAAAAACATGGTTGGAACAATGCTCTTTCGAAATGTCCCTATAGGGGAGTCATGGAATGAAAGAGTAACGAAATTATTCTACACATTAAATAGAGAGTTATTATTTATAAAATAATATAATACATCATCTGGGAAACGTTATGGAGAGAATATAATGTTGAACTGCTTTCAATTCTTCAAAAGTAATTGATTCACTAGGAGTGTGGAGAAAAACTAGAAATTTGAATCTTATGGAGATGAATGGATATATGTAGGATACTCAAATAATAGAATAGCATATAAATTCCAAAAATGGGACTTGGAAAAGGTATATGAAAGCAGTGATTTAACTATAGTACATAATAAGAATAATCTTTAGAAAATACATGATTAGTATCAAGAGCATATTGATGATTTGATATGATGATCAGGGGATATTCAAGTTCTTGGGGCTGATCCATAAGATGTTTATGATAAATAAATTGATGATTAAAAACCATATACTCTGAAAGTATAAAACAGAAGATCCAATATTTGTTAACATAACATAATTGGTGATCAGAAAGAACTCATACAGATAAGGAGGATGAAAAATATGAAACAGTCATCATTCCTATCATAGGTATAGCCTAAATGTTTTGATGATTTATTGGGAGATGAAAATTGGGTCATGTATATGAATGGATATCTTTACAAAATTGATAAGAATCGAGATTGGGAGTTGGTTTTGAGGCCAACTGATAAGAATTTCATTTTTACTAAATGGTTCTTTCAAAACAAGACGATTTAAGATGGTTTAGTGATTCAATGAAATAAGGAATGTTGCACGAAGGGAACTCCTTGATAGATGGTTATGATTTTGAAGAAACATTTGAACCAGTTGCAAGGTCACAGTAAATCAGATTATTCTTTTCCATAATAGTGAAAAGAAAGATCAATGTTCTGATGATGAATGTAATGTTTAAATTTCTTAATGGGATTTTTGAAGAAGAAGATTATATTGAACAACTTGATGGTTTTCATATTCAAGAATATGATAAAAGATTTTATGTACTAAATAGGGACATATATATATTTATGTAGGCCCAAACAGTATGGTATTCAATTCTAGATCAATTTTTATGAAGCTCAATTTCCAACATGGTGGAGTTTATTTCAATCTCAATGTCAATAATGATCGTAATTTCTAGATGATAGTGATGGTGTATGTCATTGACAAAATATTTTGCTGATTTTTTGAATATTGTTTCATAAAATACTCTAATTTCATGAAAAAACAATTTAAAATTTCAATGATTGTTTAACTAATGATTTCTTTGGGTTATAGTTCGCACACAAAAATAATGGAAATTTCATCCAATAATTTAAATATTCTACTGAGGTTTTGAGAAAATTTGTAAGGGATTGTTCAAAGGGCATGAAGTCATCAGTGTATCCCTATATTAAATTGTTATTGGATGATTAAGGAAATGATTCTAGTGTCAAATAATATAGGGAAATAATTGGTTATCTGTTGTACATGATATCTAAAAGAACTAATATTGTTTTTTCCACATTCTATGAAGCATGATATCAAATAATTCCCAATGCAATAATGTTTATTTCAGTGAAAATTATAGTTTTTCATATCAAGGGAATGATAAATTTTGTTCTGATGTACAATGAAGAATCTAAACAATAGTTATTGTCATATATAAATGATGATTTTTCTTATTCAATAGATGATAGAAAATCAATTACATGTGGTGAATTCTACCATGGAATATTGTGTACTTCATCGATAATTGAGAAATATGAATTCTTTTCATCAAGCACCACATAAGATGAATATATTATTCCTAATAAAACATGTAGAATGTTATTGAGGATTAAATACTCTCTGGATGATACAGAATTTGATGTGAGGTCTCTGATTGGAATCCATTTCTATAATTCAAGTACTATAAATCAAATAAAAAATAATTTTCATCACACAAGTTTAAATAAAATTGAAATATAATTAAATTTTTTCAATGAAAATGTAAATACAGGGATAATGAAGTTGGAGTATCTTCTTACATGGCTATTGGTTACATACATTCTAATGTAGGTCTAACCCAAATAACCATTTGAATGGAATCGACTAGGTTTGGGAGTTCAGTCAACTAACCACACATTTATGATTGTGGATGTGGGAACCCCACTCCACGAGTAATGATGTGTTTTTCCCTAATGTACTGATATATTTTTACCATATTTAATAGAAAAATGATGTGAACATCAGGTTCATTTAAAAAGGGGGAGTAATTGTGAATTTGGATATAATATGGGATATATTTACGAATAAAGACAGGTGAGAAGCTGGTAGGGGGTGTAGTGATGTAGGGGGTTTTTGAAGTAGGAGGAGTTATAAATCTGAATATTATAAAAGTGTGTGATAAAATATTATATATAATAATATATAAATTTTGTGATGAAATATGTGGATTTTTTTGGAATGAATTGATTCACTGATGAACATTTCATGTTACTCTAGTTTGTCACACCATGAATAGATTATGTGAGGATAAAGTGTGTGTTGAGTAATAATTGATTTCCATATGAATCACATGAAGAAAATATTGGTACAATATAGACGAAATATCAATGACATATCAAAATTTGAAGAGTATTCAATAAACCCAAGGGGGAGATTGTTGGAAAAACCCTCAATGTAACATTTCATTATTTTTGGGTTGATTTTTTTTTTGAAAAATAAGTTTTTACATGGTAAATTTTAGAGTCCATTAAGATTGTTGACCCAAAATGTTGAAAATTTTCCAATACAAATGAATTTATTCCCATGAAGTGGGTATATAATTTTCTTAGACATGTTCTTTCCATTTCCTAGTGTTTGAAAAAAATTTGGGTGGAAACTTTGGAAGATGGAGAACCTCATGAAAATTGGATTTTGATGAAGGCCTCTTAAAAATAAGAAAAATGATGGGGGATTGTGAGGAATAGGTATCATGATGGATGTTTTTTGAAGGCCCAAAAATATAAATGGTGGCCTCCATGATTATAAGAATCTTGTCGATTGGAAATAGTTATTGTAGGTTCACGAGAATGGGAGGAACCCAATGAAAATGTGGGAACATTGAGAAATACAGATGATGTATATGGAACCATATAGAATCAGAAGAACTGACTTTAAATAGGTCTCTAGACCCGTGATAAATTTCGTGAGACATAAAAATGACTATATGGATCTGGATTCATGAAGGTGGTTACGAAAGGTTGTTCTTGGAAAAAAATCACGATGAAATGTAGCTCATGAAGGCTGTGAATTCCCACTGAAAATTCTAAGCATCATGAATGTAATATACTTCACAATAGACATAAAAAACCTACCAAATATTGTGTTCTTAATGAAGGAAATGTGAGCTTTGATAAATGAGGTTGCATTCTGAATGCAATTGAAGATTCATGACAAAGGAGTTCATCACTATGGTAGTGGTCATCATTAAAGTGTTCAGATAGAGATTTCTCTTTAAATATATGGTAACATCATACTCATTAATTGGATGAAAATATTACTTCAATTGTGCCTCTATCCAAATTTGTGGATTTATTTATTAGTGAAAATTAAGGGAACTACAATTCCATAAACTGTGAGTGGATCCCTTATAAGAGAAATTATAGATAGAAGAGGAAGAAGGTAATAATTTCCACCAGCTGGGATCTAATAAAGAGACACTTGTATTTACCCTTGGGAATGTAGTGAGTTGACCAAAAACATTTTAAATATTTAAAACATGGCCATAAAGTTCAATATTGAACCATAATTTTGGTAGTGATCCATATTCTATTGGGTACATTGGAACATTTTTGTTGTATACCCCATGAGAATAGCCTATTTTTTTAACACCCCAAGCTTCCATGGTATTCTTTTTTTCGAATAATATGGAAGCATGTGTTTTAGGCAACCTCGAGTTCTAACACACCACAACCAATCAAAGTAGAAGTTATGAATAGTAATAATTTTTTTTTGAAATTATATTAATTTTATAATTCAAAATGGACTTCATTTTTGTATTCGGAATATCTAAATTATCCTAAGTTGAATTTTTTGTAATTTTCTGAGAACTTCCAATTTTCTATGAATAATAAAACAATACTTAAAAACAAATTTTTTAATCAAAATAATTTATAGTGATAAATTATATTATTTAGTGGTTTTAAAGTATAATTATAATATATTTTAACCATTTTATCCAATGGTGGTCAGTAGAATTAATTTCACTTTGAAATTGGACATAAATATTTGTCAATCTTTTGATATATATTGTTTCATAAAAACACGCTGTTTGTTGTGACAACAAGAATTAATTATAAAATTAATTAATGAAAATTATATGTTTTTAATTTTTTTAAATATACATCATTTTTTAATTCGGAATATCAAATATAGCTTTGGGTGAATTTTTGGTATTTTTCTGAAAAACGTCAATTTTTTATGAATAGTGAAACCACTAAGTGGTAGTTTAAAAACTAATTTTCGTGTAAATGATACATTACAACTTCTTTGATTTTATTTTCAAAAATCTGACATACATGTTTTTCATTAGGAAGAAAATTTTGGTTAATTGGGATTAAAATAATTTTTTGGTGAATAGTAACTTTTAACTTTAATTAATCACGATTAAAGGTAATTAGTGTAATTTAAGGTAAAAATGATATTATAAAAATATGAAAATATCATGAAACTTTTCATACCCTTATTTGATGAGTGATGGACGAATAAGAAAATCCATGGGTCAACTTTGGGACCCCATGGAGCCACTTGTGTAAGAAAATGACATTAATAACTTTTTATTTAAAGTTAAAATAAAATTGTCACAAACATGGGTTGTTTTACAAAAACAATTATTAAATGGTGTTATATAAGTTACCATTTAGACTATAAATATTCATTGGAAAGATAAAACTATTTCCTACATCATGATATTTTTTATATAATTTTTATACATTAAAAAAATTAAATTGTTTTTGACACCATGATAATGCAACGATTACCTCATTAATTAACGATTTAAATAAAATGAAAATATAATGTAAAATATAAGACATAAACATTTAAAAAACCAATTTTTATGAGTATATTTATATCCCTTATCGCCTTATCCTAGAAATATGTAATCGTCGGACCTCTAAAATCCGAAAATCATTTCATAATAAAGTAATATTTCATGACTTTTCAAGAGTGCCCCTCCTCTCCTCTTATAAAAGGACCCCACCTCTACCACCTTACTCACACCATCAAAGCCATTTGGATCGGCCAAAATATGCCCAAATACTCTCTCAACATTCCTCCCTTCATCCTAGAAGCCATACCTTAGGTAGAAAGCTCTTAAAGAAACCATTTTTCTTCAAACTGAGGGAAGTTACCAGATTTAAAGGTAATGTCTTCTCTTACGTTGTTTTGTTTTATTTTGCTTCTCTAACCCCATAAACTCTTTTTATTCTTTTATTTTTTAACAAAAACAGTATCCTCGTTATACTTTTATGTTTGTATGAGGTGGATTTTATTTACACTTACACACACCTTCGTTAAATGGTTAAAGAACATACTGTTTCTGTGGGTGGCGAATTACTGTCTCACGAAACGATGATTGTTCAATCTTCTTTTAACACCTCTCATGGTGGACATTATGATGACAATATTTTTATATAGGATATATTTTACGTTTTTTCCTTATGATTCTGTATTTTTCATTTATGTCATACCTTTTTATTTCCATTATGGTTAAACGCGATAATTTCATTTTAGGAAGTGCGGTCTATCACCCCCTCAAAGTTATTTGAATCGATAATGCCATATGTGGGATATATTTAGGATGGAGTAAATGGTATTATACATTTTATTATACTGGAATTATAGTATAACTTTATATAATAATAATTTCATTCCATTAAATACGAAATAGAAAAAAAGTAGCGTTCATGCGTACGTACGACTTACCGTCTCCATGAACGGTGCATTTCATTTCTTACCGCTAAATGTTATGTAATATTATAAATGCATGTATATACTGGATATATATGATATATATGATATATAAATCATGAATATATTTCTGGATATAATGGATATTTTACCACATTAACAACTTGTAATTATAATAAGTTTATTTTTGACTCAAGTACCAAAGATCGACAAAACGACCGATATTAACATAAATAATTACATAATGCTAATAACACTGTAATAAGTGATATAAAAGGAATAATGAACTTGAATTTTTTTTAAGAAAGTATAAATTAACTCTAGTTTATTATTCAGTATTTTAAAGAACGATCGAGTCAAGTCATACACGAGGTAAGGGAACTTCTTAACACAATTTCTGTTCTTTGGGTTAATCTGCTACTTTCAAATTATGTCATGATATTATTAGGCCACGTCTTGTATTTGTAGTTTCTTTATGTGTCCTTATAGTGAATACACATAATAAATATATTTTATTTAAAAAAATTATATTTGTAATGGACTTCGTCTCAATCCCCTTTCATTGAGGCATATTTTTTTAATACACAATTCTCTTTTATACGGTGTATAAAACCCTTTGACTTTTACTTTTATTCAAAAGGTATCTTTTTTATATGAAGTGTTTTACTAAAAAACAAAAGGTAATGTTTTTTTTCGTATGTATGCGGTGACAACGACTTCTCCATAATCATGACCATTATTTGAGTTTCAGCTTCCTCTACAAGCAATAACATTCCTTAAAAAATAAATACCATGTTTTACTTTTCTTTTAAAATGGTTTTGATAATGTTTTTATTATATCAATGTGATGTATTGATATCTTGTTATTGAAATGTGGAAATTTTTTGTTTCATTTATTCATGTTTTATGTGATACGATTATGTTATGGTTTATGATATGTTTAAACATTCTCAAATAAGGAATGCATTGGACTTAATAAGTGACGGGTGGAGCCTGTTATAGCTCCTCGATGCATAGGTAGGTCTCATGAGACAAACTAGTGTCTTGGCACGAGGCCTTGACAAAATCTTATTTGTAGTCTTGGAACGAGGCCTTGGCTACGTGGTTATGATAGTCTGGCATTATGCATTCCATCACTATGAAAGTGGTTATTGATATTGCATGTGATTATTCGACTAGTAGAATATCCATGTGAATAAGTAAATGGAATTATTTCATTTTAATTTCGCCATATTATGCTGAAATTCATGTTTATAAGGCTTTTGTATTAGTTATACATTTCCATAAATGTTTATGTTTATTTACGAAAGCATCCTCTATATTGTTATCCTTACTGAGCATCTGAACTCACCCCTTTCAATGTTTTAATTTTTCTAAGACGTGAAGAATTATTTTATGAACGACCTGCATGGATAGTCAGAAGGGGATATGAGTGTGGTCTATGGAGACAATGTTATGGTAGTTTTTCACTTTATGATGTAATGTATCTTTTATGAATGTATCTAGTGTTTCCAAGGCTACTAAACAAATCGGAATTTCAAGGGATGATCTTTCGTGATCATGCCAATGTTACGCAATAATGCACCAACTCTGGGTAACTGGGGTCGGGGAATTACAGTTGGTATCAGAGGAAGTTTAGTACTAACATTGAAATCTAGATTTAGATAAACTCTGATTAGAGAACATAGCCCTAAGATAGTCTTTGAGGATTAGTACAGAAGAACATCCTACAATTTTGGTAAAGTAAAGATTTTGTGTATTTTCGGAGCAATACATCCATGTCTGGATACGAGCAGGTAGAGGCGGATCTAGCACAGATGTACCTAGGGGTAAAAACCGAAAACTCCACTTTGAGCTAGAGTCGAACGAGAACTGGTGCACGACAATGGGGCTTGCTGCACTCTTGGTTACGACAATCCTTGGGGATATGCTTAGGATAGGTCCCATTTTCATTATAAACCATTATGAAGGGTTTATGAGTATATAATTCCTCAAAGAAAACATTTTTATGTTTATGGATTATATCCATAAACTATTCAATTTATGTTAAGTGTTTTACAAGTATGTAATTATGTATTTTTATTCATAAACTGATCTAGTTTATGCCATTTTTTAGAAATGGAACCTAGTGGACTGAATGGAAACCATATCAATGCACACACTCTATGTAGGGATATCCCTCCTGCTCAAGATAATTATAGTGGAGTTGGTGATACAACTGGTGATGATCAACTTATCACCATACTGGGACAACTCACTGAGGTTATGAATAATAACCTTACTTGTATGGAGCACCCTGATCCCCAACGTGGAGGATCAATGTTAGACCGCATAATGAGGCAACAACCGCCAACATTTAATGGGGGTAAAAATCCATTAGTAACTAAAAAACGGATAAACTCTTTAAATAAAATATTCCACGCCTTGGGGAGTAGCGAATGGGAGAAGGTTGTCATGGCAGTTTACCGCCTCACTGGAGATTCCGATCAATGGTGGTCACTGATTGAAAACACAAAGGAAGATGAAGAAGTATCATGAATGGAATGGAGGGAGTTTAAGGAAATTTTCGTAGAAAAATAGTTCCCTCGTGACCATCGAGCAGATATGGAAAGGAAATTTCTCAGTCTGAGATAAAAGGATTATGAGAATGTAGCAAAGTATGAGGCTAACTTTACAGGGTTAGCAAGGCATGCTACAGAGTATATACGAAACCCAAGAAGTAAGATTGATCGTTTATTTGATGGGTTAAAACATTTCTCCGTCGAGAATTAGTCTCACAATAGTTCTTGTCGTATGAAGATATTGTCTCATGTGATATCAAGATAGAAAAGGAATTCTCTAAATCATATGACAAAAAATTAAAGCAAGAGAAGAAGAGAACAGTGGAACAAGAGACAGATAAAGGGAAACAGGAAAGAATGATTTTCCATAATGCGATAATTATGGGAAGAATCACCTCAGTACATGCCTAAAAGGAATTAGAGTTTGTTATAAATATCGAGAAAAAGGTCACCAGTCTCGTCATTGCAAGGGAAAGAAAGAGGCTATCAATGTTGAATGCTACAATTGTAGGGAAATGGGGCATTATACAAATGAATTTCCTAAGCATCGGGGTATCATACCTCTGAAAAGGCCAAGGGATCATGGAAATCTTATGTTGTTACTACAGTTGAAGTGGAATAATTAATATATTTGTGCTTTTGGACTCAAGGATTATATTCTGGTTATAAGAATAATGTGATATATATAAGGATTGTCCTACAGTACTTGTTGTTTTAATTAAGGTTTTAATATTATGAAGGTAATAACATTTTGGTATGTGACAATAAGAGAAACATTATATTGTTTGAGGAATCTGATGATACAATTGATTTTGGAATTTAGAGACCATTTAGAGAATGTCTGGAAAGAGGTATTATGGATAACTATAAAGGTTGGAATGGATTAAGATGAACATTGGATAGTATTTTTTAAGGTTAAAACATTTCTGAAGATTATTTTTTGGAATATTATAATACTGAAGTTTTAGGAAAAGGAAAACCTGCAGGTTGGGGGATAACCCGTTGCGTCAGACAAAGTTGTAGGAATCGAACCCACAACCATAGTGAGACAAGCCTTTATTACCTACCACTAGCCTATCAGATGTCCCTAGTTGTTACAAAATGGTTTTCCTAAACTAAATGGTATGTGTTAATATTTTGATCCTTGTACGATTAGGATAATTTTTTTTGAGTTCTATTATATTTTTTAGTGAAAGATTGGTTTGTGGTAAAAATTTATTAAAGAATGAAAGTCTACATGACAAGTATGTATATTCCCTTACGTTTTTAGTAAATCTCCTAAATAAATTCCTCAACATTATAAAAGGTAACTTCAAACAAAAATGTTTTCGGTTATCTTTTCCTACTGGGGAATCAATGATCGTTTAACCCATCACAAGTTTGTGATTTTCTTATAGTTAACTTTCTCATAACCCTATTTTCTACAACTCTCCATCAAACCTTGATGGTCTGTTTTTCTTCTATATCCATATTTTCATAGAATCCTAGTATGGGCTATCTCGGGTGACCTTTGTACTTCTATTTCATTTTTTTAAAGTTATATTTTTATTAACCCTATTTCTGATATGGGTTTTCCAAAAAGGTATTTTATATTTTCAACCATTTATTTTCGAAGAGCATTTTCAAATTGCGAGGATGAAATTTATTGAAGGAGGGGAGAATGTAACACCCCAATCTTTCATGGTATGCTTTTCATTGAATAATAGAGCAGCGTGTGTTGTACGCAACCTCAGGTTCTAACACACCGTGACCAATCAAAGTAGTAGTAATGAGTAGTAATAACCACTTTGTGAAATTATATTAATTTTATAATTCAAAATGGACTTCATTATTGTATTCAGAATATTGAAATTATCCTATGTTGATATTTTTGTAATTTTCTATGAACTTCCAATTTTCTATGAATATTAAAAAAATACTTAAAAATAACTTTTTAATTAAAATAATTTATAGTGATAAATTATATTATTAAGTGGTTTAAAAGTATAATTAAAATATATTTTTACCATTTTATCCAATGGTGGTCATTAAATTAATTTCACTTTGAAATTGGACATAAACGTTTGACAATCTTTTGATATATATTGTTTCTTAAAAACACGATGTTTGTTGTGACATCAGGAATTAGTTATAAAACTAATTAATTAATAAACTTATATGTTTTTAATTTTATAAAATATAAATCATTTTTTAAATTGGAATGTCAAATATATCTTACGGTGAATTTTTTGTATTTTTCTGAAAAACGTCAATTTTTTATGAATAGTGAAACCACTAAGTGGTAGTTTAAAAAATAATTTTCATGTAATTGAAACATTACCACTTCTGTGATTTGATTTTCAAAAATCCGACATAAATGGTTGTCATTAGGAAGAAAAAAGTGGTTATATGGGATTAAAATAATTTTTTGTGAATAGTAACTTTTGTGTTTTATTAATCGTGATTAAAGGTAATTAGTGAAATTTAAGGTAAAAATGTTATTATAAAAATATGAAAATATGTTGACACTTGTCCTACCCTTATTGGATAAGTCATGGCCGACCAAGACAATCCATGAGTCAACATGGGGACCCCATGGGGCCATTAGGGTAAGAAAATTACATTAATAACTTTTTATTTAAAGTAAAAATAAAATTGTCACAAACATGTGTTGTTTTACTAAAACAATTATTACATGGTGTTATATAAGTTAAATTTTATACTATAAATATTAATTGGAAACATAAAATTATTTCCTACATCATGATATTTTTTATATAATTTTTAGACATTAAATAAATTAAAAGTTTTATGACACCATGATGATGCAACAATTACCTCATTAATTAACGATTTAAATAAAATGAAAATATAATCTAAATATAAGAATTAAACTTGTAAAAAACCTATTTGTTGAGTTTATTTATAACCCTTATCACCTTATCCACTAAATATATAATTCTGGGACCTCTAAAATCCGAAAATCATTTCATAATAATGTAATATTTCATGACTTTCCAAGAGTGCCCCTCCTCTTCTCTCATAAAAGGCCCCCACCTCTACCACCTTACTCACCCCGTCAAAGCCATTTGGCTCGGCCAAAATCTTCCCAAATACACTCTCAACATTCCTCCCTTCATCCAAGAATCCTTATGTTATACAGAAATCTCTTCAAGAAACCATTTTGGTTCAAACTGAGGGGAGTTACTCGATTTAAAGGTAATGTCTTCTCTTACGTTGTTTTGTTTTATATTTCTTCTCCAACCCCCTAAACAGTTTTTATAATTTTATTTTGTAAAAACAATAGTATCCTCAATATAAGTGGATGTTTTTATGGGATGTATTTCATTTACACTTACACACACCTTCGTTTAATGGTTAAAGAACATACTGTTTCTGTGGGTGGCGAATTACTGCCTCATGAAACGATGATTGTTCAATCTTCATTTAACACCTCTCATGGTGTCCATTATGACGATAATATTTTTATATATGGTATATATTATGTTTTTGGTTTCCTTATGATTATTTATTTTTCATTTATGGCATACCTTTATGATTTCCATTATGGGTAAAAGCGATAATTTCATTTTAGGAAGTGCGGACTACCTCCCCCTCAAAGTGATTTGAATCGTTAATGCCATATGTGGGATGTATAAAGGATGGAGTAAATGGTATTATACATTATATTATAAATTAATTATTTTATAACTTTATATAATTATATTTTAATTCCATTAAATATGAAATATAAATGAAAGTAGTGTTCATGCGTACGTACGGCTTACCGTCTCCATGAACGGTGCATTTCATTTCATACATCTAAATGCTATGTAATATTTTAAATGATTGTATATACTGGATATATATGATATATATGATAACTAAATCATGAATATAATTCTGGATATAATGGATATAATTCTAGATATAATGGATATTTTACCACATGAACACATTGTAATTATAAGAATTTTATTTTTGACTCAGGTACCAAAGATCGACAAAACGACCGTTATTAACTTAAATAATTACATAATGTTAAAAACATGGTAATAAGTGATATAAAAGGAATAATTAACTTGAAAAATTTTCTTAAGCAAGTAGAAATTTACTCTAGTTTATTATTCAGGACATTAATGAATGATCGAGTCAAGTCGGACCAAATGTATGGGAACTTTTTAACCCAATTTCCGTTCATTGGGTTAATATCCTACATTCAAATTATGTCATGATATTTTTAGGTCATGTCTTGTATTTTTACTTTCTTTATGTGTTCATATAGTGAATACACATAATAGATATATTTTATTTTAAAAATGATATTTGTAAAGGTTGTTGTCTCAATCCCCTTTCATTGAGGCAAATTTTGTTTTATAAACAATTTTCTTTTATACGGTGTATAAACCCCTTTGACTTTTACTTTAATTCAAAAGAAATCTTTTTTATATGAATCATTTTACTAAACGACAAAAGAGAATGTTTTTTTTTCATACGTATGCGGCGACAATGACTTCTCTTCCATCGTGACCATTATTTGAGTTTCGGATTCCTCTACAAACCATAACTTTTTTTAAAAAGTAAATACCATGTTTTAATTTTCTTTTAAAATGGTTTTGATAATGTTTTTATTAAATCAATGTGATGTATTGATATCTTTTAATGAAATGTGGAAATGTTATGTTTCCTTTATGCATGTTTTATGTGATATGATTATGTTATGGTTTATGATATGTTTAAACCTTCTCATATAAGGAATGAATTGGATGTAATAAGTGATGGGTGGAGCCCGCAATAGCTCCTCGATGCATCGGTAGGTCTCCTGAGACAAACTAGTGTCTTGGCATGAGGCCTTGAAAAAATATTATTTGTATTCTTGGAACGAGGCCTTGGCTACGTGGTTATGATAGTCTGGCATTATGAATTCCATCATTATGAAAGTGGTTATTGATATTCCATGTGATTATTCGACTAGTAGAATATCCATGTGAATAAGTAAATATCATTATTTCATTTTACTTTTTCCATATTACGCTGAAGTTCTAGTTTAAATGGATTTTGTTTTAGTTATACATTGCCTTAAATGTTTATGTTTATTTATGAAAGATTCCGCTATATTGTTATCCTTACTGAGCATCTGAGCTCACCCCTTTCAATGTTTTTATTTTTCCAGAGTGTTAAGAAGTATTTAATGAATGACCTGCAGGGATAGTCAAAAGGGGATATGAGTGTGGTTTATGGAGACCATGTTATTGTAGTTTTTCACTTTATGATGTAATGTAACTTTTATGAATGTATCTAGTGTTTCCAAGGCTACTAATATAAGGCCATGGCCTTAAACCTTACATAATATTGAATTAAATGAATAATTCACATCGAGGATCATTTCAGGTTTAGAGTATTAGAGAATTAGAACATAACTACTACATCTCAAAAGATTACAAAGTAGTCACTTCTACAAAGTATCCATAATAAAAAAACTCTTAAAACGAAACATGTCTAGTTCCATGTTTTATATAGCATGACATTCCCTTGATCCCATCCTTGACCTTATTCAACATTAAGTCCTATGAAAAACATTTCAAAAGAACTTGGGGTGAGCATAAAAAGCTCAGTAAGGGATACACAAAGAATGAAAACTGTTACTTTTTCAAACATCAAGTAAACCATGTATACTCTATCAAAGTAATACATTCACCTTCATGAAGTAGTAAAAACTCTTCACTGAATAAAGTATCATTACTTACCTTTTTGTAACCAAAGGATTACTATAAAACCCATATAAAGAACACATAACATATAAAAAGGTAACTTGGGACATAAACATACTTAAGTGGAATAACCATACTGTCGACTTCCACACATATCACTTAATGGAATAGCCATACAACCAATTTCCATACATACTTAATGGAATAGCCATACGACCGACTTCCATACCCAATGCATTGGAGGTTATAACATAACCACCCGTCCTGGTATTCACGACACCACAAGTCATATGGTTTATCATGTAACCACCTGTCAAATGTCCAAGTACTAATATAAAATCATAAAACATAAAACCAATATAAAGTAATGATAACATTCCCACATTTCAATCACAATATATCATAATAGAATCCTTTATCAAAACCATTTTCAATACCAAAATACATAAAAGAGTATATGGTATTTATTTTTTTTAATAACATTACGACTTGTTGAGGAAGCCAAAGACCAAATAATACTCGCGGCGGCGGAAAATGTCATTGTCACCGCGTACGTTAAAAGAAACATTCCTTTTTGTCGTTTTGTAAAATGCTTCGTAGAAAAAGATTACTTTTGTATAAAAGTAAAATTCAATGGGGTTTATACACCGTATAAAAGAAAGTTGTGTATAAAACGAAATATGCCTCAATGAAAGGAGATTGAGACGAAGTCCCTTACCTCGGGTCCAACTTTACACGATCGTTCTTTAACGTCCAGAATAATAAACTTGAGTTAATTTATACTTGATTAAGAACCTTTTTAAAGTTCATTATTCCTTTTATATCACTTATTTCCATGTTATAAACATTATGTAACCATTTAAGTTATTAATGTTTGTTTTGTCGATATTTGGTTCTTAAGTTGAAAGTGGACTTCTTACAATTACATGTTGTTCGTGTGGTCAAAGGTTATTTATATCCAGAATGAAATTCCTGATTTGGATATCATATATATCATATATATCCAGCATATAAATGTATTTATAATATTACATATTCATTTAGAGGTAAGAAATCAAATGCATCGTTCATGGAGACGGTAAGCCGTACGCACACATGAACGCTACTATCATTTCTTTGTCATATTAATGGAATTAAAACTAAATGAGAGGTATGTATATTTTAATTCCAGAATTGTATTAATCATTTAGATATATCATTAATTATATATATCCATTATATACATGTACTTTTAATATTACATTACATTTGGGGATAAGAAATGAAATGCACCGTTCATGGAGACGATAAGCTGTACATACGCATGAACGCTACTTTCATTTCTATCTAATACATTAATGGAAAGTAAAAATAATGATACAGAGGTATATTATAATTCCAGTATAAAATCATATATAATAACTTTAAATCCATCCTTTATACGTCCCACATATGGAATTAACGAATCACATCACTTTGAGGGGGCGGTAGTCCGCACTTCCTTAAATGAAGATATCGTGTTTACCCGTAATGGAAACCATAAAGGTATGCCCAAAATGAAAAATACAGAAGCTTAAGGAAAACATAAACATATTATATATCATATATAAATATAGTGTCATCTTAATGGCCACCATTGAAGGTGTTAAAAGAATGTTGAACAATCATCGTTTCGGGAGGCAGAAATTCACCATCCACGAAAACAGTATGTTCTTTAACCATTAGATGTAGGTGTGTGTAAGTGTAGCTCGAATCATTCTTATAAAAACATCCTAGTATATTGAGGATACTGGAGTTGTTACAAAAGAAAGGAATAAAAAGATTTTAGGGGGTTGGAGAAGCAAAATAAAACAAAAGGACTCAAAAGAAGACATCACCTTAAAATCGGGTAACTCACCTTGGTTTGAGATCAAAGGCTTCCTTGGGAAGACTTCTTCCCAAAGTGAGGCTTCAAGGAGTAATAGAGGGATGTGGAGAGGAAAAATGGGCAGGTTTTGGCCGAGCCAAAGGATTTGGGTGTGTGGGTATGGAGGTAGAGGTGGGGGCCTTTTATAAGAGGAGAGGAGGGGAACTCTTGGAATGTAAAGATAAGTTACTTTATTTTGAAATGAGTTTCGGATTCAAAAGGTCCCACATGGATATAATTCGAGGATAAGGTGATAAGGGTTATAAATACACTCATCCAATAGGTTTTGGACATGTGTAGGTCTTAGATATTACATTATCATTCTATTTTATTTAAATCATTAAATAATGAGGTCATCGCTACATCATCATGATGTCATAAATAATTTAATTTATTTAATGTCTAAAAATTACAAAAAAATACTATGATGTAGGAAATCTTTTTATCTTTATAATGAATATTTATTTTAAAAAATATGACTTGTATAACCCCATGTAAAAATTGTTTTAGTAAAATAACTCATGTTTGTGTCACTTTTTACTTTAATATTAAATAAAAAGTTATTTATGTCATTTCCCAACCAAAGTGGCTCCATGGGGTCCCAAAGTTGACCCATGGCTTGTCTTGGTCGGCCATGACACATCCAATGAGGGTAGGACATGTGTCAATCTCATCTCATAATATTAACACATTATTTTTACCCTAAACTACACTAATTACCACTAATCGCGATTAAGAACTTAAAAGTTACTATTCACCAAAAAAAATTTAATCTCATTTAACCACATTTTACTTCTTAATGACAAAAATGTATGTCGGATTTTGGAAAATCAAATCACAGAAGTGGCAATGTTTCATTTAAACGGAAAATCAGTCTCTTTAACTACCACTTAGTGGTTTTACTATTCTTCAAAATTGATGTTTTTCAGAAAAATACCAAAACTTCACCCTTAGCTGTATTTGATATTCTGAATTCAAAAATGAAGTCTATTTTACAAAATTCAAAACATATAAGTCACATTAATAAATTTAATAATTAATTCCCGCTGTCAGAGCAAATAGCGTGTTTTTATGAAATAATAATTATCAAAAGATTGACACTAGTATAAGTCTGATTTCGAAGTGAAATTAATTCCAATGAACACTATTGGATTGAATGGTAAAAATATTTTCTAATTTAACTTTAAAACCAATTAAAATGAAAATATAATCATATAAATAAATTAGATTAAAAATAGGTTTTGAATTAAAATACAACATTTTACACTATTCATTAAAAAATGAACATTATCGGAATGATACCAAAAATTTACACAAAGTAAATTTTGATGTCCCAATTCTAAAGAAGAGATATATTTGGTCCAATAGAATTTATAAGATTGATCAAAACTATATATAATGACAGTTCGCCATCAAAAGGCGATAAGTGAACCTTTAGTGAAAATTAGGGTATAAAAGCCTAAAATTGAATTCCATCCATGTTTTAGGCCTTTATCTTTTATTGGATAAATGTAAAAACAATTAAAAAACATATATAATCATATTTTAGTTATTTCTATCCATTCCCGCCAATACAACGGCTACATGTTAACTACCATTTGAAATAATATTATTTTACTACTAGTGTGGAACGTAAGTTTTCAAAGGAACTCATCGTTGAGTATCCGGTATGCTATCGATCATAGCAACCCGTTTAAAGTAAAATTAATATTTAATTCGTAAATATTAAAAAATATGAAAATTCATTATTCTTTATTTACCTGTGATGTTACATCCTTCCCCCCTTTTGGGAATTGCGTCTTCGCAATTTTATTCCCTTATCAAAATAAGTGGGGGTATTTATCCCTCATAGCATTTTCAGATTCCCACGTTGCCTCTTCAACTATATGGTTTTTCCACAAAACCTTTACCTGGTGGATTACCTTATTTCGTAACACTTTCTCCCTTTGGTCAAGAATCTGGACTGGTTGTTCTTCATATGATAGGTTCTCCTCCAGCTGAACTACCTCTGGACTCAAAACATGAGATGGATCTGGAATATACTTTCTCAACATCGAAACGTGAAAAACATTGTGTACCTGAGATAAACTCGGAGGTAAAGCCACTCGGTAAGCAACTGATCCATCTTTCTCCATAATTTCATATGGTCCAATGAACCTTGGACTCAGCTTTCCTTTCTTACCAAATCTCATCACACTTTTCCAAGGAGAAACATTGAGAAAAACATGATCACCTACCTCAAAAGATAGATCCTTCCTCCAGTTATCTGCATAACTCTTCTGCCTGCTCTGAGTTGTTCTCATGTGCTTCTAAATCAAATGAACTTTTTCTGCTATCTCTTCTACCAATTCTGGTCCTATCAGCTTCCTTTCACCCACTTCATCCCAAAATGCTGGAGTTTGACACCGCTTCCCATATAATGCCTCAAATGGTTCCATTTGTATATTGAAATGAAAACTGTTATTATAAGAAAACTCAACCAAAGAAAGATGTTGGTCCCAACTTCCCAGATAATCCATTGAACAAGCTCGTATCATATCCTCCAAGGTCTGAATTGATCGTTCTGACTGCCCATCTGATTGAGGATGAAAAGCTGTACTAAAATTTAATTCAGTACCCAACGACGTCTGAAGGCCTTTCCAAAAGTTAGAAGTGATCCTGGGATCACGGTCAGATACAATGGAGAGAGGAACCCCATGTAACCTGGCTATCTTTTTAAGATACAAACGAGAAAGTTGATCTAGGGAAAAAGTATCCCGTATAGCAAGGAAATGAGCATATTTATTCAAGTGATCAACAATAACCCAGATTGCATTATTACCTCGAGATTTCTTCGGTAATCCTACAACAAAGTCCATAGATATATTCTCCCATTTCCACTCTGGCACTGGTAAAGGATGAAGCATACCTTTCGGTAACTTCCGCTCTGATTTAACATGTTGACATGTCAAACACTTCATAGTAAAATCAGCAATATCTCTTTTCATTCCATCCCACCAGTAATACTCCCGTAGATCTCTATACATCTTAGTACTGCCAGGATGAACTGAAAGCGGTGAACTATGAGCCTCACATAACAACTCATTCTTCAACTGTGAATCACAAGGCACACATAATCTCTTCCCAAACCTCAATACACAATCATTATCAATGTTGAATTCAGGAAACTTACCCTTCTGAACCTGCTCTACCTTTTTCTGCAACTCATTGTCTTCCCTCTGTGCTTGCTTAATTCTGTCTAATTGAGAAGATCTCACTGATACCTGAAACAAAACAGAAGGACATCCTTCACCAACAACTTCTATGCCAAATTTCTTCAAATCCTTAACCAAAGGATCAAGTTCCAAACACAACATCATTAATGAAGCATTAATTTTTCGACTCAAAGCATCGGCCACTTTATTTTCTTTTCCCGGATGGTAGTGAATTGTACAATCATAATCCTTGATTAATTCCAGCCATCTCCTCTGTCTCATGTTCAATTCTTTCTGAGTGAATATATACTTTAAACTTTTGTGATCAGTATATATTTCACACTTTACTCCATAAAAATGATGCCTCCAAATTTTTAAAGAGAAAAAAACAGCCGCTAATTCCAAATCATGTGTAGGGTAATTTACCTCATGAGTTTTCAACTGACGTGAAGCATAAGAAATTACCTGATCATTTTGCATAAGGACACATCCAAGTCCCTTCAACGAAGCATCACTGTATATAACAAACTCACCATTCTTGGAATGAAGTTCCAAAACTGGAGCATTCACCAATCTTCTTTTCAACTCCTGAAAACAATCATCATATACTTTTGTCCAGATAAACATAACACCCTTAGGAGTTAGCTTAGTCATTGGAATAGATAACTGTGAAAAATTTTCAACACACCTTCGGTAGTAACCTACCAAACCAAGAAAACTATGGATCTCAGTTACATTTGAGGGCCTTGGCCATTCTTCAACAACTTTTGTTTTAGTAGGATCAACAGTTATTCCATCTTTTGAAATAATGTGATCCAAGAAAGAAATTTATTGTAACCAAAACTCACACTTGCTAAATTTTCCATATAGTTTCATTTCTTTTAAGGTTTGAAAGATAGCCCTTAAATGACTTTCATGCTCATCTTTACCATTAGAAAACACCAAAATATCATCAATAAAAACATCCAACATTTTTCACCTCAGTCAACTGAACCATCACTGCAACAAACTGTTTAGTTCTGATTCTGACCATCTGAGGATACTGATTCGGAATGTTATTTCCCTATGTATGCCTTCCCAAAAAATCTGTTTTGTTTCATCCATGAAAAACCATTCTTAACACAGAAATATATTTGGCGAAGCAACATGGTAATCTGTAAATGCTATATCATTTCAATCATATCATGAATTAACTTATAATTTAACAATTTTCTAACTCCTAAAGTTATCTAAACCGACCTCTGATACCAACTATAAGGCCTCATCCTTAAACCTTACTTAATATTGAATTAAATGAATTATTCACATTGAGGATCATTTCAGGTTTAGAGTTTTAGAGAATTAGAACATAACTATTACATCTCAAAAGATTACAAAGTAGACACTTCTACTAAGTTTCCATAATAAAAAAACTCTTAAAAAGAAACATGTCTACTTCCTTGTTTTATATAGCATGACATTCCCTTGATCCCATCCTTGACCTTATTCCACATTAAGTCCTGTGAAAAACATTTCAAAAGAACTTGGGGTGAGCATAAAAAGCACAGTAAGGGATACACAATGAATGAAAACTGTTACTTTTTCAAACATCTAGAAAACCATGTATACTCTATCAAAGTAATACCTTCACCTTCATGAAGTAGTAAAAACTATTCACTGAATAAAGTATCATTACTTACCTTTTTGTAACCAAAGGATTACTATAAAACCCATATAAAGAACACATAACATATATAATGGTAACATGGGACATAAACATACTTAAGTGGAATAACCATACGGTCGACTTCCACAAATATCACTTAATGGAATAGCCATATGGCCAATTTCTTTACATACTTAATGGAATAGCCATACGGCCGACTTCAATACCCAATGCATTGGAGGTTATAATGTAACCACCTTTCCTAGTATTCACGGCACCACCCGTCATATGGTTTATCACGTAACCACATGTCAAATGTCCAAGTACCAATATAAAATCAAAAAACATAAAACCAATATAAAGGAATGATAACATTTCCACATTTCAATCACAATATATCATAATAGAATCCTTTATCAAAACCATTTTCAATACCAAAATACATAAAAGAGTATATGGTATTTATTTTATTTTAAAAACATTACGGCTTATTGAGGAAGCCAAAGACCAAATAATACTCACGGTGGCGGAAAAGGTCGTTGTCACCACGTACATTAAAAGAAACATTACTTTTTGTCGTTTTGTAAAATTCTTCGTAGAAAAAGATTTCTTTTGTATAAAAGTAAAAGTCAAAGGGGTTTATACACCGTATAAAATAATGTTCTGTATAAAACGAAATATGCCTCAATGAAAGGAGATTGAGACGAAGTCCCTTACCTCGGGTCCGACTTGGCACGATCGTTATTTAATGTCCTGAATAATAAACTTGAGTTAATTTCTACTTGATTAAGAACCTTTTTAAAGTTCACCATTCCTTTTATATCACTTATTTCCATGTTATGAACAATATGTAACCATTTAAGTTAATAATGTTTGTTTTGTCGATATTTGGTTCTTAAGTTGAAAGTGGACTTCTTACAATTACATGTTGTTCGTGTGGTCAAAGGTTCTTTATATCCTGACTGACATTCCTGATTTGGATATCATATATATCGTATATATCCAGCATATACATTTATTTATAATATAACATAATCATTTAGAGGTATGAAATGAAATGCACCGTTCATAGAGATGGTAAGCCGTACGTACGCATGAACGCTACTTTCATTTCTTTGTCATATTAAAAGAATTAAAACTAAATGAGAGGTATGTATATTTTAATTCCAGAATTATATTCATAATTTAGATATATCATTAATTATATATATCCATTATATACATGTAATATTAATAGTACATTACATTTGGGGATAAGAAATGAAATGCACCGTTCATGGAGACGGTAAGCCGTACGTACACATGAACGCTACTTTAATTTCTATCTCATACATTAATGGAAAGAAAAAGTAATGATAGAGAGGTATATTATAATTCCAGTATAGCATCATATATAATAACTTTAAATCCATCCTTTATACGTCCCACATATGGCATTAACGAATCACATCACCTTGAGGGGGCGGTAGTCTGCACTTCCTTAAATGAAGATATCGTGTTTACCCATAATGGAAACCATAAAGGTATGCCCAAAATGAAAAATACATAAGATTAATGAAAACATAATCATATTATATATCATATATAAATATAGTTTCATCTTAATGGCCACCTTTGAAGGTGTTAAAAGAATGTTGAACAATCATCGTTTCGGGAGGTAGAAATTCTCCATCCACGGAAACAGTATGTTCTTTAACCATTAGATGTAGGTGTGTGTAAGTGTAGCTTGAATCCTTCTTATATCAAAATCCTAGTATATTGAGGATACTGGAGTTGTTACAAAAGAAAATAATAAAAAGATTTTAGGGGGTGGGAGAAGAAAAATAAATCAAAAGGACTCAAAAGAAGACATTACCTTAAAATCGGGTAACTCCCCTTGGTTTGAGCTCAAAGGCTTCCTTGGGAAGACTTATGCCCAATGTGAGGCTTCAAGGAGTAATAGAGGGATGTGGAGATAGAAAATGGGTAGGGTTTGGCAGAGCCAAAGGCTTTGGGAGTGTGGGTAAGGAGGTAGAGGTGGGGGCCTTTTATAAGAGGAGAGGAGGGGAACTCTTGGAATGTAAAGATAAGTTACTTTATTTTGAAATGAGTTTCGGATTCAAAAGGTCCCACATTGATATAATTCGAGGATAAGGTGATAAGGGCTATAAATCCACTCATCCAATAGGTTTTGGAAATGTTTAGGTCTTATATATTACATTATCTTTCTATTTTATTTAAATGATTCAATAATGAGGTCATCGCTTCATCATCATGATGTCATAAATAATTTAATTTTTTTAATGTCTATAAATTATATAAAAAATAATATGATGTAGGAAATCATTTTTTATTTCTAATTAATATTTATAGTCAAAATTTGACTTGTATAACCCCATGTAAAAATTGTTTTAGTAAAATAACTCAGGTTTGTGTCATTTTTACTTTAACATTAAATAAAAAGTTATTTATGTCATTTCCCAACCAAAGTGGCTCCATGGGGTCCCCAAGTTGACCCATGGCTTGTCTTGGTCGGCCATGACACATCCAATGAGGGTAGGACATGTGTCAAGCTCATCTCATATTATTAAAACATTATTTTTACCCTAAACTACACTAATTACCACTTATCGTGATTAAGAACTTAACAGTTACTATTCACCAAAAAATTATTTTAATCTCATTGAACCACATTTACTTCTTAATGACAACCATGTATGATGGATTTTTGAAAATCAAATCACATAAGTGGAAAAGTTTCATTTAAACGGAAAATCAGTCTCTTTAACTACCACTTAGTGGTTTCACTATTCATAAAAAATTGAAGTTTTTCAGAAAATTACCAAAACTTCACCCTAAGCTATATTTGATATTCGGAATTAAAAAATGAAGTCTATTCTAAAAAATTCAAGACATATAAGTCATATTAATTAATTTAATAATTAAATCCACTGTCAGAGCAAATAACATGTTTTTATGAAACAATAAGTATCAAAAGATTGACACTAGTTTAAGTCCGATTTCAAAGTAAAATTAATTACAACGAACACTATTGGATTTAATGGTAAAAATATTTTCTAATTTCACTTTAAAACCAATTAAAATGACAGTATAATCATATAAATAAATTAGATTAAAAAGGTGTTTTGAATTAAAATACAACATTTTAAACTATTCATTAAAAAATTAACTTTGTCGGAAAGATACCAAAAATTTACACAAAGTAAATTTTGATGTCCCGATTATAAAGAAGAGTTATATTTGGTCCAATAGAATTTATAAGATTGATCAAAACTATATTTAATGATAGTTCTCCATCAAAAGCCGATAAGTGAACCTTTAGTGAAAATTAGGGTATAAATGCCTAAAATTGAATTCTTTCCGTATTTTAAGCCTTTATCATTTATTGGATAAATGTAAAAACATTTAAAAAACATATATAATAATATTTTAGTTATTTATATCCATTCCCGCCAATACAACGGCTATATGTTAACTACCATTTAAAATAATATTATTTTATTACTAGTGTGCAATGTAAGTTTTCAAAGGAACTCATCGTTGCGTATCGGGTACGCTATCGATCATAGCAACCCCTTTAAAGTAAAATTAATATTTAATTCGTAAATATTAATAAATATGAAAATTCTTTATTCTTTATTTACCTGGGATGTTACAACTAAAATAATCCTTCTTTTGAGACATGAGGTTTCATGATCATGCCAATATTATGCAATAATGCACCGACTCTGGGTAACTGTGGTCGGGGCATTACATATTTAGGGTGATCCATGTTAATTTTTATGTCATGTGCATGATTTAATATCCACTCATACATTTTAATTGGATGGGGAGAGAAGAGTGTTTTTTTCAATGGCGAAATAAGATCTGAAGGGTCATGTTATTAATCACTCACACCCAAATTCACTGCCCCATCATGGAATTTAACCTAATGGGGAAAAAACTAGATTAATATAATCATGAAAAAAATTTACTATTTATTTCAATATCAATGATAGTGGAAAAGTAATTTTAGACTTGCCTAAGACAAAAACAATTTTCTTTCAAATTTTTTTTTTTTAAATTTATTTGAAAGGATTTCATTAGAGTTTCTAAAAAATGAATTAAACGTGAATTAAATCCCAAAATTCATAGATTTACAAAAAATCCACAAAAAACAAATGAAGTCTTTACCTCAATCATGGAGTGAAAAATATAAAATCATGGAAATATTTCTGAAAATGGAATATGTTTCCCCATGCATAAATTTCAATAAAATATTCAATGAAAATACACATAGATGTTGGGTGGAATAGTTTTTGGTCTTGAGGAACAATTTAAGGGTAATGGTTGGGTATTTGGAAATTTGTTTTCTCATGTAGTTCATAAAATACATATAATTCATTAAACTTCAACAATATATCTTACAAAAAACATTCACAATCAAAATTTCATGTTTCCATAGTAAAAAATGACATATGTTAGATTTCAACTAGTATATTATATGATATACATAAAAAATATTACGAAAAGAGATATCACAATGGGTGTATGAAAGGTAGTTTGATAAGCCCAAAGTATTTCAACAAGTTTTTCAGACCAATTCTTTCTTATAGGATAATCAATTTTCTCAAGAAAACCTTTTCACTTATATATTTGAATATTCATCCATGCCATTTTTTCTAGGGTGATATTCAATTTATTTTATAGTACAAAACTATTCATTTGGAAAATATATTCCATGGTTCAATTACAAAAAGTTGTTCCTTACTCACCTACCGTAGAATGCAGAGTTCCAAATCAATAGATGTATTGGGTTTTGAGAAAAAAACTAACACTCTGCGAATCATCCATTCTAGTGGTTTTATACTTTACAAACCTATTAACATTCTAAAAATTACAAATTATGTTAGTCAATACATTTTAATGGGTATGGGTCCCATTAGATCGATGCAACAATCATTGAAGATTACACAGAAGGTTAACGGATTCTGGAGAATTTAATTTCATTTATAAAATTTTCCATACAATTGTTAAGTGGTACATGATTGAGATAACTCATGTGAGTCCTTGAAGAATGATGGCCATAATAATCTAGAGTCCATGATCTCTTGTTGATCCTTTGTGGTCTAACATTTACACCTTTGGTAATTAAGGAGTTGATTTAAAATATTGAGGAATATTTAAATTCATGAACAATTACTATAATTACTATGTAATCCCTAATTTTAGCGAGAATAGTATCATCAATAAAATTTTATTTTGAATCAATTTTTATATTTAATTTTTTAAAAAAAATTAAAAGGAAAAAATGGGTAACTATCAAATGTACAGTTGGATCGTTCCATTGTTACTTTTGAGAGAGAGAGATGGGGATGTTCATTTGGAAATTTTGGATCACTGATTTGAAAATGATAAGAATTTTAAATTCGACTGAGGTGATTATCCTAAATTTATTCATTTCTGTGAATATTTTGGATCACATGGTCAAATTCATAGAGCATTAGGTTCTATCATATTATCCTCGATTTGGAATCACTTATCTTGAGTGTTAACATTACTGTTTAATTTTCCATAAAGATGGTGACTTCAAAACATAAGTGATAGGGCCAAAACTTATCAATGGAAAAATTAATAATTTAGTGTTCCTTTTTAGTGAATGTGTAATTATATTGTGGTCATCCAGTGTTTCTGAGGTATAATTGATGACATGAGGATTTATTTATATTATATTACTATGTACATCGCCAACATCCTGATTAGAAGCACCACACATATTTTCGAAGGGTATCTTCCAATATGGGGGTTGGATTACTTGGTTAGAGGAGATAAAAACATTGAGTCCAATATAGGGCACTATTTATACCCCATTGATATGGAATGTAAAATGATTATTTAGTAGTTGAGTGAGTGGCAGGGGTATCATACTAATATTTTGGTTATCTCTCTGATAAAAAATGATAAGACCATGTAATTATTTGATATCTAAAATGGAGGAGAGTTATGGATGTTATTCGATTACATCATTTTTTTCAAGATAAACTCAATTATTCTCTTTAGAAACTTTGTTTCCGAGATCAATCCCATTAGTAAACATGAAGAGAAATTTAAAAAATTTAATCAAAAGTTTATATTTAACTCACATTTAAAGGACCCAAGAGAGTTAATGCAAAAAATAATCTAATGACTGAACATAAACTAATCATGTGGCCTATTAAGTATAATTGTTGGATATTGAATATATAGGTCCATATTCCATCCTATATAATATTTTTTTGGATTGATTCTAATTGTAATGTTTCAGTCAAAGAATTTATAATAAGATAAGGTAGATTTCCTTGGAAAATCATTCCTCATTATATTGATTTCTTTGGTAATGTCACCTTCCTTAACATATTTAGCTCAAATTCATACTGTGAGGAAATACAAGGGGATGTTTCCCTATTAAAGAAATAAAGAATAGAAATGAACATGATGTATTTATTTTGTACATGACATAATTTTTATCCAATGGTTAATTAAGACTTTTATTATGTAGCACAAACCTCTAATGGTAATACTTTCTTTTTCATACACGTGCTTTTATAATTTTTTCATAGGAATGGAATCAACCGGATTATAATATTTTCATCCAAAGGGTCAAGTGAATGTAGTATTTTATTGGTCTTGTGCTATTAATGGTATTTAGATATAGAAGTTGTATCCATATATAAATAATTAAGGAAAATTATCAGCTAATATTTCGTGCATTTATCAATGAATGGGTGTGTCTAACAATATTTTAATGTTTTGGAGTTCAATTTCGGATAACAGATTCTCACACCCCAATTGTTGTTCAAATTAGTTGTTACCCCTTCTGTATATTAATTGTTTACCACATTTTACCAACCCTTATTAGGATTAAATTGATTTGGACTAACCCATTAACTATCATAAATTTGGAAGAAAATACAATCATGAAGAATTTTAGAGATCTCTTCCCTAACCACCTCAATTATTAGCTGATTGATTATTCTTTGAGAATTATAGATTGGTTTGGTTTATTCATCAAGATGGATGGGATACATGAAAATTTAATGATTGAGAACTTGAATAACATATAGGGACCAAACTATAGCCATTTATCCACTATCAACTAATAATTGTAGTACTCTTTTGTTTTAGTACTCTTTCAAGATCCATTAGATTGACATAGTATATCAATGAAAGATCAAAATAAAATTACCCATTTATAACACGGTTAATCGTGATATAAATTTCACAATCTCCTCTATCACTGTAAAATGATGAATATGATGGAATTTGTGTGAATCCACTTCCATATTTGTCTTAATAAGAACATATATGGAATGAAAAGTTATCCATTTATGGGTATCACATTGCTTGAAAGATATTGAACCTTACCAGTTGGTCACAAAATTCCATTGAGAAGACGATTGTATGGACAAAAATTTTGCTTACAATAGTCATGGGGAATGGTATTGTAAGAATAAGGGTTGATTAAGAATACGATATCTCATCTTATATGTCATAGACATAAAAATTAATTGGGAAGATAATATCATTAAATAGAACAAGGAAATACTATATAATTCCCTCAGGAATGGTAGTGGATTGATTAGATAACTGGATGACATCTCTTATTGGGTGGAAGGGTCATAGAAAAATATAATGGAAGATGGATTTTTCAATGAAATTTATCATTGATGGTAGTTCAATGAGTGGATAATCAATGTAAGAACCCCCAATTTGGAATAGAAAAATAAAATTTATGGGATATTTGTAATTTATGGGGATGGATTATTGGGATGAAACATTTTCAATAGTCCTTAGCTATCTCTTATGGGTGCATAACTCATTATGAAAAATTGAATACAAATGGAATTGATTAATCCATCTAAGAGGGAAATTTCCACATCAATACATATAAACCTATTGATAATTTCAATATTTGGTTTAATGGGAATATTTGGATTAGACATAGCTTGAGGAAAATTAATTTGTTTGTTTAGATAATTGTAATGTGGAAAATAAGTGGATTCATGTTCTTTTTTAGGAATTTTATTTTTTTATCAACATTTAATGGAAATTTAATGGATTAATAATGAGGCACAATCATGTTATTTTTAGTCTAGATTGAAATTAATCATACATTTATTTGGGTGAGTGTAATGGTTGATTTAGGAGATGGGATAAACATTAATTTTTCTTCTAGTTAAGAGTGATAATTCTTAATCTATTTTTTCAATATTTTTATTAGATGACTAGTTAAGCAGGAAGGATCTTCCATAACACTTTCTCAATATTTCTTTGAAGAATAGGCTTTTCCCAAATTTGGATTTCGTTGATTTTGGTTTTGGGGAAATCGATTGTATTGGGTTGGGAATTAGGATGGATATGTGAAAACCTAGGTAACGATATGATAAATGATTTTTACATTTATTATTATGAATTTAATTGTTTTATTAGGTATAAAAATATTAATTAATTTCTAATAAAAAAGTATATAGTTTTAACTGTACATTTTTTATATAAGTATTTATTTAAAAGATTAATTTTTATATTTTAATATTTTTTCAAAATAGGATTAACATTGTTTATATTAACAATCCAAAACTTACTTTGGTTAAAATTTAGGGGTTTTCCAGAATGTATTTACTCTTTAGTGAATAGTTAAGAATAAAAATTATTGTAAAATATCATTTAATTTTAATAAATTATGTAATTTAAATGTTTAAATATGATTTTAAAATGACTTAAATTTAAAAATTATTATTCAGTAATATTTGTTCCACTAAATTACTTTTGAAATAACCTTATATTGGTTTTATTTTATATATGTTTTTGGGTTTAAAATAGGCTTTTTAACTGTATTACAATGAATAATATAACAGAATTTTAATTATTTAAAACAACCAATAATTGGAAAGGATTTAAATTTAATTAATATATTATATATTTTTAATTTTTCGTTTCTTTTAGTAAAATAATATATATTGGTTAGAAAGTTAATGTAGAATCATATTTTTCTCAGATATTAATCTTATTAAAAACTTACTTTCTCGCGGTTTCCTAGAAATTAATATTAAATTATAATTTTCCACTTCTAGTAAATGAATTTGGAAAATTTTATTCCATATTAGGAATAATAAAAAATTATAATTTATAACAATTTCATATTAATTTTTGACAAAAATAAATAGTGAAAATAATAAAAGTTAATTACCATGGATAACGAAAAGTGTTTAGGTGTGGTTAAAAATACATAAAAGCATAAAATTATCCTTGAATCATGTATATAAACTATTTTATGGATTTAAATAGTACATTAAACCTTTAATGTTCATTAATATCCTATTTTAGACCCATCTGGCATATTTAAAAACATGGGATTAGACAATTCATTACAAAATACCAAGTGTGACCTCTCTCACACTTATAAAATACCATCCCCTCTTCTCCTCTACTCACACCTTCAAACATATTTTTTCAAAATCACCATACCCAAAAAAAACATACCAACATCTCTCCCCTCATTATATAAGCCTAATTTTTGAACTAAAGCCAACTTAGTACGAATTTTGGTTGAAACCTAAGGTGGATACCTGAAGAATAGGTAACATTTACCAATGAGTGTTTGTGTTTTATTTTTTTCCATACCATTACAATATTCTCAAACCCTGATTATATAATAATAAAATAATTTTACATATATTTAGATATTATTATGTTAAATGAATAACCTAAATCCTTCCCCCACAAATAAATGGTCAAATAAATCATCATTTCTTTCTAATTTGAACTATATGATCAGTAATTGATTTTGATCTATATTCATTTCCACTAATGTCACATGTCATTGAGTGCACACAAATTTAAATTTGAAATAACCTAATTACAATAATGTATAGTGTTAATATATTGTTGAACAACATTTATGGACTTATTATATACTAAATTTCCCAAAAATAATAAAATAAAACTAATATAAAAACACATAAAAACAAATAAATATATAATGATCATTTAATATGGAAGTTAATGAAGTTTTTTGTGTCTGGAATTGATGGTGTGAGAAAGAGGGAAAGTCAAATAGATAATAAAAAACAAGTGGATTCAATCAATTGATTTATAGGGGATGTTATCTGGCCTGCTTCAATACTGAGTCCTCTTGTCAATTCCCGTCAATTTACCCATATGAAGATGGTTAAAAGAGTATTAATATATGTATTATCATATATAAATTTTACTATGGGAATTCTATAGTTCATTATCTGCAGAATTCATTCTATCACCAATTTAGAGGCAACAGATAAAACCACGAGTTCAAGATATTAGTTGAATAGATTTTTGCCTCTCTATTTTGATCATGATTCACTTTTGAACAAAATAATTAATTTAAATGAAATTTATGTCAAATTCGAATTATTTTAATTTTTCACTGAATCTTGATGTTTTATAGAAAATGTTCATCTAAACGGATTGAGAGATAGCCTATCCACTAGAAGAAAAATCATTAACAAGGGAAACCTAGATATAACCGGCTCAGCATATTCCCCCAGAGGGAGTTTAGTCAGACAGCATAGGTGAAATAATGAAATTAATATAATTTAAAACAATGGTGTTCAAAATGGTTGATAAATAAAAAATAGAGTAGGGAAGTAAAGTGTTCTCTCTCCCTTAATATTCTCAACAATATCTGATCGTACTATTTTCTCTTCATGCTCCAATGGTGAAAAAAATGATTTATGCCTCCAGATCCCCCACCATGGGAATCCAGAATGTGTCCAGATGTGGTTCTTTGGTCTATTGCTCCTGGATCTTGAAAAGGTTCCACTCATGGAAGTCGAGGTGATGATCTCTAGATGTGGATCCATACGGATATTGTGACGTTCCCCTTAATGAATAGTATCCAATTATTGACTAGGAAACCTCTAGAATCTCTTCCCCACCCCAAAACATCATAATGGGAGTCTATGTGAACCATAATGTTCCCCATTCTCCTCAAATATCATAGTAGAAGATGTTCCATAATAGAAAAAAATCATAACATCATGAATGATCTCCACCCTAAAACATAGTAAAACACAATTAGTAATAAATTAATTAAGTTAATAAATAGTGACTATTTTAAAATATTTATTATATTTATTTATTTTACATAAGTGTAACTAATTACATAAAAAATATTTATCAATACATGTTAACATACTATTAAAATATATTTCTTTATTTAAACAATTAGAATAAAATTAATTAGAAGACTGAATATAATTATTTAATTATAAATAAAATGAAATTTAAAAATATAATTTTAACTAATATAAATTATCAGTACATATTAATTTAATTATATTTTATAATTATTTTTGTTAATAGATTTAATATTATTACATTTATATTATTATTATATTATTATTTTTATAAAATTTATTCTAATTACATATATACATATATATTATTATAATTAATATATTATATTTTCATATAGAAATGGAGAAAAATTAATGGATAAGGGGTGGGGGTGGTTCTTGTGAAGTAGGGAAAGAAAGAGGGATTGTGTGGGTCTTAGTGCATTGGTCTTTGGGGCAGGTGGTGATTCACAGCGACATGGTCATCAAGAAAGGATGCAGCTCTGATAAGTGATGACAGCTTGAACAGGAGGCACTGATGTTGTTGTTAAGGGCTTGTGGTGAATGAGGGCAATGGTGGTGTGGGCCCGATGGTGAGTTTTTGAGAGTGTGACCTCAGATGTTAGATCTGCATTAGTTTTGGGTGATCAATTCCTCCTCATATTAAAACTTAACCTTTAGATAGAGGTCTCCTAGACATATTCGGTGGCCGGGCATGGATAATAATTCATGATCTTCAACAGTGTGTGAAATCGAGTGCTTCAAATCTGTAAAATACTTAATTTTAATGTTATTTTAAATGTGGTGATATTTTGGTTTTGAATTTTTTGGATTCTGGTATTTTTGATTGATAGCGGTTGATGATGCTTTGATGATGCAATTAATGGAATATTGTATTATATTATTTTTCCCATTTTCAATAACAACTATAAAAATTCCACAATTATCCTTGTGAGAGAAGAAGATTACGGTGGATGAGTTTCAGGGAGGAGGAAAAAACAAAAGTGATTAGGAGTCCCCATTATAGGAGAAGCAGACCAATGACTAGGATTCTCTGTTGGTCATGCAGTAGTTATATGGAGACAATGTTGTGGGATAGATTTTTCTGAAGATTGATTTTAGTCACCCCTTGGAAAATGGGAGCAGATGAACCATCATAAGAAGTGATTAGCCACTATTAGAGGCCAATATTCATTTTTTATGTTATAATATTCATGTGAATATTTATTCATAGACCCGATTTTTAGTTTATTTCACAAATTGAAGATAAATTCAAATTATTATTGTAATTCATTTTTAAAAAAATAATTCCACTGTAAATTATTGATCAGATTAAAAAAATCATTGATTTTATTTTCATATTTTATTTTCAGATCCCCCGTGATATAATGAATAATCCATGCTTCTGGAACACATAAATATTCTCATTTGAAGACCTCATAAATGGGCATTGAACCAAGAAAAATCATGGGTTAGGTGAACTGAAAAACAACCCAATAAATGCATGGTAGAGTCCAAGATACAATCCCTATAATTAAAAAAAATATGTTTAGAAAGAATAAAACTTTCCAAAATGCTCATTCAAAAGATTAAGAAGCTAATTTAGAGGCTTTAATGGGGTTCTAGGTGGCCCATGATGAAGATTAAATTTTGGGTTAGATTCTGCAGCACATAATAACATCCCACCATTAACCTCATATCTCAAAAACCATAAAACATTTTGGACTGAAAACTTACAGGACAACATGTAACATATAATCTACATTTTATCTTCTATGTCCCACCCATTTTCTTCCATATAGAATCTCATTTAGGTGTCACTATTTTTTGGATTCATGCAGGATTTAATTTTGGCTGAAGGGGGAAATATCTAATTTCCACAAATATTTCACCACCCTTGGATTACCGTACTCAATGGAGAAGACATGGAATATTGGGGTATCAACACAATACTTATGAATTTCTTATTAAATTTATTCATTTTGAAGGATTTTAGGCATCATTTGTGATTTTTTTTCATTGTAATGTTATGTTGCGATTTTGTTTTGTTTAGTTTGTCTTTCACACGTGAGATTTCAAATTGACATTAGTTCCTTAGAAAAATTTAGATGTCTCCTCTTATTATGTTGTTATTCATATCACATTGATATCGTTGCATCAGGTTTTGAATTCATTCACACTAATCCTTGAAAAATTTATCTCATAATGGTGGAGTGAACATTATTTCCTTGTTTTCATTTCTCCAATTCCTCCCTCATGAGTCTACTTCCTTTTTCCATTACGATCTAGAATTAATGGAGGGATAATCATCTTATGGGTCAATCCTGGGGAGTATCATGTGGAATTATTGGATTTTATTTATAACTTAATTGATTTCTAACCACTTATTTTAATTTCGAATTTCATTAGATGAATTTCAAACTTATTTATCCTTGTTGAATTTTATGGTGGCACACTTCCAGTGGTAATTCATACCTTTTATTTAAAGTGTTCAGAAAATATGATCTCCTGAGTGAATAGGTGATTAGTATTTGGGATTTTTAGTACTAATCCAGTAACTAATTATTTTAATTGATCTTCTTAAATAATCCTTTCTCAAATATTTGAAATTTTAATATTCTAAAAAGTAATTCATCCGATCCACCCTAAGTGATAACCTATGATCAAATCATTTTATCAATTTCAAATCACTTATTCCTTTTGGTGTTCAATTAAACCCATCTAAAATCACCAAATGTTTTCCACATCATAGAAAATAAATCCATAGAACATAAAATTCTGTAGGTTTATTATTTGGACTCTGAGGATCCAACAACCCAAGCTACACTACAAGAGACCACTTAACCCTAAAAATATGGGTAAATTGGGGAGAGACCAAATTTTTGTACTATTTATGGGGAACCTTGAAATTTATTTCAACACTCATTATTTTATCCTCTGTTTCTCTTTTCTCACATCAACTTCTCTTATATTTTCCCCTTACTTTTGTTTTTCACTATTAATGGCACATGTCCACTTATAACTGTGAACAATATAACTGTCTAGTTAGGGTGGATATTCCTTGGGTGAGAGATTCATGTACACCTAGATAAGTCTTTCTATTAGATTATAATATTCCAAATACCCTATTGTAAAAAATTGATCCCATTTCAACGGTGGTTCATCAATGAAACCAACTCATAAACCAGGGTGGGAACCAAAATGGATATCCAAATGAGGCAGGACCAATCTTGGGGAATACAGTTTATCAAACCTTGAATGGCTACCAAATACCATCTTATACCAATGCACCATCTTGAATAGGAATTATATCCTAGGGTAAGCCCAAAAATTTCTTCAAAAAATATGTCCAAAACCACCTTCCAACCATCCATGGGATGGATTCCGAATTTCCATACATTCATGTGAAGGAGTTCAACGACATGGTTGAAACAACATTCCCACCAAATGAACTCGAGCCATCCAAGATTAGGACCTTTCCATTATCACTAAAGTGTCAAGCAAAAAACTTGTTAAATAATACGAGATCTGAATCAATCCACTCCCATGAACAATTGGAAAAAGAATTCTACAGAAAAAAATTTCCATATCACAAAACAATTTTTCTTAAAAAGTGTATCAAAAATATTTTTGAAAAAGAAGGGGAGTCACTTTATGAAACATCTGAAAGGTTCAAAGAAAAATTCAATGTGGTTTCTGACCAGAGATTCCCAATCCTACAATTATATTTATTTTCTTATGAGGGGTAGGGTCTATGAAACAAATAATTAACTGAAAAGATGTGTAAGAAAACCATCAGAAAACAATTCCCCAGAATGATTCATGAGGTATCTCGAAGGACCTGCCAAACCAAACCAAACATGGGTAACATGAACATAATATGAGAAGCCACCAAAATATAGTGGAATTAACGTCCTTATGGATGAGGAAATCCTTATGGAAAAAATATTTCACTCACTAGGAAGGTTGAGGAGATATATCATAGGAAGCTCCATAATATCCAAACTATTGTCCCTATTTGCATAGTATTTGACAAACCTGACCACAAGATAGAAAAATTCCCTACTATCTATTTAATTAAATATGTTCTATTAGGGGGAACACCAGTGGAGGTCAATGATTTGAACACTCAAAATACATAGAATCGAAACAATTAATCAAAGGTACAATAACTATCCAGGATTCCATTGGAAAGATAACCACCAACACAACCAACAACATAGTTCACCACAATGTTCAACCCCTACCCTCCAAAATTTTTATAACCCATATATTATTCCAAAAACAACTATTCAAATACCAACAACCTCCTATCCAATACAAATTTCCAATCAATCAAGCAATCCAACCACCTATCCAACAACAAAAGTATCTTCATGAGATAATCCAACCAGCCCAAGACCCTACCAAATAAATCCATATAAAAATTCATGACCTATTTTGTAATAAAATGGATAAAATTAACCTCAAACTATCTTCCCTAAAGCATGAACTATGAACTATTAATACTTGTATGACACCCATGTCAACTCAGGTAGTACCAACCTTAACCAAGAGGGGAGAGTCCAACAACATATAACCCTTTCATTAACAACTAAAAGAAGTGACTATTTTAAGGAGTGGTAAATTCATTTAGAAACATAAAAAATTCATTCCAATACTATTAAAATATTAATAAACCCATAAAAATAATTATGAACCACCAATATATTTTGGGAAACCCATTGATAATGATAAGGAACCACAACTACACTACACAATCAAACAACATGAACCCTTCCCTCAACACATAAGTGGAAAATCGAAACCTAAAATGATGAAAAATTTGAGGGAAATATTCTCTATGTTTATTTTGAACATTCCCTTTCTTGGTTCAATAAAAACCATTCCTATCGACATAATGTACCTAATGTACTTGTGCACTTTTAAGACAATATTTTCACATAAAACCAAGTCATTTGGGCTACTAATGTGGGTATAACACCATTAAATGGACAATTACTCTAATGTAAAAAGATCATGAATATCAAAATATCAATGATGAGTTAGTAAAGAACATTTTTGTTAAATCACTTGGTGATATAAGAGATACTGGGAAGCTAATTCCTTATGCCATGTATTTTTATTTAGGGATCGAAGAACTCTAACCCACATCTTTCACTCTTCAACTCTCTGATCGTAGTGTTTGAGTTCCTAATGAGAACATAATTTATGTTTTTGTGAATGTTGGAACTTTCATTTACCCAACTGACTTCATTATCTAGGATAGTCACCCATACTTAGTTCCACAATTGTAGACCCCCATAATCCTTTGGCATCCCTTCTTAGCAACAAACAACTTAGCCATTCGAGTTATAAATTGTAACATGAAAATATCCATCAAAACTGTGAGTCTCAATTTGAACATCTAGATTGAAAAATCTCAAATTGGGAATGATTAATCAATCAAAGGGATAAATTGGATTGGTAGTGTTGATATTGAACAATAGGTACTTCAAGGAATTATTGTAGTATGATTAAGTCAATAAGTGATTTATTTCCGTTGTTCACATTAGGTAAATTGGTCTACATGGATTGATTAACATTCAGATAGCCCATTTTATGATTTTCATGAATCAAAAATCATTTATATCATTGGTGAAATCAATAACATTGAGTCCATAACCATTCATGTCATCAATCTGGCCAATTTTGTTGATGAAAATTCTTTTCACAAGGAATCAATTCTATAAATAAATTTGGATAAAGAATATGAGTTCAATACAAATTCCTATGTTTCTTTTGAATGTGATAACCAATATGATCTGTTATATATGGTAGTACATTTATTACTAATGTATAAATTATTATAGGAAAATAGAGACTTTCATGTTTTCATTTCATCCTCTCTTGAATAAAATCCATAAATGATGCTTTTGGATGTGATAAAAAAGAATAAGAGAAAAATAGGATATACCACTTATAATATTCATGGGATTATCCCACTCATTGGAACTCATATGATTGTTCTTGAATCTGACTCCAAACATTGTCGTCAACCTCAACGGATGCTAAATCCCAATCTTATTAAAGTGGGAAGGAATAAACATATTATGTGGTTGAAATAGAGTATCATATATCACGTTTTTAAGAGTGAGTGGGAAGCCTCTTTAAATTTTTCACAAAGAATTTATGAATCAATTTGATCAATAATGATGATGGTGACCTTCTCCCATTAGGGGTTAGTCGTGGATGGAGAGTCTGCATTGTATATATGAAGCTCAAATCTTGTAGTAATAATGGTCATATCCACATTCCATTAATTGATCATGTCCTCAAGAAAGTGGTAGGTCCTCAATTATAATGCTTCCTAGACAGGTTCAGAGGGTATAATCAGATTTATGTTTCCTTAGAGGAATAAAGAATAAAATCATTAACATTTTAATTCAACACTTTTTCCTTCATGGGAAAGCCCTTTCGTTTATATAATTCCCTTAGTACTTTACAGCAGTGTATTATGGGTATCTTCTCGGACATGATGGAATATTGTTTACAGGTAATTTTTTTTGAAATATCAATATTTGGGGATACTTTATATAATTTCCTTCTAAATATTGAATTGATTTTTTCTAGATGTGAGGATTAGATTCTCATTCTATACTAATAAAAATTACATTTTGTGGTAAATATAGGACTTTTTCAAGGCCATTTGGTATCTTCTAGTGGGATTGAGGTTGAAAAATATATGATTGATATCATTCATCACCTTCCCTATCCAAAAAAATGTCAAGTGTAGTCCTTCAAATGACAGACATGATTCAATTTAATCTTCATTGTTAACTTCTTCTCTATTTCTCGACCTACTTGTTCTTTATTCATGGAAGATACTCAATTTTATGGACATAAAATTATAAGTAATAATTCCCTACACTCTAGTTCGCTCTTATATCTCCACCGATCATGAAATATCCAAATTGGAAACATCCATTTGACCTCATGTGTGATGTGAGTGACCTCGTTATTTGATTAGACATAGGAAAATGGTTTGAAAAAACTCATTGTGTCATTTATTATTTGGGAACATAATAAAATTATTTACAAATAAACTACACCACCATTGAGAATGTATTCATTGATGTTTTAATTTCCTTAGATTATTTAAGGTCCCATCTCTTATGATCACCCATCCATGTCTTCAATGTCCATTTTTTCCTAAAATAACTTTTCTAAAAACAAGATTCCAAGGCTAGATTGATTAGTGGGACCTTCTCCTTCAACAGTTCAATTTATCCATTAATGATATAGTGGGTGTTGGAAAATGTTTTGCTGATCGCCTCTCTATGATGGAATTAATCGAAATATCACACCTCTATTCTATGTCTAATTTATTTATCGATGAAAACCTTTATTCGGTGAGTGATTACCCATGGTATGATGACCTAGGAAACCATTTTATTATGGGTGAAATTCCAAATTTCATGGGGTCACAAGCTAGGAATAAATTCCCTTTTTATTTCAAAATTTATGTGATTGATGATCTACACCACTTCAAGTACTATCTATATCAAATCATTAGGATATGTGTTCTAATGTATCAGCAAGAGTCCAATTTCAGAATATATCATGGAGAGGCTTGTGGAAGCCACTTTTCCACATAAAAACCACTTCAATGGTCCTACAAAGTTGTTTTTATTATCCTATCATCACTATGTTTTCCAACCAATTATGCCAATGTTGTAATCAATATCAACAATTAGGATCCATTACCAAAAGGAACTAAATGCTCCACAATCCAATTTTGGTCATCAGAATCATTCATTGTGGGGGAATTGATTTCATTGGATCCATCTTAAACTCCAGGGGATATCAATACATCATCATAGAAGTTTATTATGTCTCTCAATGGATAGAGTCTATTACCCCAAAGTCCAATTACCATTATGTTTTGATCTATATTCTGAAAGGAACATATTTTTTTGATTTCAAATTCCTAGAGAAATAATTAGTGATCATTGAACCCATTTCTACAACCTTTCCTTTTTGGCACCCATGTCTTTGTATGGGATTTATGAAAGGTTATCAACAAGATACAATCCTCAAACCAATGGTATAGATGAGATGGAGAATAAGAAGATTAAAAAAATTCAGGAAAAAGGACAATCCCTCTATGATAGATTTGTCTGAGAAACCATTGGATGGCATTTTCTCATATCCCCCAACTTTTAAAACCATTTTAGTGATGTCACCATGTAGTTTGGTTTATGGAAAATCATTCCATTTACCTGTTGTAATTGACCATAAGGCCTTTTGGTAAATCAAAATAATGACCTTTGACCATCCTTTGGCTGATGTAAATAAGAAATTATATCATAATGAAATTAAAGAACATAGGATGGTGGATTATGAAAATTCATAGATTAATAAATCTAGTGTTCAAGCCAACCAATATTTTAATCTCAAATCAAAAAACAATAAACCGTGAAAATTCGTGCTCTTGTATAGTTTAAGACGTCCTTTATACCCAGAAAAGATATGGTCTAGAAGATCTAGTCCATACATAGTGCATCACATGTACCCTTATAGAGAAGAAGGGATTCACGATCCCACTGGTGGTCATGCCGTTAATTTCAGTTATCAAAGGTCAAAACAATTCATAGAATAATTCAATAATTATGAATAAAAATATGATTTAACTGAGCCAACCTGCGAACCATAAAAAAGTTAATAGATTTAGGGTCCATAATGGGAAAATGATATTAAACAAACCACTTTTTGAGAGGCAACCCGGCCTTTACCAAAAAATTTAATCAATGTTTGAGTTTCAAAGTAAACATTTATTTTTTCCTTACATTTAATTTTTTTTATTTTTAGTGGTGGGAACTTCAAGGGGTTCCCATTGTTTTCAAATTGTGTTGGTCTGTTTGATTCATGGGTAGCTGAGATTGTTGTATTTTTTGGAAATTCATATTTCATCTAGTTATACAAACAAAAATGATCATCATCAACGGGGATTCTCTCAGTATTATGGAGATCCCAAGAGTAATCAGGATCATCATGAACTTCAACCTGAACCACTAGGTGAAAATCTTCCATGTTTATTGTTAAAAAAAAAATTATAACTCTCCTCCTCTACGTCAATCCCAAAATAAATTGTTATTTCTTTATACACATGGGATAAGGTTATTTTATTTTGGTGGGGGAGGTAAAATAAAAAATTGACTTTTTTGAATAAAAATAATAATTTTGTTATAAAAGAATGCATGGAATAAGAAATTTCTTTTCATATGAACATGATAATACAAATTGTGGTCCTATATTAAATGGAATTTTTTTTGATCATTTTAATTTTAACATGTGTATTCAAAAATATCCATAAAAAATAAAAAAATAAAAACAAAATTCAATTGCATGAAGACAATTGGAGTGACCTAATTTGTGGATTTTGGAATATGGGGATCGTGAATCAATAGTTTTCACACCTAGATGATGGAATTATATCTCTATTTGTGGTAATTTTAATTTTTTTTATTGAGTATTCTTGGGAAGATTCCCGAGTTTGTGGCCTCCACTTGGAGCTCTATGGTCTTTGAGCCCGGGAGTGATTATTGATGTCTCCCTATACGAGATGACTTGATTGAGTTCAATTTTAGTTACAATGGAAAAATTTTTAATAAAAAATAGAAAAAATGAATACTCATATTAATATGGAAAATGGTATTCAACCAAGCACATCCATATTTTCTCCCATTAATAATTATGTACCCCCAATTCTATTGTGAGGTACAACACATCATCATGTTTTATTAAAATTGGATGAAATGTGGTGATGAATTGGAACAAATGACTTGTCTTCTGCATGGGATATTATTATGAACCTAAATTTTATTAAATGATTTTTATGGGTTTCATAATTTTTTATTATGAGGTCTTTTAGTGAGAGATGTGTATGACGATGTTCTTGGAAAAGTGAATTTAAATTTTATATTTTTGAGATATATTTTTCTCACGACTAGAAAAATGCAATTTTGGGGTGTGAATAACCACTAAAAAAGGATAATATTCATTTAAAATATTATAATATTTAGGTGATTCATTATTCATAGACACCAGTTTTGTGCATTTTAAAAAATGACCATTAATTAATATTATGATTGTAATTATTTCTTAAAATGCACAATTTCAAGGATAATTTTTTATTAGCTAACAAAACATAAAAAGATTTTGAAATTATTTCGATATTTTATTTTTAGTTCCCACATGAAATAAGGAACTATTAATCATTGTAGAGTACATAAATATTCTCATTGGAAGAATACTTAAATGGACCTTCAACCCAGAGCATTCTAGGAAAAGTGAACTAGACAAAATCCTAATAAAAGTACCGTAAATTCCAATACCCAAGACCAATTATTATAAAATTTTAACCAGATATAGAAGACATCATGGGAAAAATTTCACTAAAATGTGGACCTAGCTAATTTGGATTATTGTATTATGTTCTTGATAGCCCATGTTGAAGATGCATTTTTGGGATAGATTCTGCGGCCTAGAAAAATATCCCACCATTTCACTCATATCTAGAAAGAAATCCTTTTAGGATAAAATTTTATTTAATATTAGGAGACATCATAATATAAATTTTTTATTTCAATGTCCAACTAAAATTATTAAATCAAGATTCTTATTTTGGATCCTCTGCTTGATGGATGCAATATGGCTTCTATTTCGGGTCCAGGGAGGAAAGTCCATATTCCAAATACATTCCACCACCCTAGGCCTACCATACATAAGTGGGAAGACATGGAATATTTTAAGATCAACCTAATTCTCTTGAAATTTATAATTAAGGTAGTGGTGCTGAAGCATTTGATACATATTTGGTGATTTGTTTCATTATAATTTAACGTTACGATTGTGTTGTCTTAATTTTTTCCTTCGCATGTAAGTTATTCTAATTCTACTTAGTTTCAAAATAAAATTTCTTATTCTCATATTTTTCTATTCCTCTTAACATTACATTGATACCTTTTCCACAATGTGTGAATTTATTCATAGTAAACCCTATGAAATGTTTCAAATGATGGTGGAGTGATCATTATTTCATTGTTTTTCACTTGTTCAATTCTTCCTTCATGAGTCTTATTCCCACGTCTATTGAGATAGTAGAATCAATGGAGGGAAAAAACATATGGTTTGATTAAAGGGAGTAACAAGGGTCTATATTGGATGTTATTTATCACTTTATTAATTTCTAATCAGTTTTTTAATTAAGAATTTCATTTAATGATTTTAAATCATCTTTATCCATAATAAATTTTATGACCGCACACTTCAAGGGATAATACGAACCTTCACCCAAAAGTGCTCATAAATATAATCCTCAAATTGTATAGGTGATTAGTGTTTGGGTGTGTAAGATTTAAACTTGAAACTGGTGATGTTGTTTGATCTTCTTAAATGATCCCATCTCAAATATAAGAAATAGAAATAATGGAGAATGAAATCCATCCAATACTCCCTAAGTGACAAACTTGGATCAACTCTTTTTTCTCAATTTGAAATCAAATAGGACTTTTAGTGTCCACTTAAACCCATCTAAATTCATCCCAATGATAGAGACTAAATAGCCTAACGAAATCCATAGAATATACGTGTATGTAGGATTCTTCTTAGGTAAGTGTGGATTTTACAGCCTATGATACATTACAAGTGACAACATAACCCTAAAAACATTGGTAAATTTGGTTGAGACCAAGAACGAACAATGAAAATATAGTATGATGACATGAGATATCATTGGGTGAATTATGGAAATGATGACTAAGACCAAAAACATTTCTATGATTCTGGAGGAGGTGGAGACTTGTGGAAATGGTGATGTTAGTCCCTATTGGGAGGAGTACTAGAAGTGGTACCTATAATAACAAATAATATACTACATAAATAAATACGTTACAAAAAAATTATAAATAAAATTTAAAAACAATATGTAATTAATTATAGTTCACTTTTAATTAAAAATTAATCTAAAAAATAATAACAACATCAATTTACATTAATTCAATAAATCATTAAAAAAATAATGAATTTATGAAATTAAAATTACATAGATGTTTTTTAATTAAAACAATTTAATGATTTTAAATAAATTAATAAAATTAATTAAATTATTCAATGTATTACAAAAGATTTGAATTTTTTTAATTATAGAAAAATTAATTAAATTGAAGAATTAATGTAATATTTATATCTAGAACAACGAAAAATTTAAATAAAAAAATGAAAAAAATGAATTTTTTTTTAAATAAAATCAAACGAATAAAAAATGCAAGTTAAATAAGAATGCATTAATAAATTAAGAAATTATTAACAATGCCGAAAATAAACTCTAAAATACATGATTTTACAACAGAATCTTATTTTAAAAAAAATTAAAAAAAATACAAAAATGGTTAATTATTACAAAAAAAAATTATTTTTAAACTAAATGTGTATGAAAAAAATGAAAAAGGTTGTTTCATGGGGTGTGAAAACATAGCCGCATCAACGAACACTCATGGTTAGGTATTTTAATGGATGTAAATTAAATATAATATATTTATTACATTATTATATCTCTAAATCCATTATATCATATGTACCATTTTTAACAGTTCATACTATATGTGATATGATAAGGTCGACCATCTGTGTTTGATAGACTACTGCCTTGTGAAGTGATGTTATACATTTTTCAGTAAATTGTAACATAAAAGGTAATAATGGAAAAGATAATTAATATATCTGATATATCTGATATATTTATTATATTCATTACATATTTATCATTTTTTTAAATGATATATCATTTTCTTTCATACCTTTTCACTCTATAATAAAATGATAACATTGTACGTGATGTTTTGGACTATCACCTCCTCGAAGGGGCATGATTATTTCATCATCACCGAATTAAAAGAATGATATTTATAAGTATATAAAATTAAATAATGTGGTATTTATGATATTATGATCATTCATTAATGATAATTGTTACTTACCTTCGTTCTATAATGATCATTGAAAGATGGAAATGTTAATAAATGTGTTTGTATGGCTTACTATATCCTTAACCATAACTTACATAATAATGAATAACAATATTTAATTAGTGATTTTAAAAAATATTATTGATGTATATATATGATAAATATTTCATTATTTTTATTATGGAGTTATTTGAATAATGATCTCTTTGACAATATTCAACTTCCCAAAGTCATTTTTAACAGACAAGCAGAATGAAAAAAAAATATCTGATATAAACTAATGTGATTATATAATTGTACATAACATGATAGTAATAGAAATAAAACGAACAATGAACATTAAAAAGGTTATCATGTAACAAAAAATTATTATAATTTTATTATAAAGGAAGATAAATACACATGTGTCATGTTAGACTCATGGTAAGAGATATTATGTCAATTTATATTCATTGAGGAATATATTGATGTTATTCCCCTACAATATTTTATAATGACTATATAAACCGCCCCTTTTACATTTTATATAATTAATTCTTCAATTATAAAGTTATTTATGGGTTTTAATTTTCTAATTTTATGGGGATTATGAATAAAAAAATTCAAAATTAGTAAGGTAATTTTCATCTTAACAAACCCACTTTTTCCCCCAAATATATGTTTTAATTTCAATGTTCGTAAAATGTATTATGAATTTTTATGAACAATATATATTATTTTTAAATTAAATTTTAGGTTTATTTAATTTATTTTTTAATGTGTTTCAAAAGAGATATATTAATGCATTTTACACATTTTGAAAAACTATCGAAGAAATGTTTTATTCATAACATACACGGTAAAAATTACTTTTTTGCTATTATGACCATTATTCTATTTTTATCTTCTTGTAATGGATTTAATGTTTTCATTAATTAAAATAACTACTTTATTTGTTGGTAATTTTGGTATTCAAAAATGGTTTTGAATGAAAATGGTGTTTTGTTATTGAAAATGGGTTTTTAAAAGAAAATTTTATTTATATATTAATGTTATTTTATTATGAGTTTACCAGAGTTTTAATTTATAAATCTTTTGATTAAAAAGTGTATAAATAATTTTTTTTATTATTTATATTGAACTTGATCATTATAGAGGAGAATAGGATGCACCCAGATAGCACTAGGTGTGCCTGTTATTTCATATATGATGAGGTGGCGCATATTGCACCAGATGATCCTACTAAAAATTATATGATGTGTGGACCAGATATCATAGGGTGAGCCTGTAATAGATTAAATTAAATTTGTTCCCGATTATTACTACATGGTATAGTGTAATTTTTATTTTCATAAATGGAATTACATTGTGTGTTACTAAAGGGTTTATCATATGGATTTAACCAGGTTCTAGTTTAATCTTACTAGGGAACAAAATGTTTTGTGAATTTGATTTATTAAGTTACAAAGAACAGTTTTTAATTGAATGATATGGGTTTTAATAGATTCCATTGAGAATGATAATTATTCCTTCTGAGGAGTTTTTATATATTTCTCTCAATAAAAATTCATATAAAGATAAATATTTCATGGGTTTTCATGTTCTTATAGAACTATTGATTTACATTCATTTTATATCACATATTGAGATTTTCTGCTCATCCAAATATTTTAATTTTTTTACTATAGTATGGGAAGGGGATATGAATACTTCACATTGAATTTCATGGATATTTCCCCTTGAAATAAATCAATATTTATTTTAAATTTTTTATATTATTTGGAAAATGGATTCTAATATGATGTGTCTACTTTTAATTTCATGGTTTGTTATGTTTTTGTTATTGAACAATTATTTAAAACTATAAACCTAAATATATCCTAAAATTTATTAAATAATTATTTAATTTAACTCATTATAATTTAACGTTTATGGTTATGTCTTTATAGTATTATTAAGACAATGGAAGCTAAGAGGATCCGGATGATGATTTCTCCTTTTATGTTATTGAAAAAAGGAGAATCATGTAGAATGTTACCACCACCATGACCATTTTGTAATGGAATTGGATTATGAGGTGGGAGTTATTGGGGTGGGGGATGGGATTATCATACCTATGTCCTGGATGGTCATTCCATCGTCGGTTATTGGTTGGAGTTAATGTACCATAGGGGGGTAGGTTGTAGTTTTTAAAAAACTCACCTGGTTGTAGTGGATTCGTGTTCATCTGTCAAAAATTTCCCATTGAGCCCCATTGGACTTGAAGAATAAGATGGATCATATTGAATTTTTAGAAATGTTTCTGTTCGATGAGTTCTTGAGTTTCATGTTCCATTATTTTGACAGGTCCATAAAACAATGATTTTGGACTTAATGGGGTTAGGGCTTTGGTAGCCACAACTAGTTGTCTCACAATACCTATAAAATTACTCATATTATAGGTCATATTGTTTTTCTATAGGGATTAATTCTATTTTAATTTATCAACCATGATAATGTGATCATGTGTTGAATTTCTGAATATTTCCCACAATGTTTGTTATGAGATCTAATAAAACTACTTGAGTTTTGTCAATAAGGAAATTTACAGTTGCAAATCAATGAGAGCTCTCTCAATAGCCAATAAACCAGCAAGGACATATTGGATAAAGAGTTTGTTAGGGACTTCGTGGTGTTGGATATTATACATAATATTTTCTAATCTCTCCAATACTCATGCTGTGATTAATTTGGGGAAATGATGGATACCACTAATTTTCTGTTCGATAAAATAATTTTGAAAATTTGGGAAGAATTTTACTAGGAATAGTCACATCATGTAACTATAAGAATTTATAGAACCATGAGTGGTGCAATAGAGCCATGATTTAGAGATTCCCACTTGGAAGCTAGGGAATTTCAAATATTTTATTTGTTTCTAAAACCCCATGATAATTCATGGTAGATCACACCACTTGGAACTCTTTGATGTAAATATTATGATCTTCACTAGCTTGTCCATTTAAATTATTAAAAAGATTAATATACTGTTATTTGAGTCTGATGTAAACATTTGTTTATATATATATATATATTTACAAGAAGTTGTTAATTCATATCAATGTAGGGGAGTTCATTAAGAGTTTGTTCCCTAGGATTGGTCATATCCTGCTCAATTACATAGGGAATGAACTAGTAAAGAGTGATTTAATTATATCTAATGTGCCTTCTATGATGTGGAAGTGTTCACTCAATTTACAGAACAAAAAAACTATTTTTATTATTTGGGACGCTATGGGGAATTCTAATAAATTTCAAAATGACAAATAATGTGAGATTTTATTCATTATTTTTCCATGATTATTAAGGTTTTCAGTTTAAAAAAACATTCTACCAAATAATTATCACAACATCCCAAAAAATGAAACCATTTAACATAGGGTTTATTTGAAACTATCAATATTTTGAGTTATGGGGACATTCCTTAATATTTATGGAGGCACATAGATCGAATCCACAATGTGGGTAGTATTTTTTTGTGCCAATTGTTTTTTATTTGTTTTTGGATTGTGTGGTGGTTTATTTGATGAGATTAATAAAATTGATTTATGTAAATTTTTTTACTAAAAACCTGATAAATATTTGGTTGAGTTCATTATTTGAGACATAATCTTATGATATCACTAAGATTTCTGTTTTATTCCATTAATTTAACAGCATCTTCACTAGATGATTTTGATCATAATTACAAAATGATTATTATTTAATCCATGTCTTCACTATGGATATAATATTAACAAATAAATTTTTTTGGTATTAAAAATATTTTTACAATTATTCATCTAATCTAAACATAAAACCAATCATGTCATTAACACATGGAATTTTATTTTGAAGATAAATTTTTAACTAATATAATATTAAAATAATGATATATCTCAATCTCTTGGAATACCTAAATTATGACTCACCTAAAAGGGTCATTTAATAAACCATTTATATAGTTATTAATATGGTTTCTTATGTTGTTTGTGATGATTTAAAATTATAAGAAAAATAAAGGGGTAATATAAGTGTATTGTTCCAAACAGACACCTTAGTGATGAGGAAAATTAAACATGTGTATTAAATTGGATGATAATGTAAAATAATAAAGTGTTTTTTTCATCATTTATCCTTTTAAAATACATTTAATATTATATAACATAATTTTTATGAGAATAGAGGATTATTTTTGTTGACACATTCATTAAAATTCAACTGAAATGAAAACAAAACAAGCATGATTACAATTGAAAACAAGATGAAATAAACATGAAATTTAAAGTGGATGAGGTGATTATCTTTCTGAATTAAGAGTATGTAAATTCATTCTAGGAACATGGTAATGATATTTTTATGCCAATTATCCTCCTTTTTCTAAAAATTTGATTCTTTTTCAAGTAGAATTTGGGTGTATATTTACAGCAATTAGTGGGGTACTATTTTTCATTCCATAACAACCCATCATCTTGTTTCAAAAATTATACATTATTTTTAGAATAATAGAATGGTATATTATTCATCAAATTTAAATATATGAATGTTGATATTGTTCCAAATTTTAAATTAATTGGACATTTTGAGCAAATGTAATTGCAGTTTTTCTAAAAAAAATTCATTTCTAGTTTTATCATGGATTTTTCATATGCAATAATGTGGAAGTGTTATAAATTAAATATGACTTTATCCCCAAAAAAATTATTCATTATTGTTACAAGCCTAAACATTAAACATACTCCTTTAAAATTTTAGCTCAATTGGAATATTTAATTAAGGAAAAGTCAATATTTTGGGATGATTTAAAATCCAATAAATAATTCAAGGCTTGATTTTTATGAAACAATTAGGACACATGTCTGTTTACACGGGGCATAAAAGCTTAATCGAGTATGATTATGGACATCCTAGATAAAATATCTGAGTTTCATCTAATTTGGGTTTCTCAATTGAGCCTAGAAATTGAATCTTCATTGATGGTCTAGTATTCTCCAAATATTCATTGGACCTTCTTGTGTGGTCTGTATCACCCTGTATTAGAATGAATTCACCAAATTTTCAGTTTAAGGATTTTTAATAAACCCGTTTTTTGACAATAAAAAACAATAAAAAACAATAAAAACGACATTTGTATGTTGAGATTTATGATTAATATAGTAAACTTTCACGTATCTCGATTAATTAAAGAAATGATCACATATTATATTCAATATTAAAAAGTAAAATTTAAAACAATTTAATCACATTATGTTGTATAAAATTATAAATAAAATACTACACTCCATTCAAAGATCATGATATATAAATTGGAAGGTAAAATAAGTTTATTTTTTATTTATTGAAAACCTAACATTAATAAAATAAATAAATTCAATCAAATGCACCTTACCACTTAAAATACATTACTATAGAATTTTTTGGGACCTTCCACCTCATTCTAGTAAGGATAGTGTAATTATTATGTGGTAATGATATATTAATCATAAAAATTATGGAGTTTAAAATTGGTGAAGACCCAACACAACAAAATTTCTCTTTCATTGATTTGGTATTTTGTTAGATCATTCATTGAGATAGAATAAATCTATTTTTATAGAACATCGTGGTTCTTGTTTTGTCATAAATTCACTAATAAATACACTTATAAATAGAATAATGTCATCAATGGTGGTTCTAGGTTATAATAGAATGTCCCCCATTGAAATCTTTGTTGTATATTCTATTTTTGAGAAATATTTGACCCTTTAATATTGTAAAATTTACATTTATAACATATTAATTCATGGACCAAAATTCTAAAAGACATGTTGTGATACAAAAATGTTGAAAAACTATGTTTGTTTCATGGTATAAGAGAGATGTGTCAAACTATGTCACATTTATTCTCACCACAAACTTATTTTGACCTTGTTTTTGGTCATACAATTATTCTCCCCAGATTTTTACGTTTAAGATGAATTATGTCAACAAAAATGATGCCTTCTAGCACTAAAACATTATTTTATCATTTTTATTTGTTTATAACCACTCATAAATTTCTTGATCTTCCTTTTTTTGATAATATATCTTTCAGGGAAAATCACATCCATTTTCGAATGATATTCTCTTTTTCAATAAAATGTTATATCCTTTAAAAAATGAATAGTTTCATTAGATACTTATGATAAAATTAATAGTTTATGATATAAAATAATTTTAATTTTATATAATAAATTGAAATTATAAACTCACATTTCACCACTCATCTTTTATTATAATCATGGCTAAAAACAATGTGAGAAGTTTTGATATTTATTATTTGATTACATTGATCTAAAAAACTATATTTAAAAAATAATAAATAATTCACATCTCTTTTGTTATAAATACACACACTAACACCCTTTCATATTTACTAAAATCCCATTAATCCTGAATTTTATCTCTATATACCTTTTGAAACCCCTCCATATATATTCCTAGGTCCATAAGAATGTTATCCCAAACATTTAGAAGAACCCTCTCAATGTAAGGTTTCTATTCTTTTTCATCATTATTCACAAAAATTATTTGAATAAGGAATTTTATATTCTTTTTTATATGCTGGAATATAATTATAAAAATCTCTTTATTGTCCCCATAATGAACATGTAAACCAGTAGAACATTTAAGTCTCATTAATCCCTTCTGTGATCCTTTATGTAGAATTGTTCTTCCATGAAAATCATTATATTATTTTTTATGCAAAAAATTATTATTTTGAATACCAATATTATTGTCACCTTAGGATATGCATCTTGTGGTATATGTCCATCTTATATTGGTTATTTCCTTGTATGTAACCCAAAATTGTAAATCATTTGAATAAAATTGAGTAATGAAATTATTATATTATTTAATCTATACAGATAAAAAATTAACGTACATAATATAAATGGGATGAGTAGACCTAGAATTATATATCCACATAATTAATTAGGTAATTTTTTATGGAATTATATTAATTGAATAGGGTAAGTTAAATTGAGGACACATTTTTAGGATGTCATAACTATTTGACATAACATTTTCTTGTGAGGTCCTCTTTTGGTCTTCATCACCTTCCTATGATGCCTTGATTGTATCATCTTATATCATTCTTAAATTATTATTATTTCAATTTTTTTATGTATGTTATGGCTCTTGACACCAATATACTAACTTAATTTATGTTCTTCCATGATTTTTCCATTATAGGGATTTAATTATCACTTGTCTCTTATGTACATCCCCAGAAAGTCATATGAAGTAATATAAGATCGATATAATTTATATTCATGATGTTAATTTTTTACATATTACCTTTATATACATTTTTCATGTGATTCTTTTTTGTATCTAATTACGAAAATACACTAGGCATTTCAATTATTTGGAATTATATTATGTGTTTCTCTATGTAACAAATTATGAGATAAATTGTATAAAGGATGTGGATTTAGAAATTTATTTCCAAGGAATGTTATATTTTTTTTAGGGTTTAGGATTCAAAATATTTGATGAAATACTTAGGTATAAGATTAATAATTGAAAAACATAATTTTTTTACTAAATTACAAATTTTTTATTTTATGGAGAAAATAAATTCATGTCGACATATTGGCATGTGGATGAAATATCAAAATAGATGTACCTAGTGTAAATAACTCATAAGATGATAATATGATATAAACAGGAAATTTATATGGTTCATTACAATAATTCATAAGACTACACACCTAGATAGAAACTCTCAAAGGATATTCTTTGGTTAATCATGTGATTTTTACAAACCATAATAAAGGGGAAAATATTCCTATGAATTTTATTTTTAGAAAATAATCCATGGATAACCAAAATTGAATATTATAATTTTTTTGGATATGAAATAAATTTTATTTATGGGTTATCCTTTAAATTTCAGTGTTTCTAATTTATATTTTAAATAGTTTGAAAATTATAGTAACTAATGTTCCTTTATTTTAGTTAATGGATTAAAATTTTTGGAATCATGTAAAAACTAGTGTGATGGGAATTGTGACAACTGCCCAAAATATATTCAAAACTAGATGGGGGAATGAGTCTATAAATTCTTGAAGACTACATGCTTAATTAGCAAATATTTTTAATAGAAAAATGAATTTTTAGGATCACCCACATACCCTAATGATAAGGTCTGTTGCAAATAAATCCTTAATGAAATAGTGGCCACCAACATTTGGTGGGTATTATGATCCCTTAATATATGATCAATATATCAAATCTATTGATAATGTCATATCATTTCTTATATTTTCTCACAATTAGATGGTTATGGTGGATGTTTATATGATAAATAGATAAGATAACCTATAGTATAATTTCATCATGAATAAGAACCCAAGAAAGAAATCGAAGTGATAATGTGAGAAGAAAGAAAGATATTGTATATGGAAAAATATTTTCCTCCCACTCTTTGAAAAAAATAGAGAGGGTGTATCTCTTCCTCTAGAAAAAGGATGGTGAATCTAATAGGTAATACAATGAAAAAATTGCAATACTAAAACGATACAACAATAGACTTTTCCTTGAAAATGAAAATATTTTGAATGAATCTTTAATATCATTTTGATAAATATATTAAATTCAATGGTGATTATAGACATTTATAACTATGAATAAAGTTTTCGATGTCACCTCAATGTTTAAATGGTGAACAATGATTATCAATGATCTCATAGTACTACTAGTACGATGTGGAGAATGTGAATTAATTCTTAGTGTATGATAGAGAAATATCATAGAGGTAATAAATGTAAAATTCCTACTTATTAAAAAGTGTTGGATGAAGAATCCATGAAATTAATTGAAGGGGTCAAGGAAATTCTATAGGTATGGTAAGGAAGAGAACCATGATATAAAATACAATGGGAGAAACCCACCCATGTTATGGTAAAAAAAATTCCCCATTCAATTCCTATCCTATTATCTACTATTTCAAATATAAAGAATAATGGAATAATTAAGCCCAATTCACTATTTCCAGGTTTTTCGGAGATAACTAATAACAACAACCTTTAGGATATAGATCCTATTATAAAGTTAATGTCATCACATTTTTATAGGGGATCCTAAATACCATGTGTTGATAGGTAAACTAGTTACCAATTCAAGAAATATTTTACATACTATTTTTTCATGGTTCTATATATTATTTTACCATACACATGTTTAATAGAAAAATTCAAACAACCCAACAAAACATGAAATTTGAGTTATCAGTGAATCAAATGGTATAATTATTTCATACCAAGCATATAACTTATCCCCTACCAATATTTAATGGAAAAATTACATATTCAACCCTATGATAATCCCTCTAGTGTAATTTCATGCTACTTTGGGATGGATTAACTTTCATACTATAGAGACAATTGTTTTGGGATATGTAAATCACCCTTCATATTAGAAATTTCCCTCTAAGTCTATTTAAGTGCAAGGAGGTGGAATGATCTCCTTTTTAATCATCATTTCCAAGATGGACATTATTTCCTTATGAGAAAAAATATCAGACTTATATGATTGAGACTATGGAAAATATCATCCTTTATGAAATACCCATGATAAAATAATTTGATGTTGTGTTTCCAAATGTACTGTTTGGTCCTCCTTCAATCCTAAAAATTAGAATACCAATGAACATATACTTAGAGAATTCACAATATAAAACACAAAATATATAATGAAACTATTTAACAGTAATTATTAAAAAAGAAACTATATGAAAATTTAGATAATTGGTTTATAAACTCATGTGTTTCACCTTTTGGTGCAACCATACATTTGGTTATGAAAAAATATGGGTCAATTTACACCCCCATGGATTTTCATGAAATAAAAAATATCATGATAAAGAACATGTACCCCCTACAAAAGATTAAGGACTTATTCAATCATTTAAGGGGATATATGTACTTCTATATAGTGGATCATCATCTAGGATAATATCAATTAAAGACGAAAAAAGAGGCTATCCCTAGGAAGACTTTTTCATACGATGAATTAGAAGTCAGAGTTCATAGTGATGCCATTGAGACTCAGTAATGATTCTTATATCTCCATATACCTAATGAGTTTACACATTTAAGAATAATTAGAAAAATTCCTTTTTTTATTTATATATAATATTCTTATATAATAAAACATCATGGTGGAAAATGGGGATTATTAGAATGCTATGATAGAGACTATGATAATGAAAATATATATGCATATCACAACGTATAAGGTTTTCGATATAGAATGAAATATTCATGGGTGAATTTATCACTATTAATGGTATATATGTAGACCCATCAATGATAATTATGTTTTAAGGATTCCCCATACCAATAAGTATGACTGAGATCTATAGATTCCTTGGATTGGCTGGGTACAATAATAATTGTTTGAGAATATTCCTACTATTTCAAAACCCATTATCCTTGATAAGTCAGAAAGGTGTAATATTTTTCTATATATACTAATCTTATGAGATATTTAATGTGTTGAGGAATATGTTTGTCGATGAACCTATTCTCAGATTACCTACATGTGTGGAAGGATTTGGGATATAAAATGATGCATCCGAAAATGGCACTGGTTGTGCCCTCATGGAAAATTAAAAAGTAATAGCATAAGACTCTTGATAATTAATGATACCTTAGAAATAATACTCGAAGAATTATCTAAGGTTTGATGCTGTTATATTTGAATTGAATATTTAAAAACATTTTCTCTAATAGAAGAAGAATGAAATATATTTGAATTATAAAAGCGTCAAGTATATTTTCTCTCAAATAATTCTCTATATGTAAATATAAAATTGGTTAATTATTATTATGTATTTTTCTTGTTCAATCAATTGCAATATTGTTATGGCTAATAATTTGATATATGGTATGAGTAAAAATTATCCCGCAACTCTATCCATGATGAGGATTGAAAGGGATAAAATCTTCTTGGACATGAAATGGTTGGACATGAGAATCATAAATTGAATTACAACATAGATGGATAAAAATAACTGATTAACCATCCGTTATTTGATGTCTCAAGGGTGTCCAAAATTTTATAAGGAGTTATAGATAAAGGTATAAAATAATCCAATTATCAAAATTTGTAAAAATGGAGTTATAAAATTTGGAACCCAGATTTGTGTCCCATCAAAACCAAAAGTATATGGGGAACTCTGGAATGTTGAATATAGATCACCCTTCTCTAATCCTCTATTAATACCTATTATGTATTGAGATTTAAAGAAAATCATTCAGTGGGATAACAAGATAAGAAATATTTCATAAATTTTATCTCAATTCGTTATGTTCCAAGAAATCTTGGATGAATAATTTACGTATTAGGAAATGAATCAATAATATATTATAAGAGTATACAAATAATAAATCTTAACCATGGATTCCTTTATAGTACTCCCTTGGATTTATGAAGTCTATTACACCGATTGGGTGGTAGTAAATCTCCTTAAAAATCCATTGTATTTCATTTCAATGAATTATTATATTTATCTTTCCAAAATAACTTTGATATTCATAAGAGAAGTAGTAAGGATGCATAAATTACCACAATAAATTATATTTAATAAAGGTATGTGGTTTACCATGAGTTTATGGAGAATACTTCAATAATTGTTAGATATATAATTGAGTTTTTGTATTTTATATTACCCTTAAATGGATCGTCAGCCAACAAAACCACTAAAACATTATAGGAAATGATGTGAAATTCAGTAATGGATTTACAATGATATTGGGTTTAACACCATACCCTAATTGAGTTATTATATAATAAAAATCACCATTCAATAATTCAAATGGCACTTTATGTCTCTATGAATGGGAATAGGTGTTATAATCCATCTTGTTTGCATGATGTTAGATAGAAAATTCTTATGGGACATAATTTCATAAAAGATATTACCAAAAAGGTTAAAATCATTAAATTTCATTCGAAATTTTTGAAAATTTTATAATAATATAATGAATATAGTCATCAACGTTACATTTAGTTCGAGTCTGGATATAATGTGTTCATTCACTTATCATCGTGTATGATAGTAAGGTGTTTTTGGTATAGGGGAAATCTTAATCCCTGATACATCGGCCCACCTAAGATCATTGATCACATCAAAACATGTGACCTATCTAATAACACCACCTCTTAATCTATTTCATGATCATGATGTATTTAAATTATCTCTTTTAAAAAAGTACATACCTGTCCTATCACATTTACCAAATCAATAGGTTTTACCATTGGAGAATGATGTTTCATATGACGAGTAGATGGTGAATATAATAGATCATAGAGATAAAGTTAAGTGTGTGAATTCAACTAACCTATTAAATATATTGTGGTGTATCCATATGTTTGAGGAAGAAATATTTGAATTATAAGGGGCGATGAAAGAAAAGAAGCATCAATTCTTTTATTGAAGGAATTGAAAATTATAGGGTGAAATTTCAAAAGGGGGAAGAACGTAATGACCAAAACATATATAGATGATTTTCACTTATAAATAAATAAATACAATATATATTAATTTAGGTATCGATAAACAAATGAAATATATTTCATTTATTTTATTGTACCATAACAAAATATATCCATATTTTTATATCATTCTTAATAGACCATTAATCATCCAAACAACTATTAATATAACTTCTCTATATTGACTATTAAGATTATTATATATAATGTTATATGATTAAATATAATAGATAGATATTGAAGAATCAATGGAAATGAACTACAAAATCATACCCTATAAACACCATTAATCTGAACTTCTAAGGGAGATGAAATCAATGTAAGATTCATTATTGAAATCCAAAGGTGAGATTTAACAAATTGAAACTCAAGAGAAATAAGTTATGGGATAATTTCAATCATAAGTATATTACCACCCAAACCATATTCTTAAGACCACTAAATGAAATCATTTCCACAACACACCTAACCCTTAGTGAATTCGCTAGTGTAATAAGGGGTTATCTATCTAGACCCTAGTATTATGTATTTTTATATTTTATATTTTATAAATTAATGATAATATTAATCCCCTTTCATTATTACTTCATATATAAACATGTTTATATAAGGACATTGATAAAAAAAATTATAGGACGAAAAATAAATAAATTTTTCAGTGGAAATATATTATTTTAATTCAAACATTTTCTGGTGTAAAAATATGAATTTTTAAATAAATAAGGAATATTTATTTAATACATAAATATACATTAATTTTTTTTAAAATTTAATAAATAACCGTTTATAATCCATTAAATAGGAATCAGCCAAGGGTTATTTTTTCATAATTATTTTATTTATTCAAATTTTTGGGTAAATATTAAATAATTTAGAAATAAGTTATGTATTATGACAGCATGATAGACCAAATATAATATAATAAATACTAAAAATGGAATAAACATTTAATAATTCATTTTCCATTTAATGTAATGTGTTTTTTACCTTGTTTAATTAATTTTAAAAAATTTAATTAGATACCCAAAAACATATATTATATTTTAAGATATTACAATCAAATATTTTATAATATGGATCACTACCACATCATGAATCATATAATTTAATTAATTTTGGAAATTAAATTAATAAAATATTATAAACCACTCATATTTAGTAAAAACCATGTGAAGAAAGAGTATTTAGGTTTTAAAATATTTATTTATTTCTACAGTGTCCAAATATTATATTTAGAAATTAATAAAGAATTACCCTCCATTTAGCTAATAATATCCACCTAAAAATATTTCCCCTTCATAAAAAATCAATTTTGATAGATTTTTATGTCAGTATTCCTATCTAAATATATATGAAGGTGTCCACACTCTCTTATAAAGATCTTACCATGCATTTAAAATAATATTCTCAAGGTAAGGGATTCTCTTCCTCTTTCTCCTTATTCAAGTGAAATCATTTTATTAATCCCTTTATTTTTGACATATTTATCTTTACATATATGTTTAGCCTTGCCTTTAGTTTATTCATTATTATCAAGTAATGTTATACCACCTTTATCCAGCATTATTCTCTTATGTGAATAATTATGTACACCTATTATGCTACTTAAAATAATTCTGTGATTTTGCATGACAAAATTATTTGTTGTGAATAACGCTTTCCATTTCCACTCTTGTTTATTCACTAGGTGGTTCCTATAAATCATTCATTAGAAACTTATTGATATGTAGCCCACACTCCTTCATAATTTAATTAATTTGTTTTAATGATTCTCTTATATATTTTGATCCATGTGTTACACATGTCAAGTACATGATATGAATGTGACCTGTGAGCCTATAATTATATAACCCTATAATTCATTCGGTATTAATTTTATTTTATGCGATACCAAATATAGTGAACAGTAATTTAGCCAAATCATTTTATGATATAATGACTATTCTATTTTCCATGACTTATTCTTATGATATCATGGGTTATGATGGTTCTATATTCCAATTATGCCATGATATTATCATCTTATATCATTATATCATAATGATTCCCACCTTTATAGCTCATCATATTATTCCTCTAAACTCTCATTCATTGATTTAAATTATGATATGTCTTGATAATTCCCTTACTAGGAATTAAATATCACCCCTTTTGTATGTGTGTCCCTGAGTTTTCTCATGTCATATCAAAGAATCAATAGAATTTAAGATCATTGTATAGTGTTTTTAAATAATGTCATTATATCCCAGTTTCACAAAATTAATTAATGTATCTAACATCACAATTATTATAGGCCTCCCAATTTTTTTATGTTATTACTATATGTTTCTCAATATAATTAATCATGAAATCAAATTTAAAAAAATTATGTGTTGTCATACTGGAATACGTGTAAATCATTATTGTTCAATGATAATGATGAGGAGTAAATGATTCATGGGTCACATCTAGTGTAGATATATATATAGAGACTATATATGATTCAACATCGAATGAAGGTTACTAAAAATTTTCATATGTCTATACTAATAAAAAAAATTGGAATTAAGTGTTTTAGGTCAGTGATCATGTGTTCATAATGATTTTTCCTCCTCATGGGATCTGTTTTTTGGTTAGGTTAGTACGATGTATCCTTAATTAATTATATTTTTTACGCATTATATTATACTATAGAAGTGTAATAATGGTTGCAACATTCTTTGTTTATTCTTCATATTCATGAGATTTTAAATTTATTATAATTAACATCTTCATGAGGACTTCCATGTTATCGATTGAGTCTTCTTGGATGTTAAAGATGACATGATATCCATGGTGTGACATGTTGAGATTCATGATTGATATAACATAGTAAAACATTGAAATTTCATTCATTTTAATTATTTCAAATTGAGTAATAATGTATTTGAAGAGTGTATATGGGTTCATGAGTCAAAAATTTATTCATATTATCTTATGTTTTTTCTCCTTTTTTATGTTATTAAATTGTTTTGAGATAATTTTTTCAAATACAATAATTAATGTAAATTTCTTCTTATGTTGTGTTTTTGGGGTGTAAGTGATCTCATTTAAGAGGTATATCATGGGGGTGTTTTCAATTTTGAGATATTTTTTATATTAATTTGGGATTTTTTTATTCATGAGGAAAAAATTCATATAATAGTTTTTTAATTTAAATATTGAAACATTATCAAAACACTATGTTTTGGTTTTTAGGTAAGAAGTATATGAGTAGAATTTTATAGGTGATTTTTTCAATAAGAATTTAGTTTTTTGGTGTAAATTTGTATTTTTAGCATTAATCTTTTGAGGAAATTATAAGTTAATTATTATTTAGTGGTGATTAATTATGAAAAGATTTATTTTTCAAATAGATCACAAAACATGAGATTTTGGTCTAATTATTATTGATTTGGAATTGTTGGTTCCACTATGATTGAATATCTAGTGACATAGAGATTCTTATAGTTAATTAATTGTATTATTTTTTAGTTAACATTGCACCATGGTGATAGTAATTACCTAATTATGTTCATTTTATTATATTTCATTGGTTCTTGTGTTATCATAATGGTTTAATTGTGGTGTCAGAATTGCACCGCAACCTTTTTAGGTGATTTATTAGTTTTTTGATAAATGAATTTGGTTATATTAACTTTTTTGCATGTTCAAAAACTATGGAATGATGAATCCACTAAAACATGACCTAATTTTGTCTATCAAATTTAATTTTTTAGAAATATAGATATTTAGTGTGATCAAATAATTATTTATAGTTCATTACATCAATGAGGCTTCCCAAATAACACTATTCCATGATGTTATTGTTTCCATTTTTTTTAAAAAATTTAGAGACTATTCAAATTCAATAAAACACATCCATTCTCTTTTTAACCCCAAGAGAATTTTTGATTTTTTATGTAATTAATTAAAATTTAGTGTTTCTTATTACTTTCAATTCTATTATAGAGATCCAGTGGTCTTAATTACAGTTATCTCCTCATTTCATATAATTCATTATTTTTTCCCTTCATAGCATGTTCACAGAAGTGGTCCCAATTTAGATTTAGGGATGTTTGATTATGGTCTTGATAGGGACAAATATATTATAATAATTAATAGAGATACATGTGATTGTCATCGTTCTTGATCATCGTTTCCTCACAATTATTTCCAATATATTGTTAATGATATAGATGGTCTATCATATTTGAGAAATGTATTCTATTTTATTTTGTGGTAATTCTAATTTATCATAAATATTATCTCACTAGTTATGTGGTTTCAATTAACTAATTAAAGATAATAGATCTTATTAAATAAATTGGAAATGGATTTATAGATTTTACATGTTTTATGAGTTTACAATTTACTACGTATAAATTATTGTTTGATGACTAACATGTATTGTTGTGAACCCTTTCTTATTGATATTACTTCATAATATGAAATTTTTTAATCATAACTCATATAGAATCAAAATTGGATCCGTAAACTGTGGATTAATTATCATTATTAATTATAAAATAATTATTTACTTAAAATCATTGTATATATAAAATAATGTCATTTAATGTTTTTTACTATATTAAGGAATATTGTTTTTTGTATTATATGTAAGAAAATACATAGAAAAATTGTTATATATTTGTTATTGTGTAGTTTTTGAGATAATGCAATAAGATAGATTTCATATAAAGGGTGTTGTTATAGATGAGGTGGAAATGATGTGGTGGAAATTTAATGGGATTTATTTGTGGATAATGTTGTGATGTTTGATTTCTTATTTTTTATAAAAGATTTTAATAATAAATTTGTTTTTTATAAACATTGGAATTGGAAATCATATAATCTATAATTACATGACAAAAGAGATAATATTTAACCATTGGAATGGTGATAGAATGATGTGTTTTAAAAGAAAATGTTACTAATGTAGATCATGTGGAAAAACGAAATTGTGATTAACATGAAATAAATTACAATTTTATGAATATAACATCATTATAATTTTACAATATTGAAATTTATAAAGATATGATTAAAAGGGATGTTTTAAATTTACTTTGGATTATCATAATTGTTACGAATCTCATTAGTGATATGGTTAGATGTGAAAATGAGTTTTATTTTTTATTAATGGTGGTATGGTTGCTATTACAGGTTGTCCTCACAAATAAAATTTAATGGGGAGTCAAACAATAGTTTTTCCTTAGGTAATTTATTATATATTCTTTATATATTTCATTTTTTCATACACACCACCTCCTATATTGACAAACACGAATAATGATTTTATGATGTTTAATTTAGTGGGTTTTATTCCCTACTATCTATCATGGAGGTGATGTTGATTTTTTAATACTCCCCAATACCCAAACTCTCATCCTAATATAGTATGGGTTGAAATGGCTAGTTATTAGTAAATATATCAATATATGAACTAGAATATGTCAATTTTAAGGAATAAAAATTAATATATATATATATATATCTGTGTGTTTGTGTGTCTGCTATAATGGTTCCACAGTAATGTGTTTGTGATGTGGATTCCTTTGAGGGTCATATATAGAAGAAGGAATGCTTCAGTTTAATGTCCATAATTATTACACTATCCAAAGGGATGATGATTTTTGATGTATGGTAGTGACATGTACATATAAACTGTGGAATTATATTATTATTTTTTAATTTATTTATTTATAGTATGTAGTTTTGGTTATCATGTTCCAATTTTGTTATGTGGTTTGATAATTGTGGGAGAAATGTGAGTGCTTTTATATAAGGTGTTGGGAAGTTTGGGAGACTAAATAATTGGATATGTTTACATTGGATGAATTGATATTTTATTCAATTAATATTATTGATCTATTATTAAATTCATAATTCATGGAGTGAGACATAATAAGGTTGGGTAGTAATTGAACTAGTATAGATAACATTTGGATAGGTTTATAATTTATTAGGGAATTTTCATGCTTTTTATACATTAAAATATAAAATTTTGGAGACATAGTATTCCTGATTTTTCATAGGGTAATGCATAAAAAAACACATGTAACAGAATATATATATATATATATATATATCATATATATTTAGAAAGGAGTTGGTGGCTTGGAATAACTTTAAAATTGTGTACTAATTGTTGTTAATCATGGAGTAATTTCTGTACAAGATGTATTTTGTTATTTCATCTTAGATTGATTTTATTTATATATAGTATTACATAATATTTTGAATCAAAAGATATTTTTATATTTATACCATTGATTTTGTTGGTGGTTTTTTCTTACATTCATCGGATTAATGAGGAATATCCTCTATTTTTGTACCCTTAGTTATAGTCTTCAAAGAATGGAATAATAGAGGAAGGATTTGGAGTTTACTCCCATTTTCAATACATCATAGTATTGGTTCCAATTTGGATGAGATTTTATATATTTCTTTCCATTATTATAATATCAGATAAAAAAATTACCATTAAAAATAAACACAATGATTCAAACAAGTAACATAGGTTGTTACATGAGGTCATTTTTTATTAATCTCGTCATTTTATAACCAATCATGTATTAGAAAATAGTATCATAATATATTTTAGAGTAAGATTTTTGAGAATTATTTACATTTTGTATTATATATTTTGTATCAATTGTTTTACAGAGGATTTTTCTTGATAAAGATATTATTACTTTTTATAATAATTGACTCATGTTTTACATGTATTTCATATGAATATTATTTCTAATGAAATTTAATTTTTATTTAAAAAATTTACATTTTGTGTTAGATAATGTTTCTCGACATCAAAAAGCCTTTCATTTCATTAACACGTAGAAAATCCCATGTCGAATTATTTTTGAAAACATTTGTTTGGTTTGACAATAAAGGATTTTTTGGGAAACAAATATAATTATTCCCTTGGTATTTTTATATATTTTTGAATTAATTTTTTTTTAATTTTAAAGAATATATTAAAAACATATAATAACCATGTTCAAATAATTATGGTAATTCTTGAGTTAGATTACTATATGTATATGTCCATGGATTTACATATAATGTTTAAATTTTAGTAAATAAAATCTAAATATATTCCAATATATTTAACATTATATGTATTCATCATGTAATTTTTCAAAATTAAAAACTTTTATAGATTATTTGACCATTCAGATTTCTTGTAAGTATTTTCTTTAACCAACCTTACCCATTATGATATATTTGTCTTTAGACTAGCTAAACCTATTTGGAACTGATGGATTACCAGTCTCACTAGTCGATTATATTCCAAACAAATCTAAAAAAGATAAATTATTTCAATTATAATTTTTTTTAATTTTTGTGATATATTTTTGGGAAATAATAATTATAAATTCAAAATATAAAATAATAAGTAAAATTCAAGATAATCTTTTAATGAATCTATTTTTTCAAACATGAAATGTTTCCAATAATAATTCAATGAATTAATCTGTTATGATAACATTTGTTTGATATTTTCTATCTTATTATTATTCTTATTACAAATTACTAATGATCAAATAAATACATAACAGATTCTTGAAATGTATTATATTCATAGTTATAAAATAAATAATAAATCATTATTATAATATAATTTAATTTAATATGTAAAATTTCAAATTATGCAATGTTTACTATGAACATGATTTACACCCCCCCTCATCTCACAATTATCCTCCATCCTAGTGTATATGATGCTAGTAGATAAAAGTGATTTCTAGATTAAGGTATTATATAGACCCTAAATATTTGGTTTTTTATGTACATAAATATAGTGTGCTTTGAGAATAAAACTATTGTTTTGGATTCTAAATAATATTTTAACTCAACAACCATTATTCTATTTTTATATAGATAATTATAATTTTTCATTTTCACTCTATTTATATTAAATTTATTTTATAAGATGTGTTTTTAATTGGTGCGATATATACAGTTTTATAATAAATTATTAGTATGATCCATACAAAAAAAATGTTAAATTTATTTAGGAAGATATATTTTTCATGAAATAAATCGCCACATATTATTTTTTTCAATCATTATATAGCTAGAAAATAGTAAAAAAATTTGGCCCTACATAAAAAATGATTCCAGATATAAACTTTCGTAGTTATATCAATATTCCACTATATGTGATTCTTATATCTATTTTTTGGGCATAATAATATTTATTGATAACATATAAAATCATTGAAATATTTCAATGACACTTTATAATATACATAATCGTTGAATGGATTGCCGGTCGAGTTATTCCGTGTGGTAATTGATTAATTATATTGGAATATATTATAAAATAAATATGTATTAATGAAATCCTTTATATTAATAAAATATGTTACATTGGTTTTGGGAATGATCAATTGAAATCCTGAATCGTTGTGAAAATAGTTATTAATAAATGTATATATATATTTCCATTATACATTGATTATATTACTATCTATATCCACATATATAGTAACTATGAAAATTATTTCCATCGAGGGATATAGTAGTTTTTGTGTAGTTAGGATTGGGAAGATGATCGGGGTTTCCTGTGTATCATAGGTAAGGAATTTAGAACCTAAATTTTCCATTAGCACATAAAAAGACACATCGTACCATTTAATTTCTTGCGATAAGTAATAATGGTTTTCATTTAATATCCATTATCTATGAAAAATAATATTCCTTTTATGGTTGTGGATAAAGGACTAAAGATGATCATTTTCTGGTTGTGCATTCTAGAAAATGATGTCTTGTTATCTTGGTCAAATTGCAAGGAACTAGGATTCCTATTGTTTAGGTTCAAATGACTTTGACCATTTTTAGTATTATGACATCATATGGAAATTACTGTTAGGTGAAGGAGTCCATGAAATTTTTGATGGCATAGTAATGCATGAGCACCCCATTCTTGATTATCAGGTATATTGGTAACTCGGTTGATGACAATATAGTGGGTTATTACACCTAGTAACATGGAAAATTCAATATATATATCATTTAGGGAATAATAAATCATAATTATTGGAGTCATAGTAATGGTTTACATCTAATTTGATACCCATGTATTTCTAAAATGTGAATAAGAATCATTAGATGGTTTGTTAGGGATGTAATGTTTTAATAGGATCCATTGGAAAATTGGATCAAACCAATTAAGAGGCATTGGTGAGAAAGCAATCAGTATATGATTTATTATATTTTAATACATTGTATCTTTGCTAGGTGAAATGATTTAGTTTTGGGTTTATTCATGACTATCATTTATAAGTGATTGCTTTTAGCAGTTCCAGCAAAAAGTGTTCCTCAGGTTACAATTTATCATCACCACAAAAACACTAATAAAAGGTACCATTTATCAGTGCATATAAATTGTTCAACTTGTCAAAAAAATTTTTGCACTATTAAAGTGTTCCATTATCAGTTCTTTCATTATAATTACAATATAATTATAACCTTAATTTGTGAATTTTCTCTCCAAGATAATGGTTATGATCTTGTAAATTATTCCCACATAAAAATTGTAGAAATTTAACCACTAGTTTATGTATTGTCCCCCAACATCCAAATTCTAGAAAAATGTTGCGGGGATGGGTTCCCTCAATAACATTCCACATACACGAATATGGTCCTCTGGCTACATGTATGGGCCCATGCGCACCAAAACCCACCTTATGCTTCCCACATCCTTAATCCTGTCATATATTTATGAGGCCATCCATGTCTGGTATGCTAAATAGTTGTCCCATCAGGGTGATAGCCAAATGGCATAAATTTTATTTATAATTATATTCTTATTTCATATGTACAAATATATACTGATATAAATGAATAATATATATATATATATATATTCATTTTCATTATTTATTTATATTCATTCATTTTTCTATAATCAAATTCTTATTTCGTATTTAGAAATATATAATTATATATATATATATATATAAATTGATATATATTAAATATTGATATATATTTATTATACATTCAATATATATGGGTGCATGTATAACTTTTTTATGTATGTTTATGTGTGTATATGTGTGCATGTATATGTGTGTGGTTAAATTTTTATGAGTATTTACATACGTATTTCAAGCGTATATGTTTGTTTGTGTGCAAGTCTATTTATTTATTTATATAATTTATTCGTTTTTTATGTTTCTCCATTTTTCATATTCTCTTTACTTATTCATCATTAATATTTATGAATTTTTTATATAAATATATTATAATCTTTTCATTAGGAATATGTCTGTGTGAGATTATTTTAATTTTACATTATTTAATTTGGATTAAGTTAATTATTATCATTTTTTAGATTTAATATAATAAATTTTTATGAAATTTATTATTTATATATTTCTATATTATCCATTTATATATTTTTCACCATTTTTATGTTCTTGTACTTCACATAAATTTCACCAATTCACATTCCAATATTATTAAAAAAAAATATTCAATTTTATTGAGGATTTTTTTTGAAATATTCATTGATATTGTTAAATATATATTTAATCATTTTGTACTATTTATTTATACATATATTTACTTACAAAACTAGTTCTATATATAAATATATATATAATTATAACTAAATATTTTTAAAAATATTAATTTATATATATAATTATAAAAAATATATATTTACATACATATAAAATTATTTATAATAAATATATATATTATATAAAATTATTATATATTTAATTATATTTAATTATATATTAATATATATCTGTAATTATGAAAATATTTTTAATTATATATATATATATAATGGCATAGTTGTGGATAATTATATAAATATATATATTAACATATAATAATATTTATTTACAAATCAAATTATAAATAAATAAATATATTTTTAAATAATTATAAAATTATAATAAATATATTTAAATAATAAGGGTATTTATTATAGTTTTAATTATATATATTTCGATGTTGTTAAATATATTATATATATTATATATATATATATATATAATTATATAAAAATAGTTTAAAAAATATTTGTTTATAATTACAATTAATAATTCGTAATGATATTTTTAAATAAATATTAAATTATTATAAAAGTATATATAATATAAATATATTTATTATATTTAAAAATTATTATATATACCCATTTTAAATATAGATATAAATATATAAATTTATATATTTTTTATATATACATTAATATATAAAAATATATAATTATATAAAAAATTTTAAAATTATATTTAAATAGTTTTCTAACATACTTATTAATGATTATAATTATATTTTTTTCTAAAAGGTAGGGTCAAATCCATTTTATTAATCCACATTAACTACAGAAAACGTGAGATGAGTTCAGGCATAAAAAAAAATGCTCTCATAAAAAATGCAGTGAAAGTCAAAACATTTTTCTAATCTCTGCCACAATTCAGAGTTCTTCATCATGCACAATATTCTACTTAAATATTATTTGACCCATGCCTTGCCTCTTTGATGTCATCCTCTTGTCCAATTTTTATCTTATTTAATGAGCCCTTCAATATCAATGTCCTCCAAATTAGATCTCCCAGCATATGATTGAACCTACACCCTTTTTGAAGGGTAATCAATCAGAATATCTTCACTATCATTCTCTATGTGTATATAAACCCCATTTACATGAGCTCCACCATTATACACATCATTATTTGAAACCACCATCACCTCCCCATTCTCTAGGGATCAATACTAGAGCTCTTATTCCTGAGATAGATCTTTTTCTTCATTGAGCATATCACACACCGCAAATAGAATAGATGTTTTCCGCTACACATTGGTTGGGCATCCCATTCCTTACATATTTTTTATTATGGTACCATTTTAAGGTTATATCCAGACATAATGAACTTTTAGTTCATTAAATATTTATTAATAATAATATAAAATTAAATGTTTTAATTACAGTAATTATATTATTGAATTTTGGTCTTTATCAGGTCATTGTTATACCTGATAAAGACAAATTTTAATAGGGATAACTATTATAGTGTTGATAAAACTATATTTTTTCAATGCAAATAAAATCCTTCTTGGTATTCTAAATATAACCATTGTATGTTTCACATTTATCGCATCATTCATGCTATGAAGAAACTAAATCATGAGAATTTATCTACCTTGATCTTCAAGGATGAATCAGTCCAATAAAATTACAATCTATGTGATTATTTATACTCCACATTAAAAATTACCCTTAAAAATTCCATCACTGATTTATTTTAATCTCCAAATGATCCAATGCTCCCGACATGACACCACCTTACTCACATTGAACCATCAACCTAGTCGACCTCCCCCTTAAAACAGAGTGTATCACAAGGCCTACCACTAGTTTAGTGAGCCCAAAACTCTTCTATATTTATTGTCGCTCATTCACCTCATGGGGAAATTGAATAATCTGTTTTTTTTTCAATGAGGTATTTCATGTTATATTTGTTGATATGTATGAGTGGGCCACATATAAAATGTCATGTGATCCTCACTAATAGGTCTGAGTGAGGAGTCTGTCCTATAAATAGTGGTGGATCCCCCATCATTGGAAATTAAATAATTCACATTACTCTCTCATGAACTTGTTATAAGTTCTATTCATTATTATTTTATTTCATTAGATACCCCTTATTATTAATTACTTTTTATGAATGGTTATTTTTGATAATCTAATTGATCGAAACATTTCACAATGTATTTTGATATGTTTCTTTATTTATTTTATGACATGCATGGTAATTTATTGATTTATTAATTAATCTATATAATGATTGATCCGGATGTAGAGTTTAAATGAGATATTATATAATAATAGTTTTTTAAATTATTAAAATTATACATGCATTGGAATTTTATTTCCAAAATTTTTAAATGAGATTCTCATAATTTAAATTCAAATGAAGAACAGTAATGATTTATTTGAAATTTTATGATATTAATGAATTTAATTTTCAATTTATTATGATCAATTAATTACTGTATTAATGTTTTTTAAATTTCATTTGAAATAAAAAAAATAGTGATAAAGTATTTTTAAATTTTTCAAGCTTATAATAAATCGATATTTATAAATCCTATTTTATATAACATGATGTTTTAAATAGATTAAAATAGGAAAATTATAAATATTAACTATTATGACATTCTAGAAAGGCCATTATGTGCTATAAATTCATTGGATCATATTCATTGATATTTTTAAATGACATATGTCTTTTTAAATATCATTGAAAAAAACCTAACCTTTATTAATAGCTCATCCATAGTGGAAGAATTATTAATGAAGGTTTCAAACGTCATTTGTTTAGTTTGTGTGTAACATTAATAATTATATTTCATGTAAATGGGTAGGATAGTATTGTTTTAGGTATTTGGAAGAGATTTGATGGGTTTTATATACTTTAATTGGCTTTATGGTATTCTTTGCACTTTTATTCAATGTATCATAAACCAGAAAATATATTTTATCATTAAAAAATGTAATTTATTTGTTATGATTTTATTTTAGTTTGTTTTTTTAATGTACTGATTGAATGTATGCATTTTGAATAAATGTTTTTATTTTTTAAAAATATGTATTAAAATGAGAACATTATTTTTTTCATTTAATTTATTATAATTATGAATTTTTGAATTCCTATAATTTTGTATGCTTCTTTATGTTGAATTTATAAAAAAATAGTGGTAATTAGATTGAATGAGATTGAGATATAATGGATGGTAGTTTTTTTAGGGATTTGTTTTTTAATATATTATTTTCAATTTGGAAATATATATTGAAAAATATCAAGAAAGGGGATTTGGGTATACTCAAATTCTCTATTATGTATGTGAATTACTTAAATAATATTGAGTTAATAATTTTTTTTCTAATGTTTATTGATCCTATTAAAATTTAAATGTTTTAGTGAATCTCATATTTTTTAATTTAAATTTTTTAATGATTCTTATTAAGGTATTTTTATAGTTTTCATGAATATATATAAATTTTATGATTTCAATGTATAGTGATTTCAAATAATAGTTATTTTTTTATGAAATACACTTATGTAAAGTCCCGGATCCATATTTCTTTGAATACGGCCCTTAGTCTGGCTGGCCACATGGACATAAGAACATCTCCCCAAACACAAGAGTTTTCCGACTAGTAGTGATGGCCTGGGTGAGTTAGTTGGGAAACTATTCCCACATTACTATAGTGTATTACTACAAAAATACCAAACATGAATGAAAGTGGTAATATGATCATATAGTAGATGGAATATTTGGAAGTCGGATATAAATATTTCCATAATACATCCCAATTAAAAAATAAAGTTACATATCATAGATTTATAGAAATGATCCCAAAAATGAATACAAGGAAGATATACAATAAAAATTACCAAATTAAAAAATGAAGCCAAAGGTATCCCAATTGCATATAAAGCCTCATCAAGGCCTCAATATCTCTTGAATCTAATAATAAATCATGTACTCATAGGTAGACTTTTTACCTTATCATTACCATGAATAATATTATCTGTTTTGTTCCGGAATGGTTCTAGAAAAATGGTGTGAGATGAAACCTCTGTATGCCACCACCAAAGGTTTGTGCCATTAATTCATTGAATATATATGAAATGATAAGTTCAATAAGAAAAAGTGTGAGGAAGGGTGTACTCCAAGGTAAACATCCTATATGTATTGCATTATATATAAATTTAATTTATATTATTTTATTAATTCAATTATATTGAATATATATGGTTTGCGATCCTGATCATGCTGGTATCACTCGTGTAGTTGGAGGCACACTAGATTTCATAGAGGGACATCTAAATAATAATTTTTTAGACGGAATGCAAGCTTGTGTTTTGTTTTTGAAGATTCATTTTAATAGTCATTTCCATCATTAATTAATTCTTAATGTGAGCACATCCTTGTCATTCATATGTTGGAATTCACGTTTCTCTCTATGTGAAATATGAATGATCACCCTACAGGCTCATCCCTATAGATCATATTAGGAAAACAATATCACTTTATGTGATGTATAATTTATTAACCTGTCGATTCGATCCTCGATGCTTCACACGAAATCTCATTTATCTCCCATGGAATAATATTCAAATTCCCTCAAAGTACTTCTAAGGAATTCTCATAATAATCCATGGATCCTTCACCAAATAATTATTTCATCAATTTTTCGATCCATGGAATCCCTCGGTGGATCCTTGAATCACCTATGTCTTAATCATATTTTACCATTGACTTTGTCCCCCACATCATAAGATAGCTCCAAGTATCACCCATGTTATAATGGTATATTGTCCCATGAGTCCATCCATGTAATTATAACATCAATCCATGTCTCACTCGAGGAAATTTATTACATAAATAAACCAATTCCATTTAGCATTTCATTTGACAAGCCATGGTCAAACCAAGAGCACCGAACATGCTCACCTCGAATGGCATATCAAGACTTGTCCAACTTCATAATACCTGGAAATCTAATTACTCTTGTTGGTATATTTTTTATAATAGGTTTCAAATGTTACAATCCATTACATTTCATGGTTATCCTACAAATCACATTCAAAACATAATAAAAGGTTAAATTCATTCATTTTAAGGGAATTTCAAATCAATCACAAGCTCAAGGGATTTCGTTCTATTACACATATGGGTACATTTAACAATTATATATTTACAATACAAGCAAGTTTTCACAATGCATAGTATCATTAAATATCACATGGTCATATCACCATAATTAGAAATTCATGCCAATTCAATGAATTTCATAGTGTAGGCATCAACAAATCAGATGGATAGTTCATTTAAATAAGATGATCAAGGATAAGGGGACAAGTACATATCAAAGGTCATGTATGAAATCATACACCCCTTACAATTAAACAACTCAATTACAATTAAAACCAATTCTAATTTTAACAATCCAGAAAATGCGAAAAGGAACGCCTCAAGTGGGTGTTCATTTATTAAATCCAACAAAGGGAAATTTAGGGAAACACACCCATGTGGTGATTAAATTTTTTTGTGTAAATCCTATAAATATCCATAAATTATACTCTTTAATTAATTAGGACAATCGTTTCAATTCCATGATTTAAATCCCATTTAGGTGACCCCAAAAAAGTGGGCATGTGGAAGACTGACATCATAAGCAGTCAAACATTTATTAGAAAGAACATAACCTCCAACCCAAGTCTTGTTTTTGATAGTGTATGCAATATAATGATCTGATTCATCCCGAGTTTGATGAAATATAAAGAACATACAAAGAACCTAAAATTAGGGCATATGAGCCATAATATGAATAATGTAACTAATTCCTAGAATAAAAGTGAATAGATAAAAATGAATCAAGGCCCTATAAATATGGATCCAAGGAGACTAAACAAGTTCGATTTAGAGGTAGTAATGAGAAGGGAAATTAATTCCTAATTTGGGAATCAGGAAGGATTCATGATGCTCAACCATCTGTGAAACAAACAAAGGGGAAATAGGGATATAGTAATTAAAATATTTTGGGTGTAAAGTCTCGATTTTACCCAAAATACTGTATTGCGCAGTCTAGGAGAATGATTTTTCAAACCATGCACCAATAATGTTTGGATTTCTCTTGGACTAGGGGGACTTACACAATTTTCTTGAATAGTTTACAAAGTATACAAAAACAATGTGAAGAGCCTCAGTCATGTTCTACAAAAATTATATAATTGGCTGCATGGTCGTGCATCTCCTACTACATGGTTTCCCAAATTCATGCAGCATTTTGGGACCCACTGTCTATCACTGGATGGTTTATATAAATTGTGTATCCTACCTCTCATGGTTTAAACTAACCATGAACATAGCTATCAAATCTCCCGAAAACATTGGATTCAAGATCTCTACCATTCTCGAATACCCCCAATCCCACTTGACCTCAACATTCATCGACATAATTCCATATTTATGCAATTAAACTGAGAGTTGACAAAAAAATAAACTCTTAACTCAATTAATAACTGGGTTCTTACAATGAAAATTCATTATTAAATGATTCTTATTATGAAATTCCTTGTTTTATTGAAATATTTTAATTATTTTTTTGCTTGTGAAAAATTATAATTTGGATTTTTAATTTGAGTAGAAGTAATTATTATTGATAAATTATCATCTTCATATATCAAACTGATTATTATATTCTTATATACAGAAATTATTCTCAATTCTGATATTTGAATTTGTTGAAACATTTTTATTTAATAAATCATTTTTTTAATTTCTTGTTTTCTATGTCTTATTGTGAAAAAAACATTTAATGCATTAGAAGATGTAAATTTCATTTTCTTTATTTGGATTCAATGGTGTTCATGAAAATAAATGACTTTTCAAATATTTTAAGTAAAAAAATGTGATTCTTCATGCCAAATATTCAGTGTACTATCTTCTTTTGGTGAGTCTATAGTTAAAAAATCATTTTATGATATTATAATTTTAAAATCAACTTAAATCATGTTAATATAATTGATTTTTTATTTTTTGGTTAAATAAAAATGGTTTTGTATATGATTCCTTTCATTATGAAAGTGTTTGGTATTGGTAATGATTTTTTGGGGTATAATGATGCATTGAGTAAGTTTTTCATTAGGTTATTTATGTTTTTATGGAATTTCATATGTTAAATTAATTTCATGATGTTTGCAATGTATATATTTTATCATGTGTCTTTTGAAATAAAAAAAATGATAAATCCTGTTTAAACCATGTGTCATATACATAAATGGGAATATTTTGTCTTTGATTCATTTATTTTTATTATGAATGATGAAAATGACATATTTACATGGTGAATTACCATGAAATTTAAGATAGCATAAAAAGAAACAAGAGATATAATGATTAAACATCATTAATTTTTTTTCAAAGTACAAATTCAAAAATCTAGAAGACAGGTTTTAGTGTTTCATGTGTCTTATGAATGAAATTTCGAATTACAACATACAATAATAAACTGGGCATTTACAGTAGATGCATGGTCTGCTAAAAAAATTACCTTGTTAGTTTATATTATTTATTTTTATAGACCCATTTTCAAAATATTATTATTATTGTGACATATTTTGAATCATTAATAATTAGTTGAGTTTCAACCATAAAATATTCAAATTTAAACCAAATTTATCAGAGAAAAAATTAATATTATAAGATAATGGGATATTTTTATAATGATATCTATAGTATCCCAAAACCATAAATGTTGTATGGAGTTTTTTAAGAAATAGTAAAATAATTTAGATTTAAATGTGTTGGTTTTTACTACTTAATGTGGGAGAAATATTATAGCGAACTGTGTCATTTTTAGTGGTGGAATTAGAATGATTTGCATCTCAATGATGTGAAATCCATGCTAACTGAATTTTTCAAATGTTATTAATGGACTATATTTGCATTGTTTTTAATGAAATTTAACATCGATTTTGGATAATATAGAATATATTAAATATACCTATGGTTAATAAAAATTGTATTTTTTATATAGGGGTATATTATTGGGTAACATTACAAAAATATTTCTTATTATTCCTGAAATAAATGGTTTAGAATAATCTATATAAAAAGAGAATAACATGGAACCCAAATTCAATTCGTTCTTCAGTAATAGATTCACTTATTTATTTCCTGAAATTACATGATCCATATCCTAGTGTGAAAATTTAGTGAGTAAATTACCTTTTTAAGTTCTGAGGAAATATATTTTTACACAATCATTGATGGCCAGGTCACAATTAAATGAAATTAAAGAACAATGATATCGATGAGAAAGTTTCCATCTTTTAATATTTTTTTACAAATATATTTATTGTAACCTTTTTTCCACACAATATAAAATAAAGTAGTAATACAAAAAACCACATGATTCCCCATGTAATGTCACAGTTATGGGTGGTGCCAAAGAGGTTCAAATACCTGGTTGGTCACATTACCTCATGCTCATTTTCCCAATAGCCAAAGGCTTCCAACTATTAGTGAGGGAAAATTTGTTATTGTGGTGAAACAATACCCTCATTGGAATATTATACACATTAGAATAAAAAACAGTAAACAATAGAAAAATAAGTAATACAAAAAATAAGTAATCAGGAGAAGACTGATTGAAAGATATCAACTGGAGAATATATAAATGATGTATTCCACATGTGTTTAGGAAAGCATCCAAACAAGTCACAATTCCAAAAATACAATACTAAAACCAATGTACTGAAAAACCAGCAAACTGTAACAGCCTCAAAATCCGTATCTTGGTCCCATTATCTCTAGCTCCAACTACAATCATGTACTAGATGAATAATGGAGATTCCCTTTATCTACACCTAATAGTATATAATCTATTTTGATCCAAACACATGATCCAAATAGAGTGTCAGATGAATCCCAATATTCAACCACCAAAATATCTCAGTTTAACTATAAGTGAATATATATAGAAGGTAATATGAATAAAATGAAACAATAAACATAGAATTACTCAAAAATAAACAATCCTACTATTTTAAATTACTTTCATTTACATTTTTAAATTATTCAATCCATTAGATAATGTATCCTTGTGATCTAACCTAGGCTCTGTATTCCCCAGTATAATAGTAAAAAAAAACAGATGTCTCAGAAGAAAATCAAAATGACCATGTAATATCAGGTCCAATTCGATGCATTGGCATTGAAACTCATCAAAATAATTCAGTTATCCACAAATAATCCTCTAGGAATCTCTCACAGTCTAACCCCTATGATCCTATATAGTAAATATCAATTACAAACAAGATCCGGGGTAGCTCTCATGGTCAATATCCCTGGTCAACATATCATAGAGTAATAATAAAAGACCTCATCGGTAGCTCTCATGGGTATTACCCCAGGGTCTACATAGTATCAATAATTTTTAAATGTCTTCCAAGATTCTCTCACAATCAATACCCTATGCGTCAACATGTCAATAATAATTTATAAATTAAATCACGGTATCTCTCATAGTCAATACCCCCTAGTTCAAAATTTCATAAATAATTTATAAATGAGCTCCTAGGAAGAACTCACCGTCAATACCACTAGTTTCAAATCTAAACAAAGGTTATCATAGTCATATGGAAATAAACATGGAAACCACAACAATTTTTCATGGTCTAAGGCTCTCACAATCAATTAAAAATACAATTTCCATATCATAACAGGGAAGCATGTGTAATCTACAACGACTACATGATTAACTTTCACTATCATAACACATGATATTGATATAATCAATAAAACACCATCCTAAACAAACCAAGGCATAGAATCGGGGTACACCTCGTAGGCAACCTAGGCCAAATGGCCATAAACAGTAAAACATGGGAAACACACCCATGGGGTGTCCCGTAAATAAGGCATCTATCCTTATTGAAATGAAACAACCATTTTTTAATCATTTTAACTATAGAAGGTAAATAATAGGGTTAATTTCCCAATCTCCAAACACCTCAATCTTGTGTATATGGTATTTTTAACATATATAATCCAATGAAGAACAAAGAAAGGAACAATCCACCAACCTTAATTTCATATGATAAATACTCATGGATTTCAATCCTTCAATCGGGCTAGAACTATGTGGATATATAAATGGGTAAAAGATACCATTTCATGATTAATCACAAGAGAGGATGAATTGGGAATAAATTCTCTAGAAGAGACGAGAAATCACCAGTGGGAATCCGACGCAATCGACAAAGTCTCAATTAGGTCTCAGATAGAGAACCAAGAAGAGATATAATTTCACAAAAATTCTGTTTCTCTCCTATACTAACTATGGGATGAAGATGATGTTTATGAGGATGAGATGGGACCCCGCACTGATTTATAAAATAAAAATAAAAGTAAATAGTGTGGTCAGTTAATGTACATTCCTTGTAGTATCCTGAACCAGCCCTATCTTTAGGCGGGTTGATATGTTACTATACATCCATGTACTAAACCATTATAAGGCCAGTACATGGATGTACATAGTACCCAAATACATGACATTTACTCATAGGTACATGGTGTTTACATAGAAAAATAACTATTTCTTCCTATTGCATCAAAAAACTACAAAAATTCTTGATCCATACTAGAAACTGATGGAAGGGTTCATAAAAACATCCTCCTTAAAGAAATTTTTCCTCAATTTTCCCATAAAATAGTGGTGAATAAGAAACATCAAAAAAAAAAATCTAGCCACTGCGATAACATGTCATCCTCCCTCTCCCAATTATTGTCTTGTACTCGCTCGTGAAGCCATAGCACCTGTATCATAGGAACAGACCAGCCACAGTTATCCTTTGTGTTACGATCGACATTCTCAATAGGGTGCTTCAGGAAAGATGCATCGACCTCCAACTCAGCCTCCTCGGGATGCAAAACATGATATGGGACTGGAATTTATCATCGTGTCTGAGAGACATGAAATACTTCATGTATAGCCCGATACCTATGAGATAACTACAACCAATAGAAAACTAGACCAACTCTCTTAAAAACCTCACACAACCTGATCTATCATAGTAAAAGCTAGTACTATATCCTAATCATATTGTTTCATAACCTCAGTGTGACACATTTGAATACCTGATCTCTCACCTCGATAGCCATAGGTCATATTCATCTATAAGCATAATATTTATTGAAATATTGTGCAGCATCAATCCTATTCTGAATCAACTCCACCTACATTGTGGTCTACTATATAAGAAGAGGTCCTAGTATTGCTGCATATTCTATATCCATCTAGAATAGGGGTGATCAGAATGACCTAACTTAGAATGCCTCATATGATTCCATTTCAATTGTTTCTAGATAACTATTGTTGTAATTACAATCCACAATGGGTATGTGTCTCTCCCAAGAGCTTCCAAAATCATGGATGTATGCGCAACGCATTTCATATAAAACTAGAATTGGACGCTAGTATTGACCATCTATTTGGGGATGCTAAGTTTTACTCAGAAGTACCTATGTAGCCAAATCCTTATGTAGCCCCTTCTAGACACGAGAAGTAAACTAAGAACCCATGTCTAAAATGATAGAGTGTGGAACTCCTTGAAAATGTAAAATCTCTCAAATTTGAAACCTTCCAAGCTCATCCAAACTAAAGTATTCCTTAATAGGTAAGAAATGTATTTTCTGTTGTGAGCCTATCAACAACAACGCAACCCCATCATTCCTTATCGGTGACCTCGGTAAACCCATCACATAATCTACTGTGACAACATTCAACTTTCACTCTGGAATGGGTAACTATTGTAAAATCAATGTCAGTCAAATATGATCCTTCATAACCTACTAATAGGTGGAAAATATCACAAAAAACCATCAAACTCCCTCTTCATGCATGGCCACCAATATTGATGTTGTATATCACGATACATCTTGGTGACACTAGGATGAACTTCTCATTCTGAGGCAAGAAAATCTCTTAAATGATATTCCCATATGTCTGGTGAAACCCATACAAGTCAATGAAAACACAGAAATTCATCCTCTCCTATGGTACACCATGGATTGGGGTTCTACCGAGACACACTCTCTCATAGGAATGGGCATTCGGAATCTAATTGCTACCTCATTCACACACAGTCTAGTAGAGTAGAGGAAACAACTATAGATGAATGAAAAATCTACCACAATCTTTCATCCATCTCCAAATTCATCATATAGAATAGAGACGTAATATTACACTCTCTGTTTGCCTCCTAAAATGATTTTATCTATTCCCCCATGCTCAATTCATCATCAATGCGTTGAAATTCCATGGCATGAATGCAAGCTCAAAGTCAAAAGACTGAAGGTACATCACCCACCTTTGGTGTCTCAAATTCTAGTACTGCTGAGTAAAGATTTACTTGAGTCCTTTATAGTTAGTTTCTACCACAAAATTCACCCCCAAAAGATAATGTCTCCAAAAACGTATGGAATGGACCAATACAGTAAATTCATGATCAATCGTCGAGTAATTCCTATCACGTGGCCTCAAATGTCGAGACACATATGCAACGACATGTTCCCCCTGCATAAGCAGTGCTCCCTACCCAATACCTAAAGCGTCACAGTAAACATTTTAACACTTTCATGACTCTGAAAAATTCAATATTATTTCCCTTTCAGCTATTGAATGGATGAATCATAGGAATCTATCCACATGTACATTTCACTCTTATTTGTTGAGCAATTAGGGGCACTGTTAAGGGTGAAAAGTTCTATATAAAGCGTATGTAGTAACCAGACATCCCTAGAAAACTCCATTCCCCAAATACGTTCTTCAGATTCTCCAAAGAAACAACTGACCTCACTTTCTCTAGGCCTACTGATACTCCAATCTATGAGAAATCATGACCTAGTAAGTGAATATAGCTCATCCAAAAAATGGCATTTTGAGATCATATAAAATAATTGATTCCCTATTAGTGTACTCAATAAAATCTCAATATATATTAAATGGGCTTGTTATGTGTGTTAGAACACCAAGATATTTTCCACAAAGGCTACCACAATAGAATCCCTGTATGTATGGAAAACTATGTTCATTGGTTCCATGAAAACAGCTGGCACATTAATGATACCGTATGGAAAATCCAAATACTTAAATAGACTATACCTACTCCAAAAGGCCTTAAGAGGAATATCATATGTTCTAACACGCAAATGAAGATAACCAGATCTCATCTCAGTCTTCAAGAACACCTGAGCTCCTCAAAGATGATCAAAAAGATCATCAAACATTGGAAACAGATATTGGTTCCTAATCATCAACTGGTTCATCTTCAAATAATCCACACAATGTCTAAGGGTACCATCCACCTTCTTGGAAAAAGGGCAGGAAATACCCAAGGAGAAGTATTGAGTCGGATGAAACCCATCATTTGCAACTCCTGAAACCGCTTATTGAGCTCCTATAACTCTAATGGAGTCATTCCATATGGAGGAATGAACACTATTTCTTCTCCTATCACATTCTCAATAGATAAATCTACCTATATCTGTAGAGGTAAATCTGAAAATTCATCCTAAATGATATCTCTGAAACAATCCAACAGTGCGGGAATGTCAATCTCTGATGTTCCATGGTCTTCTAGATATAAACATGCGATCTGGGCTATAATTCCTCCCAACCCACGATGCTCAGGTCTAGCTATGCCCTCATAGACATCCCATTTTCCCTTGGGTAGAAATGACACTCCCTCGAGTGACATAAAACTCACCATACAGAGATATATGTAAACAAACGCTTGAAAGGAAACTAACCAGTCCATTCTAAGAATGAAATCAAAGCAAGTCACCACTAAGACATAGAGGTCCCCTCAAAAGTGACCCCACCAACCTCAAGAGGGAACTCCATGAATTGATGTACACTAACCATCCTAATCCCCAATAGTGTGTCTTCAGTCAAAACATGACCAGACATAAAGATGGGGAGACCAAGGATCTTCCAAACAACAATATATATAAAACTATGGGAAGCGCCTGTATCAAAATGAGATGAATCTAAAACTGAGGCATTAAAATCGTAACACTAACCATTAAAGAATTGGGATCCTACTCTTGCTGGGTCTAATCCATCACCAATGGGTAACATGAATTGCGCCCCTACAACCCTACCAGACTACCCTAAGATTATCCACACTGCTATCTCTGAAAACTTTTCATTTGGATACCCTAGACACCAACACCTCCTTGGACTGAATTCTATAATTAAATCTAGTTCCCTAACTGATGAAAAACTGGTGGTGTTGTTCCTAAATGTGGAGCCATAACTGATCCCATATCACTCGCTGTTGGTGATAAATACTAGAAAAAATGATGATGATGACCCGTATTTCTGGTTATATACACTCAAATGGGTATCTCGAGAACAAAAATCTCTTGTACCCACAATTTCCGCATTGGTATCACCTCACATGGCTACCAGATAATACTTCCTGACCACTGTAATCACTATGATAAGGCTCCCTATGATGCTTCCTACTATCAAACAAATAAGTACCATCCATAGATCCTAAACCGCCCTGGATCATAGCTCCCAAGTCCTTTCAATTATGCTCAGTTATCAATTTCTCGGTTATTATAACAATGTCCAATGTTATCCGGAAAACAATCACCTATGATCAGATGACATACTGGAGACCATCCTCAAATCGCCCTGCCTGTGGTAACTTTTCACCTCCCAAAACAGGTGTGAAGCACTGAAGCATGGTGAAGAGAGATATGGAATAAATCACTGAAGGAGAACCCTTATCCAAATTATATAACTCCTAGGCTCGGTCGGACTACAATTTCTCAGAGAAGACATTATCAAAGATGGTTCACAGAAACACATCCAAATCCATATCACAATGATGTCCCGCCTGTGTGACAACATCCCAAAATCCCTTCATAGAGACACATAGCATGTATGTCGCTATCTTAACTCTCCTCTTAGGAGGTGTCTGTAGATGCTCGATGGACGAAATAATGGCCTCGAACCATGACTCTAAATCATGTGGTCCTCCATCCCTACAAAAAGTGGGAGGATGCTACTGATGGAACACACGTGTGAACTCTTCCACAGTCAGGGCAGGATGTGGTGCACCCTAAAAATTAATCATCATCCTCACAAATCCATAAAGGAACTATGAATCAGCACCTGTGTCCAATATAATAGTTAGATCCATTACTGGCATGACACCAGGATTTTATGGTAGTCCCTGATATACCATTTCCAGGGTCTGATCATATATTTGTACATGGAGTAAAATTGAAGATTGTCATAGTGTCATGACTCTACACGGTCAATCACTGATCATTGTTTATGATAATCTAGGACTGCAACATAAATGTTCTGGAACAAATCATGATAATAAAATCATTCATGTTTTCCAAAACTATGTTACATGATGTTTAAAACCACTACATTGCAAGTTCTCTTATGATTTTAATATGGGTGTGTACCTCTGCCATCCTGACCATATAATACACCTACACACGGCATGTTCCTCTAGTTATATGGTGTGTAATTGAATGTTCCTTTTTTCTATGTTCTTCTATATATCTAGAAATACATGGTTCTCTCTTGGTGTATCACTACATGGCATGCACACTGTACACACTGTGTGTACCTATTATGTCCCATAAACTCATGTTATTTCTCACACTATCATATACACAGCTGAAAACTATAGGACATGTGCATATTATACATTATGTGTACAACCTATGTTTGATCCTCCCATGTCGTTGGTCAAAAGGCCGGATACACTGTTCTTTATAACACGACGTGTACAATATAGACATGGCATGTTCGACTAAAAGTTTTCCCAACCCCTTGTCTATTCTTTCAAATTAATTCACACAGCCAATCACTAGATGATATGTATGCCTAATATATGGTGTGTACTTAAGAAAATTCATTATTTCCAGCAAGAATAAAACATTGTGTGTGTTCATAACATCACACGCCGTGTTGTCTGGGTTAACCGATAGTAAGCCTAATAAACTTCTATAGAACCCCAAAAATCATAAAATATTTTCTATTTCATTCCATGTTCCAATCCTTTAAAGCACTTACTCCCCTCAAATCATTGTTTGGTAACTTATTCATATCATGCCTTAAAATAATTCAAATAAAGTTCAAACATGATCCACCAAATTCTGGTCCAGTAGGGCCAAAAACACCTCATGGACCAATGTTTGGCATCCATCCAAATGCCACGTTACATATTTATATACCGTAAAAAATAGAAAGTATTTCTATCATGGAATATATCACAATAACATGAATATATAGCACAACATCTCTCCCAACAACATGAAATCAGTAATGCACCCAAAATGGCATGACAAGAATGCATGACTTGTGATCTCTAGTAAGTTCCATTATGATTCTTTAGATGGAATACCATCATCTCATCAGGTTTCTGAATAAATAGATCTACAATTATTTCAATAATAATAACTTAAAACAAGTGTGTCACCAATTGTTCAAATCAAATCAACTATAATAATTGAAAAACCATAAAAATTGCAATATTTGAGGTAACGTGCCTTTCCCCTATACACGGGCCATCTACTCTCGAGAAAATAATATTACCAACTACCAATTTGTTCCTACCCCAATATATTGGCTCAAAATTTTGAGGAAAAGATGAAAATAAAACACCTTTGACACCACTTCATAACGTCCCAATTCTGGGTGCCACGCAAGGCTGCAATGTACCCTCTTGGTCACATAAACTCATGCATGATTGCCTTAATGCCAGAGTCTACTGAATAGTAGTGAAGAACAAGGTCTAATAATGGGGAAGCTATACCGTAATTGTAAGAGTATACACAGTGTAATAACAAATAGTAAACAGTAGCAGAAGTAATAATACCATGAAAACAAGTAAACAAGATAAGACACATTGGAATATAAAAACTAGATCATATATAAATGTTGCATGTCACATGTGTATAGGAAATAATCCAAACAAGTCACATTTATGGAAATATAATACTAAATCTGATGTCAAAAAAAGAATTTCAACTCCAACAGCATCACAAGCCTCAACTTGGTTTCACGCTATCCAGCTCCAACAACAATCATGCACCTCATGAAGAAGAGAGTTTTCCCATTTCTATAACTACAACTATATAATCTATTTGGGTCCAAAAGCATAACCTAAACAGTGTGTGAGATGAATCACAGTTAGAAATTTCCAAAAGATCTGTTCCTAATAGTCAGTGAATATATATAACAGGTAATATTTAGAAATGAAGAAATAAACTAAGAGGTACTCAGTAGTAAACAGTCTTACAATGTTCAATTATATTAATTTACTTTTTCCAAATATTAAATCCAATGGATAATGTAACCCCGAGGTCTAGCCTAAGATTTATATCACCTAGTATAATATTAACAAAATAGATAGATCATAATTTTATAAAAAAATCATGTAATATCGAGTATTAGCTCATGATTTGTCTTGGAAACTCGTCCCAATCATTCAGTTATCCACAAACGACCCTCTGGGTGCTCTCATGGTCTAAACCATATAGTCCCACATAGTAAAGATCAATTACAAACGACCTCTTAGGTAGCTCTCATGTTCAATTCCACTATTCAACAAAGCATAGAGTAATCATAAATAACCTCATGAGTATCTCTGATGGTCAACACCCTTGGGTCTACATAACATCAATAATTTTTAAATTACCATCACATAGCTCTCACAGTCAATACCCCCTGGGTCAATATATAATAAATATTTTATAAACGACCTCTGTGAAGCTCTCATGGTCAATACCCCTTGGGTTATCATATCATATATAATTTTTATAAAACATCATGGGCAGCACTAACAATCAATATCCCTGGTTCAAAGTCCACACCAAGGCTCTCACAGACCAGTGTAAATAAACATAGAAACACGCAAAGTTGTCCTGGTCTAAGGCTCTCATGTTTCATTGTAAAAGCAGTCCTCATATCCTAAAAATGAGGAACATGTAATCTATAACAACTATGTGGTTTACATTCACTTGAATAACACATGCAATGTATATAATCAATGAAACCCCATATTGAACAAATAAAGGCAAGGAAACATGGTACACCTCATAGGAAACCTAGGCCAAACAACCATAAACAGTCAAACTAGGGAACTCACCCATGGGGTGTCCCGTAAATAAGGAATATAACATTACGCATATGAAAACCCCCTTTTAATCAATAAATACATTACAAGTAAATAATAGTGTTAATATACAAATCAAAAAATAACCCAAATGGGGGTATGAAGAACTTTTAGCATATATAATCCAAATAAGAACAAAGAATGGAACAATCGACCTACCATGATGTTGTAAGATCAATACTCCTGAACATCGGCCCTTGGATCATCCTAGAAAGATGTAGATCTACAAAAGAGTAAAAAGGATCATCCCATGAAAACTCATGAGAGATGAAGAATTGGGAATAAAGGATCGATGGGAAAACTAACTCACTAGTGGGAATCTAGCGCAATTGATGGCGTCTCAATCGGAGCATAGATTAAGATCCATGAGGAGCTCAAATTTTTTTCCATTCTATCACTCTCCTATACAAATAGAGGGAAGAAGAAGAGGTTTTTGAGGATGTGAAGACACCCCGCACTAATTTATAAAATAAAGAGAATAGTACACAACTTGTTCATTTAGTGTAAATGTCATGTAGTACACCTAACTTTACCATACATTAGGTAGTCTTCTAGGTCACCACATGGCCAGGTACTCAACCGTTACGTGGATAGTACATAGATGTATGTGTTACCCAAGTGCACGTCCTCTACATAGAAATATTCATAATTCTTCATTTTTCCTGAAAAACAACCTGAATTCCTAATCCATACCGAAAATGGAGATTCATTATCTTAAAACCTATGGATTTTTAATTTTATGACCCCCTCGTGTAAAATGATATTTTTTCTAGAATCATAACTAAAACATTGAATAGTTAGGTTACCCTAATTATAATATTTTATTACAATATCCAATTCATATGAATTTATTTTTTTAATTGAATAATTTATTTTACAAATAAATTTTTTTATGAAAATAATAGGAAGAATATGAAACTAAAATTGAAACACACTAATATAATAGAAACATATTATGAAGAGTGAATTAATGTTTTCACTATGATTTGAACAGTGCATGAATATGACCCTTCATAAACACTTTTTCTTTGTTTACAATGTTGTTATTTATTTTTTATTAGTCTGGAAGAGTTATAAGAACATTTGATTTTTCACAGAATATATTTAGCAACAAATGATGGATTAAACTCGTGGAAAAAATTATTGTGCACACATATTGAGATGTTATTATTGTTTATAGATAATATCACATGAATTCTATTTTAAATGACTATGGGAATCATATGGAAGACTTGTTAATGGAAATTGAAGATGACCATATCGAGTCCCAAATTTTTTTTGTGATGTTAAATTATTATGCTAAGTGATCATTATATATCCATTTTACTAAATACAAAACATTAGCAGTTGTATAGAATATAAATAATTTTAAATCTGAATACAGATAGAGTGACACCAGCTTTATACAATTAGTTGTTCTCCAATATGATATTGTACCTGAAGAAAATGAAATTTCATATCTAACATATGATGAAAAATGAATTATACATTTAATGGGAATGATATATAAAAAATAAATCTTTGTCTAAATGATTACATACTATTTTGTAAGGTCCATTAATTAGTCATACAATTTACCAATTTTTTTTCGAATAGATAAGAGAAAAATTGATCAAGTATGTTGAAAGCTATATAGTAGAATACTCATTCCATGGTCATAAGACTATATCAATTCTACAAAATGATGAGAAAAATTACTATGAACAATGATATAAGATTTAATGATGGGAAACTATATCATCTAGTAGAGTATTTTTAATGAAATAAAGTTAATTATGAGTATCCTAAATATTAAAATGAGCTGAGAAACATCCATATTGTATTATCTATATATGGAATAAATATTTTGGTGTGTAGATTAATACTCCTGTAAATGGTTAGTTATGTTGGTAAATTATAACTATCCTCTATGGTTATGCATGAATCAAAAATAAAATACGTTTTATCTGTATATAACTATACCAATAAATCCTGGTAATGATAATGTTATCAATTTGGAATCATAGATTGATGTTCTAGAGTTGATTTGGGGTGCATGTGTTACAATAATATATTCTCATAGAACATAAGAATTCACAATAATTTCCATGTCGTATGTGGTGATAAATGAATAACCTATGTGATGAAATCTTTAAGGCTATTGCATTAATGGAATGCTGGGGTTTCCCATTTCTAAATTATGAACATAATAAAATCGGTTGAAAATTTCGTCAAAGATTATTTTTTATGAAATAATATTTTTTTACATCAATGAATTAAATATTGATCTTTGATTACATCAATTGATGGGAAATCCAGACATGGTACAACACTATATCCACAAAAAAAAGGTGAAATATTTTTTAATGTAACATATATTGATACTTTTTTTGGTAAATTTTTTTTGAAAAGCATTGAAAATCATGTAGTAAAATGATACCAATTTCATTAAATTTATGTATCAAATCTGTTTTTATAGGAGAAAGTGTTTTCATTATATGATTATAGAAAAGTATATATTTGATATTTTTATTGAAAAGGTATTAAATGTTATTCTAAATAAAAAAAATTGGAATCAATGGTAGGTTTTACATGATTTTCATAGGGATGAGGGAATATTTCGAACCTCTAAAGGATTTAAGGAACAATTTTCTTCCTATAGCGGCTTAAACTCTCTCTAGATTAGTAAAATTTTAATTTTTCATTTTCTGTAATAGTGTGAAATTTCTAGTTGGGTATTTATCAAAAATATTCAATCTTTTTTCAATAAAAATTTTGAAGATAGTGGGAGTAAAATCACACAATTGACATATTTTGGTGTAATATTTGATGCTTGACTCTTTACATTGTATTATTTGTAATGAGTATGACATAAATTAACCAGTCTATTCTTCAACTTCAAATCATTATGTATTAAAGTAATAGACCCTATGAATATTTCAATAAATTATAAAGGGGTAGAAATAATATCATGGGATTTATAAATGTTCATCATATAATCATTCTATGATATAATGATTCACCTCATGGTTGACATGGTTATATAGGTTTAACATTGTAGTTCTCTCCATTTGAGATGGATGTACCCCATTAAATAGTATATGAATATTTTGTAAGGGTACATCATGAATTGAAGATATCTAGATGTATTTCTTATAGAATAATATATTATTGAGGAAGACATAGAATTTATAATGATTACCAATTATATATTGATAATATTGGTCTCCTAAAGTCTGATTATAGTAGATGTGTTATGGGTGAATGGATTTCCAGAATAGATGTTGTTATAATTACCATCACAATAGAAGAGAAAGATCACCTTTACATATTACATAACAGTGAACCTATTGATCCATAAATTGAATCACACAAATATATTTATAAACATATGATTATATTAAGGGATGAAATATGGAATTAAAATAATCATTATCAATTACTTATAAGATGTTCATCAGATCAAATTTATATGGAGTTATTTGATAATCTGAAATCAATTGATGAATGTCCTCGATGGCTAGCCATATGATCAAATTCAAATATAAAATCCTATACTAGTTTTGTAATTAATTCTTTTAAATTTTATTTTAAAAAACATGATGAACATAGTATGATGAAAAATAGTACAGTTATTCATGTGGTGGAAGAGATTAATATATCTATTTCTAGGGAAAGAACTCTAATTTCTGGGAATATGTCATATATTGGCATCATCAAATAGAGGTATGATTTGGATTGTAAATCATTTTTAATGATGATTTTACAATGAAAATTTGTTGAAAACAATAATGGATTGAATGTTTATGAAATGGGATTTGTGAATATGAATTTATATATGGAAGGGGAAAACATTAAGCCATTTATAACTGAATCAAAAGTTGTGTATTTATTTTATTTCTCAGAACCAAAAATCAATAATTGGTCATTTGTAGAACTAGTAAATAATAAAAACTATAGGGAAAGATGAAAAATCATTCGAGGATGACCCATTTATTAATGGATCACAATAATTTCATAGTGGTCCCAATGTAGACAATGTATTTTAAGTTAGAGGGGTCCAAAAATAAGTGATATGGATCCTGAATAGAAGAAAAAAATGCATTCAACTATTAAAGAAAATAATGTGTGTTCAATGTGAAAATTACTATTTTTTAAAAATAATCATATTTTATTCAAAATGTTATTTGTTATCTACTTTATTAACATAATTCAAGTTAAATACATGAATACTCATTTAAATGATGAATTATTCAAATAATGGTGTTACAAATGTTGTAGAATAATATATTATTGACGTTGAAACAATATAATTATTAGAGGATAAACAACATATTGATGAAAATAAAACATGAACTTGGTAGCATCATTTTGTTGACTAAATTTATCATTGAAAGAACAAAGGTTATAAAATATGAGTTTGGATAAAATCAGAGATATCAACTTGTTGGCCCAAATAAGTCAATGTTCCATTGTTTTGTTACTGTCACAATGAGAATGAATGTTCCAAATGATATTGATTCACGGTTCTATGTCCATACTATAATGAAGAAATCCTTTTGGGTAGATATTATTTTACTAGTAATATATTCTTTCTCTATTATCATAAATAATACTAATATGCAATGTTGGTTTAATTTTCATTATTCCTTGCATAGATAATTTATTTTAGATGATTCCCATAAGAAATTTTTCTTATTAACCGTTTGAAATTCCCATAGAATCTTTTATACCATTCTAACCATGGTTCTTATTAGGGATATAGAGGGGAAAGTAATTCTCGTACCACACGTTATATATGTAGAAATTATAATAAAGGAAATAATGATTTATATAATCAGTTTTCATGATGATAAATCCATTTGGGTTCATTGTTGTCAACAATAATTTATAGACAATATCTTCATTGTATATTTTTATTATAATTTTTTAATTATGAAACAAAAAATTAGTGTTTAAAATAAAATGCATTCATCAAAACCAATATGTCCCTATTTCAAACCAATGACATGGTACACATCACAAGAGAATAAATTTGTATGAGGTTTAAATAAAATATTATTGTATTATATGATAGAAAAAAATATAATCGTTTTTTTGTATGATGATTGATGATTCAAAATTCATGGGAACTTCTATCCTTTGATTTTTTATTTAGAAGGAAGCCCACAGATATATATAGGGTAAAGTAGTTGTATAAAATACTAAAATTGAATGGGAATTATTTATAAAAATTTAATAATAGTAATTAATTATTATTCATAATAGTATTACATAAAAATATCTATTTATTTATATATTGTATTTATTTAATTTAGTTTAAAGAATTAGTAGTTATTATAGAATAAAAACAACTACTTTCTGAAGATTTTGATGTGGAAAAAACAATATAGGGTCATTGGAGGTTTAGGTTTGATAGTGTATCCTCAAACATACTTTTGGAAGAAACCCACAGAAGAAGATAAATAAAATATAATGAATGAATTGATAGTAAAAATATATTCATTTTAATATATTATTGATTGGTATAATTAGGATGGCCAATATATGAAAAATGATCAAAATAAACATGTAGTCAAAAAATGATCAAGAAATGAACATCCAAATAACCCTAGAATATTTGAGGATAGTAATTACACTAAACCACTTACCCTATATGAAATAGAGAAATTTTTTATTTCTCATTCTCCAAAATTAGAATGAAACAAAATTATATAACATTAGAATACTAAAATAATGTAGGGTAATGTTGTATGTGATTTCTATCTATCAATACCCCTAAAACACGTTTTCTTGGGGTCAAAATGCATAATATAATGAGATAAATTAAATGGAACTAACACTCCCAAGATATTACATGATATTGGGGATTGTTGTTATACTAGAATCGATCATTGTGTTTCATGTTCCTATTGACGATCCAAAAAATACAATGGTCAATGATGCTATTGGAAAATTTCATATAATGGCCCAATATTATAATAATGACACATGAGGTACATCCTTATAAATTTCATAAAAATAATAAACCTATAATATTTAATGGGAAGGGTTTTACATGAGGTATGAGATTATATATAGATATAATAAATCGTAAAAATAGGATTAATCATGACAATCAACCGAATAGACCATGAAAAAGGACATGATGGGAGTAAATTTTCCCCACCAGTTTCAAATAAACATATATAATCATTATATCTTCATTCATACACCACATTAATATATGGATAAATACAATACATTCAATATTAATAATTGTTATTTCGAAATGTAATCATTGGAACAATTGATATTAGAATTGTAAATGTGATTCCCCTCTTTTGATTGATAGGATTACTAGTTCTAAATAAATATATAATGTACCTTGTCATAATAAATCTATCCCAAAATTGATATAATACATTTGTAGAAGTTAATAAATATTCAAATATTCAATAGTATTTATATTACTTCTATATAATGGGAATATCATGTAAAGAACGATTCAGATTCAATAATCCCCATGTCATTTTTACAGATGACATTTCATTGGATTTGAAATAAATTGATATGAAAAAGGATGAGATAGATGTGAATTTGAGATAAAAATAATAGATAAAAACCTCATTTTAATAATTGTAGTTTAGTGGTGAATCTCTATATTCTAATCATATAAAATAAACATTAATAATTTTCATTTTTTTTTGTTTTTTAGAAAGTACTGGATAAAAATCACAATCAGTTTGGATTCCCCAAATATTTGATCTTTGGTTCCAATGCCAAGATTACCATCCAAACAACTTCATAGTATGTGTATTGTGAATTTTTAATGAACTATAATCGATATTTTATAGAAAAATTTTGAATTTTATGTTTATATTCTCTTTTTAAAAATAATTTTCTTATGATTGAGGGATTTTAAAATATGGTATAATTAATGGAATGAGGTTGGTGAATAAAAATAATAAGGTTTTGGATTAAAAAAATTGGAAAATAGATAAGGTATATATCGAAATATTCAACTACGAAAACACATTTCAATTTTTTTACTTATTTTTGTCAAAGCTATTGTAATGTATATTGTAAGATAAGAAAAATTATTGTGGAAACTATGTATGAATGTTAATTATTTATATCCTATACAACTAATTTATATCGTATTTGAATTGGTAATTTACAAAGTTAATTAAAATTTGATTAAAAAAATTTTATTTCATTTTTCAGTGTATATTTTCTCTTTTTTACCATTATTTAAAAAAATCTATGCACAAATAAAACATGTACAGTTGTTTAGAGATGAGTGGGTAGGAATCATGGTGTGAAAATGTTTCCAATACCAAATTTATGTTATTTACAACTATTTTTGTATTCTAGTATGATTTATGATATTATAGATACACTTGGGATATGAATCATTCCTATTAGTATGCTTATATATTATTTTGGATATATTTCACAAGGATAAGTATAATGGAGAAAATCTATTTCATTTTGAATTAATTATAAGAAAACATTATTTCATAATGTATATAGATATCATGAACAATTGAATTAATACAACTAATTTAGTTATTTTTCTTAATATTTTATCTACTATCATAGTTAATTTAATTATTATTTTTTTGTGTTCGTTTTTAAAATTTTAAATCAATTCAATAAAAATATTCCATGATAAAAAAGGAAGAAAAATATTATATGGTATTTATAATTTAGGAAAATGATCATTATGTTATTTTTGATATCTAGGAATTTACCTCCTATCAATATGACACACAAATTGACTGGTAAGACACAAAGTACAAGTTTTCAATAGAAGGTTAACATTGTAGTGTAAATTGTGTGTCACATCACCAAAAATGAGGAAAAGAGATCATATATTTTGAAAAAAGTTGGGAAAACAATCCATAATTGATTTTATGCTTGTAGTAACTAACCACACACAAATCCAACACCCAATGTGGTCAATATACCACAAAGTGTGTGTTTTCAATACAAATGTTTCATTTTAGTTTACAACACACATCACAGTATCAAAACCAAAAAAACACGCTCTTTTAATTTTGAAGAATTAGGAAAAGAATATGTAATATATTTTCCTTATATAGGAACTTAAACGTGCTAATCCAACACCCGATGTGGTCAGTGTGACTAGAAGTATATGTTTCAATACCTATGTTCCATTTATGTATAAAAAATTAAAAAAAATTAAACCATATATCTATTGAGATAAAAATTTATGAACATGGTATATAATTGAGTTTTGATGTTTATAAATTGATCGTACATTTATATAATACATGATGCAGTCGATATGATATAATGTTCATATTTTTAATAAAAGTGTTTTATTTTAGGTCAAAACATGTATCACAAAACCAAATCAGGAAAAATGATCTTTTATTTTTTAAAATATTTCAAAATACATTCCATAATTCATTTTTCATACTACGACCTACCGGGCGTCCCCCCGGCCTACTCGGCACCCTTCCGGTCCTCCCGCGGCCTGCCCGGCCCCTGCCGCGCCCTACCCGGTTCACCTACATTTAGCACGAGACCTTGGAGCTGATTCTCCTATGTGGAGACCTCTCGGCTGAAATTCCCTCGCAGTCCGCTCGGTCGGGCCCAGCGGACAGGGCCAAAACATAACAGTCCGACCCACCCAATGGGCCAGGTCAGACCCCTCGAGTCTGACCGGGTCGACCCAGACTGGGTCATCCCATACTAGGTTGGGCCAAGTCGATCTGATAGGGTCGGACCAGACTCATGCCCGTTACTGAACCATTACCATCTTGTTCCATATCTTTAGCACGAGACATCCGTTTTATGAACTGTCAGTGGCACCAATTTTCTTAGAGCGAAGCCGTCCATTTGAGAATAACCCACTAGTGTTTGGGGGTATATTTGAGATACGGTCAGGTTGGATCGTACAAGAATCCAACTAGGCCACCGAGACTAAATTGCTAATAACTAAGAGACCGGTTGTCAGATTGATGTGTTGTCTATTGCGTTGAGACCCCTATGATGTGGCGTACATTTGAGATACTTCTACGTGGGACTTCGTGATAGTTGGAGTATCGACCAGTAGCTTGTGGAGTAGATCTTCCCGAGATGAGCAGGTATTTCTGCGGGAACCTAGTAGCTGGATGAGACTTGGCGACTACTGTCCAATTCAACTTGGAGTGATTCAACTAGCCAAGTGGGGAGCGCCTCTGTGTGATTGCGGAAGACCCATGGTGTGGAGCGCCTCTGTGTGAGTGCGCTAAACCCATGATACTCAACACGTGGTGTACCTCAGTAGGCTACCAGGGGAGTGCCTCTGTGTGAGCGTAAAAGACCCATAGTGGACAGCGCCTTTGTGTCAGCGCACGAGATCCATGGTACTTGATAGGGTGAGTACCTAAGCACTCCACGTTAGTGGGAAGTGCATCTATATGATATTGTAGGACCACTGTACTCGATAGGGGAGGAGTTCTCTAGTAGCCGAGGGTTCAGGTTAATAAAAATCTTTGTGTTAGTCGAGTCAATGTCTTTTCAGTTTTCCTTATGATTGAGATGGGATACTAGATAACTTAGGTATATGTATGGTCATATACCTATGTGATGGTTATCCATTGCTTTAATACTTTGTGGTTAAAAATTGTTGGATTTAGTGTGACCATGAGGATCTCAGGGTCCCTACTATGTATCATTATACTCACCGCTATACGGGATATGCCCACACCTCATTATGTTGGTTGTAGATGACAGACAGCGCTGACTGAGGCAGAGAGTAGCAAGACTGGATGGTACCCATAGGTGGATCACATGGTTTGACGGTGCATGGAGTAGACAGATGGATGTGGAGTGCTGAGGTGGCCATCAGTACTTACCCTTCAGGTAGGAACCCTGGAGGATGACCTAGTAGCTGCTTAAATTTTCTGTAGTTGTACTTGCTTTCAGTTGTACTTGTACTTTCTAGTTGGGCTTGTATTTCCGGCCCCCTTTTAAATTTCAGCACTTCTTTTGTATATAGTTTTACTTAGAGCTCTGCTTCCAGTAGTGTACTCTAATTTTTTTTTACAGTTATAAAAGAAATTCCTTCCCAGTTTAGGGATTTACTCCTTTCGTTGTAGTCGCTAGCCCCTGGCCTATGGAATGTGGGCTGAGGGTAGTCATGATAAGGGCACTGAGGGACGGGTCTTGACAACCTTATTTGATATGTGTCCCGCTATTTAATTTATAAAAACATAAAATATTAATAATATGAGTATTTATAAAGACATTATCATCTATATTATGGAAATCATGACATGTCGTATGATGAAGAGAGCATACGATCTCCAATTCCCCTTTTTTTATTTCCCATTATTGGAAATAGAGACTATTTGGCACTTTTTGGTCCTCGAGATGGATTTATGGGATTTTAGATTCAAAATGGTCTAGTTAGTGGCACATAAAGCTCAATGTTGTCATTGGTTTATCTCTTTTACATCCACTAAGAGGGAGTGCCTTTAATTTCCAGGATAATGGGAAATGATGGTCATCCATGCTAGAAAACCTCTTCTACACCTATGTTAGATTATACCCATGTATTCATTTGAACTGGGTCATGATTCATTAGATATTGAACATACTCAAGTAGAAGATGAATTTTTGGATGTTTTTCCACTATAATTTTATTTTTTACCAACAATGAGGGAGTTAGAGTTATCAGTCAAAATGGTTTCTTTTATAGAACCAATATATATTCTCTAAAACCAAATGTAATGAGTTAATGAAAATGATTTAAGAACATATTTGGCTGAATTAATTAACAAAGTAACTATTCCACCCAGTGTGTCACCATAGGAAGCACTAGGTATTTTAATTAATAGGTTTGAAAGAACCCTTTTCTTGTATGTGGGTTACCAGAAACACAATTTTCAACCCCTGAAGATTTCAGAATATATTTTACCATCAATATATTTTATTGTTTTGATAGCAACCTTGAAAGTCAATATTGGGAATTAAAAAGCCATTATATATTACAACATATGCATTGAATTAATGGGTATGAACATGATTATTTCAATTTTGATATAAATTTAGAAATTTTTTACTTAATTTAAATGTATTTTTAATGCATTACATAAATGTACTTAATTTTAGTAAAGTACTTTAATCGTTAAAAAAATTTATATTGTTTTTGTTGGAAAATACTATAATCAATTTATAACAATTTGAAAAAAATTATTTTATTGTTAAAATATAATTTTGGAAGTCATAAAATGAAAATTTGGGTAGGGTAAAATTGAGGAATTTTTCTAAAGACATTTTCATTTAGTGAATAGTGAATATAAATATATTTTTAAACTATAATTTATTTTCATTAAAATTTTCCATTATTCTTTGAATTAGATCATAAACTAATTTATTTTTCATTTATTTTTATATAATATAATTAGTTATATATGATTTAACATTAAACATGATTTTGATAAAAGTTTATTTTTAATGTTGATTTTTTTCTATAATGACCATTTTAGGAACCAATTTTTTTATCATAATTAATAAAATAAATTACTATTGAACATTTATGTTAATATAATTTATATATAATATATTAAAAAAAATAATATTGTAATGATTATATGGGATTTACATGGCTTTTGAGAAAAATAATTCTTGTTATATAATTAATAACATTTTTCTAATTTTTTTTCTATTTTATTCATTATTATTTTGAAATGGCCTAATAACACTTTTTGAAATAGAATATTGAAATGTGGATAAAATAATTGGAATAAATATTTTCAAAATTTTTAAATATGTAAATTCTATTTATGGTCATTTTGAATATTAACTATTGTAAATATTTTCCACTTCAATAATAGATAAAACTTGTAAAATGGGCACACCAATTACATATGGTATAAAAATCAACCCAAAACATGACTTTATTATATTTTATGGAAGAAATTCACCTATAGTCATTCGGCATTTAAATTTATAGAAATATTTGTGCCTTTTTTGACTGAATAAATAAATTTACATTGATCTATTTAAATAAATTAACAAAATGGAAGTCTCTGAAATTTAATATCAATAAATTTATTAAACGAGGAAAAAAGTTGGATAAGATTAGTTATAAATAATTTAAATTATTTATTTTTTCATTGTAATTTATTTTTATTATTTGTATATTTAATAATTACCTCAAATTCTTACACAACACTAACAATGTATTTTTCAATTAATAGAGAAATAAAATTAATTATTTTAGAAATATTAAAATTAATACCAATTTTTTGAATTTTTATATGAAATTTATTTTCTAGAAAAATATAACATAATTTTTATGTGTGAATGGTGTACATTTAAATTCCATTCCTCTCTTGATGATAACAAAATTAATTAAAATGAATAATTTCCAAACAGATGTTAATGGTATTTTATATAAAATAATGTTTTATTAATTTATTTAAAAGTCATAAAATTCAAGAAACATAAAATGTATGAATATAATTGGTCTAAAATTTCACCTAATATCCATTTATGTTACATATTTTAACTAATAAGTAAAATTATATATCATTAATATTGAGAGTTCCATTACCACATATGAAATTAATATCATTTTACAAAGCGTTTAAACCAAAAGATAAGCCCTAAAAATATATCAAAACATCTAAAAAATTTATTGGTTAATTATATAAAGACAATATCTTATTGGTATTCAAAATAATTTTATTTTTAGCGATTTATCATGAGTTATTACCATATTATGTTATAATATTTCATGTATTTTAAAAAAAACATTAATAATATTATTAATATTCCTAGTCTCTAATTAAATGATTTGATATTCATAAAATTATTATATTGAACCATTTTATGGATATATTTTTCAAAATATAATTCTTGTACCATTTATGGTTTAATATTTTTTTGTAACATTATTGACCCATAAATAGTACCAAAAGTTAATATTTTGGTAATTGTCATAATGGTTATTGGGGGTAGGGATTAAAAAATGGGATAAACGAAAACAGCTCCCCTAAATATATCCAAAAATTATTTAATGGTATTACATTAAAAATTAAATCACCATATATTACATATTTATCAATTTTAAGGCACCAATATTTTTATATTTATATATATTTGGGTAATACCTTATGTATGTCCCAGTGATGCCATAACCTCACTTATAAAATAGATCCTCTTTCCCAATCCTCCTTACATCCATTTATCAATAGAGGAAAAATAAAAAAACCAATAATATTAAATTCTTCTATATTCAAGAATTATAGGTTATTTCTTTTGTTAAATTTCATTCCAATGGTCTTGAAAATGGGATATAGTAGATGTATACCGAAGAAGAAGTAATCATCTTTACAGATTCATTAAAATTTATTTCCTCTAATAAATACTGTAAATATATTTTAACCATCATAAATTAACAACTACTGTATAATAAATATTTTAGTTATTATTATGATTTTCTAATAACTATTTCCAACCGTTTTTCAATTTATGAAATGAGAAATCCTCACTCTTTCATAGATACAATTTATTGTCTATATGTAGCAGAGAAATAAAAATTTTCATCACCATTTTATTTAAACTATTATAAATATTAAATAATTAATATACATATTATATTCAGAAAATAACATTATTGTTTATATATAATATTATTTATAACTTCATACATTCCAATGCATTGGAAATAATAATGTCACTCATGTGTAGGTGTGGAATACCACCTCCACAAATTCTACTAATATTTTTTCCATTATACATTAAATTGATATACATGATTAATATATATGATATTTTTATTTTTATAAAAACATTTAAAAGATAAAACCATGACCAACGTACAATTATTGGAACTTCTATATTGATATTATTTGGAGAAACGAAACAACTAACACCCAGAAATGCTGATTTTATTAATTAATTATTAATAAATGGGTCTAAAAATATTTTATATGGTACATATATGACATTATAAGTGATAAAATGTTTACATTATAGATTCATAATAAATTATAATCTATTATAAAATATATAATTGTGATTTCTAGTCAATATTACTTTGAGGTAAGGTCTTTTCATCTCCCTATTATTTGAATGATACATACACCATATTCATAAATTCATCCATTAAGGTGTGGTTTATACTACCAATGATTTATGTTTCTGTTGATTCAAATAAAAAATATAGAGATTTAAATTTAGATATAGCATTCTATCTTTCAAGATGATTCTCTTCTAAAGCAACTAATTTTGTATGAGAATTATGCTACAGTATCACTGTTTGTAATGCCCATTTGTGATTATGTTTCAAATGATGAAATTTTACGATATATATCCCAAGAATCAGCTGAATTTTCTTCACAACACATTATTTATTAAGAATCATTTTTTTTAATAAATTTTACTCACTTTATGTACAAAATATAATAATTGTATTTTTTTAAATAAATATATTTCTATCATCACTCGATAACCATCTTTATTCTATATTCTTGTTAACAAATTTTTTTTCATGAATGATTTTACTATTATATTTTGATTTTTTATTCCATTTTTCCCATGATTGAATTATTAAAAAAGACTGAAAATTAATATTCCATTCATTTAAAAAAAATTGGTACTTTTTATTTTTACTGAAAATGTGAAATGATTTTTTGTTTTAACATAAATAGAATTTCCAACCATCGTGGCCACTAAATTAAATAAATATTACATTAAATCGTTACATGATTATTTTAGATTAAAAAGTTTTAAATTATATTTTATAAACTATTATATTTTATATAAGTTATACAAATTTTGATTTTGTATTTTCTATAAAGATTAATCCAAGTCATATTTCAATGTCATTTTCTTCTAAGATGACATATTTTGATGTTACTTATTCATTACTATATATTTTTTTCCCATTATACAATCAGTATTCTTTCTATTGATTTTTTATGGTTAGGAAGATAAAATATTGATGAATCGGATTATCTCATAGTATAAGTTATGTTGAAGGTTTTTATGATCTTATGTCATGAATGTTAATGAATTTATTGTTTTAAATATTTGATTGGTGGGCCCAAAAATACATATCCATGGAATGAATTGGAAAAATATTAATGTTATTTGATATCAAATTATTTATATATATTAGTTTATCCAAATAATTTATTATGGTACATAATAGTTTATATTATTCTTCATAGAAGGAACATGAGAAGTTAACCTAATCTGAGAAGAGGGTACATGGGAGGTTATCTCAAGCCCATTGTATGAAAATGTGTAGTTAAAACAATACATATATGTTATAAATGTATTATTTGGTATCCTTATCCTGATATTTTTATGATTTTTATTATCCACACATTATTCCATGTTTTATTAAATGATCATTTTCCAAAAACAATTTCATGGAACTTGTTCTTTATTCCATTTTTTAAACACACATTGTTAATCACCATGAATTTTTCCATGACTTGTTATTAAGATATAATAACTACCCATTTAAACATTCAAAGTTTGTTCTCTTTTTCTCATAAAAATTATGCAATTATATTTTTATATTATCATTGATCAAATATTTTGGATTTTTGGACAAATAATTTTTCCAACAAATATTATGGAGGTGTATTATGGATAACTATTTTTGTAATATATTAAGATGAACATAGAGGGTTATTATTGAGGACTTAAATATTAATTTATTGTGTTTGATGACATGTGATAACAATTTTGCATTTTAAAATAATATTATAATGAAGAAATGAATCCATCATCTTTATTAAAAGGATCTTGAAATAAAAATTCTATAATCCTACCTTCGTTTTAGATTAATTAATGGTGTTTTCACCCCACAAATATTTATTGTTTTGTAGTAATTAAAATTACTGAGACCATCTAACTTATCCTTATCAATTATTACATGGATTTTATTTTTATACTCTATGCATATATTTAAAATTCCACCCAATTCCACCCATATATGATAACTGAAATATGTTCTAATTCTAGAAACTATGGTGTTTCCCACATACTAGGTTCTTAGGGAGTTTACTATCACAATATTTGGTGTGGGGTTTCAGAAAAGGTATTCTCAAAATTTCATTCTTTTTTACCCGGTCAAAAATATAGAGGGTGTAATTTATTTATGAGGGGTATGATGTAGCACCCTGATATTTTAGATTATATTTATCTTCAAACTATTAATAAGAGTTTGATTCATTTATTTTCACACAACCCTGAGAATAAAATAGACTAAAAAATATTAAAACCTGAAAATAAAATTATTGGAAATGAATAATATTAAAAAAAAATTAATATATATAGAATTTTTTTAACTAAATGCCATGTTTTAGTTAATGCATAACATATAAGTTCTCAATTACTAGTAAATCCTTTTTATGTTACAAAATTATTTTTCCTTTAGAAATAGTTCTTGTGTTTGAATATTTTATCAAATTTATAAAACATTGTGAATTTGAATATAATAAAATGGATATCATTTTTAAATATATAATATCAATAATATTTTATGGATAAATAATTTAATTACTCATCAAATATACACTTATCAATAAATAATGTCTAAATATTGATTTTAATAAAACAATCATTTATTTCCATTAAAAGGAACAATTATGATTTGAATATGATCTTAAATATTCATATCACTCATTAAATTTAATTTAATAGAATTTATTACCTATTAATCATCTTAATTTTTTTTATTAGATCACTTTTGGGCTTCAAAACACATTTGTTCTAAAAAAAGTTACTATATGGATAATGTGTTTGTATCCTAATTTATTAAATAAATAACATTGGAATGATGATTTAAAAGAAATTCATTGATTATATATTCAATAATTTTATTTTACATTAATTTTTTTATTTTTTATATGGCATGGGAAAATAATAAATCCCATTTTATGCTAAAAACACATTTATCTAAAAATAGTTTTTTTTGTGGTTTGAACGATAATTTTAAAATTAATATCTTCCTCATACCAAAATATAATATTGAAAAATTGATAAGATATTAATTATTATTAGGTTAAAATAAGGTAAAAATATAACTTTTATTTTGGTGTTTTATGAATCGTAAGTCTGGTAAGTATTTTTCACCACAATAAAGGGTAAAATGGGTAAAACATTTTAAAAAATAAGAGATATTGTCTCAAAATCAACCCATAACTTCAATATACATCTTTATGAAATATATTTAACCATATAAATCAAAAATAATAATATGAGGAACATTTATTTCATTTTCACTTGATAATTAAATTTATATTATTTTATGTAATGAAATATAAAAAAGGCAGTTTCTTGAATTTCATATCAAAAAAAATTTTACATATAGATAGTAAAGTGTGTATGTTTGGTTATAGTTTATTATTTTAAATAATAATTATTTTTTTCATATTCATTTACTTAAATTTTTATTGAGCGAATAATTATTTTAAATGATTCTCTAATCTGGACTAATTTTTTTAATATAGTAATTAAATTATTTGTTACATAAAAAATTAAAACTAATTTTTTTTTTGATTTATGATGTTTATTTTTATGATAAATATAACATGTTAGGTATTTTTCAAACTTTAATATTCAAAATTTATAACATTCATGTTGAAATTAAAGTAAATATAAATGAATTTTTTCAAAAATTTCATTAATATTTTTTTATGAAAAATTTAAATTTAGTAAATTATTAAAAAATCATCAAAATATTTTAATTGGACTACTATCATTATAATTGTTAAAAAATTTATCTAAATGCAAAATTTATTATACAATTGTTAATAGATATGTAAAATTATACCTCTTTAAGATTGAATTTTTTTATTGCAGTTAAGGTTATTATTAGTAAAGAATGGGGTTATAGCGAATGATAATGTGAAAAATTATATCAAAATATATAAAATATGTATAAAGTAATTATTTTAAGATAGTATAATCCTTTTATTATAATCATTGTAATTATGGAACCATTTTAATAGAATTAGAAACATATTATATTTTAATATTTCATGTATTTTAAAATATTACATTAATGATATTTTATAATAAAAATTGATTCACTAAATGAGTTAAAATTCATAAATAACATATATTTAGAAAATTGAATTTTAAATGATAAAAAATATCATCCCTAGTTGATCATTGGGTCACTTTTGTTTATATGGTATCATTGTTGACCATTCAATAGTAAAAAAACATTGATATTTTGGTAATTTTCAAAAGCGGAAATGAGGGATTAATAAAGATACTAGGGTGAAAATGTAACCTAAATACGTCCAAATTTTATTCTCTAAGATCATTTATATTTGTAATTAATTTATCCTTTTAATATATTAATTTGGATTGACTTGAACCTGAAAATTTAATTTACACTAATCTAATTCATTATGTAATTTCAAAGGTGTCACTCTCCTCACTTATAAAAGGAATCCTCTTCTCCTCTGATCCACACACCCTTTAAGTTTAATTGATAAAAAAACCTGAATAATGAAATTATAATACACTGTATACACCAATTTTATGTTGTTATAAGTTTTTATATTGTTTTTTCATTTAATTATAATAAAATATAAATTTAATATAAAATATATTGGTGTAATTTTAATGTTTTTAAAACATAAGGTATGAGATTCTCATCTAACGTTTTCTTCTTTTAGAGACATGTAATATTCACAACTTATTTCTTTTGTGAGGTGTATTTACCACCCTTTAATTTATTTTATGATTTTTTTCATGAAAATTATGGGGATATAAATTTCCATTTCATTTTCTATCTTTCCAGATATTTTGATTCAAATTTTACAAAAGTGTTAAGAGATTTATGTTGAAATATCATTTCTAATAAATATTTTTTATGATTAGGTTTATATTTATAATATACTATGACATATCACATAATAATATAATTTAATTTATTCCCCTATATTTATTTATTTAGAATGCAAGTTTTACATTAAATTTCAAAACATTACCCCCTCAAGAGTCTGGAAGTACATTTATATGAATAATCCTATTTATTTCTCTCATAGGTCAAAAACCATTTTCTTACATATCTATGTTTTCTAAAAAATTCAATAATGTTTTTACTATTATACAAGGTTATTTTAATATCATTTAAAATCATTTTTTAATTTTTTAAAAAATGGTTTAAAATAAATATTCTTGTCATTTAATAAATGACATACATTTGACTATTTATGGGAAATGAAAATCGAATTTATATATTAACATACAAAAAATGATAAAAATTTTCTATTTCCAAGTGCCTTCAATTATTTGAATATTCATTTACATGATTCCAAGGTGATTTCTAATGAAACAATTAATGAATTTTTTTTAACTTTCTGTATTTTGATTATGAGAATTCAAAGTGAATGTGTATTTTTCTCAATAAATATTAAAGGTGATATTTTACATGAATTAGTATCTATAAATAAATACTTTGGTGTTACATATTATTTACTAGGGATGTTACCCAATGATACTATTTTTTTATTTCAACGAATGGTTTGTTACTATAATGATGAAATATAAAGGGTTCTCATTCTCTTTAACATTGGTTGAGTGATAACGAATTTTTTTTTGATCTTATGGCTTATATGTTAATGGTTTTACTGTTTTAATTAAGTGAAATATGGGATTAATATTATATATGGATATAATTAATTTCTCTAATGATTAATGTTCTACTAGATAAAAGGGTACATGAGAGTTTACCCCAAGCCTAAAATTTGGTACATGAGAGGTAATCTTGTTATATAAATAGGACAAACATGTGGGTATACCTAGATTTAATGAGTTTAGAAGGGTGGTTATCTCGAGCACAAAGGAGGTGAGAACGTGGTTATCCCAATCCTAATAAATTATCTGTGATGTATTGGGTATCTTTAATATAAAATTTTTATGATTACGATCTTTGAACAAATAATGATCTCTTTTATGTCTTCATCTTAGACCAATTTTATGACATCCAGGATTAAATTCTTGGATAACTTTATGAATCATTTTTTATGAATTTTCAATCATCATTCAATTACATATATTCATGATATATGTTATATTATGTTTTATTTTAATTGGATAAGTATAGGATCTCATAAATTTTATTCTATTGTTATGTTTAAATGATCATTGTTATATCCTTTATTCTTCCTTATTGATCATATAATATTTTCCTCAATTATTTTTCATTTCTATAGGATTTGAAGAAATGTTTTAGATATGATGAATATAAGTAGGTTTCATATTTTGAATAACAACATGGTGGATGATGTAGACCAGTTATAAATTATTGGTTATTTATCTAGTCTCTCAAGACACTAAACCATTGTTGTTCTACAATGTATCATAATGTTATACATTGAATATTAATTTTAAATGATGGAATATCTATTAATGAAAGGAATTTTACACTGTTAAAATAGGTTCTGGTAATGAAAAAGTACATGTCTCCTTGGATTACGTATATTTTTATCAAATCAAAAGGAAGAAGTTGTTATCTATGATTAATCTTCAGTATTGTTACTACCACTATAGGATTAGGGATTCTAATATCCTTAATACATATTGTAGTAAAATGTTTATCCATTTTGAGTAGCTTATTATTCATTTTGTATGAGGAAGGCCCTTTTATGTCTATATAATTTATGGATATGATATTCAATTAGTACCATTATTCATTTTGTGTGGTATTCATGGATGATATATTTATTTACTCTAATAACAAGGATAATCAAGCTATTCTTTTTAAGGAAAATTTTGATATCATGATGGATGAGTAAATTTATTCTAATCTTTATAAACAAAAAATATTTATTTGGGATGATATTTTTTGGTCCATGTCACCTCCAAAATCAGAATCTCATTTGAACATAAAAATTTTAAGCTGTCATATATTTTGAATAACAATATAATTTATTTGTGATTTAGGGATTCATGGGATTATTAGTTTATTATAAATAGTTTTTGAATGAATAATCCTTTAGAGATTCTCCATTGTATGATTTAACATAGAGGTATTGATGTCAAATTGTGATGGAATTTTTTTGAAAACCTTTGATGAGTTGACTCCTCGATTAACTACAATTTCATAGTTTAATATTCTAGTGGTATAGTAAGGTAACATATTATTTTGAGGTATTTTAAATAAGTGTCTGAGATGGATTCTTTTGGATGGTGATTTTCTAGTTGATTATAATTCCCATTACATTTTATGTCATAATAATAAATATCCTAAAAATGTTATCAAACTCACAGTTTTGATGCTCACTTTTAAGAGATGGTGGAACAACCTTTTTACAGAGAGCTTCACTACATTCTCCTATAAAAAACCATTTGTCATATATTCTCACAAAAATATTAAAATATCAAATAGATTTTATGAGTTGAGTACCTATAATTATTCTAATTATAAATTACAAATGACCCTTTAAAGGGTAATGTTATTATTGGTTCTCTAGGTAGGAAGAGAACATCCCATGACATGAATGAATCATTAATTGAGTTGATTTCTTGGTTATAAATTCTTGCACGCATTTGACACCGTATTAGGATCTGCATGGGGATTTTTTTAATCTTTTAGTTAACGTCATTTCTTATCGAGATGATTCTCTAAGAATGAAAACATGACAGTAAATTCCAAGGCACTAGGTTTTCTTTAAAATCTAGGGAGACGATTGGTTAATGGTCTCTATCAATAGAGGATATCATTTTCATTAGGAAACATTTTATAGTTTTCTCAACTTTGAGAAAGGATATGGTGGTGTATCATAATCATTCATAGTGGGTAGTTCACCCATTCATGTTGAATATTTATTATAATAATAGGAAACAAGTCATGTGGATAGATATTAAGTGGGATAATACTAATTTTTTTATTGTTGTTATACCTTCCAAAAAAACCATTTTCAATCATTAGAAACCCTAAACATTTACTCAACACCATCCTACATTGACATAGATGTAGGATGAAAAATGAATAAGAATTTTTGTTAAGATTTCATTCACTCCAACCATATATAATTATATTTGGGTGGTCATATTACAAATAATAAAATTATCTCAAATCATTCGCAATCCTGAGACCACCAAAGTTAAGGAATTGGGTTTTTTGAGAAATATATCATAACATTTCAGGTATTTCCAACTAAAAGTTTCTGCAATTTGGATCCTTGATTTAGATCCCATTATTTGAGAGGCCGTAAAGAGGTGATTAGATCCTTGAAAAATCCATCCACATCATACCGTCCACAAAAATATGGTTATATAGAAAAATATATTAAGAATATTTAGGATATTATTTATACGTGTGTAAATGAAATTATAGGATCTTTGGATTTTCATTAGAGAGAAAATTAGTTTTAATAAAAAAAACAGTAAAATGTCATACAATAAAATGAAACACTTTTAGGCATAGTACGGCCAACATTGAAATTATGTTCATTGTTGGTCTGAAATTAGCGATTCTTCCCTTTTTGGACCTATTTAATAATAGTAAACAATAATAATGGTATTTATATTCACTATATATTGGTCATGGATCATAGATAGTATAAATACTATGTGTATCTTCATTGAAATCCAATGGTATTCGCTATTTGGGACAATATATTCTTGTGAGTCTCTCATGGGATGGGTCACTGATGGTTTATAAAATAGTGGAAGCCGGAACTAATATTGATGTAATTGTTTGAGTTTATTTAGAATATTTGAATTATAGATTAGCATTTTCCATTACCACCTTTGATGACATCAAACCATGAAATGTTTCACATTTCATAACTCATGAAATTTCTTTTCACCCCAACTCATGTTTTGAATTTGGTAGACCTTGATGTGGAACTTGTTGTGATCATTAATGAGAAACTCAATCAGATCATTTATTCAAAAATTAATTATATTCATATATGCTATATCCCATTGGTCTCGGTTCTATGTAAACATTATTCAATGTATGCTGAGGCATGGGAGTGTATGGTGATGAAGAGAGAGAAGTAGCCTCACCTCATATTTTACCATACTTCATGATAATTCATTCTAAGGGAAGAAAGAATTTATTGTAAGGTGTATTGTTATATCAAAACACCATCTTATTTGTGTATACATTCAATACATGTGGCCAAATATTGTAGCTCTTGAAATATCCCAAAAAGGGGTGCATTATGCTCACATGGTTGGCCTATCCCCTTCCTCTAAACCATTTTATATGATTTTCATTAGTCTAAAAGTTATGAAAATAATAAAAATAACACCAGTTTCCTCATTTTTTAACATATGAATCTTATATCAACCCAAGAAATTAATCATGGAGATTTTTTTTCATTTCATTCTATTTCGTGATTGATTTTGATAGTTATTTTAGTGTTTGGTATTGATTTTAAAACAAATAAGTATGTTTCATATGATTACTCATTTTTATTCATAATCCACTCCTCTTTACTTGTATATAAACATATATCAGTGATGTATATGCTATATATATATATATATATGTATTTATGGGTTATGGGTTTGACTAATGATATATCTTATAAATAAGTCATGTATTTTGGAGTGTTTCTTTAGATCTTCATTGGTCTCCATGTAAGGGATCATTCAGGTGTGTTTTTTCACACTCTCCCCCATATGTTCTCTAGATGATAAATTCGATATGAATATTAGAGAATTTTATTCAAATATCCCATAATTTTAAATTCAAACTTTTTACCTCCCTTCAATTGAGTATCCCTTGTTGGGTGTTGATAACACTCTGATTAATGTTTGGTGTTTCCTAAATCAATTCATATCTGTAGAAATATATATTTTTTACATGATTTGAAAATTATTTTCTAATTTATTTCCATATAATGATATTATGTTATTGAAAATGATTTTGAAATCGAAATTTATTTTTTTGACCACATTTACAATGTATTTTTAAAAAATAAGTTTATTTCCAAAAAAATTAAAAATATTGGAATGATTTGATAAAATTATTTGGTAATGATTATTGAAAATTAATTTCACGAAATGTATTATTAATTGAATGTTAAATTAATTGTTTGGAAGGACACAAGTTTTCATAAAAAAATTATTATTTTATCTAAAAAATGCAATTTTATTTTTAGAAACATGAATTTTGGGATGATTAAAATGATTTTTATTGATTGAAATAAATAATAAACTATTGATTTTTTATTTATGTGAATCACATGGGAGCCTAGTTATTCAAATGGATGGACTTTCATATAAAAAATATGAATTTATTATCACTACAAAACCATGTATTAACAATGAAAATATTACCTATCATGATAAGGCTAGTGAATTAATTCATCAAGGTGGAGTCTGATTCCGTCGTAGTCTTGAGATCTAGTCATCTGTACAAAATTAGAATCATATTTCATGGGTAATGTTTTTTATCCATTTTCATGGAACTAACTAACCATTGTCATTGTAACTGTAGTTCTATGTTTGAAATTTATTACAAAAGATCTATTTGGGTATATATTTATTAAATTTTTATTCATTAATGTCATATTAAAATCATTATAAAATCAGTAGAATCATATTTAGATAATAATTTCTAATATATTACAATAAATTATTTTACTTAATTTTTTTCATATATGGATTATTTGATATGGATTTATTCTCAACTTCTTGGTGAGATCCTATAAGAAATTATAACTCAAACCCTACTATTTTTATTATGGAATATTTATTATTTATTATACCATGTCTATAAAAATGGAAATCACCTCTTGAAGTTAGAGGGTGTTCTTTATAGTGGGACCTTAAGAGATAGAAGGGATAGGTTGAATTATATTATAACACTATAATGAGGATGCATTGTGTTGAGGTAGTCATGTTTTTGAGATATTTATTTTTGGGTACTATCTTCCCCGTAGGGTTTCAATTATGTTGAAAATATTAAAATGTGATTTTTTATGGTTTCTTTTATTCTATTATATATTTTTAGTTATTCATGGGGTGAAATTATTAACGCTTGTATATTTTTGTTTCTTAGGCACCAGTCTCTAGATCATTGGAATCGAGGAATACCTTAATTATATATTAGGATTCATTTAATTACCATTTATCTAGGTTATGTGGGTTATTTCAGGATAATTTACTCATATTTATAAATAATAATTCAATGGATAGGTTTTAAAATTCTAAATATATCATAGTTTAATTTTAGGGTAGTGTTTTGTGTGAAAAATGATATCAAACTTGTTATAATTTTTAGAGGAAAAATATAATAAAATATGGGGTCATTAAAAATATATCCATTATTTTTAAATTTTCCTATGTACTGGTAAGTTTGAAACAATTATAGAGATTAATGAATGAAACTGAAGAGGATTCACTTTGGATGGAATTTCATCATCAATTCAAAATAATATTTTATCATTCCTGGAAAAATATATACATGTATGTAGATTTGGTTGAAGAGATTTATTCTAGAATTATAGACCCTATCAGTGATTATTGAATATTATTTTATGACGATGAGGGTCGATCCACATTCAATACAGTAGGGGAGTATTCCTTGAAAGCTTATAATATAGAAGGAATTTTGGGAATTTATATTTTCTTAAAGGGAAAATGTTTCTACCGAAAAAGAAACATATTATTTATTTTTTCAATAAAATGAGAGAATCATGTTTTTATGATACTCTAAGATGGGAGACATTATGTATGTGGTGGGATAAATATTGGATTGGAATGACTCTCTTTATTCTAATGTGGTGTTAATTTAATTTAATTCTTCATCATTAATACTAATTAATTTATATAACGCCCTATAATTCATTATGTGAATAAAAATATCAATCATATATAGATCATTTTGGGTTGTAGTTTTATTGAAAATACCTTTTTAGTGATTTTCAAATTCATAACATACCATAGTGTCAAATCAGATTTTTATCCTACCATCAAACCCATTTAGAGTGTTTCTATTCATTTATTTAATATATAATTGTAATTCAACATTAATTTTTAAATGGTTAACTAGAACTTTAGGGTCCAATTCATAGTTGAATATTACAGAATTTTAGTCCTCCTCATTAATGGTACCACCCATGCTGAGTATTAATGATTAAGTTAGAGAAATTCTTATTACAGAGAGAAAAACAACAACTAATCCGATAATATTTAATTTTTATCTTCTATTCCTCTAAAAATTTGGATCCTTGTGGTAAAATAATTTTCCAAATTTTATACAATTTATTCTTCTTGGAAAGATAATTCATTTTATATGGTTGTTTTATATCAAACGGTGACTTCTCTGGTATTGGTTTTTCTATAGGGAGATTGAAAAATACATACCCCTTAATAAAACATTAGGAAATGAATTATAATTTAAATCTTTATATATTTAAATTGTATTACAACAAGATCAATGATTTAATAGTAAAATAGAGGATAAATTTGAGTGGATCAACAAGAAATACTATGTGGACTTCATTGTATATTAAATACATTATCATCGACTGTACTATAAAAAAAATTCAAAAAGATATTATTCATGAAATCTTAATATTATGTATAAATAATAAAAAATATCCTAAGATGAAAATAAAGGACATTATTATTTACAAAAACATTACTCTGAATAAAGATGACAGCTACTAATCAATCCATTGTCACCATATAATGGATGTCGAACTTTACTTCTACGAGGAGCATCAAGATTGGTCAGTGTATAAAGTACAATTTCGCATCATTATAATGTTTTTAGAAATATGAATTACTAATATTGGATAGAGGTTTTAAATTTCAATTATAATGAGTAAAAATTTCAATGGATGTTCGATATAAAGAATCTAATGTAACTATGGTTCCCTTAGTAAACTCAAAATTATAGAGGGTTTTGAGGTGGTGGAATAATAAGTATATCGTTGTATTTTTCAATGATGATATAAAATCAATAATGGAAAACTATGTAGACATAGTTTTATATAGATTTTACCTATATAGTACTTGTTATAAGGTTTATCATAATGTTTTGTTTACACGATTTATTTAAAAATAACCTAACATTGTAATGGTTATCAAAAAATTAATGATATTTGTCTTCCATATTTTCCAATGAGTGTTCTATGGTATTCCCAAAAATTTATTTTAAAATATGGTTCTTATAATACATTTATGTTTCAAAAGAATCCTATAATCCAAACAGAATATCCTAGTTACTGTGAAAACCTTATGTGTCCCTAATGTTAATGGCCTACAAATATTTCAGAGCCCTTCAATTTCATTATACTTATATTAATCAACCATGAGAGTTATTGAAAACTATTTGTAAGATAAATTAGTGGTTTTGTGGTTAAAATGTTTAATGAACCTTTTGTAAAATGATGTTTCAAATAATTATAATAAACATTGGCTTATATATCCCCATTCAATTCCTTCCTGAATAAGATATTGACCACACATATAGGTTATTGAACCCATAAAATGATATTATATTAAATTATCGTAATAAATTTATCTTCTACAATATAAGTATTAATAATATTAATTAATTGTTTGATTATTTTATTCTATGATGGTTATTTAATAGACCCAGATGATGTATTTGAACACGGCTATCCAAAAAAAAAATTATACAAATTTTCATTAAAATTCATCTCATTGTTGTTTAATCATTGAATATTTCGCCCTTATTCTAGAAGTATAATGGTTGTGTTAATAAATGTAGCCCACAAATGCTTTTAATTTCCAAGATTCACAAATTTATGATAAAAAATGGGGGTTGATCCACCTTCATTAGACTCTTATTAAGAATCATTAATTTTATTCTTTTTCACTTCAACATTTTAACAATTAGAAAAGGGACTAAAACCAGAAATATAGGAGTTGACATTGGGAATTCATAATCATCATTGTGATGAAATCCTTCAATAGAATTAATGGGTTCACTCAGAATAGAAAAAACCCTAGAGTTATAAAAATAATAGACCCTAAACCCCATGATCAACTAATAGTATTAATACCCATCCACATGAAGGGAATTAGTTTTGTTATATAAATATAAATAAAACCCTTGTTGTGATAGAGACACATGGTGAGTAGACTTATCCTCAGGGGATGCATTCAAATTTCTTCCACCACTGAAGGTTATTGATCAATATAGAAAAATTCATTAACATTAATAAGAAATAAAATGATTAGATGATCTCTATCAATGCATGTGAAAAAAATTGACTTCCTTGATCTGGGTCCATTTCCTCAATGTTATTGAGGTTAAAAAAACATTTATTTCTATAACACCCCATATTTTCAGTATATATTTCCAATTAAATAAATATTTTATATTTTTTATCTTATGAAATATAGAACACAAAAATAAATTAAATATTTAATTATTTCAATTTAGTATAATAATATCATAAAAAAATAAAATAGATTATAACCTTACTAAATGAAACATAATTAATAAAATTACATTTATGATGAATACAAATGTAAATAAAACAACTATATCATTTAAATTTAAAAAAACATCATATTTTGTAAAGAGTATACTTCCATGGACAATCATTGTATGAATAATACATACTTGGAGAATATGATAAAATTTTCATGAACAAATTATATAAAATAATGAATAGTGTTATTAAGTTATGTATTGTTATATATAAAAATCAAATTTAAATTGTATCTACATAGTTATTGGATATATGGGTATTTAATAAATGGACACACTATATATGGTCATTAGATACTCCTGTATAGAATATGTAAATTTGAGTTGTGTTATTATATAAAAAATTAAAAAAATAATAATATTCATATATATTGTATAAATTCTAAAGGAAATAGAAAGATAACAAAAAATTAATATTATTTATTATAAAAATATTTATATTTTTCCATGTAATTCTTATTATTAATGAATTAGTTAATGTGCTTATAATTTTTCATGATTTTATAAATCTTTATGGACTAATAGATTTATTTATTATAAGATAAATATCATGGTGTGATTAAAATAAATTTTTGTTAAAAATTAATATTTTTCAATGAATTGTTTTCTCTTTGTGTCTTGAATTATATCTTAATTCATTATATTGATAAATTTTGAAACAAATATTCTCCAAAAAATTTATTTATGTAATTATTTAAACTAATTTAACAAATAATAGATATAAAATAACCTTTTGGACACTCAATGTTTAAACAATCCATTTTCACCAAAAATAATATTTCGTTATAATTTATGTTTTTATATAAATGTAAAATTTATCATATTTTGAATTTTAATTAGAATAAATATTGTTTTAATTTAAACCATATAATATTTGTTATGTAAGACATGAAATTTAACCTATAGGTATGAAAAAAAATTGTTGAGTAAAAAATGGTGTTACCATGGTAATGATAAAATGATGTAAAAGGGATGTATAAGTGGGTAAAGTCCTGAAATATCTCCAACCATATATATAAACTATTCTGATGAGAGGATGAATACAATACTCTATTAATTTTCTCATTTGAATTAACTTTCTTTGTAAAAATACATTTCTTGCACCTTAATGAATGGGTGTATTAAAAATTCCACTAAATATCCCCAATAAAATGATCACTCATCTCACAGCTTCAATCAACACAATTTCATTAGTTTCTTTTTGTATCCCTACCCAAATTCTATCAATAAAAATCCTTTAAAATGTTTTGGAAATTATTTTCAAAATATGGATACCCTAATTCATCATTTATAAGTGAATATCCAAATGTGTAGTTATGTCTTTTTCATTTGTGTTATCTTATCATTGATCATAATTAATTCTCTTATTTAACTATAACTTCTTAAATCTAATTAATCAATTTAATAATTTTTTTCAAATTCATTATGCATCAAAAAATACAAATATTTACTATTAAATAAAATGTTCGATTTTATTTAACTATAATATTATAATCAATCATATGTATGTTCACCACTTACAAGAAAAATTATATAATATTTAGATAATTAATGAATAAGAAATTATACATTCATATAAATAGTATAGTTATTTTGAATACTAATTCCCATAACTAATGGGTATTAAAAATAAGAATTGTAAAAATTTGTTTAATTTCATTATAGAAATTGATATCCTATGAGATAACAACTTCAGAAGTGGGTTATGAAAACAAAGTGACTAAAGGTACAATAATCATCATACAATGAAATAAAAATTAATTACTTACTTCTGATTCTACCCAATCCTTCAAATCTGTAATGTTCTCAAAGGGTATAAAATATCGATACCTAAAATTAGATATTGAATTTTCATTGAGAACTATCAGTGGTTTTATTATTAAATCCCATGTCTATGAATCAACAATCATATATAATTCTGGGAATATTATGAATAAAAATCTTATTATTCACCCTTTAGAAAAAATTTATGTGGTATTCAGTGTGGATTATTTCTCTCTAAATGGAGGCCATATTTATGTTTTGGATTAAAAAATCACATTTCATATCCAAAATAAATCCATGATCATTTAGTAGGGAAGGGTTTACTCTAAACTCTATGTGGACTTTAATTATATTATATGGGTGTTAATACCAAATCACTAGGGATAGTTAGAAGAAATGGTTTTGGGGAATCTTAATATAAATTGTATACTATATAAAAATATATAAATTGAGGTTTATAAAAAAGATACTACATATCCTCGGCCATATTGTGATGTTTATATTCCTATAAATTTCATACATTTTTCTAGGAAAATATCAAAGTCTCGTTATATAATATACCTTATTTATATATAGGATTTAATGATGAGACTCCAATAGAATCAACATATGGCTTTAATATTCCATAGTTCTTCACCATAGTGAATAAAAGATTTCTTAGTTATGAAAAATACCAAAAAATTATTCTCTGTGTTGATTATCATGATATATAAAAATCATAATAAATAAAAATTATCTTTCATAATCACAAATCATCATGGGTCAAGCTTAAACAGAGCTCCCAAAACAACCCATTAAGGGGTTAAATTTCATTCTCAATATCAATAGGCTGGTAATACGGGCTTGGTTATCCATCTATGAAAACTGGTAACGATTTCACAAAAATAAAAAATAAAACTAGTATATTTCGATAACATGGAATAAAAATATCCAGTGATATATCAGATTTATTTAATATCATGAAACATTATGTAGCATGACTAGACAAATCTAGATACAAAATAAGGGAAATGAATATAGTTACATGAAAGTAGTATATGAATGATGAAAATAATGATGATAATATGATAACATAAATATGAAAACCCACTTATACCAAGTCACTATGTAAATTATAGGTAACATTATAGGTAACTCCACTATTAAATGAAAAATAGGTTCAATATATCCAAATACATGTGAGAATAATACTAAACCAATAATTATATATCCATGAGATAAATATCTATTTTGGATTCTAATCATCGACTTGATTAAAAATATGATGGAAAATATATTATTTAATATTTTGAAAACAAGGATAAAAATATGTCTTTCATGGTGTATACTTTAAAATAAGTTTAAACATGTTTTCCTTAAAACAGCCCATTTTCATAAATATAATATTATTTTTTAATAAACTTAAATTTCAATTCCTTTACCACAAACAGTTTTCTTTGTAGTTATAACATTTTTATGGAAAATATAAAATGAGATCAAAATATGATTTTTCAAATGAATTAATTTTCATACCATTAATACAGAACATCATTGTGGAATCATGGGTAATCAACCAGAAGAATCTAGTATAATGATAACATAGTCATCAATGAGTAAATTTAACACACCAAAAAACACCTACTCAATAAATTTCCAACCTAAAAACCCAAACCCATCATAACTATTATAATTGAGGGAAAACATCACATAGGATATCATAAATCCCAATATGGGCCACTTTATAATGAATAATAAATAACAAGGGATCTCGTGTTCTTATAAATTCCACAATGCCAACACGATTTACCCCTAACCTATACATAGATATTATAATTTAAAGTATTATACATTCCATATAATCATTTTAGAAAAAACATTCATTTATCTTGTTCACACCTCAAAGCATATACATTGGAACATTGACTGTATACAACAATAACAAAACCATTCATCTTCTCTATATCATGACATTTATCACATTGAATATAACAACATTTAATTTAAAAAATATATAAAGGGGAATGTGCTAATGGTTTTTATTTTAAAATTTTATATCAAAGCATCCATTTGGGAATTTTGATCATCCATTTAAGGAAAAATAAAATAAAATCACTTTGGAAAACCATACATATAATTCATTAATTAATTGAACCAATTATTACTTGTTTTCATAGAATTTCTCAAAAAGTAAGAAATAAAAAATATCTTTAGAAAACAATAATTATTGAACATTTTATAAATTAACATGAAACACAATTTATGTATTCAACCATACAAAATACTTCTTGGCTTTTCATTCTCCAAAATAAGGATTGAACCATTAAATCAATTTTAATGATCATTTCACATTAAAAATCCTAAAGATATAATTGTTCTAAAACTCAATAAACCAATAATGTTTTGTTATAACTACCCAAATATTATTGGAATCATTAAAAATTCCTTTAAAATATATAATAAATGATTAATAAAATTCAATTCAAATCATTAGGGGGAATTTATTAAAAACCAATATTAAATCATGTTACATTCATTTCCCACAGAGGTATTCCCCAACATCAGATTGAAATTATATTTATACAAAAAAGAGGGATCCAAAAAATATATATTAATTCCATAGCTTAAATTTTGGAGAAACATAGATCTACGATTCAACTTGCACAATATATAGTGTTAAGGAAAATAAAATTACATGTTTTTGGAGAAGAGGATATTAGAACTAGATGTACCAACCTCAATACTTGATGAAACATGAATGATCATACTTGGAGATAGGTAAGAATAATGATATGTTGTTGGGACTCATGGGTATTGAATGAGAGGGGTATAGACCCCCCCCCCAGTGTTAAACCGAAGTAGGGTAAAATGAGTAAAATCCCACAATTATAACTACTTTTCCCTTTTTCCATAGATGAATCACCTCAAATATGCAAACATTAAAATTTTATTTAATGGTTTCGAAGGATTATTGGAAAAAGGTAATATAGTTTATGACTAAACAATTAATGGATACATGAAACTGATTTATGATGTGAAATAGTATTTCATGAAATAAATGGAATTATTTTTCATATTTGATCACTACAGCCTCCCCCAAGCCCTCCCAAACAGCACGAATCCAAAATTCAAAAAGAGTCCATTTTGAAAATCAATAAATTAATCATTACTAAGAGGAAATGAAATATAGTGTTATCACATCTAATATGTATCATTAACTTCTATTTTAACTTCACGTCGATCTATACTTATTAATAATTTTCCATCAATTTGAATATATAAAATTGTGTTTTAATGGGTGGATATACTCATTATAGTGTTTCATAAAAGTTATAGAATCTATAAACATATTGGGATTCTGAATCCCACAAAAATATTCTTGGAACTGATGAATATAATCTTTTTTGATTATTTTTTATAAACTTATTTTACACTTTAGAGATGATACTATTATATATTTACTTTTTGAGGATGAACACAATGTTCATTTTATGATGGTGTTTAATAACTTAAGAGAGTATATACATCATAGAAAATTTTGATAGTGGGCCCAATGGATATAGAAATCTAAAATAAATAGAAATGTAATAATAATCCAGGTAATATAAATTGATCCTTCTAATTTATATGTGATTGATTAATAGCTTGGAGTAACAATATTGAAAGGGATCCATAATATTAATCGAGTGAATGGATACTATAAAACATTCCTGAGAATTTTTATTTTTCATAAATTAAACTATCAATGTTTTTGTATACTAGATTCAATAAAAATTTTAAATGTCTATAATAACATACAGAGGAGATCATGATATTCCATTCACTTTACATGTAATCACATTTCCATGTAGTGGATAAAAATTTGTGATATATAGTGATGTATAAATTAATGTATTTTTATATGTCATATTGTAAATTGAAAAGGTTATATCTTATATCTTATGTAAATTAATGTTTCATGTGAAAACAACACATAATACACGATTTACGATAATTACCAGTAATATCAGAATTTTTTTATTTTGGAGACATTATCTCTATAGTGAAAAGTGTGAAATATATAATAATAAATATTTCATAAAGTATATATTGACATAAAATTAGTTAAAATGTCTCGAAAAAATATTTTTATATTTGAATAAGGATAATGGCTACTCCAAAAAAATCCACCCTGATAAGGAAATTAGTGTTTAGTATTCTATGAGTATGAATAGACAAGATAACTTGTACCAAATGATTATAAAATGATAACAAAAAATCATGGATTTTCATGTGATGTATTTTGAAATAGTAAGGGAAGGGGTATAATGATATATTTTAAAATTGAAATTTATCCATGTTTTCATATGATTATCAATGAGGTGTAAAAAGAGGATTTTTAGATATAGAAGATGGTATGGAATTTATAACGTTTTAATTTAATAATTATAATATTATAATATGAAAGATACAATTTTTTTTCATTAAATACTATTTTAGAAGAAGGAATATTTAGATGATGTGTATTGCTCATAATTTTAAATATCTCCTAGTAGAATAAGGACTATTAAATATATCATGAATTTTTTAAAACTGCATAACATGATGTGGGATATTATAGTGTTTATCTCTCAATGAATTGATATCAAGAAATTTATGGTATATTGAAGGATATATAATGTGATGATGCAAAAATTTCGCTCAAATGTATGTATATGGGAGAAAATCATTATAAATTTCCTTGTATATCTGTCTAATACCTATATGGTTGATAATACCTTTTGGTTTGTATTTTATCACCATACAAATTCAGTTCATTTCAATTATATTTGAGGAGATTCTTATCTAAATAAAAAAGTGTTGAAACTATATAGAATACCTCCTTACACAATTCAAAATAATGATTTTTATTTTACCTCAATGGTTGGGAGAAATATTATTTAAGAATTGTATATAAAGATTAGATTCTGTAAAAAATATCATCAGAAAACTAATTATAAATAGAAAGGGCCCTTAATACTATATAAGATATTATGTAATCCCATTTAATGGATTCAAAAGGTGGTTGGACTAAAATCCATCCCCTACTAGTGTATTCATATAATAATATTTTCCAAATATGTTTTCAAATTGTATCATACGTGGATCTATATGGGTTGAGGTGTAGATTATTAAAATTTTGGGTTAAATATTTAATGCATAATATTATGGGACTATATCCTTATTTTGAACTTATATATAGTATTCAATCATTTACAGACACATTAAAACTACACAAAGTCAATAGAAGAGAAATTGAACATCCTCAATTTTTTTATTTGAAGTCCAAGATATGGAATTATTATTAATATCCACATTTGATAGTGTTCTAAGAATTATAATTAAAAGGAACTTTTATCCATAATTATACCCCATTAAAAATTATAGATTATATTTTTATGGTCGGTTATCGCCATTCACATCGACAAAACAATACCCAAGTGCATGATTAATTCTATATATCACTTTTGGTGAGGTGAATATATGAAACATCATATGTAATTTACTCAGTGGTGTAACTATAGAAATTGAATCTATATTATTAGGAATAAATAACACAAATCATGAGTCAAGAAGATAAATTATTATGAAAAAATAACAATCACCTGGTAAAAGTACACTATTGACTTCAAAGTTTTATGTAAGTCACATGTCAAACAAATATGTTATTGGAGAGATATACCATAATTTTTTATTCTGAGTAATGAAACAATAAATTTATTTTTTAGGGTGTAGAATGTAACCCCCTATGATTTTTTCATGTATTTCCCTACAAATTAATTCTTTGTTTTTTATTTTTTTTAATATAATAAAAGAAAAACAAATTTAAAAATTGATTTTTTTCCACTATCGTGGAATATCACAATATAATATAAAATCAATTCATGTTAAATTAATTAAATATAAATAGTAAAATTACTATATGATTTAAAGCATATGTATATTAATCTTCTTTGAGGATGAAATTATATTCACCATAATATTAAATATTGATTATACTTCCAATGATTACAAAATATGGAGTACTAAAAATTGTAAATATGATTAAAATTAACAATAAAATTATATAATTTTTTAAATGTCATTATATATGTTTTTATGGCCATATATAGGAATTTAATAATAAAAATTAATATGAAAATTGTATATTTGAATCTATAAAATTTCTTTGTTTTATATATAGATATTGATATGTGGTTATTTTCTATATTTCTATCCAAATTGTATGTGATGTTATTTAATTTTATGAAAAAAAATGATATAAATTTTATATAAGATGTAATTATAGTATAAAAAAACAAAATAACTAATTGAAATATAAATTATATAAATATGTAATTATACTCATTACATATTAATATTTTTACTATTTTTAATCGACACATTTATGTGTTTATGAAAATTAAATAAATTATTCTAATACTAGTGGTTTGAAAAAACTAAACTATTAGAAGATAAATATTTGAATTCAATTATAATAATTTATTGTTAAAAAAAGTATTATTCAAAGATTTACAATTTTATGGAATTTTTATTTTATAATAATAAAGTATATTGATCAATTTATAAAAAAATATTATAAATTAACTTTTAAATTTGTAAACAAATATATTAACACTAGTTTAATTTTTAATTGACAATAAAATAATATTTCTAACACCTAAGGTTTAAAAGTGTACTGTTTGATAAAAAAGAATATTTTGTTTACAATTTATGATTCCATGATTTTTTTAATATTTATAACTTGAATTATATAACATATAGTATAAATCATTAATCAGCTTGTCAAAAATATATAGGATGATCAATTTAATTTTTTATATTAAAACAATGTTACCTTGGGGAAAATGAAGTTACCTATGTAGTGATAAAATGAGATAAAAGGATTAAATTAAGGGGTAATGGCCTAAAATATCACTTACAATATCTTTAATTATTATTTATAAGGGGGTTAATTATCCATATGAAATAGTTTTCCAATATGGGTCAACATTCCATGTATACTGACATTCACTACCCATTATATAATGGATCATTAGGAAAAATACTACTCAATTTGAAATATAATAAGACCCATATTATCCACATATCAACCCTCACATTTATATAAGTTTCAATTTAAATACACACCCAAATTCCCTACCTATAATGAAACTTCCATATTTGGGAACATCTATCCATAAGTATTAAAAATTAAACCTTTTCAAAGAGACTGTTTTAAGAAAGAGTCATGTCTTTATTGTAAGTTGTATTATCTCCGAGATCATTATTCTTTATACTCATTATACACCACTTATTAACAATTATTCATAACTATAATAAACATTTAAGTCATTATTATTAAATATAAATAATATTACTAGAATTAATTTTCATGTTATTTCTCATTCATACTTTATAATGTCTTCCACTTGTGATCTACTAAATGAAACATATGAACAATTTCATAATATCACCATTAATAATGATAAAAAATTAAAAATTGATGTAATATATATTAAAAATAATTAATTTTTTACCTTAATTAATAAATGGTAACATTCCAATATATATTCAACTATAATTTCAATTATTTTATTAAATTAATAATCACCAGAAATAAATATTTTATCAATTCCTTGAAAACAATCACATAAGGTCCATGTAAAGACTATGTAAACCAATAAAAATTTCAAAATAACATGTTAAAACATCATGAATATTTTTTAAATGATTTACCCATTACAAAATTGAATGAACTAGATTCAACTAACCATTGCATGTCTTAAAAACTTAAATAGTTAACAATCAAATATTTATTCAAAATATTAATTTTTATGCATGTAATATGTAATTATAAATTAATAGGTTTATTATAAATAAATATGAGTAAGATTTTTATAATAAATAAATAATAAACATAAATTTATTTAACAAGGAGTCAGATGACATCCAACCAAGAGGACATATATGGTCATCATTTATTATACAATAAAACGTTTAAATAGAAATGATCAATTAATAAATTAATATTAGGGGAATTGTTTTATTTTTATAAAGAGACCCACCTTTGTTATCCTCCTTTGTTTATTTCTGAGGTATACATTTCACCTAATTATTTCACCTCAATTCATTTATAATTCAACATAAATTATTATTATATATTCTTCTAAACATATCACATCTTTTTAGATGGATATATGTATCATATATATCAAGGTTATACCATGGATTTTATAGATTCCCAAATCCCTAATTCTAATTTTGATTAAGAATATTTTCGATTTACTTTTTCTTTGATTATAATATTCTAAAAAGAATATTTACTTGGTATTTTTCCACATGATCTATGTTTTCTTCTATTTTATTGGATTTCATTAAATATATTCAGTTAATTTTTTCATGTTTTATAAAATTAAAATTAAATTAATTTTTCATTATTTAGTTAAATTATTATTTAACGAGTCCTTAAATGTTAGAATAAAATTTTTCAAAAAATGGATGATTTTTCATTTTTTCAATGAAATTTTATAATTCAGTTATAAAATATATTTGATCCCTTGAAGGTTTCTTATATAATTTTATATACATAATTAGTGATCAATTTTGTTTTCTAAATCAACATTATTTCACTAATTACATCTTATGAATAAGAATATTGGAAAATATTCTAAAACCCATTTCTTTTGAAATTTTTAATGATGCTTTATTGGAATTATGAATGTTAATGGGTTTATATATAACACATATGTATGGTTTCTCAATATGGGAAAAGTGGGACTAGATTTATATATCCCAATAATGTATTTTATAGCTCATAATTTATCATGAGATGACAAGTTGGGGAATGGGGTGACATTATAGTAAATTAAGGGATTTAATTCACTCTATTTATGTGACTTTGGAGTAAACCCAAACTAATTTTTTACTATGTTCACTATGTTTATAGGAATGGGTAGTGATCTGAATCCATTATGTTATGTAACTCTTTCAAATATTTTATTTTTAAGTTAGCAATGATCCATGATATATGAAAATATATACTTGACGACTTTATATTTCACATTCCAATTCAATATTTTAATATTACTACACATTTTTATGTTTTGTTTTCATGAATCATGATTATTGATTAATATTCCCACCCATGTATAACTCATTTCTTATAATTTAATAATATCCATTTTCCATAATCCATGATATTTTATACATGTTCAATCAGGTATGATTTCGTGTTGATTTGTTCATAAACATTATTTTTTTCTCTCAACAATACTTGTTTATCTTATAATCAATTATGATCATAAAATGATATCATATAAATTAAACATTTTAATGTGTTTGAGATAATTTTTTTACATTTATTTCATTCTATATGAAATAATACATTTTATTTATTTATAATATGTATAGAATGGTATAATTTTTTATGTTTTTCTCTTTTAGATATTTAATAATTATTGTAAAATAAGAATTTTATATTGCATAAAATCACTAAAAATAAACATATAGTTTTTTCTGAGTTATTTAATAGGAGATGTGGTGAATAATCATATCAAATGATATAATTTTTATGCATCTGTTCGTAGGGTCAACTTAGATAAACTCTTGCGATTGATTGAGGTAATTTACAATTAATCAGGGCCAGAAATATGAGTTGTTTTATTTTGATATAGTTATGGCCCTTATATTTTTTTTTATTTCATTTTAATTAGATTTATAGGAATCTAAAATTTATTTTTCACAATATTACCCTAATTTTTTAATAAATAGTGTATTAAATATTAGGTGATATGACAAGGGGAATAATCAATACATTTAGAACGATGACCATCCTTATTTAAGAATGAAATCCATATTGTGGGTAACCACCATGATCTTGAAATTTGATATGGCTACTACAAAAAGGGTTCTATGATTAATTATTCAATGTTCTATATTCTAAATCTTATCATAACCCTAAATTTTTTGGTTGGAGGAATATAATTCAACATCACTGTTGAATAATTTCGATGGTTTTGGATTATGAAATGTTTTATTTTAGTAATGGAATAAGCTTAGGCTCAATAAAAATCTGTATAAGCATTATTCCACGATCTATAAAATATCTTTATGTGCCCTAATATAGTTGTTTCCCCTTAATTTAAATTTAATTATAATATATTGTAAACTATTTTGTAAACATTATCATAAAAATAAATATCATCAAGAAAAAATTCAATGTAAAACATTGGAGGACATGAAAGATATTTAATGAGGAAAAACATGAACACTATTGGAAGGTAATAGATTTCCAACTATTTGATTATATTAAGGGTGACATAGATGTTATTCAAAATGACACACATTTAACAGTTAGTCTATATTTATTTGTCCGTGGATTTATCTTATCTTGAGGTTAGGGGGAAGAAGTGGACCATTATCATTACACCAACCCTTTACCCCAAATTTGGGCGGTGTCTTTTTTTTTCTACAAGTGGGGAAAAACTAAACACCACATATTATTTTCATGACATATTGATATATTTTATGAAAATTGTTCTACCTGTATAATCATATTTGAATGAGTTATAGAGGACTTATAATAAATTTTATATTTAATATTTGGTTATTTGAGAACCTCTTTATGTATCTATGTCAAATAGATTCAGTGTAAATGATACTGGAATATCAAGGTCAACCATAAATTTCTCATCCCTATATTTTGAGATAAACAATGAAATTATTGATTGGTAACTTATTTTTATATCACTATTATTAAATTGGTATTTAAAAGTTATTTATAACATAGAGGGTCTCTTCATTTGGTTCGTTTTCCTTCAAACAATAATTGAAAAGACTCTATGAAAATTGGGATTATAAAGATTGTGAATTAGTTATTGTAGATGGTATTAAGGATAACACTATATGATTCAGAAATTCCATGATTAATTTTTGTTCATAATTGAAAATATTTCATAGTCATACATTAATAAATTTTTTACAAATGTATGTTATGTAATTAATGACAGTCTTCTATCTCATATTCTATAGTAGCGAAAAACATGTCTCAAAAGTTAATATTTCACACAACAATATTTTTTTGATTCCCAGTATATTATAAATCATGAACTAAATGATAAATAATTCATCGATATTATAACACAAGTTGTGATGAATTTTTTTAGTAATATGGGTGAACATTTAGGCAGACTCGACTACTTTATTGATCAACAAAAATTTATGTAACTATTTCCATAACTTATTATTGAAAAAATCCTTCAAATGACATTACTTTTGTAATATTTATTTGTAATAAATTATGAAATATTCTAATGATCTATATTACTCATTCCTTCTTAATGGGGGAGTTTTTATAGTATTTTGATTTAGGAGGAGGAATTATAATATTTTTAGTGGGCCCATGTGTTAGTGCAAGCATTAAAACTAATTATACAAGTTTTAATATTTTTTAATTTAACATATTTATTTCCCTTTATTGGCATCTTCAGATATGATTTATCTTTAAATTCCAAATATAATCTTCAAGACAACCAGTTACTATTAAGACTGATGGAATCCACCTAGGTATTTCAAGGGAATAATCGTTATCTATAACTCATTTATGGGATTTTAAATTCATATCTCACATAGGATCACATGTGAAAATTTTATATTTGGGTAAAATATTAATAATTTAAACCTTTTAAGGATTTATGAAACACTATCATTGTTACATTTTTTATAATTTCAGAGGTTAAGGATATAAATCAATCTGTTTATATAGATTAATTGCTAAATGAATTAGTTTTTCTGATCATCGCAATTAGGGATTGACTCAATTAAAATATTCTTATAAAAGAAAATGGTAGATATTATCTGACATATCGTTCAATCCCATAAGAATTTTTCATCTAACTACCCTTGTGTTCCAATTATAGTGGTTCAGTAAGATGAAAATTTCATGTGATTCTATTCCAGATCTCTTATACAACTAATTATTAGAAATGTGGCGTTCCCAGGATTCCTATAGGAGAATTAAAGTCTCACAACTCAAAATATGGGTTTGTGTCTTACAATATAATTACATGATTCCCCTTTATCACATAAATTCAAGTGTCAAGGGACTTCATTCATTGAAGGAATTATGATGTAATGATTTCACGGGTTATTGTTTGAGTATACTTAGTGGGTGGATCTGAACATAGTTGTCTCATGTGTTATTCATGTTGAAAACCAACAAGAGTCATAATTGCGTAGATTATTTGAAATAGTGAATTTAATTCCTTAGGGGATATAATTCATGAAAATACCCTACAAAAACTGTAGATATATTGTTTTAACATGTCCCATGTCACATTGATGACAAGACCCTACTTTTTCTGGTAAACGACACCCTTCATTTCGAAAAGAATTCATCATAGGTGAGATATTGGCCACATTTTGTGGTTTTACATTAGTGGGAATATATCATTTTATAAGCTAGACATTGTTTTTTCAATGCTTTAGTAGCTCAACATCATAATAGGAAGTCATCTCCTAAAGATATTGATGATTAACGTAATTAGAATGCTGGTGGAATGTGGATGGTAATACACATTTTATTTTATCTAAAATAGATTATCTCCATATTGGTGGATTCATAATGTTTCTATGATCACCAAAATCCTAATCCCACCAGTCAATTTTGATGTGCAGTCCCCCTCTAGGTTTTTAATTGTGCACCACATTATAAATGAATGACTCTACATTTTATTATTTGATGTCGGTTTCATAATCCAAGACATCTAAAAAATTTAAATCTAAACTATAAAATATTTTTAATCATGAAATATATATAATATCCACCTCTATAGAAAAGTCTTATATTGGTTCATTTTACTCTTAATATCTATTATTTAAAAATATGAAATCTTCCATGAATTATAATTTTATATAAGTCTATTTGAATGTTCAATCACTATGATATTTTTCCACTCTTGCCATAAATCTCCATGACAAATGGTTTGTGGAGATTAATATTAATGGAAAACAGAAGGTAATTCATTGAATGTACTAATGATAATGCAGATGAAGATAAAAATATTAATAGAGGAATATATGGTGGAACATATTGGGATGATCATCCTAGACTTGTTATTAATAAAATCCTTGAAGTAGGGGGAGGTAAACATTCCCCCTTCTGTATGTTCAAAGTTATACATTTCTCTTCTACCATAATATTAATTCAATATTATGTATTTTATGATTCTAGGGTTTGAGAGGTGGTAAAAAATATATCATCTCGATGGGTTGGGGATTCACTAATAATTCCCCTTAGAATTATTTTTACTTCTTCTTAGCCTATACATATTTATTCCTAGTATGAGTTTGATACAACACATATTTTAGGAAAAAATTACTCAACAATAAATGTTTATCAATGATTATTATTATTTTTATTCTCAAATGGGAGGCATATCTTAACTTCCTTATTGTGTAATATCAATTCCTATCATGAGATCTCATAAATTCAATATTTCTTTTTGTGGTTTCAAGGATTTGAATACATAATAGGTTAGAATATATAGTATATTAATATCAATAAATAGTTGCAAGGAATGATGTGATAAATTTACAAGATGAAGTCCCTAATAAAACATTTTATACATTGATAATAGTGAAATTATTGTACTTGTATCCTCCCCATACTATGATATACATAACATATGGGTTATCAAAAACTAGTTCATAAAGTGAATTTAAACTAATGATAAAGTCACATTAGATTCAATCATGTTCATATAAGAAATATATATATCATGTTGCAGAAAGGGGGTCAAAGGGTACAAAGAGTCATAGTCCATCAAATTCCATGAAATTATTTTTATAATCCACATAATCTTCGTTCCTGGTCCTATATCCATGGAAAATCACCCTTATGTTTAGATGAATTTAACACAATTAATCCTCCTATAATATCTATATATGAAATAATTTTAATAGCAGATTTTAAAGAACAAAACTATTATTCATTATTTGTACTATTATTTTAACATGACCATTGAGTTTTCCTCATCCACAATAATTGGTACTTCATTCTAATTTGACCAAATGTATTTTTTATCTAAAATATTATTGATATAAGATATACCATTCTTAATATCCACAATTACAACCAATTAACCATGATATTTTGGAGGCATTTATGATAAAAATTGTATAAAATTTAAAATATTCTTCGATGATAAATGTTTTATCAATTATATGTTACCCAATGTGGAATAACATGTTTTTTAGTGTACCTATTGATAAGAGTGAATCATTATTGTGAGTTAAAAATTTCATATAACTACATACTTAGTAGATGGGTTTTTGTGTATAGGAACATCACACTAAGTAACATGGTTGTGAACACCATGTTTGATTCATTGTTCAACCATATGGGGAGGATATCTTCATTGGTTTTTTCTTTATCATATCGAATGATTACATATAATTTTCCTTATTTTGTTCCTCACATGTTAATGTATATATTAACATGTTTAAGTCCTCTAAAATTGAAAACTTTTTATGAGTCAATTGATAGATGGAATCCTCAATGATAAATAATTATGCTATAGGGAGGACATATAAATCTAGTTTCTTATAGAGTACCATCATTATTAATATTAACATAGCCCAATAGTGGACCTCCATAAATGAAATAATGAGGTGAAATTTCATGATCTCTCTTCACATTTACAGGAAGACATTTTATATTTCTAGAGTCATCATTAGTACTTCATTAACCGTTTTCACATTAATGTAGTTAGTAACAATGAGGCTAGAAATGTGGGCTGGAATTTTCGAGCTTCTGGGTATCAAATGACTTTGGGGAGATCCTACAAGGATAGTGATTTATAGTTTTAAATTTTAAGGTACCGACTATAAAAAAATATTTATTCTAGTTTATTTTGAAGATAATTAATTTTACTTCGTTTTCTACATTATTTTTGGATTTTCGTTCTCTAGAATTAGGTCATACCATCTATTGAAATAAATATTACAAGAAACAATAGACCCAAAAATGTTTTATACACTTTTTTCTGGTAAATAAAACTATTAAAATTCTAAATGTTCATTGATGAATCATGATGAAAATTATTACCATGAAATCATCCATGTCCTTACTAATCATTAAAACCCATGGGAATTTTTTTTAAATGTTTTATGAACAAAAAAATATTAGTATGGTGCTTAATAAAAAAATATTCCTTATCCTATGAATACATATTGAAATTTAGTTTTGTCAAAATAAGATTTTGTTTATGGATATTCATTTTCTATCATAATAAATCAAATTATATATTCTATATTTTAACAAAAATCATTTCAAATTTTAAGGGATAAACAAACGCAAAATATATTCATTTAAATATTAAAAAACATAATGTCTTTTTGGGCCTAAAGTTCACATAATTAGGGCCTATAGGCGATAGGTCAAATGGACTCAAGAGAATCTCCCAGTTTAGAATAGGCTAAAAACTCACAAAGAGGTTCTTTGATGGTATGGTGGGGTGTTCGTATCATTATATCAAAGTGGAATAATAAATATTGTAAATAAATAGACAATAGAGGAAGGAAGATATAATAGATGACCTAGTAGAAACAAATATAATAGTAAAATATTGAAGCATAAATAACCATGAATCCAAAATGTGAATCAAATTCCAATAGGTTGAGTCATATGTATGAGGACTTAATTAAATAATGATATAAAAAATTGAAATATTGGATATAGTGGATATGTATATAAAAAATTCAATAAAAAGTCCAAATGATTTCTCATATAGAATCATTATCATATTCTTTGTCTTCTTATGCAATGATCCCAAATAAATGTAAACAGATGAAGCATCTGTGTATGGAACTGTCCCATATCTGTACCTATAAACATGATGTATACTGGGGTACCCCAGGCTTCCCATGTAGGGGGTGAGAGAATATCAATAGGAAACCACCCAAAATGTCTATAAATAATCAATGTAGTGTACTTAGAAAAAGTAGTCTTCGTGTATATGGAAGAATAATAAAACATTAATAAATAAATATCATTTGACTCGACTTCCATTTGGACATCTTTCTGACAAAACCTTCTTCGCTATTTACCAAAACAGGTATAATTTTAGTAAAATATATATAACTAATAATATATATAGATATATATTGTATATATGTATATGTGCTATTTTTTATAGTACAAAACTAGGAATATAAATGGATATTAGGTGCTAGGTGGACCGAGGGTTTAATCAACTGTCCATTTCTAGTCTAATGCGATATAGGCTAAATCAAGGGTAGAAGCCCTAAATCTCATGATGAATGTGGGACATATTTTCCATTATTAGTGATATTAGGGTAATTCATCATGCCCATCAAAATAATTAAAGGGACATTGAACTTCATTACCATCATCCAAAAAAATTTATAACAGTGGGAGTTGTCATCCTCAACACACAATGTAATGGTGCGTGAAATGTTATTCTCAAAAAAAAATTACCCTCACAGACCAAATAATATCAATGGAATACCTATAACAATAATACAAGGGATAGAAATTGGAGCACTAAAATCATGTATCCCAGTAAAACAAAGGTAGTCACTATTAATAAAATTCCCATTTTTAATTATTTTATAAGTGGAATACCTATACCACCCACTAATATGTATTAACATTAGAAAATTTAATTTACATAATCATAGAAAATCTAGTTATCAGTCAATCTGAACTCAAAAAAAATATAGTCATGTAAAATGTTATATAAGTGAGGGAAAATATTTTTATAAGTCAATATAAACACATAGGTGGTGTTTTTCATTCAAAAAATAATTATAATGAAGGAATTCAATTTGGAACTCCCAAAGTGGAGTAAATTAAAATGCTCAAAAACCTTTAATCACTTAACAAGGTGTCACAATAGTATAATAACTTACACGAATTAATTTTCAAGATAATAACACATTTTTTGGACATGTATATTAATTGAAAACATGTCTTCATATGATGAATCTATGAAATCATCATGAACTTTTGGGAAAAATACTATACCACATGCCATAGGTTCATAGATGACTTTGTGTCCAATAAAAACTTCAGGTTTGTAGTAGTATAACAACACCCCTCATTAATTCAAATTAATTTGGGATTTTTTACATTATATTACACATAATATAACCCAAAATATTGATATATATAGTTTATATTCCAATTAGGAACATTAGATAATAATATAAAATAATAAGAAATCATCTTTTTTGAGAACATCCTTAATAACATCTCATATAAAAAATCATGGAATTTCCTAGGGACATACATAAATATGGGTGAGCTATAAATCCTTGTAAAAGAAAAAAATTACATATAATTTTGATATTATTACTTCTTATAAAATATGAATATCAATGGGACATAAAATGGGTTTGAATCATAAAAATGAATAATAGGACATGATATAGTAAAATAATATAATGGTGTCATGGGAAATGTTTCTATAACTTAAAACAATGCATCATAAACATAGAAAAAAGGATAACCACCTATACATCAGGATGAAAGAATAGAAGTAACATAATAATATCCACTCCCTATACCAAAATTATTTCTCATGATATTAAACATTACCCAATTCATTATATCACTGTATAATTCTGGGCACAACCATCACATTCATTTAATTATCATGTTTTAGTGTGATACATATATCATAGGACATGGATTTATATTTAATAATATTTTATTAGAAGATAATGGAGTGTGGAATATAATAATGAAACTCTAATTTCTATTAATTATATGGTAATAATGTTTAATACCCTAGATTGGAAATGGGTATGGTATTAACTGCACAATTTCTTTTTCATGGAAAATATTCATGAAATGTAAGTAGCATAAAAGTGTCACATTAAAATTCATAAAATTAGTTGATATAATCGAAAAGGGTCTATCCTAATTTTTAAATCTAATGTGTAGTAAAAGGGACTAGAAAATTCATATCCCATCATTTGGAGTTGGAAAATACAATGCACAAGATAATAAATAAACATTAATAAAGAAGAGAATTAGATGATCTAATACTTGAGTGTGTGACACAAAATGATTGGTAGGATATTATTAAGAGCTTGGGACACATTGGGATTAAAATAGAGAGTAAATGGATGATTAAGAATACAATCAATAGATTTTGAGTGTATAGAAATTGGATCCTGGTTAGGATTATATACGAAATATATAAAGATTTCTTTATCATTTCTCAAACATAGGGTTTGGACTCGATATAATAAAACACCCACAACCACAATAATGATCATGCCTTTTTCCCAAGTTATTTAATAATTTGGGTGGTTTTAATTATTTTATTAATCCATGAAGCAAAAAAAAATCAAATAGTACACTTTCTAATGTGGAAGTGGGTCATACTCTAAAATAAATGGTTGTAGAAACATAAAAAACAATAATGGGTTTGTATAAATCATAAAGGAATTATAAAATTAATAATATAAACATAATATATCATTATATTAATGATATTAAAATATTTTTTTGTGGATTTCCTTTATTTTAATTATTAAATCACTTTTCGGTCATCATGTTGTCAAAATACACACCGTATATTTATATGATATTTAATCTTTATAGAAGAATTAGAGTCTCTTGGATAATTATTAGAAAACCACCCTTGGATAATTTTAACTTTATATTCATAAAAATAATATTAATACTATCAAAATAATTAACTAAATATGTTTATTCTCTCTTATAAAATAATAATTGGCATTTATTGATAAATGATTTTTTTAAAATAAATATTTACAAACCCATAAAAAAATTATATTTAACTTCAGAAAATTTATATAAACGTTTATATTTAGTAGAAATTATTTAATAATAATACTTTATTAATATATTATTTTTCAAAAAATCCATTAATTCCTCAAAATAAATTTTTTAATTAAAATTTAATACTATTTAAAAATCCCATTTGTGTTTTATTGAAAATGAAGCATATCATCGATAAAGAGATGATAAAAGGAAAATTCGAACATTATAATGTTGTAAAGTAAAATAAACATTTTCATATTGTTATGGTCTTGACAGATATCCTTTTTTACACTAGAAAATTCCCTAAGAGTATGTTGTTTGATAGTGAGACTTTGATGGGGTGGATCAACTTACATGGTTCGGGTCATGATCCGAATTAGCATGATCTTCCTCTATATGTGGTTTAAATCACAAATAAATTATTGGGTTTTATATTTGGATTATTAATGGTTAAATCTTAGTTATTATTTCTCCCATATAATCTCCAATAAATACGTTTCTTACAATATTATCCTATAGGTTCAGGCCATCAATTACATTGTCTCTATCAATTTGATTTTTAAAAACCCTATATTTATACCAATCATGTGATGACTATTGAAAGACTATATAATAAATGTTTATGATTATTAATGGTAATTTGAATCCATTATTATATAATAAAACCAAATATTTTCATTTGTTTTCTATAACCATATTATATAATAAGACATTTAATTGAATCACACATAGAATCTCATTTAAAAGTGTTTGGGTCATTAAAATAATCCCCCCTTCAAAAATTTCCTTATAATTTTCTTTTCCCACACAAAAATAGATGAGGGTAATTATATTTCATCTCATCCCATAGCTCCTATATTGCTTCTTCAAATTCTGGGTTTCTCCATAGTACATGAAATAGGGTGTATTGTCTTATTTTGTAGAAATTTGGCTCTATGATATAAGATCTTCACTAGCTTATCCTCATAGAAATTATCATTATCCAATGGAACCATCTATGGATTGTGTATATATAAGGGTCCTATTATATACATCCTCAAGATGGATACATAGAATAAATCAAGTACTTAATATAGGATTGATGTGAGTGATAGTCGATAACCCGCAACATCGATGAATTCAATAATCATAAGGGGACCAATGTATATTGGACTAAGATTTCTATTATTTAAAAATATAACGACCCTCCTTAGAGATATGTGGAGGATTAATATTTCTCTATCATTAAACACCATTCCTCATATATTATTATCCACATAGATCTTATGTTGACTTTGGGCAGCCTTGATATGCTATCGAATGATTTTAAACGTGTCTACCATTTATTTGACCATATAAGGTCCTAGGATCTTAATTTTAGTAACATAATCCCAAAATTCTTTGGATCTACATCATTCCACATATATGGATTCATTATGAACCATTTGGACGATCAAGTGACTACTATCATTGAATGATAACTTGAATAGAGGCATATGTTGGTCCCAACCTCCTTTGTAGTCCTTAGATAAAATTCGCAAAATTTATTCTAGTTCCAAAATAGTCCACTCATACTGACCATCAATTAAAGATTTATAGGCCACACTATAGTTTTACTCCGGTTTTAGATAATGTTTTATTCTTTTCTAAAAAATAGAGGCAAATATCATATATTGATGGCACTGGCATGCAACCTACTTGATTAGAGATATCATGATAAAGGGTTTATATTACACAATAAGCATTTGTATGTGGTAACATGTCATTGAAACTTTAATTTATTTCTCTACGGGTTCCTTCATGTGTTTATATACTCTAACCATGGAATTTACATTACTTCTCCTAGTGAAACTATGAAACAAGCCTAGAGGGTCACACACTAACTAAATCCAGAATCTCAAATAAATAATATATTATTATTTATTGTTAAAAAAGTTTAATAAATATTATTCCTACGTGAAGTATAATAATTATTCATATATTCATGATCATATATACATATATTCTATTTATTAATCATAATGTTTATTTTTTAATTGAAGAATTAGGCATAGATATTTATTAAATAAATAACATTACATCATCCAAGGTCTGATAAATTTTATGGATGAATTATTGATTGGGATTATAGTTCTAATGAGATAAAATAAATATTCAATATTATTTGATTAAATAATATTTTAATTCATTTCTCAAGGTATGATCATGTGCATAAATAATATAAATAATTATATTATTATTTGACATGATATTTTTTCTAATATTAAATAAATAATTAAGGGATCTTGTGCAGTTATTTAATTTTACCCTAGATGTATATAATCGTAGTTATGTTATTTTCTCAGTAAGATTATTCAATTCCTTGGGCTATGAACAAAAGATAATTGGAGAATTTTTCACGCCTTTTATATCTCTCTTCTCCAAGATCAATCACAAGAATGGAGTTCAATCCTTTTCCACTAGATCAAGGATAACATTTGGATGATAATATAATAGTGACCAATGGTGGATAAGACAATCACAAGGATAAGCCACGATACTACCAAAAGATTGTTTTGGTGGGGTATAGAGATTCTAGGAACTCATATGGATCACCTCTTGATGTAATCTACTCATATTTACTAAAACATACCGATTGTGTATCATAGATCTGTTACTAGACCCATCAATTATGATATAATTCCATAAAGGTCGTAATTATTTAATTAAATCAATTAAAAATAATATGTGATGTGCCTCTCTCTAGATCATGTGTGGTTCATGTTATCTATTTTCATTGATTCTATTCTATTGCACATGATGTGTCTCATCGTTTAAATATTATATTGATCATTGAACATGAAAAAAATGTAGGGAACCACCCATCATAGATGCTTACTGTACCCACAAACTCCAAGTCGTATTAGATAGATCACATAATTATTTAAATTTATTTAATGATCTTTGGTTATTTAAACATTCTAATTCAGTTCATAAATTAATGTTTAATATTTTTTTTTAATTTGAGTCATGTGATATTCTTCTTCCCATTTTTTATTGTAGATCCAATCCATAAGATTAATTTTACCAAAAAAACATAATTTGATTATTTCATCTAGAGGTGAAAAGTATTCTTTCTAGAAAATGAAGTAGCACAAATCGGTAACATACATTATGAACTGTGTTATTATGTTCAATTCATATGTAATTAATTCATAATTAATTTAATTGAATGAATTGGGGGAACATGGGCTATTTATTACCTCACACCACATGTTGGTCGGGGAAAATTGGTGCATATTCAACCAAAGTACTCAATGTGTTGCCCACATACACAATGTGTAGTCGTGTTGTGTCAAAGACATACTATGTATTTAAATTAATGTCCCACCAGACAGGTGATCATTTTATATGAATATCACATATCATGTAACCCATTGGACTCACTGTATAATAAATTATTCACAGAAAAAGCCACATATCGAGTCCCTAGGTTTGGGGCTCGGATAGGCAGTGAGATCCATACAGGCGGTGTGCTCTCTTATACATTGTGTTTACACATACCATATTACACAGATTTAAAATCTATTTATTATAATATTTCATCCTACTAGAAATTTTCTTAAATGTGCTCATTTTGTTTTCATTCCACCCAATTTGAAATGTTTTAAATAATATATATATATATAAATATATATATATATTTATTTAAATTAATATCTGTATAATGTTCAGATCTATATATCATGTATGAGTCATATTTTAGTTATTACTATACATGTTTTTAAGCATTACATGTAATAGAAAAATTATGTAATTCATGTTATAATTAAATTGATAGTATGTGTCATAAAAGTATGTAATAAGACATGTAACCCATATGTCAAAAAATTATATAGAATACATGTATAATATATGTTCGATAGAATCTGATGGGTATTCATTGTATTTCCTCCAATGTACATTTATGAAAACTGTTAATTTAAAATGAATTTATTATATTTTTTTAAAATAATGATGAATGAGAATCTCATGTAAATTCTGTTGAGAATTAGGATAATATAAATGATTAATTACAGATGGAAATCATTTGCTTCGAACGTCATTTATATTAAATAATAATTTTTAAGAGTTGAATAATTGTTTTATTAAATGAAAATTTCTTTTCATTAATATGGATAATCATGATTATAGAATTAGCCTTTGTATGTGATTGGTTTTATTTCATTTAATTTTTATTAAATTAAATTTTTGACATGGTTTCCCACTCTCACTTTATTAAATAAACGATTTCATGCCCTTGGTTTCGTTTGTGAAAACCCCTTTTCCCCTCTGTGTTTATGTTAATGTATATGTAATGGATGGATCTTCCAAGCTAGTGGTGATGGTTCCTATTTGGAGCTGAGATGAAACCAATCCAAGGAGATACATATGTGTACATGTGGAAAGATGTAAACACAAACCATTACCAGATCATGATTTTTATTCAAGGCTAACAGTTAGTTTATCAACCTCTAGATAAGATATCCGTTGTTGAATCTCATGATCGTAACACATTATTATTTAATTCCTATCCTGTTTTATTGAAATTTCCTTATTGATTTTTTTCTCACAATAAAATAATTAATGAATTAATGTCCGCAAAATATAGATCTAAAATAAAATGGATTATTTATAAATATTCTGTTCAACAACACATAATTACACCCACTTAGTATTAAGAAGAATGTGATAATGTTAATAATTATAAATTCAATAATAAAAGTATAAAATATCTCAATAAAATATTAAGTCGTTATATCCTTCCACTACATAGGTTAAAATTGAACCATTGATCAATATTCTTGACCAACCAATGTTGGGGTTCATTCTATTATCAGGGAATTATACCCAATTGTTTTGGGTTTACGTAAGATAGTTCTCATATGGGGTTGATGGATAAAATAGGACTTATTGTAACTGAGATGAAAAGTTAGAGTAAATTGAATTAATGGTTTTCAGGATAGTGGAGTTCACTTAGCAGATCAAGGAATTGTTGTTAATTGTAGTTGGAATTTGGAATTCCTACACTTACCCATTCAGGTTTCTTGATAATCCTAATGTGGGGTAATTAGAATGTAAATATGGATCCTTAACAATTTATTCTACAAGAAATAGGACATTCCGAATCAAATGGCGAGGAATATTGGGTTTTGATAAAATAACAAGTGACTAGTAAATATAATATTTATTTATTTTCCTATCTTTTTGAGATAAGTAATAGAGTTATACATTTCTTACTTTGAAGAAAAAACATGAAAAGACATCTAACAAATCATTCAGATCCATTCGTGAGAAGGATAACCTTATCAGTGGAAAAATGTTAGAAGAATAGAAAAATAGAACACATGTCATCCTTCACCATAAAATGAAATTATATGTACTGGAAGAACCTTTTTCGAAATTTTCAAGGAAATGAAGAAAGTGGTGAATAAATACTCTATAAGAAACATTTGAATGATTCCACATTCATTCAATCTTTCATTCCATCATCCATATCCAATGAGATTTTGAAGAAACATTATGATATGGATTCCTATAACATGATGTCTCATCTTTTTTATCCCAATCTAGACAAGGTGCTACAAGGGAGGTGTGAGATATCAAATACATTTTTTATAAAAATGGATGGAGAATCTATGACATTTTGGTCTCACATTATAAAACTTACTGGCTATTTGAATGTGTCGATGCCATAAGGATTAAGTTCATAGATGATTTACATAATGATATCATTCCATTATCATTGTCCAAGACATTATCTAGAATTATAGCTATTTGAAATATTATAAAAAATAAGAAGTGTCTTTTAGAACATATTACATAGATTCTCCAGGCAGACAAGGACCTGTGGAATGATAAACCAAAATTCCATAATGTGAATTAGAAAATGAACAACAACGAAATGGGTTCCAAAACATATAAACAGTATAAATATGTTGAGAACCATCCTTCCAAGATGAATAAGATCAATAGGTAGTCCATGGAAATGAAGGTAGTATATTTTTCATTTGGGAAGCAAGGACATGGGAAGAGAAACATCACCCAGACATATGGGGAAGATAAATTTTCATTTTTTATCAGGTGGAATATTTCAATAAAAAACATTGGGAAATAGATATAGCTTTTGGGGCTCACATCTGTATCCAATTATTGGAACCATGTAGATTCAAAATAATTTGTAGATGAGAGGTTGATCTGAGAGATTCTAATAGAGCAATGTAGTCAAGACCATCCATTACTAACTACCGACATCCTATAACAATTGGAATGATTTTGGTTTTAAATGATTTTTCTTATGTACCTACAGTTATCGAAAATATAATTTCGGTATCATGCATTATTGTAGATGTGGTATTTTTCTTGGTTAGAAATAATAGTTTTTTCTATTATTGGGACAAAAATTTAATGGTATTGAACATTTTAATATTGTTCATTATGTATTAAATTCTAAAAACCAAGTACTATTATATGAAAATTAATAATATTCACATGACTCATAAAACATGTATCTATGTCATCACCATATTGGGCATGTAAATGAGAAGCATTAGAAAATGTTATTTCTATACTATTATTTAGAGTCACCTGAGGTAAAATAACTTGATAGATATCATTCTGGTTTATAAGGAAATATAAACAAACAACTATTTAGTGGTATAGTGTGAAAGGGCCATATTGATTCTATGATTGGTACATAGTTATGTGTGTGGACTATTTCCAATGGAATTTAAAGGTGGATAATCTTACATACTATCTTTTACTAATGGCTTGAGTATATATGGCTATGTTTACAAGATGGGGTATATGTCTGAGTCCATTGATAAATTCCTGGAATATAATACTTATGTATATAATCCAAATGGAATAATGTCAAAGAAGAATCTAACAAATCAAAATGGTCAATCTCTTAACCAAAAGTTCGTTGACATTCTATGGGAGTAAGGAATTATATCTCAAATCACTCCGCCTTAAACACCACAGTGATATGGAGTTAGTGAATCATGAAAATTTAAGTTGTTATATGTGGTAAGGACAATGATGATTCATGAACACATTTCTTATCCTTTTTGGGACATTCAACAAAATCTTGGACAAACACAATAAATAGATTACTAACTAAAGTGGAAAATGTAATTCCTTTAAATTAATTGAGCCAATACAAACCCATTTCCCCAAACACATGAATGGGGTATGATGAATTGCTTGTGACCTTTGTAGGAAAAAAAGAACCTCATTGAACCGATTGTATATATATAGGATATCCTATGGAATCAATGGAAGACTACATATACAAACCCACAGAGATGAAAGTGACTATCAACAGACAATATTTATATATTAATAGGGAGAAAATCCTCAAAAATTATAGTTATAAAAATATTGACTCTGTTGAAATTGACGCTCATGATTCACGATAATTCATACAAGAACGGATTCCACATGTCCCCATGGATGATGTAGTTACTTAAACACAATTACTATGTAGGAGAATATGATACGTAAGATATCTAGAGAGATATGAATTTCTAGACCCCCAATATTGTGACACATAACTTCTTGAAATTTTTTAATATATAATATATATAGAGGTAATAGTGATCTCAGAAGCTGATAGATGGAAAGATTCCATGAATTAGGAAATGGATTCCATGAATCATAACATTGCTTGGGTTTTGGTCGACGTGCTAGATGATATAAAGCACATTGGGTAAAAATGGGATTTCATGAGGAAAACGGACATGGAAGGAAAAATAAATACCTATAAAGCAATGACAGTGCCAAATGCTTTTAGAAATATTCATACAATTGACTATAATGGAACCTTTTCTCAAGATTCCATATATAAACCCCTTAGAATTATACATTCTTAATGGATTACCATCACAACAAGATTTGATATATGGTTTTCAAAATAGAATTCCTTAATTTGATCTTTTAGGAAGTTGTCTATGTTAGACTACCACAAAGTTTTGTTACATTAGGTGATCCCATGATGATTAGTTAGTTATAAAGATCAATTTATGTATTGAAGAAAGCATCTGGTCATAGAACATTTATTTTGATAAATCTATTAAATAATATAGTCTCATTAAGAACAAATTTGATTCGTGTGTTTACAAGATGTTTTGTGGAAATGTGATTATTATCCTAGTTGTATAATCTCAGGACATATTACTTATTTGAAATGATATAAATTTGTTACATTCAGTTAAGGGATAATAAACCATGTGTTTCCCTATGAAGGAGTTATGTGAAGTGGCCAATATTTTAGGGATCATGATCATTCATGATAGATACATGAGGCTTCTTAGACTATGTCAATGTATATATATTGTACAGATACTAAAGAGATTTAGTATCGTATAATCAAAGAGGTCATTTGTTCTTGTCTGGTGAGGTTTATATCATTCTAGGAAAATCTATCCTTGAAAACAATATGAGAATGAGATAATGAGAAAGATCACATATGCATTAGTGATAGTATCAGTAATTTATTCCATGATACGACCTAGGTTTTATGTTACCTATTTACTGAGCATGGTATGAAGTCATTATGAAGATCTAGGAGAATAGAATTGGTCTACCGTTATGGCTCTAGTTAAATATCTGAGAAGAAAAAATGATATATTCCTACTATAAGAGGGGGAGAGGGGATTGTTATTATGGGATATACATATGAAAGTTTTTAGAATGATCATAATGATCTATATATTGTATTACGGTGTATTTTTTTATCTCAATAATGGAGCATTGAGCTAGAAGGGTTCCGATGATCCAATTTTCATTGATTATCCCATGGTGTCTAAGTATATAGAAAATTCTGATGCATCCAAGGAAGCTGTTTGTGCTTGAAACATTTACATAGAGATTTTTCTGGCACCTAGAATTAATGATCCAATAACATTTTATTGTAATATTAATTTAGTGGAGTCTCTTAAAAAAGAAACAAGGTCGCACTAATGGACAATGGATATAATCTCGAAGTATCACCATTTAGAGGATTTTCTTCAAAGGGGTGATGTTGTAGTATGTAAGTACACATTGAAGATAACATGGTGGACCCCATAACTAATAGACTATCATCAGTAGAAGCATGATTATCATGTGAGATCTAGTATATAGAAGTTTGTTATAAGTTTGCTCTAGTGAAAGAGGGAGTCTTTTGGAATTGATTCTCTAGAACCAACATCTCACTAATTTTTGATAACATGTATTCATTATTTTTAATATGAATAAAATATTTATCACATTATGATTTTACTTCTACGTAATATAGTACATGATAATTTTCTCATAGTAGCTATCATATTAAATGTGCATAGAAGTTCCCCATTATGATGAGAACCTGGAAGTGATACGAAACTATTGTTCAATACATTTTATGTTGATGTATTGTTTAATTTGAGGTACAAAAATTATATAAGATATCAGAGGTGTTTACTCATAGGACATTGATGAGACTTATCATGATGTAATCCATAGGTAATATATGGTAGGATATTATGAGAATGAGACACAATAGAAGGAAATCCACTTTTATATTTTTCATTGGATATTTATATTTATGAATGTGTGTATTGATACATAGACTTTAAGATTATTAGATGTGTATACTATGAGTCTTGTACTAGGATGTATTCATTAATACAACGATGACATATGTTCATGGTGAGGTAGGATACACTTGGTGTGTCATGGGAAATACTACATTAATGAATAATGCGAGAGAGGATTTTTCTCTTAAATTTAAATTGTAGTTGATATATCAATCCCTATAATGGAAATAATATATACCCAATAACTTATTGTCCTCAGTGTTCTATAGGAATGTTAATTTTATGTGATATCAGACAAAGAGACATCGAGCACGTTGGCAGATGGTACTTGGATAAAACTATCTTGTATAGAGATATCATGGTTAAGGGGTTATCTTACATATAAGCATCTGTATCAGGTAACATGTGGGTGGGATATTAACTTTTTTCTCTGTGGGTTCCTTGGTGTTTTTTTAGATTCTAACATTAGACATGATGATTCTATCCCTACTAAAACAGAGATTGAGCCCTACAGGGTCAAACACAATGTGTATCCAGAATCTCAGTTAAATAATATTATATTATTTATTATTAAATAAGTTGAAAGAATATTTTTCAAGCACAAGGTTTAATAATTATTCTTTTATTCTTGATCTCATAGAAATATTTATTTGATATTCAGTAAATATAATCATTATTTATTTATTAGTGAATTATGTAGTGATGCATATTTAATAAATAAAAAGACATTATTCAGGACCGATAAATGTTATAGAAGAATGATGAGCATGGATTGTAGGTCTATTTGGAAATTAATAAATATCTAATATTAAATGACTAAAAAATAATTAATTTTAATTTTCATGTTAAGAACATAGAGATAACTATTATTATTATTTAATATGGGGGTTTTTCAAAGATTAATTAAATAATCAAATTCATTTGTGCAATTATTTTATTTTAATACTAGATCTATATAAACCCAATTATTATATTATATTAGTAGGTCAATCCATTTTTGTAGTTTATACACAAAAAAATCGAGAATCCTCTAAATCCCATGAGATATATTTTCCACAAGATATCTCCCAATAATGGAGAGAAATATTCCTCCACAAAAGCATGAAGAACTCATTGGAAGAGATTATCATAGAGATCAAATATGGATGATTAAAGCATATTGATATTTCATTCCAAAACATAGAGATTATTTAGACGGTGTTGGGAGATCCGTGGAACACTGGTGGATCACCTCTAGGGGGAATATATAATTGATTCCTATAACATAGTGATGGGGAATCATAGGCCTATTTCCAAATCCATCAACCAAAAAATAATTCCATCAATATAATTCTTAATTAATAAAATTAATTTATATTATGTATGATGGTCCTCACTCTGGTTCCATCGTGGTCCATATGTTCTTCCTTCATTGAATCAATTCCATTATACAAAGTGTCTATCATCGTTTCAATATTATATTGATCATAGAACACGAAAAAATAAATATTGGGCACTCCACATTACACACATTCCCTATGCCAAGAAACAATATTCTTAACTCCACTTTTACCCCCTTTCAGAATATACATAATTGAGATATTTGTATGATTCAGAATCTCTCTATTCATCTCTTCATTGGATGATATATATAATCCTGACCCAAATCATATTACTACATCATCATCAATATTTAACTCTTGGGATTTCAATTTTCTAAGCGCTAACACCTATTTTTGAGTTTCTGCACTCTATTATTTAGAGACCATCATATTTTTAAAATGAGACATTTGAGAAATGGTTTGCGAAATTGTTGAATATATTATTTACCATTTTATTCCCATCTCTATCCTATCTAATTAAATTAATATTTGATTCCTATCAATTCTCATCAATGATATAATTTCCTAATCGTTTCTACATAGAGTGTGTTCCACATTACTTTGTTTAATATGATACTAATGGATGGTTTAGTCATAGTCCTGGATTATCTCTAACGATCATTATTGGATCATATTCATCTCATTCTATATGAATATATACATTATGAATTTTTTATCTGCATATATATCACACATCACCCAAAAAACATAAATCATCCATATTTTCATCAAATAGATCAATAAAACTAACTCCATATCATGATATGGGTTGTTTTGTTCTTGTAATTTCAACGTCCTTGAAGTATAACCTATAACTTTTTAATTTTTCATTAACATAGTACCCATGATCTTTTTTTGAATCATAAATGAATAATAAGCATCATTCTAAACATGTGGTTCATGTGTGTATATGTGTAATGATGAGCCTCATTTTAAAAAACCTGATTCTCTCTTCACATTCATCATTCCAAGAAATCATGACTCCATTATGATATTTCACGATTATAGTTCATGAAAATCATTTGAAATTTATCTCAATTTGATTATTGTACCCATCTAATCCAAGGAATCTATAGATATTTGACATACATGTCATCCTCTAACATCATTGAATTGCATATATTTTTTAAGGGTAGAAAAATATCCAATTTATCATGATGATATGAAAAAATATTTATACTTACATCAGTTATAACACTAATTTATTGTAATTTTCCTAATACTTATGCTTTTGTGTGGTGTTTAGCATAGTTCTCAGACACTCCCCATGATCCTCATTTTTTGTGTTTATTATAATATCATCCATATATATTACCAATTTTTAGGTAAATACCAAAATACATTATTCATCATCTGCATAAATAGTTTGTGGGAATTAGTGATTCTGAATGGAATTAATGAGAACTCATACTGCACTTAAATTGTATTAAAATAAGTATTATATATATACTTTATTTCACCCTAATATTGTATCCTCTTAAACATAGATCCAACTTTGAGACGTATTGTGATCCACATAGCTAATCAAACATGCCATTAATCTATGGAAGAGAACACTGTTTTTTATCATGATTTTTTCAGTTCAAGATAGTCAATAAAAATGCGCATTTACCGATCCTTTATCTTGACATATCGGACCGGCACACCCCATGGTGAACCACATGGTCATATTAAACCTTTATCCAGATTCTCCTGTATATTTTTCTTTAAATCCACATATTCCACCACTTTCATTTTATACAGAGTCTAGGATAATATAAATTTCCAATTTTAAAGATCTATTGAAATTTCTACCTCTTAACTATGAGGAGGACCATTAAATTACATAGGAAACACATTATCATATTCTTTCATGATAGGAATTGCTTCAAGGATGATATTTTCCTTAAACTCAATCACATGACCTATATATTCTTTCTCTTGGAGAATTAATATCTATTCTAGAGATGTGGTGCTATAGAAGATTCATCATCCTCCATGAACAAGAATAGAATCAGAGTATGATTATTTATTTGGAGAATTATTTCATTATACTTGAAATTTATGTTGACACTATTTGGGAAAAACCATCCATACACTGAATTTCATAAATATCTACCTATTGGATTATGAAAATGTTTGATGGGATGTTCTTCTGATAAATTATAACAAAGGACAAGTTGTATTATTGGGATGCAATAATTTCCCCATTTCATTTTTCAATGACATCTCTACTTCACTGATTTTTTGTTGGTTTTTAATAGTTATACTAAATTGTCTTGATATGAAAAAGTACATAGAACCAGAATAGAAAATTACCTTATGTATTTTTCAATGAATAACTAAAATACCTCTCACCACATCATTATCATTATATACCACAGTAGCTATGACAAAAAAACTCTACCTTGGTAAAATTGAGGTAATATGTTGTTCCAAAAAACCATTAGTATAGTACATTATTTTGTATGTAACCTAGTTCCTTTTTGTTGATGAAAAGAAAAATTCATTGAGGTTTGATGAGATAATTGGGATCCTCCAATACATTTGTGGATTTATCCTTTTGGAAATCATTATATTTGTGTCCTTACTTATCACATAAAAATCCTTTCCATGTACCCCCTTATTAAGTATTATGGTGTTGCTTTCCACACCACTAACGAGAGGGATTTTTAAATTTCATAACACCATAATATTTCTCCATCTAACCACCATGATTAAACTCCACTTTATATTTCTTATCCCTTTTAAACCCGTAAGATTTGATGATATCCATCTCAACAATTAGGTAATATCATAAAATTTCCTCATATCTATCAAAGTCTCATACCATTAGGTCATTTCATAGATTCTGTTTTATCCCACCAAATAAGTACTCATCATTGTACCCTATGGTAATGACAAAAATTAGAAGCGTACCATGAATTTCATGTGAATCGTTCCTCATACACCATGATATATTAGTCATCTTTTTTCTTGAGGTAAATAAAATCCCTTTAGATAATTTATTAGAGTGTGTGAAGAAAATATTTATCAAGAAACGTTTTCCTAAATTCCATCCACTCTATCACAATGATATCACGCTCATGCATCGTACACATAATCATTTTCCACCACTAATCAGCTACTCCCTCCATATAATAAACTTTCCCAATAAATGTATCGTAGTCAAAACATTGATGGGTTGATATGATCTTATCAATAGAGTTGATCCATTTCTTCATGATTTAGGGATCATATGATCCATTGAAATTAGAATGCCATTTCTTTATAAATGCCTCAATAAAAACAAATTATTTTTTAGTGGGATATGGGTGATCCCACTAATCAAGGTTCCAATTCAAAACCTGAGTCTGTAAAGAGAGTGTCATCATAATGTTTTCAATTCCTACTCCCATCGAGTGGTGAATAATTTTTGGGTAGTCATCACATTTCCCATATTATATATTTTTTTCTAGATTCCCCCAATTTATGGCCAATGGATGATTTAAGGGAGTATTAGGGATTGATATTTTTAAACTATTAAATGCATAGAAGGGAATCTGGTAATAATAATGGTATAATAGATAAATGTAATTTAATTCATTACTTATGAATTTCTACGGATCAATTTATTTTATCCATGATCTAACACCCAACATAGAGTCCTTTTTGGAATTCATTCCCTCTTACAGTGGTTCATAATAATAAAATGAATTTTTGAAAGAATATTTACTAGTATTGAAAAACTAGGGATATAAAATGATTAATTTTCATGCACTAACTCACTATCAGTTCTTACTCAACATGGTGTTTCTTGGTTTTACCAATACATACATTTGTGCCAGAGCCACATCTACTCGTAGTATCCATATATGAATTTATTTTCCTAGTAACACACATAATATATAAATTATAATATTTTGATTTATTTTCATATACATATTTTAATCCCTAAGTCATCCACTAGAGATTTATAATATTAATACCAAAAATAACTAAACAGTTCCTCTAATACCAATTATTAAAATCCTGCTCATTATTTCACATTACATCATGCTTTATTAATAAATACTACACATAATAAAACGTGGAATATCATAGCATATATTTTATTTTTTGAATTAGGTAAATTATATAATAATTTTAAATAGAAAAAATATTCTATATTGAGAACATCTTCAACATGTTCACATTTAAAACTGCAAGGGATAACCTGGGGGAATACATAAGAGAAGGGTGAGCTATAATTCCTATTGATGTAATAGTAATGGAATAACGTGAATAGAATAATACATGTTATAATATAGTTATATCAATGGGTAATAAAATTCGTGAGAACCATAAATAAGAATCTTAAGAGATGATAGAACATGATAACATATGGGAAACATGGAAAATGTGTAAACATATTAAAACACGACATCATAAACACAATTCAATGGTTACTATGAAGACACCCTGATAGAAAAAGAACCATAATGATACTAGGTTCCCTCCCTATCCTAACATGACATCTCATGTGACTAAAAATTAACAAATTCATTATTGCACTGTATAATTTTATGAGAACCCATCATATTCCTTTCATTATGTTTCTTATGTGTGCCACATATATTATAAAACATGGATTCATTCATCGTCATATTTTATTCCATAATAATATATAGTGGAATATATGAATTTTATTATAATTTCATATAATTATATATGTATAATAGTTAACGACCTATATTAAAAATGGGTTTTGTATTCACAACATAGTGGTTATGGTAATGAAAATCATTGTAAAATTCTGGCAGCAAAACGATGTCACATTAAAATTAATACAATGGGTTTATGAAAGAGAAAAGGGTATCTGATCATTTTTACATCAAAATGGATGTAATAGTTACATGTAAATACATATCCCAGAATTAAAATTTTGAAAATATTAATCATAAAATAATAAATAAAATTTATTAATATGGGGAATTAGTGGAACCCTTGCATAAGTGTGTGACATAGAATGCTTGTGATGATTTTCTAGATATATTGGAGGAACCTTAAGATGAATCTAATGATTATATATTTGAGTAAAGACGTTCTCAATGTATTTTTAGTGAATGAAAATGGGAGATTTTTTGGGTTTATGTGTGAATCGAATGGTGAATTCTTTATCATTTCCCAAACATAGGTTTTGTACTATATATAATAAAATAACTAAAAATATAAAACATCACATGCTTGATTCTCATGGTATCATGAAAATGAGATTATATTTCAATATTTTATAATTAAAAGGTCCTGCCAAAATAAGATAGCGCACTTTATTATTTTTAAGTGTATCACATTTTTGAAAAATCATGGGGTTTTTACAGTAATAGTATTCTATCCATTAGAAAAATTACTTTTGAAATCATAAAAAATATATAATAATTTATATTTTAAAAAATAGTAAATAATAATACATTAAAAACAGTATTTATTTAAAAAATCTATTAATTCCCCAAAATATATGTCTTAATTGAAATTTATTAGTTTTAGAAATTCCATTTGTGTTTTATTGTATAAAAATGTAAATTGTTTATTAATTAATGATAAAAAATATGTACATTATTCTATATAAATATTAAATATACCTATTAAAATTATTATTTTATTGATATATATCCCTTTCAAACACCAAAACGTATCCCATGATTAAATTGCATGATGGTGATACATTATTTGGGTGGTTCGACGCACATGGTTTGTGTTGTGGTCTCAATGAGCGTGAAATTATCTGGTAGAAATTTTCTCACAAGCTTAAGTGGTTGGATGTCATATAAGAATTGTTTAAGGGAAATTTTCGGCGATGATATCTCCCTTAGAGGCACTAATAAATGAGATTCATGGGGTACGATCATTCTAGTTGAGGACATCATTTCATTTGACCGTGATAATTGGATTTGATAAAACCCTATATATATGTTAACCATTTGATCAATGTTGAATGAATCACTAATAGAAAAATGCCCTATACCATTGGTTTGGAGGAATGTTGGCTGTTTTGGCATGGGAATAGGTTAATACTAACTGTTCTGGGAAACTGTTGGTATAGACCTACACCAAAAGATTGACAATCTATTGGTATAGGTCCTACGAAAAAACCTATTCCAACAGTTTTATAATTTTTTTTGTATAGTTAATTAAAAAACCATGGGTTGGTTTTGATCTCAACACCTCCAGTTTATAATCCAATGACCTACCCAATATCCTAACATGACTTTTGTGAAAATAATTTCATAAAAATATATATTTATATTCATAATTATTTTAATTTTTTCTTTATTTAATGTTATTTAACACAATATTCGATAAATGAATGTGTGTAGCAATACAAATTGTTCTAAAAACTGTTGGTATTGACATATACCAATGGGTTTGAGAACCCTTGGTATATGTTCCTTTATTTTTTGAGTTATACCAGTAGTTTTGGCCAAACTGTTCTTATGGGTCCAAATTGGAGACCTATAATAACGGTTTGTCCAAAACCATTGGTATAGGTCCATCTAAGTGACTTATACCAACGATTTTGGATAAATCATCGGCATAGGTCTAAATTAGTGACCTTTACCAATGGATTGACCAAAACTTTTGGAATAGGTCCTATTCATTTTCCATGATTTAATGAATTCATTACTATATATACTAATATCATAAGGAAAATGTATTGTAATGACATATTTAATTTCATCCATTAATCAATTTCCTTCATAATATCATCGTTTTCTCTAAACAATGAGGATTCAATATGATTTTCTTTTCCAAATGTAGTAAACTCAATTTCGATCAAATCATAAAATTCCCCAATTGGATATTAAAATAAACCTTTATTCAGTAGGTATAAATCAAAACTATAACATTTTTTAGAAGGAATGATATTTCTCAAAATTAATAAGAAATAATATTAAGAAATGATACATATATCTCCCAAATTCACAATATCACTAATAGCCAACATAGATCAATCGATAAATAATTATACATATGTTTCCAATATTCAAATATCAGTCATTACCTATTTTAAAAATTATATATTTTACATAGTCATATAATTAACAAGATATGTTATTAACTTCCATAAATTACAAAAATCACTATATATCTGCTTTATATTCATAAATAATTCCAAAATATAATTCAACCTTTAATATTTAATTAAAATCTATTAAGATTATATTTACCTTAATCATATAATGTTCCAAAAAAATTTGCTATATTTTTTTGAAATAACATTAATAACATTATCAATAAATAAAAATCTATCCCATAGTTATTTATATAATAAAACATATATTCCCTACATCAACATATTCTATAATTTTATTTTTTACTAAAGAGGAAATCATATAGTCTTGTTGTAGGTGGTGCACCCCCATCGCACATAGGTTGTGGGATCATGCCTGATGACCTTATCGTAAGAAACATGTTTTAAATTTTATAATTCATATAACATTTATATAACCTTAAAAATATCATTTATAATCAAATAAAATTTAACAATCAAGTGATTTCTATAAAACATATTTTTTCCCAATAATATCATAATCATAATTGACTATCATCAAGAATATATTACGAAAATGATTTATTTATCCCCTTATCATATATAATTATGTGATAATATCCAAATGTTTTCACCTTATCTCTTTGAAACATTTAAATGATACTAATTCTATATAATATTTTTTTTAAATTTCTAAAATCAAAATATACTACGGAATTCTTCATAATTCTCATCATATTTTGAAAAAATCTGAATATCATTGATAAACATATACTTCATTGAACTTCTTTATTAAACTACTAACCTTTATTTTTTGTCTTATTAAAAGATCTGAAATTTTCCTGTATGATTCATTAATATAAAATCAATCAAAATTTATAAATATAACATGATAAATAAATACAAAACATAAATAAAGGTCCTCTTTTATTCTATTGGTATCCCTGTTTTCTTGTAGTAAGTTTCCCAAATCTAAAAAAACGTTAATTCAATTGTGGTATTTCGCATTCATAATTAATATTTATCTGTTTATATTTTGAAATAAAAAATAAATACATTCATAATTATAAATTTTGGAATAATGAAATTTATTTTGATGGATCAAATAGTTTTTTACTTGTGATTTGGTTGTTCAAAAGTTATTTGAATAGGGTTTTCCAAGATATTGATGATCAAATTATCTAGAATGGGTAAAAAAATTATTTGATATATTTTTATTTCATCCAGATAACTGACATTAACCCTATAGATAATATCATTAATAATACATAAAATTTATTAATTCATGTTAAAATATATATAGTCCTTATAAATACAATTTCCTTAGAAATTTTATAATATTGTAACCATCCAGTCCTCAAAAAATAATACATATCATCAACATTAAATATTGTTTCTACGTTAAATTTAGTGTCATAGTTTTATACTTATGTCCACAAAAAGTGGAAATATTATTCTAATATATTGCTTTATGTTAAACATAAAGGTCGTATATACCTAAATATAGTAAAATGCCTCCAAAAATCTCATTAATCTCTTTTGAATCCAACCAATTAAAACCAAAAAAATATTTTATATATTCTTAAAATGAATATAGAACATAAAATTAAAAACCAATGATGGTTTCCATTGGTCTTTATATATAACTACAAGAAAATATCATTATAAAAAATTATTTAACCACACATATCTAAAACCAACTATAAGGAAATGACCTTAATGAATATGTATTCTGTTTTATTTAGACTAGAATTGATCATCTTTAATTCCAAAATAAATTTTATGTTTACAGTTATATATAATATGTTCATCAACCATACATAAATATGGATTACATCAAAATGTGTACAAATACACATAGTATCCATTTTTTCTGAAAAAAAATCTTGTAAGGCATAAAAGGTTTTATTTTAATAACACATCAACACATTTTTCATTATTTAACAAATTCCTTAACATAATAATAATTAAAATAATTTTAAAAACATATTAAATGTTGAATGAGAAGATAAATCTCATAACGGGTTAAAAAATGAGATGAATAAAGCATTAACCAAAATATAATTTTAAATAATTACCTTTTTCAAAATAAACCTTCTATTCAAAGTAAACATTTACATACTCTAATAAATGATTTTCTCTGAAGAGTTTTTTTAGAAAACATTTATTATGAAATTGAAATGGAAAAATAATTTTAAATTGGGTTTTTTCATGAAAATAATATAAAAACATTATCACAATGTAAAAAATTTAACACTTACGATGTATCTTTTAATTTCCATTAAAAATAAGATCATTTATTATCTTCTAGAAATCAAAAATATTTTCATAAAAACCCCATATAAAAAAAGATATATCATATTTTAAACATGATGTGTCATTTTTATATGACTATTGAATTTGTAAAAAACTTCCAGGAGATAAATTAAATAACCCTCATAGTTACTAATAGAACAACCTTCACTATTTTGAATAACCATCATAGTTGCAAGTTGAAAAACATCCCCATAAAATTCAAACATAACTACCACCCCACAAATTAGAGAGATATATGGTCCTACCAATCATTGGTTTATAATCTTCCGCCCATCATCATTAATAATTACCAAGAACAATAACTTAATCCTAACACATAAAAACATGTTATTTTTGAAAACACATCATACATATATGAAAACATTTCTAGATATTGATATATCCCTTTTTGTTATAATCCAATTTTCAAATATAAATTTCCATGAAAAAAGGATTGATGTTTTTATTCCAACAAAAAATATATTCATATAATGGAATTGATAAATAAAATAATAATTGGGTTGGTGGTAAAATTCATGGAAAACATATACCATGAAAATAAAAACTTTTTTTCTATAGGAAGAAAGGAATGGTGTTAAATATAAAATTTGAAAAAATATTCCATCTAAAATTTTTGGAATGCAACATAAAATTTCCTAATTATTGTTTTCATTTCAATATAGATAAATCCATAAAATAATTTTATGAATATGGATATAAAATAAAAAAAAATTAGGAAAAAATTAAAATAAGATTTTTAAAAGAGAGTCTATTACCTTATGTCTGAATCGACGTCAATTTTCATTATCTCAAGGAATAATAAGTTTTTATTAATTATCCACTTTCATAAAAAAATTCAATTTTATTTTTCGTTTCTAATATGTTTATTACCAATTAATATTACATTAATTAATCATTTTAGTTTTTGATGGATATTTTGATGATATTCGCTTGATATGTCCAAAATAACTTGATGGGTTTATTATGGTCATGAAGGCCATTTAACATCAAATAATGAATAAAAATAATGAATTAATTATCTTTTTAAATCATCAATTTACCTTTCAAATATAATCATGAATTTTTTATATAAAACTGAACTACGCTACAATCGTGAAGTTCATAGGCTGTACACATGACTGAGTAACATTTTCTATTTTGATAAATCATTATATAAAGAAGGTATGTATTATTTAATAATTATATAATAATAATAGTAATAATATCTGAAATAGAATATTATTTTGTAAATAATAATTATATATATCAACCATGTCATGTGGTTATAAAAAATGAATCACATAACTTCATGGATGTTGTTGTATAAACATACACATGTAAAATGTTATAATTCTTCAATGAATATAATGTTCATAAAGTAAATTATATATAAACATTTATGGATTATATTTATTTGATTTATATAATATATATACATTAAATAAATCATTAAGACAATTATTCATAGGATATTATAGAAAATTAAATACATTTGCGCACGAGTGGGTAGTCTGTTGAAAAAACAATGACAGATTTATTTCCAGTTTGAATGAATATAAGAGAGATATATGTTAATCCGTAAATATAAAAAGATATATCTATATTTTATATTTTGATGTTGTTATTTCAGAAGGTTTTGGGATATTTTTTGATGTTATAAAAGGAATCAAAATGATAACAATTTGATTTGAATTATACCTCTTATACAGACAACCTCTTAAGGTTTATAGAAAAAAATCAAACATCAGTTTTCATTATGGTAATAAATGACTCTATCACATAGGGAGGGATATTATGAAGGTATTTTAATAGTAATTAGATGAAAAAGGAAATTTATGTGTGAATAAAAGGGAAGAAAATGTAATGTTACATAAGAGAGGGGAGGGGAACTACTGGAATCACTTAAAATATTAAATTAATATAATTTAATTTCCATTCATTAATATCCTAGAAATTAAAATTAAATAATATAATATTATTATTAGTAGAAATAATCTAACACAATAATACATTAACATTTTTATCTAAATATTTAACCCTAATTCTTATGTTTTATCCTAATTTGACCATTTCAGATTGTTGTCGTAGTATTAAATTTTTTAATTATTAGGGGGAAAATATTACTATTAAAGGGAAAACATCACATAATTGGACTATGGAAGGAAACATTAACCATAACCCATTAACATGTAATATTATTCTTTTTTTATAAATTTTAAAACATCTAATAAAACATTTTTTGTTATGAAATATCATTGAGGACAATGTTGATACTCTTCATTTAATTTGACATTAAAAAAATTATAAAAAATATTGTATTAGAATATAAACATATTACATGCCTAAAATATTTTATAATTTTCTATAAAAATTTACTAATAGTATAATTCTACTAAATTATCCTTATTTTATATTTTTTTAAAACAATCATTTTATATCCTTTTAATTAAATAAGCCAGGCATCAGTGTTGCATATGAATTTGAGATAGATATTTTATTTCTAAAAAATATAAATAAATAAAATCATTAAAAAAGATATATGTACTTAAAATGGCAGTTTATATCTCAAAATATATTCTTTTTATCCATTATTAAACAAATTAATATAATATAATAAAGAGATTAAGATTTCTGACTTTTCATCACTTAGAATGTTATAAATGTAATAATCGTGGCCACATGACAATAAATGGTTATTTATTAGAATTTAAACTATTATAAATGAAATATATAACCCAATAAAATTATATAATTTGTCTAAATTACATTTTCATCAATATATATTTATTTTTACTATTAATTAACCCATTTTTACTTCACCATTAAAATATTAATTGACTATGATTATTAAACATAATGACTAAAAATAATTGTGAAATATTTATTAGATTTTTTAATCTTGATTTACAATATATTATCCATTTTTTATGTTTTAAAACACATATCTAGTAAAATATAATTATAATTTCACTATAAAAATGCTATGATAATCTTTTTTTTAGAAAAATTACTTTATAATAATTAAAATATATTTATAACAAATTCATTTATAAATTAATTCAAAATGATATAGTTAGATTATTAATAATATCGTATTAATAATTTCACTTCAAATTAAATTTAAACCAAATTTAACATTATATGTTTGGGAAAAAATATTTTTTTCAATAGAAATAAGTATTTTCACTATTCCATGAAAAATTATCATTTAATGAAAAATCCTAAAAAATTAACTTCAATATATTTTTGGTATTTTTGCTTAAAAATATTTTTGTGAAATCATATTTATAATATTTCAAACAATTAATTAAAAATTAACTACAAATCCATAAAAATCAAATTTTGAAAGAAAACACATTTTTGAAGATTAAAATTATTTACTAAAAAATGTTTGATTATTTAATACATATTTATATGAAAATATTTATATAGAAGAAAAACTAATTATATATTTCATAAATTAATTATTTCTTTTAGTACTCAGTAATAAAATGGCTAGGTTATAAAAATTATATTTATATATTGATTTTTTTTATTTTTTTATGCTCAAATATGCATGGATAATATGTTGTCGAATAGATTTCTATTTTTAAAATATATTGGTGTTTCTTTATTTTTAAGAGGTACTTCATAAATAAAATATATGATATTTTGGTGAGAACCTATTTGATGTGTATTTTTGGTAGGATGTCCAATTTCAATTATTAAGTCACCATGGGGGGACTCTGTACGTAATGATCTTGGTAGAAGATCTAGATTCTCTTGTTATGTGTCTATTAGGTGGATATCTATAGGTATGATATCCATTACCACCTTTTGAGGAGTAGTTAATGAAGATCTTAGTGTTCGACTCATCTATATCTGATTTATATTGATATTGGTGATATAATCCAATCATCGAATCAATATTAGTGTACATCGATGATACAAAGAGATATTAGATTTCACTGGGAATGGGAAATGCTCCAAGATTGTTGTAATATATTTCCCCATATGTACATTTTTTATCAATCTTATCAACTGAGAGACCATGTTATGAATCATGATCAAAAAAGGGGTTGTGTAATATAGGTTGCGGCTCTCGTTGGTGGGATTCCTCCCACTCCGATCGATAGTATTCATCGGGATTATATAAAATAATTTAAGTTTATTGACGGGAAGTGGGGTCATAACCTACTATTAGTATCTAGTAGTCTATAACCCCAAAATCTACATCCTCCACCAAGTTATTTTACTACATAATCATTGTAATGATATCTATTTTATCATGGTTATCATATTCTAACGGAGTTTGGGTTATGATGCATCGATGGTGATAGTGAAAATATTTTGACCTCAGGGGAATCTCTTGAATAGTATGGGTGAAATATCTCATTTTATATTCAAAGACCCTATGATAGGGAATATATGTATCGACTCAATTCACTGATATATTACTGATGCGAATAGAGATAGACTTGTATGATAAATATTTTATAGAAAACTATTTTTAGTTGGATGATATTTAGGTACTTATCTGTAAAAACTTAAGGATTTATAAATAAATTAATTTATTAATAAAACTCCACAAAACCCTACATTGTTGTAACCTAGCAAATAAACCCAATTTTTCCACCTCTATGATTTGAATTAAAAAAAATGATATACATTGTTACGTTTAGAAAAATATTTAGGGTCGGATAAGAAAATATAATTTTTGGTGAATAATAAAATACAATTATTAATATTAATATTTATATTAATATTAACCTTATGAATAAAAAATCATATTATAATTATTATTTTTTTAAGTTTATAAGGTAATGCGATCTTGAATATTTTGTTCAATGTGATATAAAACAGATTATTATTTTAAAATTGTTATTTTTCGAATAAATTATGATTTTATGTAAAATATAAATGAAGAATATATAGAAAATTAGTTTTTCAAAAATGGTGATATTTTTTGAATTTTACACATTGAAAAATGCTTAGGGTAAATTTTGGGGATTTTTCTGAAATATAAAAAATTTTGATGATTAGTAATATACTGTAATTTATATTAATTATACATTATCAATTAAATTCACTATTCATAGAATCATTGCTGATGTAAGAATACATGGTTAAAACACACAAGAAATTATTACTATTATGGGTCACCTGAGTCAATAGTATAAGTTTTCTTGGGGGAAATAATAATAATAATGAATAGGATGTTCACAAATCTCCCCTATCCTCCACTATACCCCCCCCCCCACACACTTCATCTTATCTTCAGTCATATTGGGCATTGATCCTTACCTAAATTCTGTCCAAATATCTTCCCAAGATCATAACCCAACTAAAAACCTCATGGTCTCTTAAAAAGAACAAAAAACCTACCCTAAATAGGATCTCAAGGAAGATTACTTCCAGAGTTAAATTCCTCTTTTCATTTCTTTTATTTCATGTTCAATTTTTTTCTTTTTACCTTCTCACATCTTATCAGCCAAATGTTGTCATGAATTTAATACCATTAATGTACCAAGATAAATTTATGATAAAGAATAATTATTCATCAACTATCATTTCTCATTCTTTCATACTGGAAATGAATACGGCATCCGAGTTATGTTAATTTTTTACATTCAAGGATGGGGGTTCTTAATATGTAATATCATCTGCAACTATGGTTATGAAACCATTTTGATGGATACAATAGACAATAATATATGCATTTTAGCTTATTTATTGTGCTATAATCCTTCTTTACACACGATATTAATTTATAAATCAATATTAGTTCCTTGTGATAGAAACCCAATAATTAACCGAGAAATTTGTCATTATTTTTTTATATAATAATTCATCTTCACTCTGAATAAAAAAAATCGTTACCATGTAATCTCCTTGTTTTTAAATAATATTATAAAACATATATCTGGACAACCATTCACATTCAATAGGTTTATTTATATAATAATATATGTAAACCAATTATGAAAACCAATGAAGAAAATTCTCCCAAACAATGAAACTAAATCTCTGAAAAATCCAAAAGGCCAGATATCAACATAATAGAGTAATATTAAATCAATTAAATATATTAGAGGTTATAGAATCATTAATTTATGACCATAAATTTTATTATTATGGTTATTAATATCATTTTAGGAACACCTTCGGACATAATGTAAGGGTTCTCTACCCGAACCTCCATTTTTATTTGGTTTAATCATTTTTTTCTTTAGCCAAATTAATTTATTAATTATTCTTATGTTCACCTCATAAATTCGGTATGAAATTTATATGTATGTGTATAATCTTGAATTATTCTTTCTTTTATGGGAGTTACAAGTTTTAAACGGAACATTCAATGTTGTTTTGTAAGTACAAGCCTGATTCAAGAGAAATTTCTCAAATTCGTAACTATTTTTAATGGAACTCTATAATCTGTTTGTAGAAACCATTATTTTTATAAAATATATAATTTTGTTTTGAAAATCCTATATTAATTAACTTATAGTTTTATAGAATAAATTTTCCAAAACAACTCTACATTTCAAAGTAAAAGTGTATTTATCTCAAGAATTATTCGATGATTTTGTAAGAGTATTTTCATCAATTTCAACACACTTGTAGATTATTATGTATTATGGGGACAAATATTTTTTGATACCTTGTACCATATTATAATTAATGTTTCATGGTAAATTTGAATGTGGATGTTCTATTTTGATACCTTTCATCTTATTACTCATAATAGTTGGTGATTATGTTATAGATTGGGGACTGTTTTTTACATCCCGTGTGTATATGTTGTTTATGTTTATCCCCATTCATGTGAGGAATGCATTAGATTTAGTATTTAATTTTGGGACCCACTATATCCCCTAAATAAAATTTTAGGTTTCATTAGAAATATAGATATAGATTTGGATTAGGCCTTTCCCATTTTTAGATAGGTTTTTTCTTGAGGCCTTAATCATTTTAATATTTTTGTGCCAAGGCCTTGATGGTATTTTTTAAGAATTCTTGAAATATAAAATTCCCTAGTAATGAAGCTATAAATTCAATGATCATGACATTATTATACTAGTACAATACACATTATTTTTTTATAGAAATATTTAATCATCTCATATTCCTACCATATTATGTTCACATTTATTTTTAAAGGAATTTGTTTTTCATTATTCATCCAGACTAATGTTTATGTTTGTTATATCAATCAATGTATTCTTTTACACTTATTGAGCATCTAAGATCACCCCGTCTTATGTTTCATTTTTTCCAGGACATTAAGATGTATATAATGATTGACATGCATGGATAATCATAGAGTGGTGGATGTTCCAAGTGTTACATTTATGTAGTTTTTCATTTCATGTTTTAATGTTGAACTTCTTTATGTATTTGACTTTCCAAATATACTAAACTATTCATTCCATCAGGATATTAATTTCTCATAATCATGAAAATTTAATGTAATAAGGCACTGACTCCTGAAAACTAAGACTTGGTCTTAACATTATTTCAATGAGTTTATATTATACTAACTTTAATATTAATATATGTTCATTGAGTGTGTACTACTTCACAAGAGTGTCCACCACCCATTGAAAAATTAACATCATTATAAAAAGTTTCAGATGTGGAAATGGGGACATGTTCTTCATCCTGATAGTGGAATATGTTTAGGGATGTATCTACTACTACTTTTAAATTACCCTAGATGATTTTATGTTACCTGTATCTTAGATAAGGATATTTATGTTTCGTTTTAAATTAATTTACGATTAAGTTTAAATTTTTGTTTGATAATAATGAGAAAACCCAGAAATAGATAACAACATAGTTAATCATGAAAATAAAAACTATGAATTATTTTTACTACTTTCAATGGACAAGTAATTTACATTAGAGTCGCCAAATTTTTCCCAATGCAATTCATAAAGGTGGTAGTCCATACGTATAGATGAAAATTTTTTCCATTTTCCTTTCATATTGAATGAATGAAAAGTGGAGGATAGATTTATATCTATTATTGTAGTAAAATTATAATTTCATATAAATCATATAATAATTTTAAAACCATCCTTACTAAATTACATTAAATTTGTGAAAGAATTGATTTTAATAGGAAATAAATCAATAAAGTTCATCAATTAATGTCACCTATTCTTTGTGTATAACCTTTTGGAATTCAAACAGGCCTTAATTGGTTGAAATAATGGGAAAATATGTATTTTAGTATGATAGGTAAGAATTTGTGAATTGATTTACAAATTCCTTGTATGGAACAAATTTATTGAGAGTTTTGTAGAATATATTAGAGGGTGTGAGCTTTAATAAGTGTGGGAGAGAACAGACAAGGTATTTTTCAAATAATACTTAAGATAATTAATGATTTTATATAACAAAAGGATCCAATAATGATCCAATTTCTAGATGTTAATTTTTAATGATGAAATAGTTCATTCCAATTATTTTTTTAAATTATCTACATCATTTTACCCTTGTGATTAAATATTATTACATTAGTAAACTCAGTTTTATCTTAATCATCATGATTAATTTTTACTATTCACAAAAATTATTATTGTAAAATATTTAGATTTACTTAATAGACATTATAAAATATTCATACTCCTAAAATGTAATTAATTTTTCCAAATTCAATTCATGTAATTGGAAATAATCATTTTAATAATAATCTTGCATACATGACAAGAAATGGATATATTTTACGGAGAAACGTTCAATTTTTTAAAAAATTAGTTAATTTCATTTTAAAATTTATTCCAATGACCTAAATTGTATTACATAACAAATAATTGACTTAACTATACTTTAATATAAATTTATAAATAATTTACATCATAATTAATTTATGTGAAGTGGGAATTTGAAATTAAAATTCTTTTTTATCAATATTTGTAAAAAAACAAATGTTTCATAAAAATACAAAAAATTAGTCCAATGAGAATTTTTTTATTCTTATATAAAAAATTTATTTATTTGTATAAAATTTAATTTTAAAATGTTTCAGAACACATTTTTTTGATGAGTGTACTAACAAAATGTTGTAAAAAAGTTTTTTAGAAAAAATGATGTTTTTCAACAATCGATTGGATTTATTCTTATCCATTGTCTAGAAAACATATAATATGAATGCTAATATTTTTATTGAATATATTATATATAAATGTTCTTAAAATCATTATCCAAAAGGGATTTATTTGTTTAATTTATAAAAAACAAACTTATACGTATACAAATGGTTTTTCTGGAAATGATTCTATTTATTCTAATATTGTTTTATTTTAATTCCTAAATAATTAGTAAAAAATTAATTCATTATATAATCATGTGTAAAAAATATTTTCAGATTTATTTAATCATATTTTTACCTGTCATTCCAATAGTTTTTTTATTGCTATCAATATAATATTATTTCATGTTTTGTTTAAACATTGTGTTTCTTGTAGTGAAAGATATCCTTATAATTTTTTGTAACACAAGAAAAACATATTATTATGTCTAATGAATGAAAAACTCAGAATTTTATGTAACAGAACAAAAAAATTGTATTGTGTGTAACAAAAGATATTCTTATTGCTGGTGTTGTGCGTAAGGTAAACTTAACTCTATGTAGAGTAAAACAATTTAAATTAATGAATATTAATTTATTTTAGAGAATATTATTCATCAAAACATGTGTTGTTACATGTCACAACCCATTATGGAGGGTACATACTGCGAATAACCAATTGTCGCCTCTAATGTTCTTGGGGGTGGTGACTAGAAAAAAATGAATATCCCCCCAAATGGGAGGCATTAGCCAATGCATCTTTACACACACACACACACATCTCTAAGACATAAAATACTGAAATGTAAAAACACTAAGAAGACAATGAATGAAAATCTCTAAGATCATGCAATATAGTATTGTAGTAAAAGTAATATAATGAAAAAATTGGCTAGAATTGAAGCCCACTAAAAATATTCTATTACCACATTTCTAACCAATATGAAAAAAGAAACTAAGACTACAATCTGGAGAGCATGAAAACGACTGATTTCTTCGGCCATGCTAGGCACACATAGTCATCGTCCACCAAGGACTCCATCAAAGGTTTGAATGTCTACACAGAAAAAACATGTGATAGAAAATCCCTTGATGGGTTGAGTACAACAATAATTTGTTGGATTCCCAAAAACCAAAATGGAAATACCACATAACAAAAAAAAGACACCTCCACACAAGTTTATTTCTACAACACATGTAGCAAGAATATCAAGACATGCAGAGTCTATGACGCAGAGTCAAAATGATTTCCAAAACCAATTAAATACCATAAGATTCTACATGAAGCATACTCATTTTGGAGAACTCACTCCTCAAGCCTTGATATCATTAGAAACACTCATGGAGATGACTAGCTCATTTCGGCCCAAAAAAAAGAGAACTTATTGATCAAGGAAGAAAATGATACCAGGAGATGGGATCATACACAATCACACTAAAGAATACCTCCAACCATATCTAGATCATTTTTCAACATAGAGGATCCTGATCAGACACACTAGGGAATACAACTAATGTTACTGTTATGGCCCTCTAGATGGAGTAACAACGCACTGATATCGGTGGTCCTGTTGATTCCACAAAATTTAACTACGGCTAATAGAGGATTGTACTCATATCCCAAAGAGGTAAAACATAGTATATATGGGACATATCCTCTCGAAGGGAGTATAATCCCGTGATGTGGATGAAATTTCTTAATAAACCCTAGAGAAAAGGGCCAAGGGAACCCTCAAAAAATATAATGGTCCAAAAAAACTCACCACTTACCTCAAAAATGTCCCTCTCAATTATATGGTCCCAACACCATTAAAGGATCATCAAAAAGATGTTAAATTTGAATGTAAGAGCAGTTTGAAGTTTCCAAGGTTGACAATCGGCCTAAGGAACAACAACACTATCATTAGACTACCCATATTAGCCACCATGTGGCTATCGCTACCACACTATACCTAGATTGACTATGGGTCATGGTCGTAAATCACTGTCGACCATTCCCCATGCTCCATCCCTTTATCCTCTAGGTTTGAACCACTCATCCTAGCCTACATGGGCCTATCCCACATGTCCCAGCCAAGTCTACCTGGCATACTCCACCTGGGCTAGTACAATCTTTCATGGCCTAGCACAGACATGTGTGGGCTGTCTAGGCCGTTGAACGTGGACCTTCTAGGAACATCGCATGTAGATACCCACCTTGTCCCTTATAACATCCCACTTCATCCCCTTATAACACCACCTACAACTCCTTTTTCCATGGCCCCAATCTCTTAGGCCCCAGTCATCATGGACACTTCCTCACCTTACCAGATTTACACTTAAGACTCGAGCTAGTAGACCCTTCCACAGACCACTAATCCACCTCCGATTCCTAGAATTTGAAATGGTCATAGATCCATGATCCTTGAGTCATGATCAACACATACCTGGACTCTGTTTTCGGTTTTCCTCTAATACGGGGGTTCAATCACATTTGGGGCCACCCATAAATTCAAACCATGGGCGTGAGGGTCCAACAGTGAAGGACGAAATGAACAGGTGGGAGGAGATCATGATGAAAATAATGAGGAAATAACCTCACCCTTTGTTAATTTAGGCCTCAATTTGTCGTCATTATATAGAATGATAAAGAATAATAAAGAAAAAACATAAATTAATACCCACATTCTTAAATAATCCCACAATGATAAAACCATAAACCAGTCTGTTTGTGGATTAATGAAAATTTGTCTTGGAAATAATGAATAGGGAATGCACAATGAAACAACAACCCTATATTGATTTTTATCAATCAATAATTAATAATGGTCATTGTGTAATTATCAATCATCCATTAGTATAATATTAGGGGTTTTATTCGATCGATCTATCATGTTCTACCAAATCATTTTTCTGACATTCTTTCTCAATGACCCTATAGAAATTCAATGTTTTTAAGACTAATCGTGAATTCCTTACAAATAATTAATAAAGATAATAGTGGCTACATCAAAATAAGTATTTTATATAAATTATTTTATTTACACTTACATGCTTTGATTATATTTCAACAGACGACCCACGTTGTAAAAAATTATGTCACGCCTATGGTAAAGCCACAACATAATTTTTTCTGTACATCCAAAATACACACACCATACAAATCAACTCCCTAGGAGGGATCCAATCCTTCTGATCCTCAATATACCCTGGGTACTTATCAATAGTCATTTCATCCTTGTTTTCTAGCTATCCCAAGTCGATGATGTGTGATGTTTCATGCACGTACCTCCTCAGTTGCGACATGTGGACGAAATCATGTACCCTATCAAACTCTGGCTTCCGGGAGATGTGGTATGCCACCTTTCCAACTCTACATGGTATCTATAAATGGATGATGAAATTTGGAGATACCATTTTTACCCATCCAAATACAAGTAAACCTCGTCGAGGTGAAACCCGAAGGAAGAAATATCCTCCTTCATAGAACAACTAAAACCTCCATTGCCTATCACCATATCAATTATTATGAATATTTATAGTATTAAAACTCTCATGAATGATCAGTATCTTCTCTATAGTAGCTCGCTCCAAATCCATTCCCCTTAGTGTTGAATCGCAAGGTTTTTCCAGTGATATGGTGACCTACCGAGTAGCACGTACAGTGCCTAGAATTGTTCCATACAAATAGTGGAGTGGTATATGTTATTTTTATAAAGATTCACCAGTTGTAGGTGATCCTTCAACCAATGTGCAATGTCTTACATGAATGCATATAGCATGTCCCCTATAACATGAATGGTATAATTAGTATGTCCATCTTTCTATGGGTGAAATGCTATGATCAAGCGTAACTGGGTCCTAAATATCTCCTACAATCCCCTCAAAAACTAGGATATAATACATGAATCACAATTTGAAACTATCCTCGATGTGATTCCAAGGCATTGAGTTGTATCACGTAAGTGTATTAATCCCATGATCTCTTCTAAACTCTCTTCTCAGGTATCCATGATGTTGGAAAACTTGGTGATTCATTCAATGATCATCCTGTTGGAGTCATGTCCACATGATATATGTGGTAAAACCATCATGAAGTCCACCAATATCCCACCACAAATCCATTCTATCACCTCAAGGGGTTGGGATAAACCAACTAAAATCAGGTGCTCAACCTTCAAAATTATACAAGTTAGGTATCGAAAGGCAAACTATGAAACTTACTTCTACATAACTGGATTAAAAAACTAATGTTCGGGGTCATGGTACATCATTGACACAATTGGATGTACTAAAAAATGGTATTGTGGAATTCTATCAAAACCACCTCCCTCAATTCCAATGGTACAACTGTGTGCTTTCTAAAAAGGATGATGTGCTCCATGCCTTATCCATCAAGGGATTGTACTGTGGAAATATAAGCACACGAGGTTACGTAGTTAGTGTCACAAAGATGTGCCCCCTGATTCATTTTAAGAGTGGAGGGGTTACAACCACCGATTTAAGGTAATATATTACATCACCAGCCATAAAGGATTTCTATGACAAGGCTAGACGGTCTGATTCCACATTAAGAATCTACAAACTAGAATTTTTGTTAAGAGAATCTGACACCACGTTTCTCTTCCCAAGAGTATAGAAAATCCCAAATTCATAGTCCAAGAGGAACTCTATACATCACATGTGTCTAAAGTTCAGATACATTTCAGAAAATATATACATGAGACTCTTGTGATCAGAGTAGATGTTATTTCTCTCAGAAAATAGATAGTGTCTCCACATATTCAATGTGAATACTACCACTGGAAACTCAATAGCATGGGTCATGTAATTCTACTCCTGTGTTATCAACTAGAATTAATCATAGGAAATAAATTCAATCCAATTCATGAGGACATCATGAAGCCCGACCCAGGATGCATGAAAAAACACAACATACTCAATACCTTCCTCTGGAATCATTAGGATGAGATTGCAGATCAACATATGCCTCATCTCTTGAAAGAACCAAATTCGATTCTTAATCCACGTGAAAGGCTTCCCCTCTCATGTAAATTATTTAATGTGTTCTTCCACTATAACACCCCAAGATTTCATAGTAAGTTATTTTCTTTAAATTCAAGATCTTGCGCTACACAAAACACCAAGTTCGAGCACACCATGACATAACAAACATTCCTTTCAAAAGTGGTTATGAAAAGTATTAATTAGATTATGAATTTTATATACTACTTATAATTTAATCTTTTTTATTATGTGTTTCTTATACATATTATAATAACAAATTCAATTTTTTAGTTAAAAAATGTATTTTTCCAGAAATTCAATTTTACAACCTTTTAATAGAGAACCCTTTTTAAATCATATATTTGAACAATTTACATATTCATTTTGACAAAATAAAATTCATCTTTATAATTGGGACATCAGAATTTACTTTGGATGAAAATTTCGTATTTTTCTTATAATATTCATTTTTTATGAATAGAGAGAAATAATGTATTTTAATTTAGAACTTCTAATTAATCTAATTTATTTATATGGTTAGATTTTATTTTAAATTTTTTTCAGTGTAATTAGATTATATTTTCTCCTTTAATACAATTTTGGTCATTGGAATTAATTTCACTTTGAAATTATACATAAACAAGTGTCAATATTTTTATAGTTATTGTTTCTTAAAAACACGCTATTTGTTTTGAAAACGGGAATTAATTTTAAATTAATTAATCCAAATTCTTTGTTTCGAATTTGGTAAAATAGACATCATTTGTTAATTTGGAATATCAAATATAGCTTCGACTAAATTTTCATTATTTTTCTAAAAAACTTCAATTTTTTATGAAATAATGAAACCACTAAGTAGTAGTTAAGAATCCTAGTTTATCTTTTAAATGAAATTTTACCACTTCTGTTAATTGAATTTAAAAAATACAAGATACATGGTTTGTTTAGTAAGTAAAATTCGGTTCAATAAGATGAATTTTTTTTGGTGAATAGTAATATTTGACTTTTATTTACAGAAGTTAATGGTAAATATGGTAATTCAAGGTAAATAAAATATTATAATAATACAAAATTACATTAACACATGTCCTATCCTTAATGGAATAGTCAATTCCTACAGTGGGAATCCTTGGGTAAATTTTGGGACCCCATGGAGCTACTTAAGAATGATAATGACACTTTATTTTAATTAACTGAAATTTTAGAAAAAAATAACGTTAACAAATATCTTTTAGTTTATCAATTTTTACATGGTGTTATGTATGTTATCTTTTCAAATAAATTAAATTATTTATGACACAAAAATGATGTAATATTTACCTCATTAATAAATGATTTAAATAAATATGATTGTTAATTTTAAAATAATATCTAAAACCTATCCAATTAATATTCGATGATTTTATTTAGACCACGAGTCATATTATATTTTACTTTAATTAGTTTTGGACCTTTATAAATCGAAAATATCTATATAATAAAATAATATTTTCACACTTTCCTTAAGATCCCCTCATCCCCTTATAAAAGGGCACCACTTCTAACTCATTCCACACACCTCTCCAGCTCCATGTCTCATCCAAACCCTACCAAAATAATCTATAAATATCATCCTATTCATCCTAGAATCCCCACCTTATGCATAAGTCACTTCAAGAAGTCCTTTTGGTTCAAACCAAAGGTAGTTACCCAAATTAAAGGTAACACTTTCTCTTAAATTCTTTTGTTTTTTTTATTTTACTTCTCTAACCCCCTAATACCTTTTATTACTTTATTTTATAACAAAACCAGTATCCTAAAAATAATAGGATGATTTTATGTGAATTATTCTAACTACACTTACACACACCTCCGTCTAATGGGTGAAGAACATACTGTCTCTATGGATGGCAAATTGACGCCTCATGAAATGATGATTGTTCGATTATCTCCTACTGCCTCATATAGTGGACATTAAGATGGAACTGTATTTATATATGATATATATATTATTTTTATGATTTCATTATGCATATACACTTTCCAATTATATCATTATTGTATGGTTTCCATTATGGGTAAAAAGTGATAATTTAATTTGTGGAAGTGCGGACTACCACTCCCTCAAAATGATAAGAATGGTTAATGCCTTATGTGGGACATATAAAGGATGTAATTAATGATATTATATATTATATTATACATTAATTATAATATATATATGTATCAATAAGTTTTAATTATATTAAAATACAAAATAGAAATGAAACTAGTGTTCATGCATGCGTACGGCTAACCGTCTCTATGAATGGTATAGTTCATTTCTTATGTCCAAATGTTATGTACAATTTTAAATAGATATTTATACTAGATATATAATATATATAATATATATAATATATCTATATCATTTATAGAATTCTATAGATAATGTAATTCTGATAGCATGGAAAATTTGTAATTATAACAAAGTACATTTTTGACTCAAGTTCCGAACATTAATAAAATATCCAATATGAAATATAGTAATTAACTAATTGATATATCAAGGTAATAAATGATATAAAAGGAATAATAAACTTGAAAAATGTTCTTAATGATGTATAAATTATCTTCTATTTATTATTTAGGAATGACAAGGAATATACAACAAAATAAAGACTTGAGGTAAGAGGTTTCTTATCTCACTTTTAATTCTGTGAGGTTTCCATTGTTCTCCACTTATTTATTTCATGTGGTGTATTGTGTACTAAAATTTGATATATATTATCATGATTCTCTATATATTCATGTTATTCTATGATTCATTTGGTGATTATTAACTTTTTTCATACGAGTCGATTTATTACAACAAAGTAAGGATTTTTCATCTCAATTTTATTTCCATGAGATTACTGCTATATCGGTCACCATTTCCTTTTTTGTGTAGTATGTACTGCCCCTAATTGTATTATTTTTTGTAATATAATTTAATTTATGGGTATTTAAATCTTCATTTTTAATATAATTCTATCATGGGGATTATTTTTCATAAGACATAAAATCGCTATGGGATTTTCAAATTTCAATTTTCACTCATTCGGCTTTATGAATACTTTATTGATTATTTTACACCATGATTATGTGTGGAATCACTATTTATTATATGTGTAGTAATTTCCAATCCGCTTTATATGTTTGTACTTTTGATACACATAATAACTCCATTGATAAATTCTCAAGTCATCGATATGAACTTCATAAGAGTAATTTTATCTCAATCTCCATTTATTGAGTTAAACATTCAATTCATTGGTGTTTTTTACAAGAATATGTGTGGATTTACTATGATTTATTTACACTGAATATCCAATCATATTTATTGTATTTATATTTGTCACACATAATTATGTCATTGATTTATACTTATCCTAAGGATACTGTCTTTATAAGAGATTGATTTCTCAATTTACATGCCATTAAGACATATTTGTTGTTATACACCAATTCACTTTTATAAGATGTATATAATGTGCTTCGACATAGTATATAATGAATCCCTTTATTCTCATAATATTATAATGTTTTGATTACAACAATTATTTTTATTCAAGTGTCTCTCTTTTGGTTAGGAACTCTAACTAAAATATCATTTTAAATGTTTTAAAGAATTATTATTCTAAATCTTTCTCATTAATTTTAATGATTTAAAAATGGTTTTAAGGATTTATCTATTTGTTCATTAATGTCTTAAAATTAAAATCCCTTTTATAAGTTTCAAAGTTGTATGGGACACTTTGATTCAAAAAAATATTTTTAAACAGCTTCTTGATCAATAGTGTGACTTTTAAATGTTTTCAAGAAAAAGGGGGGTATTTATCTCAAATAGTTTTACTGATTATTTTCATCTATGTCAATATACCTCATTATTCTTGATTTTGGTTAATATATTACAATAAAATCTTCCATATTGTATTGAATGAGATATGTTTGACTGTGGATGTTATATTTGTATACCAATAATGGTTTTTGGATAATGTATTTTCATTTTGTATGCTAGTTTTATTAAGAATGTTTATGTTATGTTTCAGAATTTTCATATGTAGAATTCATTAGACTTAGTAAGTGATGGGTGGAGCCCGCTATATCTCCTCGATGCATCAGTAGGTCTCATGAGACAAACTAGTGTCTTGGCACAAGGCCTTGAAAAAATCTTATTTGTAGTCTTCGTACGAGGCCTGGACTATGTAGTTAGGATGTCATGCATTATGAATTCCATCATTATTAGATTAGCTATAGATATTTCATGTGGTTATTAAACTAGTAGAATACCCATGACTGTGTTTTATTATGGAATTATTTACTCATCTTATATTCCTGCCATAAAGGGTTCATGTTAATTATTTTTAATGGCATGTGTTTTAATTTATTCATCATGACTAAAGTTTATGTTATCTTCTACTGTATTTCCAACTATTACTGAGCATTTGAGCTCTCCCCTTTTCTCATGTTTCATTTTCCCATCATATAAAGAAGTTAGTTATGAGTAAATTTTAGGAATAATTTTGGAATCTTGGATGTTTATAATGGAATAAATTAGTGTTGTTTTTCTTTTCAAGTTGTAGTGTTAAACTTATGTTTGTATCTTGATTCCAATACTACTAAATTGATCTGTCTTTCATGACTTTATTCCTTTTAATCATGCCAATATATTAAAATAATGCACCAGCTCCAGGATTCTAGGGTTGGGCCATTACAGTTGGTATCAGAGATGTTTAGTAAAATCCTTAGAAACTGGATTTATATAAACTATGATTAGAGCACATTACCCTAAGATAAAATTTTAGAATTACTTTAGAAGAACTCCCTAGAATCTTGGTAATGTAGATATTTTGGGTATTTTCCAAGCAGTAAATCCATGTATGGATATGAGTAGGTCGAGGCGGCTCTGAAGTAGTTGTAACTAGGAGTGAAAACTCATACAAGGAGTTTTGGGCTTGACGTGGGGTATCATGGTACACGATAACTTGCCGTACTACACTCTTGGTTACAACACTCCCAGGGGATATGCTTAGGATAATTTTCATTCTCTTTACAAACCAATCTGAAGAATTTTAATATAAGATGATAATGAATGACGTTGGATAATCCAAAGGTGGTTTAAATTTAAAATAAGATTTCTTGATATTTTATGAATGATTTTATAACTATTATTACTCACACAATGATTTTTGGTTTTATTCAATGGATGGATTCCATGGAAGTCATAGTATCTTTGAGAATGGTGTACAATGTTTGAACATTGGTGAAAATGAGAAAAAATGGAATGTTGATAGGTGTAAAAGAGATCATATTAATGCCAAATCAGTTCTCAAAAAATATGATCAACAATATATATGATAACCAACTCCTAGACTCAATAAGGAAGATAAAAGTGGTGAAGTATAAGAGCTCCAATAGTGAATACCATGGAGAAAATAAAGATCATTTTCCATTATGCTGGAAATGTTGAAGGATACACCTCTGAAGGTGTCTTAATGGAACAACGAAATGATTTATTTGTGTGAAAGAAAGACATTATGTAAATAATTGTCGAAGAAAAATGATGATCACAATGGAATAAAAAAATGGTCCTAACAATCCATTTACCGTCATTTGACATAAATGTAGGGGACCTGGAAAATACACAAGTGAATTCCGTATTATTTAAGATATCATCTTGGCCAAGGATGGAGCTATGTTGAAAAAAATGAAAGGAGAAATGTTTAAAAATTATTAGTTCTCTTTTTTGATGGGATTACTTGGGAAGAACTTTCTCATGTATTTATAACCTTGCAATTTGTATGGTGAAAATAATTTTTGAGGAAGAATTACCTTGTCTCTTGCGGATATAGGTATAAATAACCATTTGGTTTTATATGATCATTGAGTTTGAGTAAATTACGAGTTATTAAATTTTCGAATGAAAATGTGAGGTATGAGATAACATTTTTTATGAAATTATGTTATAGTTATTTTTAAAATTTTATCTCACTTTTGGGAATATAATAAAATTATATAGTTTTTGAAAAAGTACAGCATGTAGACCATGTGACAACCCATTGCGTTGTACAAAGCTGCGGCAATTGAACCAACAACAATAGTGTGATTGGGATTTTTCGCCTCCCACTCGACTACGTGAAGTCCCTCGTTAGTGTGACTAACTCTTTTTAGTTAAATGATTTTAGTAAGTTGATTTGGGATATTATGTCATGTCAAATGGATATCTTTAGTATAGGAAAAAATTTTGTGGATTAAGTGATAAATGTTATTTTTCAAGACGTTCACTCTATTGGGAATTCTATAAGCCTAACGAAAATAGAATACTATGGGATTTCATTTTAAGAGTAAAGGTGTTTCTTACCTATGTTTTTATTGTGGATTTATAGCGATTTGGGTTATTTATGGAAATAATTAACCTCTAATAGAGAATATGTGATTAGGTTAATTACTTTTAAGTGTGTGACTTTATGATTAGTCCATATTATTTGGAGATACAATTTAACGTCAAAAACTAGGTAAGAAAATGATTCTGAGTTTTGGGTTTCAATATTATTTTGGATTATATTATTGTATTTTATAGATATTTTTTTATTTAATGGTATTTATTGAACTCTAGGTATTATTAGATTAATTTTTGAAATTAATATTAGTATTTCGTTCTCTAAAGTATTATAATTTGTACAGATCACTTGATCTTTTAATAACCAATTTGGTTTTGTTTAATATCTAAAGAAAAGGGAAATATAAAGTTCATCCATTGTGTATTATGTGATTATCTATAATTTGACTCTAGTGCTTCAGGAGTGACCTAGTCATCTATAATGTAACAGCCCGATATTTTATGAAAAATATTCTTTTTAATTTCATTAATGTCTTGTGTTATACGCTACACCAAAAAAAGCTTTCACAACACACATCTCTGACTTGGCTTGAATTACACGCAATCGCGACCTTCCACGATAGCGTGTGTTGTACGCAACGCCAAGTTTCGCTAAACAACGATATGCTATTAAGATATTATTAAAACTAGCTGTTGTGAATAGTAATAACCACTTTTTGAAATTTTGTAAATTTTATTTTTCAAAATGGACTTCATTTATGGATTCGGAGTATCGAATTTAGCCTAAGGTGAAATTTTGGTACTTTTCGGATAACTTTCATATTCTGATGAATAGTGAAAATTACTAAATTATAATTAAAAACAACTTTTTTAATCGAAATAATTAATAGTGATAAATCATTAATTTGAGTGGTTTTAAAGTATATTTAGAATATATTTTTACAATTTAATACAATGTTGGTCATTGGATGTAATTTCACATTTAAACTAGACATAAACAAGTGTCAATCTTTTGATAGATATTGTTTCTTAAAAACACGCTATTTGTTTTAACAGTGGGATTTAATTATAAAATTAATTAATGCAACTTTTATGTTATGAATTTGGTAAAATAGACTTCAATTTTGAATTCGGAATATGAAATATAACTTGGGACGATATTTTGGCATTGTTCTGAAAAACATCAATTTTTGATGAATAGTGAAACTACTAAGTGGTAGGTTAAAAACTGAATTTTGCATAAAACTTAATTTTACCGCTTCTGTGAATGGAATTTCGAAAATCCGAGAGACACGGTTAATATCAAGGACTAAAATGTGGATCAATGAGATGAAAATAATTTTTTGGTGAATAGTAACTTATTACTTTTTTTACCACGGTTAATAGTAAATAGGGTAACTAAGGGTAAATATGATATTAATATTACCCTAACACATGTCCTAATTCTATTGGACAAGTGTAATTCGACCAAAAACAAACTTAGGAATAAAATATGACCATTTAGGCCAACTTGGATTAGATTAGGACATTTATTATTAATTTATTTAAAGAAGGGTTAAAATAGTTAAAATCAAAGTTTAATAAGTAAATCATTTTTAATATGGGGTTATACATAAGATAAATTGGACTATAAATATTCATTATAACGCTAAAAAGATTTCCTACGTGTTGGTATTTTATTTGTAATTTTTAGACATCAAATAATTTAATTTATTTATGACACAACGATGATGCAGTAATTATCTTATTTATGAAATATTGACATAATTGATGTTATAAACACCAAAATAAATGTAATTTGAGATTTTTTATGAATTCCAATAATTTTCTAGGTTACTATGATATATTAAGGTTGATTTAATAAACTTGGTTCGAACATTTAATTCTGTTATGACTTTCACAAAAATCATATATCAAATAGTGTCAAAATTGACACAAAATAGTTTTTAAATCAAATATTATATTATTAATTGTTATTGTATTCCTAAAAATCTAAGGTTCAGCAAAATGACTTAGATAAGGATATATATATTAATAATAAACAATTTGGGGTTCGTTTGGCATGTTATAGTAAGTTTATTAACCATATAGTGAAAGAAAACAAAAAGACATGGTAAAAGTTAAATTATTTAACTTAGAGTTAAATTTAATTGATAAGGTTAAAATAATATCCTAAACTTGTCTAAATTCTATTGGTTGATAGGATTTCGACCCATCCCCACTTTAGCTTTGAAATAAGACCCTTTGGAGCCATTATAAACCGATTTTGACTTTAATATAAAATAATATTTTGAGATATTCCTAAGTTGCCCCTCTCCTCCCCTATAAAAGGACACCTCATCCCCCTCCTCTTCACACCAATTGGAGCACTCAAGCTCGGCCAACCCCTGCCATTTTCTCCTCTCCACTTCCCTATAAACATCCTAGAGGTTCTGGTCTTCCTCAAAGACCAATTTTAGTGCCCTAAGAGGAGGTCTCAAAGAGGCGCTTCAAAGAAGAGGTAATTACCGTCACCAATTCTTTCATCTTTATTTCTTCTTCCACTTCTTCTTCTTAGGTTGTTTCATTATGAAGTAATAACATCAGTATCACTCATATACTGATATGTTATTATAATTATGAAACAACCCAATTTCACTATCTATCCATCCTACAGAAAAAGAAATCACCGCGCGTGCGTACGTACGGAATACCGTCTCCACGCCGTGGTGTAATCTATTTTCCACCACCACCTTACATGGATGGGTATAATGGTGTAAAGAATAACTATACATAGTTATTACAACATCATATTGATTCTGATATATTGTATAATCCACTTCAATTCAGTTCAATATTTATGGAAATGATATCATCGCTCGTGCGTACGTACGGACTACCGTCTCCACGACGCGATGAGATTCATTCTCCATGTTAACCATTTAAGAATGATTATAAAGTATATATAAGAAATAATAATGAAATATATGACATTATAAAGCTACTGGATTTATGTATATATATATATATGTATGTCATCTACTTACTTCCATTTCAAGACAATAAGGAAAGAAAAACAGCGTTCATGCGTACGTACGGACTACCGTCTCCATGAACGGTGTTTTTCATTTTATTTATCTATCTTTTATATATATATATATATACTGAATATATATGCTATATAAATCATATTTTATATTCTGGAAGTAAGTAAATCATGATATAAGTAATAATGATGTCAAGAACAACAAGTCAAAACACCTACGATAAATGAAACGACTTTACCCAAAACGCTTCTTTAACATTGAATTTACAAAAGAACGGGTAATATAATGTCATAAGTGAACCATATATGATATCATAACAATGAATATGATTCTGTAATAAGTCAATGACATTATTTAAATCATTATACAGGAGGTTCGGACACATACGAAGCAAATTGGACCTAAGGTAAGGGAAATATCACAATCTCATTTTTATCCGAGATTGTTTATTCGTAAGTATTTACTGGGGTGTATTTTATCATCCACATCCATGTTCCCTCGATATGTAATATTGTTTCCATCCACTTGCAATTGTTTAAATCCAATTTTACCCTTAGGTGAGTTTTTAGTAAAGAATATGAAAGGAATCTTTTTTCCGTACGAGGTACTTTTTGACTTTTCCGACAAAAGTACGAAGAATGTTTTTTTTAACTTATACGGCATGAATGGATTTCTAAAAAATTATTTCCAATAAGATTCCTTTACAAGTATTCAAGTTTATTTTTAATCAACTTCTTTTAGTTTAAAATTGTATGACATGTTATGAATGGAAAAGTGTTTTTGAAGTAGAAAGGATATTTTCCTCAAGAATGAAGTTCAAGTATTTTATAAAAATTATTTTCCATCTAAGATAATAAAAGGGTTCTGTTTTTATCCCTATTATTACATGGATTTGATTATGTTGTGATGGAAAATTTTTTATGAATTCCTTTATCTTATATGAATTGTTTTATGATATCATGTTGTTTAAGAATCCCATTTTTATTACATGGGTTATGTGATGATGTAAGATTTATGATTATGTGGCACACATAAGAAAGGATTCATTATAAGATGGGTGGGACCTATATCTCCCTCCAATGCATTGGGTAAAGATTTTATATCTCATGAGATAGACATGGCTGGAACGGAAGGTTATTTCGGTTCAGTGATACAGGACTGAAACGAGGAGTGAACTCGGTTCAGAAAGGGACTTTGTCCACTAAGATAGTCTTGGCAATGAGTCATGACTAACAAGAAATGATTTTCCATGATTATGTGTGCTTGCCACAAAGTTTCATGTTTTAAGTTATGATTATTGTGACTACATTTCACTTCTATGATTTATCCCATGTTATGAAATTATGCTCTCTTTTGCAGGTTATGATTTCCAAAAGTTATGTTCTTATGAATATGATGTGATTGATTTTTCTTTTCTATACCCTTACTGAGCATTTGAGCTCACCCTTTTTTATGTTTTCTTTTCCCCAGGATATAAAGAAAGGTTTTAGGTAAAAAAAAGGGGAAGATCTTTATGGGAGATATTGAAGATCTTTCACCACGATTAGAAGATTACGTTCCGAGTTTCCAAAGACACTAAACTATTACGATCCTTGTGTGTGTGTTTTTGTTATGTACTAAGTATTCCGCAAAAGTAATGTAATGTCCATGTACGATAAGATACGGGTCTCTACAGTTGGTATCAGAGGAAAGGTTTAGTCAACCTTTGGAAACTAGGATGCGAAAACGTTAGTGAGATTCCTAGAGATATTTCTAAGGTATGTCTAGGGATACCCCTAAGGATAAGTATACGTATAGGATATAGTTCTAGAACTATGGTAACGATATTAGATTAAACCAAAGATGATAGATATTTAAGTTACTCCCCCTTTATTATGATTTTTGCATCTAACACTATTCTGTTTGGGTTTTAGAAAATGGCTGGAAACAAGATGATTCACAATAATGGAGGATATGATGGACAATGGATTGATATTCTTCATGAGAAACCAAATGAAATGGGATTTGGAAGTCTAAACATCATTATTATGCCGAATCAGCAATCTCATAATATGATCAATAAAGTAAAATTTGGTAAGTTTCCTGACTCGACTAATAAGAGAAAGATGGAGTTCCATGATGATCATAGAGTAAAGAAAGTTCAATTTCCCCAATGTAAATCATGTGGGAAGAGGCATCAAGGAGAATGTTTCAAGGGAACTGGAAGATGCTTTGGGTGTGGAAAAGAAGGACACAAAGCAAGTAAGTGCAAAGGAAAAGGGTCGGTTAACACCATGGATGAGGATAATGGTAATGCTACGACATCAAAAATGGTTAAGTGTTTTAAATGTGGAATGTATGGGCATTATGCATACAAATGCCCTAAGGGAAAGACTCTTGAAGAGAATCAGTATGGTCATATGGGTAGTATTTATGTGGATGATGATGAAGAGACTACAAATGATATGTGAGATGAAAGAATTTTTGAAGCTCGGTCAATGGTTTGAGAATGTAGTGGAATGATTACATGTTTATCATGTGTAATTTTGGAATAAAGAGACATCTATGGATTTTTACACTGTTGTCTTTCCTTGTGTTTTGAAAGTGTATGATTAATGTTACCAGTATCCATGAAAGGTTATTCAGATATTTTTGGAATGTAGATGATATGCGCATAATGAAGGGATAAGGAGAAAATTAAATGTTTGATAGTATTCATGAGCTCATGATTGATATAAGGACTAAGTGATATCATGGTTTGAGTATATAGAATTTTGAGGATTTCGGTATGTGAAAAGTTTTAACTTTTAACTGCATTCAAGTTTTCACTAAGGTTCAATGGGTATTCAAGAGAGTACGAGATTAAGGCCTTTGAATGTTTGGAATGTGACCAACAAGATATATCTTATGATATGTGGGGATCAACGACAGTATTAAATCTCTGGTAATCGTTGTCACTATATTATGAGAGTGGACTACAGTATTATGTATAAGCCTAAAGATTAGACTGGATTATGTTGGACATAAGTTAGTATTGTTTAAGGATAGAAGATTTTCGATATTATTGATGGGATTTTATAGTAACGTAGTCTTAGAAAAAGGACAACCTGCAGGACGGGCGACAGCCCATCGCTTCGGACAAGGCTGTAGGAATCGAACCCACAACCGAAGTGCGACTGGCCTTTATCGCCTACCACTGGCCTACAGGAAGTCCATGTTTAGTAGAAACTAGTTTTATTATATTAAGCAGTATGATATATGAAGTATAAGTCCATTTTAGGAACCATATATGATTAATCTCACTATAGAATGACTTATAACTTTTGCTAACCTTTTGTTTGAGTCAGATGGAATGAACAGTCATTCTATCACATGATCTGCTAACACTTCACGAATAACAAATTCAACTTCATTTATTTATGAGATGAAGTGGAAATTGTTCAAGGCACGAACAACAGTGAGATTGTACCAAAATAAAGTAAGTATTTATTCTAATTCAAATTTTCAACTTTAGGGAAATGATCTTGAAAACCAAAAATGTTGTCCTATTGATCTTATACCTGATGAATCAGATGGTACCTTAGATCGTCACAAATTTATGGATTTGTGATTACTGGCTTTTCCATAGCCATGTTCTCTACCACTCTCCATCAGAACATGATGGTTAGATTTCTCTTCCATATCCATATTTTCACCTATGTGGAAACCCAGTGATTAGTTTATTTGGGTAATCGTTACATTTCATACTTTAGTTTTTAAAGACAAGTTTTGGTATTCCTTTTTTACGATGTGGGTTTCTATTAATGAAAATTTCGAATAGTAAACTATTTATAACCCCGACGAATTTCGAGGGCGAAATTCATTTTAAGGGGGGTAGAATGTAACAGCCCGATATTTTATGAAAAATATTCTTTTTAATTTCATTAATGTCTTGTGTTATACGCTACACCAAAAAAAGCTTTCACAACACACATCTCTGACTTGGCTTGAATTACACGCAATCGCGACCTTCCACGATAGCGTGTGTTGTACGCAACGCCAAGTTTCGCTAAACAACGATATGCTATTAAGATATTATTAAAACTAGCTGTTGTGAATAGTAATAACCACTTTTTGAAATTTTGTAAATTTTATTTTTCAAAATGGACTTCATTTATGGATTCGGAGTATCGAATTTAGCCTAAGGTGAAATTTTGGTACTTTTCGGATAACTTTCATATTCTGATGAATAGTGAAAATTACTAAATTATAATTAAAAACAACTTTTTTAATCGAAATAATTAATAGTGATAAATCATTAATTTGAGTGGTTTTAAAGTATATTTAGAATATATTTTTACAATTTAATACAATGTTGGTCATTGGATGTAATTTCACATTTAAACTAGACATAAACAAGTGTCAATCTTTTGATAGATATTGTTTCTTAAAAACACGCTATTTGTTTTAACAGTGGGATTTAATTATAAAATTAATTAATGCAACTTTTATGTTATGAATTTGGTAAAATAGACTTCAATTTTGAATTCGGAATATGAAATATAACTTGGGACGAAATTTTGGCATTGTTCTGAAAAACATCAATTTTTGATGAATAGTGAAACTACTAAGTGGTAGGTTAAAAACTGAATTTTGCATAAAACTTAATTTTACCGCTTCTGTGAATGGAATTTCGAAAATCCGAGAGACACGGTTAATATCAAGGACTATAATGTGGTTCAATGAGATGAAAATAATTTTTTGGTGAATAGTAACTTTTTACTTTTTTTACCACGGTTAATAGTAAATAGGGTAACTAAGGGTAAATATGATATTAATATTACCCTAACACATGTCCTAATTCTATTGGACAAGTGTAATTCGACCAAAAACAAACTTATGAATAAAATATGACCATTTAGGCCCACTTGGATTAGATTAGGACATTTATTATTAATTTATTTAAAGAAGGGTTAAAATAGTTAAAATCAAAGTTTAATAAGTAAATCATTTTTAATATGGGGTTATACATAAGATAAATTGGACTATAAATATTCATTATAACGCTAAAAAGATTTCCTACATGTTGGTATTTTATTTGTAATTTTTAGACATCAAATAATTTAATTTATTTATGACACAACGATGATGCAGTAATTATCTTATTAATGAAATATTGACATAATTGATGTTATAAACACCAAAATAAATGTAATTTGAGATTTTTTATGAATTCCAATAATTTTCTAGGTTACTATGATATATTAAGGTTGATTTAATAAACTTGGTTCGAACATTTAATTCTGTTATGACTTTCACAAAAATCATATATCAAATAGTGTCAAAATTGACACAAAATAGTTTTTAAATCAAATATTATATTATTAATTGTTATTGTATTCCTAAAAATCTAAGGTTCAGCAAAATGACTTAGATAAGGATATATATATTAATAATAAACAATTTGGGGTTCTTTTGGCATGTTATAGTAAGTTTATTAACCATATAGTGAAAGAAAACAAAAAGACATGGTAAAAGTTAAATTATTTAACTTAGAGTTAAATTTAATTGATAAGGTTAAAATAATATCCTAAACTTGTCTAAATTCTATTGGTTGATAGGATTTCGACCCATCCCCACTTTAGATTTGAAATAAGACCCTTTGGAGCCATTATAAACCGATTTTGACTTTAATATAAAATAATATTTTGAGATATTCCTAAGTTGCCCCTCTCCTCCCCTATAAAAGGACACCTCCTCCCCCTCCTCTTCACACCAATTTGAGCACTCAAGCTCGGCCAACCCCTGCCATTTTCTCCTCTCCACTTCCCTATAAACATCCTAGAGGTTCTGGTCTTCCTCAAAGACCAATTTTAGTGCCCTAATAGGAGGTCTCAAAGAGGCGCTTCAAAGAAGAGGTAATTACCGTTACCAATTCTTTCATCTTTATTTCTTATTCCACTTCTTCTTCTTAGGTTGTTTCATTATGAAGTAATAACATCAGTATCACTCATATACTGATATGTTATTATAATTATGAAACAACCCAATTTCACTATCTATCCATCCTACAGAAAAAGAAATCACCGCGCGTGCGTACGTACGGAATACCGTCTCCACGCCGTGGTGTAATCTATTTCCCACCACCACCTTACATGGATGGGTATAATGGTGTAAAGAATAACTATACATAGTTATTACAACATCATATTGATTCTGATATATTGTATAATCCACTTCAATTCAGTTCAATATTTATGGAAATGATATCATCGCTCGTGCGTACGTACGGACTACCGTCTCCACGACGCGATGAGATTCATTCTCCATGTTAACCATTTAAGAATGATTATAAAGTATATATAAGAAATAATAATGAAATATATGACATTATAAAGCTACTGGATTTATGTATATATATATATATGTATGTCATCTACTTACTTCCATTTCAAGACAATAAGGAAAGAAAAACAGCGTTCATGCGTACGTACGGACTACCGTCTCCATGAACGGTGTTTTTCATTTTATTTATCTATCTTTTATATATATATATATATACTGAATATATATGCTATATAAATCATATTTTATATTCTGGAAGTAAGTAAATCATGATATAAGTAATAATGATGTCAAGAACAACAAGTCAAAACACCTACGATAAATGAAACGACTTTACCCAAAACGCTTCTTTAACATGGAATTTACAAAAGAACGGGTAATATAATGTCATAAGTGAACCATATATGATATCATAACAATGAATATGATTCTGTAATAAGTCAATGACATTATTTAAATCATTATACAGGAGGTTCGGACACATACGAAGCAAATTGGACCTAAGGTAAGGGAAATATCACAATCTCATTTTTATCCGAGATTGTTTATTCGTAAGTATTTACTGGGGTGTATTTTATCATCCACATCCATGTTCCCTCGATATGTAATATTGTTTCCATCCACTTGCAATTGTTTAAATCCAATTTTACCCTTAGGTGAGTTTTTAGTAAAGAATATGAAAGGAATCTTTTTTCCGTACGAGGTACTTTTTGACTTTTCCGACAAAAGTACGAAGAATGTTTTTTTTAACTTATACGGCATGAATGGATTTCTAAAAAATTATTTCCAATAAGCTTCCTTTACAAGTATTCAAGTTTATTTTTAATCAACTTCTTTTAGTTTAAAATTGTATGACATGTTATGAAAGGAAAAGTGTTTTTGAAGTAGAAAGGATATTTTCCTCAAGAATGAAGTTCAAGTATTTTATAAAAATTATTTTCCATCTAAGATAATAAAAGGGTTCTGTTTTTATCCCTATTATTACATGGATTTGATTATGTTGTGATGGGAAATTTTTTATGAATTCCTTTATCTTATATGAATTGTTTTATGATATCATGTTGTTTAAGAATCCCATTTTTATTACTTGGGTTATGTGATGATGTAAGATTTATGATTATGTGGCACACATAAGAAAGGATTCATTAGAAGATGGGTGGGACCTATATCTCCCTCCAATGCATTGGGTAAAGATTTTATATCTCATGAGATAGACATGGCTGGAACGGAAGGTTATTTCGGTTTAGTGATACAGGACTGAAACGAGGAGTGAACTCGGTTCAGAAAGGGACTTTGTCCACTAAGATAGTCTTGGCAATGAGTCATGACTAACAAGAAATGATTTTCCATGATTATGTGTGCTTGCCACAAAGTTTCATGTTTTAAGTTATGATTATTGTGATTACATTTCACTTCTATGATTTATCCCATGTTATGAAATTATGCTCTCTTTTGCAGGTTATGATTTCCAAAAGTTATGTTCTTATGAATATGATGTGATTGATTTTTCTTTTCTATACCCTTACTGAGCATTTGAGCTCACCCTTTTTTATGTTTTCTTTTCCCCAGGATATAAAGAAAGGTTTTAGGTAAAAAAAAAGGGGAAGATCTTTATGGGAGATATTGAAGATCTTTCACCACGATTAGAAGATTACGTTCCGAGTTTCCAAAGACACTAAACTATTACGATCCTTGTGTGTGTGTTTTTGTTATGTACTAAGTATTCCGCAAAAGTAATGTAATGTCCATGTACGATAAGATACGGGTCTCTACATATAATACTCATCATTAGGATTGAAAGATGATTTTGTGGTAAGAATTAAATAAAGGATGATACTCTACTTGTCATTTATATTTTTGTTTTCTTATTCTATGAAAAAATTAATTATTAAACATCAGGGATGGGATCTTAAAACAAGATATGTGTTATCATAATGCTTTATGTTTTGTTGAACTGATGATATTTTAAATCGTCATAGATTGATCGCTTTGAGGCCCTCAATTCCAAATTTGTTTGTGATTGATGAACTCAATCACTCCCTATATATATTTATATTTATCCTCCAATTATGTGTCTCTAATTTCCACCAATTTTCTCTTAATCGAGATCATAATTTAGTGGTGACTTTTTCGTCTCCTTTTCCCTCTTATTAAGAATAAATTTTTTTAACCCAATTTCCGATGTGGGTTTTCCACAAAGGTATTTTTCTATTTTTAACCTTATATTTTCAAAGAACAATTTCAATTTTCAAGAACACAATTTATTGAAAGATGGGAGAATGTAACACCCCAAAATTTCATAATAAGTTATTTTCGTTAAATTCAATAGCTTGCACTACACGCAACACCGAGTTCGAGCGCTCCATGACTTATAGAACTGGTCGTTCAAAAGAGGTTATGAATAGTATTAACTGGGTTTTAAATTTTATATACTCCATATAATTTTAACATATATATTATGTGTTTCTTAGACATATTATAAGATCAAATTAAATTTTTCAGATAAAAAATGTATTTTTCAAAAAATTCAATTTTCCACCATTTAATGTAGAAACCTTTTTAAATCCAATATTTGACCTTTTTACATATTAATTTTGAAAAAATGAAATTCTTCTTTACAATTGGGACCTCAAAATTTACTTTGTACAAAATTTTGTTATTTTTCAATTAATATACATTTTTATGAATAGTGAGAAATAACGTATTGTAATTCAAAACTAGATTTTAATCTAGTTTGTTTGCATGGTTATATAGTATTTGAAATTGTTTTTTAAGTTTAATTATATTATATTTTTACCCTTTAATCCAATGTTGGTCATTGGAATTAATTTCAGTTTGAAATTATACAAAACAATATGTCAATATTTTGATAGTTATTGTTTCTTAAAAATGCGCTATTTGTTTTGACAACATGAATTAATTTTAAGATAATTAATCCAACTTCTATGTTTTGAATTTTATTAAATAGAAATCATTTTGGAATTGGGAATATCAAATATAGCTTAGCCAGTTTTTTGGTATTTTTCTGAAAAACATCAATTTTTACGAATAGTGAAACCACTAAGTAGTAGTTAAAAATCTATCTTTTTCATTTAAATGAAATTTTACCCCCTCTGTGAATTGAATTTAAAAAATAAGTGATTCATTTTTTTTATTATTAAGTAAAATTTGGTTCAATAAGATGAAAATAATTTTTGGTGAATAGTAACTTTTGCCTTTAATTTACAGCGGTTAAAGGTAAATAAGGAAATTCTAGGTAAAAAGAATATTATAATAATACAAAATTACCTTAACACTTGTCCTAAACTTATTGGATGAGTCATGGCCGACCATTGGAATCCTTGGGTCAATTTTGGGACCCCGTGGAGCCACTTAAAATTTATAACGGCACTTTATTTTATTTAACTTAAATTAAAGACAAAAATGACATTAACAAAAAAAATAGTATATCAATTTTTACATGGGGGTTTTTAAGTCATCATTTTGACTATAAATAATAATTTTAAATATAATACTATTTCCTACATTATGGTATTTTAATATAAATTTATCCATCAAATAAATTATATTATTATTGACACATTAATGATTTATTATTTACCAAATTAATAAATGATTTAAATAAATATGATTATTAATATTAAAATAATATCCAAAACCTATAAAATTGTTATTGGATGATTTTATTTCGACCATTAGTCATCTTATATTTGACTTAAATTAGTTTTGGACCTTTATAAACCGAATATCACTATATAATAAAATAATATTTTCATACTTTCCTTAAAATCCCCTCCTCCCCCTTATAAAAGGACACCAATTTTATCCCATACCACACACCTCTCAACTACCTTGTCTCATCCAATCCCTACCAAAATAATCTTTCAAGATTCCCATATTTATCCTAGAAGCCTCATTTTAGCCATAAGAAACATCAATAAGTCATTTTGAGTCAATCCAAAGGAAGTTACCCCAATTAAAGGTAACACTTTCTCTTAAATTCTGCTGTTTTATATTGTTTTATTTTAATTATCCAACGTCATAAATACTTTTTATTATTATTTTTATAATAACAATAGTATACTATATATACTTGGTTTTTGTTATGAGAAGTATTAAAAATAAACTTACAGACACCTCCACCTAATGGGTGAAGAACATAATGTTTCTATGGATGGAAAACTAACACCTCCTGAAACGATGATTGTTCGATTATCTCCTACCACCTATTATTGTGGTCATTAAGATAGAATATTAATTATATGTGATATATATATTATGTTTATGTTTCCTTTATTCTTCTATAATTTCCATTTATATCATTATTTTACAGTTTCCATTGTGGGTAAAACACAATAATTTCATTTGAGGAAGTGCAGACTATCGCCCCCTCAAAATCATATGACTCGTTAATGACTTATGTGGGATGTATAATGGATGTAATTAATGATATTATATACTATATTATAATGTAATTATAATATACCTATATATCATTATGTTATTATTCCATTGAAATAAAAAAATTGAAATGAAAATAGCGTTCATGCGTGCGTATGGCTTACAGTCTCCATGAACAGTACATTTCATTTCTTATCCCCAAATGCTATGTACTATTATTAATAGATAAATATACTGGATATATTATATATATTTTATATCTATATCTTTTATATCATTCTGGAGATAATTTAATTTTGACCACATGGAAAAATTGTAAATATAACAAGTTGATCTTTTACTCAAGTTCGGAACATCGATAAAATATCCAATATGATCTAAAATAATTAACTAATAGTTATATCAAGGTAATAAGTGATATAAAAGTAATAATAAACCTGAAAACGTTTCTTTATCAATTATAAATTAACATATATTTATTATTAAGGAATAACAAGGAACATACAAGACAAGTCAGACTTGAGGTAAGGGGTTTCTTATCTCACTTTTAATTCCGTGAGATTTCCATTGCTCCCCACTTATTTATTGCATGTGGTGTATTGTGTACTACCAATTGATATATATTATAATAATTCATTATATATTCATGTTATTATAAGATTAATTTGGTGGTTTTTAACTTTTTTTCATACGACTCGATTGATTAATACGAAGGGTTTTTCATCTCACTTTTAGTCCCGTGAGATTCATGCTATATTGGACATTATTTCCTTTTGTGTGGAATATGTACTGCCCCTTATTGTATTCTTTTTGTAATATAATTTAATGTATGGGTATTTATATCTTCATTTTATGATACTTATTTCATGGGGTGTATGTTTCATATGTTACCGAATCGGTAAGGGAATTTCAAATTTCAATTTCCACTCATTGGGAATTAAGCATACTTCATTGATTATTTTACACCATGATTATGTGTGGAATCACAATTTAATGTTTTTGTATAAATTTCCACTCCCCTTTATATGGATGTACTTTTTATATACATAATCACTCCATTTATAAATACTCAATTCATCAATATGCCATTCATACGAGTAATTTTATCTCAATCTCCATTTCTTGAGTTAAACATCCAATTCATTGGTGTTGTTTTTACAAGAATATATGTTGATTTCCTATGATTTATTTACACTTAATATCAAATCATATTGAGTGTATTTATATTTTTCACACATAATTATGTCGCTGATTTATACTTAACCTAAGTATACCGTCTTTATAAGAGATTTTATCTCAATTTACATTCCATTGATACTTCATTGTAGTTATACACCAATTCACTTTTATATGGTGCATATAATGTACTTTTATATAGTATATACTGAATATAATTATTCTCATCATATTATAATGTTTTTATAACCTCAAATATTTGTATTCAAGTGTCACTCTGTTGGTTTATAACTCTAACTAAAATATCATTTTAAATGTTTTAAAGAATTATTTTTCAAACTCGTTCTCATTAATTTCTATGTATTAATAACGGTTTTAAAGATTTATTTATATGGACATCAATGTTTTAAAATTAATATTCCTTTTAAAATTTTCAATGTGTTATGGGACACTTTGATTCAAAAGATTATTTTTAAACGGCTTCTTGACAAATATTGTGACTTTTAAATGTTTTCAATAAAAGGGGGTTATTTCCCTCAAATAGTTTAGATGATTTTTTCATCTATGTCAATATCCTTTGTTATTCTCGATTGAGGTTAATCTGTTACAATAGAATCTTCAATATTGTATTGAATGAGTTATGTTTTACTATGGATGTACTTTTTTATACTGTTCATGGTTTGTGGATAATTTATTGGCATTTCGAAATCTAGTTTTAATATGAATTTTTATGTTATGTTTCCAACTATTCATATGAAGAATTTATTGGACTTAGTAAGTGATGGGTGGATCCCTCTATATCTCCTCAATGTATCTGTAGGTCTCATGAGACAAACTAGTGTCTTGGCACAAGGAATTGAAAAAATCTTATTTGTAGTCTTGGCACGAGACCTTGACTATGTGGTTATGATGTCTGGTCTTATGCATTCCATAATTATGAGATTAGAAATTGATATTTCATGTGGTTATACGACGAGTATAATTCCCATGACACTGTTTTGCTATGGAATTATTTACCCATCTCATATTCCTGCCATAAAATGTTCAGGTTAATTATTTGTAAAGTCATGTGTTTTCAATTATTCAACATGCCTAATGTTTATGTTATCTTCCACTATATTTATAACTCATATTGAGCGTTTGAGATCCCCATTTTTTCATGTTTCATTTTCCTAGGATATGAAGAAGGTAGCTATGAGTGACTTGTAGGAATAATCATGGAAGCTTCAATGATTCTAATTGAATAAGTTAGTGTTGTTTTTATTTTCATGTAGTGGTGGTGAACTTATGTATGTATCTTGTTTCTAAGATTACTAAATTGATCGGTTCATCCGGACTTGATTCCTTTTAATCATGCCAATGTATATAAATAATTCATCTTTTCCTGGATTCTCGGGTTTGGGCGTTAAATACACTATGGAGAAGATGGAAAAACACTTTTATAGTGTCCTTCCAATCCAAGGAAAATCCGCACTATGGTAACACACTTGGTGGATCCCAAGAAATAACTACCTTAACCTTCACTAGATCCACTAAAAAATTATCCTCAAAGATGGTGTGTCCCGTAAAATGAACCTCTCAAATCCTGAAATGACACTTCAAGATATTTCTATAATGCTGGTGATCTCTGAGAGTGTCCAAAAACCATCTTCATGTTCCATGTCCTCTCTTCCTCGGATGCGGAGTACACTAGGAATTCATCAATGAGTACGACCAGGAATAGTTCTTTGTAATGGTGAAACATGCAGTTTATGAATCCCATGTACAATGATGGGGTTATTCATGATAAATTGAATCACCATGTACTCATATTGACATTACCGACATCTAAAGACCATCTTTAGTATATCCTTATCCCTTAATCACAACTAGTGATAGCCTAATCTAAGGTCGTTCATCCATAACAAACATGCCCCATGAAACTAACCAAAGACATCTTCGATCCTTGTTAATGGATACATGTTCTTCACCTTCACCTGGTTCAATCACTGGTAATTTTCACATACCCTCGAGCTCCCAACCTCATTCTTGGTAATCAAAACTGGGGTAGTCGTGGGTGAAACACTAGGTCTCAGGAAGACCTTCCTCTATAAGTCCCCCAAATGTACCCTTAGTTTTGAAACCACTTTGGGATCCATTAGATATGAAGGGGTATATATCGGGGTTGTCATGGGGTATATATCAAGGAAATAGTTCATCCCCCTATATGGAGGTAAACCAGAAACATCATTAGGAATGCTAACCTAATACCCCACCACCTGTGTAGGGAACTAAGGAATCATGTTATCCACTACAGAGAGGGTGAGGCTTGCTAACTGATGAGTAATTTAATGAACCCTATTAGATGAGATTCCATCATGCACTTCCTACATTCCCTTTTCACCTATAAAGGAAAAATTAAATCCATCACTACAGACACACCAAACTCTACAAATAAACCAGTAAACTGGACCATGAACTGTGGATAACTAGTCCAAACCATGAATGATGTCGTAAGGCATCGATGTCGTTACAACGAGATCCCAACTGAAACCCTCATCTCAAAGTGTAAGGGAAGACTATTTTTTCTCGTGTTTAATCAATTATTCTCCTCACATATATGTCTCTAAAAGTAAGTGTCGCATAAACAATGCAACTGAAATATCCAATTCTCAAACAATGTTCTTGGAATGAACAAAATGGCAAGTATATGTTCCTATCAGAACTATATCTAAGATGGAAAATAAAAATATCATCTCTCAAACAATCCATGGATCCTCAGTGTCATAATAATAAATTTCCTACAATTATCATCATCCTTATACCCAACCTCCAAGAGCCTCGCATGGACCACCTGGGGGTGGAAGTGGTAATAGGTCGAACCTCCATCCTGCTCTTGTTTCATTGCCAATTCCTCAACTATATCTTCTTCCCTATATTCTACAGTGCTCCTATCTATGCCTCTGACTTGGCGGTTCCTCGAATTTCCCCCGAAAATTTATACAACGGGTTGGTTAATCTCATTTCTGATGACCATAAACACTGCATGTGTCAAATAGTATATCCCTAGGATGATTTGATACAGCTTGTGATCCATGAACAACTAACCCTTAGTCTGAGGGTTGTCTCCTAAAGTGGTTCTCCTTAATGGGTCCCTGCTAATATTGTTGGCTACTAGTTACTAAGCACTCAGCTACCTAGTGCCCACTTCTAGCTCACACTATCGGTGTATTCTCCACTAGAAAACACTCCACTATAAGAAACTAATCAGCTACCAAAAAAAGTTTCATTTATAAAGGATGCCAATTATTCTCTAATATACAAATTTAATCCATAATTTAAGTTCCATGACATAAATATTGGTCTCATACTGTGTTCATTGAGTGTCACAAAATATCAGAAAACCTCGCTAAATGCTGTACCATAGTTATACTACCCTACTACTGATGGAGAATCTCTTTGAATAATTCCAATCAAAAGATAGACAAATAGAACATCCCTATGAATATATTTTCAATGTTAGCCTAGGATATATTAATCTCATCATGATACTATTTCACCAACCTCCACCATCTATCTAAATATCCCAATAGAAGTCTCGTAGCAAGGACTTCCATCTGGTCGGTTGGCATCCTCGTAAGGGGGAAAACACAAGTGACTAATTTTATCTAATCCTCTTGCATCTAGGGGAATGGCTCACCCCAATACCTAGTAGGTCACTTCCATTGAATCTCATGTAACAAACTCATCATTATTGCATCCTCAGCAGGTATTTCAGGTAGTAGTTTCTTCTTGACGGGTGTTGGTATTGATGGTAAACCACCCTGAGGTGCTACCTTCGGTAAATGCCACTATACTAAGGCCTCATCACAAGGTGGAATATCCTCATGATATCACAATGGAATCAAAGTTGGATATCATTTATGAGCCATCCAAAATAAGAACAAGATTACTATGGTCAACAAAGTATATCTAGAGAGCCTACTAAAAAAGACATGGAAAACACAAACAATCCTGTAGGATTATTGTACCATTATTTTTCAATGAAACCCATATTTTCATGTATAGAGTTATAATGGAGGAAATCATAGTATTGGTGTATGGATACATCAGTAACTGCACCAACATAGGTGACCCTTGATTGAAATCCAAACTCGATGTACTATACATTGTTCGCCCAATCCAAACTCACATACTCTTGATCCTAATGTAGAACCTAACACAATGATACCACTCTTTCACGATCTGTAGTAGAGGGGCCAATTCCATGACTACCCCAATGCTAACTCTAACAGGAATGGGGTGGTGAATAGAACCGATTAACAATATCACATAAATGGGTGGCATTAGTCTATGTACATGTACACATTAACACATCTCCAACAAAAAAATAGTGAAATGAAAATTCCGTAATAAAAAAATGCAAGAATACTTCTAATATGACACAATAATGTATGATTGTAAAAATACTAGAAAGTGAATAGGAATAAAAAACAAGCCCCCCAAAATTTTAATCTAACCACAAGTCCAACATGTTTGAAAATTGGTGTAGGGACTGCTGGTTGAACTGTATGAACAAACCTCCTCTATCTGGTGTTTCTAAGAACCACCTATTCTTGGTCCAACTATGACTTCATAAATGTGTCTATTGTCTTCAATAAACATGACACATGTGAGAAAAGTCTGATTAGTTCTGAGAATAACAATACTCTATAGGACACCCCAAAACAACAAAGAAAATACCACAATGAAAAATATAGTCAGCTCTATATAGGTAAATATCTAAAAAACATATTGAAAGAATATATATATATATACTCAGTCCATTCTATATTTTATAAATTTTAGACAAAAATATTACATACCCCATGATTATTCTCAAACCATAGTTGTTCAGGGAGAACTCCCTCCTTGAGCCATGATGTCAACGAAGACACTCACAAATAGGTATAGCTCTTTTTGTCCCCGCCTAAAGAGAACATATGGTTCTAGGAAGACTATGATACACAATGAAAAGATCCTACCCATACACAATATATAATTCCACTGACCATATCTGAATCAATTTGCAACATTGAGGATCTGACCTCGACATAGTGGGGATTACCACTAACCCTACTTATGCAGCTTGCAAGATATGGACCAACTCCCTGCTCTTGGTGGTTACATAGATTCCAAAAAACTGGACTAGGGTGATAGAGGATCTCACTTATGTCTCATAGATGGTTACCATACTCTATCTGTGACTCATCCTCTATATGAGATTAAAATCCATTGATGTCGATGTAATGTCGTACTGAACCATCAAGTAAATGACTAAGGGAAAAATATCAACTTATACAGGTCCAAACAAAAAACTATCCACTTATCGCTAAAGGTATTTCTCATTTATAGGAACCCAATTTCATATAAAACTCATCAATTTGTCGTCCCATTTGAATGATTTAGAATAATAAATATTCAAATGTGGGTGAATGGGCCCCTAAACTGACCATGGTAGTCGACCGGTACAATTGAACACCCATATTAGATGACCCATGTCTAATGTTATTGACCATTGCCACATGATGTCATTTATGAAATGTAGATAGAGAAATCATGTCTCACATTCAACCACCAGGGTCGGTAGTGGCTTGTCCCCAGTCAGATTGATCCTCAGTTAGATCCAGGTCTGACCCGAGTACAAACTTCTAGACTTGGCTCATCTAGGCCCGACTATGTCACACATGGGCCCCTTGGGCCTCCACATGCATACCAACTACACATTTCCATTGCATATACTCTACATGACCCCTATTGCGGTCTACTCCTGATGGCTCCCAAGTAGCCACCCACAGCGTTCCACGTGGTCGCCACTACCACCTCACCTCAAGGACTGTCGCACTATACCCGCACCAGTATTCCCTTCCATGGACAATAGATCAACCTCAAATACCTAGAATTCATAAGAGGTTTAGATCTAGGCTCTTTGGTTCCTGATCTATATATACCTATCCTCTATTGTTGGTATGCCTCATATGTCGGGGCTCGACCACATTCTGATCCACCCAGAAAGTCTAATTGTGGCCATGCGGTTCCAATATAGAAAAACATGAAGAACTAGGTTGAGTAAATCAAAAAGAAAAACCTAAAGAATGAACCTCTTCCTTTTTTGGGTCATCCTCAAATCTTTATTTTTATAATTATGAACAAAGAATATTAAGGAAACTAGAAATTGTTCCCGTAATCATAAACCATATCACAATGATAGATCTATGGATCAATTTTTTAATGGATTGACTCGTATTTTTCATGGAAATCATTAAATGGGAATAGAGAAAGAAACATCCTCCCTAACTTGATTTGGATCAGTTTCTAATTAATTTATGGTAATAGTGTAATCATCTGTCCATGATTCGTTAAATCTAAGGGGTGGTGTTTGATCGATCTTTCATTGTCTACCAACAGATCCTCTAGAGGTTATTTATCAATATCCTCCTAGTGATTATAGGTTTATGAGGCCAATAATGAATTTTGGATAAAGGGTAATATAATGGAGAGTATTTGTATCAATATTATGTTTTAAAAAAATATTTTATTTATATTCATGTCCTCCTGGAAAATTTATATAGAACACCTATGCTAAAAATTTATATGTTGGAAATAGTATAAATAAACTACTCTAAACTCAATAGTTCCATTTGAATTATTATTTGGGTACATATTTATGAGTTCTTCCAGTTTTCTATGAAAAATGATTTTCCATGCTTTTAAAAAGATCTATATTTTTTAAAAAAAATCATTCCAGAAAACCGGGCCTTGGAATTATGTGTCTTCTCAATACCTAGTCTTATAATAAATCGACATAATTTTTTAAAATACTACATGGGAAAATACATGATGTTATGATAATGTTCCTTTGGACATATAAACTAAAAAAATAAGGAACTGAACAAAAGGATGGTCAGTGAACCATACTCACATTACCATGTTGTGTAAAATGGTTTGTGATTTTCAGTTACAGATCAAATATGATACTAGGATGTGTTCTTTAGAAAATTTACACCGTTATAGCGTAATATTATTTTCAATTAAATTATCATAACAAAAATTACCCTAAAAATACACGGTCTTAGTAGTGGAAATATTTTCATTAATGATATGGAGGCATTATCATTTTAGTGAATGGTGTAACATATATAACAATCATAAAAGTCTGATGTATAAATTCACCCATATAGAGTTGAATAAGCACCAGAGAATATGGTTTAAGATGATTAATTGTTAATAATCCATAAGTCTTTACAACCCTAGGATGGTGAACATGGAGGATGAGGCATTGAGTTGAAAGTATCATACTATAATACCTATGATGACAATAAGAAAAGATAAATTTGTTTGGAATCTAAACAGGATGGATCGGAAAATATAAAAGGAAGGTGATAAATCTTATATATAATAAATTTGTGTTCAACTAACTATTTATATGATGATTAATTATTCACATAAGTATGATGTATGGGTAAAAACAAAGTGAATTTTTTTTAGATCTCAACCTTGATTATGATAAAATAAGATGATTTAATATTATAATAAGTGTATATGTTGTACTAAAATTTATTTCTCTATTGGACGAAGCTCATAAATCTTCATCCTTTATAAATTCTGGAATTCAATTGTGTAAATATTACATCGTGTTCATTTCTATCGGGAAAACATAAAATAATAAAATAGATTGTGTATATCTATGTAAATTGTATGAAAACATATTAAGGGTGAGTGGTAGAAGTGTAAGGTTATGTTACGAATATTATACCTACATGAATGGAAATTTGAAAACACCAACATCAATTTCTTCGTAAGAATTTCATATACATCTAAATGGAATAATGCAATATGGGGTGTGGTCAACCACCTTACGAAGTCCACAAATTTTATTTTTATTAGAGATGATTTCTTAGTTTCTCATATAAGCTATATATACATTAAATATTTGTAAACAATACATGGTTTAATACATACTATTTTACTTCATCGAGATCTAAAGTTACCTCATAGTTGTGTATAATTTTCCAACATGCTTTGGAAATCGAGTTATGTTTCAGAAATACCTATCATCATCTGAATAATTGATAGAATAAGGGAACAATTTACATCATATATGATATGAAATTATATAGTTCAATAAATTTCAAATTTTATTGGGATAAATATTTTCCTATTAACAGAATATCATATAGTAATATATTTTACTTGAGAAATTAGATAGATCATTATGAAGCCCACATTGTATATAAGTGCCCAAATCTGGAATACTAGGATAGTGTTAGTGACAGAAATCTAATGAGACCTAATCTAATTGAGTAAATGGAATTGAATTTTAGATTTGTTTTGTACAACATCAAGGAAGCTTTGAGACATCATATGAATTAGGCTGAAAATAGTTGGTTTTATAGGGAATTCAATGATGGTAAGGAGGTATTTCTATAAATTTATACATAGACAAATATTATGATATTTTTAAGTTAGTAAAAGTTAATACCTATGAATTTTGGACCATTTAAGACTCTTGATCATATAGGGATGGTAACATATCCCATTAAACATAGACCAAACCCCTATCATGTTCATGATTTGTTATAAGTTTCTTTGTTGAGGAAATCCTTATTAAAATCTTCATATGAATTGAATTAAGAGGTTATACCACTTGAGAATGAAAATTAAAAAAAATAAAAAATAGTTATAAATATTGGATAATAGAGACAATTTCTAATAAATAATTCCCCTCACCCGGTTAATGTTAATTAGTTGAATTATAAATTCATAGAAGCTACATGGGAGCCTAAGGATATGACAATTTATTAGTATTGTCATATTTATATCATCGTGATGGATTTTTTATGTTGAAATAAATTTTATGTAGTGTTAAAATTTTCACCTAGGCTTTCTATATGCATTATAATGATATTAATATTTTGTAATTGATAGCTTCCATTATACAAAAAAAATTAGTCTAAATAAACAATCATATATTGTAACCGCTATATCGTAAACACTAGATTAGAGGGCTGGAATAGGATAAACCACATTCTGGATTATATATATAATGGTATTCCCTAATTCCAATCCATATATTAATTATTAATACATATTCATTATATTTCTAATAAAAAAATTAATGATTAAAAGTTCTATTTTTTGATGATACGAATTTTTCTTGGTGTTGCATTTTTTATATAAAAAAAATTATAACTTTTATAAATTCATTTGAATAGAATAAATTACTAATGTATGATTGTTTATTCATATAAATTTTATCTAATGGTTCTCAATTATTAAAAAACATTGGAGGTTTTAATATAGCAAATTATTTTTAAAAAAATGTTATATTTATGTGTGCATTGCATTTTTATCATTATAAAATAAATAATACAATATTTATTAATTTTTTAAATTAAATTTATAGAATATATATTCAAAAAAATATTTTAAAATATATCTAAATTTTTTACTAGGTAATGAATGGGAATAAATTTTCTTTATAATTAAATATGTATTTTTTTTAAATCAATTTTCATTGAACTTTTATTGATTATTTTAAAATTATTTTTTACAAATTATAGAAATGAAATTTGATAAAATACATTACATATTGAAAATTATCATTTTCAAAATTTTTAAATATTCAAAATTAAATTTTCATCATAATTAATAGTAAAATCATTATAATTTTTTTAGCAAGGTTAGGGTTATAACAAGTTTACCATGGGTAATAATAATAGATAAGTGTATATATTACTCCAAAACGAGTATAAATATTCTTAATTGAATATATTTATTCTTTATATTATCTTATGAATTTATCATTTCATATTTCCATCAAATTTCACTTGAATATGACCTTATACTATTTAAATCTTTTATGTTATTTTATATGTGTCTGTCCCCTAACTTATAAAAGTGCAATCTTCTCCAAACATATTGAACACAATTATTTCATCGTGATCAGCCTAGAACTTCTGTAAAAACATAATATCAACCTTAAAATAGTATTGGGATTCTTTTCTAGACCAAATACCCTCCTTTAAAGTCATCATGTGTACGCCAAATTTGTTCTCTCAATGAGGCGGTAATTGTCAAGCACACGTATTTTAAAGATTATTTCTTCTTCTATATCCTCTAAATATATAATTTATATATTAATAGAATTTTTAGTGTATCATACATATCATAAGATTAATTATCATTATGGGATACCAATTCTCCATATCATTTCTATAAAATGGACATTAAATGGTTCACACAGGCATATGTGTAGACTACCACCTCAATGTGGTGATACGATTAAATTTCAATCACAATCATTCATGGTTTGTTATTATGATTCATTTAATTTAAATATATCATATTAATGGAAAATTATTTATTATACAATTATAATATATTTTCTATCTTCTTACCTTCTAGTCTACTAATTATTGTGTACATCACCCGTGCATACTAGTTGACTACCACCTTCCCAAATTAGTATAATTTTTTTCATTTTATTCATTACATAGATTTGAATAAGGAAATATTAAATGAATATATATATATATATATATGTAGTTTTTTAAATAAAAATTTCAATTTATACATTTATTATTAATATCATTTATTTTATTACATCTATCAAAACGTGGAAACATCACTCATATGTACATGCAGAATACTGTCTCCATGATTTGATGTAATTCATATATCATAAAAGATTAATATAAAAGGTTATAAAAGTGAATGTAATGGTTAAATAAGATAATTATGAACTGATTAATCTTCATGGGATTGTGAAACCATGATCAATGTCCAATTTCGGTAACTCCTAAACTGAAACATAAATAAATATAGAAGCATTTAACCCTTGAAGTGATTAAAATAATTAATGATTGATAATGACTGGGGAGTAAAATTGTATAAGTAAACAAAGAGTGGTATTATAAATATGTATTTCGTTTTTTCTATAATTATAATAAATTAATTTTTATTATACATGAAGAGAAAAGTAGTAACAAAGCATGTCATTTTTGATGTAAGGGTTTTCTGTCTCACATTTGATTCCATGAGACATACGTCATATTCACCATTGATTTACTTCATGTGGTGTATGAACTACACCATTGATATGTTATATATCAAATATCTCAATGTTTAAGTTATTTACTATATTATTTAATGTTATTTATTTTTAGGAGGTTATTATTCAGTATTTAATAATGTTGTTAGGGTTTGATGTTTCAATCTATCTTTTCACGAGGATTGTTTATGCTTATGTTTATGACGATGAAATTATATGATTTATTTCTAAAAATATTATATTATTTCTTATATTATTTTTATTTCCTAAAATTAAAAAATCTCCTTTCATTTTACTCTATTAAGTACAAAAAATTATGAAAAATACTATAATTATTTCATACTTTGACTGAGAAATTTTTTTCTCCCTGTCCATATGTTGATTCAAAGGTTTCCATGAATGATATTATTTGAATTATTAAATTATTTATTAATTACATTTTTATGAATTATTTAATTACTATATTTTTAATAAAAAATGAATCTTATTTTCATTTTGTAAACAATTTAAATTTTACAAAAGGTTCATATGTAATCATTTTTTATGTTTACATCATGGACGACTTTTATCACAAATATAATTATTCATTTCCATGAAGCTTACATTATATATTTCCACGGTTTTTACTGATCATTCATTTCTTAATATTCTAGGAATTTTTATATTTAAAATAGATGATTTCCAAATAAATAGGTAAATTCATCACAAAATATTTAAGTGAAATTTTAATGGTATTTTCATCATTAATTAATTTAATTGTTCATTATTATACATCAATGGGAAAATATTCACTCTATATCATCATTACTCATTCTATAATTTTTTTATTATGATGTTAAAATATTAACAAAATCTAATTTTAATTTCCCTAGGTAATGCTATAAAAAATAATAAAGGTTTTTGGGATACAATGGCATATATAAGATATTTTTATGTTTATGTGGGTGATGTTACATTAAATCCCTCCCATACATAGTGTAATTTTTAGTGTTTATGAGTTCAAAGTTTACATAGGAGGATATCCCAAGATAGAAATAGAGGACATGGAAGATTATCATAAGGATGGAGAAGGGAAAAAATGGTTATCACATGACCAAAGAGGGTACATTTGTGGTTAACCCAAGCCTTAAATGTTTTTGATCTCATGGTATTTAGCCTAGAAAAACAATTTCCAAGATTTTTATTAAAGTAGGATTCATTCCACTCTCTAATTATATGTTCTTATGACAAAATTATAATCTTGTGGGTCAGTTTATTTTATTCTCTTATAAATAATTTCTAATTTACATCCAATGAATTAATCCTTGATTAATGATAGTGATCTATCAATTATTGTTATGATTTTATATGTTAAATATTAATTTATAATAGCCTTATGCTTATCATATTCTCACATATAATCGTTTGATGACATCACCCATTTTTACCTTTACTCATCATTTGATATCACCCTTTCTTATGTTTTATTTCATGAGGTTATGGGGAATCATTATAAGTATGGTATGTCTAAGAATTTTCCTATGTGATATGAACTATATGGATATATTACAGATATTTCATAAAATATGATGACTATATATCTAGTTCTTGAATAAAATAAACTTTAATGGTACTCATTCAGGATTTATTTTGAAATTTATTAAGTATACATCTAAAATGATGTAATGTTAATGTGTATAATATTTGTAATTCCACAATAATATTAATTAGAATTTTCCTATGAATGATCAATTGATACCATTACTGGATATGAATAACTATATTTATCAAATGGTTGTTATTATTAACATAGAAGTAGATTATACTATGGATTAAGGAAAAAAAACTAGGCATTCTGGGTTATATTTATATCCTGGGAAATGGTTGGTGTTTTGAAATATAGATTGTTCCCATTTTTTGACATTCTATGTAAAAAACGATGGGAATAAAAAATCACAATGAATATATCCACATAACATGAAATTCAAAACCATTTGTGGTTTTGTGAGATGGTTTATTGTGGGTCCCTCAAAGATACAACATCTATGAGTAACAAGAGACTATTTATAGTAATGAGATAACAACCATTGACTTCACTTTTTGTATTGCAACCAAGAAAATATTTTCATTTTATTTATAGTCATGTGGTAAAAAATTTATAGTTTTTTAGTTTAGGATTGTAATACTTGGACTATACATGTGAATTTTAATGTCATGCATGATATATTTTAGGTTATTGATGATTAGTAATCTTTAATGTGGAAATTTGGATTTAGTGGCCTTTTGAGGATTTCCAAAAATTTTGTATATGGTAAGAGAGGATACGGCTCATGATTTAACCTAGTATGTGGCCCATGGTCATTATGACACATTTAAAGGGAACATAGGTTATGTCATCAATAAAGAATTTATAATGAATTGTAAATAAGAAGAATCACATGGTGGTGAACTTGGTTAATGGGACTTAGTACCATGTTAGTTTTGGCTATAGAATGTTGACCCTACCATTAAAAAAAATAATTCATCCAAGTTAATGTAAATTTAATAATGATGTGTCCATATTTTCAAAATCTAATTAGTATTGATAGTGGGTATGATGTTAGAATAAATCTCTAGTATGAAAATAGGGGGGGAATTGATGAATAGTTACATAGCTACTTGATCTTGGGGTCTGTCTGAATACATCCACTATATTCATAATTGGGGGAAAATGGAAATAGTTCCTTAATAGGGATATTATTGGTAATATGGAAGATTGGAACACATGTATGAATATCCTGAGATGACCTATATGGAATGTAACCCTATTCTAACTCTCTATGTAGTCATGGAGAAGAACAAAGTAAGAATGTATATTAGGATATTAGGTGAGTGGCGTCCTTAATGCCTCTATAGAGATGCCATGGGTTAAGTGGAACCCTAACATATCACAATAAAAATATCCATAATGAAATGCTTCCCTAGTATGACTCTTTGATAAGGAAGCGTGAAGTTATTCCCATGTATGTTGATCTATGGTAACTGGGAAAATGGTACACTATTAAATAGATCTAAAGTCCAATAATATATAAACAATATTATGATGATTTGAGAGAATTAGGAAGATATAGATACAATATGACTTTAAACATATGTTCTTAGAAAAATGTAGCACTATAATCTGCCTCTTATGATGATTCATCTTCACCCTAGTCCTGAGGATTCATAAGATAATTGTTCCTTCATGATGGATTAGTGTAAAAAAATGGAAGAAAGAATTAAACCAAATTCAAATTATTTTCAATTGGATTCAACATAAAAATCCACATAAAGGATACATATACAATATTTTGAATGTATGAAAAAATATACAGCATAATTCGGACCTAAACGTACAAATAATTCAAATGGCACTCATGTGGAATTGTTATAGGTGATGGGAGGCTGGTCTTAAATTTAACTAGGGTATAAAATAACAACTACGTAATTTGAATTACTATTATTATTGGCAAATATTGAGTAGGGAACCATGTGTGAGTGCCTAAAGTATAATTAAAGGAGTACCACGTGGAAGGCCATCACACTATTGTCATACGTGTTTAGAGGAGGGTGATGAAGAGGTTGTGTACTAGGAAGATGATGTACTTTTGAAAACTATGTATTAGAAATCATGGGTGAAATGAGTTCATAGTTCAATGAGGATTTGATAACACGATATTATTATAAAAGAAAATTTTTTAATTTTACAAATGTCTCAGAAATATAAAATATGAGATCAATAAATGATATGATATTTATTTTTTGATGATACTGTTTAAATAATATGATATTCCTAGGATGTCATTTACACTATGAATCATGTTATTGGACCAAGTGGAATTTCTTTGTCACCTGATAATAATTTCATTTCATGAGAAATATCATTTAGTGTAGGAATTTGTAAAAAAATTACATCTTTTATATCTATCAAAATTAATTGAATAAGGTGATCCAAAATATATATATACTAAGTAGTTAAAATGAAACCAATAATTTATGTCTGCTGAAAAATAATAAAAAAGTAATAGATTAAAATTTATTTTAAATGATTATATAACTTATTCCTAGAGGAAAAATACTAATTATATTAATATATAAAAATATTTCTTCATATTTATCATTACAAATTAATCAGATCGGTAAATATATTAAAGAAAACATTTTGACCCAAAAAATGAATTATAAAGATGATGTGGAATTTTTTTAAATTTTATAGTATAGTGTAAACCATAAAGTTGGTTATCATAATGAAAAAATGAAATTTACAATGTTATATATTTTTATGAATTTGTCTCATTGAATGTTGTATGTTATATATTTATTATTCATTATTTTACTTCTTATATATATGTCTCTATGCATACATAAAAACATTCATATATATTTCTATTTTATTAATAATGGATTATTATTAATCTATTAATATTTACATGTTCACATATTAAATATATTTGTCACATTACCAATGTAATTAGAAATATCGTATGTAAACATGAGAGTTATATGGGAAATATTAAAATTTAGAGTGCCCATGTAAGTACCATAATTGATAGTTACATATTAATATATGTAAATGGATGAAAAAATACATAAATATATAGGGATTCCGAAATCTTAATTTTTACATGATTTCCAACTGTTTATTAATTATTTATTCATACTTCATGTATATTAATTAAAATATATAAAATATTTAGGATATGATTGAATGTGGTGTTTAATGTCTTCATATACTAATGTAAAAAATAAAAAAATTCCAAATACATTATAATGGTTTACTAATTCCTTTCTATTTGTAAATATATTAATAATGGAATAAAATAAAATATACAATAATTATATTGACATCAATATATATATTTTTTGGATGACAATTTTTTTTCAAGTATAAATTGTGATGGTGATGACTAAAAAATTTGTTATAGTGAATCTATTTGTTAAACATGTATTTATTGAATGTAATGATTGATTAGAAAATTTTTATTCGTAATGATTATTTTTAAAAAAAATATCAATGTCAATTTTTTTAATAAATTCCCCTATATTCATAGAAATAATCCATTGTCATACATGGAGTTTAATAAAAAACAATATGGACCATTTAGTTATTTTATGAATATTTGGACGAATATTATAGATTCTCAAAAAAATTACTATGAATTAAAAATAATGATTTATTTGAATTGTATTAAAAAATATTCATACTATTTTTGTACTAAATAAATTACCCACAGAAACATATTAATCATTGTAATTTTTTTAGTACTCACCCAATGGATTTAATATTTATTTCATGCAAATTTTAATATGTGTAACAATTATTGTTTCTTATATTCATAGTTAAAATATCATATGAAGATTATTTATAAGAAAAATTAACTTATCGCTATTTATTGATCATGAAGAAATAATTTTTCACTTAGAGAAAAAACATTACAGTATTATGGATATATAATGGGTAAAATTATTCCAAAAAAGAATGAATAAATATTCCCTTTTTAAAATTAGATTTTCTTTTTATGAAGCCAATTTACACTTCAGGAATTGATATTTTGTTGTAAATATTACTATAGAACCCCAAAAATATTAAAATGAGAACCCCCATAGTGAATTATTTATTATTTAAAAAAAAATTCAATGAGAATAATATAACATATCTATAGAAAAAAAGATGATATCCCGACACTCAATTATTCCCCTTGTTGTGACCCTTTTCTAGGGTGTGTCCCCTAGATTTTTCGTACTGGTTTATTCTCCTAGTGGCCCACATAATCGATTTTCTATGGATGCTGTGTTAATTACAATGGGTATTAATCATTTAACACATCCATTATTGGTGTTATGGATTTTATCCATTGTGTTTTCTCTCCTGGTGTGTGTTTTTCCTGATTCGATTATCTGGAAATAGTCTCCTCAATTTCCATTCACGATCTTCTTCTTGGGATTAATTTAAGTTGGGGATTCCCCTTATTACGGTCTTTACATTTTATTCCTCTTCATCCATTTTCTCTCATCTATATTCTTTGCATCTTCTAAAATCATTGAGTGTATACTATTCTTCTCAATCATGTAGTTTGTGTGGTGATGACTGAGGTGTCTTTGGTATCTCAAGAGTTGAGGCCTATGGTTCTTCTTGTTGGAATGGATTCTCTATCTTTTCACATGATGTTGTTTTTATTGAGTCATGGTGGTTTTGTGTGTTCTCTAAGTTATATGGGTTTTATAATTTTCTGGGGTTCTATTTCCTTTGGTGTTTTGATCAAGAACTTGATACAGGTACATTGACTGTCCTGGAATTGGTTGGGGTTTGGTTGTCCTGGAATAGGTTGTGGTTGGATTCTAAGGCTTCAATCCACTCTTAATCTACTCAGGCTTCCAAATCCATTACTCCTTTCCTAGGAAGTCTATTTCGGGGTCATCAAGGATAAGATTGGCTATGATGTTTGAGTTTTAGATGGCATTTCCTAAGTCGTGTATAGTGTAGGGTTTTTATTGTGGTGTTGGATGATTCCAGTGGTGATCGGTGGTATTCCACATAGACCATGGACGTAGGGTTTTCATGTCTTCATAGTTATGAATTCAAAATTCATTATCTATATTGATGGATCTTGAATTATGTTTTTTAGTTGGATTTTATTTGGGATGTTACTGTAGTTGAATTTTCTGATTGGATGTTGGTATCTGAATCAGAGGTCATTTTTATGATGGTTCTCACTAAACACTTAAATGTGATTTTTTTTCTTGAATGTAAAAATATTTACATGGAGTAATATAATATTCCATCATATTATTATAGGATGCATATTTATACCATTTTTTACTCATTTTAATTTTTGATAAAAATAAATATATATTATATTATATCTTGGAAATAAATTTAAACATATAGGAAAAATAAAAAATGAATAAATTATTATATCGAGATCCCCATAAAAATAGATGTGAACTAAAACTTAAATCAAAAGTCTTATAAAATAAATTGACAAATTTATTTAATAATTACTATTTTTTACAATTTAAAACTTTTTCATGATCATTTAATTTTCTATCATTTAATTTCATGGGGAAATTGTGGTTGGTGTAATTCTCCTCAATCATAGAGATGTTAATTTCCCAATAGAATTTCATTTTTTCATTTGTGGTAATACCGTTTTGAGAAAAATATATTGGAATTTAATTTTTTTCTTGTAACACCTGTAAAATATTTTTTTGGGTGTGTTTTAAGGCATTGATAATGAAATATGTGTTCAAGATGGGGGCAAAGGGATGATAGAAGTTCTTGGATATAGTAGAGAGTTTATAATGGAAATTCATGCCATGAAACAAGGATTCCTAATGTAAAATATTGGGATAGGAGTATCCACATACTTTATTGGTTCACAATGTGATCAATCATTTAATATAGTTAAAATAATCCAATCTGTTTAAAAAAATCGTCCAACCCCCACTATTTTTGATTAGAAGAAAGCATGCAAGAGGACCGCTAGCAGGTTCTCCTTAGCGCACCTACCCCTCAATAAGCGGTGGTTCAGGGTGGTACTTTATGGATATTCCTAGTTTGTTATTTCAATAAAGTCTCATTATTATCATTTTTTTGGATATTAATAAGAAAAATCAGATTTCGGTTAGTGTTTGGTGTGATTTTCACTATATCATGGTGGAATTGGATGAAATAAATTGGGTATTCATGCACAGTGGATAGGGGAAGAACAGATGATAAATATACACATCATTCCTCATGTTTTCAGGTTTTGTATACACTAAAATGATTTTATTTTTGGATTTTTATAATTTATATGATTTTGATGGTTTATTTTTTTTATATTGATAGGGATTTTCATCTGGATGTTTAAACAGGTGCATATCAGACTAGTTTGTGGTTAGTTAAGGTTCTTATGTGACAACAATTATTTTTTGAGATGTTCACAAATTATTTTTAATTGAAATATATTTAATAGATATTTATTTATGGTTATAATTTTTTTTGTCGTATGAAATGTGATTTGTGATCAAGTTGTTATATGAGCTTGAGGGAGGCATGCCTAGGCATGGAAGAGGATAATAAAGCATTATGATGACGATAAATCCTTATCAAAGGTAAGATTCCTCATTGATAAAATATCATATGTAAATTTATGTGTGACTTTCCATCTACAAGAATGATTCCAATGTTTTTTATTGTAGATATATATCTAGGGTGGCTAAGTATAATATTTTGGATGGTTTTGGATCTCTTATGATTGTGATATGTTCTCTTAAACACTTGATTAATTTGGAATTTACTGGAGACAATATCGCTAATGGGATAAATAGACTATTTAGTTGTTGAGGGTCTATTGGTGGCCTCTGAGTGTGATATTTTATGGTGATTGATTTTTCAATTTAATTATCAATGAGATATCCCATTGGATATGTGAGATAATACCCTAGTGTGGGTTGTTGGAATTTTTGAGAAATTGCATCAAGATTCTGAGTGGCTTAGATGATGGTGTCCTATTATGGTACATCAGTGGAATGTCCCAATCTATTAAAGGATATTTATTTGGGATGACTAATTTTCTAGTAGGCATGGGTTATAGGGGCCATCATGAAGTAATATCAATGAATGGTGATGGATGTGAGAAATTATGAATGAGATATGGTCTTGATGGGTAAGGAGGACCAAGATGGTTCACTTATGTGTGAGATGAGACATTTTTTGGTGAGGGGATATGTTTTATTTGACTAGAACTAGGGGATTAATAAGGATATCTATGTTTTTGGGATTAATGACATCGGTTCTCACAAGTTCGTATGTCCTCCCCAATGTATGTGGGGATATGTCGGTGTTCATGTAACCTCCCTATATTGTATGAAGCATTGATGGTGTTTTGTGACCTCCCTAGAGTCTATGGGTATGGGTTAGTTTAATGACAGTTCCATACTATATTGATTATTATTTCGACAACCATTCCTAAGGACACATGTGATTGTGTCTATGAAGAATATCATTATTTAGGTATTCATCGGTTAGGAAACGTAGTGGTTGGTGGGTCAAGGTGTGACATGAGATGAGACTGATGGGTCTTACTAATGGATTAAATAATGGGTTGGGGATTTTGGAGGTATGACCATGTTCAGTGTGTTCATGTATTGGATCTATGTTTTAGATTATACCCCAACATTGTGACTTCAGATGGTCTGATCATCGATAATGTGGCATGTGATAATGAGACTAAAATGTTATTTCTAACATTGAATAGACAAAGTTATGATCACATGCCATGATAGCCTAGATAGAGCATGTGTATAAGATATATAATGGGTCACAGTCCATGCATATCATTTGATGTCCATGTTTCTTATGTGATATTTTTATTTTCCATCATTCATATAAGTATATTATAAATCATACTTCAGGAATTTTTGAGACAAAAATGATATTCATTTATCAAACCCTACATTGGATCCCCAGAACATGTGAAAATTATAAATTTACTTTTAGGATGTGCAAAATTTAAATAAGGTATCCAGCTTGAAAATCATGACAGTATTTAGAGAAAGGGTGATTAAGGAAAGAGGACGGTAATATGTCTTGAATTTTAGCGTGTGTGTGTCTGTAGTATTCGATGTTTTCATTTTATTTTGGATTATCCTAATATAATTATGATTATATATTTTTTTGGAAAATAATTAATGTTTTTTATCATAGTTTCTTATTAGTTACCCATACGCTGATTTTTGGGATGTATGTTTAATTGATATTTCAATTTTTATGACTCTAAGTCAAGGTAATAATATAAAAAAATCATATATATTTGTATCCCCACTAGATACGAACTTCATATGTTAGGCCCTCTCAGATAGCAGTAATCCTCTTTTTTATGGGGAAGTTCTCTTAGGGTCATGTGTCCACTATAGAATAGGAATTGATAAGAGTAAAATAAATAGAAATTTATAATATGATACCACATATTTCATTTCATTTAATTATTTTTGGATATGGAAGAAATCTGGTCATGGTATGTATCATAGAATGTTATGGATGGCAGAAGGGTGATTCAGGTACACTATTGGGAAGGAAATTCCCCATTACCTATGGTATGAGATTGATGTTCATGGTTTGTGCTATTATGATTGGGATATTTTATTTATCACCATGAGTTTACAATATAATTTATTTAATGTTTTTGGATCATGTAATAGTGGTAGAGTAACATGAACAAGCATTATGATTAATCATGTAGGTATCACATGACTTTTTATGGAATGTATATAATTGGTTTGTTGATGAATGAATTTAGATTTTTAAATTGTTAACAATTACAATTACAACATTTTCAGACATAATTAATCCATGTAATTACACATATCCAAATCATAATATTTAATTCCTAGGGTAAGTCATTTTTATCATAGCATAGTTAATTTTTTATTTAGAAGAAATATTTGTTCCACAACTAAAGGATTCAATGGTTTCCATAGTGGCTTGGTGTTTTCATTGAATTAAATAGAGATGAAACCCTCAGGGGATTAATAAAATAATTTACTACTTATGGAATCATCCAAGGATGTGAAATTATTTTCTATTGGATGAGATTTTAGTTTCATGTGTTTTTAACAATAAAAAATATGTTGTTTTCCCTTATAGCATCATGGTGGATTCTACTTAATCAATGTTGGGGGATGTGTGAAAATTATGGTGGGTTTTAGAAATAGAATAAAAAATTATTTAGAATTTATAATTTTAATAGATTAGAGGGTTTTGGGAATTGAGTATTGGATGAATGAGTATGATTAATTGTATTCATTTTCATCTGGTTTTCATGATGCACTATTGTGGAGCATTGTGGGATCATGAGAATATAATTTTATTTTAGAATTGTGCATGGATGATTTGTGGGGTTTTGATAAATGTATTCATTAATGATATTAATCAATTTTATAGAGTTGTGTTGAGGACACGTAGGTTTGATGCGACTGACATCTATTTCATGCATGATTAATGGTTTAGACATATGACCCGATATTAAATGGGACACCCCTCATCAAATACTGAATTTTGGTGAGAAATTAGGTCACATAGTAGTGTGAAACCATTTTTTTATCGTATCAATTCGAGACATGGGTGATAAAAAGTGGGAATAATCCTAATTAATTTTTTTTCCATCGAGATTGAGGATAATTGTTGTTGAGGTTTTTTTAGAAAGGTCATGGGGTGTGGGGGTGGTGTGATGTAGATATTTATAGTACAAAATTGTTTTGAAAATCCTTGATCGGGAAATGAGTGGCTAAATTAGAATATTTTTTTAAGGATAAACAATAGAGATTCTATGATAATTTTTGTGGTGAGACACTTTTAGGAATTGAGGCTAATGGTGTTTTGTGAGTTACGAGATATCACTTGGATATAGGAGGTGTCGTAAAATATAAACTAGGGTAATATTATCAAATATTTCAATGATTGTTCCATGATATGTATTGTATTGGAGTTATGATAATTTCATAATAAAATCAGTAGATTTGAAGTATTGGGTCCCATTAGGGTATGTTATATAGGGTCACTATATGTAATGTCATATAGTTGAGTGAACCACATTGTAATTTTTTGGATATCATTATAGCTGAGTTAAAACTATGGTGGTTGGTGTTTTTTTAGTGATCAGGTATGACCCGGATTGTAATATACTATCATTAAATGAAAAAACTGATAGATCAGGGGTTGGGAATAATGGTTGTTTGTGTTATTTTTATTGGGGAAACAATATCTTAATAGTGGGTAGTGTTGTCAGCCATGGGTAAAAATTTTCATGTTTTATCTTTCATGAATGTAGTGAGGCATCTCAGTGGATGATTGAGGAGATACTGGGGTTTTAATGTGTCTAATGATCTGTTGATATTTTACTCAACATAATTTATTGGATTAGAAGTTCAAATTAGACAGTGGTTCGAGTTGTTAAATCAAAACATATCTAGAGTGGTGTCTGTGATCTGAGTGTCAGTCATATTAGAGTTATGATTGTTATTAGAGTGATAGCATGAATACTGTTGTGGTTGGTTATGATAAAATAGTGGAATTACCATATGAGTCAGGTTTGGAATTTGATTTCTTTTATTAGTGTGTTTGATTGTGATTCTTGGGGGAATCAATGAATCCTAAGAAGGATCAAATGTTAATTGGTATTATTGAATGTTTTAGGGGGTGAAAATACGATCAGTCACATGTTCAGGTCGATAAACAATTTCAGGACTCGGTTTATAGGGTGAAAGGGTTTTTTCATTATTTTACGGGTAAAAATATAGTTCATCTCATGGTTCAAGTTATAAACCAGATTCTTCTTTTGGTTTATGGGGCAATCCCATTTAATAATGATATATTGTCGGTGAATAAACTCGAAAAACATATAGAAGTATTCTATTGTGAACAAATATTGTGAAGAAATAAAATATTATTTCTCTATTCATGGTTCATTTTGAGACACTTCCTGTGTGTTCATTGGTGAAAATGGTGAGTTTAAGGTAGTTATTTCTATTATAAATCATCATAGGATGTGACGTAGTGATATAGGAAGGGGTAAATAGTTGATTTATGACTGCTGTTGTTTCCTAAGATTGTACATTGTGAGAGGGGTGTTGTGTTAGGAGCATTGTGTGGTGCATGGTTAGTGGGTTAGTGGGATTCAAGTTGTTTTTTTATGTAGATGATTTCAATTGTATGAGCACCACTGCTTGGAATCATCCTCCATAAGAATGGAATTTTAGTGTGGGTCACCATACTCTTTGATATTAGTCTATTAATGACTCTATGGTTTTTTAAGAATGTGGGTGTAGTAACAACCATCGTCCAATTAGCATTGAATGTGAGTGGTGGGCTCTAGTTTGGGTGAATAGTGTTCTTTTGAGAATGCAGTTGTGTAGTAGAAGGGTTTATGATGTTTATAGATGTAATGTGGTGAGTTTTTGGGGAGTTGATGACCTGAATAGGTTAGGTGTCATGGTCTGAGGGTGAACATTAACTCCCATGGATGGGAAGCATTATGGAGACGAATTTTTAAGCACCCAGGCCATTACAGGTTGTAAATTGATAATAAAATTTAAATTTTTCCTTACTGAGTGTATATTTAGGAGAAATTCAAATCATAATGAGATTATGAGGGATTATTCACCAATAAGTGTTATTTTTTGTGACTTATAAGACCTATAACGGAGTCGTGTGGTTAGATAGAGTGCAATGGAAGGAAGAACATGATGTGATGCAGTTGATAGAGATTACTAGAAATTCATGTGGTTAAACATGGATTAATGGTGTCAAACTTAAACAATAATTATATCCCACTAACATGGTGTTTCATAGATTAAAACATAGGTTCCTTCCAATAAAATACTTGAATACCTTCTTAGAAACAATTCCCACCACCCATTGCTTTCTGACGAGCGACGCATGCCTGGGATGGATGATAACAAGCTCTCACCACACCCATACCCTCACTATATGGGGTAGTACTGAGTCATTACTAATGTTAATTCTATATATTTCAATCCCTCTACTTATCCTTATTTTAATTTAAATATCCTAAACCAGATCGAATTTATGTTATGTTTTGGTGTCGATTCCATTAGAACATGGTGGAATTGATTAAAATCTAAGGAGATTTCATCTGAAGTGGATAAATGAGGACCTAACATACTTTCAAAACACTAATTATTGTGTTTTTAGTTGAGGTAGGAAACCTCGTTAATTTTATTTTATTTTTTAGAAAAATCCGATGAATGTGATTATTGGTCGATCATCAGGTGATACTATCTTTTACGGATATGATTCGAAAGGTGTGTTGTGGATATTATGGGTGGGGATAATTGAGGTTCCTGTGCAATGATATTTTTTAATAATTTTTCATACCTTTATTTTTCTTTAATTAATATTATGAAATTATTTATATATGGTTATAGTCAATTTATCATCACATTTGATGGAATATAGGAGTTGGGTGGTAGTATGAACATGGAAGAGGCATGTATAGGCTTGAATGAGGCTTGACATAACATGGTGAGGATTGTAATTCCGTGATTAATGTAGGTGGTCCCTTTAATTTGAAATCATATTCATTTTTATCTATGAAAATTAAAATTCATGCATGATTCATGAGTTCTTGTAGAGTTCATATATATTGGGAGTTTCCAATGAGAAGATATAATAAAATGTTTAGTGACCAATTATTGGGATAGGTTTTCATTTTCACATGTTTAATATAGATTCTCTGGATAGATATATCTACGAGTGGATAATTTTTAATTTTGTTTCATGATGGATCATGGGAGGTCTTGTTGTGTTATACTTGATGGTGAGGGGTTCCCTCTAAGAGATGAACTAAAATATTTCTCTTAAGAGAAATGAGATGAGAACCAATAGTCAGACAATGGAATTTTTTGGGACGTGTAATTATGATGAATGTGGGACTAGCGTGTCATGATAAGGTATAATCCTTGAGTAGTAGGACCTAGAGTGTTATGAGATCTAAATAGGGGATGTGGATGAGTCCATGATGTCCAGGTCAGATGAGACATCGAGTACTGTTATTAATAAAGTGGTACATGCATACAATATGGTCAATGAAAAAAGGCCATGATGGTTCTAGAAGACCTAATCTGTTCTCTAATTAGGGAGGTGAGTTGTAATGTGGTGAGGGGATAAGTGTCATAATATTATAACTCATGGATTAGTCTGCATGTTTTGTGATAGGCTACTCTCTTAGTCTTATTGCATGTTCTTATGACCTCCCAATAGTCTATAGGGATGGTTCAGTGTGCTTGTGACATCCCTAGAGTATTTAGGGATGGCTTAGTGTGGTTAGGACCTCCACAGAGATTCTGAGGATCAGTAAGTGTGATATGTCCTCCCTAATGTTAGTGGCAAATGATAATTATAATTAGTGTTCCATATTCATTATATTATTGGGTCAAGGACCTTGCATGATGATTTTCAACACCCCATTATTTATTAGTATGTTATTTTTTCAAAGTAATTCAATAACTAGCTAATCAAGTAACACTGAGTTCGAGCGCACCACGACTTACCAAACTAGTTGATCAAATGTTGTTATAAATAGTAATGTCTTTATTTTGAATTATATATATTCCATACAAATTTTAACATCCATATTATGTGTCTCCTAGACAAAATATAAGAACAATTTCATTTTTTCAGATAAAGAAGTATTTTTCAGAAAATGAAATTTTACTGCCTTTTAATGGAGAACCCATTTTAAATACTATATTTGACACTTTTATGTATTCAATTTGACAAAATAAACTTCTTTTTTATAAATGAAACATAAAAATTTAGTTTCGATAAATTTTAGGTGTTTTCTAATAACTTCATATTTGGGAGAATAGTTGAAAATACTAAATTTTAATTGAAAAGAACATTTTTATTCAAAATAATTTATAGTGTTCAATTATACATTTTAATTGTTTGGATGTATAATTTGGATATATTTTTATTATTTAATATAATTTAGGTCCTCAAAATTAATTCCACATCTAAATTTGTCATAAACACATGTCAATATTTTGATAATTTTTAATTTTTAAAAAACATTTTTTTGGTTTTGACAACAAAAATTAATATTAATCTTATAAATTCAACTTATATGTTTTTAATTTGGTAAAATATACATCATTATTTACTTCATAATATCAAATTTATCTTAGGGTGAATTTTTGGTATTTTTCTGAAAACCATCAATTTTTGATGAACAGTGAAAAACACTACGTTATTATTTAAAACCGACTTTTTTTAAAATAATTTTTTTTATTTAAATTTATTTTAAGACAAATATATATATAATACCAATATATGTTTAATATAATTCATTGATATCCTTTTATTACAAAATTAGATGTATAAAATTTTATTGAACCTTTTAACGTTTTTTTACCCACCTTCCTGGAGCATTTAAAAAATTTGCATAAAAGATAATTTTTCCGCTTCTGTGTGTTTAATTTAAAAAATATGAGAGATATAGTTTACATCAATAATTATAATTTGGTTCAATAAGATGAAAATAATTTCAGATGAATAGAATGTTTTGACTTTTATTCATAACGGTTAAAAGTAAAAATGGTAATTAAGGGTAAAAATGATATTATAATTACCTTAACACAAGACCAAATTCTATTGTATAAGTGTAATTCGACAACAAAAAACATTTGAATAAAATATTATCCTCTTTCGTCCACATGGATTAGATTAGGACATTAATTATTAATTTATTTAAAGAAGAGTTAGAAGTGTTAAATTCAAAGTGTAATAACTAAACCATTTTTAATATAGTGTAACACACAAAATAAATTAAAATATTAATATTAATTAGAGAGATAAAAATATTTCCTACATAATTTATTTTATTTATAATTTTTATACATTATATAATTTAATTTATTTATGACACAATGATAATTCAGTAATAGAATTTTTAATGAAATATTAAAATAATTGATATTATAAATATCCAAATAAATTTAAATTGATACTTATGATGAATTACACTAATTTTATTGGTTAATATGACATGATATGGTTGATTAGATAAATTTTTCTTGAAGTGATAAGGTTCTTATGACTTTCACAAAAACAAAATAACAAACAGTGTCAAAATTAACCTAAATTCATTTTTAAAACAAATACTCTATTATTGGTTAATATAATATTCCAAAAAACTAAGGTTTACAGAAAGGGAATAAATATTTATAAATATGTCATTAATGAACAATTATAGGTTCTCTTGTAAATTTAGAGTTATTTTTTTAACCATATAGTGTAAGAATACAAGAAGATAGAGTAAAAGTTTAACTATTAAACTGAGAGTTAAATCTAAATGATAAGGTTAAAATGGCAACATAAACATGACTAAAATCTATTTTCTTGAGATAATATAGACACATAACCACATAAGGCTAGAAATTAATTCATATGTATCCATTATAAAAAAGAATATGATTGTATAATAAATCAATATTTTAATCTATTCTTAAAGTGACCCTCACCCCTCTTATAAAAGGGCACTTCCCCTTCTCTCAAAATCACACCTCCAAAGTCATTTGTCTCAGCCAAGCCCTACCCAAATATCCTCTCAACATCCCTCACATAATCCTATAGACTATACATTGATCATAAATCCAACCTAAGAATTCCTTCTAATCAACTCAAAATGAAACAATTGAAAAAGAGATAATAATTTCAGCACCCTCTTTCACATTCGTTTCTTCTCCCACTTCCTCTTTCTGTGTCGTTTCCATAAAAAATTAATTACTCCATTACCTACTAAATATTTTGATGTTATTATAAATATGATACAACCATATTCTCTATTTTATCCATCTGATAAATGGCAATGTCACCATACCTGTGTATGTACGGCTTACCGTCTCCAAGTCATGGTGTAGTTTGTTATTCAAACACTTCATTATTTGGATTGGTATAATAAGGAGTATAACTGATTTAAATATAAATTATAACATGTTAATGATTATTTATATATTATATAACATCCAGTTACAAAATATTTCACCATTAATATATTTATATTTCAGCTAATGCGCACGTACAGATTACCGTCTCCACGAACGTGATAAGATTCATTCTCCATCGTAATCATTCAAGTATAATTTTTATTTTATGATTAAAAATAACTTTTAAGAACATAATATAATTCTGGATATGAATCAAATAAATCCTATCCATAACAATCATGGCTTATGTAACCACACATATGAAGGAAAATTGATCAATTAACACCCAAAACAAAGATATTACTAAAATATTATCAACAAAAAAAATAGTGGAAGATCATATATGAAATATTATTTATGTATATGATTCTTGTGTAATTTTATAATAATTATTTATCTATTACACCAGAGGTAAACGTACCACGACTAAGGAAAAGTACAAGGTAAGGTTTAATTTCACAATCTTTTTATTATCCGAGGTTGTTTTTATGTATGTATCTACTGAGACATATTTACTATCAATTTCCATGTTTAATAAAAGAGTTTTCAAAAGGATTCATTTTAAGGGACTTTTTTACCAATACATAATTTTAAATGTTTTAATGTTTTATTCTTTTAAACCTTTCTCATTATGTTCTATGTTATCAAAATGGGTTTTAAGGATTTAAATATATGGACATGAATGTTTTTAAAATGTTAATTCATTTCAAAACATTCGATGTGTTATGGGACACTTTGATTTAAAAATGTATCTAAAAGTCTTCCTTTCTAAATTTCATGATATTTACATGTTTTCTTGTAAAATGGATATTTCTCTCAAAGTGTTTTACAAATCATTTTCACCTATGTTAATATCCTTTGATGGATTTTAAATTTCATTGAAGTTGATTTATTATGATACAAATCACCCATATTGTATTCATTGTTTTGTGATTTGTTTGACTGTGGATGTGTAATTTTTATACCATTAATGGTTTATCGATAAAGTATTGAAACTTAGTTTGCTAGTTTTTATATGAATGTGTATATTATGTTTAATTCATTTTATATATGGAATGCATTGGAAATATTAAGTGACGGGTGTAGCCCGCTATAGCCCCTCGATGCATTGGTTGGTATCATGAGACAAAATAGTGTCTTGGCACAAGGCCTTAACAAAATATTATTTGTAGTCATGGAACATGTCCCTAACTACATGGTTGTGAATTTTGGTATTATGAATTCCATCATTATGAAATTGGCAATTGATATTTCATGTGATTATTCGACTAGAAGAATATTCTTGTTAATAAAAAAGGTATTGTTTTATTTATATTTTCCATATTATTCATATGTTTATGTTTAGAAGGATTTTCTTTTAGTTTATACATTTTATTAAATGTTTCTGTTTTTTTATGAATTTTTCCACTATATTGTTATCCTTACTAAGCATCTGATCTCACCCATTTCTTTTGTTTTATTTTCCTTGAATTACATGATGTATATTATGATTGATAAGAAGGGTTAAAATAGGTGATTAATCTTGTTCTCAAAAGATCATTTATGTTTTGTTTTATGTTCTAATGAGTAATGTAACGTTCATGTATGTAATCTATTTCCAAGACTTCTAAACTAATCAGTCATTCGGGACTTGATTCTTTGTAATCATTTAAATGTATTAAAATAATGCACCGACTCTGGGCTTTTAGGTTTGGGGCGTTATAGTTGGTATCAGGGAATGTTTATAAACAACCTTGGATGTAGATTTAGATAAACCCTGATCAGATAACATTACCCTAAGATAGACATTTAGGATTAGTTTAGAAATAACATCCTAGAATTTTGGTAATGTAGATGTTTTGTGTATTTTCAAAGCAATACATCCATTTCTGGATACGAGCAAGTAGAGGAAGCTCTAAAACAGATGTACCTAGGAGTAAAAAATTTGACAAGGAGTTTCATGCTTGACCCGAGGTATCCTGGTACATGAAAATGGTCCTTTTTGAACTCTTAGTTATGACACTCCAAGGGGATATGATTAAGATAATTCATATTTCAATATAAATTATTATTAAGGATTTTGGATTAAATACTTCTCAAAGGAAATTTCTTATGATTATAGAATATATTCACAATCTATTCAATTTACGTTAGTTATTCTACAAGTTTGTAATTATGAATTGTGATTCATAAACTAACCTAGTGTATTCCATTATATATAAATTTCACCTAGTTGAAGGAGTGAGACTTCCAGCCATACGCATGATCGAAAGATTAAGAAGGATCATATATTTCATGTTATTAAGAAAACATTTAAGAGCGAAATAGTCTCCCACGTATTCTCTTTATATGAAGAAATAGATTCATGTTTTAATAATATATGTAATGAATTCACTGATTCTTATGGCTTTTAAGGGATGAAAGAGATGAAAATGATGGATGTGAGAATGATGGATAAAGGGAAGATGGGAATGAAGGATTTTTCCATATGTTATAAATGTGGAAAGAATCTCCTTGGTAAATGACTGTATGGAATGAGAGTCTGTTATATGTGTGGAGAAAAATGATACCATGTACATTATTGAAAGGTTACGAAAAAGGTTTCAAATGTAAATGCTTCATCATCAAGGTGTTGGGACACTACGCAAATCAATTTCCAAATCATCAGCGTATACCCCATATTATGTTATTAGATAATAATAAAGTTATGATGCTACCGATGATGAAGAGAAATGATTGCAGTTCATATGTTTTTATTAAATTATTGTGTCGTTTGAGTATTGTATTAATGATGTACATGTTATAAGAATTATAATGTATATATGGATTGTGCTGCAATACAATTTCATTAAAGACTTGAGATTGTGTGGAACCAAGAAAAGTGACTCAATAATAGGTACATTTTTTTGAAAATATATGATTGAGTGAATGATAAACAATAATATGGTTTTGATACTAAGGTAGCGATTTTGGAATAACATATGATTGATTTGGATAAATTATATTGGATATTCTTTAATACCTTGAAACTGATTAAATATTTTTATTTTCCATCATTGTTGGAGTTTACTACATTTTTGGGTAGAAGGAGTATATCTAGTATTCTATAGTGAATAAGGGAGCATGAATGTAATCAATAAGGTTTTATGGTAATTCAGGGTGATAAAGTGTTTTAAAATAATACACGATGATGGTATTCACATGTTATTACGTGGAAAAAGGATCTTCATTGAGTTTACCTTCCTTCTAATTTTTGGGCTGTGAGTTTGGATAGAATTATTTCGGATATGTCTAAAGGATCATATCAATTATGTTTGACATTGGATTCTATTGTTAAGGATAAATCATTTTTGAGATTATTATTGTATTTTCATAAAGAGGACAACCCGGAGGTCGGGCGATATCAGGTCGCGTCCGGAAAGGCCGCAAGACTTGAACCTACACCGGAAGTGAGATATGGGGGGATCACCTACTAGAAGTATATGTGATTTCCTAGTTTGTATAATATAGTTTTTTTTAATATTCGGATAAATGAATTATAAATTCATTGTTTTTGGAACCCTATACGATTTTGATTAATAAAATATTTTTGAATTATATTATCTTTTATAGTGAATGATGAGTTTGTGGTAGGAATTAGTTGATGGATTAATGTATACTTGTCATGTATAATTTTTCCCTCTTATTCTATGAATAAATAAATTCATAAAAATTAGGGAAATTATTTTAAATACAAAATTTTTTTATCGTAATACCTTATTTTTTATTCAACCATCGATATTTTAAATCACCATTGATTGATGGATTTAAGGAACACAATTTTACACTTGTTTGTGATTGATGACCTCAATCACTCCTTATAAATAATTACATTTTTCCTCCAATCATGTGTCCCTAATTTCCACCAATGTTCTACTAATAGAGATCATTATTTGGTGGTGAATTTTTCATTTCCCTTTCCGTCTTATTAAGACTAAATTTTATTAACCCAATTTTTGATGTGGTTTTCCCCCAAAGTTATTTTTCTATTTTTAATGTTATGTTTCAAAAGAAAAATTACAAATTGATAGAATGACATTTATTTAAGTAGGGGAGAATCTAACACACCATCATTTAATAGTACATTATTTCTTCAATGTAATTTAATAACATGTGTTACACGCAACATCGAGTTCGAGTACACCACAACATACCAAACTAGTAGTTCAAATTTTTTTATGAATTTTATTATCTACATTTTGAATTTTATATATTCCCTAAAAATGTTAACATCCATTTTATGTGTTTCTTAGCTATAATATAAGAACAAATTCATTTTTTCAGATAATGTAAGTATTTTTCCAAAAATTGAATTTTACCACCTTTTAGTGGTGATCCCATTTTAAATCCAATATTTTACACTTTTATATATTCAATTAGAGAAAATGAAATTCTTCTTTAGAATCCGGACATAAAAATTTAGTTTTGAACTTTTTTTGGTGTTTTTCTGATAACTTTCATATTTGGGGGAATAGTCAAAAATAATAAATTCTAATTGAAAAAATTTTTTAATCCAAAAAATTTATAGTGTTCAATTATAAATTTGAATGGTTTGGAAGTATAATTACGTCATATTTTTTTCATTTAATACAATTAATTTTCTTAAAAGTAATTTTACATTTAAATTTGACATAAAATCTTTTCAATCTTTTGCTAGTTTTTTCTTAATAAAAACATGCATTTTGGTTTTGACAACAGAAATTAATTTTAAATTTATATATTCAACATAAATGTTTTTAATTTGGTAAAATAGACTTCATTTGTGAATTAATAATATCAAAATTAATTTAGGGAGAATTTTTGGAATTTTTCTGAAAACCAAAAATTTTTTATTAATAATGAAAAATACTACGCTAATATTTAAAACTGACATTTTATTTAAATAATTATTTATTTAATTTAAATTATTTTTAAGTAAAAATAGGTATATATAATACCTATATATGTTCAATATAATTCATTAGAGTCATTTTATAATAAAATTAAATGTTTAAATTTTTGTTGAACTGGTTAACGTTTTCTACCCACATTCTAGGAGCATTTGTAAATTTGTATAAAACATAATTTTACCACTTATGTGAGCTGAATTTAAAAAATCATAGAGAAAAAATTGACAGAAGTAATTAAAATTTATTTCAATAAGATGAATTTTTTTTAATAGTTACTTACCACATTTATTTACCACGATTAAAAGTAAATATGGTAACTAATGTTACAAATGATATTATAATAACCCTAACACATGTCCTATTTCTATTGTATAAGTGTAATTCGACCAAAACAACCTTATTTATAAAATATGATCCTATTTGGTCCACATGGATTAGACTCGTACATTTATTATTATTTAATTTAAAGAAGAGTAAAAAGTGTTAAATTCACAGTTTAATAACTAATCCATTTTTAATATTGGGTTACACATAATAAACATTCGAAGATAAATATTAATTATAAATATATAAATATATCCTAAATAATTGTATCTTATTTATATTTTATAAACATTAAATAATTTATTTTATTTATGACACAATGATGATGCAATAATTATCTTACTAATGAAATAATAAAAATAATTGATATGATAAATATCCAAGTAACTGTAAATTGAGACTTATTATGAATTCCACTAATTTTATAGGTTAATATGACATGTTAGGGTTCATTAGATATCTTTTTTCCGAAGTGATAATGTTTTTATGTCTTTCAAAAAATAAATTACCAAATTGTGTCTAAATTGACATAAATTAATTTTTAAAACATATATAATATTATTGGTTGATATAAGATTCCTAAAAATATAAGGTTCATACAATGCACTTAAATAATGATATATATGACATTAATGAACCACTTGAGGTTCTTTTGAAAGTTTATATTTTTTTAACCATATACTGTAAAAATACAATAAGACACAATAAATGTTAAACTATTAAAGTAAGAGTTAAATATAAAAGACAAGATTAAAATGGTAAACAAAACAAGTCTAAAACATATTGGATGAGATGATTTCGACCCATAAGAACGTAAGGCTCGAAATAAATTCATTTTTATCCAATATAAACAGAATATGATTGTATAATAAAATAATATTTTAATCTTTTCCTAAAGTGACCCTCACCTATCTTATAATAGGGAAAATCCCCTTATCTCAAAATCACACCTGCAAATCTTTTTGGCTCGGCCAACCCCTGACCAAATATACTCCAAAATTCCCTCAAATAAACCTATTTTCCTTACATTGATCATAAATACAACCTAAGGAGCACTTTTGATCTACTCGAAAGGATACACCCAAAGAAGAGGTAATAACATCACCTCCCACTTTCACGTTCTTTTCTACTTCCACTTCATATTTCATTGTTGTTTCCATATCAAAATAATATCTTCAGTACTTCCTATATATTGTAATGTTATTATAAATATGGTACAACCATATTCATTATTCTATCCATCCCATATGTGACAAATTCATCATACGTGTCTAGGTACGACTTACTGTCTCCGCCTCGTGGGGTAGTTTGTTATTCAAACGATTCATTATTTGGATGGGTATAATAATGAGTATAATTGACTTAAATAATACTTATAACATGGCAATGATTATTTATATATTATATACCATCCAATTACATACGATTTCAACATAAATATAATAATATTGTCGCTCGTGCGTACATACGGATTACTATCTCCATGAAAGCAATGAGGTTCATTCCCAATCATAATCATTCAATAATAATTTTCATTTTATGATTAAAAATAATGTTTAATAACTTAATATCATTATATATATGAATAAAATACATCTTATCCATAACATACCTGGCTTACATAACCAATCATATAAAAGAAAACAGATTAGTTAACACCCAAAACGATGATACTACTAAAATATTATTAACAAATCAATATTGGAAGATCATTTCTGATGTCATATTTATGTATATGATTATTGTATAATTTAATAACAATTATTTTTCTATTATACAGGAGGATAATTTACCCTCAACCAAGGAAAAGTACAATGTAGGGGTTAATTTCACAATATCTTTATTATCTGTGGCTGTTTTTACATAAGTATCTACTGTGACGTATTTATTGTCCATGTCCATGATTCATAAATGTGTTTTAAAAGAGATTAATTTTAAGGGACATTGTTACTAAAACATCATTGAAAATGTTTTAAATATTTATTCTTCTAATCCTTTTTCATTAATGTCTTATTTTTCAAAATCATATTTAAGGATTTATTTATATGGATATGATTGTTGTTGAAAAGTTAATTCCTTTAAAAATATTCAAAGTGTTATGGGACACTTTGACTCAAAATTTCCTTTAAATGTATTCCACTCTAATTGGGTGACATTTAAATTTTTTCATAAAAATTGGATATTTCCCTGAAAAAGATTTTAAAATCATTTTCATTTATGTCAACGTCCTTTGATGGATTTTAATCTTGTTTAAAGTTGATTTATTATGATACAAATCATCTATATTGTATTGAAGGTTTTTTGATATATTTGACTATGGATGTGTTATTTTTGTACCATTCATGGTTTGTAGATAAAGTATTGACATTAATTATGATAGTTTTAATACGAATGTTTATATTATTTTTAACCCATTTCATATAAGGAATGCATTGGAATTTGTAAGTGATGGGTGGAGCCCACTATACCTCCTCGATGAATTGGTAGGTCACCTAAGACAAATTAGTGTCTTGGTACAAGTCCTTGAAAAAATCATATTTTAATCTTGGTACAAGGCCTTGACTAGGTTGTTATTATGTCTGGCATTATTAATTCCTTCATTAGGGAATTGGCTATTGATATTACAAGTGATTATTCGACTAGTTGAATATCCATTGAATATGTAAATGGTTTTATTTTATTTATCCTTGGCATATAATGGTGGTTTTTATGTTTTAATGGATTTTGTTTTCATCTTATACATTGCCTTAAATGTTTATGCTTATTTATGAATGTTTCCTCTATATTTTTGTCCTTACTGATAATCCGAGCTCACCCCTTTGTTTTGATTTATTTTCACAGGATTCTAGGAATTGTATTATGATTGATAAGAATGGATACACTAGGGGATTAATGGCATTATCAAAGGATCAATTATGTAGTGTTTTATTTTCTATTGTGTAATTTAACGTTCATGTATGTATTCTATTTTCCAAGTCTACTAAACTGATCAGTCTTTTGGTAATTCATTCCTTGTAATCATAAGAATGTATTAAAATAATGCACCGACTCTGGGCTACTAGTGTTGGGGAATTACACGATTCTATTGTGGATGTGAATGAATTATTACATTCATTTAGTTATCTTATTTTGAGGGCTACCCAGGGGTTTGGGTCTTAGTGGGGCATTAGGCAAGACCAATGGGACTCTGTTATGTGACAAGGGATAGGTTGAGGATTATAGACATGTCACAGTACGCAGTTTATTTGTGTATTGGTTTGTGGTTTTGTACAACTATCATCATTGATTATTTTGGTATTAGATGGAAAAAAATAAAGTGGCATTAGATGATATAATAATAAGGTGGAACCCATCATGGAAAAAATTAGTGATGATTAGGTTCCATGGTATCCTTGTTATAAATGGGTTACTAGATACACAGTGATTAATTATTGTATGATTTGTACCTAATATCCTAGGGGAATATGTGAAATGTTCATTTTCTCATATACATTCAATTATATTATCACATATAATAAGGGAAATTGGTGAGACCCTAATTACAGGAATTTATCAATACGTATACAGGTAACCTTGTGTATGTGGAAACCTTACATTTTCATTCTGGTTTAGCATGTGACAATAAGTTGATTGTTCTACTAATTCTCATGAATATTTTCAGACCTATCATGTAAGGCCCCTTGGTAATTTATGTGGTAACATTTTTGAATGGCCTGAAAGCCTTATTTTTAATGATTTCATATAGTCCCCCATTCAAAGAATGATAGGTAACCGTTATAAGGCCCATTGACTAACTGAATTACATTACCTAGGGGGACCTATTAGGAATTCATCCAAGAAATGACTACATAGAAATTCCCCTCCCCAATTGGTATATCGTTAAGTCAGCTTCACAGCTTCGCATTACTTGTTTGTCTAATAATACATGTTCATAGATTTTTCTTCCTGGTTCCAATGGAATTTTCCATAAACTTCCATTCATACATATTGGGATAGCTTTGTTATGGGGAAACTGCATGTTTTGATTCCTCATCTAGAGTTAGTACCATTTGTCTATCTTGTTGTATCTTCACTATATGATCTGTATGAGGTTTCTCAAAGGCATTGAGGAAGTTCAAAGGCCTTGAGGTGTCCTGGAAGCCTTAACTAGCCGAAAGTCATTTAGTGGCCTTAAGGCCATATGGAATCACGGCACAATCTAGTGTCCTGAAGGTGAATATTTCAGGATACTATAGTATTGAACAATACCTTCTATAGTACCTTCTATAGTACCTTCTATAGTACCTGCTATAGTACCTGATACTCTACTTCAATAGTACCTAAAATATGCCTCTACATGGACTCGAACCTAGGTCTCATGGATGCTCCTGAATTTTGGGCTTACATTGTAATAAGTATTTACATAATGGGATTTTACTTGGATTTTCTATATGATTGCATTCTATATATTTATTACAATATTGTTTATTAATTATTCCTACACAAATTATTATAACAGATGATTTTATAATTTTTCCACCTTTTTGTAATAGTAATTTATGAGAATAGTATCCATGGTTCCTTTATTTGTCCCACTCCTCTAGTTCATAGCATCCAGTATATTGGTTTTCGAGGTTGATGTAATGTGGTGGCCCCTTCTAGGAACCGATCATATGTGTGAGGCTACATCGTTTGAGATGGAGGTGATTTTTAGGAAATACCTAGGCAACACAATGTATAATTAAACTACATTAAGAGGATATTTCATAAATTATAAGAAAATATCTCAGGAATAGTTATGAAAAGTGTTTATCAGCTATAAAATTTTCGAACATTTCACTGAATTTTAAAGATCGTTGATGGATGATTAAATAGTATTTCATTTTATTAAAATTATTATTTTTTATATATAGTTAACGAAAATTTTATAATTAATAAACTAAACTCGCCTAAAAACATTTTTATGGTATATATGTATATTTTGGTCGATATTTATAGTTTTTAGACAGATATAATACCTGAAAATTCCAAATAAATGTACGATTTGATGCAGTGGATCTTGAATCAACACCTTTCATAGATATTGCTAATTATTTTCCTTCATATTTTTTATGTATATACTATAGGATATTATAAAATGATTATCATGCATGCAGGATGTTATTAAATTTTTTTAATATATAGTTTCGGATAAATTATCATAAAGTTACATATATTTAGGATTCTATATTATTTATAGATGATAAATTAATTTTGGATGATTAAATATGATAATATTATTATGGGAATTTTTAATTTTGATATTTATTCCCATTTAATATTACTTCTATTTTTTTAGATATTTTTTATAAATACTGTGAGAGGAATTTTGGAAATAATATTTTATGTAAAATGGTATTTATCAAGATCAAATTAGGTATTTTAAATCATTAATTTTTAAATATAAAAATGAGGATTTTTTATTTTAATAGATTATTTTTACAGTGATTGTTTTTTTATTTTTCATTAATACACATACATTTTAAATTATGAACAATTTTTATAAAAATTAGTATTCAAAAATATATGGGATTTTAAATTGATCTTTTTTTGAATCATCAAATGGAGAAATTGAAACAATTTATATTTTTACCAAAATGGTGGTCATGGATGCATATTATTATTTTTAGAAAAAGTAACATACTCTATAGTTTTTCATGGTTTAATGATAGTATTTTATTATGATTAACGTTTTCAGAAATTTTATATATAATTAGTTTCAAAGGTAAAACATTTTTTCTATATTATGGATATATATTAAAATAATTGGATTTGAAGCTGAATATATAGATGAGTGATGACATGCTCTATATGATAGGTGACATTTTTTATGACTTAAATCAGTTGGGTCTCTATCACTGGAATCCGAATTTTATTATGGTATTGAATCATCAGGGGGTGCCTAGAAACATTTGTGTGTCCTGGTTAATTATTTTCATTATATTTTATCAATGGTTAGAGTGATGTGGATTTTCACAAAGGCTATTAAATGAAGAATATATTCAACTTTATTTGTATGTTAACGCAAAAAGAGTGAAATCTTGAGAAATTTTTTATATGGAATCATTGTTTTGGGGTAAAATGTTTTCTTATACAATTGTTAGTAAAAAAATTAAATATTTTATTTTATTTTATTCAAATTTTGTTATGAATGATCTATTTAGAGTTTATATTAAAATATTTGAAAAAATTATTCATTAAAATATATTTGAGTCATTGGAATATTATACAATGTTTTTTACACATCCATTACCTAAGCAACACATATATAAATATATTCCTTTTTCTATTGATATTGGTAATTAGAAGACATCTTCATTTATTATTGGAGTGAATAAAATCACAATATAACGATATGGGTATGAATTTTATGGTTTATTAGATATAGATATTTGAAATATATCATTTATATTTTCCATTTAGACATTGTAACATTTTTTCTCATTAACACTGTGTACAATAATTGGGATTTTTTAAATTTTTCATTTTTTGTTATTGTGAAAACGTTTTATTAAAATGTTTATAAAATTTTCACATGGAAAAACTGGATCCTTTATTTATTTAAATGAAAACAATGATATTTATAAATTTTTATTTTTATGTAATTAATAATTGACTGATGATACGGTAATCAAGTATAAAGAATATGTATTAGCAACATAAAGTCCATAAAAAAATAAATTGACCACAATTTATATTGTGAATCAAATAATTATTGGGGTATTTGAAAATTTTTAGACAGATTAATCTTATATAAATGGTTATTAAGATAGAAAATTAGGCATTCAGTTATAATATATCAACTTTACATACACTTAATCTTTCTTTCCCTTAATAAACCTCGAAAATTAGATTTAATGATAATTTCTCTATGGAATAATTAAAGTAGGATTTTCTTATTGATTCTTTCTCTATGATATTAGATGGTAATTTTTCTCCCCATTATATTGTATGGTATTTTGAGAGATTTTATGATAACCCATCTAATTTGGTACATTTTATTTAAATTACATAATTTTTAATTTTATTTTCAATTTAAATTAAAATAAATTTTAATTTTTTGATATTTCAATTGTGAGAAATCATTTTTTCAAAATAAATTATCAATAATTTCAAGAAAAATTTGATTTTCTAGGGAAATTATGGATTTTTATCATTATTTCAATGAAATAAAAAATCAATATCTGTTGATTAAATTAATTATTTTCATATGGATGATTGTATTATATTAAAATATTATTGATGAAATAATATATATTGAAAATTTTCAATGATATTTGATGTTGTTATATTTTAAAAATTTGTATTTTTCTATGAATTATCATTACTTTTTACTGAAAATTGGAACGTTGATAAAATTATATGGTTTTGATTTATATATTGGTTTTGGAAACAAATTAATTATTTTCAAACCCTTTCTCTTAAAAAAGTGGTTGATTGTATTATAAATTATAGGGAGTCTGTGTAATCATATGATAAATGGTCATAATTATAAGGTATTATATATTGAATCTAGTTTCTTTTTTCATGGTAGTTTATCGATATTGTTTGATTGGAGTGTAAACATTGGGTTGGGGATGACATCATCCATACACGGTACATAATGAGTGATAAATCATACTAGTTGGATTCTAGTCAATAGCTATGTTTAGATCTACTATTGGATTGAATGATCAAATTTTTAAAAGATACATATTTTTCTAAATTATATAATCATTTATTCATTACTTTGGAATAATAAATTTTTAACTTAAAATAATTTTCTTTTACTCTATGTTTCATATGATAATAATTTTTAAATTGTTTTCTTTAAATTATTATATGAATTAAATATATTTTCTTTACCAAAAATGGATATTTAATTTTATATTTTACATATTCATATAATTATATTATGTCCATTAGTGAAATCCTTCCACATTTTTTTCACCGAGTACATGTATAAAAAGGTACATTTTTAGACTGTGGTAAACTTGTTGTAGGTTAAGGGAAGACACAATTAATTGTTAGTGGGGTGTTTTAGTTCCTTATATATATATATATATTTAGTTGACAGATCAATATCTATTTATATTGGAGTACTATAATTTAATTTTTCCTCTTAAATGAATTGATTAGTCATTATTACATGGCCCACAGGTTTTTCATTATATTACACAAAATTTAAAATTTTCATATAATTAATATATTTTTTAACTTTTTTCATGACATTAGTTTAAAATTTTGTTTATATGTATTTAAATCATTACCTAGGAGTTTTATTTAATCCCCTAACACTAGTATCCCACTTTAGAGATTTATAAACATGATTGATGGTATATAAAAACACTTATTTGGGTTATGATATTTGTTTATTTGGGTTGGGGTGTAGAAATAGAATTTAAAAAATTATAAATAAAAATTTAAAATGCATCAAATACAATAGATATTGAAGAAGAAAAATATAATATTAAATAAAATTTTCATATAATCTACCATATACTTATGTTTGGAAATATAATTCAAAGGATAAATATTCTCATAACAGGGAAATAAATCCATAGATATTAATTTAAAAATAGATTGTGGCTAAGGAAAATTGAATATTAATGATCATAACACTACCCAAGTTAATATTATACCTCATTTACATCATCTTGATAATGATCTGAAATCTAGAATTTAGACAAACAAATTTTTATTCCTAAATGATGTAAATATATTTATTGATGAAATTGTTTCGACTGATATGGGACATGACATCTGTTATAATAATAATAAAATTAAAAATGGTGATTTATATAATTATATATTAAAATGGATATTATTTGATTATTAGTTGAAATATAAATTATAATTTTGTTCTAAACAATAGATTTATTAGTTATTAAACACCAAAAAAGAAATTAATGTTTTGGATATAAATGGATATCATTGTGAAAAAATATTGAAAATAATGTTATTTTATAAACAATAAATGGTCAGTTTATATGTTTTTTCATTATAGTTAAATATTATTTATAAATAATCATTTTATCTATAAAGACATGTTTCAATCTTTTACAATTTCAAGACACTTATTCTACATGAATAACATAAATTATACTAAATGGATAATCTGATTATGTAATTATATAGTAACATTGAAAATGTTTTTATATGGAAATCCCAAATGTGATTAGGATGAACCAAAACATGTTCAAAATGTTCATATCATTTATTAATTAGGTTAAAAATTATTCATACACTTATATAATAAATATATCAGCAAATATGTTGTATCATATTTTTAGTGACAATTTTATGAAAATTGTTTTTTAAAAGACATAATTTATTTGTGTTCTGGTTAATATTGTATGGATCATAATATGCCCACAATTAAATAAGTGTTGATTATTTAATCTTATTAGGACTAGTAGTGATATTTATAAGGTTAGAAATTAATTAAATAATATATTTCAAAATAATGGATTTGGGAGAATACTGTTATTCTATATGATGTATATTTAAAGTCATGAATAATGAATTTGTATTAGTTAATCGTGATATAGAAAAAATAATAATTTATTTATATGGATATTTGATTTGTAAAAATTAAATAATTTATCAATTGGTGAATAAATATCATTTTTCATGGTATGACAAAAAATAAAGGATAAAATAATGTTATCAAATGAGTTTATAGAATAAGTCGTTGAAATGAAAAAATGGTATTATATCACAGTGTCCGATCTCATTGGTTTTCTTAAAAATACTTCAAAAATAATGAAAAATTGGTTATTAGAGAAAATATTATAAATTATTATTCACTACTAATTATATGGCGTGAATATTACCTTTTTCTCATACATGAATTGATATTATTGATGTGGTTAGAATACATATTTTACCTCATTGGATAGTATTTAACGAAGATTCAGTATTGATGTAAAAATTGTGTATAATTTTTAGCATATACCATTGAATCAATGGTAAACCTCAGAATATCCTACCATTATCAAATAAATTTTTTTTATAAATTGAAAATCCTCCCATTATTGGACATATTGAGGTCATACACACTAGGAACTCAATTATGTATTTTTATACGTATACATTTTTGTGAAATAAAAATTAAAATAGTTTTATTCAAGAAAATAATGAAATTATATAGTGTTTGAACAAGAAATGAAATTTTACTCTTCAATTTCTTTTCAATATATTGATAGGAAACTATTTGTTATATAAACATTACATTGAAAATGTGTAATTTTTTAGAAATTTAGAGACAAAACATGTAATATTATAGTTGAAAGAAGTGTTATGTGGATAACTGAATGACAAACATGGGATTTAAAGTTAGAGATCAATTATTATTTAGTATTTCTCCATTGAAATAATAGATAAGGAGATTAAATAAATTAGAACTAATTAAATGAATATATTATATTTTAAATATTATAGTGAAATTTAATATTTTCACATTGGTTATCTATGACATGTTATATTTATGTGGAACTAAATATATCCCTTAATTTTATTTACAAGGAAGTATATATCACGTCTAACCAAAATAAATTTCATTAAAAATGTCTGTCTAGGTTCTATAGAATCAAATAATGCTGAGTCAGTAAATATTCATTAATATAAAATAGATAAACAAGTCAAGTTTGATAACTGGGAAAGTAGAGGTACTATACAAAAAATAAATAAATAAGTATATGAAATAGGATATTAATGTAATAATGATAAATATTTATCCAATATTGGACATGGATTTATATATGAAATTAAATTATAGCATGATATTATTTAATATGGGGGAAAAGTAATATTTCATTTCCATTAATGAAACAAATATAATATATTTATCAAACTATCAATAAGAGAAATATTTATTTTCATTCAACTATATTGGTAACGGTAATGTGAATTAGGGATTTATGGGGATAGTATAAAATATATGGGATAAGTAAAAGATAGGAGGATGTATGGACAACAACCTTCATGGCTAGTAATGCACATAAGGCAGTTATCCATAAGGGCAGAGGTTGATACTATGTAAGTTTTCAATATTTTAAATGGATAGATATGTGTGTAATTATGTCCTTACATCATCATGGAATGTATTTAAAATGGAGGGGTTCATTCACTTTTTTTAGTTTATTGAGTATACATGAGAATGAAACCATTAGTTGTATTTATTGTTGTATAATAGGTTGTCCCTCACTCGATATATCACGATCTAATAGAGGGGGATCCTCATCAGGACCCTTCATTTGGGGATGGACCAAGTATTATATGTCAACTAGTTCTTAGGCATATCGATGGGGAAAATCAGGTGGTACCAACCATGTGGGTTGGTCCCCATAGGTTTAGGTAACATAGCCTAGAATGTATTAAGATAGAATAGCTGGGTCGGGGCTACCCAACAAGAACATTTTGTACTGCATGGGAACATATTCATCCCTATATGGGCATATGCGAGGCACCCGCATACATGTGTTTCACTACTCCATGTGACATGTGGTTCCCCATAGGTAACACCACATGGGTAGGAATCATATTTCATGGAATTATTTTATCATTTTCATGGGTATTTTAGTTTTATCATGTATATAAAATTTCCTATGTTATTTTTCAAATATATTATAAATGGTGTGTAATGTTATTGTATTTAGGGAATTATTTTAAATAATATTGATATATATGGGAAATAGATTTGTAGAACTTATGAAGTTGTCTTAGTGTGATAATTGGAGTATACAGGGGACAGTACCTCTATCAGCTGCTATGTTCTAATCCAATGAGATGTTTCCTTTTTGAAATTATTATGTTAATACCATATCATATATATACCATTCAATTTTTTTTTAGAGCTATTTTTCCACTCCATAATATATACGGATGTGAGTTTATAATATGCATTCTCAGGTTAGTGTATAGATTCTCTTCTGACTGGGTTGTATAGAGAGAAAAAATTTCCTATATTCTGGTTTCTCCCCCATATAAGGAATTCCCATGTGGTTTTGATATAAAGAGTTATTACATGTTAATTTTGGAGTTCAATTTCAGAGAAATCCAAGGGTTCGCATATATATTCTATGTATAGTGTCAGGAAAAGGAGAATAGTAATTCCATAACTCTTTATACTGATACATGAACTATGATACATAGTGGGTTCCCCTTAGTAGATTCTAATAGAAATGAGGAATAATGGATATGAAAATTGGATTCCTTACTTCTTATTATTTCCCTAGACCCCTTGAACTACATTTGAGGTGAAATGTGTTGCTGATTTATCAGATTTAGACTTCATAGGCATTCGATACTCTAAGAATCCCTAGTTTCCCATGAGACTCAGACATTCATGGGTTATATTCAATATTATTAAGACTCTTACATGTACTAGTGACTTTTTAAGCATGATAACATCTACATAGTCTTTCATTTTCATTTTCATGGATATTTCCAATATTGGGTTTCACATGACATGTTTATTTTTTTCATTATGTTTTTGGTGAATTGTAATTAATATGTCTATAATTTCCATAAAAATATTTGATGGCAGCACGTGGTATGTGTGCATATAGTCAGAATAGGGCTCAGAAGTGGTTTTGTGGTCATGGAGAATTTGATTCATGTTTATAGATGACACCTAGAAGTTTTCATGTTAAGTGTGTGGATTGAGAATATTAATATACAAACGGTTGATAGTAATGTGTGTCATACATTCTTAGGGACATCCTTCATTTAGGAAAACATCAAATGGGCCAATTATATTTGTATTTCCTTTTTATGTATTGGGAATGTTTCTCTCCCATTTCACATTATGAGTTATATAGTGGTTTACCATTTTAGTACATAAAATTTCTCCTAGGATATATATATATATATTAGTTAGAATTATTTAACATCCAAATATTATATTGGAATATATAGTTATGTGAATTTTAAACACGTGTAATAGGCTATAACCTCAAATTAAATGAGAACTTCTTATTTAATGATTTTCACTAGATCACGGCCTATTGTAGGTGGTTTCGTGTTGAACTTTAAGCTTAAATCTATCTAGGAGGTGCCATGTGGGTCAGGATATATAAGATTGGAAATAAATATGGTATTTCCTAGTAATTGAATTTGTATTAATGTATCATATGTGCACGGATGAAAATATACTGTATCTTTTTTATGAAATATCATGTTCATTTTTTAATACAGGGAAAAAAATGTTGGTATAATGACCCACATATCCACACACTAGTTCATTTATAACGTTCATGTTTTCATAATACCTTTAGGCCCTATTTTTAGAAAACAATGACAAGGCAATCATCTTATAAAATCGGGTAATTTATTTATGTTTTCATGATTTATGTATATATATATATATACATATATATATTCTTTTTTTACTCTACTATAACTGTTTAATTTCAAATATAATAATGTAGAAACACATTTAATATTGAGATTTAGGGGACATGGAGTACCCATTCCTAGTAATGGACCTCTTCTTATTGAAATGATGAGGATAAGGATTCAATTCTAAGGTCCTATACTTTCTATTTAACCTCATATACATTGGTTTAAACATTGGTTATATGAAAATATTGAATGTTATATGACTCCCACGTCTATGGATAGTTATTCGATTATGAAAGGGTTTTTATTTTTTATTATAAATAGGAAATGCGGCCCTATTTCTAATAAATGGTTGAGGGTTATTCACAAACCTCAATCAGAGATAAAAAATCCCCTGTTTTCTCATAGTAAAAGATAATCGTTTAGGGAATTAGATAGAGTTTTTGTATTTTTATATACTAGTCATGTATAGAGTATGTTTTTGTGTAATGATATAAAATATATCGTAATTTCATGAGGTGATATTGATGATTGGGTGATAGAAATTTGGATGGATTTTGATAATCTCATTTCAACAGGGCACATACATTTAATGAAGACAAGTTTATTTTTGTAATACATTAAAAATACATAATATTTATAAATCCATGAGACAATAATTAAATGGTTTATGATTGCACCCATCATTAGAATGGAGTTATTTTGGGATATTGAACCCTCAGAATGGTTAACATGACCATATTAGTGTATCAATTCAGGCCCTATGGATTGTAGCATATTCCTATATATGTTTTAAAATATAATGTCATGAGATAAGTGGTTCATTAAGAGACTCTATAGGATATGTTAATGACCCCTTGTCTTGATTTAATTTAAAACCTCCTGTGAAATGTCATCTCAGTGTTCATTGTATGTTTAGTATACTTGGATAATATTCACACAATATGATGTAACAAGTTAACATTAATCCTAATGACAACAAGGTTTATTCCATGAATGAACCTATATATTGAACAATGTGTTGATATCAAATACATCCTCATTATAGGCCTTATAATCTTCCAAGAAACAATTTTTTGAGTGAAAAACTAGTGAGATAAAAATCAAATATGTATGATGCATTGGTTTTCTCACATATTCCAAACCCTTATTTAGTTCATGTTGCAAACTTTCAGAATTTTTAGATGATTAATGAGTTAGATTGATATGGAAATGGCTCAATAGATGTTGTACAATATATGATTTATATGTTCGATATTTAAACCATTTTACTAGTTGACAAACACATGATTATTCTATATACATCATATATTAATATGTTGTAGTTTTTATTAGAACTCCAATTCATAACCTTCTCATCTAGATAATATCCTTGGATAGTGATTTTTCTTCACCCACCACTTGTAGTGATGTGAGATAATTATATTCAATCATGGAGATATTTTTTTTCATTGTTCAATTTATAAATTTCATATATTTTTTGATTATTTTTATATAAAAGATTCATTAAGATATGTGGTCACCCATGTTTTTAGTGGTCGGCCTCTCGAAGTGGGTGAGATGAGTAGAACCAATCCCTTTTGGATATGTTGATTATTTCCCATTCGATGGAATGCGTGGTCAATGTGAAATTTTGGTGGATGATAAATTCATTCAATGTGAATATTGATGAATAAACATATTATTTTTAGAGATAACTCATCAATTTTATATTTTAAGATATCGAAATATGCATTGCAATATATTTTGAAGATTGTGTTTCTATTATTAGTGTAGTGGGATTAATTGTTATATTACAACATTCATGGAAATTATGAAGTACATCATTATTTCTATCTACTAATAGTTTATATTGTTAGGAAATTATAATATTACCCTAATCATTCAATATCATATAAGTTGGTGTTTGTGAAATTAATTGTTGTAGAAGCTAATGAGATATAAATAGTGAAGCACAAAAATTTTAGTTGATACTAATAGTTGAGGACTTTATGAATGAATGATAGAGTAGGTGCATAGATTGATTGTTATAGGGAGATGAATCATTTATGGAGAGATAATTTCTCTCATTCGATTTATAGTGGTCTGCCCACACCCCTCCCCTATATGAGATAAGTTCATGGTGGAAATGTATAATTGGTTGTTATACTTTACCAGACCATCCAATGTGATATAACAAAAGGGAAACCTGTATGTTGTTATGTATATAGACTACACTGATAAATGTTTATTAGTTTACTCTCATTGTATGTCCTTATATTTAGAAGGGAAATTTGATAAGACAACTACCATGTATAACACTACCCACTATGTGGTTTTTCCAGTGCGCCCTTTAGGGATATTCCAATTAAATGTTATCTCTTTATATACTCTAGAGAAGGATGTTTCGTCAAGAATTCAATAATTTTCATCACTACTAAAATTTTTATATTTTAGTGTATTTTCATAAGATAAGGGTTATTTTAATGGATAGGGTTGTCTACTACGGATTATGGTTGAATGGGTAACCTGAAGGGTAGTTGTGTGTACTTATTAAATTTCATGAGTTTTTTTCTATTTCTAAATGCATTGGTTGGTAAATTATGTGGAAGGGTTGGGAAAATAAAACTATGGGACTTCCTTAGTATTTGTATGTGACATTGAAGATTAATGTGTGGAGGGAGGATAGCCATAAATAGTTTTGATAAAATTGGTAAAGACAACCAATTATGTTCTTGTTCTATGTGGGGACGAATTTGTTCATCTAGCTAGATAGTAGGATATTTTATAAAAGCAAACATGGGTCTAGGAGAATATAGTACCTTTAAGCTCTTCTTCTATCAATGTGACATCATAATGAAGCTCTATATGAAGGATTGTGGCATGGATAGGTTCATAAAATCGATATAGTGATACAATATAATGTGGGTACTGGATAACACTACTATAAGTATCATTGGTATTGAACACACATAAGATTGATGTTATGGGTTTTTGGATTTGATTCACCCCATGTGGTATCTCTACCTTATGATGATGTAATTTCTTTGGTGTAGTGGTTTGGAAGGGATCAAATAGAATAGATTCAAGATTCATCATGGTGTATGATTTGAGATTGTTGGAGAGGATGTGTTTACAAATGGAAGATAGTGTTTCCTTTCCTGGATAATGTGATTCCAGTACAATTAGTTCATGAAACTCCATTGGAAAATTAGGTAAATGTGATGAAAATCAATTCCTTCCAAATAATTTTTTATGAAATCACTGGTTGAGGAGTTTAAATGTTCTCCATTACAAGGATAAAAGTTTTATAGTGTCTGGTGTATAGTGACATGGGGTTTTAAAATTCTGTAGTTATCTTTTTTAGGGGTTTTAGATTCTTGGGAGCTCTATATATGTAAATTAGTATATTTAAAATTGAATAAGACTATATATTTATTATCCAACAGTTAAATTTATTTCAAGGTTTTCTGATTTCTCCCAAGCTGAGCAGACATGGAATTACGGTCTATGAAATTTGTTGATAAAAAAAATTTAATTATAAAAAACAATTTATAGCATATGGATGCTTATTATAAGGAATTATTATATTATTTTCAAATTGAGTCTGATATAAGAAATGAAAGATCATTCTTTCATTAGGAATGTAAAATTTTCCCATGGATTGGTATAATTGCTATTCAAATCATGGATCTCGTGAGTTATTTATCATTGGTGGACTGATTTATAATTCTTTAAGTTATTTTTTATGTATTTGTTATTAATTAAGGGGTATTAATTTTTCTTAATCCCATGAATTAATTCAGTATTAACAGATTTTCCACAATATTTAGAATTAACTTTATAAACCATATGACTTATGATTACAAGAAGAGAATATTTCTCAATAATATTCAAATAACTTTTTCCTAGGATCAATGATTAAAATAGAACATAGTGTAACAATAATAAATTATAAATCAATTTTTGATGAATTTATACTTTATTTTTATTTTTATCCATTATTTATAAATTTCAAATGGGAACTACTTATTTTAAAGGAATTTCACTCTTTGTGTATTATTATAGATACATTTATAAAAGTATATATATGTTATTCAAGTATAATTCATTGATCCAATAATGTTGGCAACCAATCATCGTGATCTACTTAGTGAATATTGATTTTGATTGGTAATTTCTTATGATCACGTAACCGTATATTTTTTCTTTAAGGTGTCAATGATTGATGGGGAAGTGGTCATAGTATCTTACACTCTCTATCACTCCTCTATATATGAAAATATATAATTATATCTTTTAATACCCTACCATTTAATATTTACAAATGACTTCCACTGACTTTATTATTTTCTAGGGGAAGAGTTACAAGGTGACTCTATGATAGTGGTGTGGTCAATTAACTATGATTCTCAATGTGGATTGTGAACATTAGTGTGCTTCAATAATATGAGGGGATGGGTGGTCACAACCACAATCATAGAAGGTTATTTTCACATGGAGTTCAATCATAATCATATATAGTGGGTTATAAATGATGATATAACCATCATCATAGCCAGTGGAGTAGGAAGGGGTGGATCATATATTTACTCATATGTCTATAACCTAGTTAGGGTAGACCCTTGGCAAGGAAATTCTTATAGAGGCCATCCCTGTTATTCATATAGGACTGAACATATGGGATGGTCCCTATGGGTCTGGGTTTGGTGGGTGTGTTGGTTAATATTTACTTAATCCTTGAAAACACATGTGAAATCAATCCCCTAAATAGGGAATCCGGTTAGGCATGAAGACAAGTTCTCGTTGATTTTCATTTTTCATGGTCAACGTAGGGAGAAGACATATGGATGGGGATCTAACATCATGCTGAATTTATTATAGTTTTAGAATGATTCTATTACGAGAAATTAAATATCTTATCTTATGAATAATTATGATTAGATAAAAATAGAGTGGCTTATTAGTCCATCTGGAGGTATTTTAATGGTTAGAATGTTGTACATTTCAATTAACCATGCACGACCAATGGCATATTTTAAGAATGATGATTACATAATTCAAGGGATAACATCACTCTTATATTCAATCTATTACTCTCATTGTATTTTTATTACATCCAATCTCATATGAGGTGTTACAATAAATGAGGCATGGGATCTCCTTTCTTGATCTAGGAGGTTATGGGTCTGGTTGTTTGGAAAGATATATTTTCTAGGCCTTGTAATAATACTCCAATTTTTTATAATCAAATTTAATTAACATTCCTTAATTCATATATCCCCCTCATATTCATCATTCATAGTTCATTGAGACTGAATGGTTATGTACCCCTGGTTTCTAGGTTCCATTCCTGAGCAGGGTGTGTGTTCCCCTATGGGTTCTTTTTAAATCATGTGTGATATGGAGGATAATAAATTGTTTTCATCTCCCAACTGATAATTGTATAATGGGGATCAGTGGGGTGTCCTTTTTGGATTTTAATTATAATGTGAAGAATGGATTACAAGGTCATATTATTCAATAATATTTTTTCCATTGGAACATTGAGGCTTCCATATAGGTGAAATGTAAAATTTTATAATGATTGTAGTCTTTGTTGATTTATAGTACCTTAAAAATACATAGTTAACCTTGAAAAACATACCATTATGGGTTAGATATGAGAATATTTTGATTCCTCAATGTGGTTGAGTATTATTTTGTTAGGGAATATCTATATATTCTTTCCCTAACTTCTTCCGGGATAAATTTTCATATTGACATTGACTTAACTTGTTTTTTTTTTTGAATTATTACTTTTGTAGAATAATAAATTGTATTTTTATAATCACTCACATATGGGATTTTGTCCCACTTGTGTTTTGTTTTTATATTTGAAACAGGGTTCCATGGTGGTCTTATGGTTGTGGATGTAGTGTGGAATTTAATAGGTGATGACTACTGCCGACCTTGGTATAGTGCTGATGGTGTATCATAGAGGACTAAAGGATTATTATAGTTGGAATCATACATTCAAGTATTATTATTTCATATAGAATTCCTAATATTATATGAATATTTTTTCCTTTTTTTGTTCGGTGTTTGACTTTATAATTTTACATTTTGAGTTATATTCATGATTAACATTATAAATCACATTGATTTTAAACTAAATTATGCATACATTATTGTTAGTGTCATTAAAAATTTATGTATGATTACTACCTTTGTGGTTGTGTAATGTGTATAGTTTTATCAAGACATGTCCTTCCATTATTTGAGATATAATACTTGGTGCTCCTAAACATCAAATGGAATATTAGTGAGAGGTTTTAAATTTCACTCTCACCTAACCTCTATTTAGGAAGGTTGAATGTGGATCGTAGAAGTTCAAGGCTTCCCCATGGTTTGTGTGTAAGGACCTGCCCCTGTTTCCTGGAGTCGGTGCCTTATTTTTATACATTAGCATAATAACAATGAATATGCATCCAAAATTTCAGAGTGGTTTAGGATATTTCGAAACAAGAGATATACATATGTTCATCATTAAAAATTGAAATTAAATACAATATATATGTTTTGTGGGGAATGTCAACAACTATATGTTTTTCCTTGCAGGTCTATCATAAAAAAATCTTCCTATTGTCCTGATAAAATGAAAATTAATAAAGGGGTGAGCTCAAGTTATTATTAAGGGTAAGCGATACAGTGGAATATTTCCTAAAAACATACACTAGGCAGAGTGAATAACTAAAATCACTTTCCTTTTAAAATAAACATGACCACATTATGGTAGGAATAAGAGATGAAAAAATAATGCCATAATAATACATAACCATGGGTATTATACTACTTGAATAACCATAGGATCATGAAATACTATCTTCATAGTGATGGAATTCATAATATGGGACATCATAACCATACTACCAAGGCCTCGTTCCAAGACAATAAATATTTATTTTGTGATGGCCTCATGCAATGAACAAAATTTGTCACAAGAGACCTACTGATGCACTGAGGGGATATAGAGGGTCCCACCAAACCCTTGATATGTTCAGTACATTACTCAAATTAATTAGGATAATCATAAACAACATATACATTAATATTGAAACTAATATATGAAATATAAATAACATTCCCTGAACATTAAACATAAACACTAACCCTTGGGAGAAAATTGGTGAATGGTTTTATGATAGCACATCCACAATAAAAATAATCACAAAACATTAAATTAAATAATTTAGAAGATATCATAAAATATTAATCCCAATAATACATAAGAATCAACATGACAGTTGAAATAGATGAAGATACTCTTATAAAATCATTGAGGAATTCTTAAGATAAATACTCATTAACATTGAAAGGAAGAGTTCATTTTGAAACATTTTTGTAAATAACTAGTAGGGATGCAAATTGTATTTCCAAAATAAAATTATAGATTTAATATAGATAATTATTTCCAGAAATAGATTATATAGTGCCCTTGAATATTGGTAAGAATTTGAGAAATCCTCTTGAATCGGGCTTGTATTAAGGGATGAGTTTTTGACTGATCCTTTTAAAACATATAACTACTTATAAATAAATGTAGGATTCTTGTTTTTACATATATATAAGACATTGTAAAATAATATATGAGTATTTAAAATAAATAAGGAAGATTTTAATAGAGTTAAGTAGAAAATAAGAGTAACCTCTGTAACACCCTGACCCTAGTTACCCAGAGTTGGTTCATTATTACATAACATTGGAATGATCACATAGGATCAAGTATCGAAAGACGGATTAGTTTAGTGGCCTTGGAAACACTATATACATTCATAAAGATTACATTACATCATAAAATGAAAACTAAAACAACATAGTCTTCATAGTCCACACTCACATCCCATCATACTATCCCTGCAGGTCATTCATAAAATTCTTCTTCACATCCTGGGAAAAATAAAACATAGAAAGGGGTGAGCTCAGATTCCCATTAAGGATACCAATATATAGGAATCATTCATAAATAATAATAAACATTTAAGGAAATGTATAACTAAAACAAAAGGCTTTTAAACATGAACATCAGAAAAATATGGCAGAAATAAAATGAAATAATTCCATTTACTTATTCATATAGATATTCTACTATTCGAATAACCACATTCAATATCAATAACCACTTTCAAAATGATGGAATTCATAATGCCAGAATATCATAATAACAGAGTCAAGGCCTCGTGTCAAGACTACAAATATGATTTTGTCTTGGTATTGTGCCAAGACACTAGTTTGTCTCATGAGACCTACTGATGCATCGGGGAGCTATAGTGGGCTCCAACCGTCACTTAATATGTCCAATGCATTCCTCATATGAAATGTTTGAAACATAACATAAACATTCGTATTAATACTAGCATATGAAATGTCAATACTTTATCCACAAACCATGAATGGTATAAAAATAGCACATCCATAGTCCAACATAACTCATTCGATACAACATGGAATATTGTATTGTATAAAATTAATCTTTATCGAGAATAAGAATGGATATTGACATAGATTAAAAAAATCACCAAACTATTGAGAGAAATATCACCCTTTTCTTGAAAACATTTAAAAGTCACCCTATTTTTCAAGAACCCATTTAAAATAGATTTTTGAATCAAAGTGTCCTATACCAATTTGAAACATTTAAAATGAATTTTTATTTGAAAACCTTAATGTCCATATAAATAAATCCTTAAAACCTTTTTTAAAACATGGACATTAATGAGAACGATTTAGAATAATAAATCTTCAAAACATTTTGAAATGATTTTTTAGTTAGAGTTCCTAACCCAAAGAGAGACACGTGAATACAAATAATTGTGGTGATAAATTCTTTTAATATCATGAGAATAAATGGGTTCATGATAAACTATGTCAAAGTACATTATATACACTATATAAAAGTGATTTGTTGTATAACAAATACGGAGTCTCGATGGAATGTAAATTGAGATGAAATATATCATAAAGGTCGTACACTTAGGTTAAGGATAAATCAACGACATAATTATGTTTGAAAATTGTAAATACACTCAATATGATTGGATATTAAGTGTAAGACAATAAATGGAAATTCACACATCTTTCTGTAAAAACAACCCCAATGAATTGGATGTTTAACTTAACAAATCGAGATTGAGTAAAAATTACTCCTATCAAGGTCATACCGATGAATTGAGATTTTATCAATGGAGTGATTATTTGTATCAAAAGTATATCCATAGAATGGGGAGTCGAAATTATGACATTATCAAATGAATACAGATTCCACACATATTCGCGGAGTAAAATAATCAATGAAATATGCATAAAGCTGAATGAGTGGAAATTGAAATTTAAAATTCCTTTATTGATTTGGTAACTTATGAAACATGTCACGACCTGACCCTACCCAGGCTCGAGCTGCAACTACCTCAAGCGCACCTCCATAGGCCAGGGGCTGGCGACCAGTGCCATAGGCAAAACAACTCGAGGAGACCTTTGCCTAAGTACATGTATAGACACACGCAACACACTCAATGAAAAAGTGCAGAGTAAAAGAAAAGACAAGAAGAGTAAAGTGCAACTTCTATATATAAACCACCAAAAGTGAATCGACCTCTAATCAGTACAAAGCATGTGCTGAAAGTAAACTAAAAAGAAAAGGGGAAAAACATAAACCCAACCAGAAAAGTGCCACAACCCGGCAATAGGTGAACAAAAAGTAAATAGTTGGAAGGGTCCCCCACCTAGAACCCCACTCCGACCACCGCATGCGGTTCACGCTCCTGAACTCCTAAGATCAACTGAAGTCATGACCAACCTGTCAGTCATCTAAAAGGGCACACCAAGTGCGGGCAAAGCCCAAGCAGGGGTGAGTATAAAAATACTCAGTGGGATACCCCGAAGGCCCAAAGGAGCAACAAAGGAGGTACCGAAGGGTGAGAAGTATAGAGAAACAGGAAAAGTAAAGGGGTAAAATCAAGAGATCAGTAAAGAGTACAGTAGAGAGTCCAGATCAACCCAACAAGAGAGAGGATGTAGACTCATCCAGACACAAGGAGCTAGAAATCGTAAGAAGATGAACTTATTGTCGAGTCTTCGCTACCTATAGAAGGAGAGTAGGCTTGTCCAACCACGAGAAGCTAGACACGGAAATCACATGGCATACCCCACGCATCTTTGCCTCTCTTGGAACGAGAGTAACCAAACCCAAGAAGTGGGTACAGGAACAAGGTATATACATATCCATATGCTCAATCAAGAATCCTGAACAAGATCTGTAAGGGGATCTCCATCCCGTAGCTCAGCCCAAGAAAGTGAGTAACCAACAGTCCCAGAAGTAAACACCATCGATGCCCAACATCCTGCACGTCTACCCCGAACTGAAATCAAGGGTCTCAAATCATCATACCCTGAAACTATCTGCTTTGGGCGGCACTGACTCGCCTGCACGGTTTTAGGTCACGTTGAAAGGACGTGTCTCGGTGGGGAAAGCACCCCTAATACTTGAGAGTTCTCGAGGTAAGTCAAACCACACCTCATCACTACCCCGCAGTCGAGAGGTCTCCACAATGTCGACAGGTGACCCCCTGCCCAGCCCCGCTGGATAGTCCCTAGAAGTCGACGGGTTCCCACTATAGGGAGACCCGACAAGATTCGACGAGTGCCACACTTCCCATTCCCGTAACAGGGTAATCCACTGGAGGGATACCAAGCTAATGTTTTCGAAGGGACCACTGCCCATCCCAGCTGGAGGTAACCCGGCATCAGGGACCACTACCCAGCCCAGCTGGAGCTAAGCCTAGCATCAGGGACCACTGCCCAGCCCAGCTGGAGGTAAGCCCGGAACCACTCTGGCCATCCGTACTGGATGGTACTGCTTGGTGAACAACACTGTACTAGCCATCCCATCTTGATGGTAACCCACTAGCCATCCCTACTGGATGGTACAACTGGTGATCCCTACTCGAAACAACCTTATCCCTGCTAGTGACAACCTCATCCCTATTGGAAAAATCCTCCTATGTAGAGGATCGGTGCCCGTGTAATGTGTTGGTCACACCGAATCCACAAGAACTCAACTAGGGAACACAAAGGAACGGGAGGAACACCTCGGTCCTCTCCAGGAAATCATGATCCAATCCACTAAGTCACTGTCAAATCGGACCGAGTCAACTCATCCCAGAAAGTTGGGGAAACACCCACACTATACGAACACCCGTAGTCGCCAATGGTGCCTTAGTCTAGTGAAAATGGCATGGTACTGAAACCCCTTAAAACTGAAGAATGGAGGAACCAAACCATCTATGTCGACCAAACGAGAACAGAACCAGGGGAAAACTCAACCCTGCTAGTCAACAGACGAGAATAGGACCAGGAGAAAACTCAACCCTACTGGTCAACAAACAAGAAAAAAGGAACCCTCTACGTTTCAACAGTTCAAAAGTACGCAAAGTAGAACAAGACACACACATAAGGCCCACAAGGCATGTGGGCCCAAGACAACTACAACCAAGCTCACCAACGTTCTTAGTTACAAACAACCACTTGTACCTACCATCATTCTCGCATACTCCCAGAGTATGCCACATCTCCATCCCAAAGGCTAACATGCACACGACCCCCAACGCCAACGCGAAGGCATAAACGTAACAAATCCAACATGCCACCTCATTGGCCCTGGCATAGCCAACTATATCTCTACAAGAACCAACATCACTCTCCCAGGAGTGAACGTGATCACACCTCAAGGGTCAGCTACAAACACTATAGAAGAACCGCCACGAGGCACCTTCACATTTCCACATTTAATAAGATCGCGCAAGAGGCTCCGCTCGCTTGAACAGATTACACCATGGTAATCCTCATGAAAAAACACACGAGATAGACTACTTACTCACCCGAAATGGTCAAGCGGTGAAAAATGTACTATTTACCGTAAACAACCCATGTGGGGCCCACCCCAAGATCCTAGAACTGAACATATGGATCACACCATTGTGATCCCCTCGGAAAAACACATGGGTTTGACTACTCAATCTCCCAAAATGGACACCCGATGAAAAGGTACTATTCACCATAGCCAGGTCGGGTGGGACCCATAGCACGTCCCCGAAAATGGTCAGGCGAACTGCGCCATCGCAATGCTCTCAGAAAAACACATCAAATTGACTGCATACAAGCGTGGAATAGATGTTCGGATAAAATGGTGTGTTCCCACATACCGATCATGAGCGGTGTTGTGTGGGACCCGCATCCTGGTTCCAAAACACTGCCAACAGATCGCACTATTGTGATCCTCTCGAAAAAGTACATAAGATGGACTATTCCGGTGTCCAAAACGGACACCTGGTGATAAATCATGAAATCACTGCCGACTCACAAAACGGCCCTCGTGGGACCCGCACCATCGTGCAGAATTAAAGCGGATAGAATGCGCCAATGCAATGCCCTCAGAAAAACACCCAAAACCGACTGCTTGCACACCCCGAACAGACGTCCGATGAAAAAGTTACAAAACACTACACACAGCTCAAAAGACTGGACGTGGGCCCACATATCAACTCTGGTATCAAGTCCCAAAACCACACTAGAAAACTCCATCTCAACTCTAGGGTTGCAATGCCACTGACGGTGCTCAAAACAGATGTCAGACGCGTCCGTGCCGTCCAAAACAAGATCCCCCCGGGAAAACGTCAAACCACTTAACATCGTGTCGCACCCCGAGCTCCATGTCTCAGGAATTAAAATTTCTTGAGACCATCTCAAATGGTTATTCTAAATTCATGGGACGTGTCGCCGCTGACGACACACAAATCTGATTAAAAGTTTGAGTTTTAGGAGCGTTTTAGTATTTAGGGACCGAAACAGGTGGGCCGGACCGGTTCTGCCGGCCCACCCGTACTCCGGAACTGCGGTCCACGGTTCACCTCGCGGACTGCCCCAAACCATAGGGATCTGCTCTGCCGGTCTAGTCTCCACATGGACCCACATGGTGTGGGAAATGTCTGCCGACCGAGGTCACAAAGACCCATGTCTTGTGCACCTCGTGCCCCAACTTGCACCCGCCGACGACCCCGGTCGCCACCTCTTCTGAAAGCCCGCCGCGCCCCCAGCTCCCCCGGCAACTCCACCTCAGCCAGCCGCACGCCGAAGCCCACAACTCCGCCGCCGCCTGAAAGACTCATGCCACTGCCGAAGCCCCTGCCGCCGCCGCTGGAACTCTCCGGTAAAAAACAAATAAATCTACCGGAAACTTCAAAAACCCGCAAACTTCGACGAGGGATTACGAGGTCCTCAGAACTCTGTTCTATGAACCGAAACAGGTGATGGAAATACCAGAACATATTCTATGCAGATAATGGATTCATTAGAAATTTATACCGCATTTCAATGAATATAATCAAATTCAAAGAGGGTGCAAAAATGAAAACGCAACGAAGCCTACCTCGCAGGGCTCCACCCAACGCTTCCCGCATGATCCAAGCCTTACCGGATAGATGGAGGAGAGTATGATGAAGGGAGGGATCCTTGGTTGAGCCTTCTTCCGCCAGAGAAAATGGATGGAGGAGGGGAGGGTGTTGGCTTAAGTAGAAATAAAAATTAATTTAATTAATTCTTTTTTTAATTACCCACGAAAGGACCCACCTCCGAAAATCTCGACGAGGACGAGATTAAGACTACACTAGGGTAAAAATCTCCTCCCGAGAACAACGACTTTCTAGGAATTTTAATCTGAGGCCTCATTCAAAAGTTATTAAACTCAACGCCTGAGGTCGACAAATTACGAGAATGCCCCTGGGGCCATTTTTCACTGACGACCCACGCCCGAAAAACTTATACTCCTCCTAGGGTAAACGACACGCTCTGAACTCAACGGTGACCTCAGTTTCCCCATCTAAGCAACTGTTTATGAGATACTGAGTTTAAACATTAAAGAGATAAATTAATTATTTAATTTATCCGTTTCACGTTCCGAAAGCGAGCGAGCGGTCCAAACGTCCCATGCCGACCTGTTTTATGTCATTCCTAGGGTGAACACCCCATCATGGCCCCATCCGTGAACTCAGATCTCTGATTTGAAACTCAGTTTAGAAGTTTTCCCATTTATTTGGCGTGTACAGTGTGAACGTATAGAAAATTAAATTACAGCCGCACCGGGGCTCGGAATCACACGCCGTCTGAAGGCACTGCTCTGGAATAACATCAAGAATATTACAAAGTATTTTTTATCTAAATAACGGGTTCTTACATCCTTACCTCCTTCAAAATTTTCTTCCCCGAAAAGCCAAACAATGGAACAACTCGGGGTACTCAGCCCGCAGCTGGCTCCGTCACACCCAGAAGAACTCATGCACAGCTCTGCGCCACCGCACACAAACCAAACGATTGGATCTATTCACACGAGGTCTTCCCTTGCTGATGACGTTCATAGGAGCATCGCACACATCTCCTCATGTGAGTCACGTGGGAGATGTCTTGGACCCAAACCATCCTTTGGGGTTAGGGAAATGTGGTAGGGAACCTCACCATCCCTTTGCACAGTCTCAAAAGGCCCGAAGGCTCGCAGGGGTAGCTCACCTCCCCGACTGAACCCTTATGTCGCACGTCGCGACTTGATACACCACCTGCACCTGGAATAAGGCCCAATGATTCCCTCCTTCAGAATATCCATATAGTGGGACACCAAAGGATATCTGGTCGTGCAAGGTTTCACAGTCGATGTATCCCAACCCATACACTGTTACACGCTCAGAGAGCGATGGAGTTGACGACATCGACTAAAGAGGAAGGTTACACACCTTCTACTCTACCAACACAGGGTTACATCCGACACCCTGCGTCACCCTAGTGACAACCCAAACAAGGAGCAGGGAGAAAATCATTTCATATATAGAGTCAAACAATTCTACTGCAAAATGTAGAAGAGTTGTAGAGAATACCACTTATCACCTCATGCTCTACAGGATCGTAGACATCCAAAGCTCGCTACTGTATGCGGTCCCAACTGTCAGCTCTCGGAGCCGGACGTGGACCGCCTAGTGGTGATGGGATGACCTCGTAAGGGCGTCCTCCACATCCTGCTCCTCCCTCACCTCTTCTAGCACCACCTCTCTGGGAGCTAATCCGATCATGACGCTGCCTCTGTCGTGGTGGTGAACCTGCTGCCTGCCTGATGCTCTCTGCAAGCCTGGTCAGGCAGTCTCGTGCCAAGTGACATCGCTCATCGCAAGCATTACACCGACTCTCTTTGGGTTGCAATAGTGACCTCCGGCGCCACTGTGTTGTATGACCATTCCCCTGAGTCCTGTCTTCAGAAAGCCACATGCGTTGAGGTTCTGCTTGCTGACGCCCGCCAGCTACAGTAGGCGTCTTGGCTCCAACATGCCTGCAGCCACCACAAACTCTGGAACGTGAGAGGAAGCTCTCTGTCACCAGCACATGCTCTAGCACCCTGGAATATGTGGAAATGCCCAAGGGTCCTATGACACCATGAATCTCTCTGTGGAGATCCTACTCAAACATCCGCACTAAGATGTTGTAGTCAGGGACCAGGTCGGGTAAAAGCGTGCACAGTATAAGAAACTAGCCACATACTGGGCCACCATCATCACTCCCTACTGCAACTATTGGAGCTCCTGAATCAGAACGAAGCGCATGTAGGAGGGGAAAAACTCCTCATGAAACAAAAAATGAATGTCTCCCCATGAAAGTGACGACTCGTCAAGAAACTGATTCACCAGACTCCATCAACGCCAAGCTGGTCCATGGAGAAAGTTGCTGGCCAAATCCACAGTAAGATCTGTCGGCATCTGCACAAGATGGAAAAGATGAACCATTGTCTCCAGCCAAACCTATTCTACCTAAGGGTCCAGCTCACCACTGATCCTCAGCGGTCTCTGTCACTAGAACTCACGGATCGCGCTCAACCTGTGCTCAAGCTCAGTCGGCTCTGCTGAAGTTGTCTGCTACTCAACAGGTGGGGGTGCTACTACTGGCCCAACTGGAGAAAGGGGATCGCATGACAGGTCTTGGACTGTGGCCTCGTAGCTCACAGGGTCGTCTTCTTGAACCAAAGCTGGTTTCCTCTCTCGTTGTCTTAATAGAAACCTCCTGGATATTATCAAGGAGTTCCGCGTTCAGATTAGCATATATGTATATAACTGTCACAACATTGGGGAGCTGACTCAAGAAGCACATTCAAATACTCAATCCTATATGATGCACAAACCAATTTTCCCTACAACAAGTGTCTCAGTATGCTGAGTCAACAAGCGGGTTATCAGGGTCATGGTGAATGGATATGTCATCCACTACACCACCACTGGACTCCCTGGCCTGAGAGCTGCTCTTGAGACACGTTGAAATAGTTTCCATAAATCCCAACCAATTCCTTTTAAGGACATCCGAACAACCCCCCAAGGAACGAACCACCTCTGATGCCACTTTTCCAAGACCCGACCCTACCCAGGATCAATCTGTAACTACCTCAAGCCCACCTCCATAGGTCAGGGGCTGGAGACCAGTGCTGATGGCACAAAAACATAGGGAGTCTTTTTCCTAAGTACATGTACACACACACACAACACACTGAACGGAAAAGTGCAGAGTAAAAGAATAGACAAGCAGAGTAAAGTGAAACTGCTATATATAAACCACCAAAAGTGCATCGACCTCTAATCTGTTCTAAGAAAGTGCTGAAAGTAAACTAAAAAGAAAAGGGAAAAACACGTTCCCACCTAGAATAGTGCCACAACTCGGCAACATGTGAACAAAAATTAAACATCTGGAAGGGTTCCCCACCTCGAACCTGACTCCGACCAACGCTCGCAGTCCACGCTCCTGAACTCCTAAGATCCACTGAATTCACGACCAACCTGTTTGTCGTCTGCAAGGGCACACCAAGTGCTGGAAAGGCCCAAGTACGGGTGAGTATAAAAATACTCAGTAGGATACCCCGAAGGCTTGAGGGAGAAATAAAAGAGGTACTGAAGGGTGAGCAGTAGAGAAAACAGGGAAAAGTAAAGGGGTACAACCAAGAGAGAAGTAAAAAGTACAGTAGAGAGTCCAGCTTAACCAAACAAGAGAAAGGAAGTAGACCCATCCAGACACAAGGAGATGGAAACGGTGAGAATATGAACTTCATGTCGAATCATCTCTACCTATAGTTGGAGAGTAGACTCGTCCAACCATGAGAATCTAGACATGTAATGCACGGGGCATACCCCGCATGTCTTCGCCTCTCCTAGAAGGAGTGTAACCAATCCCAAGAAGTGGGTACTGGATCAAGGTATATACATATCCATATGCTCAATCAAGAATCCCGAACAAGATCGTAAGGGTATCTCCACCCCGTAGATCATCCCAAGAAAGTGAGTAACCAACAGTCCTATAAGTAAAATCCATCGATGATCAGCATCCCGCACGTCTGCCTGAACTGCAAGTCAATTTGCTCAAATCACCGCAGCTTGAAACTATCCACTTTGGGCAGCACTGACTCACCCGCACGGTTTTAGGTAGCGTCGCAAGGACGCGTCTCGGTGGGGAAAGCGCCCATCGTAGTTGAGAGTTCTGGGGGTACATAAAACCACACCTCGTCACTAACCCGCATTTGAGAGGTCTCCTCAATGTCGACAGGCAACCACCTATCCAGCCCCGTTGGAGGGTCCCTTGAATTCGACGGCTTCCCACTATAGGGAGACCCGACAACAATTGATGGGTTCCACAATGCCCCGACCCGTAACAGGGTAATCCACTAGAGGGAGACCCAGCTAAAGTCATCTATGGGACCACTGCCCAGCCCAGCTGAAGGTAACCCGGCATCGGGGACCACTTCCCAGCCCGGCTGGAGGTAAGCCTGGCATCAGGGACCACTGCCCAGCCCAGCTAGAGGTAAGCCCGGAACCACTCTGGCCATCCCTACTGGATGGTACGGCTTGGTGAACACCATTGTATTGGCCATTCCAACTGGATGGTAACCCACTGGACATCCCTACTGGATGGTACAACTGGCGAGCCTTGCTCAAAACAACTTCAGCCCTGCTGGTAACAACCTCAGCCCTGCTGGAAACAACCACCTGGCTAGAGGATTATTTCCCTCGTAATGTGTTGGTCACATAGAATCTACAAGAACTCTACCAAGGAACACAAAAGAATAAGAGGAATTCCTCAGGCCTCTCAAGGCGATCACGCTCCAATCCACTGAGTCACTGTCGAAGGAGACCGAGTCAACTCTTCCCAAAAACTGGGGAAAACAACCACACTGTACGAACACCCGTAGTCACAAATGGTGCCACAGTCCGGTGGAAATGGTACGATACTGAAACCCCTTATAGGTGAAGAAAAGAGGAAGAAAACCATCTTTGTCGGCCAAACAAGTAAAAAACCAGGGGGAAACTCAACCCTGCTGGTCAACATATGAGAACAGGACCAGAGGAAAACTCAACCCTACTGGTCAACAAATGAGAACAAAGGAACCCTCTACGTCGCAAGAGGTCAAAAGTACGCAAAGCAGAACATGACATGCACATGGGTCCCACACGACGTGTGGCCCCAAGCCAACTCCATCCAAGCACACCAACATTCTCAGGTACAAACAACAACATGTACCTACTAGCGTTCTCACATACTCCCAGAGTATGCCACATCTTCAGCCCAAATGCTAACAAGCACACGGCCCCCAACGCCAACACAAAGGCATAAACGTAACAACTCCAACATTCCACCTCATTGGCCTAGGCATGACCAACTACATCTCTTCAAGCACCAACACCACTCTCCCAGGAGTAAATGCGATCACACGCCATGGGTCCGCTACAAACAAGGTAGAAGAACCGCCACAGGGCACCTTCACATTTCCACATTTAATAAGATCTTGCAAGAGGCTCCGCTCACCTGAACATATTACACCGTGGTAATCCTCACAAAAAAACATGCGAGATAGACTACTTACTCGCCCGAAACGGTCAACCGGTGAAAAATGTACTATTCACCGTAACCAACCTGTGTGGGGCCCACCCCAAGATCCCAAAACTGAACATACAGATCACACCACTATGATCCCCTCAGAAAAACACACAGGATGGACTACTCAATCACCCAAAATGGACACCCGGTGAAAAAGGTACTATTCACCGTAGCCAGGTTGGGTGGGACCCACATCATGTCCCCGAAAAAGGTCGGGCGAACTGCCCCATCACAATGCTCACGGAAAAACACGTCAAATTGGCTTCTTACTTTCCTGGAACAGATGTCCGGAGAAAAAGGCACATTACAACATACCGAACATGAAAGGTGCTGCGTGGGACCCGCATCCCTGTTCCAAAACGCTGCCAACAGATCACACCATTGCGAACCTCTCAAAAAAGTACACAAAATTGACTATTCACATTTCCAAAACAGACACCTGGTGGTAAAGTTGGAAATCACTGCCAACTCCTGAAATGACCCTCGTGGGGCCCGAACCATCGTGCAGAATTAAAGCGGGCAGACTGGGCCAATGCAATGCCCTCAGAAAAACACCCAAAATTGACTGCTCGCACACCCCGAACGGACGTCCGAGGAAAAAGATACAAAATGATTCATGCAGCTCAAAAGACATGTCATGGGGCCCATGCCTCAACCCCAGTATCAATGCCCAAAACCACACTAGAAAACTCTGGCTCAACGCCAGGGTCGCAACGCCACAGACGATGCTCAAAATGGACGTCGGACGCGTCCGTGCCGTCCAAAACAAGATCCCCCCGAGAAAACGTCAAACCACTTAACATCGTGTTGCGCCCTGAGCTCCTTGTTTCGGGAATTAAAAATTCCCGAGACCATCTCAAAAGGTTCTTCTCAATCCAAGGGATGTGTTGCCGCTAATGGCATGCGAATCTGATTTACGGTTTGAATTTTAGGAGCGTTTTAGTATTAAGGGAGCGAAACTGGTTGGCTGGGCCGGTTTGGCCATCCCACCCTTACTCTGGACCGGCGGTCCGCAGTTCACCGCACGGACCACCCTGAACCGCCCGGACCGGCTCGGCCGGTCCGGTCTCCACATGGACCCACATGGCGCGGGTCATGTCTGCCGATCGGGGTCACAAAGACCCCGGGTCTCCTGCACCTTGCTCCCAAACTGGCACCCGCCGACGACCCCGGCTGCCTCCTCTACTGAAGGCCCGCCGCGCCCCCAGCTCCCCCGGCTGCTCTACCTCAGCCAGCCGCATGCCGAAGCCTGCAACGCGGCCGCCGCCTGGAAGACATGTGTTGCCACCGATGCCCCTGTCGCCGCCGCGGGAGCTCGTCGGAAAAAAATAATCCGTATGAAACTTCAAAAACCCGCAAACTTCGACGACTGATTGTGATGTCCTTGGAACTGGGTTTTACGAACCGAAATAGGCGATGGAGAAACCATAACATAAGCTTTCCAGATAAGGGATTCGTTCTAAATTTAAATATCATTTCAATGATTATAATCAAATTCAAAGTGGGTGCGAAAATGAAAACGCAACGAAGCCTACCTCGGAGGGCTCCGCCCCGCGCTTCCCGAATTATCTGCGCCGTGCCGGAGAGATAGAGGAGAGGATATTGAAGGGAGGGATCCTTGGGTGAGCCTTCTTCCACCAGAGAAAATTGATGGAGGAGGGGAGGGTGTTGGCTTAAGTAGAAATAAAAATTAATTTAATTAATTCTTTTTAATTACCCACAAAAGGACCCACCTCTGAAAATCTCGATGGGGTCGAGGTTAAGCCTCCCCTAGGGTAAACACCACCTCCCGAGCAGAACAGAGGTCTCATAATTTTAATCTGAGGCCCTGTTCAAAAGTTATTAAAATCAACTCCTGAGGCTGCCAAATTACGAAAATGCCCCTACGGCCATTTTTCACTGACGGCCCGCGCCCACAATACTTATACTCCTCCTAGGGTAAATGGAATGCTACAAACTCCTGATGCCCTCAGTTTCCCCATCCGAGCCACCGTTTAAGAGATACTAAGTATAACCATTAAACGGATAAATTAATTATTTAATTTATATGTTTCACATTCCGAAAGCGAGCGAGGGGTCCAAACGTCCCATGGCGACATGATTTATGTCATTACTAGGGTAAACACCCCATTCCGGACCAATCCGTGCACTCAGATCTCTGATCTGAAACTCCGTTTAGGATTTATCACATCTTTTTGGCATGTCTAGTGTGAACGCACTGAAAATTTAATTTCGGCCACACAGGGGCTCGGAATCGCACGCCGTCTGAAGGCCCTGCTCTAGAATAACATCAAGAATATTCCAAAATCAATTGTAGCAAAAAATAATGTTCTTAAATCATTCCATACTTCAATATTTTCATCCCCAAAAAGAAAAACCAAGGAACAACTTGGGGTACTCATCTTGCACCTGGCACCTCCGTACCCAGAGGAACTCGTGCACAGCTCTACCCCACCGCACATAGACCAAATGATTGGATCCATTCATGGAAAGTCTAACCATGCCGATGAAATGCATAGTACCACGCACACATCTCCTCAGGTGAGTCACGTGGGAGACTTTGTTCACACAAACCAGCCTTTGGGGTTAGGGAAAGGCGGTAGGAAACCTCCACATCCATTTTCACGATCCCAAACGGTCCGAAGGCTCTCAGGGGTAGCTCACCTCCCCGACCGAACCCTTATGTCACACGTCACGACTAGAATCACTACCCGCATCTAGAACAAGGCCCGATGATTCCCTCCTTCAGAATATCGATATGGTATAACACCCAAGGATATCTGGCCGCGCAAGGTTTCACAGTCGATGTCTCTCAACCAAGACTCTCTTACACGCTCGGAGGGCGATGGAGTCAATGCCATCGACTAAAGAGGATGGTTACACACCTTCTACTCTACCAACATAGGGTTACATCCGACACCCTGCATCACCCTGGTGACAACTCAAAAAAGCAGCAGTGATAAATGAATTTCACAGACAGAGTCTAAAAATTCTACTGCAAAAAGTAGAAGAGCTGTAGAGCTTACCTCTTATCACCTCATGCTCTACAAGATCGTAGACATCCAAAGCTCGCGGCTTTCCATGGTCCCAACTGTCAGCTCCCAGAGCATGATGTGGACCACATAGTGGTGATGGGAAGACCTCATAAGGTCGTAATCCAATTCTAGCTCCTCCCGCTCCTCTGATAGCACAACCTATCTAGGCACTACTCTGATCAAGAAACTGCCTCTATCATGGTGGTGCACCTACTGCCTGCCCGAAGCTCTCTGCCTCTCTGGTCAGGCAGTCTCGCACTAGGTGACCTTGCCCTTCGCCAGCATAACACCAACTCTCTCTTGTTTGTACTAGTTCCCTCTGGTTCCACTGTGGTGTACGACCACTCCCCTGAGTCCGGTTGTCAGAAAGCCACATGCGTTGATCTTCTGCTTGCCGACGCCCGGTAGCTGCCGCAGGCATCTCGGCTCCAATGTGCATGCTGCCACCACCAACTCTAGAATGTGACTAGAAGCTCTCTGTAACCAGTGCCTTGTCCCGCACCCCGACATATGTAGAAATACCCAAGGGTACTATGACAGTATGAATCACTCGGCGGAGACCCTGCTCAAACTTCTGTGCTCAGATGTTGTATTCGTGGACTAAGTCCAGGTAAAAGAGTGCACGGTCTGCGAAACTATTCGCGTACTCAGCCACCGTCATCCCTCCCTCCTGAAACTGTAGGAGCTTCTGAATCTGAATAGAGCGGATGAAGGAGGGGCAAAACTCCTCATGAATAAACAACTGAAAGTCACGCCACGAAAGCGAAGAATCATCAAGAAACTGAGTCATCAGATTCCAAAAACGCCAAGACACTCCACAGAGACGGTTGGCGGCTAATGCCACCATAATATTTATCGGCGTCTGCACAAGCCTGAAAAGACAAACCACTGTCTCCAGCCAAACCTCTACTACCTGAGGGTCTATCTCACCACTGAACCTCAGCGGTCTCTATCGCTGGAACTCACAGAGAGTGCTCAACTTGCGCTTAAGCTCAGTCTACTCTACTGAAACATCCTGCTGCTCAACAAGTGGGGGTGCTGCTACAGGCCCACCTGGAGAAAGGGGCTCGCATGATGAGTCCTAGACTGTGGCCTCGTAGCTCACAGGGTCGTCGTCCTGAACCAAAGCTGGTATCCTGGATTGCTGTCTTCGCAGAAACATTTGGAATATTATCAAGGACTTTCGTGGTCAGATGAGCATATATGTATATAAAAGTCACAACAATGGGGATCTGACATAAGAAGGACAATCAAAGACTCAATACTATGTGATTCACAAACCAATTTTCCCTGCAACGAGTGTCCTAGCATGCCGAGTCAAGAAGCGGGTTATCAGGGTCCTGGTGAATGGATACGTCGGTCACCGCACCACCACTGGACTCCCTGGCCTGAGAGCTGCTCTCAAGACACGTTGACATCATTGCCCTAAATCCCAACCATTTCCTTTTAGTGACATCCGAACAACATCCCAAGGAACGAACCACCTCTGATTCCACTTTGTCACGACCTGACCCTACTCGAGCTCGAGCCGCAACAACCCCGAGCCCGCCTCCATAGGCCAGGGGCTGGCGACCAGTGCCGAATGCACAACAACTGGGGGAGGCCTTTGCCTATGTACATATATACACACACACACAGGCAACACACTCAATGCAAAAATGCAAAGTAAAAGAAAAGACTAGCAGAGTAAAGTGCAACGGCAATATACAAACCACCAAAAGTGAATCGACCTCTAATCAGTACAAAGAAATTGTTGAAAGTAAACTGAAATGAAAAGGGTAAAAACTTGCGCCCAACCAGAAAAGTGACACAACCCGACAACAGGTGAACAAAAGGTAAATATCTGGAAGGGTCCCCCACCAAGAACCCGACTCCGACCACCACACGCGGTCCACGCTCCTGAACTCCTAAGCTCCACTGAAGTCACAACCAACCTGTCCGTCCTCTACAAGGGCACACCAAGTGCGGTCAAAGCCCAAACAAGGGTGAGTATAAAAATACTAAGTAGGATACCCCATAGGCTCGAGGGAGCAACAAAGTAGGTACCAAAGGGTGAGTAGTAGAGCGAACAGTGAAATGTAAAGGGGTACAACCGAGAGAGCAGTAAAGAGTACATTAGAGATTCCAGCTCAACCCAACAAGAGAAAGGAAGTAGACTCATCTAGACATAAGGAGCTGGAAATGGTGAGAAGATGAACTTCTCGTTGAGTCTTCGCAACCTATAGGAGGAGATTGGAATCATCCAACCACGAGAAGCTAGACATGGAAATCACGTGGCATACCCCGCGCGTCATCGCCTCTCCTGGAAGGAGAGTATCCAAACCCAAGAAGTGGGTACTGGAACAAGGTATATACATATCCATATGATCAGTCATGAAGCCTAAAAAAGATCGTAAGGGGATCTCCATCCCATAGCTCAGCCCAAGAAAGTGAGTAACCAACAGTCCCAGAAGTAACACCATCGATGCCCAGCATCCCGCACGTCTTCCCCGAACTGCATGTCAAGGGTCTCAAATCACCACCCCTCGAAACTATCCGCTTTGGGAAACACTGACTCACTCGCATGGTTTTAGGTCACATCGCAAGGACATGTCTCGATGGGGAAAGCGCCCGTCGTACTTGAGAGTTCTGACGGCACGCCAAACCACACCTTGTCACTGCCCCACAATCGAGAGGTCTCCTTGAAGTCGATAGGCGACCCCCTGCCCAGCCCCACTGGAGGGTCCATGGAAGTTGACGGGTTCCCACTATAGGGAGACCAGGAAAGAGTCGATGGGTGCCACACTGCCCAGTCCCGTAATAGGGTAATCCATGGGAGGGTGACCCGGCTAAAGTCTTCGATGGGACCACTGCCCAAGACAGCTGGAGGTAACCCGGCATCGGGGACCACTTCCCATACTAGCTGGAGGTAAGCCCGACATTGGTGACCACTTCCCAACCTATCTGGAGGTAAGACTGGAACCACTCTTATCATCCTTACTGGATGGTAATGCTCAGAGAACATCGTTGTACTGGCCATCCCAGTTGGATGGTAACTCATTGGCCATCCCTGATGGATGGTACAACTGGCGAGCCTTGCTCGAAACAACCTCAGCCCTGCTGGTAACAACCTCAGGCCTGCAAAAAAAACTTCCTGGGAAGAGGATCGGTGCGGTCGTAATGTGTTGGTCACACCGAATCCACAAGAACTCTACCATGGAACGCGAAGGAACAGGAGGAACTCCCCGGGCCTCTCAAGGCGATCACGCTCAAATCCGTTGAGTCACTGTCAAAGCGGACCGAGTCAACTCATCCCAGAAAGTGTGGAAAACACCCACACTGAACGAACACCCGTAGTCACAAACAGTGCCACAGTCCGGTAAAAAGGGAACGATACTTAAACCCCTTACAACTAAAGAAAAGAGGAAACAAACCATCTCTGTCGGCCAGATGAGAACAGAACATTGGGAAAAATCAACCCTGTTGGTCAACAGACGAGAACAGGACCACGGGAAAACTCAACCCTACTGGTCAACAATTGAGAAAAAAGGAACCCTTGACGTCGCGAGTGGTCAAAATTACCAAAGAAGAACAAGGCACGCACATGTGGCCCACATGATGTGTGGCCCCAAGACAACTCCAACCAACCGCACCAACATTCTCAGGTACAAACAACCACATGTACCTACTAGCGTTCTCACATACTCCCAGAGTATGCCACGTCTCCAGCCCAAAGGCTAACACACACACGACCCACAACGCCAACGCGAAGGCGTAAATGTAACAACTCCATCTTGCCACCTCCTTGGCCCAGGGACGACCAACTACATCTCTTTCAGCACCAACATCACTCTCCCAGGAGTGAACGCGTTCACACACCAAGGGTCTGCTACAAACAAGGTAGAAGAACTGCCACATGGCCCCTTCACATTTCCACATTTAATAAGATCATGCAAGAGGCTCTTCTCGCATGAACAGATTACACTGTGCTAATCCTCATGAAAAAACACGCAAGATAAACTACAAACTTTCCCAAAATGGTCAATCGGTGAAAAAGGTACTATTCACCATAACCAACATGTGTGGGGCCCACCCCAAGATCCCGAAACTGAACATACGGATCACACCACTGCGATCCCCTCCGAAAAACACATGGGATTGACTATTCAATCGCCCAAAATGGGCACCTAGTGAAAAAGGTAATATTCACCGTAGCCAGTTCGGGTGGGACCCACACCACGTCCCTGAAAAACGTTGGCCGAACTGTGCCTTCGCAATGCTCTCGGAAAAAAATGTCAAATTTACTACTTACATGCATGGAACGGATGTCCAGAGAAAAAGGCGCATTCCAACATACCGAACATGAGAGGTGCTGCATGGGACCCGCATCCCAGTTCCAAAATGCTGCCAATGGATCGCACCATTGCGATCCTCCTGAAAAAGTACACAAGATGGACTATTCATTTGTCCAAAACGAACACCCGGTGATAAAGTTGGAAATCACCGCCAACTCCCGAAACAGCCCTTATGGGGCCCGCACCATCCTGCATAATTAAAGTGGGCGGACTTTGCCAATGTAATGCCCTCGGAAAAAACACCCAAAATCGACTGCTCACAAACCCCGAACAAACGCCCAATGAAAAGGTTACAAAACGCTGCACACAGCTCAAAAGACGGGCCATGGGGCCCATACCTCAACTCAGGTATCAATGCCCAAAACCACATTTGAAAACTCCATCTCAACGCCAGGGTCGCGACGCCATTGACGGTACTCAAAACGGACGTCAGACTCGTCTGCGCCATCCCAAACAAGATCCCCCCAGAAAAACGTCAAACCACTTAAAATCATGTCGCTCCCCGAGCACATTGTCTTGGGAATTAAATATTCCCAAGACTATCTCAAAAGGTTCGTCTCAATCCAAGGGACGTGTCGCCGCTGACGGCACACGAATCCGATTTACGGTTTTAGTTTTAGGAGCATTTTAGTATTTAGGGACTGAAAAGGTCCCGCCGGGCCGGTTCGGCCGGCCCCCCCTTACTCTCGACCGGTGGTCCGCGGTTCACCGCACGGACCTCCCCGAACCACCCGGACGAGATCGGCTAGTCCGGTCTCCGCATGGACCCACATGGCTCGGGTCTTGCCTGCCAACCGGGGTCACGAAGACCCCGGGTCTTCTGCACCTCGCGCCCCAACTGGCGCTCACCGACGACCCCGGCCGCCTTATCTGCTGAGGGCCCGCCGTGCCCCCAGCTCCCCCGACCGCTCTACCTCAGCCAGCCGCGCGCCGACGCCCACGACTCCACTGCTACCTGGAAGACCCATGCCACCGCCGAAGCCCCCGCCGCCGCCACTGGTGCTCGCCGAAAAAAAAAGAAATCAGCCGGAAACTTCAAAAACACCCAAACTTCGACGACTGATTGCGATGTCCTTAGAACTCTTTTTTACGAACCTAAATAGGCGATGGAAAGACTAGAATATAAGCTATGCAGATAAGGGATTCGTTCGAAATTTAAACAGAATTTCAAAGAATATAATCGAATTCAAAGAGGGTGGGAAAATGAAAATGCAACGAAACCTACCTCGCAGGGCTCCGCAGGATGCATCCCATGTGATCCGCACCTTTCCGGAGAGATGGAGGAGAAGATGTTGAAGGGAGGGCTCCTTGGTTGAGCCTTCTTCCAACAGAGCAAATGGATGTAGGAGGGGAGGGTGTTGCTTAAGTTGAAATAAAAATTAATTTAATTATTTTTTTAATTACACACGAAAGGACCCACCTCCGAAAATCTCGACGTGGTTGAGGATAAGTCTAACCGAGGGTAAAAAACACCTCCCAATCACAGTAGCGGTCTCAGAATTTTAATCCAAAGCTCCATTCAAATGTTATTATACTCAACGCCCGAGGCTACCAAATTACAAAAATGCCCCTAGGGCCATTTTTCACTGACGGCCAGCGCCCCCAAAACATATACTCCTCCCAGGGTAAAAGGTAGGCTCTGAACTCAATGGTGCCCTCTTTTTACCCATCCGATCCACCGTTTGTGAGATACTGAGTTTAACCATTAAACGGATAAATTAATTATTTAATTTATCTGTTTCACGTTCCGAAAGAGAGTGAGGGGTCCAAACGTCTCACGCTGATATGTTTAATGTCGTTCCTAGGGTAAACACCAAATTCTGGACCCATCAGTGCCCTCAGATCTCTTATCCAAAACTTCTTTTAGGAGTAATCCCATTTAGTTGGCGTGTCCAGTGTGAATGCACAGAAAATTTAATTCCGACCACACCAGGGCTCGGAATCACACGCTATCTGAAGTCGCTGCTCTGGAATAACATCAAGAATATTCCAAAGTCTTTTGTAGCTAAAAACCGGGTTCTTACAAAACATACACCCATAAAATAAGGATCATACAATGATGATGTAAATATACATGAATTAAAGTACATTGCACAATGAATACAATCATGGGCAGTACACACACCACATACAATAAATAAGTTGTGAACAATGAAATCTCATGGAATTAAAATTGAGATATGAAACCTCATACATGGTACATTTCCCTTGGTCGAGGGTAGGTTATCCTCCTTTATAATGGTGAAATAATTGTTATTTAATTATACAAGAATCATATACATTAATATGACATCATATATGTTCTTTTAATATTTTTTTGTTAATAATATCATAGTATTATCGTCGTTTCGGGTGTTAAAATACTCTATCTTATTCATATACCGAATGATATCAAGTCCTAAAACATTATTTTTAATCATAATATGAGAATTAAACTTTTATGGATATGAAGGGGAATGACTCCTATCGCGTTTGTGGAGACGGTAGTCCGTCCGTACGCACGAGCGATAATATCATTCTTTTGATATTAAAATCATATATAATTGGATGGTATATCATGTATAAAGGATCATTATCATGTTATAGTTATTATTTAAATGAATTGCACATCATTGTTATTCCCATCCAAATAATAATGTATTGAATAACAATTACACCACGACGTGGAGACGGTAGGTCGTACGTACGGACGTATGGTGACAAGTCATTCAAAGGATGGATAGAATAATGAATATGGTTGTACCATATTTATAATAACATCACAGTATATAAAAGATATGGGAGTTATTATTTTAGAATAGAAATAAGAAAAGAAGAAGTTGAAGAAGAAAGGAACATGAAAGAAGGTTTTGAAAACATTACCTCTTCTCCAGGTTCTTCCTTTTGATTTGATCAAAAAGGCTCCATAGGATGGCTTTCTGATCAAAATAAGGCCTCTAGGTTGAAGTTAGGGAAGTTGAGAGAATGTATGGGTAGGGGTTGGCCGAGCCAAAAGGCTTTTAAGGGGTAAATTAGAGATAATGGGAAGTACCCTTTTATAAGAGGGGTGGGAGGCACCTTTGGAAAAGCTAGAAATATTATTTTATATTAACTTCATATTCGGTTTCTAATGGCTCCAAAGTGGATTATTTAAATTTTAAGGTGGGGATGGGTCGAAATCCTTTCAACTAAGATATTTTAGACAGGTTTGGGTCACTTTATTAACCATATCATTTATAATTAACTCTTAGTTAAATAGTTTTACATTTACGATGACTCTTTGTATTTTTATATTATATAGAATGTAAACATACTATATACCTCCAATAGACCCCCAAGTTGTCCATTTATGATAACATATGTCCCTCCTTTTGAGATATTCCTCAAGGTTCTTCATCCCTTTTTTAGAAATCTCAATCATCCTAAATTTATGCTCCTCAACATGCGAACATGCATAAAAGTCTATCTTCCTCTTATTTGATGAATTAGGAAAACCACTAAATTTCAACTGGTTAATCATATATCGTGATGACTGATTCGGAATAATCACAATATCTTTCTCTCTAGGCATTAAGCAATTTTGTTGCTCATAGTCACCAATTTTTCCATTGGATTCAATGTTAACTGAATTCCTTCTGGTTCCCTCCATTGACTAAAACACAAAAAGAATTCTGTGAGAGGAAAAAATCATACAAGGAAAATAACATAATCAAGCGGGAGTACCTTAAATATATAACATCTTAGGTTAAATTCTATGATCGTTACCATAGTTCTAGGACTATATCCTATACGTATACTTATCCTTAGGAACATCCCTAGACATACCTAAGAAATATCTCTAGGGATCTCACTAAAATTTTTCCATCCTAGTTTCCAATGGTTGACTAAACCTTTCCTCTCATACCAACTATAGAGACCCTAATCTTGACGTACATGGACATTACATCACTTTTGTGGAATACATAATACATAACAAAAAAACACACAAGGATCGTAATAGTTTAGTGTCTTTGGAAACTCAGAATATAAACAACTAATCATGTTGAAAGATCTTCGACATCTCCCATAACGATCTTCCCCTTTTCGTTTCCTTACTAAAACCTTTCCTTACTTCCTGGGGAAAATAAAACATAAAAGGGTGATCTCAAATGCTCAGTAAGGGAAAACATAGAGAACACAATACAATCCATAAACATTTGATAGAAAAAACTTGAACATGAAATCTAAACATTAAAACCTTGAGAAAAGACATAAATCTTGGAAGTACGTAAGACATATATCATAAAGGAACATCAATCACGATAAATTAGCATCGGCATAAAACAAGTAATTGTGGAAACCATTCAGCACATGTCCTGATTTCCATAGTAGCCATGGCATTGCTGCCAAGACCATCTTAGTGCACAAAGTCCCCTTCTGAATCGAGTTCACTCCTCGTTTCAGTCCGGTAACACTGAACCAGATTAACTTACCATTCCAGCAATGTCTATCTCATGAGATTTAAATCTTTACCTGATGAATTTAAGGTAGATACAGGTCCCACCCATCTCACAATTAAATCATTCTTTTGTGTGCCACAAAATCATAAATCATACATCATAGCATAACCCATGTAATAAAATCGGATTCTTAAACATCAGGCCATCATAACATAATCCATAAAAAATTGATATCATTTCATCATAAGAAAATTGAAACCATTTATATCGTAGAGGAATTTTACTTGAAATATACACATATGAAATAACGTCATCTTATATGGAAAATAGTTTTGACAAAACACTTGAAATGAATTCTTGAGGAAAATATCCTTTCTTCTTTAAAATCATTTTCTTTTCACAAAATTCCATGCAATTTTAAAAGATAAGGGTTTTGTTCAAAATAATCATGCAATCTTATAGAGGAAGCTTCTTAAAAATGAGGAGTTATGAAACTATAAAAATACATTCACGCCATATAAGTTAAAAATAACATTCTCCTTGTACTTTTGTCGGAAAAGTCAAAAAAATACTTTATATGGTAACCAAAGGAAAGATTCCATTCATACAATGTGGTAAAAAGTCCATAAAGGGTAAAAATGACTTTAAAAATTCATGTAAGAATGGTAAACATTTTATGAAGACATTTTTAGAAAACATGGTCATGGATGATAAATGTAACCCCTGTAAATACTTACGTATAAGCAATCTCGAATAAAAATGAGATTGAAAATTTATCCCTTACCTTAGGTGCGATATGTTCCGTACGTATCCGAACCCCCTGTATAATGATTTAAATAATTTCATTGACTTATTATAGAATCATATTCATTGTTATCATATCATATATCGTTCACTTATGACTTTATATTACCCGTTCTTTTGTAAATTCAATGTTAAAGGGCATTTTGGGTAAAATCGTTTCATTTGTCGTCCGTATTTTGACTTGTAATTATTCATATGATTACTTAGATCATGATTACATAATTCCAGAATATGAAACATGATTTATATATAATATTTATTAATAATATACATATATATAATAGATCGATAAATGAAAATAAATACACCGTTCATGGAGACGGTAGGCCGTACGTACGCATGAACGTTGTTTTCGTTTCCTTATTTAATTGAAAGGAATTAAGTAGATGACATGCATATATATATATATATATACATAAATCCAGTATCATTATTATGTCATATATTTCATGATTACTTATTATATATACTTTATAATCATTCATGAATGGTTAACATGGAGAATGAGTCTTATCGCGTCGTGGAGATGGTAGTCCGTACGTACGCACGAGCGATGATATCATTCCCATAATTATTGAATTAAATTGGATAGGATGATAAAATATATCATAATAAGTATGATGTTATAATAACTATGTATAGTTATTCTTTACACCATTATACCCATCCAAGTAAGGTGGTGTTGGAAAACAGATTACACCACGGCGTGGAGACGGTATTCCGTACGTACGCACACGCGATGATTTCATTTTCTGAAGGATGGATAGATGGTGAAATAGGGTTGGTTCATACTTATAATAACATATAAGTATATTAGTGATACTGATGTTATTACTTCATAATTAAACAACTAAAGAAGAATATTTAGAAGAAGAAAAAAAGTTGAAAGAATCGGTAACAGACATTACCTCTTCTTTGAAGCGCCTCGTTGATACCTCCTATTAAGGAACAAAAATTGGTCTTTGAAGAATACAAGGACCTCTAGGATGTTTTTAGGGAAGTGGAGAGGAGAAATTGGCAGGGTTTGGCCGATCTTGAAGGCTCAAAGTGGTGTGAGGAAGAGATGGAGGAGGTGCCCTTTTATATGGGAGGAGAGGGGAACCTTTGTAAATCTTAAAAATATTAATTTATAATAAATCTAACCCCACATTAAAACCTCCAAAATTGACTCATATTAGAATATTAGAAGATATAGGTTTATAATCTCATCATCCAATAAAATTTATACATGTTAGGAAATTATTTTAAACATTATCAACTTGATTTATCCTTACTTAATCAGTTTAATTTTATTTGTGGTAATAACATTCTAAATTTTAAATTATAACAAATAATTACTTATTTGTGTAAAATTGTCTATAATTGGATAATTTATAAAAATTTAGACCATATAAAATTAAATTTATAATATTTATATATTTTTGTGATTTTTAAACAATTTTATAATATGTTATTTTTATAAAACAACAATAGTGTCAATTTTGACACTATTCATTTATTTGAATTTAAATAAAATAAATACAGAAGATATGTTCGAACTAAAAGCATTAATAGATTCATGAAAGGTCATACTTATCTATAAAATTAGTGGATAACATTAAATAGTTCATATAATATTTATTTTATTATTGTTAAAACCATTTATTTGGTTTATCTCTTAATAAAATAATTACTACAACATTTTTGTATAATTATTTAATATACTTATTCTTTGCATAAAATTTAGAAATAAAATCCTATAATGAAGATAAATCAATTAACATTCACAATAACACTTTTACTCGAATTTAGCATCTTCAAATTACAATATTTAAATTTTTATATTTATTAAATTATGAAGGTGACAACTTTGGCATCATTTAAAATAAAATAATATAAGTGTCATAATCACTTTTATAAGACTCCAAACGGTTATATATTATTTCATTTGATTATTAAGGTGTATATATACACTAAAAATAAGTTTTGGTCAGGTTTGTGGTCCTTTTAATGGGTATTAGTATTTCAATAAAAACTATATTACTGATTTTTCACTTAATAAATAATTTCTGCATCATAACTGTATCACCATTAATGACATTTATATAATCCCTAAAAATTCTAAATAAATTATCATGATGTAGATAATTTTATTAGATGTCCGGAGACTATTAATGTTCAATGTTTTATGATTTTTATCACTAAATTAAAATTATTATACTTATAAAATTTAAGAGAGTGACATGTTGTCACTTTCTTTGGTTTTAAAAATAATTAAATTATTTTCGTGGTGAAAAGTCCATAAAATGAAACTAATCCGACCATTAGGTGATATGGGTCTACTTTTAGCCATCCAATATAATTTTGTCATGTGTTAGGGTAATTTTATAATATTATATTTACTCTTAATTACACGATTTACCTTTAACTATGGTAAATAAAATTTACCGTAGTTACTATTCATAATTCCCAAAAATAAAAAGTATCTTATTAACATAATTTGGACCCACTAATTCCAAATATGGAATCCATTTTTCCAACTTCAATACACAAAAGTTGCAGAAATTAAATTAAAATTAATCCCGTTGTCGAGTGAAAACGGGTTTTTATTTAAAACATTGCAAAAGATTAAATTGATATAACCTACGAATTCGAGGTAAAATCAATGATAATGACATACATTATATTAAATTCTAAATATATATTCTATTTATACTTTAAATCCATTCAATATTATAATTTAACCACATAATTTATTACGATGAAAAAAGTTATTTTTAATTAAAATAAAGCTTGTTTTTACTATTTATTAAAATATGAAAGTTATCAGAATAATTTGAAAAATTTACCAAGGTAAAATTTTATATCTTGATTCCAAAGAATTATTTTATTTTGTAAAATTTTTCTTATAAACATTTCAAAAACTAGATTTAAAGTGAATGCGCCAGCAAAAGGCGGCAAAACTGCATTTTTTGAAAAATACTTATTTTACCCAAAAATTTAATTTTGTTCTTATACCATGTTCTAGAAAATGTGTAAGATGAATAAAAATGTTATAAAATTCAAAATATAGTTAATACTATTCATAACAGCTAGTTCATAATAATATTATAATAACATATCGTTGTTTAGTAAAACCCGATATTGCGTACAACACACGTTATTGAAGAAAGTCGTGATTGTGTGTAATGCAAGCCAAGTCAGGATTGTGTATAGTGAAAGACTACTTTGTTGTTTCATTATAATAGAATCCAACCATTTTTTCATTTATACATTGAATATATATATATATATTCAATGTTGCGTAGAATGACTATTATCAAACGAACTTGAAATTGTTTGTAACACAATCTAAGAATAGTGTTTCTTCTACTGCAAGCTAATATGGTGTTGCGTATAGCGCAAGATAATCTTGGTGTATCGTACAACAGAAGATATGAAAGAAATTAAAAAGAATATATCTTATAAAATCTCGCGTTATTACATTCTACCCCCTTAAAATGAATTTCTCCCTCGAAATTTGTTGAGGTTATAAATGGTTTTCTACTTGAAAGTTTCATTAATTGAAACCCACATCGTAAAATGGAATACCAAAACATGGCTTTAAAAACTAATGTATGAAATGTAACAGTTACCCAAATTAACTCATCACTAGGTTTCCACGTAGGAGAACATATGTCAAAATATGGATATCTAAGATAAATATAACCATCATGTTCTGATAGAGAGTGGTAGAGAACGTGGCTATGAAAAATCCAACAATCACAAAGCCATAGATTTGTGATGATCTAATGTACCATCTGATTCATCGGATATAAGGTCACTAGGACAACATTTTTTGGTTTTCAAGATCATTTCCCTAAAGTTGATGAATTAAAAGAAATACTTACATGATTTTGGTACAATCTCACTGTTGTTCGTGAGTTGAACAATTTCCACTTCATCCTTTAAATAAATGATGTTGAATTTGTTATTCATTATGTGTTAGCAGATCATGTGATAGAATGATGGGTCATTCCATCTGTTTCAAGCAAAAGGTTTGCCAAAGTTATAAGTCCATCATATGGTTAGATTAATCGTATATGGTTCCAAAAATGAACTTATACTTCATATATCATACCGCTTAATAAAATAAAACTAGTTTCTACTAACCAGGTACTTCCTGTAGGTCAGTGGTAGGCGATAAAGGCCAGTCGCACTTCGTTTGTGGGTTCGATTCCCACAGCCTTGTCTGACGCAATGGGTTGTTGCCTGTCCTGTAGGTTGTCCTTTTTCTAAAACTACATTACTATAACATCCCATCAACAATATCGAAAAAGTTCTATCCTTAAACAATACTAACTTATGTCCAACATAATCCATTCCAATCTTTAGGCTTATCTAAAATACTTCGGTCAAAGCTCATAGTATAAAGAAAATGATTACATGAAATGTCACATAACAATCATGTGAATGCCGTCATTTATCCCTCATATATTATAAGATATATCTTGTTGGTAAAATTACAAACAAGTGAATACCTTAATCATGTATTCTCTTGAAAAATGAATACCCATTTAACCTTAGTGAAAACATGAATGATGTCCAAAGTTAACTCATTCCACATACCAAAATCCCAAAATTTCTATATAATCAAACCATGATATCACTTTGTACTGATATCAGTCATGAGCTCATGAATACTTTCAAACATTTCATTTTCTCTTTATCCCTTCATTATGTGCATATCATCTACTTTCCAAAATATTTGAATCACATTTCATGGTACCATACAATTATTGAAAACCACAATAGACTAATACAGAAATATTCTAATACACCTTAAAAGTACCTCAATAAAATTATTCTTGAATACCAATACATAAAAACATCAATCCATCATCTTCAATGATTTTCCTAGAATAAGCCCTTCCTTGATTTAGAAGTAACTTTTTAGGTCAGGGCATTGAGTTGGGTAATGCCCACATTCTCCACAAATAAGACATTGAACTCCATAAAAGTCTGTCACTCTATGACCCTTTTCTACACACAGATAACATATGTCCCTCCTTTTGAGGTATTCCTAAAGGTTCTTCTTCCCTTTTTTAGAAATCTCAATCTTCCCTACTTTATGCTCCTCAACATGCGAACATGCATAAAAGTCTATCTTCCTCTTATTTGATGAATTAGGAATACCACTAAATTTCAACTTGTTAATCATATATCGTGAGGACTGATTCTGCATAATCACAATATCTTTCTCTCTAGGCATTAAGCAATTTTTTTTCTCATTGTCACCAATTTTTCCATTGGATTCAATGTTAAACGAATTCCTTCTGGTTCCCTCCATTGACTAAAACACAAAAAGAATTCTGTGAGAGGAAAAAATCATACAAGGAAAATAACATAATCAAGGGGGAGTACCTTAAATATATAACATCCTAGGTTAAATTCTAAGATTGTTACCATAGTTCTAGGACTATATCCTATACGTATACTTATCCTTATGAACATCCCTAGACATACCTTAGAAATATCTCTAGGGATCTCACTAAAATTTTCGCATCCTAGTTTCCAAAGGTTGACTAAACCCTTCCTCTGATACCAACTGTAGAGACCCAAAGCTTGACATACATGGACATTACATCACTTTTGCGGAATACATAATACATAACAAAAAAAACACACAAGAACCGTAATAGTTTAGTGTCTTTGGAAACTCGGAATATAAACAACTAATCATGTAGAAAGATCTTCAACATCTCCCATAACGATCTTCCCCTTTTTGTTTCCTTACCTAAAACATTTCTTAATTTCCTGGGGAAAATAAAACATAAAAGGGTGAGCTCAAATTCTCAGTAAGGGAAAACATAGATAACACAAAACAATCATAAACATTTGAAATAAAAAACTTGAACATGAAATCTAAACATAAAAACCTTGAGAAAAGACATAAATCATGGAAGTATGTATGAAAAATATCAGAAAGGAACATCAATCACGATAAATTAGCATGGGAATAAAACATGTAATTGTTGCAACCATTCAACACATGTCATGATTTCCATAGTTGCCAAGGCATTGCTGCCAAGACCATCTTAGTGGACAAAGTCCCTTTCTGAATCGAGTTCACTCCTCGTTTAAGTCCTGTAACACTGAACCAGATTAACTTACCATTCCAGAAATGTCTATCTCATGAGGTATAAATCTTTACCCAGTGCATTGAAGGGAGATATAGGTCCCACCCATCTTATAATTAAATCATTCTTTCGTGTGCCACAAAATCATAAATCATACATCATAGCATGACCATGTAATAAAATCGGATTCTTAAACATCATGCCATCATAACATAATCCATAAACAATTGATATCATTTCATCATAATAAAATTGAAACCATTTAAATCATAGAGACATTTTACTTGAAACATACATGTATGAAATAATGTCATCTTATATGGAAAATAGTTTTGACAAAACACTTGAAATGAATTCTTGGGGAAAATATCCTTTCTTCTTTAAAATCAATTTCTTTTCACAAAATTCCATGCAATTTTAAAAGATAAGGGTTTTGTTGAAAATAATCATGCAATCTTGTAGAGGAAGCTTCTTAAAAATGAGGCGTTATGAAACTGTAAAAATCCATTCATGCCGTATAAGTTAAAAATAACATTCTCCTTGTACTTTTGTCGGAAAATTCAAAAAAGTACATTATATGGTAACCAAAGAAAAGATTCCATTCATAAAATGTGGTAAAAAGTCAATAAAGGGTAAAAATGACTTTAAACATTCATGTAAGAATGGTAAACATTTTATGAAAACATTTTTAGAAAACATGGTCATGGATGATAAACGTAACCCCAGTAAATACTTACGTATAAGCAATCTCGGATAAAAATGAGATTGAAAATTTATCCCTTACCTTTGGTGTGATATGCTTCGTACATATTTGAACCCCCTGTATAATGATTTAAATAATGTCATTGACTTATTATAGAATCATATTCATTGTTATGATATCATATATGGTTCACTTATGACTTTATATTACCCATTCTTTTGTAAATTCCATGTTAAAGAGCGTTTTGGGTAAAATCGTTTCATTTGTCGTTCGTGTTTTGACTTGTAATTATTAATATGATTACTTAGATCATGATTACATAATTCCAGAATATAAAACATGATTTATATATAATATATATTAATAATTTACATATATATAATAGATCGATAAATGGAAATAAATACTCCGTTCATGGAGATGGTAGGTCGTACGTACGCATGAACGCTGTTTTTGTTTCCTTATTGAATTTAATGGAATTATGTAGATGACATACATATATATATATATACATAAATCCGGTATCATTATTATGTCAAATATTTTATGATTACTTATTATATATACTTTATAATCATTCATGAATGGCTAACATGGAGAATGAATCTCATCGCGTCGTGGAGACGGTAGTCCGTACGTACGCACGAGCGATGGTATCGTTCCCATAAATAATGAATTTAATTGGATAGGATGATACAATATATAATAATCAGTATGATGTTATAATAACTATGTATAGTTATTCATTACACCATTATACCCATCCAAGTAAGGTGGTGTCGGAAAAACAGATTACACCATGGCGTGGAGACGGTATTCTGTACGTACGCACGCGCGATGATTTCGTTTTCTGAATGATGGATAGATGGTGAAATAGGGTTGTTTCATAATTATAATAACATATCAGTATATGAGGTATACTTATGTTATTACTTCATAATGAAACAACTAAAGAAGAAGAAGTAGAAGAAGAAATAAAGTTGAAAGAATCCGTAACGGACATTACCTCTTCTTTGAAGCGCCTCTTGAGACCTCCGATTAGGGAACTAAAATTGGTCTTTCAAGAATACCAGGACCTCTTGGATTTTTCTAGGGAAGTGGAGAGGAGAAATTGGCAGGGGTTGGCCGATCATGAAGGCTCAAAGTGGTGTGAGGAAGAGAGGGAGGATGTTCCCTTTTATAAGGGAGTAGAGGGGCACCTTTGAAAATCTTAAAAATATTAATTTACAATAAATCTAACCCCAATTAAAAACCTCCAAAAACGACTCCTATTAAAATATTAGATGAAATAGGGTTGTAATATCATCAAAAATAAAAATTTAGACATGTTAGGAAATTATTTTAAACATTATCAACTTGATTTGTCCTTACTTAATCAATTTAATTTTATTTGTGGTAATAACATTATAAATTTTAAATTATAAAAAATAATTACTTATTTGTTGTGAATTGTCTATAATTGGATAATTTATAAAATTTTAGACTATATAAATTTAAATTTATAATTTTTATATATTTTTGTGATTTTTAATCAATTTTATAATATGATATTTTTATAAAATAACAATAGTGTCAATTTTGAAACTATTCATTTATTTGATTTTAAATAAAATATATACAGAAGATAAGTTCAAAATAAAATCTTTAATAGATTCATAAAAGGTCATATGTGTCTAGAAAATTATTTTAGAGCATTAAATAGTTCATATAATATTTATTTTATTATTATTAAAACCATTTATTTGGTTTATCTCTTAATAAAATAATTACTACAACATTTTTGTAGAATTATTTAATATACTTATTAGTTGCATAAAAATTAACAATAAAATCCTATAATGAATATAAAACTATTTCCTTTCACAATAATACTTTTACTAGAATTTATCATCTTAAAATCACAATATTTAAATTGTTATATTTATTAAATTGTGATGGTGACAACTTTGGCATCATTTAAAATAAAATAATATAAGTGTCATAATAACTTTTATAAGACTCAAAACGGTTATATATTTTGCCATTGGATTATTAAGGTGTATATATACACTACCAATAAGTTTTGGTCTGGTTTTTTGGCCTTTTAATGGGTATTATTATTTCAATAAAAACTATATTACTGATTTTTCACTTAATAAATAATTTCTGCATCATTAATGTATCACCATTAATGACAATTATTTAATCCCTAAAAATTCTAAATAAATTATAATGATCTAGATAATTTTAATAGATGTCTGGAGACTATTAATGTTCAATGTTTTATGATGTTTATCACTAAATTAAAATTATTATACTTATAAGATTTAAGAGAGTGACATGTTGTCACTTTCTTTGGTTTTAATAATAATTAAATTAATTTCATAGTCAAAAGTCCATAAAATTAATCTAATCCGACCCTTAGGTGATATGGGTCTACTTTTATCCATCCAATAAAATTTTGGGATGTGTTAGTGTAATTTTATAATATTATATTTACCCTAAACTACCCGATTTACCTTTAACTATGGTAAATAAAATTTACCGTAGTTACTATTCAAAATTCCCAAAATTAAAAAGTAGATTATTAACATAATTTGGACCCACTGATTCCAAATATGGAATCCATTTTTCCGAATTCAATACACAAAAGTTTCAGAAATTAAATTAAAATTAATCCCGTTGTCGAAAGAAAACGGGTTTTTCTTTAAAACTTTGCAAAAGATTGAATTGATTTAACCTACGAATTCAAGGTAAAATCAATGATAATGACATAGATTATATAAAATGGTAAAGATATATTCTATTTATACTTTAAAACCATTCAATATTATAATTTAACCACATAATTTATTACGATGAAAAAAGTTGTTTTTAATTAAAATATAGCGTGATTTTACTATTCATTAAAATAAGAAAGTTATCAGAATAATATGAAAATTTTAAGCAAGGTAAAATTTTATATCCTGATTTCAATGAATAATTTTATTTTGTAAAATTTATCTTATAAACATGTCAAAAACTAGATTTAAATTGGGTGTTCCATCAAAAGGCGGCAAAACTTCATTTTTTGAAAAATACTTATTTTACCCAAAAATTAAATTTTGTTCTTATACCATGTTCTAGAAAATGTGTAGGATGAATAATAATGTTATAAAATTCAAAATATAGTTAATACTATTCATAACAGCTAGTTCATAATAATATTATAATGAAATATCGTTGTTTAGTAAAACCCGGTATTACGTACAACACACGTTATCGAAGAAGGTCGTGATTGTGTGTAATGCAAGCCAAGTCGGGTTTGCGTATAGTGCAAGACTCCTTTTCTATTTCGTTATAACAGAATCCAACCATTTTTTCAGTTATACATTGAATATATATATATATACTCAATGTTGCGTAGAATGACTATTATCAAACGAACTTAAAATTGTGTGTAACACAATCTATGAATAGTGTTGCGTATACTACAATCTAATATGGTGTTGTGTATAGCGAAAGATAATCTTGGTGTATCGTACAATAGAAGATATGAAAGAAATTAGAAAGAATATATCTTATAAAATCTCGGGTTATTACATATAGGTCCAAAAAAAAGCCCACCATGATATTTCTAAATAAAATTCAATCATAAATGTAACATCCTAGACTGATTTCAAGATACTGTTAGAACATACCATGGTCATTCCAGTCTCACTAAGAACTGTCTCGTACAATTCCACCCAGGACACTCAAAATTTTAATCATCTACAAGTAATAAATAACACATGTAGGCATTTCCTTTGAGGGTGTCAGTATAAAAATATCCAATAGTAATCCCCAAAAATAGAAATAATACAACAAAGGAATAATTGTCATCTCTTCATAAGTATATGTCTATATCATATAGAACAATGATACCCAGATATAATCACAAATGAACATAGACTAATGGTATGTCACAACTATAAGACAGGCCAAAGGATTCCATCTCAAAGGTTCCACAAAGTTCTCACCCTGGAAAACACATTTCTAATTATTAATGAACCAATGATGTACATATGAGAGGTAATTTCTTTTAGGTTGTTACATAGCAATTACATGTTTAGGGTCCAAAGAAATAATATACATTGATAAAGATTACTCCCAAGGCCAAGGGATATATGAAGGTTCCAGGAACAGCGGAAGCGTGTGGGTGGATGTGCTCACTTGTCCTTTTTTCATTAACAATGATCAATCCGGGATCAATACGATAATAAACGCCAGTCTCCATAGATCGAATCAAATAAATGGACAAATAAAAGGAATGTCCTGGAACCACAATGTAGGATCTTTACAGGTTGATTATAATTAATTTAATCAATTGAACAAAAATACATTTTGGGTGTTCTTTCTTCATTGATGTTCTCGATCACATTTTTAGGAGATTCATTATTGCGTCATAGATGCCAAGTGTAGACATCCTCTAGCGGTGATCCACACGGGTACCTCGTATCTCGGGATGTTGCCAATGGAGTCTCCGAGTCCTAGCATGGAGAAACTTTTTCTTGCGTTGTCCACCTTATGTTGTCTTGATCTGATGGAATAGGATCTCTCTCGGTCTTGAGAGAATTCTTGGAAGAATAGGTTCTTTCATCCTTGAACGAATTCTCCAAAATTGTTATACACAATGATTCTCTTGTGTGTAGGAAAAGAGTTGGGGTTGTGAGGATATTTATAATAAGTTAAGTTTTGAGGTTGTAGTGTTATGACAATAAATAAACGCATTACGCATTTTATTTATTTCATTGACTCTTTTATAAAACCTCCATGTCGAATAATTAATTACTTTACATGCTCCCATGCTTATTATAATAAATATCATTTAAAATAATATTATATCCTCAAAATCCCGACTGGAAAACTACACGACGTGTATTAATATTTACACGGGGTGTACTTGTTTTTCATTGAAAACTACACAGAGTGTAAATTTAATGTACACGGCGTGTATATCTTGTTTTCATTTATTAATTTCCTTTCAAAATGAAAACTACACGGCGTGTACATTTAATAATACTCTGTGTGTACTTCTTTTAAAAATAAAACTACACGGCGTGTAATTATTGATACATGGCTTGTACTTGTTTTATTTTTATTCTTCCTCCAACATTAAAAAAATTTAGGCTTCCTTGAATAATTATTAAATCACGTACGGGAATAATATTTATTCAACTTGAGATACTTGAATACACTTAGTGTGTGACCCTCTAGGCCACTATCTCATTGGCATTAGGCGGGCTTGCCTAAAGTCCAAGATTGCTGTCTAGCAACGGGTGAAGGCACCCAAGAGAAACAAGTTGACGCCGCATTGACATATCACCACATACGAATGCATACTGTGTAATTTAATCCCTTTGTGTCAATATCTCATCAAACAGGTTTCCTGGTAGTGTCATAAACCTATATTATTGATCCATCATTCTTTGACTACTTGAAATAAACTCATCGTTTACACCATGGCCATGGAATATCATGCGACAGTTCTATTTCAATCAAAGGGTCGAGATATCAACTTCCATAAACTGAAGGGACAAATCCTTCCTCGACTTATCCATTAAAAACATGTCACTCGTGATGCACCCAACGTACCCTACTTCCCATCAACTGTCTGCATGATGGCTTTCGTCAGTAAATCTATGTGCGCGAGTCATGACATGAGTTAATGATAATATTCCAGTCTAAGGACCATTACACATGATCATAGATAGAAATGTCCGATGACACCAAGACATGCAGAATTGCTACTGATAGGTCTGTTCTCATAATCTCCCATCTTAGAGATTACCATGTTCGAACTCCATGAGAGAGAGACTCATCTTCTTATGTGTACTCGCACATGATGGTCTGTTTACTATGTGTCCTATCATAGTATGTCATCCAACCGTAGAACATTATTTAAGAAAATTGTTATATCATTTCAAGGTTCTCATCATAGCAGGGATCTTCCATGACCTTATCAATGCAACAAATATTCCAAGACATTACTATATTATAGTCATGTAGAACAATGAACAATATATAATAAGTGAACATTCATCTAATAAAAGTACAAAATAGTTGGTTCTCAGGACACCAACCCTTACAACCTCCCACTTGGACTAGAGGCAACTGCCTACGAATTTTAGTCTGCTAGACCTCACATGATGATCATGTTTCTGCTAAGTCAATGCTTTATTCAAGGGGCCTGATATGTTTTCTTCCGTGGAAATACTGCGCACTGAAACTTCACCTCTTTGAGAAAAATCCCTCAAGAGATGATACTTCCGAAGTATGTGCTTTGTCCGCTGATGTGACCTTGGCTCTTTTGAATGTTCCACCACTGCAGTATTATCACAATAGAGTGTGATAGGATCTTTACATATCGATAATACATCCAACTCTTGGATGAAGCTTCAAATCCATACTGCTTCTTTAGCTGGATCAGAAGCTGTGATATACTCGTTCTCTTCTGTAGAATCTTCCACCACACTCTGCTCTGAGATCTTCCAGCTCACTGCACCTCCATTCAAACTGAATACATATCTAGTCTGTGACTACATGTCATCTCAATCAGTCTGTAAACTAGCATCTACATTTCCTCTGATGACTAGTTCCTCATCTCCTCCACAAACCGGGAACATATCCTTAGTACGCCTCAGATACATAAGGATAATCTTGACTACAATCCAATGGAGGTCTCTTGGATCAGCATGATATCTGCCTACCGTACTTAATGCATAAGCAACATCTAGCCTTGTACATAGCATAACATACATGACTGACCCAATCGTGGATGCGTAAGGGATCCTTGCCATTATCTTTCATTCCTCATGTGTCTGAGGAAACATTTTCTTGGAATGATTCATGCCATGTGACACTGGAAACAATCCCCTCTTGGATTGTTCCATACTGAACCTCTTCAGTATCTTGTCAATGTATGTACATTGACTCATGCCCAGCATTCTCTTGGATCTATCATGATAGATCTTGATCCCAAGAATATATGCTACCTCACCCAAGTCTTTCATGGAGAATCATTTATGCAACCATGCCTTTACTGACTGTAAGACAGGTACTTCGTTTCCAATTAGTAATATGTCGTCAAAATATACTATTAGGAAAACGACTACACTCCCACTAAACCACTTGTAGACCCAAGGCTCGCATTCGTTCTTAACAAATCCAAATTCCAATACAGCTTCATCAAAATTAATGTTCCATGACCTTGATGCTTGTTTTAATCCATAAATGGATTTCTGTAACTTTCATACCTTGTTGGAATCCTTTGGTGTCACAAACCCTTCAGGTTGTGTCATGTATACATCTTCCTAGAGGTTCCTGTTATGGAAAGCTGTTTTGACATCCATTTGCCAAATTTCATAGTCATGATGGCCAATAAGATTATGATGGATTTAAGCATCGCAACCGGTGAAAAGTTTTCATCATAGTCAATTCCTTGACATTGTCTAAAACCTTTGGCAACTAGTCGTGCCTTATGGGTGGTGACTTTCCCCACCATGTCCAGTTTCTTCTTGAATACCCATTTATTACCAATAGGCTTTACATCAACTGGAGGATCTACCAAAATCCAGACATGGTTTTGGTACATGGAATCCATTTCAGAATTCATAGCTTTTTGCCACTTGGAAATTTCTGTGCCTTCAACTGCTTCCTTGTAGGTAAGAGGACCATCATTGTAAACCAATAATGAGTCACCATCCTCGGTGACATGAAAACCATATCGTTCTGGGTCTATCACCTCTCTCGTGCTCCTACACAGTTCTTGTGTCTCTGGAACAGAATGTTCTTCCATGGGGCATTGTGGAATCTGTTCTTGTACCAACTCTTGTGTATCTTGATCCTCGACTTCATCGAAGTCTATCTCGCTCCCAATATCTCTTTTGGAGATGTTCTCCCTCTCAAGGAATATAGCATGTCTTGCCACTATAACCCTTTTTTCTGAGGGGTTGTATAGGGAATATCCCCTTGTTTTCTTGGGATATCTTATAAAGATACACTTTGTGCCTTAGGGTGTATGTTTGTTACCTGAAGAGGCCTTAACAAAGGCTTATCTACCCCACACATCTAAATTTGATAACATGGCCTCGTGTCCACTCCATAACTCGTATGGAATACCATTTATCGATTTAGTTTGTACATGGTTTAGTATGTGTGTTTCTGTTTGTAATGCATATCCCTAAAAGGATAATGGAAGACCCCCATGAATCATCATTGATCTCACCATGTCCAACAGGGTGCGGTTCATCCTGTCACTTACACCATTATACTGATGTGTGTTAGGAGGAGTGAGTTGAGATAGAATCCCAAACTCCCATAAGAAATCAATGAAGTCCTGATTAAGATATTCTCCTCCTATGTATGAGAGGAGTTTCTTAATCTTCTTACCAAGCTAGTTCTCAACTACATTCTTGTATTCTTTGAACCGATCAAAAGAATCTGACTTGTACCTCATTAAGTAGATATATCCATATCTACTAAAATAATCAGTAAAAGTTATGATGTATGAAAACCCACCCCTTGCTTCAACTGTAAGTCATCCACACACATCTGTGTGAACTAATTCTAGAAGATCATTAGCTCTTTCACATTTCCCAATAAATGGGTCTTTGGTCATTTTTCCTTGTAGACACACATGACATACACCAAGTGGTTTTAGTTTGAAGGAATATAAATACCCATCTTGATGTAATTTTTTAAATGCTTCTCATTGACATGACCAAGCCGGTGATCCCAAAGTTAGGTGTGGTATGAGTCATGTGAATTTACTTTTTCATCGATTTCCATTACTTGGTTAGTGTATTCTAACACATAAAAGTCGTTATATAAATGTTCCCTACCAAAACAAATGCTATCTTTATAAAAGTAGAAAAATTAATTTCCAAACTTGAATATGAATCCATCGGTATCTAATATGGATACTGAAGTAATGTTTTTTGTTACAGAGGGTACATAATAACATCCTTTCAAAACCCAGACCATCCATGTAGGCAAAGTGATATGGTAGTCTCCGACAGCTACAATAGCGAGTCTCGCTCCGTTGGCTGCTCGTAGATCTACCTCCCTTCAATCAACATTCTTGAATATACTAGGATCCTATTTTTGGATAAATATTTGGGCACCACAATAAGTATCTAATACCCAATTTGTAGAAATAGATAGATTGCATTCGATGAAAAATGCACCTGAAGCTTCCCTTTGCTTCCTAGGCTGGGTGCAGTGTTTCTTCTAGTGGCCCTTCTTGCCACATGCGAGTCAAACTGCCTCTTGTTCTCTTGCCACCCCTTTGATCTTATTTTTCATGGAAGGCCTTGATGAAGCTTTGGGATTAAAGATATTCTCCTTCCCATTCCTTTTATTCACCATAAAGACAGAAGGCTTTTCATGCTTCATGTCCTTTTCTACTTGGAGAATATGGATAAGAAGATCTGATAGAAACTTCTCAATGTTGTTCATGTTGAAATTAACAACAATGTTCGAGAAGCTATGGGGGAGTGATGCAAGAATGAGATCTATGCCCAGTTCTTCAGGGAGTTTAAACCCTAGAACCTCTAAGTGCTCAATGTAGCCAATGCGCCTGACTACATGAGGCCAGCTAGGACACCCTCCTCAAGCCTGCTCTGGAATAGAGCCATGGAGATCTCGAACCTTTCCTATCTTGTTCTTTACTGGTATAGACCACGAAGGTTCTCGAGCATGCTATATCCATCCATTTCCTCATGAGATTTCATGATCTCACTTGACATTGATGATAGCATCAAACATTGAACGTCGAGTGCATCACTCAAATGTTGATCATAGACTAAGAAGTATTCATCACTTGCCCCATGGGAAGGAGGACCAGGAAGTGAGGTCTCCAGCAGGTAATACTCTTGTTCATGGTGTAGTATGACCCGAAGGCGCCTAAGACATTCCTAAAAGTTACTGCCGGTGATGATATTGTCTTTGTCCAGTATTGATCGTAGAGAAAATGTTGTTGATGAGTTTTTCATCTTTATTCTACAATTTTAAAGAGTAGATTTATTATTACTTTCTTGTTTACATTTTATGAGAAATAATAAATAAATTAATTATTTTTCCCACTATTTTATCAAGTCCCAATGTCCCTTACCATAGAACTCGGAATTTCCAGTTGCTTTGACATTCTAGTGGCAAGGATCTATATTCCCCTTCGCATAACCCCGACAAGGGTTGGTCAAGCTATTTTAAGGTATTTAGGTAGGAAGGACTTTGCCAACTGTGAGCTTACAATTCTATGATCTGTTGAGTGAACTCCCCAATCATGAAATCCTGACTTGGATTTCATCAACTCTTTCCTCCAATATTACATCATGTCTTGAAAGCGATACTCCTCTTGATGTTATATGGTTAAGTAAACCTGAATCCTTTCATAAGGGCATCCTTTATAAAAGTAAGTGTCTGATCAAGGGTTGGTCAAACACATAGTTTTATTGAGTCTTGGCCTTAATCCAGTAACAGAATGCTTGGTCTGACTTAATATGGAATTTGAGGGATTTTATTCATTATGCGTAGTTTGGCATTATCACATTCTTGTTAATATTAAGTGAGGCTTGCTTAAGTGATTAACCATGTTCTGATAATGTTTACCAACAGTTCGGTTTTTATTTTATTCCATCTTTGCATGCTGGTTCATTTTATTAACTATGTGATCGTGAAAACACATACATAATAAATAAACCATGCAATTTAGACAGAAATAAAATAATATGGAATGATCATGAGCTTATATTTGTTATCTTATATAGCGGTTTTGATATGCTAACCCTGACCTAGGGAAAAAATCTTGAACCTGATAGTTTGTGTTTTGCAGCTCCCACATGTCCACCTTTGTATCTTCTTGCATTGGTTTTGCCTCAACTACGGGATTTGAACTGTCTCCTCTAGCTTGGGGAGATCCTTCATTACATGGGTTTACATTAAAGAAACCATTGGCACGCATGCCCTACATTTTATTGGAAGAAGGCTCATAGGCCAAAAAATTTAAATTAAATTAATTTAAATGAAACCATACACATACAAAGGGTCTTTGTTCTAGCTCATGATCATCCATATCATGCAACAACATTTACGCATATTTAAAATTAAAATTCTTTTAATTGTTCTTTCATTTAAGATAATTCACGCTCTTATTCAATTAATTATGATCTTATATTTAATGAATTATTTATCTTAAATTCCTTTCTGAATTTTCTTGAGATTCTTCTCATCCATATTCCTTGTACGGGTCTTTGTAAAATGGAGGAAACCTAGTGAAATTCCAATTTTGGAAAGCACACAACGTGTAGTTTATAATTACATGGCATGTATTTCTTTTTACCCTTTATCCAAAGTACATGTCGGGGGATTTGGCGTGTTTTTTGTACTTTGGAAATTTCAGAGTACACGGCGTGTAGATAAATCATACACGGTGTGTACTTCCTTGTTACATGGTAATTGGCATGGCAATCCCATGTACGCAGTACGCGGCTTATCCTTGTACAAAGTTTCACCTAGGTCGGAACGGACTACACGGCGTGTTGCTCCAACATACACGTTGTGTATTCCGGTTCCATGAGCCGTTCAATTCTAGTAAACATGGCGTGATTAATATATAGGCATATTCCATTCACACGGCGTGGTTTGGTAGACTAGTGCTGGTTCATTGAACCTAAGTACACGGCGTGTAGTTTTAATTACACGCCGTGTAATCCCATGTTGTAAAAATAGAAAGAGAGGCTCCTCTGGATGAGTTCCTTGTTTTTATTTTAATCAAAAAATTAAAATTAAAATATCATTTCTGTTATATGAATCGAGAAACGAAGGAGGAAGAATAGATCTCGTTTATTCAGATTAATTTAATGATATATTTCGAATTGAATCAAATATAAATGCGTAAATTATCGAAGAAAATTAAATAACTATAATCATCATTGTAACCTCTCCCTGATACCATTTTAAGGTTCCAGGAATAGTGGAACCACGTGGGTGGATGTGCCCACTTCGATTTTTGTCATTAACAAAGGTCAATCCGGGATCAATACGATGATAAATGCTAGTCTCCATGGATCGAATCACAGAAATGGGCAATGAAAAGGAATGTCTCGGAACCAAAAATTTGGATCATTACAGGTTGATTATAATTAATTTAATCAATTGAAAAGAAATTCCTTTTGGGATTTCTTTCTTCATTGATTTTCTCGATAATGTTCTGATATTATTCATCGTTGCGTCGTAGAAGCCAAGTGTATACTTCCTCTAGCAGTGATCCACAAGGGTACCTCGTATCTCGGGATGTCACTAAAGGGGTCTCCGGGTGCTAGTGTGGAGAATACTTTGCTTGCGTTGTCTTCCTTAGATCGTCTTGATCCGATGGAAGTGGATCTCTCTCTATCTAGAGAGCGTTCTTGGAGGAAGAGGTTCCTTCAGCCTTTAATGAATTCACCAGAATTGTTGTGCACAATGATTCTCTTCTGTGTAGGAAAAGAGTTGGGGTTGTGAGGATATTTATAATCAGGTTTGAGGTTGTAGAGTTATGAAAATAAATAAATGTGATACACATTTTATTTATTTCATTGACTCTTATTTAAAACCCCGATGTCGAATAATTAATTTCATGACATGCACCCACGCTGATTATAATAAATATCATTCAAAAAAATATTATTTCCTCAAAATCCCGACAGGAAAAACTACATGGTGTGTATCAATAAATACACGGCGTGTATTAATAAATACACGGAGTTTACTTGTTTTTCATTGATAACTACACAGAGTGTACATTTAATGTACACAGTGTGTATATCTTGTTTTCATTTATTCATTTCCTTTCAAAATGAAAACTACACGGTGTGTACATTAAATAATACATGGCGTGTACTTGTTTTCAAAATAAAACTACACAGTGTGTAATTATTAATCACGGCGTGTACTTGTTTTATTTTTAATCTTCCTCCAACATTAAAACAATTTAGGCTTCCTTGAATAATTATTAAACCATGTATGGGAACAATCCTTTTTCTACTTGATATACTTGAATACACTTAGTGTGTGACCCTCTAGGCCTTTTTCTTGTTGGAATTAGGTGGGCTTGCCTAAATTCCAAGATTACTGTCTAGCAACGGGTCAAGGCACCCAAGAGAAAGAAGTTGAGGCTGCCTTGACGTATCACCACAAATGAATGCTTTCTGTGTAATTTAATCCCTTTGTATCAATATCTCATCAAGAAGGATTCATGGTAGTGTCATAAACCTATATGTTTGATCTGTCGTTCATTGACTACCTGAAATAAACTCATCGTTTACACCATGGCCAAGGAATTTCATGCGACAGTTCTATTTCAATCAAAGGGTCGAGATATCAACTTCCATAAATGGAAGGGACTAGTCCTTCCTCGACTTATCCATTTACAACATGTCACTCGTGACGCGCCCAACGTACCCTACTTCCCACCAACTGTCTTCATGACAGTTTTGGTCAGTAAATCTAAGTGTGCGAGTCATGACATGAGTTAATGATAATCTTCCAGTCTAAGGACCATTACACATGCTCGTAGATAGCAATGTCTGATGACAAAAAGACATGCAGAATTTCTACTGGCAGTTCTGTTATTACAATCTCCCGTCTTGGAGATTACCAAGTGCAAACTCCATGAGAGAGAGTCTCGTCTTCTTAAGAGTACTCACACATGACGATCTGTATACTATGTGTCCTATCATAGTATGTCATCCAACTGTAGAACATTATTTAAGAATATTGCTATAGCATTTCAAGGTTATCATCTTAGTGGGGATCTTCCATGACCTTATCATTGCAACAAATATTCTAGGACATTATTATATTATAGTCATGCAGAAAAATGTACAATATATAATAAGTGAACATTCACGTAATAAAACTACAAAACAGTTGGTTCTTAGGACACCAACCCTTAATATATACTAAAAACTAAATCAGGATTAACCCTCTATGTAGGGGATCATCACCCATGTAGTACTGGTAATGATGATACTATGCACTCCACCAATGGCATGAATATTAATTTAGGATCTTACTCTTAGCCCCTGGATGGATTCAAACAACTCTATCCATGAATTCCATTTTAATGAATCGTTTTACTATGTGTAAGAGGAGATTCCATAATATCCCTTAGGGAATGCATATATGGATCACACCCTATAGAATAATTTCCGCGATATAGAGGATAAGGGATATAGATAAACATTATACGATTAGAAGACATGTAGCAGGGGTATAATTTTTGAATCATTAACCCATGGTCCGGCAAACATAAATAGCCCATGTTCAGTATCTGTGTTCATGTAATAGTACATTGCATGTTAGCTTCCCATGTCCTCTGACTAGGCACAATTACATGTCCAAGACCATATACATTTTCCTAATCTGTGTCTCTCTGGGAGTAAATGATGTTCTCATGCTCATGTACTCTAGCTAGTGTCTGTGTACCCTCTGAGGTGCATGTTTATCCACTAGGGATATGTGGAAAACTAGGTGATAGGGTCACATAATGTTTGATAACTAACCATATCTGAAACTCTAGACTCTACTAGGAGGGTCCCACATTCTTCATGTCCATCAATTACAAACCATGTAGTGTAGAAATTTAAAGATTCCCTGATCCGGTTTTTGTCTGTCTTCTCTAGTTCACCAACCACAATTCTGGTTGCACCTCTCTTGGAAGGTTTGGGAACTAAGTAAGGAGAGACTTTCAATCAACAAAAACTATAATATGGTTAATTTAATAGTTTATAAAACTTCTTCAAATAGTATTATTCTTTTCACACTGAAGACCATATAAATTAGTTACCTACATCATCTGATCCTCTATCATCTCAATTATCACACCACATTCATACATCATTGATATAGATTTGTTTTTCTATGAAAAGGGTCTGAAATGATCGATTTCATGAGGTATGTCAATCCACAGTCCTAAATAATTATTCCCACAATGAATGAAAAAGGGAAGAAATATAATACCAAAAAACAGGGGATAAACCCTATGAAATTCTTTTGTTGGTCTCGATCTACATCCTTAAGAAAATCAATGATGAATCAAACAAGACATTTAAATTCTCAAAATAAAATCCATCTAATGGATCCCATCGAACCAATTACTATCCTATGGAATAATATTTTTGTTGATCGATCCATGTTCATAAATTAAATTGATAATAGGGAAAGAAACAAAATCAATAAAATATTTTCCTTGATTTGAAATGATTCAAAATGAATAGTGAAGTGATGTTGTGGCCATTGGGGATACACTTTTATTTAATTTTCTGTTGATATGTGAACCAAAATCCATTGAATATTCATTTGAGATAGATCCTACAATGCTCTATCCAACAGATCTCCAAAGGATCCATGGTTATTCGACTAACCTAAGAATTATATTGTAACACCACGAGATTTTATGAAAAATATTCTTAATTTCATTAATGTCTTGTGTTGTATGCTACACCAAAAGGATCTTTCACAACACACATCCTTGAATTTCCTTGCATTACACGCAATCGTGACCCTCCTCGATAGTGTGTGTAGTACGCAATACAGAGTTTCACTAAACAACGATATGCTATTAAAATATTATTAAAACTAGCCGTTATGAATAGTAATAACCACTTTTTAAATTTTTTTATATTTTATTTTTAAAAATGGACTTCATTTTTGGATTTGGAATATCGAAATTAGCTTAGGGTGAAATTTTGGTATTTTTCGGATAAATTTCATATTCTGATGAAGAGTGAAAATTACTAAATTTTAATTAAAAACAAATTTTTTAATAGAAATAATTAATAGTGATAAATTATTAATTTCAGTGGTTTAAAAGTATATTTAGAATATATTTTTACAATTTAATACAATGTTGGTCATTGGATGTAATTTCACATTTAAACCACACATAAACAAGTGTCAATCTTTTGATAGTTATTATCTTTTAAAAACACGCTATTTGTTTTGACGACAGGAATTAATTTTTAAATTAGTTAATGTAACTGATATGTATTGAATTTGGTAAAAATAAAGATCATTTTTGAATTCATAATATCAAATATAGCTTAGGCCTAATTTTTGGTATTTTTCTGGAAACTTTCATTTTTTGATGAATAGTGAAACCACTAAGTGGTAGTTAAAAAAACTGAATTTTTCATAAAACTTAATTTTACCGCTTCTGTGAGTAGAATTTTGAAAATCCGTGAGACACGGTTAATATCAAGGATGACAATGTGGTTCAATGAGATGAAAATAATTTTTGGTGAATAGTAACTTTTTACTTTTTTTACCACGGTTAAAAGTAAATATGGTAATTAATGGTAAAAATGATATTATTATTACCCTAAAACATGTCCTAATTCTATTGGATAAGTTTAATTCTACCAAAAACAACCTTAGGAATAAAATATGATCATTTAGGCCCACTTGGATTAGATTAGGACATTTATTATTAATTTATTTAAAGAAGGGTTAAAATTGTTAAAATCAATGTTTAATAAGTAATCATTTTTAATATGGTGTTATACATAAGATAAATTCGACTATAAATACTCATCAGAAAGCTAAAACGATTTCCTACATAATAGTATTTTATTTGTTATTTTTAGACATTAAATATTATAATTTATTTATGACACAACGATGATGAAGTAATTATCTTATTATTGAAATATTGACACAATTGATGTTATAAATACACAAATAAATGTAATTCGAGACTTTTTATGAATTACACTAATTTTATAGGTTAATATGACATGTTAGTATTGATTTAATTAACACGGTTCTAACTAATCATTTTTTTATGATTTTCACAAAAATGAATTACTAAATAGTGTCAAAATTGACATAAAATAGTTTTTAAAACAAATATTATATTATTAATTGTTATTTTATTCCTAAAAATCTACGGTTCGGCCAAATGACATAGATAAGGCTATATATATTAATAATAAACAACTTGGGGTTCGTTTGTCTTCATATAGTATGTTTATTAACCTTATAGTGTAAGAAAACAAGAAGACACAGTAAAAGTTAAATTATCTAACTTAATGTTAAATCTAAATGATAAGGTTAAAATTGATACCTAAACTTGTCTAAATTATATTGAATTAGACTATTTCGACTCATCCCCACCTTAGCTTAGAAATATATCAATTTGGAGCTATTTAAAACCGATCTTGACTTTATAATAAAATAATATTTTTAGTTTTCCCAAAGGTGCCCCTCTCCTCCCTTATAAAAGTGCATCTCCTCCCACTCTTCCTCACACCACATTGAGCCTTCAAGATCGGCCAAACCCTACCAAAATCGATTATCCACTTCCCTAGTATCATCCTAGAGGTCCTGGTATTCTTCAAAGACCATCCTTAGTACTTTTAGTGGAGTTTAAGAAAAGGCGCGTCAAAAAGTGGTAATATCCATTACCGATCTTTTTCAATTTCTTTCTTCATCAACTTCTTCTTCTTTAGTTGTTTAATGATAAAGAAATAACAACAGTATTTCTTATATACTGATATGTTATTATAAATATGAAACAACTCTAATTAACCTTCTAACCATCCTATGGGAAAAGGAAATCATCGCGCGTGCGTACGTACGGAATATTGTCTCCACGCCGTGGTGTAATCTATTTTCCACCACCACCTTAATTGGATGGGTATAATGGTGTAATGAGTAACTATATATGATTATTATAAAGTGATATTGATACTGAAATAGTATTCATACACTTCAACACAAGTTCACGATCATGAGAATGATATCATCGCTCGTGCGTACGTACGGACTACCGTCTCCACGACGTGATGAGATTCATTCTCCACATTAACCATTCATGAATGACTATAAAGTATATATAATGAATAATAATGAAATATATAACATGTTAAATCTACTGTATTTATGTATATATATATATATTTATGTCATCTACTTACTTCCATTCAAGACAATAAGGAATGGAAAACAGCGTTCATGCGTACGTACGGACTACCGTCTCCATGAACGGTGTGTTTCATTTCATTTATCTATCTATTATATATATATACTGAATATATATGATATATAAATCATGTTTTATATTCTTTAAGTAATTAAATCATGATATAATTAATAATAATGTCAAGAACAACAAGTCCAAACACCTACGATAAATGAAACGATTTTATCCAAAACGCTTCTTTCACATGGAATTTACAAAAGAATGGGTAATTTAAAGTCATAAATGAACCCTATATGATATCATAAAAATGAATATGATTCTTTAATAAGTTAATTACATTATTTAAATCATTATTCATGAGGTTCGGATACGTACAAAGCATATCGGACATAAGGTAAGGGAAAATCTCGCAATCTCAATTTTTATCCGAGATTGTTTATACTTCCTAATTTACTAGTGAATATTTATCATCCACATCCATGTTTCCTCAATATTTAATATTTATATCCTTCTACAATAGTTTATATCCAATTTTACACTTTGGTGAGTTTTTAGTAAAAGATATGAAAGGAATCTTTTGTCGTTTTTCATACGAGGTACATTTTGACTTTTCCGACAAAAGTACGAGAAGAATGTTTTTTTAACTTATACAGCATGAATGGATTTTTAAAACATTATTTCCAAGAAGCTTCCTTTACAAGTTTTCATGTTTATTTTTAATCAACTTATTTTAGGTTAAAATTGTATGACATGTTAAGAAAGGAAAAATGTTTTTGAAGTAGAAATGATATTTTCCTCAAGAATGAAGTTCAAGTGTTTTATCAAAATTATTTTCCATCTAAGATAATAATGGGTTCTGTTTTTATACCTATTATTACATTGATTTTATTATGTTGTGATGGAATTATTTTTATGAATTCCTTTATCGTATATGAATTGTTTTATGATGTCATGATGTTTAAGATTCCCAATTTTATTACATGGGTTATGCAATGATGTATGGTTTATGATTTTGTGGCACACATAAGAATGGTATCATTATGAGATGGGTGGGACCTATATCTCCCTCCAATGCATTGGGTGAAGATTTTATATCTCATGAGATAGACATGGCTGGAACGGTAGGTTATACCGGTTCAGTGAAACAGGACTGAAACGGGGAATGAACTCAGTTCAGAAAGGGACTTTGTCCACTAAGATAGTCTTGGCAATGAGACTTGACTAATAAGAAATGATTCTCTATAATTATGTGTCTATGCCACAATGTTTCATGTTTTACGTTATGATTATTGGGATTACATTTCACTACTATGATTTATCCCATGTTATGAAATTATGATCTCTTTTGCAGGTTAAGATTTCCAAAAGATATGTTCTTATGAATATGACGTGATTGATATTTCTTTTGTTTACCCTTACTGAGCATTTGAGCTCACCCTTTTATGTTTTCTTTTCCCCAGGACATAAAGAAAGGATTTAGGATAAAAAATAAGATCTTTATGGGATATGTTGAAGATCTTTCACCATGATTAGAAGATTACGTTCCGAGTTTCAAAAGACGCTAAACTATTACGGTGCTCGTGTGTGTGTTTTTGTTATGTACTAAGTATTCCGAAAAAGTAATCTAATGTCCCTGTACGTCAAGCTTCGGGTCTCTACAGTTGGTATCAGAGGAAAGGTTTATTCAACCTTTGGAAACTAGGATGCGAAAACGGTAGTGAGATCCCTAGAGATATTTCTAAGGTATGTCGAGGGATGTCTCTAAGGATAAGTATACATATAGGATATAGTCCTAGAACTATGGTAACGATATTAGATTAATCCAAAGATGTTAGATATTGAAGATACTCCCCCTTTATTATGATTTTTGTCTCTCACACTATTCTTTTTGGGTTTTAGAAAATGGCAAGAAACAAGATGATTCACAATAATGTAGGATATGATGGACAATGGAATGATATTCTTCATGAGAAACCAATTGAAATGGGATTTGGAGGTCCAAACATCATTATTATGCCGAATCAGCAATCTCATAATATGATCAATAAAGTAAAATTTGGTAAGTTTCCTGACTCGACTAATAAGAGAAAGATGGAGTTTCATGATGATCATAGAGGAAATAAAGTTCAATTTCCCCTATGTAAATCATGTGGGAAGAGACATCAAGGAGAATGTTTCAAAGGAACTGGAAGATGCTTTGGGTGTGGAAAAGAAGGACATAATGCCAGTAAGTGCAAAGGAAAAGGTTCAGTTAACACCAGGGATGAGGATAATGGTACTTCTACGACATCAACAATGGTTAAATGTTTTAAATGTGGAATGTACGGGAATTATGAAAACCAATGCCCTAAGGGAAAGTCTCATGAAGAGAATCAGTATGGTCACATGGGTAGTATTTATGTTGATGATGATGAAGAGACTACAAATGATATGTGATATGAAAGAATTGTTGAAGCTCGGTCAATGGTTTAAGAATGTAGTGGAATGATTACATGTTTATCAAGTGTAATGTTGTATAAGTAATCTCATAGTAATATGGAATAAAAATAAATCTAAGGATTGTTACACTGTTGTCTTTCCATGAGTTTTGAAAGTGTATGATTAATGGTACTGGTATCCATGAAAGGTTATTCAGATATTTTTGGAAATTAGATGATATGCGCATAATGAAGGGATAAGGAGAAAATTAAATGTTTGATAGTATTCATGAGCTCATTAATGATATAAGGAAATAGTTATTTCATGGTTTGAGTATATAGAATTGTGGGGTTTTGGTATGTGGAAAGAGTTAACTTTTGATAGCACTCATGTTTTCACTAAGGTTCAATGGGTATTCATTTTTTTTCAAGAGAATACATGATTAAGTTATTCACATGATTGGAATGTGACCAATAAGATAAATGGGGGATAAATGATGGTATTCACATGCTTGGTTGATGACCTTTCAAGTAATCGTTTTCTTTATACTATGGGCTTGGGCCGAAGTATTTTAGATAAGACTAATGATTGGAATGGATTATGTTGGACATAAGTTAGTATTGTTTAAGGATAGAACTTTTTTTCGATATTATTGATGAGATGTTATATTAATGTAGTTTTAGAAAAAGGACAACCTGCAGGATGTGCGACAACCCATCGCATAGGCCAAGGCTGTGGGAATCGAACCCACAACTAAAGTGCGACGGGCCTTTATCACATACCACTGGCCTACAGAAAGTCCCTGTTTAGTAGAAACTAGTTTTATTATATTAAGCAGTATGATATATGAAGTTTAAGTCCATTTTAGGAACCATATATGATTAATCTCACTATAGATGGACTAATGTATTTTTTTGATAACTTTTCTAACCTTTTGTTTGAGACAGATGGAATGACCCATCATTCTATCACATGATCTTCTAATACAGCACGAATGACAAATTCAACTTCATTTCATTAAGAGATGCAGTGGAAATTGTCCAAAGAACGACCAACGGTGAGACTATACCAAAATCACGAAAGTATTTCTTCAAATTCCAATTTCATCAACTTTAGAGAAATGATCTTGAAAACCAAAAATGCTGTCCTAGTGCTCTTATATCTGATGAATCAGATGGTACATTAGATCGTCACAAATTTATGGCTTTGTGATTGCTGGCTTTTCCATAGCCATGTTCTCTACCACTCTCCATCAGAACATGATGGTTAGATTTCTCTTCAATATCCATATTTTCACCTATGTGGAAACCCAGTGATTAGTTTATTTGGGTAACCGTTACATTTCATACTTTTGTTTTTAAAGATTGGTTTTGGTATTCCTTTATACGATGTGGGTTTCTATTAAAGAAACTTTCGAGTAGTAAACCATTTATAACCCTGACGAATTTCGAGGGCGAAATTCATTTTAAAGGGGGTAGAATGTAACACCCCGAGATTTTATGAAAAATATTCTTAATTTCATTAATGTCTTGTGTTGTACGCTACACCAAAAGGAGCTTTCAAAACAAGCATCCTTGAATTTCCTTGCATTACATGCAATCGTGACCCTTCTCGATAGCGTGTGTAGTACGCAATATTGAGTTTCACTAAACAACAATATGCTATTAAAATATTATTAAAACTAGCCGTTATGAATAGTAATAACCACTTTTTGAAATTTTGTAAATTTTATTTTTCAAAATGGACTTCATTTTTGGATTCAGAATATCGAAATTAGCTTAGCGTGAAATTTTGGTATTTTTCAGATAACTTTCATACTCTGATGAATAGTGAAAATTACTAAATTTTAATTAAAAACAACTTTTTTAATAGAAATAATTAATATTGATAAATTTTTAATTTTAGTGGTTTTAAAGTATATTTAGAATATAATTTTACAATTTAATACAATGTTGGTCATTGGAAGTAATTTCACATTTAAACCACACATAAACAAGTATTAATCTTTTGATAGTTATTATCTTTTAAAAACACGCTATTTGTTTTGACGACGGGAATTAATTTTTAAATTAGTTAATGTAACTGATATGTATTGAATTTGGTAAAATAAAGATTAATTTTGAATTCATAATATCAAATATAGCTTAGGCCTAATTTTTTGTATTTTTCTGGAAACATTCATTTTTTGATGAATAGTGAAACCACTAAGTGGTAGTTAAAAAAACAGAATTTTTCATAAAACATAATTTTACCGCTTCTATGAGTAGAATTTCGATAATCCGAGAGACACGGTTAATATCAAGGACTAAAATGTGGTTCAATGAGATGAAAATAATTTATGGTGAATAGTAACTTTTTACTTTTTTTTTACCACGGTTAAAAGTAAATATGGTAATTAAGGGTAAAAATGATATTATTATTACCCTAAAACATGTCCTAATTCTATTGGATAAATGTAATTCGACCATAAACAACCTTAGGAATAAATTATGATCATTTAGGCCCACTTGGATTAGATTAGGACATTTATTATTAATTTATTTAAAGAAGGGTTAAAATAGTTAAAATCAAAGTTTAATAAGTAAATCATTTTTAATATGGTGTTATACATAAGATAAATTAGAATATAAATACTAATCAGAAAGATAAAACGATTTCCTACATAATTGTATTTTATTTGTAATTTTTATACATTAAATAATATAATTTATTTATCACACAACGATGATGAAGTAATTATCTTATTAATGAAATATTGACATAATTGATGTTATAAATACCCAAATAAATGTAATTAGAGACTTTTTGTGAATTACACTAATTTTATAGGTTAATATGACATGTTAGTATTTATTTAATTAACTTTGTTAGAACTAATAATTCTGTTATGATTTTCACAAAAATCAATTACTAAATAGTGTCAAAATTGACATAAAATAGTTTTTAAAACAAATATTATATTATTAATTGTTATTTTATTCCAAAAAATCTAAGGTTCGGAAAAATGACTTATATAAGGCTATATATATTAATAATAATCAACTTGGGGTTCGTTGGGCTTGATATAGTAAGTTTATTAACATTATAGTTTAAGAAAACAAGAAGACATGGTAAAAGTTAAATTATCTAACTTAAAGTTAAATCTAAATGATAAGGTTAAAATTGATAACTAAACTTGTCTAAATTCTATTGGATGAGATTATTTCGACCCATCCCCACCTTAGATTCTATGTATATTAATTTGGAGCTATTTAAAACCGAACATGACTTTATAATAATATAATATTTTTAGTTTTCCCAAAGGTGCCCCTCTCCTCCCTTATAAAAGGGCACCTCCTCCCCCTCTTCCTCACACCACTTTGAGCCTTCAAGATCGGCCAAACCCTTCCAAAATCTCTTCTCCACTTCCCTATTATCATCCTAGAGGTCCTGGTCTTCTTCAAGGACCATCCTTAGTTCTTTATGTGGAGGTTAAGAAAAGGCACGTCAAAAAGAGGTAATATCCATTACCGATCTTTTTCAATTTCTTTCTTCTTAAACTTCTTCTTCTTTAGTTGTTTCATGATAAAGTAATAATATCAGTATTTATTATATACTGATATGTTATTATAAATATTAAACAACTCTAATTAACCTTCTATCCATCCTACGGAAAAAGGAAATCACCGCGCGTGCGTACGCACGGAATACCGTCTCCACGCCGTGGTGTAATCTATTTTCTGCCACCACCTTAATTGGATGGGTATAATGGTGTAATGAGTAAATATATATGATTATTATAAATTGATAATGATACTGAAATAGTATACATACACTTCAACACAAGTTCATGATCATGAGAACGATATCATCGCTCGTGCGTACGTACGGACTACCGTCTCCACGACGCGATGAGATTCATTCTCCACATTAACCATTCATGAATGATTATAAAGTATATATAATGAATAATAATGAAATATATGACATGTTAAATCTACTGGATTTATGTATATATATATATGTATGTCATCTACTTACTTCCATTCAAGACAATAAGGAATGGAAAACAGCGTTCATGCGTACGTACGGACTACTGTCTCCATGAACGGTGTGTTTCATTTCATTTATCTATCTATTATATATATATATATACTGAATATATATGATATATAAATCATGTTTTATATTCTGGAAGTAAGTAAATCATGATATAAGTAATAATAATGTCAAGAACAACAACTCCAAACACCTACGATAAATGAAACGATTTTACCCAAAACGCTTCTTTAACATGTAATTTACAATAGAATGGGTAATATAAAGTCATGAGTGAACCATATATGATATCATGACAATGAATATGATTCTGTAATAAGTTAATGACATTATTTAAATCATTATACAGGAGGTTCGGATACTTACAAAGCATATCGGACATAAGGTAAGGGAAAATCTCGCAATCTCAATTTTTATCCGAGATTGTTTATACTTCATAATTTATTGGGGAATATTTAACATCCACATACATGATTCCTCAATATGTAATATTTATATACTTCTACAATAGTTTATATACAATTTTAACCTTCAGTGAGTTTTTGGTAAAATATATGAAAGGAATCTTTTGTCGTTTTTCATACGAGGTACTTTTTGACTTTTCCAACAAAAGTACGAGAAAAATGTTTTTTTAACTTATACGGAATGAATGGATTTTTAAAACATTATTTTCAAGAAGCTTCCTTTACAAGTTTTTATTTTTATTTTTAATCAACTTATTCTAGGTTAAAATTGTATGAAATGTTAAGAAAGGAATTTTTTTTTAAAGTAGAAAGGATATTTTCCTCAAGAATGAAGTTCAAGTGTTTTATCAAAATTATTTTCCATCTAAGATAATAAAGGGTTCTGTTTTTATCCCTATTATAACATTGATTTGATTATGTTGTGATGGAATTATTTTTATGAATTCATTTATCGTATATGAATTGTTTTATGATGTCATGATGTTTAAGATTCCCATTTTTATTACATGGCTTATGCAATGATGTATGGTTTATGATTTTGTGGCACACATAAGAATGGTATCATTATGAGATGGGTGTGACCTATATCTCCCTCCAATGCATTGGGTTAAGATTTTATATCTAATGAGATAGACATGACTGGAACGGTAGGTTATACCGGTTCAGTGAAACAGGACTGAAACAAGGAAGGAACTCGGTTCAGAAAGGGACTTTGTCCACTAAGATAGTCTTGTCAATGAGTCTTGACTAATAAGAAATGATTCTCTATGATTATGTGTGTATTCCACAAAGTTTCATGTTTTAAGTTATGATTATTGGGATTACATTTCACTACTATGATTTATCCCATGTTATGAAATTATGATCTCTTTTGCAGGATAAGATTTCCAAAAGATATGTTCTTATTAATATGACGTGATTGATATTTCCTTTGTTTAACCTTACTGAGCATTTGAGCTCACCCTTTTATGTTTTCTTTTCCCCAGGACATAAATAAAGGATTTAGGTTTAAAAAAAGATCTTTATGGTAGATGTTGAAGATCTTTCACCATGATTAGAAAATTACGTTCCGAGTTTCCAAAGACACTAAACTATTACGGTCCTCGTGTGTGTGTTTTTGTTATGTACTAAGTATTCCGAAAATGTAATGTAATGTCCATGTACGTCAAGCTTCGGGTATCTACATATATCATAACAAAATAATTAGAGAAACATCAGTCCCTATATCAATGAAATAGGAAAATTAATCACTCTAATTATTTTATTTGTTTCATGCATGGGACTAATTTTAAAAAAAAACATTATGCCATAAAATTATATTTCGTACATAGGGAAAATATGACTTTTTGAACTCAATTATTAATAGATACTTCTGATAGAGAACCATGTTTATAATTTATACATATATTTCAGAAAAACTATGCATGTATTCTATTTAATTTAATTAATATATTTTATTCAATTATTCTTAGAACATCAGTCCTTGGAACTATGATCCATCTAAGCACTTAATCTAAAAATTAATCCATTCAGTATCGAAAAAGTATACATTGAAAATATCATTCAAAAAATTCTCCCCACATTGGGGATTTACACGCCAAAAATAAAAATTAATGGATACAATAATATATATAGGTACTAATAATAAATCTGATCCCCCCGTCAATAACATGTGATGGGTCATGCACCTAACTCTTCAATTGTGACACATGGACGACATTGTTACCCTTGTCAAACAAAGGAGCATGATCTACGTAGTACTCCACCTCACATAATCTATATTGTATCTTGAATGTGCCAAAAAACAACAGATTTTTCTTCTAACACATGAAAAATCTTTATAATCTACATCGAGGTGAAACCCACAAGAACACATGGTATCCCTCCATAAAATCCAACGGCCTCTGTCATCTATCCACATAAGATTTCTGACAACTCTATGTAGTCATCATCTACACCTAGATTATCTTAATCTTCTCTATAGTTTTTCAAAAATTCTCTAGGAATAGGAGTCCCGAATGTCATCAGTTAGTCAATCAAATTAGATTCCTAGAGTGTTTCTTGTACAATGACTTGAATGGATCCATAAAATGGATGAATTGTTAACGAATTTATATGAAAAATCTATATTTTGTAGGTGATCCTCCCAACTACGGATAAATTCAATACGTGTAGGATTACAACATGTCCCCTAAAACCTAGATGGTATGCTCTGTCTTTCCATCCATTTTTGGGTGAAGTGTTATGCTCAAGTATAATTGAGTTAAAAATGCCTCCTAAAATATGTTCCTCAACTAGGATGTGAAATGAACATCATTGTAAAATATGATCACTGATGGTGCTAGAAGGTGTGAAATTATCATCAGCAAGGAAAGGAGTGCCATGCTATCTACTGAACACTTCTCTCAGATTGATATGAATGGATTGACATGGTTAGTCAGTGTATGACCGCAAATATAGTTTAATGAACCACCGATGTACATGGTAATAACATTATGATGTCTATGTATATCCCATCCCACATCGACTATGGTACTTCTATTTTTTGAGCTAAACCAGCTAGAACAAAGTGCATAGCATTCACTTGCAGACAAGTAAGGCATTAAGAGACAAAATCCACAACTCCTTTCATTATCCATATCCACCAAAACATACATATGAGGAAGTTGTATATATTATCAAAACATGGATGTACCAAAAAAGGAGATGTATTAAACTATCTCATATCATCAATTTGTAATGTCACTCGTACTATTATGCATCCTTTGAAAATAAGAACATACTCCTCACCTTTAGAAAACCCATCAAGAGCATGTATCGTGGATATCTGTGTATATAGATCCCTATTGTAGAGATCCCAAATACGTGTCTCCTAGATTCACTATAATTATAGAGGTGTAACAACCATCAACTATAGGTAAGATTCCTCGTCTCCATCTATTATTGATAACTACAATGAGGCCAACAACACCAATTCCTCGGAAACTATTAATATAAAATCTTGCTTATATGATCATCAATTACGTTTCATTTTTTAGGTGTATAGAAAATCATGATGTATTAGTCCCAGAGGAACTCTATTGATTGACTCTATCACAAGTTGAGATCATTATGATAGAATATATTCATGACAATATTGTGATCAGAATATATGATACTCTTCTCTCCCCTCAGGTAATGTAGCCACATAATTATGACCACATCTAATTCTACTATCAAAATATTTTAGGTCGTGTTTTTCTAATCATGTTCTCTAAAATGTTGTGTGAAATAGGAAATCACATCAAACCTCTTCATTGAGAAACAACTTGGCCAAGAAACTAATGCATTATAGAACAATACGTACTCTCCAACCACCACTAGGATTCTCAATATACGTGTCCTCATCAAACTCTACCTCAACTGCTGAAAATACTTTTAGGAGACCTTTTCCCATGTGAATGGATACCAATTTTGGAAAAATGGTTTTTTGGGGGCTGATACCCTAGAGAAATCATAAATGAATCTTTGGTAATATCACCCTAAACCCAAGGAAGTTATGCACCTCTTCCATATTTCTAGATGGATCCAAACTAAAAATGCCTCAACCTTGACTGAGACCACTACTACTCCATCTTCTAAGATAAACTGTCCTAGAATGTGTACATTTGTAATCTAGTGTTGTCACTTGGATAGATTACTATAAAATAAGTGACCTCAAGATACTCCTCAAACGCTGACTACAAAAGCATTTGGTCGAGGAAGAATACCATTTACTATCCTATGAAAGGATGAATGATCCAATTCAAGAGTTCTATGAACACTTCTAGGGTGTTCATTATGAGAAATGTATCATTAATTACACATATTGATGGTAACAACATCTAAATTTTTTCTAAAGTATATCCTCTACTAATACTCACAACTAGTGGCTACCTAACCTTAGTTCACCCTTCATGTTGAATTTATCCCCTATCAAATTATCAAATAATTCATCAAACCTTGATATTGGATACTTATCCGTAATGGTCATCTCGTTCATGTGAGGGTAATCCAAACATAACATGAATCTTCTGTCTGCCTTCTTGGAGAATAGAACCAAGGCTACCCAGGTAGAAACATTGGTTCTAACAATTTCCTTCCATTATAAGTCCCCCAACCGATCCATCAACTAATGAAGCACTATGCGAGCCATATGATATGTTATTGAAGATATTGATCGCTTCTTGGGGTGCAGATCAATGAAGATGTTTATCTCATAGTGAAAAATTGAGACAAAAATATACTTAGAGAAGATGACCGCGTACCCTGCCACCACTATTGGAAACTAGGAACTCATAACCTCAACAAATCCAAGGGTAATTCTAGCTAATTGGAAAATAATCTGTTGCACCCTCATATGAATTAATAAATTCTGTACTTCCTGGGTTTTCTTTTCACCAATAATGGAAAACATTGTTCTGTCACTTTAGAGACACAAAATCAATCGCATTAAATACTCAATATAGGCATGAAACATAGATAACCAGTCATTCCTAAGGGGGTGTTGTAATGAATCTTCAATTCTACAAATATATCTCAATAAAAATTCATTAATTCAATAGTTTTTTCAAACTTCAATCCCAAGTGTGTGATCAATTAGTAATCTCAAGAATGAGTCTCCAAGCCTAAGGGTCAATCAAAGGTCTCAACAAGAATATCTATGTCTCGAATGAGTTATGATTCAGGAATGAAATTACTAGAACCTATTCCTATTATTAATAAATATAAGTTATAAAAACAAATATCATAAATTGAATCACTCATGGAGAATCTGGGTTGTATTCCTCTACCACCATTATTCATCCCCACCCCATCCTCTAGCTCCCTAAGCCTTGTAAGGACCATTTGGTGGTCATGGTGGTAACGATTCAATGAATCAACCACCCACTCCTCTAACATTTCCACTACTACATCCTCTATCAGGAATACCTATATGGCCCTTCTATTATCTATTCCTTGGAAAACCATGCACGATATCCCTGTTAGCAATATAGTGTGTTGTAAAATCATAGGTTAGATGTCCCCTTTCATCACATCAGCATCACAACCTCTCCCCGTGTTTGTTGGACCTATCCTATGATCCATGAACCATTGATTCCTAGTCTTGGGACCACTTAACGAAGCATCTAGCCTGTCCATTTACCTAAGAATGTACTCAGATACCTACTACAGAGGCCTCTACTCATGATTTCCCACTACCATCAACCACTAGATGTTTCTTCTCAACCACGAAACACTCAACCTCCAAATCCCACTACAATTCAACAACATAATTAGAAATTAATAAAATGTTAAAATTTGATCTTATGTATCTCAATATACTTCGTTTGAATGTATGATCCATGATGAAATAGACATGAACCATATCCATTGAGTACATAGAGACATTGGTAAAACTCCATGAATACTTTTCTTTCTTCATGAAGCATTTTTGGACCTACAGAAGCTCTTGGATATGTACAAACCAAAGCATAGTTGGAGAGAACTCATCTTATAGGAGATTCTCAACTATAACCATGATTGATGCAACTCCTCATAAAAATAGGTCATTATCCACCGCCACCATCCCTTGGAGGCATGATGTTGTCTCATCGACAGGACCGACATCAAATCTGGTAGTGTATTGACTAGATAGAAATATCAGTTTATCTCTTCAAGCCAGTCCTAAACCTCAAGTGGGTCAGGATCATCTTAGAACCTAAATAGTATATGTCATTAAAACACATGAAGGGTTCTTATCCTATGAATATCATCTTTTGGTACTATGGGCCCCATCTAATTCTCTACAGCTTGGGGTATAACTTGTGTGTCACCCAAACATAGAACCTTTGGAACATGACCTTGTATTTATTTCTCATCACTCAGGGGATCATCATCATGATCCTAATACTGAATGTTTGAAGGAATACATCATATAGGTATCCTGATATTAAATAATATATACCATCGACTCTGAGTATATCTTGAGATAATACTCATGAAGGACATCGAAATAAAAACACCTTCATATTTGATTCATGTTCCATTGATTTCCCCGCAACCAGTGTTCCAATGTACAAGGTTGAATGGCTAGTTATAATAGACCTAGTTTATTGACACATTGGCCCTCATAAGAACATTAGACTTTCTGGAATGAAATCCATAGAAAAAACACTCATCACTATTTCCTCAAACCAATATCAATGACATCAGTGCTAAGGTAGAATAAACTTCTCTGATACCACTCTATCATTATCCATCCTAATGGTGACTCTATCTTGACTCCCAAATCTCACTTCTAATCGGAAAGGGGATGAGAACTAGAACCGAGTTGGAATATCAAATACCTATGAGGCCTTTTCTAATTCACCTATACAGATTCACACATATCCAGGTGCATAAAATGATAAAATGTAAAAACAGTAATCAACCATGAATTCATACATCTAAACCACAAAACCAAAGTACATCATTATTAAATAAAAATTAAAAAAGTTCCAAATACAATCCCACCACTGGTTATGGAAATGTAGAACAACTAGAATGTACAACTGGGGAATTCTCTCAAAATTCCCTAGGAACACACCACAATATATCTGGTATCCCTAAATATTGTCTTGTCCTGGTCCATCAAGGACTCAGTCAAAAGGTTGATCATTAGCACAAGACCAAACACAAGCGGGCATATACTATGCAGGGGTGAGTACAATAATATCTATTAGGACACCCTGAAACCAAAAAGCATAAAATAATGGAATACCATTACTATCTACACATATGTATTTATACAGAACATAAAATGAGAATGTCCAAATGTACTCACAAAGACAGAAATTCTAAAGTTAATTCACAATAGTAAAAATATCAAAGGATTCCTTCTCAATGATTCTACAAAGAAATATTATGTGAGAACATAATCCAAATTCTGAAAGCACTAAATACATATATTTAAGAGGCAATTCTCATCAGGTATCACAATAGTAAGTACATGATAAAGGTATGAATAGGAATGATAAATACATGAGTATTACTCAAAAGGCCTTAGGGGTATATGGACTACTCAATATTGATTAACCCTCTAAGTAGATGATTAGTGACAACATACTATTGTTCTTAAAGATTCAAAGAACTCCACCTAATAATGAATTGGAATATAGGATCTATCTATGAGCCTCTTGTATGGATTCTAACAACTACTTCCTAGAATCCCTACTAAATGATACTTTTTCCAATGAGTTGGTGGTGATTCCATACATACCCACAAGGAATGGATATGGGAGAACACATCCCAGTGAAACATTTATGAGATATAGAGGATTGTTATCATCATGAAAGAAATATTCTTGGAACGAAATGAAATGTACTAACATTAAATTTTTTCAAAATACAACTAAAATTGAATTATTCCCATTAGTTTCCAAGCGGAGTTATTTGATGAATTTTATGGAAGAATTTTCCAGTTTACAAACTTGTTGGGTTTATGTTGTAACAAAACCTTTGAATTATGCAAGATATCTTAAACTTCTTGAAATTACAATAATTTAGATATATATTATGTAGCACCACTCTTCATGTTACCCCTCTGAAAATTCTTATTTAATGTCTTATAATTTCCAAGAACATCTTGGAAGAATAGAGAATGGTTATCTATGAGAATTATCCAATGTGTCCATTATTTAATTTATAATAGGGACATATACTCTATTTATGAATCATATCATTACATCACAATCAAGTTGGAACACATAAAAGTTTTTCACATTATTTTTTAGATATATATCATTCTTTTATGACTTTACAATAGAAACATGAATTGATGGTTGAAAATTCATTTGAGAAAGATATGATCTCTACCCATTCATCAATATTTCATTGTATTTCCTTTTCTAATCCAAAAATAATAGATCTTTTTTTATCATTATCATACATATGCTAGTATTATCCTTCTAACTCAAAGCATTGAGAACCTTTTTTCCTCGATTAGTGTGGTAATGTATTGAGTAGTCATAATATTTTATCAACTCTAAGGACATTAATTGGAACATATTCTACTCTTTCTGGGATAATATATATTATAAAATTTTATTATAAGTATATATTTTACACATTCCTCCTTAAGAAAATTCCCCCATAATATTAATTATAAAATTACCCCAATTAACTCCATGTCACGTGTTAGGTAATTCTAATCACAAACTATTACTTGATGAGTGGGATAAAATATCCCCAGTTTATTATATATAAGAATAAGTCCCAGACATTTCATAGATGCATCACTATAGATCAAAGACCATTATCTACATTTTAGTAGTGTGAGTAAAACTTTACTATCCATACTCCCCATCATCATCATGAATGTTTCCCCACATTCATTAATCCAATGGATTTTGAAACCCTTTGGAGTTAACAAGGTGAGTGGATCAGGATACCATGAGATATTTTTCCACAAAAAATTGATAATATATGTCTCAATCAAAATAAGAAATGATATTAGTCATAGTGGTATTTCTTGGCCAATTTAAAATGAATTCTATATAAGAAGTATATACTAATATACCCTCACATGTGATCATGTGTCCCATGAATGATATGTTCTATCAATGTAATTCACATTTACTGAATTTAAATATTTTATAACATTATTTAGGGTATTCAACAAAATTTATAAGTGGTAATCATAATGTCATTTGTTCTAGGAGAATATAAGAATATAATCTATGAATATTGTCAATAATAGATCAAGGTAATATCTAACTAATCTATTCATTTAATATATTAATATAGTGGGATAATTATTAAGCATAAAATGAATAATAATAAATTCATTCAATTTTTAGCTTGTATGGAATGCTTAATTATATATTTTATCACTTTTTACCCCTAATTGATAGTATTAAAAAGGATATCCACTCTTTAATGTTTATTGATATACTAATAAATAATGTATCAAATCATCAATAAATTTTATAGGATATTTATTCTAGAAATTGATCTTGTTATTTTCATGAATGCCAATTCTAAAATGATTTGACATGTCATTTTCGCAACCAATAGATATGTTCCACTCTAGGGTGGTAGAATTGTAAGAATGAATATATTATCATGATATAAACAGAGTTGATTTACTAATTCCTTCAAATAAATCAACAGCTGTATATATGGAATATTTGAAATTACTATAAAGTACCTAAGAGTGAATTGTAGGATATATGTGGATTAATTTCAATTAACCACTAATGTGATAGGAAAATAATATTACCTTCCTTGATCTGTGAGTTTTTCACAAGATTAATTTAGTAACATAGATAATTATCATGTTCCCCCACACATAATAAATTGAACTATTAGTGGTGCCTTATGATTATAACAACTCATGTTCTCTCTAATGTGAATAATCATTTAATTGATATTTTATTATTTCGTTCTATCCAATTAAGAATGACATGGGTGTTGAAGAATGTTCCAAGGGCATCACAGTCTTGTTCGGAGGCGGGGTCCCATATTTTGGAAGAAATAGGTGGGATGCACCACTAGTTTAAACTATTAACCTCAATACACATTGTTTTTTAAAACCATGATGTGTGATCTAATGCACTGTAGAGGGAAACATAGTTTGTTATAACCTTGCAGTGCAAAGTACACAAACATGAAAATTCAGTAGACATTGTTTTAGATGAACTTTTCATAGGTAGGGCATGGTTAGTGTATGTGTGAACCTTATAAATATTAGGGTTATCCGTCAACAATGAATGTAAAATTGGTTGCACATTATTTTCCAAAACATGATACCAAACTGGTATACCCCTTTAATGTATAGTGAATTTATTATTTTTCCCTCTATTCTGCATAATTGTCACCCTCTATTTCATTTTACTCTGGAATCATCACCTCGTTCTAGTTGGAGAGAACTTAATATTCTCACATTGGATTTAATCCAAATTTATTAATCTAAGAATGAATTATGTTCCATCAGTTAAAATAATTTTCCACTGGTTTGAGCTTAGATGAACTTCCAACATTCCATACAATCTCACTACATCTATCATGTGACATTCATACATGATCATATAACCTATTTTCAGGGCTTCATTCAATTTCATTATTTTCAATCATTATTCTGTATATTAAAAGATAATAGTTGACATGTTATCCTCTAACTCCATATGTTAGGGGGTCTATACCATTCCCTAAAATAAATTTAATTTAATAATTAATCTATATTATACCACTTTCCATAACTTCCAGATATTTCAACTGAATTCATAAATGAGTTATATTAATTATTAAACTAGAATATTTATCCCCTACAGTGTCTTGTTTTGGTTGGTGGAAGACAACCTCAACCTGAACCACCTAGTGTTGGGTTATTTTATAAACCACTAAAATAAAACTGTCCCTTTGGGGGTGTATAATATTGACACAAGATAGTGGAACCACTTTTTAAATTAGTGGAGATATGGAAGGATTGATTGTCTCATGATAATAACATTAAATATTTACATTGTGATTTAATGATTGGTTTAAAAAATATTCTTTTCATGATATGGACAATCCTTAAGATTGTAAAATTTATTTCAATAAGTAGGAATTATACATGGACACTAAAATAATCTATTGACATTTTGTATTACTTTATATTTTACATGGCCATATGGGGTCATCGATGAGATATTTGGTGTGACGCTAAAAAGATTATAAATATGGATCCAACATGATTACTGTTATAACACTAATAAGGGGATCTTGTTTTTGAATCTAAGAACAATATAAATAAATATATACATACTCCTCTTTGAATATTAGTATTCCTCATCCATGGGACCTAGGATACCATCACATGTAGTTCATCACTATACCAAGCTGATCTTGGATGAGTTCCTTAGCCTATAGGGGGACTTCATAGTCATTTCCTAAGGTTCTAGACTGTATAGGCACAATGTTTTTCATTATTTAGTGCATTCTAACGAAAAAAAGTTACTTTCAAATCTCACATTTTTATAATGAAACTCACCATTTATGTAATGCTCTTAGTTTTAACTTCTATTCAGGGGATTCAATATATATGTATTTCATTTTATAAATTTACCTATTATAACACTAAACTGTTGTAGTTTTATACCCAGAATTGATTTTTTATTGACCTTGTATGTTTGTTTATATTTATTTTGTCACACATCCTTCTTAGGGTAATGTTTGGCACCAAAAAATATAAAATGTATAATGTTAGGCATAAGGTTCGGAACTCGATATTGGTTGAAGTATTTGTGTTGCAAATATTATCTTTGGAGAACATGATCTTGCCTTGGCTTGGAATGCTGGGAGATATTTTTTCTATTGTTATTTTTTATACATGTACTGTATTTTTTCGTACATCGATGTATTATCGTTATATTTTTTAGATTTGAGTGAAATTATAATCATTGTATACATAAATCAGACTATTTAATTTGTGTGTTTATTAAAATGGAATGTTTCACTTCCATTGTTGATGATTTAAAATTATTGGTCAATAAATGTTTGTTATACCATTGTTCTAAACTCTGATCATGATGATATTGTCTCCCCACTGTACCACATTAGTCTCTAACTTCTTTTTGATATCCTATTAAATACAAGTATACATTCTTGTTGCCATGGGGCCAATGAGATTCAATTACAAATAAGTGAACTAGGTGTGGGACGTGAAAATTGATATCATATGGGGAATGTATTCCATTGTCTTACTATTGTTTGTTGGTAGATAGGATAACATGATTTCTATATTTTTATAAATAAAAAGTTAAATGGGTAAGATTACCCACATATGTAGAAAAATAAAAAATTCCTATGATAGTATTTTATGTTCTCGTTTGTCCCTATTACAGAGTTAACGATTTCACCATTTGGTGATGCATATGGTGTGTAGTTTTTATTATTATAATTGTGGAATTTATATTATCCTAGTCCTAGTATGGAATTTAATAATTTATCAAGCATCAATATAGAAACATTATAGTATTAATATAACCTGAATTATGTCATTCCATGTATGTTTCAATGTTCCACGACATGATATCTGTGTTATTTTCCATGAGTGATATGGCATGTTACTAATATTTTGCTGACTATATTGGTAGAAAAAGTGTCATGTATTAAATAATTTACAAAAAATCCCTATAAATGTTTTTTATAAATAATAAAAGTTGTTATAATCCTTATCTGAAGAATCTAATTATGACAAGAAATTTGTAAAAAATTTGATACACATGAATAGAATTTAAACAAAATTAATTAAATATCCAAAAATAATAAGAAAAATGAAAGAATGAGAGATGATTCTTAATATAAAAGTTGTTTATATGAAACTTATGAGGATCCACCTTATTCCCAAAATATTTTTATTTGTAGTAACATAAACAGAATTGAAGGTGTTGAAATAAGAAAGCAGATGGTGGCGAGTCTATTGATATTATTAAAAATGAAAATAACGTAGTTTCAAAATATGCGTTTTTAATTTTTTTTATACACATAAATATTCTAACACATTTTTTGATATGGTGTTGGGTAAAATATTTCAAAAACAACTGTTTATTATTTTCCCCAAAAATTATAATTTTGAATGAAATGAAAAAATGGTATTACATGAAATTTTTCCAATAGAAAACACCAAAAAACTTAATTAATCGCTATTGCTTTCTACATAATGTTGGGAAATTTATATTATGAGTTGTATATTTATTTTCTCTTTGTAATGAAACTCATGGGATGTTAATGTTCATCTAAAGAATCATTTTAGGATTTTTAGATGAAAAGGTCCATTAAATGGGATTGAGATCATTGAACAATAGGGTAAACATGTCATAATAGCCCCATAAAATTTTATTGTCAATAAGGGTGAGAGATAAGGAAAGTGGGAAAGTGAAAATAAAAAGGGGTGGGGTAAAATAAAATAGGGAGAATAAAATGTGAGAAAAGGAAACAACAAGTGGATTGTTTTGAAATGATTGATATGGGTATTGACTATAATGGGTATTCACAACATACATAAAGGGGGAGGTTGTTAGACCCCAGTTATGTTGTGATTTTATTTTTTTTCCAATAGATGATAATAGATGATACATGTAAAGACCCCTAAAAATAAAGGTAATTTTTTTCTTAATTTTCTTTGGGATTTTAAAAGAACGCAGTTTCTGAAGGCACTTGATTCTGAGGCCCAGTGTGCCCGGAATTTATATCCAAGGTTTAGCTCGGGTACGTTCAGTGAACGAACTAGCGGGAATTTCTAACTTTTGAACCGGTACTTGGAATCGAATTACGAGGGCACCGATGGATTTGCATCACTGGTAATTTCTTAGGAAAACCTTTTCTGGAGTTGTGTTTTCACGAAAGAAGTTGATAAAAATTGTGGAAGTTAAAATAAAAATTTAAGAACAATTTTTATTTTACTGTAAGTGGTTTAAAGATTGGGGTGGAAGTTGGGGGAAACCACCCAACTTCTATTTGGAGGTTACGAGGGTCATGGGGCCCACCCGAACCCCACCCCTTCATATTCACTAACTCCCTCAACTCACCATTAATTTGATAACTTAAGTTATTTAATTAAGTGAGTTTTACGTGAATGTTTGAATTTCAAAAGTTTAAGTTATGTTAATTAATTATGGATTAATTCAACTTTTAAATTTAAAACTCAAGTTGTGTTAATAAAATAAGTAAGGGACTTATTTTATTTTTGTTGGAGTCTTGTTGCTTGGATAGTCTTCGGGAGAAAAGCTAAGAGCTTGAAGAGCTTCTTCCTCTTCGACGAAGAATGTGAAGAATGAGAAGAATGCCACATTCCTCGGAGATCGACGATGCGACGCCGTCCCCGCGACGCGACTCTCTTTTTCCGAGACATCTTCTTCCACGATGGATATTTACACGATGAACCTCCGTTCAAGCTACGCTCAAGGTAGGGGATTTATTTATTTTGTTCGTGATTACTACCTTGACGTTTTCGTGAAATATGACCAATTTCTATCAATTAACGAGAGGGGGCCAGACCGCACAAACACGGCCGACCCTCCTCACTTATCTATGTTGTTGATTCTAATGTGGATTGGAACAGAATGACGCGGTGCCGTCGCACCGCGCGGGATCATGCGGCAAGGAATGTGCGCCGCCGTCGCGTCGCACCGTGAAATCGAACAAGGACGTGCCGCCGTCGCGCCGCATTGGAGAAACCCAAAGACACCGCGGCCGGAGTGAGGCCGTGGAACTAGTGCAGAAATCGTTTTTTACGTCACCATTTTTTACGTCGGTTATATATAACTGACGTACCAATGCAGCGAGTAGATTTTTCACATCGATTATTTTAATAACCGACGTTACAAATCGCGCCTGTTGGGTTTTTACGTCGGTTATCAAATAACCGACGTAAAAAACCAATGCGCGGGGGGTTTTTTACGTCTGTTATTTTGTAACCGATGTAAAAAACTTGATATCGACGCGTTTTTTATGTCGGTTATCAAATAACCGACGTAAAAAACCAAAGCGCGGTGTGTTTTACGTCGGTTATTTTATAACCGACATAAAAAACACGTAGATATCGGGTTTTTTACGTCGGTTATTTGGAAACCGACATAAAAAACCCCCCGCACATTGGTTTTTTACGTCGGTTTCTAAATAAACGACGTAAAAAAACCCAATATTTACGCGTTTTTTACGTCGGTTATAAAATAACCGACGTAAAAAACCAAAGCGCGGGAGCATTTTTACGTAGGTTTTAAGATAACCGACATAAAAAAGCTAAAAAATAGTTTATAACGTCGGTTATATAATAACCGACGTTATAAAGCATTTAAAAAAATTAAAGCCCGTGTTCTGTCATTTACGATTTTTTCGATTGACAGTCGTCGGCTCGTCTCTCTCTCGCGCGGTAAACCCTAATCGGCTCGTCGATCGCCTGCATTACACTAATTTTGGCTTCATTTTTTATCTTCTTCACTGCTCTAGGATCTATCATCTCAACTCGCGACATTCAAGTAAGCCTTCCACGAATTTATTTCGTTCGTTTTTGTTTTGATTCTTGATGTGCTTTTCGTTCGTTTTTGAATCTCGTGGAATTTTTTTTATTGCAAATGGTTATTATGTTCATTCAACTCGCAACATTCAACTAGAAAATGGTTATTAAAACATTGTGGATTAGCTTCAGCAAAATCTGAAAAATAATGGGTGGTACTGTAACGTTCCATTCTTCCAACAACATTATTATTTCCTACTTTGCTTGAATGTGTCTTTCTGGATGAAGATTGGTAGTACTTATTTTCTTAAAATCATATTTTCAATATGATTGTCCAGAAAATTATTTTCATTCAACATTCTTACATCATAAATTTTTTTCGAAAAATTATGATTTTTAGAACTCCTAGATCAGAAAACCATCATCAGTTTTCATCTGAATTCATAAAAATATCAATTCATACCTATTACAATCAAATATTTCATTCTGGACTCATGGTGAGTCTGATAATACATTTCTTCTTTCAGTCATCTCCTAAAAATGATGGACCTTTTCATGCAAAGTGTATCTGATTTCTTGAATACGATGGTATGTCCGATTTTCAACAAAACCAAGTGAGGTGATTTCTTTTATTATTAATAATTCATAAAAAAATTATAATACCTAAATATTATTATCATCCTTTTCAGATTTTTCATTATAAAAAAGGTAAAGGGTACTTTCTTTTCATTCGCAAGTTAAATTATATTTTTTATAAAGGTCTTTTCTATCTAGGTAGAAATAATTTAATGATAATTAGATTGAATTAGGTATATTATCTTATCTTACCATCCAAACACATTTTTATGTATTAATAATTATTATGTTTTTTAAAAACAATTATGACCCCCATTTCATTTTTGTTAGTTAATTGATCTACGAAAGTGTTATAAATGATTTGATGATCACGATTCACCCATATATATGGTTAGTCATTATGTGACATTTGGGTCCATAATATCCTTCTAATGCATTCGACAATGCATTATATATCACAGATCAATATGGGATACAGATGGTTATTCCATGTCCAATGTGTTATGTGATGTGCCTGGTAAGAAATATTATAATAAATTATAGGAAAGCTGATTAACATATCCCAATATGAGGTGAATGAAACTATGTTTTCCCTTGACATATGTTATGACTTATATGATTATGTTTGTGCCACACTCTTATGTTATTCCACATACCAATGTTGTGATCTTGTGAATACGTTTTTTTAAATCATGTTCCCACTATCATATAAATCATGTCTTGTGTTATGCTAAAATTGTTATACTTGGACTCAGGTTTTATGATCTATGATTATATAGAACTGTTTCACTTATCTTTTTGATCATGTGCTTGGTGTATGCTCTTATACCCCCATGGATATCTTTTTATGAGATTAGATATTATATTTATATATATCATGTTTACCCATAATGAGTATCATAAATCAAAACTTTTATTATTTTCATTCCCTAAGTTATAAAAATATTTATTATGTAGGATGATTCAAATATTTAATCTGTGAGATGAGTTATTTTATGTGTGAAACCCAGTCCAAACACATATGTATTTTTTTATTGGTATTAAATATATATAGTTTGACATATACTTTTTTTTACATTACCATGATATTAACATTACTTTTTCTAAAGAAATATTAATGTCCTTAGATTATATATCAGATCAAAAGGATATAGTAATTCTAATATATAATCAGGATGACCAGATAATATGACAATATTATTAACCACAAAACAAATGGTCTATATTCATATTTTTAACATGACACTTACGATGTATAGCTATTTGGTGTTGGGTACTTATGAAAACTACTACTACTTTCAAGATTTATTTTATATTTTAAATTGTTTTACATTCAAATTATGATTTTTTTCATATAAACATGTTTTGTCTTATCTTAAAAATATATATATTTTGTTGATATTTGTTATAGGTAATAATGAGTCGAAGTTGGATTACGGCACATCGAATGAGCAATGAATTTGAGGAAGGTGTTGATGCCTTTTTGGAATTTTCAAAACGAAATGTTCCAAGTAGTGACATTTTTTTCTGTCCATGCCTGAAATGTTTGAATATGAAGAATTTGAAAAGTAGAGAGATAAAAGATCATCTGATTGTCATGGTTTTTATCCAAGTTACAGCCCTTGGATTTGGCATGGTGAAACTGGACGGAATTTCACTGATGATGATGATTCGCAAGATGGTAACTCCGATGGAATTGAAGAAATGATTCGCGATATTGTAGCAGAAAAAATTGAGATACAACCGACAGTTGCACGTCTATATGGTGATGCTGAAAAACCATTATATCCCGGTTGTACAGATTTTACGGTTCTGTCAGCGGTGTTAAGATTGATTAACCTAAAGGTGAAGCATGAATGGAGTGACAGAAGTTTTACAGATCTGCTACAATTGATGAAAGACATTCTTCCAAAAGATAACGATCTTCTAGATTCACATTACAAAGCCAAGAAAATATTATGCCCGATGGGATTGGGATACAAGAAAATACATGCCTGTCCGAATGAATGCATTATATATAGGATGGAATATGAATTTCTGTCAGAGTGTCAAAAATGTGGGACATCACGGTATAAAGTGAAAGAAAAATCATAGGGTGATGTAGAGATTACAAAGATCCCTTCAAAGGTATTTTTGTATCTTCCTATAATTAATCGTTTCAAACGTTTATTTGCTAATTCACATGATGCAAAAAGGTTAAGATGGCATGCTGAAGAGCGGGTATGTGATGGAAAAATACGTCATCCAGCTGATTGTCCACAATGGAAGAAAATTGATGCGCAGTATTCTACATTTGGAGATGAAATAAGAAATCTCAGACTAGGGTTGTGCACATATAGAATGAATCCATACCGAACACTTAGTAGCACATATAGTTCATGGCCTGTTTTATTGGTAATTTAAAACCTCTCTCCTGAAGTTTTTATGAAGCGCAAATATGTCATGTTGAGTACAATGATCTCTGGTCCAAAGCAACCCGGTAATGATATTGATGTTTACTTGTCACTGTTGATTGATGATTTGAAACTGTTATGGGATGATGGTATTAGGGTGTATGATTATTATAAAATGGAATATTTTCAACTTCATGAAGTGCTTCTGTTCACTATAAATGACTTCCCAGCGTATGGAAATTTGTCTGGATACAGTGTTAAAGGGCATAAATCATGTCCAATTTGCGAACAACAGACGTCCTATTGTCAATTGCATCATGGGAGGAAAACAGTGTACATGGGTCATCGAAAGTTTTTGCCTATGGAACACCCTTATAAAAGACTAAAAAAGGCATTCAATGGCTCACAAGAATTTGATACTGCTCCAAAACCTTTATCCCATCATCTGTATTTTGAGAGGGTGAAAAACCTTGACGTGACATTGGGAAAGACACAGAAATCTGGTAATGATAGACATATTTGGACGAAAAGGTCAATATTTTTTGAGCTACCATATTGGAGGTATCATGAAGTTAAACATAATATTGATGTCATGCACGTGGAGAAGAATATATGTGATTATTTGATTGGAACATTGTTAGATATTATAAGAAAGACTAAAGATGGGTTGAATGCAAGATTAGACTTAATATCAATGGGAATACGTTTGGAGTTAGCTCCCACTCCTAAAGGAAGACGAACATTTCTTCCCCCGGCTTGTCATACATTATCGAAGAGGGAGAAAATTAGCTTCTGTCAGTGTCTTCATGATACCAAAGTGCCTCAAGGTTATTCTTCTAATGTAAAAAATTTTTTCTCATTAAAGGACTTGAAGTTGATAGGTATGAAATCACATGATTGTCACGTCATGATGCAACAAATTCTACCAGTTGCATTGCGTGGAATATTGCCCAATCTTGTCAGAAAGACTATAATGAAGTTGTGTTATTTTTTCAATTCAATTTGTAACAAGGAGATTTATGTGAATGCTTTGAACATTTTGGAAAAGGATGCAATTTTAATACTTTGTCAATTGGAAATGTATTTTCCTCCAACTTTTTTTGATATAATGGTGCATTTAATGATTCATGTGGTTCGAGAAATAAAACTTTGTGGACTTGTATATCTTCGTTGGATGTATCCTTTTGAAAGGTATATGAAAATATTAAAGGGGTATGTTAAAAATCTATATCGACCTGAAGCCTCCATTATTGAAAAGTATATTTCTGAGGAGGTAGCAGAGTTTTTTACGAGCTACTTGGCTGTGGCGCAACACATAGGTTTGCCTCCATCTCGCCATGAAGGAGTTAATAATGAGGGAAAGGGGATTCGCGGCTTGAAAGTCAAATCACTGTCAGCTGAACAGATGAAGAAGTTATAATCATACATCTTGAATAACATAGCTGATGCTCAACCATATATCACATTGCATATTAATGAGTTGAAACAATGTCATCCAAAGAATAATGAAATGTGGATTTTGAATGAGCACAACAAAACTTTTTTGTCATGGATTAAAAAGACTTTGCTTGGTAGATCAGATGTATCAGAGACATTAAAATGGATAGTGGGTGGTCCATGTTTAAATGTGATAACATGGTCTGGTTATGACATTAATGGTTATACATTTCATACAAAAGCACAGGACAACAGAAGTGCAGTTCAGAATAGTGGTGTATTGGTGTTTGCAGAAGCAATGCATTTTTCATGTGCTAAGGACAAAAACCAAATTTCTGCATCAAATGCATATTATGGAGTGATTGAAGAAATATGGGAGGTTGATTACTTTAAAATTAAAGTTCCCATTTTTAACTGTAAATGGTTTAACGGTAACAACAGTGTCAGACACGATGAATTTGGAATGACACTTGTTAATCTGAATAGATTGGAAGACACAGCTGATTCTTTTATAATGGAAACACATGCAAAACAAATTTTTTATGTAGTAGATCAATCAGATATGCAGTGGGCTGTTGTTTTACAAGGGAGAAAACAATATATTGGTGAGGATGAACATGATGAATATGCTGATTTTTGTGAGATCCCTACTTCAATGGAAATATTAACAGAACATAATGACGATCATGTTGAAGACATAGTTTGTGCCATAAGGAACGATCACAACGAAGGAATTTGGGAAAACAATCCATCTGTACATTCCTAAAATTACAGGTAACATATGTTTAATTCTTGTTTACATTTATTTTTTCCATAAATGTTAGATATTGTAAGTTTTTTATTTATTAAAACATGTTTTCAAATAAAATAAGTATATTTTATTGTTTGTTTTAAGTTTTTTTAGTTTACTTTATCATTTTTATTTTTGTACCCCTCTCTCGTGGATTTTAATGATCACAATCACTCTCATCGTGTTATAACTTGTTTTCAAGTGTTTTGATGCTAGGAAAAAGGTTGCCCAGGAGTTGGCCCAAGAAGGCTGATAGTGGACTCTCTAAGTCCACCGACCAACCGGTGGCTTCCCACCGGCCAACCGGTGGCTTCCCACCGGCCCGCCGGTGGTCTCTGGCAGAAGCATTGCTTTCTGCCAGAGCCACCGGTCCACCGGTGTTAGCGCACCGGCCAGCCGGTATGGGCACCGGCCAACCGGTTCTTGCCCACTGGCCAGCCGGAGGACCCAGGCAGTAGGCTTGCCCACTGCCTGGTGACACCGGCCAACCGGTGGATGACCACCGGCCAGCCGGTGGAACCCAGACAGAAAGCCTGCTCTGTCTGGACCACCGGCCAGCCGGGAGCTCAGCACCGGCCTGCCAGTGGACCACCAGCCAGCTGGTGAGACACCACCGGCCCGCCGGTGTGCCCAGTCAAACTAGCCGTTGGGCTTTGATAATTGTTTTAAATTGTTAATTATTTTTTGAAAAGGCAATTCACCCCCCTCTTTCCATCCTCTATGACCCAATAGTTTATAACCATTACATGAATTTTAAAATGATTATTTTTTTTCACTGACAATTACTTTACCATGTTTACAATGTTTACAATGTTTACCATTTTTACCATTTTTACCATCTTGACCATCTTGACCATCTTTTCCATCATTACCATTGTTTAACATGCTTACCATATTACCAATGTTTACTATTATGTAACTTAGTAAACTTTTCTATTTTCTGATTACAGTTTTATTAAAATATTTGAATTTCAATATTTGTTCACTGACAATTACTTTACCATGTTTAAAATGTTTACCAGGTTTACCATTTTTTCCATTTTTTACCATTTTGACCATCTTGACCATCTTGACCATCTTTGCCATCTTTACCATTGTTTAACATGCTTACCATATTACCAATGTTTACTATTATGTAACCTAGTACACTTTTCTATTTTCTGATTACAGTAGTATTAAAATATTTGAATTTGTATATTTGTGAACTGACGTTTGTTTTTTTTGATTTGAAGGATAATGAAAGATCATTCAGATAATCAACCACATGATTCTGGGGAGGAGCATATTGCTGGTCATACCTCTGGGGATGAACATTCACATGCTCCTATTACGACAAAGAGTTCAAAGGTTGGTAAATGTGGTTGCAGACGTTTACCAAAATTATCACTTTCTCGTACGCAGGATCAGAGGATAGTAGTTGAGTTTGATGATGATGATATTCCTAGAGGTCCGAATGCCAAAGATTTTAAGAGTTTTGTTGCAACTCAGGCTAAGACCAAATTAAGCATTCTGTATGATGATTGGAGATGTTTGGATAAAGCGATTATCTCTCAGTTGTGGGAGACGATTTTGGTAAGATCTTTTGTCATTGTTTGACCATTCTTTTAATGTTTATGGTATATATAATATGTTTAACCTCTTCTTTATCAGATGACATTTGATATCCCTGACACTGGAGGAGTCAGGAAGAAATGCTTATCGTTGGCTACCAGGAGATGGAGGGATTTCAAATCAACCCTCACATCTGATTTCATTTATGGTCATAGGAGTCATGAAAATCCATGTCGTATATATCATTTTATAGATTAAGACACATGGAGACAGTTTTTTGAAAGTAGAAAAAAAGGGTCATTTCTGGTAAGGGCAATGTAAACTTTTATATACTTTCTTATATAAATGATTTTATTAATGTTTTGTTAATGATTTCTTATTCTTAAAATACAGCAAACAAGGAAAGCTCATCAGGAGATCCAATATAAAAATGTATACCCTCATAGTTTATCTCAGGGAGGGTATACATTATTGGAAGAAAAAATGATAGAAGAAAAATTTCAACAACTAAGAGCTGACTCTTCAAGCTCTGGAGAGGTGGCCCCTCCATCCCCTCCATCTAGACATGAAAAATGGAAGAGAGCTCGGATGGGAAAAAAAGGCAATATCTTTCAGAAGAATCGAGAATTGTAGCTAAGAGGATTGTAAGATATCTATTTAATTTATTTATGTTAACTTTTTCCTTCATATAAGTTTAAATCATTTCAGAAATGTTCAATTAATTAATACAGGACTCTCTTGAGGAGCAAAGTTCAGAGGGGACATTTACAGCTACTGGGAGGGAAGATATTTTATTTGCAGCATTGGGAAGGCCCGAACATCCTGGTCGTGTAAGCGGATATCCGACAGGTGTTTCAGTAAGAAAAGTGTTTCCACGTTCTTCAACTTCTAACATTTAGGGGGTTTATAAATAAAATAGAATCCTTGGAGGCTGAAGTTTAAAATATTAATGCGACGATGGAAGAAAAGATTAGAGATTCAGTGCAGTCTATGTTTGCAGAAATGCAAAGACAATTTCAGACTGCAGCTCCCACTCCTCCACCTCCCCCTGTAGACCCCATTATTTATCCTCCACCTCCGCCAGTAGCTCCCACTACCCCACCTCAGCCTGTGGACCCCATTTTTTATCCTACACCTCTGCCGCATCTTCCTACATATTGCGAGTTGTATGTTGATGATTCTCAACATCATATAGTAGAATACAGGTTGGTATATTGTATAGGAGATACAATTCATCATCAACAATTAGAGGTAGAGAATCAAAGGGTCACTGTACAGGATATTATAGATAGATCAGCTAGGGTACCAATACCTACAGATGAGGTGGCGACAGTTGGATAGAGTATCAGCCATTTTTTAGTTTGGCCATCCAGACTTCTTCTACTCATTACCATAGAGGTATGAATGTTATATCTTTTATTTTATTTTTTTATTAAAGTTGTTTTATCATTTGAAAAATACTATAATTCTAAATTTTTTTTCACAGGAATACTTCAATGGTAAAGAAATACTGTATAGAAAACAACAAAGACAACAGGCTATGACATCAGATACAGATTCCAGTGGTCTTGACAGATTGTCAAGATATTCCCATTTGTTGTTGGGTTTTTATGAGTTTCCAATGGAATCTCATGTTTGTGGATGTGAAATAAGTGTGGGGATTACAAAATCTGATATCATGGAGCTTGTTACTGGAGATAAGTTGGGCATCAACGTGGTGAAATTTTTTTCCATGTAAGTCTTAACACCTTTTACCTGCGTTATATTAATTAAAAATATATTCTTATATATGTTTTGTATTAGGTATCTTTATAAAATTTGTGAGAGGAATGAACTGACAGAAGTATATGGATTAATGGACCCGCAATTGATTTCCCCTGAAGCATGTGCATTGACTGAGGAACAAAGAATGGTTTATATTGCTGAAAGATTTTAAAAGAATATAATCCAACAATGTTGGATGATGCCTTTTTGTGAGAGGTATGAAACACATTTCTCTCAAATAGTTAATTATCTTTTAACATAAAAAACCAATAACATTAAATTTCCTTTTATTAGTAATCATTGGATGTTAAGGATTTTTTTCCCTAGGGAGAAATCTCTTTATTGGATATGTTCTGTTCATGGTGATGTGCGGGAAAGTTTTAAGAATATATTGGAAAAGTAAGTTTAAATTTCTCAATAGTTTTATATATTATAATAAATTTTAAATTTACCACATTCGTAATATTTTCTAACAGTGCATGGGTCTACTTTCGAAAAAACACAAAGAAAAGAAATGTAAAGATCAAATATGTAAAGGCGAAGGTAAATTTCCATTTATAATTTGTACTTTTTGATTTATTACATAAAAATAATATATTGAATTTACACTCATTCAAAACAGAATTGTCATGAACAACAAGGCCTCATTAAATGCGGATATTATATGTTAAGATTTATGTATGAAATAATAACAACTGGGACAGTTGTGAATTTTGACCTGGTACGATTTCCTCTTAAAGTTTACCATCATATTTCAATTTGATTTATTCATTATACACGTTAACTATCTTCTTTTTCATTTGATGCTTTTTGATGACCCTCAACCATATACTGCTGAAGACATCAAACACGTACAAGTGGAGTGGTCAAATTATTTTATAGGTTTGATTGAATTTTAGTTGTTTGTAATGTAAAATGTAATTTTGAATATTGTTGTTTTAATTGTCTATTTGGTAGTTGTTTAGGTTTGATTTAGTTTTTTTTGAAGTTGACAGTGTAAGTTTTGAATGTTATATAAGTGAATGTTTAATTTTGCTCTACTTCTTGTTTTGGTCTACATTAGATGGTTCTTCAGGTATGGATTTGGGTCTGTGGGGGAGGGGTTCCCAGGGTGTGGGGGTGTGTTCAGTGGGGGTGGGGGTGCCCAGCGGTCTGGGAGGGCTGTCCGGTGGGGTGGGGGACTGTCTTGGGGGGTGGCAGGGATGTCCAGGGGTGTGGGAAGCCGGTCCAGGGGTGTGGGAGTGCTGTCCAGGGGTGGGGGGTTGTCCAGGGGTGTGGTGGGGGCTGTCAAGTGGGGTGAGGGGGTGAGGAGGTGCTGTTCAGGCGGGTGGGGGGTTGTCGAGGGGTGTTTGGGGGTGTCCGGGGGTCGGGGGGCAGTCCAGGAGTGTGGTGGGGGCTCCAATGGGGTTGGGGAGGGTTGTCCAGGCGGTATACATGAGGGTGGGAGCTCCAATGGGGTGGGGGAGCGCTGTCCAGGGGGTATACATGAGGGTGAGGGCTCCAACGGGGTGGGGGAGGGCTGTCCAGGGGGTATACATGAGGGTGAGGGCTCCAACGGGGTGGGGGAGGGCTGTCCATGGGGGTATAAATGAGGGAGGATGCTGTCTAGTGGGTAAGTTTTATATGTTATCTATTTACATGCTTATTTTTGATGTACTTCTGTTTTTGTGGTATGATTTCTTGATTTATTTTCTGGTTGATTCTGGTGGAGAGAAGATCACTGCATTCTGATTAAAACAAAAATTGGGTTTATCACGTCGGTTATTTAATAACCGACGTGATAAAATGCCTTGAAAATAGTTTATCATGTCGGTTATTTAATCACCGACATTATAAAAGGCCTGGAAAATAGTTTATCACGTCAGTTATTTAATAACCGACGTGATAAAAGGCCTGGAAAATAGTTTATCACGTCGGTTATTTAATAAACGACGTGATAAAAGGCCTGGAGAATGGTTTATCATGTCAGTTATCTAATAACCGACATGATAAAGGGCCCGGAGAATGGTTTAGCACGTCGGTTATTGAATAACGGACGTGCTAAACGGCCTGGACAAGGTTTTATCACGTCAGTTATTGACTAACCGACGTGGTAAACCCCCCTCCCCTGGTTTTTCACATCGGTTTTATATGAACCGACGTGATAAACCACGCTCAGCCCGGTTTATCACGTCGGTTCTTATAGAACGGACGTGATAAACCCCCTCACCCCCTGTTTATCACGTCGGTTGTTTAAGAACGGACGTGATAAACCATTGTCCAGGCCGTTTTTCACGTCGGTTCTTCGATAACCGACGTGATAAACCATTCTCCAGGCCTTTTATCACGTCGGTTCTAAAATAACCGACGTGATAAACATCGCGATTTTATGCTTTTTGACGTCGGTTTTTAAATAACCGACGTCAAAAACCTTATTTATAATGTTGCACGCATTAACGTCGGCTAGAAACCGACGTAAAAAATTAAAAATAACCGACGTAAAAAACGTTTTCTGCACTAGTGTGGCGGAGGGGCGTGGCGTCATCGCGTCGCGCCAGACGAACCAAGGCCGCGGCCGGTTCCGATCCGCGACGGAGCAGGGTGACCGACGGCCGGTTCTGGGCCGCCGGCGTCGGATTAAGGGGGACCGGCCAGAGTGGGACCATGGCGGAGGGGTGCGGCCCCATCGCGCTGCGCCGGACGAACCAAGGCTGCGGCAGGGTAGGCTGACTGGCGGCCGGTTCCGAGCTGCCGGCGTCGGAGTAAGGGGGGACCGGCCGTTGCGGGTCCCATGGTGGCGGAATCTGGCCGGCCAAGAGGGTCGGACGGTCTTGGAGAAGCCGGGTATTACGAACCCCCATCGTCCAGCTCAAGCGGCCCCCCCATAATGGGGGCCACAGTTACAAAGGATATGGGGGCAGGCGCCCCCCCCCCCCTCTCGGCTGTTTGGCTGAGCGCCTGGCCAGCGCGCCCAGGCCGGGTCGGGCCATGCCCAAGCGGGCCGGACCCGGACCTGGTTCGGGTCAACCCGGTTCGGGCTGCCCCTGGGGGTATTGGGCTGGGACGGACCGGGCCTGAACCCCTTAATATCGAACATCTTCCGGTCGGTCGCCCATAACTTGTGCTACGGGCTTCCGATCGACGCACCGTCAGTTGCGATGCAATCCTTGGATCGAGACAGTCGATTTGGTATATCATAATCAAGGCTTAGGAATACTTTGGGTTCGCCGAGTTGGTTCGTACACAAAACCAATCGGGCCCTCGGAGCGGAAACACTCATAACTTGAGCTCCGGACATTCTATTGATGTGCCGTCGACTTTGTTGAATTCCTCTTAGTGAGACGGATCTTTTGGCTTAATCCGCCCGAGTTTTGGACGTAGGTGGAGTACGGTCTGGTTGGTTTTGACTTAAAAACCAACTGGTCCCCTGGGACGAAAAAACCTATAACTTCCAGACCGGGCGTCTGATTGATGCGCCACTTGTGACGCTGAGTTCCAGTTGACGATACAGAACATTTGGATACATCAACTCCGGACATTGTGTCAGTTGATGTATCAGGCACTTGGCTCGTGGAGCGGACCCTCCTGAACGAGCTTGCTGTGTGCGGGAACCCTAGAGCTGGCTGCGACTGTGACGACGACGACGACGACTGTACAGAGATCATTAGTGGATTCGACGACGATGACTACAGCTCTCAGCGATCCTATGTGGATCAGTGCCACCGATCATGTGTGGGTCTGATCCTGTGTGGGTAATTTCTCAGCGGTTCTGTGTGAGCCAGCGCCTACAGATCCTGTGTGGGTCTTTGCGGGGGTTAGTTACCTATCGATCATGTGTGGGTCTTTGCGGGGGTTATTTACCTATCGATACTTTGTGGGTCTTTGCGGGGGTTAGTACCTATCGATCCTTTGTGGGTCCGAAAGCTTAGATGAATCAGTGGATATATCTGATCATATCTATCATCATACCAAGAAGTATACCTGTGTGAGCTGAATCCTATTTAATTTCCTATGTGGATTGTGTTGTGCTATCCTGTGTGGATTTACGTTTTTCTTTCCTGTGTGGACTGGGAAGTACTTGGGCTCGAATGTTGGAGCCGAACGAGAATTGATTACTTAGGTATATGTATGGGCATAAACGTAAGCAGTGTCAGATGTTACATTGTGATTGTATCTTTCCTTTGTGGATTATCCTTTGTGGATTCTGGGAGACCTTTGGGGGTCTCGGGGTCCCTACTGAGTAGCTTACACTCACCCCTGCACGGGCTATACCCTCACTACGTTGTGTTGGTTGTAGACAACGGACAACGCTGATCGTGGTTGAGGCTTGCAGAGCAAGACGGTTCCTGGAGGTGGACCACTGGGCGGGACATACTCGGAGTGGTTGGCTGGACCCGAGGAGCAGTGGAGGCTATCTTTACCCACCCTTCAGGTGGGATTTCCAGTGAACAGCTCGGCATTGCGGCTTTACTTTCAGTTGCTGTTTTATCTTCCAGTTGTACTTTACTTTCAGTTTGGGTTTGTATACTGGCCCACTTACTTTTCCGCACTTACTGTTGTACTCAGTTTTTACTTAGTGTTTACTTCTTCTGCTTGCTTACTCTGTGATGTTTTTTACATTACAAAGGCAATGCCTTCCCTTTTTTCCTGGAATTATGCCTTGGTGCTAGTCGCCAGCCCCTGGACTATGGAAGGAGGGCTTGGGGTAGTCACGGCACGGGCCCCGAGGACGGGTCGTGACAAATTGGTATCAGAGGAGTTCAGTTCTACCGCAGAACTCAGGACTCTGATCTTTTTCTATGTGATGAAATAGTGTCAAGAATATTGGGTGTGGTTATCAATCCAGGGAGTCCAGTGTTGGAGCGGCGGCCGACGTATCCGTATACCAGGACCCTGACTTCTGATTTCCGACTTAATGCACGAAAACATTGATTGCATGTGTGTTTCATGTTTTCTTTGTGATTACATTGGTTCATCTCACTAGGTATACTGTTCTGACCATGGAACACCTGTTTCTCTTTAGGATGGCCCCACGACGGCAGCCAGCTAGGGTTCCGAGAGTTGTGCGTGACGACAGCCCACCGAGCGACGAGGCCTCGGCACAGGGCCCTTTGACAGCAGAGGCACCGGGGGTACCTCTTCCTGCCGAGCCACCGATGCTACTAGCCCCAGCCGCTGATGATGCACATCGCCTTAGTGCAATGCACGAGTTACAGCGCCAGCGACCACCCAGGTTCCGCAGGGAGACGAACCCCCAGGCAGCTGAGGACTGGCTGGAGGCAGTTGTACGAGTTTTCAAGTTAGCGAGCACATCAGCATACCTCATGGTGATCCTCGCAGCGAGCCTACGGCATACGGAAGCGGGCCGATGGTGGATCTTGATGCTCCAGGTACACAATGAGGCATCTCTCCTATGGACAGAATTTGAGAGCCTCTTCCACTCAGAGTTCGTCTCGACCACCCTCTGTGCAGTGCACATCCAGGAGCTTCTTCATCTACGACATGGCATCTTGACGGACGCCCAGTACTCGACGAGATTTTCTGTTCTCTTGTGCTACTCGACAGACATGGTACGAGACCCATTCTTCCGGGCCCGGACCTTCGAGCAGGGATTGAGGCAGGAGATCAGGGCATCGCTGATCTCCCTCAGCATTCCGACTCAGGCAGGAGTACTGGAGTGAGACCTTTTGATCGAGGGTTTTCTTGCTGAGTATACACCAGCGGCGAGACCTACCGCAGGGCGACATGGGACAAAGTCTTCTGCAGCCGGCAGTAGACAGATGTCGCAGAGGTCCAAGCGGTCTAGGCCATCAGGAAGATGACCATAAGATATTGGCTCGGAGGTGCGAGGCACACACATCATAACCAGTATTACGAGTGGAAGACAGTGTTATGCATGCGGCGGGCTGGTCTATATGGCTCGTGACTGCTCGACCCTCCATGCAGATGAGCAGAAGTCGGTTGAGGAACCACCTAGAAAGAGGTAGAGGTTCGACCGTGGCGGTCCGTAGGGAGCAGGAGGACGAGGCAGAGGAGCTGTCCGAGCAGCAGGTGGTGGGCGACGCTTTGAGGCTCTACCACCACCACCACCACCAGGAGGTCCACCCCGACCTCAGGGGAGATCACAGCTTCAGGGAGATGAATCTTACGATCATGGAGCTCTAGAATAAGGTGGACAAGTGCGGGTCTAGCTCTAGGCATAAAGGACTTTGGCCATTATGCCTCTATCTTCGTTGTTTGTGTTGCCTTGTGTCATTATACTTTGAGTTGAAGTAATAAAAGACGCTTGCAATAGTGATGTTTGCTTTCTTGTCTTTTGTTTGTTAATACTAAGAGGTGCCGGTTAAAAAAACTGTTGACTTGACCCTCACTTGCGAGATTCATACTAGAGGAGACCCAGTGACCACACACTGTTGCTGGCAGTGTAACTCAACCCTTGGAGGTGAGAGTAATGGTTCGATCTCTTGGTAGCAGGGTCAAGGCCTTAAGAAATCATCCATTCCATGAATTAACTAATCATGACGGGATTGACTGTATTAGGAAAGGAACATGGTTCATCCAGGGGATGGGACCAGATTTTCCCTTTTCGGAAAAGGATAAATCTTTGCAGCTTTGTAGAACATTAAGGAGGAAGGGGCAACCCATCGTGTGGTCAGACAGATGTCTGCAGAGCGTCCAGGAGCTGAGACAGAGATTGACCAGCGCGCCTATCTTGAGGTTTCCAGAGGAAGGAGTAGGGTACGTAGTTTACTACGATGCATTAGGGACCGGACTTGGATGTGTCCTGATACAGGAACAGGCTGTGATTTCCTATGGATCACATCAGTTGAGGTAGCATGAGCAGAACTACGCTACCCATAACCTGGAGTTAGCAGCAGTGGTCTTCGCTCTGAAGGTTTGGTGACACTATCTGATGGGTGAGCGCATCATAATCTATTCTGACCATCAGAGTCTCAGGTACATCTTCTCTCAGAAGGACTTGAACCTGAGACAGTGGTGATGGCTCGAGTTCCTCCAGGACTATGACTTTGAGATAGTCTATACTCCTGGGAAGGGGAACATAGTAACTGATGCTCTCAGCAGGAGGACGGGCATTCAGCTAATTGGGGAGGCGATAGAGCAGCTAGACGCTTTGCAGATATCCTTCGTGGATAGAGATGGAGCAACCTTCCTTCAGTCACTCACAGTCACCCCTCCACTACTGCAGCGGGTCAGAGAGGTACAACGTGGGGACGCTGACTGTGTGACGCAGTGTGCACAAATATCCTCAGGACATGCACCTGATTGCTTCTCCTTTGAGGCAGAGCACGACGTCCTTTTTAGAGGACGTACCTTGGTACCAGTTGCTTCATGGGAGGAGGTGCTGAGAGAGTTTCACACTTCTCCTTTGGCGGTACATCCTTGAGTGGCGAAGATGTACCAGGATCTCAGACGACAACACTGGTGGTCGGGTGTGAAGAAGGTTGTGGGAGAGTTCGTTTCTCGATGCCTCACCTGCCAGCAGGTGAAGGCAGAGCACTAGGTAGCAGCAGGCTTGGTACAGCCCTTGGAGGGCCCAGAGTGAAAGTGGGACTGGATATCTATGGACTTCGTGACTGGACATCCATGCACTTCCATAGGACACGACTCCATTTGGGTGATTGTCATCCGACTCACCAAGTCAGCACACTTTTTACCCATCAGAGTGAAGGGATCAGTGGAGAGCTTGGGACGTCTATACGTTCAGGAGATTGTACGGCATCAGGGTGTGCCATCATCTATAGTCTCCGATTGAGATGATCGTTTTACTTCCCGGCTTTGGAAGGGGTTGCAGGAGGCGTTCGGGACGTATCTACGTTTGAGCACCGCCTTTCACCCTCAGATGGATGGTCAGATTGAGAGGACCATACAGACTCTCGAGGTCATGCTCCACGCATGTGTCCTCAACTTTGGTCGTATCTGGGAGGACCACCTACCATTGGTGGAGTTTGCGTACAACAACAACTTCCACTCCACCATCGGGATGGCACCATACGAGGCGTTGTACGACCGAACTTGCAGATATCCTTTGTGCTAGACAGACGCTGGGGAGTCAATACATGTGGGACCGGAGATGGTCCCGGTCACGATAGAGAAGGTCCAGGTCATCCAGGAGCGGATGAGGACAGCTCAGAGCCGGCAAAAGTCTTATGCTGACAGGAGGCCGAGGCCACTAGAGTTCGAGGATGGCAACCACGTCTTCTTGCATGTCTCACCTCAACGTGGATTATGGAGATTTGGCCAAGGTGGCAAGTTGTATCCACGCTTCATCGGACCATTCCAGGTCCTCAGCAGGATTGGCGAGGTAGCTTATCGCCTGGCTCTACCACCTCAGTTGCACTGGGTGCACAACGTCTTCCACATATCTCAGCTGAGGAGATACGTGCACGACCCGACGCATATCATTGACCATGGGGATCTAGACGTTGATGATGGGGCAACTTTTACGGAGGTCCCAATGGATATCGAGGATCGACAGGAGTGGTTCCTGCGTGGACGGTCGATTCCTCTAGTGCGCATCAGATGGCAGCACGGGAATCTCCAGGAGAGCACATTGGAGCGGGAGGCTCAGATGCGTGCTCAGTACACACATTTGATTCTCAAGATTATGATGTATCTTTACGGGGACATAAATCCCTGAGGTGGGAGTAATTTAAAGACCCGTAAAATTCAAGGAAAATTTTTTCTTAATTTTCTTTGGGATTTTACATGAACACAGTTTCTGACGGCACTTGCTTCCGAGGCCCGGTGTGACTAGAATTTCTATCCGAAGTTTAGCTCGAGTATGTTCAGTGAACGAACGAGCGGGAATTTCTAAATTTTGAACCGGTGCTCGGAATCGAATTATGAGGGCACCGATGGATTCGCAGCACCGGAAATTTTTTAGGAACACCTTTTCCGGAGTTGCGTTTTCATGAGAGAAGTTGATAAAAATTGTGGAAGTTAAAATAAAAATTTAACAACAATTTTTATTTTACTCTAAGTGGTTTAAATCTTGGGGTGGAAGTTGGGGGAAACCACCCAACTTCTATTTGGAGGTTATGAGGGTGGTGGGGTCCACACGAACCCCACCCCTTCATATTCTCTAACTCCCTCAACTCACCATTAATTTGATAACTTAAATTATTTATTTAAGTGAGTTTAATGTGAATGTTTGAATTTCAAATGTTTAAGTTATGTTAATTAATTGTGGATTAATTCAACTTTTAAATTTAAAACTCAAGTTGTGTTAATAAAATAAGTAAGGGACTTATTTTATTTTTGTTGGAGTCTTGTTGCTTGGAGAGTCTTTGGGAGAAAAGATAAGAGCTTGAAGAGATTCTTCCTCTTCGACGAAGAACGTGAAGAACACGAAGAATGCCAGATTCCTCGGAGATCGACGACGCGACGTCGTCCCCGCGACGCGACTCTCTTTTTCCGCGACGTATTCTTCCATGATGGTTATTTCCATGACAAACATCCATTCAAGCTACGCTCAAGGTAGGGGATTTATTTATTTTGTTCGTGATTACTACCTTGACGTTCTTCGTGAAATATGACCAATTTCTATCAATTAAAGAGAGGGGTCTGGACCGTACAAACGTGGCCGACCCTCCTCCCTTATCTATGTTGTTGATTCTAATGTGGATTGGAATGGAATTACGCGGTGTCGTCGCACCGCGCGGGATCATGCGGCATGGAATGTGCGTCGCCGTCGTGCCGCACGTGAAATCGAACAAGGATGTGCCGCCGTTGCGCCGTGTTGGAGAAACCCAAAGACACCGCGTCCGGAGCGAGGCCATGGCGGAGGGGCGCGGCGCCATCGCGTCTCGCCGGACGAACCAAGGTCGTGGCCGGTTCCGGGCCGCGGCGGAGCAGGGTGACCGACAGCCGGTTCCGGGCCATTAGCATCTAAGCAAGGGGGGATCTGACAAAGAGGGGTCGTGGCGGAGGGGCGTGGCACCGTCGAGCCGCACCGGACGAACCAAGGTCGTGGCTGGTTCCGGGCCGCGATAGAGCAGGGTGACCGGCGGCCGGTTCTGGGCCGCCGGCGTCGGAGCAAGGGGGGTCAGCCGTTGCCGGTCCCATGGCGGCGGAAGCCGGCCGGCCAAGAGGGACGGCCGGTCTTGGAGAAGTCGGGTGATACGAACCCCCGATGACCAGCTCAAGCGGCCCCCCATAATGGGGGTCGTAGTTACAAAGGACAGGGGGGCAGGCGCCCCCCCCTCTCGGCTGTTTGGCCGAGCGCCTGGCCAGTGCGCCCAGGCCGGGCCGGGCCGGGCCGGGCCGCGCCCAAGCGGGCCGGACCCGGACCGGGTTCGGGTCGACCCAGTTCGGGCAGACCCTGGGGGTATCAGGCCGGGTCGGACCGGGCCCGAACCCCTTAATACCAAACATCTTCCGGTCGGTCGCCCAAAAAATGTGCTACGTGCTTCCGATCGACGCAACGTCAGTTACGATGCAATCCTTGGATCGAGATGGTCGTTTTGGTATATCATACTCAAGGATTAAGAATACTTTGGGTTCGCGGAGTTGGTTCATACATGAAACCAACCGGGCCCTCAGATCAGAAACACTCATAACTTGAGCTCCGGACGTCCAATTGACGTGTCGTCGACTTTGTTGAATTCCTATTAGTGAGACGGATCTTTTGTCTTACTCCACCTGAGGTTTGGACGTAGGTGGAGTACGGTCGGGTTGGTTTTGACTTAAAAACCAACCGGGCCCCTGGGACGAAAACACCTAAAACTTCCAGAACGGGCATCCAATTGACGCGCCTTCTGTGATGCTGAGTTCCTGTTGACGATACGAAACTTTTGGATACATAAAATCCGGAAATTGTGTCAGTTGATGTATCAGCCACTCGGCTCGTGGAGCGGACCCTCATGAACGAGCTTGCTATTTGCGGGAACCCTAGAGCTGGCTGCGACTGTGACGATGATGATGACTGTACATAGATCCTTAGTGGATTCGACGGCGATGACTACAGCTCTCAGCGATCCTACGTGGATCAGTGCTACTGATCCTGTTTGGGTCCGATCCTGTGTGGGTCAGCGCTCAACGGTTCTGTGTGAGCCAGTGCCTACAGATCCTGTGTTGTTCTGATCCTGTGTGGGTCTTTGCGGGGGTTAGTTACCTATCGATCTTGTGTGGGTCTTTGCGGGGGTTAGTTACCTATCGATACTGTGTGGGTCTTTGCGGGGGTTAGTACCTATCGATCCTTTGTGGGTCTGACAGCTTAGATAAATCAGTGGACATATATCTGATCATCTCTATCATCATACAAAGAAGTATACCTGTGTGAGCTGAATCCTGTTTTACTTTCCTATGTGGATTGTATTGTGCTATCCTGTGTGGATTTACGTTTTGCTTTCCTGTGTGGAATGGGATGTACTTGGGCTCGAATGTTGGAGCCGAACAAGAATTGATGACTTAGGTATATGCATGGGCATATACCTAAGCAGTGTTAGATGTTACTTTGTGATTGCATCTTTCATTTTTGGATTATCCTTTGTGGATTCTGGGAGACTTTCGGGGGTCTCGGGGTCCCTACTGAGTAGCTTATACTCACCCCTGCACGGGCTATACCCGCACTACGTTGTGTTGGTTGCAGAAAACAGATAGCGCTGATCGTGGTTGAGGATTGCAGATCAGGACGGTACCTGGAGGTGGACCACTGGGCGGGACGTACTCGGAGCGGTCGGCTGGACCCGAGGAGCAGTGGAGGCTATCTTTACCCACCCTTCAGGTGGGATTTCCAGTGAACATCTCGGCGTTGCGGCTTTACTTTTAGTTGTTGTTTTCCCTTCCAGTTGTACATTACTTTCAGTTTGGGTTTGTATACTGGCCCACATACTTTTCCGAACTTACTGTTTTATTCAGTTTTTACTTAGTCTTTACTTCTTCTTCTTTCTTACTCTGTGATGTTTGTTTACATTACAAAGGCAATGCCTTCCCTTTTTACCAGTAATTACGCCTTGGTGCTAGTCGCCAGCCCCTGGCCTATGAAAGGCGGGCTTGGGGTAGTCACGACACGGGCCAAAAGGATGGGTCGTAACAATACATGATTGATGTTGAAAAAATGAAAATATATGGATCTTCAGATTCATTGTCCTAATTAGGGATTGGATGAAAAAAACAAAAGAAATCCATTGGATTGTATAGAATGTTTCCAAAAGAAAAGGCTCATTGTACTAACCTTGAGTCTCAAAATAATGAATTGATTAAAATAAAAAAAATTATCAGAGTCTATATAGATCAAATATAATTCTTAAGATACTTTTCTATTTTGAAATTCACAAATGAAACAACTTGTTTGAGAACCGGTGATGGAAACCGTATTATGAAACTATGGAAAATTTCATCCACCAATCATATTTTGGATTCTATTGAAGGAATGTTGTTGTTAGAGGCTTGTGAAGTTACAATACATTAAATTATAAGTTATAAGATGATGAATCCAATAACAAACTTATTCAAATTAATGAGAAATTCATTATTATCTAATGGTGTTTTTTGATGAATATTTTTTTGGATTAGAGGATAATATAATGTGAGGTATTTTGGATGTTGCCCATAAGTATGAGATTAATTGGGATTAAAATATAATAAGGATGATGGATTGATCATACTAATGAAAAGAATTCACTACTGATGCTGATACATCAATCACGGTAAGGAATTCATCCATCATACAGTATTATAACAACAATTTTTCTTTTGATTTTTTTGTATCTTCAAGACATCTAGTATAGGGTTTTATTTGATGTAGAATGTATGAGAATTTTTTAATTGTATTTAAATTGTTTTTAGAAAAAAATTCCATAATATTTACTATTAAAACCGGATCAAGGACAATAGAAAAATAATTATTGATTACTTCTCCTGAATAGTTGAAGTTTCAACAGATTTGGGATGACAACGATTCATTCGAGTGCATATGATAGTGATCAATCGCAATCATACTACCACTGACAAAGTCATCAGACAATTTATAATTGTTCTATGCTTGAAAAATAAATGAATAAATATTTTAATGATATTTAATATTGGATTTCTAAGTCATATATTTAAGAGTTGATATAGAGCATCTGCATGAGATGACATTCAGTGTTTACAAGAGGTCATCATAATAGGACCTATTTAGTATTTCATGTGTCTTAATCATAATAAAAATTCATTTAGTTTGCATATATATTTTAATTTGGTACGGTGAAATGTAATAATGAATATATTGTATTCCTTCATCATAATGAAGACTCATAATGTTGAATCAATATCAAGAAGCAGACTAAAGAACATGAAGATGTCTTGAGAATTGAGAATCTCCCAGAATTATTTTGATGCATTAAAGAAGACACAGATATGTCAGGTATTCAAGGGAAATTGAGGATTCATAAAATCTGACTGAATGATAATTTTTTTATGAATCCCACTAAAAACACATTTGGGTTTCCTATAAAGTAACGTATTGTGGCCTCCTGGTCCATTACGTTGACAAATTTCTGGTGTTGAAGGTATCCTAGGGACCATCGTTGAATTATTAAGGAGTTCTACAAATTTATGTATTTGAAGAAAGGGTGAACCGATGAGCGTCGGTGGCACTGATGGGAATCAGTGGCACAGATGGGCATCACTGGCACAAATCAGCAGTGGTGGCACTGATGAGCATTTGTGGCACCAAAGGTCATTGGTTGAACCAATTGGCATTGGTGGAACCAGTCAGCATCAGTGGAATAGATGGGAATTGGTGGCACTGCTGGATATCAGTGGCTCTAATGGGTCGTTCATAGAACCAACTGGCATTAGTGCATGGACGACTATGCAAGGCCGACAGTTCCAGGGAGACAATGCTGGGGAGATGGTGCCAGGGTGATGGTGCCAGGGAAACGATTCTAGGGCTATGGTTCTAGGTAGGTGGTGCCAGGGAAATGGTTCTACGGATATGGAACTAGGGCGATGGTTCATGGAAGACGATTCCCCACTTAATGGTGATTCCTTCCCTATTTTTTCCAAGCAATCCAGTTTTTCCGTAGAAATGTATCTTTTGACATAAATGTTTATAATATTACATTCAATGTAATTTATATCCTGTGAAAGTTATTTTAAACCCCATTTATTTGTGAGAACCATTAATTGGGTGAACCACTAATTGGATGACCCTTGGGTGACACTCGATGTCACGCCGTTTCATGTTTTACAATTTCACACCTGTTACGTATTTTCCTCCATTTAAAGGAAACCCTTTAACTCCCAGTTGTTATCTCCACCATCACTATAGTTAATTATTAAATTAAAACTAATCTTAACTTGTGAAAATTCCCAACCGTGTGGTTGAGCCGCGATATGACTTTTAAGTACTTCGAAATCATCCCCTTGATTTTAGGATTTGGCCCTTTTCTGAAGCCGTAATCATCTCTTATTTTTCTTTTCTCTCTCTCCTGGTGTGTTTGTATTCCCTCTCTAGGGGACAAATCATGTACCCATTCTAGAGCCTCACCCTTGGATTCCTTCTTCTGCATTCCCTAAATCCACAGTTCATCGAACCCGGATGAAACATTAATCCTTGATCATCCAAGTTGGGATTTTCCTTCTTTTCTCTTTAGTATGTATCATTAGGGGTGGGTATGTTAATGATACCATAGGGTGTGGATGAAACCCAACCATAATGAAGATAGAAAATGGATTCCAAATAATTAATGGGTGCATTTGATGATGATACTGCAATAATATTTTACTTTCATTCATATTTTGTGAATTGAATGGGCTTATACCCACTAAAAATATTTAACATTGTTTTTACATTCTTGTGAACTAATGGACAGATGTTTTCATGTCAGAAATTTTGATTGAATGGAAATAACATGGAAACTGGTTAATCACATGGTTGATAAAATGGATGATAGAATGAATAATAATCCTTATGTGATCACACTGTATAACCCAACGACAGAATGGACCCTAATAAATGGAATAGAATTATCTGGAAGCTTCCTTGTGTTATAGCTTCTTGTCGGGTAATGTGGATGGAGATAGGATCTCTTATTTTTCGGTTGTATTGTGCATATATTCATGTATGTTGGTGTTATTTTGGATTCATTACATTGAGGGCTTTCATGGAACCCCTTTTTTTTGACCATACAAGAGAACTAGGTGTGAATACTTATATTGTAACTTTGTAGTTTTTCTTTCAGATTTTTTTCTTTGGATTGTGGCTATGACTATTAGTTTCTCGGTAGTGAAGAACTTATTTCTAACAAAACCACTTGAACATGATAACAATAATGGGTGGTGATCTAGTGGTTTATGTTGTGACTCTTTGCCTGAATGAATAGTAATGAGGTAGTTTGTTTGTTTGGCTAGTTTTGGAACCTGTTGGTGGGATAGATGCTTGTTCAACTATATATAAAAATTCAGTTCTTGTGATTATTATTATCATCCCAACCAATTTATTCAATTCGTGCCAAACACACCCATTTCATGGGGAAAGGAGTTTTTCCGATCATTTCTAGGATTGGATGGTCGTTATCTCCTTTTCTGCTCCCTCTCCTTGGTGGCCCAAGACTCTTCGAGCAAGTTGTGATGGCCCGAGGGAATTATTTCCCAAGACACTTCGATCAGGGTATGTTTTGTTGATTGGATGAGGTGTTTGTGGTATGTTTTGTATCCCATGTTTCTTCCAGATGTGGCATAGGTGTCTTCAAGAGTGGTGGTGGTCATTCTCGGGCCAGGTGTTTGGGGTTGTTGTTAGACATGGTTTTGGTGGCCCAGGTGTCTGCAGGTGTGGTTGCATATGGCTAGGTTGGCCTAAGTGACTATGGGTAGGATATGTGGTTATGGTAGACCATAATGTATTTGTTGGGGTGGTAGTGGGACTCTAGTGAAAATGACAGGGGAGGCATGACGCGTCAGATTTCTTCAATAACCAGTGGGAAAGTAGTGTGGGGTACTGAAAAGTCGATGTGTTATAACTATTACCTTACATGACATGATATATTTGGGGAGTGTTCCTTGGTGAGTCTGGGTGGGTAGTTTCCCTTTATAGGTATTTTTGTAACCTCTACATTCTCACGAGACATTAAAATGCCTCCCCACTTGTGCACAAGATATTTGGGTTTACCCTACTGAGTATACATGTGTAATAAACCTATGTATTTGTAAACTTTTTTTCATGTCACTTAGAGTAGGTTGGGGATCAGGATGTTTACTTCTATCTTAGGGTTTTAGGAGCTATTTGGGCTTCATGGATGCTTGTGTTTTTTTTGATTCATTGGTACTTTCCGACAGAATTTTCTTTTATTAAATTGTAGCACTTTACTTTGAACATGCATTTGAGAATGGATTTTTTTCTTTATGCTTACATTCATTTTGGAGTTGTTAGATATTTCCCATATTATATGTCAATCATTCTTATATAATGTATAATGCCTTCAATATTATGTGTGATCCTATACCCTTGATGCTAGTCTTTACCTTGAGACTATTGATGTCGGGACTCGGGGGGTCATTATGTCGACATCAACATGACGAATGAAGGGTCTTGTAGTTTTCGGGCCCGTCCTTTATCTTATTGAAGGAGGGTCGTGACAGAGTGGTATTAGAGGTGAGGTTGGTTGAGAGATAGTAAGGAGATCAGAGTTAGGCACATTTAGGATTACATAGGATGGTAGAGAAACATTGTTAGAAAATCTTGGTGCATGATGGATGCTACGGAAGACCCTCAAGGACACCAGATTATAGGGGCCCCGTGATCTGTTTCAAGGACTTTGGGCTGACCGAACGACTTGTTGAGGCTTCACTGATTGCATGGTAGAGATACTAAATAGGTACATGCATCATAATAACATGATTTCATGTGGGTTTTTGGTGATTTGAAAATGTATAACGAATAAGAAGTTTATGAGAAATTTAAAAGAAATCCTCTATACCCCTTAGTCATAGGCATTCATTTTTTTACCTTGAAGCTTTGGAAAATGGATGTTGACCATGTGTAGTGTAGGCGATCAAGACCCAAGCTGATGATTAGGATTATCAGTAAAGGGGAGATCGAGAGGGGGAGGAAGTCTAGTGGATGAAGAAAAATCGTTCCTTATAACGTCAGACCCTCTGGAAGTATGAGGGAAACATCTCATACATGGAGACTAAAATCTGGATTGAGGAGTTGGTGATATCTTTTAGTTTGATCTAGGATCCATATAAGTTCATAATTTCTCTAGTTTTGAGCTAGATGTAGGGATAGGAACATCAGTGGTGGACGCTTGTCCACAAAGAGAAGAGGGAAGCAGAGGTTTCATGAACTAACTTAGAGAAAAAGTTCTGAGAGAAATTCATTTATTCCACGATGAAGGTTGAGAAGAGGAAAGATATTCTCTCTATCCATCAAGGGTGTATGATGGTGTGGGGGTTTGGGGTCAAGTTCAAGGATCTTTTTTTTCTCCCAACCCCTTTCCAAATGAGGAGTTGTTGGAGAGACTTTTAAAGGTGGCACTCCAACCTTATCTTCAGTATGATGTTACTCCCATCACTCTACTGACATATCTGGAGGATCAGACGAAGGATGAAGTGGTGGATAGGATGTACATGTATGGAATTGTGCCATGTGGGGAGAGATAGTGGAGCCTGTCTAAGGAAATGTTCATCAGTAGCAGGCCCCCAGCCTTAGGGCCTTCAGGGTTTCGACCGATGGAGAGCAGGCCCCAGCATTTCCAATTTAGTTCTCCTGGTCCTCGCCCTTTCACTTTTGGCCCAGGCCTGAGATGCCCATTTTTTTCCATCTTGGTAGCTTCGTAATTAGTGCCCATACTAAGTGTAGTATAGAGGAGGTGGGTAGGTTCTTCTAACACCTTAGAAATAGTAGTTTCAAGCTAGTCCATTTCAGCAGAAACAACTAAAAAAATGAGCTCTCACTCTTCTGAGAGCAGATATTTTAGGTGGAGGCAGGTCTCAGGGTGATCCTCAGGGACCTAAACTAGGGTGTGGTTGATGAGGTGGTTGACAGCCAAGGGGAAGAGGATCTGGGTGCACCCTGTTGCACACCATAGAGGAAGTAGTTCTAGCAGGGCCAATGGTCATTTGAGGTATGATCAGGTTGTATAGTACTCTTCCACGTGCCTTGTTTTTTAAGAGCATCACACTCCTTTGTTTCTCCCAATCTATATCGTGATTGGGATCCAGACATATATATACTTCACAAGCCCTTGGTATCCAGTACGCCAAATGGAGTTCAGATCATCATGTCCTATGTTTTCGAGAATGTAGACTGATGATGGGGCCACATCTGTCTAGGGGGACCTCTTTATTCTAGAGATGCATCCATATGATGTCATTTTAGGAATCTACTGGAAGTTCTTTGTATGTTAAATTATTGACTGCCTTTGAAGAATGTTCATGTTCTCATATACGAGTGGCCAGTGTGTTGCTTTCATCGGTGAGAGGGGTTTCGAGGAGGGTACCTGGAGAGTAGAGCTCCTTATTTCCTTGTTAAACTAGATTTCTATAGGGTTGGCAGATATATAGTTGGTTTATGTCCCAAGGATCATCAATGAGTTCCTAGACCTCTTCCCTAGAGAGGTGGTGATTCTTCCCCCTCGATGTGATGTTGAGTTCGGGATATGCTTACAACCCAGTGCATTTCTGATCTCGATGGATCCCAATTGGATGGCAGCTTCTACGTTACAAGAGTGGCATATTCAGATTGATTACCTGATGAAGATGGTTTTTAACCAACCGAGTGCATCAACATGGGGTGATCTAGTCTTGTTTGCGAAGAAGGAATACGTTGGTATCAAGGTTTGTATGGACTACTTAAGGCTGAATCATGTGATGGTCAAGAACAATTACTCCATCCCGAGGATCGAGGACTATTTTGACTATATGAAGGGAGAAGGTTGGTTCTCTAATATCGACATCTGGTCGGGATATCACCAGTTTATGGTGAAGGAGGGTGACATATCAAAGAAAGATTTTATGTGTATATATGTGCACTTTGAGTTTGTGATCATATCGTTCGGTGTTATGAGTGCACCATCGTTGTTCTGGGGGCTCATGGACTATGTCTTCTGGGATTATCGGGTCTATTTTGTAGTCATGTTTATCGACAGAGTCATGATCCACTCAAGATCTTCGGAGGATCGTACTAAGCATCTTAAGTTGGTTTTAGAAGTCCTCTGATAGCACCATATCTACGGGATTTTTCCATGTGTATGTTCATGACATGATAGGTGAACTACCTTAGACACATGGTGTCCTCACAGGGAATAGAAGTGGACCCATTGAAGGTCAAAGAGGATGTTTCTTGAGCATAACCCAAGAACATGGTAGAGTTGTATAATATCTTGGGTCTATCATATTACTACAAGTGGTTTGATCCCATCTTCTCTCAAGTTACATCACCTTTGATAGCCTTGACCAAAAAACAATTGGCTTTTTTATAGAGTGAGAAGTGTCTTGCAACCTTCAGTTATCTAAAGGGGAAACTGGTCAGTGCCCCAGTACTAATTTTTCTCTTTGAAGGGGTAAAATTTTAACTGTTATGTGATTCTACGGGCCTAGGCCTTGGGTGTGTGCTGATGCAGTAGTGGGTACTGGTCTCTTTTGGGTCTTAGTAGTTATGTCCCCATGAGCATAACTAGGCCACCCATGATCTGAACCATCAAGTAGTTGTGTTCTCACTGATGTTGTGGAGGAATTACCTCATCGGGGAATTCTCTGGTGTATTCACACTACACAAGAGGTTGAGCTATAACTTCTCCCTTCGAGACCTGAAGATGAAGAAGCATAGGTGGATAGAGTTTCTTCAGGACTATGATTTTGATATTTATAACACCACAAGAAAGGGGAATGTGGCGGAAGGTGTATTGAGAAGGAAGCCATAGAAGGATGTTGCTTGAGAATCAATAGATGTTTGGAAGGCGCTGGAGGATTTGGCTTCCATACACCTTAATTAAAAAGTGGATGGAAGTAGAGGCTCCCTATTTTAGATGAAGGTGAATTCCTCCTTGATACAATAAGGGGAGGAGTCTCAGTGGGGTGACATAGAGGATGATGTTATGTGATATCACGTTATCCCGGGCAATGCTTTGGATGGATGGTTAGAAGATGGTCAGAATAAGAATCTTTTCCATGGGAAGATCATTATTCAGAAGACGATGTGTGAAATGGTTCTCGGTGAGTTCCATAACTCACCCCCTGACGATACATCCATGAGTTTCCAAGATTTAATGGGGATTGAGGGATCAGTTCTAGCGGCCTTAGGTGAATCGGTCGGGGGTGGAGTGTATTGAAAAGTTCCTCATATTCCAGCAGGTGAAGTCTAAGCACCATGATCTAGTCAGTTTGTTGGCCTGTAGACATGCTGGAGTGGAAGTGGCCATGACATCCCAGGAGATTTCGTCATGGGGGTAACCAGGGTTCAAGAATACTATTACAATTCTATCCGAGTAGTGGTGGTCCGACTGAAAAAATCAGTTCCGGTCCTAGAGGTCTAGGAGACGAGTGTGATGGATTCGATATCATAGAGGTATGTGGACAAGGTGGTGCGGTTGCGTGTAATTTCAAGGTCCAATGTCTTGGATCAGGATAAATAGTATTCCTTATGAGTCTAGAATGTATTGAAACATGATTTTTCTAACTAGATATGCCTTAGCACTGCTTTCCTCCCCTAGAAAGATCGGAAAACCGAGAGGTCCATCCAAATGGTTGAGGACAAGCGACGGGCATATGTTCTAGACGTTGGAGGATCATGGGTGCGACACTTTCCCCTGGTAGAGTTTTCCTACAATAACAGATATCACTCTTCCATAGGTATGGCTTCATTCGAAGCCTTTTATGGAAGACCGTGTTGTTAACCATTGTGCTGGATAGAGGATGGAGAGTCACATGTTCATGGCCCAAAGGTGTTGCTGGGAATGATGGAGATGGTCCAACATGTTTGAGAAAGGAAGAAGGAATATCAGGACTACCAGAAGTCATATTCTGATCGTAGGATTATACCATTGGATTTCATGGTTGGGGACCGCATATTCAAGAAGGTCTCCCATTGGTGTGGGAAAAAAATGTTCGACAGGGAGAGTAATATTTCTCTCAGGGTTTTCATACCATCCAAGGTGTTGTAGTCGGTCGACGAAGTGGCTTATCAGCTGGCTCTACCATCGCCTCAACTGAGGGTGCATAATTTCATCCATTTATCTCAACTCCGTCAGTATCTACATGAGTATTCACACGTCCTTGACTAGGGAGAGCTATATATCTTGGATGAAGAGACATTCATGGAGCGACCAGTGAGGATCAATGAGTGTGAGGAGAAGGTACTTCATGGGAGAAACATTCCCTTGGATCATGTGTTATAGAGGCTTGGTGGCCTCGAGGAGATTACCTAGGAACATGAGGCACAAATTCATGCTCAGCACCGGGAGTTGTTTTGAGTTTTGTTTTGTGTTGTTTTTTACGTGATTGTGATGTAATGATTGACCTTGTTAGCTATGAGAAAGATGGTTCCCTTATTCTCTATGTGTGTGTGAAAATTCATGTCCAAGGGGATGAGAGGACCTGATCCCAAATCAAAATGCATTAACATGGATGTTATTGAACCCATGCGGGTGATTCAGTGCCACCCGAAGAAGATATCATCTTTACATGGGAGAAGGGACACCCTAATACATATGTCTAGACAATGTGCCCTTTATATGTTTGTTTTCTTACTAGAAGAAGGAAAATGGTAATGAATCTGTATTTTTTCAATAGATTGTTGAGGGAGATGTGTTCCTATATATTGAGGCTTGTTCCCAAATCTCAAGAAACTCTAGGGTGGTTTTTTCACTAAGAGGTATCTTATGAGGTGGATTTTCGGAACCCTCTGTTTTCTTCAGGTTTACTCATGAATTATCGAGGCCAAGAATAGTTCGAGAGGCACAAGATGTAATGGACCAACCATCCTGGTCCATTACATTGAAAATTTTTTTGTGTTTGAGGTGTCATGGAAAACATCAGTGACTCATTAAGGAGTTTTCTAAATTTTAAAATTTATAGAACGGTGGCACCGATGAGCATCGGTAGAACTGATGGGCGTTGGGGGTACTAATCAGCGTCGGTGGCACCAAGGAGCATCGGTGGAACCCATGGGCATTGGTGGCACCGATGGGTCGTCCAGAGATCCAACCATCATCAGTTCTAGGGTGATGGTTCCAGGGCGATGGTGCTAGGGTGACTTTGTCAGGCTATAGTTCCCAACCTAACGGGGACTCCTTCCCTATTTTTCCCGATCCTTCTTGGTTTTCCCCAATGACGTATCATTCTATGTAAAATCATTTTAATACCCATTTCAAATCCATTTAATTCTAGTGAAATATTATTTAAAATTCCATTAATATGGCGACCCATTAATTGGTCGGCCATTGGGAGACCCTTGGTGTCACACCTAGACATGTTTTACAGTTTCTCTCATGTTACATTTTTATTCTATTAGGAAACCCTTTAACTCATAGATGTCATTTCCAAAATCTCTGAGGATAATTATTAAATTATAATTAATCCCAACATATGAAACTACCAAACTGTGTGGTCGAGCCATGATCCGAATTTTATGTACTTCGAAATCATTTCCCTTGTTATAGGATATGGCCCTTTTGTTAATCCATGATCATCTCTTCTTATAATTTCTCTCTATTTTTGTGAGATTGGGGTCCTTCTCCTATTGATGAATCATATGCATGTGTGGGAGCCTCACCCTTGGAGTCTATCTTTTTCAGGTCTGGAATTGTCAATTCTTTGAGTGAGGAGGAAATGTCGATCCTTGATCATCCAAGTAGGGTATTTCATTTGTCTCTCCTTACTTTGTATCATGTGGGGTGGGTATGTTAATTCCTCATTGGGTCATGGTTGATAAAAAAACATAATGAAGATAATAAAGTTTTTCTAAATTATGCAGGTGTTCATTTGATGATGATGTTGTCATACTCTGTTACATTCATTAATATGTTTTAAATTGTATGGGAATATTCCCACTAAAAACAGTGGTCATTGGTGGTCCTTTATTGTCCACTAATGAACCTCTGTTTTTATGTATGAAGTTGTGATTGAATGGACAATACATTGAAAATTGTTTATCACATAATTTTTGTTAATAAAATGGATGATATAATGAATAATTATCATTGTGTGATCACCCTGGTTAACCCAACAGCAGAAAGGAACCTAGTGAATGGTGTGGAAAAATCATTAAACTTCTTCTCATTGTAGCATCTTGTGGGGGTTATGTGGATGGAGATGGGATATCCAATTTTTTCAGTTGGATTTTGGATCTGTTCCCATATGTTTCAGATCTGTTTGGTTCTAGTATATCTAGGGTTCTCACTGACCCCCTTTTTGTTCTTGTGACCTTACTAGAGAACCAAATGTGAATGCACAAATTTCTGGTTCTCTATTTTCCTCTAGTTATGGTTTTCTCATGTGGTTATGCATATTATTTTCCCAGTAGTGAAGAACTATTTTCTAATGGAACCAGTAGAATATGATAACAATAATGGGTGGTGCTCTAGTTGTGACAGTTGTTATTTTGTGCATGAATGCATATTAAATATGGTGTTTTTGTATAGGATGTTTTCAGAACCCTTATGTTGGGATGATTTCTTGTTCAACTATGTATGTATATATTTCTTGTTTTTCTTATTCTCATCCCACCAAATACGAGATCTTCATACCAAAAAACCCCATTTCAGGGGGAATGGAGTTTTCCCAACATTCAATGGAGTGGATTGTTCTTAGCTCCTTTTCTACTCCGTCTCCAAGGTAGACTAAGACTCTTCAGGAAGACTATGACGGTTTGACGTCTATTATAGCACATGACCCTTCAGGAAGGGTGTGTTTTGGTGATTAGCTCGGCTGTGTGCAGGATGGGGTTTTTCCCAAGTGTCTTCAAGATGAGGCCAAGGTGTCTTCAGCTGGGTGATGGTTGTTCTGGCCCAAGTGTCTTTGGGGGTTTTTACGCATGGTTGTAGTGGCCTAGTTTTCTGTGCGTGTGATTACGTTTGGTAGTGCTGGCCCTAGTGCCTATAGGCGGGATGTGTGATTGTGGTGGCTAATAAGATTGTTGTTGGGGAATGAGTGTGACTTTATTGAAAATGGTTGGGGAGGTCTAAAATGTAGGATTCCTTCAATAAAAAATGGGAAAGAAGTGTGGGGTACCCAAATGTCAATATGAAATTACTATTACCCTACATGACCTGTGTTATTTGGGGAGTGGTCCTTAGTGAGTGTGAGTTGGTAGTTTCCCTTGAAAGGTATTTTGGATACCTCTAGTTTCTCACGGGACATTTGAACCCCCCCAACTTATGTACGAGATTTTTTGGATTAACCTACGGAGTATACCTGTCAACTCACCCTACATATTTATATTTTGTTTTTTGGTCACATACAATAGGTTGGAGATCTAGCTGATTACTACTAACTAGGGTTGTAAGAGCTATTTGGGCTTCGTTTTTACTTCTAATTTGTTTCATTCCTTGTTACATTCCTATCTAGTATTTTTGTATTACATTGTAGAACATTACATCAAACATGAATGTGGGAATGGATTTTTTTGGATTCACCATTACATTCATTTTGGATTTGTTTTAGATTTCACAACTTATCTCTAGATCATTCCTATAGAAAGGGTGATTCCATCCATTTTATTTGTGATCATATACCCTGGGTTCAATTCACCACCTCGGGGACTGGTGAAGGTGGGACTCGGGGGTCATTATCTATCCTTAAACGTGAAGAAGCAAGGATCCGACATTTTTTTGTCCCTTCCCTCATCGTGGTGAAGGCGGGTCATGACATATAAAAGGATAAAAAAATTCATCAGTAATGGTGTGAAAAAACATATAGTTTTTCAATTATGATATGCTCTATAAATTTTGGAACATGTACTAAATTTCCAACCAATGCTTGTTTTCGAGGAAGATTATGAGGATGTTCCCTCAGAATGAGTCCATTAGAGTGAGGTTCAATCCGATCAACGTAGCATGTTACAATAAAAAATTATTCATGATAGAATGTCCATTAGGGTCATCCCATTGGTGATACATCCATATGAACAAGGTTCATCAAATTATGTTATATCATAAAAAGGAATTGTGAGCTTCATATTGATTATTTACTCAATTTAGGAAGGAAGAATAGAAAGAGAATTGGACTAGACTAACAATTGGATAGGGATAATCAGAAAAATGTTTTTTGAATGGGAAAACTTGACTGACTCTTCTGAGTAATACATTCAGACAGAGTTTCTGAATGAATTTTCTATACCAACATGTTCATTAGATAAATTTCATGTCTTAATGATTTTACAAAGGTAAAAAAAATTTCATCCAGCTTGTGGAATAATTGAATACATTCTAATGTGGATTAAAAAATAAGAAGGAAATTTAATTTTATAACAACGAATACAAACAATTTTAAAAAAATTCATCATTATCTTGATGGGGGGTATATCCAACCAGGGGAAGTGTATACTAAAAAGGATATTTGGGGAATATAACCAACTATAGAGAGAAATATTCTATTGGGATTGTATAAGTTTTCAATACTTGTGAATTGGTATCATATAAACAATCTAGTGATATAAACCATGTTGGTGGGACTATTTTTCATAGCGATGAGAAGGTATTTCTACTAAACGATGTGCATTACATTTTTTTCCTTGACATTATATTTTTTTCATTGAAATGTTAAGGTTGTCATATATATTTGAGTTTATGGTAACTCTAAAAATTATAATAGGTTATAAATGTATTTTTAAAGGGATTTAATAAAAAATATATAAAAGAAAAAAGATACCACTCATTCACCCCACCCCGTATCAGTGGCCTACATTTGACTTAGAAAACACAAATCTTCAATATGAAAAAGGGAAGTATTTCATTACTAAAAATTCAACTATTTTCAAGATCTATATTCTTTTCAAACCAAAAGAAGATTGTAGTGAAAATTTTAAATCATAATAATTTGAGGATATTTGACAAATTGATATTAATTATATGTTATTCATATATCAATTAAAAATTATACATAAATTATTAATAATGTCTTATTGGGACAGAGAGATATTATATAGAATCCTTGTATAGGGAACAACTTCTATAAGGAAACAGACATAATAAACACATAATATGGAATATTTAGATTAGAATTATATTTCATTAAGTCCTAAATAATTTTTATGTTTAGGGTTTTAGATAATTAGAACAATATATCACATAGTAATCCCATAATTTACATGTGTATACCTCTATATTTTTTCCATTCTTCCCACAATGAAAAGTCGATAAAATAAAAGGTGATTTCTTTTTATGAAAAATATTCACCATTTCTAAATTGAAATCATCATTTCCCTACATATACTATGAAAAAAAATTTACAAGATATTTATAAATATTTATGGAAATATAAACTCTTAAAAGTTTCTTTGAAATCATATAAATCAGATGAATTTTTTTTAAAGAAAATTATAATTTTCACTCTTATATAATGATTAACTATCACAAATTACATTTTGAGTAACAATTTTTGGTACTCTAGTAAGACTATCACAATTAGATTATGAATATTATATTTTAATAACAATGATATCTACCAATGTAAGATTTGTAGGGAACTGGATTTTGAATAATATGACTTTGAAAAATTTCAGGATGTTATTCCAGAGCTAGATGTTGAAACTGTGTGCAATTCTAATGCCTGTTGTGCCCAGAATTATTTGACTAAAAATATTAAATATGTTTTATTTTACACACACATAGTCAAATAAATAAAACATGATTAATCATAAATGGTATATTGGATCTAAAATATTATACCATGGTTGGGTCAAGAACAAGATGTTTACCCTAGGGACAACGTCAAATGAGTCGACACGGGACGTTTAGATCCCTCGCTTGATGTATATGTTTCAAATGCATGAATTAATTTATTAAATTTTTCATTTAATATGTAAACCTGAATAACACATGGATAGGGGCTTAGATCAGAAATCTTAGACCACTGTTGTGTTCAGAATTTAGGTTTTACCAAATACAGGGTATGCTGTGATTTAGCATTAGGATTACAGTTTATATGCCATCATGGAAAAATAAATAAATAAATAAATTAATATTTATTTAATTACTTTATTAATAATCTAAATCTAATTTTTGTGTATTATTACATATTTTAGGTATTTCCCCTCAGAATACCATTTCTAATGATGACTTATATTCCACTCGTCTCCTCTACCTCTCATTGGAAAACGATGATCGATGAGGAATGAATGAAGAACCCCAATATCTAGATGGAATGAGACACAATGAGCACAATAGATTCATCCCCTTCATCGGTGAACACATCCTTCCACAACATCAAATGATCTCTTCCAGGTAGGATTCGTTCTTTTCATTTTACGCCTTCAATAACCTGTTGATCATGTTGAATCTCCTCCCTTCAACTTTTGCCTTTGGATTTGTAATTTTCTTTATCCAAAGTATTAGTTGTTAATTCGCGTTTGGTTGTTCTCACCTTAATTGCAAAACAATGATCGGTCGGCCAAGAACATTTGGAAAATTATCAAACCCATTTTTCATTTGGTACCTTTACCCCTCTATTAATTAACATTGTCACCATCATATCCCCCTATATCACGGTACAACAGTTTCTCAGGATGCCCGAGCTCATTTAGGCACTTCTGGACGAGGCATATTCAAGGAGGATTCATCAAATGATGAAGAAATCGCAATCGAGCCCTAGTTTGGGAAACAACATGGCATGAAGATAAGCACTCTTGAAGATTCACGATGATCTGATGAGATACAAACCCACAACAACACACATAAGATCCCACCAAACCCTCATCCACAATTGGGACCACATTTTGATAAACGGTGAATAATTTTCATGTTCTTCATCCAAATATGGAAATTATGGAATGTTTCCTAGTGATGATGATTAGGGAAATGTTCAACTCAAATAACATATGAGGATTCGACACAGATCATTAATTATAGAGAAAATCCCAACAACACGCCATTTTCAATGAAGAACCCATGGCATGCGGCCCTCCCTCCGTGGAGGTGCTAGGGTTATTGTAACGACCCAAATCCGGATCCACAGAACTGGTTCCCTGTACCCAGTTCCCCACATTACCTCAAGTTCATTTTTCCAAATGCCAGAGGCTTCTGACTAGCATCGAGGGCCTTGGTGAGTCATTGGGAAAACTATGCCCTCATTTGATAAGGTATACATAGAAAAGAAAATAACATTCAATAACAGAAGTAGTAAACATCATACAATAACTAAAACTAAACAGCGGAAGTATTGTATATTATAAAAATGATGAAAATGATGCAGAAGGAACAGGTATCCAAGGAAAGCAGCAAACACAACAACTTGCTGAAATACAACTGAGAACAAAGTACTAAAAGTAAACTGTAACTCTAGCAGCTTCGCAAGCCTAGGCGCATTCCAATGCTCTCCAAATCCAACCAGAAATCATGTACCTGAAGTAAAAGGGCCACAATCCCTATCCACATCTGCAACAATATAACCTGTTTGGGCTGAAAAGCAGAACCCAAAGAGTGTGTGAGACTAATCCTAGTACGCAGTCACCACAAGATCTGAGCCCTACTATGAGTGAGAAATTTAGAAAAAGTAAATGAAATAAATGCAGCAGATAAACATGACTAAACTTTGTAAACAATCCTAAAAATCTCCATTCACATTTATTTAGTAATTTAATTCATTCATTTAATTATCACCCATGGAATATTGAAACAACTCTATATTTCCAAATAATAGAAAGTAACACAACATGTATCTCAACAGACTATCAAAACTAAAAGAAGTACAAAAAACAATCTTGTTATTTGGAATGGTGGACTCATCACAACAAATCAAACAATATTCACCCTGATTCATTGGGTGGCTCATACTGGTAGACCCCTATAGTCAAGTAATCATACAATGTCACATACACTCTGGGAAGCAATAACCGTCAATTCCCCTATGGTCTTGCAACGATAGGTATAGACTCTCTGAGGAAGCAGTTATGGCTAATTCCCCCTATAGTCTCGATACGGATCTAAGGACACTCTGAGGAAGCACAAAGTCCAATTCTTATAGGTCCGGAGAACGATACTAATTTATAACAGACTCTCTAGGGAAGCCCTTAATCTTCAATTCCCTCTTTAGTCTACCGCACCAGGTTTACACAGCCCAGAGCAGTCTAGTCGAGTGTAATCGACTATCAGTTTCCATAAGTATGTTCAAAAACTACTTGGAAAATATCTACAATGCATCAAAAGCATATAAACAATAAACAATACATGTAATCAATTATATCAAGGCAAGAAATCAATGCAACAAGGTATGCCTCACAGGAAACCAAAGCCAAATGGTGGTAAACCACCAAAACAAGGGAAACACCCATGGGGTGATCCTCAAACATGCTAACAAGCAATCATTAATCATCTAATAACCACAAGAATATATGAAATCTAAGGCATATAATATTATAGGTTCAAAACCCTAACCCGAGATACCCGATACATGGGAATTCGGAACTTTTTGCACAAAAACTCAAAGACATTCAACGTAGGGAAACAAACCATCTACCTCGATCCTAGGAGATCGATATACATGAACCCCAGCCTATGAATTGGTGTAGAACAGAGAAGTCCTACAAAAATGTCTAAAACATTCATCCTTAGAAAAAGCTCATAAGAAAAATAATTAGGAAACGAGGAGAAGGAAGAACCAAGAACTCACTGCTGCGATTATATTGCAACAGATGGCATTCGATTAGGATAACTGGTGACAGATCAGTGAATCGAAGAATATTCGGCCTCCTTGGACGCTCTGGACATAATTAGGCGAAGAAGAAGATGGAAATAGGGATTAGACGTGACCGCGGTCCGTTTAATGAAATAAAAAGAAAAGTAAACGGTGTGTACTTCTTGAGTACACGGCATATACTCACCTTTTTTGTACACCACATTAGGCATCCTCCACATCACCCCTACACACCATGTGTGTGGCTTGGACACGAGCAGCACACGACCTCGCGTGGGATCAAAGTACATGGCGTGTACTTGGAAAATTTCCAGATTGTCCTCTTTTCCAAAAAACAACCAGAAAAGGAAAAACATAAATGAAATGAAGATATGGGTTCTTACAAACATCCCCCCTTAAATAAATTTGTCCCCGAATTCCCTAACAATGTGGCTAAGAAGAAACCTCGAACAACTCCGGCCACTGTGATCGCATATTGGTCTCTCTCTCCTAAGTCTCATCCTGCACATGGTCGTGCTTCCATATCACCCATACCAGAGGAACAAATCGTCCACGGAGTAACTTTACACTATGATCAAGAATCCCGATAGGATGCTGCTCGAACGATGCATCCTGATCCAACTCAACCTCCTCAGGTTTAAAGACATGAGATGGGTCTAAGAAATAACGTCGATGCTGAGAAAAATGGGAGACGTCATGCATAGCCTGGAACCTTTGAGGTAACTGTGAGCTATAAGAAACCAGCCCGACTCTCTCCAGAATCTCAAATGACCCGACTTGTCTCGATAAAAGCATACCCTTACTACTGATCCTCTTGTGTCCCAACCTTGGGGTAATACGTAGGAAAACCTGATCTCCGACCATGAACTCCAAAGGTCATATCCGCTAATAAAAATAAGATTTATGCCGAGACTGTGCAGTAGCCATCCTTTTCCGAATCATCTCCACCTGTTTGTGGTCTCCTGAACAAGACGAGGTCCCAACATAGATGCCTCTCCAACCTCCATCCCACACCAGGGTGATCGGCATGGCCTACCGTTCAATGCCTCGTAAGGTGCCATCTGAATATTTGCTTGAAAACTATTTTGTAGGAAAACCCCACCAGAGGTATATGATTCTCCCATGAACCACCAAAATCAAGGATGCATGCTTGTAGCATGTCCTATAGCACCTGTATCGTACACTCTGACTGGCCATCTGTCTATGGATGGTAAGCTGTACTCATAAGTACCTGTGTACCCAATTCCCTCTGTAGACCTTGCTAGAATACGAACTAAATCGGGTATCCCTATCTGAAATGATAGTACTCGGAACCCCATGCAAGCGTATAATCTCATAGATGTACAACCATCCAAGCTCATTGTCACCACAGGTCTCCTTCATTAGAAAGAAGTGGGAAACCATCGTTATCCTGTCAATGACAACCCTCTCCATGCCATTCCCTCGAGGTGATCTCGGTAACCCTATCACGAAGTCCATCGCGACATCATTCCACTTCCACTAGGGAATGGACTGCTACTGTAAAAGACCTACTAGTCCCTGGTGCTCTTCCTTCACCTGCTGACAGGTAAAACATCTCTTAACAAAACCAGCGACATCTATCTTCATACCAGGCCACTAATTATAGCAGTGAAGATCACAATACATCTGGGTGACGCCAGGATAAACCACCCAAACTGAGGAATGAATGTATCACATCATCTCCTCATGTATATCTGTTGGCACCCATATGCATCCCGGAAAACACAAGACTGCATCCTAGCCTACGGTCCTTTTGGGAGGAGGGTCCCCTCCTGACACACTTTCCCGTAGGACGAGGCCTTCGGAGTCTGAAAGATACCTCATTCAAACTCGGTCAGGAAAGGTAGAGGTAATAGCTATAGAATAAATAAAAGTCTGACCCTATCTATCATGCACCTCCAAAATCATTTCAGATAACAGAGCCTTACGCTTCCACTCATTGTTGGCCTCCTGAATTGCCTCTATCTGTGCCCTCCTTCTCAGTGTGTCTGCCACAACATTTCTTTTCCTAGGCATGTAAGGAATCCCGAAATCAAATGTCTGTAGGTAATTAACCCACCTCCGCTATCTCAGATTCCTTCCACGCTGCATGATGATATACTTGAGGAACATATGGTCAGTATATACCATAAAATGATCTCCCAGAAGATAATGTCTCCAACAACGCAAAGCATGAACAACTTCAGCCAACTCCAGGTTGAGATTAGGATAGTTCTTCTAATGTGGCCCCAACTACCGAGATCCATATGCAACAACACGATCCTCCAACAATATGCACTGCTCCATGCCCGATGCCTGATGCATCACAGAAAACTATATAACTATTTCCCGACTCCGGAAAAACTAGAATCAGTGCTGAATTCAATCTCCCATTTAGCTCCTGAAAGGTTGAATCATAGGATTCTGACCAAACATACTTCACACCCTTCTTAGTCAAGCTCTTCATTGGTTCTGTTAAGCGTGTGAAGTCCTGTATAAACCTCCCGTAGTAACCATCTAGCACTAAGAAACTTCGTACCTCGAAGACATTCTTCGACTGCTCCCAGGTAACTACTACTCTCACCTTCTCTGGGTCTACTGATACTCTTGTCTTTGAGATGACATGACCTAGGAAGTGAACATTGTCCATCAAAAAGTGGCACTTTGAGAGGTTAGCATATAAATAATTCTCGATCATTTTACTCAAATGATGTCAAGATGGGTAGCATGGTCGTGTCGAGTGTGAGAGTACACCAAGATGTCATCCACGAAAACCACCACGAAGGAATCCAAGTAATAATGGAAAAATATGTTCTTCAGAACCACGAAAACTATTGAGGCATTCGTGGGACCAATCATAATAACCAAATACTCATACAGACCATACCTGCTCTAGAAGGCTGTAAGAGGTATATTAGATGATCTGGCACGCAACTGATGGTAGCTGGATCTCAAGTCGATCTTCAAGAACACTATAACTCATAAAATCTAATCAAAGAGATCATCTATCCATGGAAATTCATATTGGTTCTTAACCGTAAACTGGTTCAGCTTCTGATAATCCACACAAAGCCTACGCGAGCTGTCTGCCTTTTTCGCAAACAGTGCAGGCGAACCCCAAGGAGAAGTACTGGGTCAGATGAAACCCGTTTCCTGTAACTCATCCAACTGCTTCTTGAGATCTTGTAACTCAAGTGTAGCCATCCTATAAGGAGGAATGGACACTTGTGCCGCACCTAGAACAAGCTCCATAGAAATGTCTACCTCTCGCTCTGGTGGTAAACCTGAAAAGTCTTCTAGAAAGGAATCTGGAAAGTGATTAACCACTAGAGAAAAATCTATCAGAGAAGTCCCTTGGTCATCCAGATATAAGCTAGCAATCTGGGCTGTAACACCACCCAACCCATGATGCTCTGGTCCCGCTCTTCTCGCCTAGACATCCAATTCACCCTTGTGAAGAAACGATCCTCCCTCCGATGATGTAAAACTCACCCTACGTCGATTGCAATCGACAAAGGCCTGGAAGGGAAATAACCTGTACATCCCGAGAATGACATCATAGCACGTCATTTCCAAAACATAGAGACTCCACAAAAAATGACACCCACCAACCTCAAGGGGGCAGTCTAAGCACTGATGCACGCTAGCAGTTCTAATTCCCAAGGGAGTGTCTAGAGTCATCATATCCTCAGAAGTATAAACAGTAATTCTAAGGCTTTCCACAATATGCATAGAAATAAATCTATGAGACGATCTTGTATTGAAATGTGAAGAGGATAAAATTAAGGCTACTAAAATCGTACCTCGCACTATGGAAGTTCCGGGATCCTACTCCTGATAAATCTGCTCTACTAAAAAAGTCTAGCCTGAACCGCATCCCTGTGTAGCAGCCTGAGATCCCTGAGCTGATCATCCCTAAGCCTTAACACTACATCCACAACCACTACCATATCCTGAATGACCTTAAGGACTCTATCCCCCAGTCTACTGTGGAATTGTAAATCATGCTCATGTACGCGTAGTCGAAACTGATCCTCCTTCATTAGCCACTAAAAGAAGAACCTTGTAGAAATGCTACAAATGACCCATATTGCATTATGATCGACACTCCACTATGTATCTCAGGAATTGAGTCTTCTTATGAATATTTTTACCACACTGATAGCACACCACTTGGTTTCTAGAATTAAGATCTCGTCTACGAGATGTAATTCCTTGGTTCCTCAAGTCACCTCGTGTAGACTCTTGGTTGCGCTTATTGTCATCTACCTGAAAGGATTCAGCCCTGTAAGTTGTACCTCCCTGGTCCAAAGCTTTAGTCTCCCTCATGTTTCTCTTTGTGATAAGCTTCTGGTTGACTATCAGAGTAATAGATGTCAACTGGAAGACGTTCACCTACAATCTGATGTCCATTCTGAGGCCTTCCTCAAACTTCCACGCTAAAAGCAGCTCATCATTCCCAGAACGGGAGTGAAGCACCGTAACTCTATGAAGAGGGAGTAATAATCCATAACTGTGAGATTACCATGCTGCAGGTTCATGATCTCTCTGGCTCTGTCATCCCTCTGCGTCGCAAGGTAGAAGTAGTCATAAAATGTACGTTGGAACTCGTTCCAAGACATACCCTGTTGGCGCCCTACCTGGGAAACCACATCCCAACATAACTTGGTATAATCTCGCAGCATATATGTTTCAAGATTCAATATCCTATCCAGAGGCATCTCCAGGTGCTCAAATATTGATATCATGGCTTCTAGCCATGACTCTACAGCCTGTGGTCCTCCCTCCCCTGTGAACATGGGACGATGTTGTTGCTGAAAAACCTGCGTCAGATCTGCCATAGACGGGGCATGATGTTGAGATCCCTGGAAGGTATGCATGAACCCCATGAAACCCTCTCTAAACTGAGTGTTGGCACCAATGTCTGGAATCAATGCAGATTCCATGTCCGGAATAATAGGCGGAACTACTAGTAGTCCCTAAACTGCCGTATCAGGCGTACGGTCACTGCCTAGTTCCTGACATGCAACGAGAGGACGTCATTGTGCCATAGCTCTGAAAAGTCTAAACCATACCTTCTTGAATGATAAAAAAAGTGGAAACATTAGAGAGTAAAAGATAACATTAGGGAAAAACATTAAAATTTTGGAAAAACATGACTACATTGCGTGTTACTACAACTACACGGTGTGTTTTCCGAAAATTTTACCCTAGGCGTGTACCTTGCCCATACATGGCTATGTAAACCACCCGGCTACACAGCATGTTCTCAAACTACACCACGTGTACTAACCCTTTTTCTGCCTGCCTGATCACTCCTACATGGCTAGGAACACGGTCTGTCCTAGCAGGAAACTGCACGACGTGTTTGTCCACTACACAGTGTGTCCTTAAGATTTTTCCCATGTCCGTGTCGTTAGTCACATGGACCACTAATACACGGCGTGTGAACATGGTACATGGCATGTTTCCCTAAGGATTTTCCCAACCAATGTATTTAGAAACACTGCATGGTCGCATGGCTCCCCTATGACAAAATTACATGGCATGTTCAAAGGAGACACGACACGTACTAGACATGCCTTACCTGGCCCATGTTGTATGTGACACGGCATGACAGACAGCTAACCCTACACGGCGTGTTCCAAAGAAACACAATGTGTACTTAAAGGAAAACCCAGACCCATGTTGTTCGTGAGACGGGTGGATACCCAATTCATACTACACGGCATGTAATCTAGTACACGACGTGTTCCTATAAGAACATTCACAACCCCATGTCCATGTCCACACAGTCAATGACACGTCTAAAAACTACACGGCGTGTATTCATGATGTACACACCTGTATTATGGTTATCTACAGGCAATAGCCTCAGAACTGCACTGGAGCCCAGAAAACACAGAAAACAAGCGTTAAGTTTCCAAATTCCGATCATTGGGGGCCATACTCCCCGCGAATTAAATCTTGGCATCATAACAAAGTATATAACAAGTAAACAGTATAACAAACTCATGACACACGAAATTTCGATCCTCGAGGGCCCATAACACCTATAAGACCAAACATTGGCATCCATGATAAAGAAGCTCTAAACAAATGATACCCTATCAACATGGCAGGAATTCTATCACATCAGCTATCACAACAACATGCATCGTCAATCACAAATTATATCATAACAACATGAAAATTATAATTCAACCTAGATGGCATGGAAATATGAATGACATGTGATTTTCTAAAAAGTTCCTATATGATGGATGAGATGACATACCCTCATCTCATCGGGTTGCAACAAAATAGAACCACAATCATATAAACAGTAACAACACAAAACAAGTGCACCACCCAACAATGAAATAAAGTAAACTCTAACATTTTCAAAACTCAAAAATTGCAACATTCGAGGTAATATAGATTTTTCCCTGTACATAGGTTCTAGAACTCCCAAGCACAGATATTTACCATTTACCTATTCCGTCCTATCCCTGTCTAATGTCGCTAAACAGTAAGTCAATAGAAAAAGAAAGAACTCCTATGATACCAATTTGTAACGACCTGAATCCGAAGCCACTACAACGGTTCCCCATACCCAGTTCTCCAAATGACCTCAAGTGCATTTTACCAAATTTCAGAGGCTTCCAACTAGCAGTGAGGTCCTTGGTGAGTCATTGGAAAAACTATTCTGTCATTTGGTATGGTATACAAAGAAAACAACATAACAGTCCATAGAGGAAGCAGTAAACAACATACAATAACAAAAACTAAACCGCGAAAGAAATGTATAATATAAAAATGATGAAAATGACATAGTAGGTACAAGTATCTTTGGAAAGTAGCAAATAGAACAACATGCTGAAATACAACTGAGAACAAAGTAATAAAAGTAATCAATAACTCCAGCAGCATCGCAAGCCTAGGCTCAGTCCTATGCTCTCCAACTCCAACCAGCCATCATGTATCTGAAGTAGAAGGGCCACAATTCCTATCCACAGATGCAAACATATAACCTGTTTGGGATGAAAAGATGGACCCAAACAGGGCGTGAGACTAATCCTAGTAGGAAATAACCACAAGATATCTGCCCTGTTGTCAGTGAGCAATTTCGCAAAAGTAAATGAAATAAATGCAGCAAAGAATCATTAGTACACTAAGTAAACAATCCTATAAATCTCCATTCATATTTATTTAGTAATTTAATTCATTCATATAATTATCAACCAAGGAATCTAGCAAAATCTCTATATTCCCAAAGCATAGCAAGTAACACAACAGGTATCTCAGCAGACTACCTAAACTAAAAGCAGTACAAAACACAAGAATTTTCATTGGATTGATGGACTCATCATAACCAACCAAACAATATTCACACTGACTCTTTGGGTGGATCATTTTGGTAGACCCCTATAGTCAAGTAATCATACAATGGCACAGACACTCTGGGAAGCACTCACCGTCAATTACCATGTGGTCTTCCAACGATAGGTATAGACTCTACAAGGAAGAACTTATGTCTAATTCACCCTATAGTCTTGATACGTCACTAAGGAAACTCTGATGAATCACAAAGCCATGTTCATATAGGTCCTTTGAATGATACTAACTTATAACAGACTCTCTAGGGAAGCCCTAAATCATCAATTCCCTCTTTAGTCTACCGCACCAAGTTCACATAGCCCTGAGCAGTCTAGTCATGCGTAATCGACTGTCAGCGTCCCTAAGTATGTAAAAAAACTACTTGGATAATAGCTAAAATGCATCAAAAGCATATAAATATCATGAAATACATGCAATAAATTATCTCAAGGGAGGAAATCAATGCAACAAGGTATGACTTACAGGAAACCTAAGCCAAATGGTGATCAAAATCCAAAACAAGGGAAACACCCAAGGGGTGATCCTCCAACATGCTAACAAGAAATCATTAATCTTATAATAACATCAAGCATACAAGAAATCTAAGGCAGAGAATAATACAGGTTCAAAACCATAACCCAAGATACCCGATACATGGGAATCCAGTACTTTTTGCACAAAAACTCAATTACATTCAACGTAGGGCCACAAACCACCTACCTCAATTCTAGGAGATCGATATACTTGATCCTTGTCCTATGAATTGTCCTATAACAGAGAAGATCTTCAAAAATGTCTAAAACGTTCATCCTTAGATAAATATTATAAGAGAATGAATCGGGAAATGTGGCCAAGGAAGAACCAAGAACTCACCAGAGTGATTCTATTGCAACTGACAACATTTGATTCGCATAACTGGTGATGGATCAGTGGCTATGAGAATATTCCGCCTCCTTGAATGCTCTAGATGTAATTAGGCGATGAAGAAGATGGAAACAAGGATTAGACGTGACCCTGATCTATTTAATGAGATAAAAAGAAAAGTACATGGTGTTTATTTCTTGAGTACACAACATGTACTCGCCTTCTCCGTACATCGCATTAAGCGGCCTACACATCACCCCTACACACCTTGTGTTTGGCCCAGACATGGCCAGCACATGGCCTCGCGCAAAATCAAAGGACACGGCGTGTACATATAAAGTACATGTCGTGTACTTAGAAAATTTCCAGATTTTTATCTTTTCCTAAAAAATGACCATAAAAGGGAAAAAAATCCCTGAAATGAATATCTGGGTTCATACAGTTTTGGAAACCAATGCGATCGCATGATGTGTAATATCTTGAAAATATGTGTACTGATTCATGTCTTAAGACATCCTGTGTGATGGACACACGACTAGAAGGCAAGGAAGGTCCCTAGATAAGAAGGAAATGCCACATAGTTTACTAACACAGAGTATACCCCTACATGGGATACACCTTGTTTCTATCTGGGGACACAACCATGATGTGAAGATGAACCACATGCCATGTGGCATCCCCACATATTTTGTACTATCTGGTATCTTTATAGCATTGTTCTATCCTTCTTATCACCTTCATTTGAACTCGAGTATCAGTCCACAAGGTTTTTATCCTGGGTGTCTTTTCATGTAGAATGTGATGGTTCCCTCGAAAGAATATTTTGATTAATAATTTTTATGTTTCAGTTAGGCATGAACAAAGACAACACAAGATGATTGGGATGAACAAATAGGCTCACCAGAGCAGTACTGGATTTACCCTACTGCTGGGTTGGGAAGTAGCATTCCAAATTGAACCTTGTGGATTTACCCTCCAATTGTGATGGGAAGTGGAATTTACCGATGGTCTTTCCGGGCATACCCTCATGTGGGGCTGGGAAGTGGTGTTCCCCGAAGATCATTTTGAGTTACCCTCCTACATGGATGAGAAGGGGTATTTCTAAATGCCTTCTAGATCAAGACCATCTTCTATGTTTCATAGTGAAAAGGATTGGGTTGTCTTTGTTAAGGAATCATGAAAAAAGTTGTTGCATTCCCCACCGAGATATGTCTTTGTGACACGACATAAAAACATTAAGGTTTAGTTAGCACTACCCAATGCAGATAATATGGTGGTAATGTGATTTGATCCTCTTTCACTTGTGCCTCCAAGGAAGTTACGATGAGGTGTAGGACATTGTAGATGGTTTTTACCGTGGAACATAGGCCTGATCATTTTTTTGGGTAGAACATTGAGATGGAGATCCCCTTACTCCCTCATTTTTTTATTTGAATGAGCATATATATTATTGTGTGGATTGTACTATTCTCTTAACTTTTATTGTATACTGTTCCTATACTACACCATTCTAGTTGTATATCATACTACATCCCATGCACCTTTTTTATGTGTTACACAAGGTATGTTTAAAATCACCCCTGCATGGTCATTTCCAAACACTGGTCATGTCCTTGGTAGATGATAGACATGTCAATCGTGAATACATAGTTTCATTGGGATATGGGTTGCCTGTACTATGTACAGTGGTCGGGGATGGGATTCAGGAGCTTTTCTCTCTTAGCATACCCTTTTATCAGTTTTTTATAGGTTATACCAATTTCTTGTTCGGGCATGTGTTATGACCCTTTTTACCCTATTTTTTTAAATATCATACTTTGTACTATCTAGAGGTTAATGCATTTTTTCTCTATTTTATACCATTTTGAACTTTTATTTTCCTTTCCATATGCACATTCTCATCGAGTTAGCTATGGGTGTGTGTAAAGGTGTTTAGGGAAATTCTCCCCCATGTTGTAATGTATTTAAATATGGTCACAAACCCCTAGCATATGGAAAGGGGCATGGGGTAGTCGCAACTCGAGCTTGGCTTGTGTTGGGCCAAGACAATGTGGTATCAGGGAAGGTTCATTCCTTGGGACGTTTTTCAGATGTTTTATAGTAAAATTATTTTTTTGGATTATAGAAACAATGTTCATGTTTATCGAGAGTGGATCTCATGTTAGGGAGTCCAGGGTTGGTGTGGTGGCCAATATTTCAATTCACCAGGACCATGATTAACCACTTTTCAACTCGACATCCTTAGACATTTATTGTAGTGAAAAAATTTAATGAATAAAATAGTATTCGAGAGATTTAATACACTTATTGAGTCAGTTCAAAAATCTTTTGATGATATATATATGATCATCTATCCATGGTACTACTTGATCCTTTTCAGAATGCTTCTGTGATAGAATCCATCCAAGATTTCTACTCTGGTTCATGATGAATACCAAATGAGTGACACGTCCTCAGTTCAGGGACCATAAAAAACCCTTATTCTGCGAGTTTCAGTGATAGCGGCCACTGCTGTTTCGTGGAAATCCTAATCCTTAGGTGGTAGATGACAACTCGGAGTCAGTGGTCTATGTGCTCAAACTCGTAAAGACCCCTATGGGATATATGGTAGATTTAGTAGTTATCCTTATTCATGACATTGTTAGGCACTTGTGGAGCATAGTTACCCAGACACATGTTGAGTTGGCACTCAATTGGGATGACATTCATGCACTCTTTAGCGAGGAGTACTGCCCCTCGTATTTTAAATCCATCTAGATCATGGTGTTTCTAAAGATATATAAGGGAGTGTTGAAGGTGGCAGAACACGTGGTGTGGATTACTGATCTAAACCACTACTCCCTGGTTATAGTTAGTGATAGCTTCTTCTTCCCACAGATGTTCGATTAGGGGTTCCATATAGATATCGAAGCCAAATTAGTGTACATGTCCACTCCCACTGATTCTTTGGAGATTGAGAGAGAACATGTGATTGAGTTCTACCTAGTATAAGGACACTATTTAGTTGGAGATGGCAGTATGCTCGACAGAGATGAGTCTTCTTCAGAAGCATGTAGCCCAAGAGATTGTGGGACAAGAGACCCTTCCTTGAGATGACTCAAGGGAGCTGTCATGTAGTACAAATAAAACATATATCCAATGGTTATCTTGGGTATAATTGATGTTATACTTGTGATGGGTATTGTCACATTTCCCCGGACTGCATGACCAGGCATTCCGAGTATCCCCGACATGCAGCCAGCAGACCACTAAGGCAGAGGTAGTGTGGTGATAAGGTGTCTCTAGAGCAGGGGAAAGGATTTCCCTTGGGAGGTGGAGCCAGAAGAGGGGTGGGAGGAGATGCAGGTGGGTGACGAAAATATGAGGTACTCCCACCACCACCACCACCAGGAGGCCCACGCCAGGCTCAATGAGTTAGCGGTCGGGGCCGCAGATAGCCGTAGGCCACTGATGTTCATAGTTGATCTGCCAAAAAGATGATTTGAGGTATGATTTGTGTTTACACATCTCTTGGATCATAATAAGTAGAAATAGGCTCTAGAAACTCATTTATCTCTCAACTGTTTTGAAGGGAGATAGAGCTACCGGTTGTGACACTAGCTCAACAACTATGCCTTGTGGTTCTTATATGGAACACTTACTCCATATATTCCATCTTTATAAAGTGTGAACTACCTTATAGAGGGGAGGGTTTCATGAGGGATATACAGATAATCTCAATGTACCCCTACAATGTCATCGTGGGAATGGATTGGATTCCCATGGTTTTGAGCCAAAATTTACTATCACCGCAGATCAGTCAGATGCCTTTGTACTGATGGGATGATGTCATCCATTTTCGGTTAGAGAGAGATTGTAGTAGGAACAGTGGTTATAGTGATCAAGAGGACATAGCATATCACCTAGAATATAGAATGTATGACCCTTTGAGAATCAAAATATTCAAGCATATAGATCCCATCAGTTGTGGAGGAGAATATAGACGTATTTCCCAAAGACATTCATTGACTACCTTCAATTTGAGAGTTAGAGTTCTGCATCGACATGCAGCCAGGGACTACCTCGATATCATTACTGCATATTGGATGGTTATCACTATGCTCTAAGAGATGAGTTTTCTATTAGAGGGACTTCACAAGAAATTCATAATCAGACCAAGTGTGTCCCCTGGGAAGCTCTTGTTTTTTTAAGAAGAAGGCCGACGAGAGCATACAGTTTTTCATGGATTATCATCACCTGAACCATGACATGATAATAAACAAGTACCCTTTTCCCAGGAATCAATACCTCTTTGATCAGCTGTAAAGTGAAAGACGGTTCTCTATGAATGATTATAGATCCAACTACCACCCATTGTGAGTCTATGATGCTGAAATCCAAAATATGGTGTTTCATTGTTGCTATGGTAACTATGTGTTTCTAGTGATTGAATTCGATGTGACAAATTCACCCACTGACATCATAACATTGATAAACCAGATCTTCTATCCATACATGGATAATTTTTTCATGGAATTCATTGATGTCATTCTCATCTACTATATTACAAAGGAGGAACATGAAGAGCACATGATAAGGGTCCTTGATTTTTTTGAGAGAACCATCTTTACAGCAAGATATCAAAATTAAATTTTTGGAAACATAAAGTAAAATTAATTGGACATGACATTTCTGAAGAGGTTTTAGCCATGGATTCAGAAATGGTCAAGGATATTCATTATTGGGAACCACCAAAGAAATCATCAGTGATGCATATATTTATTGACTTGGTAGGATAATATAATAAGATTGTAGTAGAGGTCTCTATAATTCTTGCCCCTCTGACCACCCTGATGCGAAAAGGGATTATGATTACATTGACTAAGCAATTCCAGATGACCTTTGGGGAGTTGAGATAGAGACTAATCAGTGCTCCAATTCTGAGGCTACCCCATGAGGAATTTGAGTTCATGGATTATTGTGACTCCTTTGGCGAAGGGATCGATTGTGTGCTGATAAAACATTAGGATGTAATCACATATAGGTGGAGGTAGTTGAGACCCCGTTATAATAATTATGAGACACATGATCTAGGGTTGTAATTCATAGTATTATCTTTGAATATCTAGTGGAACTACCATATGGGAGAGTGATTTTTGGTTTACTCCGACCAACGGAGTCTCGGGAATCTCTTCCCTTAGACAGATCTGAACATGAGAGAGTGACAATTGTTGGTGTTATTATTGGTCTATGACTTCAAAATCATTTATATAATGGGGAAGGGAAAGGTTGTAGATGATTTCCTTATAGGAATTCCAAGGCTCGCCTTGTGTGGGAATATTCAAAGAAGTTATCCACCCTACAGTGGACCCTAGTGAAGTAGGAGAAACAATTTTCATTCAGTCGATGACATTGAATCCTACGCTCCTCGAACGTATGAATGAGATTCAGTTTGGAAACTTATACTATGAGTTTATTCATGATTATATATACACATGTGATTTATATGATGGATATTCTAAAGGAGGGAATCATGAGATCTTATTCTAGGGGATGAAAGTAGTTCTAGTACTGATGTGGGAGGTAGTGATGCTGGATTTCCCCTTAGCTGTACATCCAGGAGTGGGGTAGATGTGCATTGATAATCAGTGATAATGTTTGTGGTCCCAGAAGATATGTGGATTTGCTGAGTTTGCCTCCCAATTCCATACTGGTTAGTATGTGAAGGCTGAGAATCAAGTTCTTTTAGGTTTGTTGTAGCCTCTTGGTTTCTCTGAAAGGATGTCAAACAATATATCCCTAGATTGAGTCACGAGACTACCACACACATAAAAGGTCCAAGATTCCATCTAGGTGGTATTTGACCAGATCACAATGTCATCACGCTTCCATGCCATTAGGGTGCGAAGTTTGTGGAGATTTTGGGGTCGTTGTACATGTTAGAGGTCATCTGATCTCTTGAGGTACCCTTGACGAATGTCTCGAACTGCGATGCGTGTTTTATGTCACAATTCTGGAAGGGCTTTAAGGAAGCATTTAGGACCCAGCTATAGATGAGTACATCCATTCATCCCCAGATTGATGGACATACTTATTGCACATTCCAAGAGTTGGAAGGACATGTTTAGAGCATACGGGATATATTTCAGCCAGAGTTGCGAGGATCACCTTTCATTGGGGGAGATCATGTACAATACTATCTACCAATCCTATATCAACATGGAACCTTTTTTGACCCGATAGGGGAGACCTTATAGGTCACCTATGTGTGTACAGAGATTGAATAATCCTCTCTCATGGGACAAGAGTGGGTGCACGTGATGACGATGAATGTGTACCTCATCCTTGAGTGTATGAAGATAGACCAGAGCAGACAAAAGTCAAATGAAAACTGCCATCATAGGCCCGTGGAGGTCAAACAGGGAGACCACGTCTTCTGGAGAGTCTCCCTATGATGTGGGATATAGAGGTTCGACTAGGGAGGCATGCTATCCCTGAGGTTCATTGGCCCATTTGATATCATGCGGAGTATTGGTGGTGTTGTTTACCACATCACCTTACCACAACATTTGTAACTGGTGCACGATGTCTTCCATGTGTCCTAGATAAGTAGATACAGGCATGAACACATGCACTTATCGACTGGCTGAGCTAAACATTGATGATGGAGCCACCATGGTGGAGTACGCAATGCAGACCGAGGATCGATAGGAGCGGGTCCTATCAAGATCATCCATCCCTCTAGTGTAGTTTTTTGGTCCCATGGGAACATGTAGGAGAGTTCATGGGAATAAGAGATCCAGATTCGGGCTTAGTACCCCATGTTTTTTGTTTATATTTTCATTCCAGTGAAAATAGTGTGAATTAAGGAATGATGTGGAGACCATGTTTTTGACTAATAAGACTTTGAAATATTTATTAATATTATTATTGAGCTAGGAACAGAGATGGTGTGCAATTATGAGGCCCAGTTTTTCATGAATTATTGGAATAAAGAAATTAATTATGTATTATTTTATGCACGCATACTTAAATAATGAAAATAAGGTTACTCATTAATGGTTGCTCTGATTCGAAATATGAGACAACAGTTGGGTACAGACTTTAGTGTTTACCCCACGCATGACATAAAATGAGTCAGCACAGTACGTTCAGATCCCCCACTCATTAGCAGTGTGTTAAATGGATGTGTTAAATTAGTAAATTGTTTAATTAATAGCTAAATCACGAATAAGTCACATACTGTAGCACATATGATATATCAGAGGCCACCTTTGAGTTCATAATTTATTATTTACCCATGCCAGGGTATAAACTTTTTCAGCATCAGGTGTTAGACTTATGTTCAATCATGGATGAATAATTAAATAATTTTTTTATTGTTTTATTAATATCCTAAACCAAATTTATGAGAATAAATTTATATTTTGGGATTTGGCCTCTTAATCCCCTTTCCAATGATAGATCCACTTCCCCTCTTCTTCACACCCTCTCATTGGAAAATGACGAACACTGAGTAATGAATGATGAACCAATGGATCTAGATAGACCGAGATGCGGTGAGGGAAACATATTCTTCCCCTTCACCGAGAAACGCATCCTTCATTATTAGTGAATGATTTAATATTTCTATGACTCATTCAATGAATTTTCCATGATCTTTAGCCAGATCTAACAATTTCAGAGCATTTCTAGGTCATGTTGACTATAACGAATTCCTATTCGAAGCACATTAGTGGATTCGGTGTAGATCATGAATTCTAGGAAAATTATCGAATACACGCTATGTCAAATGAATAAGAAACAATGTGTATCCCTCCCTTATCAGTGGCTCTAGGGTTTGGGAAACCACAGTTATGGCATGACATTTATATCTGGACATGTAGTGTAGCGCTTCCCCATATGGGAGGTCGCATGTGAAGGACACATGACTCGTAGACATGGCATGCACCTAGATAACTAAGACACGCCACATAGTCTACTCACATGGTCTATACCCCTACGTGGGATAGATCCCATATCTGGAAAGAGAAATGTCTAGGTATTGAAGAAGGACCACACACAAATTGCATCCTCACATTCCATGTAATCTCTAAGCTCTCTAGATCCTTCTTTAATCCTTCATATCTCATTTGTTTAAAAATAGGTTTTGGTCCACAAGATGCCTATGATGAGTTATTTTTCATGTATAAGGTGATAATGCCCTCAGAAGTGGATTTTGAGATACGATGTGGAATATTTTGGTTGACACATACAAAGACAAAACCCGATGATGGAAATGGATAGACATGATCACCATAGTAGTAACGGGGTTTCCATCCAGATGGGCTGGAAAGTGGCTTTCCCTAATGATCTTGGAGGATTTACCCTCCAAAGGGGATATGAAGTGGCATTCCAAGATTGTCTTTATAGTCTTACCCACTATTAGGGTTGGGATATGGTGTTCCCCGAAGATCATTAAGAGTTTCCCTCTTGCAGGGTTGGGATGTTATGTTCCTCGATGACTAAACCATTAATCACACCGTATAAATTCATTATGCAACACACTCATAAAAATATTCCTGAGGAAAAAACATTTTCAATGTGAAATCACTCATTGAAAAATACCCAATATTATAAAGAAAAAAAGATCCATTTAAAATATAATTGTAAACAATATTCTTGAGGAAAAAACATTTTCAATCTGAAATCACCCATTGAAAAATACCCAATATTATAATGGAAAAATGTTCCATTTAAAATAAAATTGTAAAAATTTAAATGAGTTCATATAAAAATATTTAGTCCTGAAGGTATGGACTTCCACCCATGTTTTATATGTCAAAAACATTCCTTTCACACTTTTGTTGGAAAATTCATGAATTACAAAATTTAGAAAGAGATAGAAGATTCCCTTCTAACAATTTTTTAAAAATTAAGAAAAGTGTAAAAATTAATATAAACAATTATAAAAGAATTAAAAAATAATTATATAAATAAATTTAAAAAAAAGGAATTTGAAATTAAATTATTTGTAAAATAGTTCATTAAGCTTGTTAAAAAGGATTTAAAGTAAATTTTCCCTCACCCTCAGTCTAAATCGTCCCATAAATTCTTTATCTTCTTGAATAATAAAATTATGATAATTATTTAATTTATCAATAACCAATTATGAATTTATTATTCATTTTATATCACTTATTACCATGTTTTATACAATTATATAATCATTTAACTTCAAATTGGACATTTTGACGATATTCTATACAAAATCCACGAATAAATTCTGTATATTGTTTGAGGTTAAATAAACCTTTGTTAAATCATCTTAAAAATAATCAATAATTAAAAAATTAAAGTTTTAGACATCAGTAACTATTTTAAATCATCCCATTAAATATGGTTATAAAAAATGAACTACGATACAATCATTCAGACGGTCAGTCGTACGTAACCATAAGTAACATTTCAATTTTTAAATGATCTTAATAGAATGATGGAAAATATATTTTTATTTTTATATACTAATAATAATGTTATATATATCATACTATTTCTTCAATCATACTAATAAATATTATTCGTGTGATGTGGTGATGAAACATTTTTCACACCGCTTTATGGGGGTCTAGGTCCACACATTCTCACAAACAACATTATCATTTTGCAGTGCATGGAAAAGGTAATAAGTAATATGATATATTATAGTTTCATACTGAATAAATATTCCATTAATATCATAAATAAATATTAATTCCATCATTATAATACATCCACTTAAGATGGTTATTGAAAAACAATTACATCAGTTTGTGAGGTGATAGTCTTCCATACACATGAATACTGGTTTCATTTCCCATGTGTTGGATTATGTGATTGATATTGGATATTATATTAAAATATTAAAATATAATTATATTTATTATGTATTTATAGTATTTTATAAGGCTATAATTACATTCAATGTTCCTTGAAGTCGATTTAAAAATAAAAAAGTATAAAACAATTCATTTCATTAGAAGACCTCCATTGTATAAAACCTTAAGACCAATGAGGTTGGTGTTAAGAAAAAAACACATATATGGAAGATAGTGAATATAGAAAGGTAATTTGGTTAGTTTTTTCCAAAATAAATGGTTATTGAAGTGTGAAGGATCGACAAGAGAAGGTTCCCTTTTATAATAGGGGGCTCTTGAAATTCTTCAAAACATTAAAAAAATATAAAATCATTATGAAATAGAAATGGACCCAAAATGAATTATCTATAACATAATAAGATAATGTGTCTAAAAACTCTCATAAAATAATTTTTTGACTTGTTTTTTCACATTTCTTTCGAAATAATTTGGATTTAATCCGTTGTTAATCCTTTTTAAACATACCATGAGAACAATTAATTTTACTCCTTAAGGGTTAGTATAATTAATAAAAATTGATGAAGGGAACATAAATTTTCCATTTTTGATATTATTTACTATATCATAATAAATATTATGAATATAATATTTTTATGAATTATATATCATTTAATTATAAATTAGTTCTTACAAAATATCAATAATGTCATTTTTGGAACTATTCATTATATTGATTTTAATAATAGCATGATTAGAATAATAATTTGAAAATATTAATTTAAATAATCCATAGAATGTAATTATAATTTATAAAATTCATATATTTCATTTATTACCTCAAACTGTATTGATTTAAATAATTCTAATATCATTTATTTTATTTTCCATTAATTTAATTATTCTTGTATAAGCATTGTGTTACCATTTAAATAAATTATATATACCCTTAAAAATAAAACATTATATCTACAATCCCTCTTAACATTTTATATTTCATATTATATTTATATTTGAATTTATACCCTAGAAAACCCCATATTAGAAATATAATGTTTATTAAAATCAGTAGTGTGACATGTGTGGCATTTCTTGAAATAAAATACTATTAAGGTCATAATCTCATCCAAATGGCCAGAAAATTACATTCAAAATAATTTTAGATTATTATGGTTTAAATAGACTCATAAAAGAATAATATGTTAATTTTATGGTAATTTAATGACTCTTGTCATTTTATTTTTATCCTAAATTACATGATTTTCCTTTAACGTCGTAATAAAATTACCAAGATTACTCTCATCATCACCAATGACAATAGGGTAATATTCATCCAAATATGACACAAATATTCCAAAAATAAATCCATTTTTTGGATTCAACTCCTATATGTGGTACAATTTAATTTAATACTAATCCCACAAAATGAAATAAATAATAATTTTCATGAAAATGTGTTTGGAACCCCAAAAAATTTGTTATACGAAAATTTTATATAAGGATTAGTAAAATGTAAATAATTATACTATATATATATTAAGATTAATTATATTTCATTTTTATAAAATTAAAATCATAAAGAATCATTTAAATATAGTTAAAATGATATTTTTATTATAATAATTATTTTTCACTATTCCCTAAAGACATAATAATTTTACGAATATACTCAAAATGTCATTCTAAGAAAATTTTCACTTGAAAATTTAAAAAATTAAATTATTTTTTTGAAATAAATTATCAAATAATTCTAGAATCTGATTATAATATTCACTCATTAAATCCATAAAACCATTTTTTTTAATATGTATTTTTAAGAATAAGAAAAATTTACTAAATATTTAAATGATTTTTGTACAAATAAATTATTAATAAATTAACAGTGATTATTTCCATTATATATATCATAATTTGGTTAATTATATTCAATATATATACTTTAATATATAAGATATAATTTTTACAATTAATAATAAGATTATGTTGCTGTTTAAGCATGGTGTTGTGTATCTTGTAGGATATCAAACAAATTATTTCTTTTTGCAAACTCTTGATGTTACATTATCCCATATTAAAAAATTTCATCCCCAAAATTTAATCTCAGGATTGGGGATATTTGTAAAAATATTAAAAATTCTTTTTTGAAATCCCACATCCTACAAATAGATAATAAAACATCAACTTTGAGAAGATGGATTAGTAAGTATGAGGGTCATCTGGAATAATTCCTACAAGAATTCTATATAGTAGAACATTGTTAAGAAGTGAAAACACGAACACAAAAGATAAAATCTAACACCCATAGAATAATAAATTATTATATATAACATGGTCATGAGAATGACAACCATCACAACACTATAATAGATTTTTTTCAAAATCCATTTATTAGGAAAAATAAACATATAATAGATTTTTTTCAAAATCCATTTCCTATAGTTGAAGAAATATTTCACTATCGATAAAAAGAACCTAAATAAACATACTTAAATGAAACATTTGACTACATCATTTAATAAATTTTTACACAATATTGCCTTTTTCTCCCAACAATGAGTATTCATAATGTATTACTCTTACATTATGTAGTATAATCTACTTCAACAGATCAAAAAATACTCTAAAAAAGATAAAAATATATATTATCTATATTTAGAAATTAATTACTGACAAAATGATTAGTATAATAGTAAGATAATCCCAAAATGAATAATCCTTTAAACAAACAAAAATTACATTTAATCTCAAAAATTTAATAGTAATTCCAAAAAATTTCACATATATCTTTCAAAAAATAGATACCCATAGAATGACTCAAAATATTTGAGATTGAGATTGAACCCAAACAATTATAAGGATTTGGCCAAATAAAATTTGTCTCAAAAAATCATCAATCAATATTTTTGTACCTTTATAAAATATATATTTCATACACTTATAATATCTGAGATATTCTAATCATAGATATAAAAAAATCATATATACATCCAAATGATTAGGGATCCATTATTCATCAAAACTCAAGTTGTATTATGTGTACCTTAATCCTATAATGCAGTTAAAAATTATAGAAATATTATTCTGAAATAACATTAATCTCATAATCAGAAAATAAATTCCCAATCCCATATTTTTATAGAAGATAATACATATATTACAAAATTCAACATAATAAACGACATTATAAGAGTTAAATTTAAAAATGGTGTCATACTAACCAGGAAATCATGTATGATATTGTTAGGTATTTCACCCTTGTTTCCCTTAAATTTTGAGTTCAATCCCCATTTAGTTATTTTAACATGATGAGTTTCCACATCACCTAAAATGTGTTTTCCCAATCAAATTATATAAATAAAATTACAATAAAATTCCCAAAACAAATGAAGAAATTCCTTGAAAAAGTAATAATCCTTAATTACCTCAAAATAAAATATCATATAATACTCAAAGGTTTTCGATAGCTTTAAATTCATTCCCATGAAAATATATATAATTGTTCCTGAAATAAAATTCTCAATAACACATATACTATACCTATATTTTTAATTATTATAAATATCTCTAAAAAAATTCTTAAGCATCCTATTTTTCTACCACATGAAACCTAATGATAATGTATTTGAATGTTATCATAAGATAAACCATAAAATTTAAAATCCATGATGCTATAAAAAGTCATCATTTTTCCATACTAGAAAACATTATAATGACAAATCTTATCTAAACTCTACGATAATAATACTATAACAACCCAACATTAAACATCAATTAATTTTGAAAATTAAGATTATAATTATCTTTATTTCTTTCTAAATGATCAGTTTGGTTTAGTGTTGTTCAAAATTTGGACAAAACTTAACATAATGAACACATACATTACTAGTTAAACATTATGCACTCTATACATTTTTTCAATAAAAAATTTAAAATAAATTATATTTTCATTTCATGATAAATTTGATATATTTTCAACAAGACTTCATCTATTCCCCAAATAAACCTACAAAAATCTTTATGAAATGTGGGATGAAAAAAATCTCAATATTGGATATATAAGATATAAATAAATCATCATTCCATGAATACGGATAAAATTTTTCCATTTTAAAAATAATATTTTTGTTCAAAATATACCCATTTTCATACACAAAAAATTATATTAGCTTCCGTAAATATATCTTATTTTTATTATTATAAATATTCACTGAAAAATAAAATAATTATATTTTATTTTATGTATTGAATATCAGATGGATTGTTTTTTCAAAATAATATCATTTCCACACTTATATATAGAAAAAAATCAGAGATTAATTTTGTAATAACAGTAATTGATAATCATAGATGACAAAAAATATTAGATATTGAATATTTTCCTATATAAAACATGATATATAATTATATAAGACAATCATAGTTATATTCCAATTATCTCTTTGGAGAAACATAATCGACTCACTTTGTATCCTATTTTCAATTGCAATATTATCAACAACCATACCCAATGCATTCCAAGGATATCATGGAACCACTTTTCCATCGTTTATTAAGGATAAAACCCCCATTTTATAAAAATTTAACCACTCATTATTTTCTTATAGTGGAAACTCCCATAATAATACCTATTTATATGATCCTTAACATAATAAAATCACATGAAATTTGGCAACAATAACCTCTAAAAAAATTTATTGGGGAAAATAACATTTTCTTCTTGAAATCAATTAACTCAGAATCTACCTAATTATAATGGAAAAATATTTCATTTAAAAGAAACACATATACATGAAAATTAATGTTAAAATAAAATATTATCCACGAAGGTTAAAAAAATATACTCATGCTGAATATATCACAAAACCTTCCTTCCGTGCTTTTTTGGATAAATCATAATGTACCTCATTTGGAAAATGGAAAAACGATTACTTTAAAAACTATTATTAATTAATAAAACATGGGGAAAATGAATTTAAAAAATAATAACATATCGATAAAATCAATTTGTATATTTCTTATAAAATACTCATATAAAATAAAAAGGTGTATAAGTTAAATCATTATAGCTTTTAAAACATTTTTTGTGTGTAAAGATTCATATATATTGTGTCTAAATCGTCATGTTCATTCTTTATTGCAATGAATAATAAACCTAATATATTTATTTACATTAGTTTGTAAATATTAAAATAATATTATTCATTTTATATCACATATTACATTATTAAAAAAATTATATAATCTTTTAATTTCACATCTGTCATGTTGGTGATATTCATAACATAAGTCTTGAATAAATTCTATCGGCCAGTTGAGGTCAAAGATACCATTATTAAATCATCTGAAAAAATCATTATATAAATAAAAATTTTATACATTATTCGTAATCTTAAATCAATAAATTATATTTATTTATAAAAAAATAACTATGTTACAAACATGGAGATGGTAGGTCGTACGTACTTATCTGTACTGTTTGCATTTTACAACTATATTCATAGTTAGAATGAGTTGATAATATTTTAAAAAATGAATGATGATAATAACATGTATATTATTTTATTTCATTGAATAAACATAATTAAATTAGATGTTGTATAGGGATGAAAAATTAATGACATTTCATGGTGGAGGTGGTAATCCCCACATTCTCATGAATGATGTTATGATTTTATATTGAATCAAATTTCTAAGAAGGTAACTAAAATTTTTTCTTCTAATAGTGAAAATTTTTCCTTAATATCATATATAATATTAATTCCATCATTATAATACATCCATGAGATATGGCGAGAAAAAATTATTTATATTGGTTCGCAATGTGGTTGTCCATCGTACACATGAATGAGAGCTTCATTCCATATTTGATCGAAGAGGATTTGGATATATGTTATTCAATAAAAAAATTTAAAAATTAAAATATTTAGGATATTATTTTTATTATATTACCATTTATAGATATTATTTTATGTAGGTGCATCATGAAAAAAATACAAGGAGATAATAACTCTATCTCTTCTTTAAAAAACATCAATTTTTTACACATTAGGACTGCTATGGTTTTCCTTATACCTAAAATAGGACCTTCTAACTGATTATATATAATATAATATCATATTTGGAAAGTAATTGGATTAGAATAATTGGTTTTTAAGTTTGATGGATTGATAAGAAGTGATACCCATTTATAAGATAGGGGAGGTGTACTCTTTATATTCCTAAAAATAGTAGATTAATATAAATATTTTTTTAGTTAATAGTTTCTAAAAACTAATTTATTTAGAAAATAAAATTATTTTGAGTTTAAATCCGGTCATGTATTCATTTTTGGACATACTTAGGTCTTGTTTTTACAAATATAATTAGGATTTAAACACTCATTTACAATTTTTAAACATACCTTGACGACACAGAATTTTAATCATTATTGGTGTAATTTGACCATGGTTGATATAAAAAAAGATATCCTAATCCCATAATTGAATATATTATTTTCATACTTTATTATCATTTAGTAATATACTATTTATTATAAAAAATCAATAATTCGAATTTTTAGAAGTATTCATTACTTGGACATAAACAATATCAATATAACACATATTTTTTTTAAAAAAAAAATAAACAACTAAAAATAGGTCTAGGTGTTTTTTATGGTTCATAAAATACATTAATTAGATAAAAATATATTTCTTTTCCATTCTTTATTATCATTTATTTCTTTTATCCATAAATTAACTAATTAATAACTCACTATACTTTATATATTTTAGGTAATTATTTATTCAGAAAAATTAAAAATAAATAAAAATGATGAAGATAAATATATTTTCAATCACAAGACTATTTATAAGAAAAAATAAATTCTCAAGATAACCCCATATTAAATTTATTAATGTTATTAAAAATTATAGTGTGACATGCTTGACTATTCCTAAAATAAAATACTGTAACAGTCTTACTTTCATCCAAATGCCGTATAAATGAAATATACTATAATAATTGTTGATTTTGAATGAAATTAACTCAGAAAAATTAAATTAATTCAAGTGTCAAAGTAATTTAATAATCCTTATCAATTTATTTTTATCCTTAATTAATGAATTTAATGTTATCATGGTAATAAAAATATTATAGACACTACTCAAAATGACCAAAAATAAAAGGGACCAATTTACCAAATTTTTACCCACTAAATAAAAACAAGGAATGCATTTTTTATGAATCAACTCAAATATGTACTAGTAGTCAAATTGATATAAATTTCAAAAAACTCAATGAAAAATATTATTCTTGAAAATAGGGTTTTAAGCCCAAAAACTACTTATACCAAAATTAGGTATTACGATGATTAACATATTTTTAATTATATTATATCTACATAATAATAACTTAATTAAATTTGAAATAAAATTATTATCATAATGTTACATTAAAAAAATGGAATTCTTAAAAAAATCATTATTTTTCACTATAAAGTGAAAATAGTATATATTTAGAAAATTCTAAAATAATAAACCATATAATTTTGAAATGGTAAATTTAAAGTAAAAATAGTTTCTTCAAAATATTTTCTTAAAAATTATATATATTAATAATAATATTAATTTATAGAAAATAATAAAACTCATTTTTTTACCAAAATATATTTTCTTAGAATAACATTAAATTACAAAAAATTTGAGTGATTATTTAAAAAGAATATATTAATAAATTACACCTGAATATGGACATTACATAATTCACAATTTGGTTAATATTATTCATTCCCACCAATTTAATATCTCGATTAAAAAGGTTACATTTAAATAATAAAATTTCATTGATATTTAAACCTTATTGTTGTGTGTCTTATAATATATCAATCATAGTATATAACATTTCAAATATCATGATGTTACACATTCATGAATAGAAATTTTTTGAAGGAAATATTGTAAGGAGAATTGGTGGAAAATAGATTGATATTACCAAGGTAGTTGCGAACTAGAGAATTAGTGAGCAAGATCTATCTTTTATCCACCCTAATGAAAAAATGTACCAATTTGTTCTAGTGTGTGTCTCATTTTCTGTAGATGAATGATTTTAATGAAAAATTAAGAGATAATATTAGCTTTAAAAAAATTGGTAATCTAAACAAATAAATACCTAGACCTCTAATTTCAATATGTTATTATGTCTTGACCAATTTTTGTGTCTCCCAGGCTCGATGGGGACAATCACATAAAAAATAATCCTCCCCATAAAAATTATATGGACTAGGATGAGCCTAGGAACACCATGATTTTCTAGAAAAAAAATGAATAAGGAAATAAATTATCTTTTAAGGGAGAAGACCAGTAGTGATATGGTAATGAGTAGAATATTTTACAAGGATAACAAGTCCATCGACTCAAAAAGTTTCCAGTATTTTGAACTCAATCCTTATTCATGTTTTTATAATACACGTGCATTAATTTTTTTTATTATGTTATGATTTATCACTTCAGAATTCATGTGTAAATGATTATTCACTTAATGATTAATAAAAAAATATTTTTGAATAGAAATTCACATCATTCATGTGTGCATTGTGTTCTATTTCCATTGATTCTGTACAGTTCCTTTTGGAGATTTTAATCATAGATATGGATATTATTGATGTAATCGTTGGTATTTTATGATTTCTAAAATTTAAATCACATTTTATTTTAAATTATTGGTAGGTATATTTCACATAAATAGATGCATCACGAATTAATTCAAAGTGGATTGGGAAATGAATTTTGGGAGACCAAGACCATAAGTGGAAGTATATTGATCGTTTTCTAGTTAGCATAAAATAATAAATTTAGGTGCTATATATGAAAATAGAAATTTGAATCTTCTATAAATAGTAGACTGATATCTTGATTTCATTCTAAATGCTTTCTATAGGCTACCACGGGAATGAGAAATTGATTTTCCATTCTATATATATCAGGTATAATGTATATTTCACTTCAATAGTATTGAATTTATAAAATATTTTTGTAGGAAATAAATTTATTAATAAAATTATTAGTGTTCAATGCATTCATATGACAAAATAAATCAACTTGGACTACCAAAATTTAGTTTCTTAAGAAATAAAAATAACATTGATTACGTGTAAACTATAAAAAATTATTCATGTTAAGATGAAGAATAGATATTATATTCCTCAAATAAAAGATCTATTTGATCAGTCTATACCGTCCATGTGGTTCTCAAGGATTTATCTATGATCTAGATATCATCAACAAGGATTTTGGAAATAGGTTATATCATAGACAAAATTTTAGAGTCAATATGTTAATTAAGAATACATTGAAATTCCCCTTGGTATGACGAATGCACCATTATTTTTCATCAACAAGATGAATCATATATTCTATATGGAAGTTGATTCCTTTATTTGGGTACTATCTGATCATATTTTCTTTTACTATTAGTGGAGTAATCGCCATGAAGAGACAATAAATACTTTATTGGGAACCTTGTGTGATCGCCAATATTATGGTAAATTTTATATATATTTCCGGTACATTAAATATGTCTTTTTTCCATTGGTAACTTATTTCTTAATTGGGTAAATCAGTTGACCATAGAATGATCAATCAATTTATTTATTTTAAAACACCAATGTGTGTATTTGAAATATATAGTTTTCTATTGTAGGAAGGATACTATAGTTTCTTTGATATTAATTTCTCAAGGATTGATTCTACAATGACTATGTTGAATTGAATTGGTATTACATTAATGTGTACTGAATATTTTCATATATTCTTTCAATACCTTAATTCCTGGCTCACATTAGGACCTATTATTGTTCTTCTAGAACCGGTTTGGGGCTACATGGTACATTCCGATGCATCTGGATTGGGAGTCAGTTATGTTCTTTTTTTTGGGGGACAATATTTTATCCTATGGATTGACATAGTTTTTAGCACATGAAAAGAGTGATATAATTAATTCCATGTATGTAGTTACAGTACAAAATGAATTAAAAAATTATTCCACTATCTATTTTGGAAACATATCACTGTCTTCATGGATCAAAAAATATTTAAATATATCTTCTATCATAGAAATATGAAGTTAAGGAACCCAAATTGGATGGATTATCATAAGATGTTTGAATATAAATTTTTGTATACATAAAATTTAATTCAATAGATATTTCTTTAGTAGGATGTATTATAAAAAATATATTCATATATTTTTTGGATGTTTTTTTGTTAATGAGTGTTATTCCTGACATGCATCTGGAATTTCTGGAAAACAATTATATATTGTTTTCATTCTGGTGACTATTGTTTCTAATTTTAGAGATTTTGGTTGAGAGGCTTGATGATTAAATCCTGTGTAAATCACCCTAACGTTATATTTAAATTGAAGAGATACCAGTATTGGTTGGATAGAGGATGAAAATGTGTTTTTGTGTTTCAACAGCCCAATTGTAATAACAATTTAATTTCTATGAAAATATCCATTTATCCAATATTTATTTGCGATGGGTGATTCACCCTATTACACGAAAAAATAGTAGCAAATGGGAACTCACATTTGGTGGCCAGATAAGGAAATAAATATTAAACAAAATGTAATAAAATGACTCACTTTCTAACTGGTAAAGGATGGGAATCAACATCAAGGTATCATGTATTAGTTAATTCTAACACATAAATAGTAATGGCAGAGTGTTTTAATAGACTTTTTTTGGTCTACATAATTTTTTTGAAAAAACATGATTCTATTAAGGAAACTGTCAATCAACTCCCGATTTTATCATAGTTTCTCAAATTACAGGAGTCCAACAAGATATGGGATTAAAAGAATCTATATTTTTGTTATGTAATTAGGTTTCAAGAAGGACTACAATCAATTTAATATGAAGAGATCCTAATTTTACATCATTAAATTATTACTCATTGAATAAGGATGTTGGAACCCTTTACATTAGAGAAATACATAGAATCACTAGATGGACTGGAAATTAGATCCAAACATTTCCAAAAATGGAATATTTAGATTAAGAATAAATTGGGTATGATGGTGTTTTATTGGAATATTATATTCCATTAAAAGACTTGTTGTGTAATAGTATTAATATATTCATGATAAAAATTGATGCATTTGATGATTTTTATGAAGTTCCTTGTCGTCATCTAAAAAATTGTTTGCAAATTTGTGAAACATCCCTATCCATACCTAGTCTAATATAATTTATTACCAAAGATATTATGATAACCATGAACCAGATGGATACAACCCAGGGCTGACAATAATCCTTGATATATCATCATAATCTCCCATTGTATTTTGATATAGGTGAACAAAGATTTCTAAAATTTTCAACATTACTATTCAATATCATTTTGGTAATAAGGAAAAACATGGTTAACGACATTTCGAACCATTTGAGAGTAAAAAAATTATTAGAATATTTTAATATCTATTATGTTTACCATTTATATTTACTATTCTCAATAACATTTACATGTATCTCAATTAATGTTGTTACATCCAGATAATAATCATGTGATTATGTGGGACCATGTTATTCTTAAATGAGATGAATATTTTTTAATTAATTTAAAATATGGATAACCAAAGAATGGAAATGTGATGGAAACATTTTCATTGGTATCAGTGTTTTAGAACCACGATTTTGTTCAAAAAGACACTTGGTAATGTGAGTGATTTATTCTAGGGAAATGGGTTAATCTTTTCCATGACACATGCAATATACAACATTCCAAGGATGGGAATATGATTGGTGGGATGCATGTGACAACACCCGTTTGAGGTATGTCCTTAGTATAAAATTTTACATTCATGTTTGCTATTCTGGGGATAAATTTAATGTTGTGCTCAGAGAACAATGTATCTTGACATTCGGAGCCCGACATATACAGTCACTTCACACCATCAATGGTTTATATTAAAATACATTAAATTTCATTTAGGGTATGAATAATATTTGAGAATGTTTCATTTGGATATTTTCTAAATTCACCAATCATGATTCATGTTATTCACAAAATTAATGAGTTTACATGATTTTATAGATAAGGAATACAGAATTATATAATACAAGGAATCGTGAAGATTCACAGTGTGAATTAATATATCACACCATGAATGATATCAGTGCTATAAAATTTTTTAATGATAGTTCCATTTCAACCAAATTTTGAGACATCTCATTTCACTCAATCATTAGGATCCTCAAGGTGTTTTTTGGGTGATATAAAACTTCCAGAGCATATATTTATAAAATCATTATTAATTGGACCTTTGAAAGTTAAGGGATCTGATCATCACATATAATCTAGATGTACACATTTATCCTTGAAAAGAACACTGTAATGAGATATCTATGGTTATATCAAGAGGGATATACAAGTATAGATAAAAAATATACATGATTACTTATTGTAAAGAAACAAATGGATTGGATGTGAGAATCATGGAACATTTCATTTTTAGATCACTTTCCAAGAAGGTGGCTATTTCAATTTTCTGTATTATCTTGAATGTGAATACTCTTAAATTTGAAATGATTTTTTTCAACTATTTAAATTAAAAAATCAGGATGAAACTCTAATAAAAGTAAATCATTCAGGTTTAAAATAAATTTTTGAGTTATGGTAGATGCCCAAAAAATGTAAGATAAAATTAAAAAATAGGTTTCGTTAATGAAAATTTATTTTGGGTGATGAAACATGAAAAATTTGTATTTCAATAGGTGTTTGTTGGGGGAGACATTTCACTCAGTGCTAGATTTAATGTTGGGTGATTTATTTTTTAATGTAATGTCTTGGTAATGTATGGTTCACCACTAATTATTACACATAATATTTTATAGAGTACATAGGTTTGGGTGTCTGTGTGTGGTCATGAATTGGGGATTCTATGTGGGTTTAAAACATTGTAACCTACCTTTTTTAAAAAAAATGATAAACTTCATTATTATGTATCCTTTTGTTCTATATATAATTTTTATGATTCTTTTTATGGATTTGGTATTTTTTATTATGTTTTCACAAATCTGTAATTACAAGAAATTCTTGTTTTAGGTGTATTCATGGGAATTATAGGGGTTTTCATACGGGGTATGAATTCACATCCCCAACATATGAAATTTGGGGAATATATAGATGCTTTTTTCATAGTATATTAATGATGGATAATTCTTATTTATCTATTGGTTCTTGTTCATGTACCTCTCATGGATTTTAGAGATGCAGTTGAGGATTTTATCATGATCTTGGGGTTTGGAGCGATTTATCCTTGGTTCTAAGGATATATTTTATTTTGAGTCATAGTTATTGTGTTTTATTATTATTTTTTATAACTCTAACACTAAATGATTTGTGAATTGTATTTTTTATTTTCTAGATTTCAGGAATAAAATAGTATTGATTTGGTATTTTTTGTTTTTTAAAATTTTTTTGTGCTTCAATAGAAAATTATCCACTAATGATTTAGTGATCCCATGGAGTTGACTTCCAGTCATTGGGTCTAGGGGATGTCACATAATGTTGGTGGAACCTCGAATCTTTCCATGATAATTGATAGTGTGGAGTTTTACAATATATTATATCTTACAGATGATAGCGTTACCCAACGAAGTGGAGAACAATTTGGGTAAAGTAATCATATTTATAAATATATATTTCCCATATCATTCATATATCATATGAAATAATTACATTAATAACGGATGGAGACTGAAAACATATTTTTTATAATAATCATTGAGATCATAAGAGCTAAAATCGAATAAAAATTTATATTTCATACCCATGTGAAAGATTGTGGGTTTAAATCATTGAATTACCCGATAAAAAATGTACAATTACATTTTAATAAGCACCCTTGAAAGAAAATAATATAGGTTATTCAAAAATAAATAGGTTATTAGGGAAATTTGTTGTAATTTTGGAAGAATAAAATATACAAAAATATATAATTGAATGGGTTTATTGAGATGGTGTAAAAATATATTATTAATGAAACATCAATTGGATAATAATGTAATCATTTCTATTTTAGAAATGCATTGTAAATTGATAATTTTAAAGCATTCTATAGAGTATTTACATGAATGTATAATAAAAGGAAGAGAAAACTAGTAATGTTTCTTTCTAAAAAATGATAATAGCTATTTTGATTCATTGAATTTAATTACACAGTCTATTGGGTAATACATTTAATGTAACTACATGCTAAATGGAATTGGAGTTGAGTGGAATTGGATAATGCGGGGAGATTTCTTACAAAAGCTAAGTAGTGTTTTATCAATATCAATAAATATAACATGGACATATAGTTATAAAAAATTTGATTCCATTGAAATTACCATGGTGTTTTCTAATGGTATTTTCTATTGTGGGGGTGGTTTTCAGTAATTTAATGGTTTATAAACGTAACTTATTTTAACATATATTATTTCAGATTGGGAGAAAATTCATTTTCATAAGGAATTATTTTCAAAAATATAAAATATACCATAGGTTTTAAAATATTCATTAAAGGATTGGAAAATTAATCTTTCTAATTTTAAATACATTATTTTTATTAGTGAACACAGTTTTTGTTGAAAACCCCATTATATTATTTATTATATGTCATTAAACTGATTATGATGTCAATATAATTAAAATATTTTATATTTTACAAAAATATTCATGAATTGTGATTTTTTTAAAAATAACCATTTGATAGTTGTGGCATTTGGATTTCAAAAATGATGTTCATTTTGACCATATGGTGTTCTAAATATTTTTTTTTAAATTTTATAAGATGTATATTTATTTTTAAATTCTGATTTTCATTACATTATCATTGTTATAACCCTTTTAGAAATGAAAATTTATTACATAAAACTATTCTAATATTTATATGAAAATAATTATATTTTTTAAATATATTTTATCGATATGAAACTTCATTTGACTTTTGGAATTTTGTAATATTTTTTTAAAAAAATATTCATATATTTTTTCAAAAACTATTATGGTTTCTTGGTACAAAAAATAAATCTATTCATATTAATCAAACAATCATATGAGTTTTATATTATTATAAGGATGATACATTGAATACAAATGTGATATCATTGTAAATTATATTTCATTTCGGAATGAATTTAATTTTTAACACAAAAAATGGTAAAGATACTTAACCCATTATATCACCATATATGTTTTGGTGGTGATTTGTTGGACGATGGTACTCTCATGGAGTGGTTCATATAAAATTGATCTTTTGGTCACCTATACTAACATGAACTTGACTTATATGTGATTCCCCTAGATCCTCAGTTTTTAATTATGTAATTCATCTTTGAAAAGTGTAAATTCTAATCATACAACATTCTTCCCAAGATATGATATATGGGATTTTAAATGAATGATACTACAGTATGAGTTGATTATTTATCCCAACAATGTCTTTTTTTCATTCACTACCCTATATATACAATTATTCATATGTTAAAATTATTACTGGCTACCATGATTTCCAAAGTCCATAATTTATAATGGTATTAATTAACAATGGTCATAATTCCAAATACTAAAAATTCATAATGGTAAAATAATGATGGTCCAATTTACCAATTCACACTATATAATCTCTACTAATATCAAACATCATTATTCCCTATTTCCATATTAATGGTTCTAATTTTTTTTTGAAAATGTAGATGATATTCATAAATATTGTTTTTCATCTTAAATTTATATGGTAGGTGTTGTCCTCAAAGAATAATATTTTTTTTGACGTTTACATTCTTTTTAGAATTTTTTTTATACTATTATAACATGTAATAGTAATATTATTTCAAAATATATAATATTATTGTGAAATGTAATAACACTTTTACGTGCTTTAGAAATAAAGTTTTTATTTTTAGGCATGAGTTATTTTACAAATAAATGGAATTATCAGGTTGATTTATTCTTCCCAAATAATGAAATTTCACTTGTGAGATTACATTTTCTATAGTAAGGGGAAAATAATTTATGATATATTTACTTAATCAGTTCTTATAGTTCCCATGTTTCTTACTCACAGTTATAGTTATACCAATGAACATTTAAAATGCAATTTGTCTTGTTGAATTAATCATTATCTACATATCGAATTTTTTTTATCATCCACTTCTTTTAAGAAATATAATTCTAAACTATAGAAATTTCTAATTTAGTACATGTGAGATAGCTAGTATGTACATCCTTAACAGGTTTATGTGCAATATGACATGTACTAGAGACACGTTTAGTGGGGATTTTAGTCTATATTCCCCAACTCATATGTGATGAAGAATCTCACAGGGGAAAATATACCTCATATATTTTATTCTTTTATTCTCAATCAACATGAAACACTTATAGTGATATATATGAAGGAAAATACTATCTCTAACCTCAATCTATAGGTACTATTGGCAGTTTTCAACAAAAATATTCTATATGCTTTGTGTTGATCTAGTGTGCTTCTAAATTCCCCTGTCCTTCAATGTCATTTACACTTCTAGTTTCGGCCCCAATAATCTATGTTCATTAATATAATCAATGAATTTTAGTGATAAGTATCTATTCCTATATAGGAATTCTTATGATTCCGTCTGAATACCCTATTAAATCTATTTTTCCATATGAATTAATAAAAAGATGATGTTTTATTCTATCCTCTTTTGATGTTTGTTATGTATTCTATAAAAATATCTTAATGTTAGGATTATTAAATATGATTTGATATTAGTCCAAGGGTGATAGGTAGTACTGATGTCCAACTACATTTTTAGACTATATTAAATAATTTTCTATAATATCGAAGCGATTCTAACGTCATTATAAAAAACAATTGATAGTGGATTTCTATGTAGCATTACCACTTTGCTAACGTATATACGCTCATTTTGATCAATTAATTGGTCCTCCCAAATATAAATTAAATGAGTATACTTTGTAAGAAAATCACCCTAAATAATATTGAATTGTTCCAATTGGTATCATATATAAGATCAATGAAAACATCCATGATGATATTCTATCTTATCCATGATTGTATGGGTAATGCTTACATCATCCCATAGGTATTTCTTCCTTTCTTATTTTACATACCAAAATATCAATCACCCTAAATTATTTAATGGAATATCCTTCTACATATTTTCCAAAAAGTAGTCCTCTTCAAGACATCTATTCTACATTATTCACCATTGGTAGATAGAAAATTTTGATCAATGAGAATTAGTTAGTAGCTCCATTAACTCGATATCTCGTGGTATATATATTTGAAACGAAAATCTCACAAAACATTTTCTAGTAATTGTTAAAATTATGAATTTTCTATTATAGAACCCACTTTATTTGGTATTTTCACATCATCCACTTCATCTTCTAAAATTTTATCTTTAGTGGAGGGTAGTCCAATTATTTTTAATGATAAGATGTTGCCTCTAACTCTATGAATCCAGTATCTGTCCATTTATTTTCAATGAATATTGGATCCTTACAAATCCTTATATTGAACAATATTTTAGTGACCTTTAACTTAGTGAATCCACCACATTATTTATCCTTTCATGCATGGTTGTGGATTGAGAAATAATAATCCTTTATTATATCTATAAATATTTAACTCTGTTTATTGAGATCATTCAATGTGAATGTATTCATAAGAATCTGGTGATCAGTATATATGTAACACTTCTCTCTATATATGTAATGCACTCAAAAATTCAAGGAGAAATTATAGCCACCATATATATATAATTGTTTACAAATTCTTCCTAGTCTACTTCAAATTTAAGGTGGCATAGGACATTAGTTTATCATTTTTCAGGAGGACACAACCAAAACCATTTTCTGAAGCATCACTATTGATCAATAAACCATATCTATATGTGGGTTGTGTGAATACATAATAATTTTATTGAATATTTTCATACTCTTATAATTAGTCTTCAAATTCATTAGTCATTGAAAAAAATTACATCATTATAGGTTATCTCAGGTAACAACTATTATTATAAGGAAATGTTTCTCTAAAATAATTTATAGAATAAATAAAATACCACGATACTACATATAATTATTAAATATTTTGGTTTCTTTCATTCCACATATACCCTTACCGTCATAGGATCAATATATTTTCATATTCTTATAACTACATTCCCCAAAAATTATTCATTATTCCTAAGCAAATCACATTTAATATACATTTCCTAAAACATATCATTTCACATATTTCATCACATAGTACATATTTGATTCTCATTTTCCTATATTATTCGATAGTATATGAGAATAACATATCTAAATTCCACCATAATTTTTATCAGTTAATCTCAATATAATATATTAATTAATTCTATGAGAATATCGGGACCATGGGTGACTCCAATGGGAATCACTACAAACACTTATTGCATGTGTCTTGTACAGAAGGTAGTTTGGTGTATATTCTATATCCTGACCATTAATTGATGATACAAATAATGATCATACACTTTTTTGATATATTATTATCTAAATAGTTATTCAAATATGTAATCAAATTGTTTTAATAAATACATTTTATTTATCATTACCCTTTTTAGCTCATGATGATCAATGAAATGACACACTGTCCCATCCATATTATTAATAAATTAAGCAGGTTTCCCCCTTAGAGAGGCAGTTTGGAATTTGAAAAACTTTTTTAGATTATATTATTGTTATTTATACAATTTATGTCATTCAATTTTGTATATTCTATAAGGAGCCTTTGATATTAGAATACCACTAAGAATATGTTTATTTGTGAAATCACCCTCAATGTTAAAAGGTAGAGTTGGAAACACCATGTGGAATAGAAAAAAATAATCCATCATAAAGACATGTATGTAAGGGTGATCTAATCCATTTTATAAATAATTTTAGAATGGAACCATGGTCATTTAATAAAAAATTCAATTTAATGAGAATAATTTTCTTGATGTTGATTTAGTCTTCACCTTTCAAAAGTTTAGATTAAGAAGATGATTTCGAATATGAAATGGTGGTTTCCATCTAACAAAATTTTATGTTGATTCTATTTATGTGAAACTAATTCTTTTCATGTATATCATCAAATTACAAAAAAAAGGTGTATGAAAATATTTTCTAGAAAATTTATCCAAAAAATACTTACTATAGGCAGTTATAAGCTTGACATGTAATATTTTACTCATTTTCTATTTTGATTTATAATTCACCATCCTTTTATTGTGTTTGTGTTCTAAAAGTTCATCTAAACATAAATTATGTAAAATAATATATAGGAATATAATTAAATAATAAATTTTGTATTATTAAATGAATATCTAGTGTGTCTATCACACCATTTTTATTCAGATCAAGTTTTATAGTAGTTATAAAATATAAACAACTCACAATGATGTATTTTTAGATTATAATCATCTTTTACCATAAAAAAACATGTATAAGGGTGTTAGTTTTAGAAGAATCCATGTTCTTTATAGTTATAATATAATTCAATGTTCCATGGATTTATGGGAAACTTCTTTTCCACCAATATAATAGTGGAATTATTTACTGCCTACCATTTTAATTTACATAAATGTCCTTACCCAACAGACATGAAAGACTTCATTTCCCCTTGATACATTTTGTAGGCATGTTATTCCCACACTAATGGCATGTGGATAGATGGATTTTATTCAAATGATTGGGATTTTCAAGTCATCTTGTAGAGTGAATCTACATTCTCCGGTTATTATCCAAAATTCCATAGGACCCATAAGAATCACTAATATCCATCTCATCCTTATGAAAAGATATATTATTTCTGTAAAAATATTAATGAATTGAAAGTCTATGTATTCGTGGTTTTGGATACATTTTAAATGTGAATAAATCCACCATAATTTGTGTATCCACAATAATTATGAAGGTGTATTGTGAAATCCCTTGGAATATTAATTAATATGATCAAATAGATTCTTCCATATAATGTTTTAGTAAAATGAATCCCATATCTTTTTTTTAAAAAACTTGTGAGGGAAAATTTTTTATTGAAAATTATCTTCTTGAATTTAACTCAATCCATGGATTTAGTCTCTTACATTTGATTTGTATTATTCATCAAATTCCACCACACATCAATATGTATCCCCATTAAATAATAATACAAATATACATTCTCTAGATCAGATCATTGGAAGGTAGTGAATATTTTTTTATTGGGATGATGAATTTTTCTATAATTAAGGGACTAGAAGTCCCCATAAAGTAGAGGTGAATTGGAATATAATAGATCCAATATTTACTTTTTCACTATTAGGTGATGTATAAAATCACGTTACTAAAATGGAAGGTATTTCATTATCCTCTTCATGGATTTTATGTTCCATTGACTAGGTAAGGTTGAGAAAGAATTGGGAGGATACCAATAATGGTGAAGTTCAATATTTATTGCACTTTTAGCATTAAATGGAACTTTTGTAGGATGTAGTAAAGATATATTCCAAGTGACTAGGTTACATGACTTGAAAGAGATAATTGATGCATTTATCAAAAGGCATCACACTATGAAGGGTACATGACTTGATGATAATATAAAAATTATGAGTTTATTAAATATTAGTTTTTTAATTTGGAGTATCATTTTTTAATTCGTGGTGATGTATTTTTCAGCTATTATGGAACATAACTATTTCTTGACATGTAGTGAGATTACATGTCATGCAATACCCAGACAATGGATTCTAAAATATGAATCCCATATGATATACTATTTTATCCTTTACTCTAGTTTCTTCTCTATCAATCTATGGTCTTCCCCCATAAATCGTGGGGTTATCAACCCATACATATCTTTCTGTTCAGCATTCGATCATTTTTTCATTAGTGATTTGATTCCTATGTGAGATTTATCTCTCTTTTTTCCTCTTACATTCATTATCCTCCTTTGTTATTTCAATATATAACCATGAAATTAATGGATCTATGTCCATGAAGCTGGAAATCCTCTCTTGGTTGTTTTTCGAGATCATATACACCTTATGTCTCCTTGATGGGTGTTATTGTGAGTAACGAGTTCTAGGAAATGGTATGTGGTTCTGTTGAATTTTTCAAAATAGAATTATCAAGGATTTATTAATCAGTTTCAATTTTATATTTAAATTTAATTTCACAAACATTCATTCAATTAATTCAGAAATAAATATCAATTCTAGTGAAATGTGAAATTTCAAATACATTTGGCATGATAATTTGGAAACCCCCAATTTCAATATATTATGGTGTGTTTGTGGAAATTTTTGATTGACATTTTTTAATTTAAATTGGAGTTCTGATGGAAATAATATCAAATAAATTGTTTATTTTTGTTGTTGAAATTAAATGTGAAATATATTGGAATGGTTTTGAAATGGATTTTGAACTAATGTAATTGTCATATAATAGTTTTATAGAATCCCAGAGATTTAATCTTGTTAAATAGGCATTATTTTATAAAAAAACATTTGTTTATAAATAGAATATTAGCATAGAAATAGATTAATGGGATTTAATTGTATTTTAAGCAGTCCTAAAATAAATTTACCTTCATTGATTTTGTAGGAGAACAAGAATGACTTAATTAGATTGTGAGTTATTTGGACACAGTCTATGATATTATAATGTTCTAAAACAAAAATTATCTGGGTCACATCCCTGATGGGATGGTAATGAGTATCCTATTGGGTATGGTTTGGGGGATTAGTGTATACACATATTCCATAGATCACATAGAGAGTGTTGAACCTTATAACATGAAACATTCATACCAATTTGTAAGATGACCATTTTTATCACAAGTTATTTATATTTTAGATATAAATGTATTACAATTTTGTAAAATTTATTTTCATGCCTTTGGAATTTAAATAAACTATTTTATATAATTCTTTTATCTAATTGACTATTTTTGAAATATTCAATCACTTGAAAATCCCTTTCTTAAATTATTTTCAATCATATTAATTCTATAGATTGATTTGTTTAGATTTTCATTAAAATGTTAATCTTGTTTATTTTAAAATTAAAATTATTCCTTAAGTTAATATATTTTTGGAATCTATTCTATTATCCTTGGTGAGACCCTACTATAATTTTTGTATATGGCACCATACTTGTTCTTTAAGGTGTCTTTAGATTTTCTACATCCATGTCTGAGATAGGGGAAATGATCTCTTATAGGTGCATCCAGCTAATAATCCTTGGTTTTTGGGAGTTATGTCTGTAGGGAAATGAATTTTTCTCTCTATTTTGGTACGTTAGTTGTAGTACATTAGGATTGTTTGTGTCATATTTCATTCAAGTCACTTAATCTAATTGGATTTTATTATGCATACGTAGTTGTTTCCTTTTCACTTCCACAATGCTTGTGGAAGACCCATTCCCACATTCAATTATATGTTGAAGGGTTATAGTTTTGACCCTCAGGTATCGGGAATGCCTTATGGTCTATGGTAGGGTTGGCTTAGTTGTCAGGTTGCTAGGGTTTATGGGCTTGTTCATGATGAAATGGTATCAGTGGAGGATTTTATGATTTTTTCTAAAAGTCAGTATGTCTTTGAAATTTTTTCAAGACCATGGATGTATTCTCAATTGAGTACATAGAGATCTCTCTCAAAAAATTATCCTTTTAACTATAGAGGTTTTTAGGGAGGAACATGTTGTGGATTAGTTATATTATTTACCTATTGTGATTTGGAAAGAGCGAATTCCAAATCGTGATAGTCCATATATTTGAAATAATTCCCCTTGATTCTCAGAGTGAGTGTTAGTCAGATGTCTTACCTACTGCCTTCTGATGTTGTGTAGAATCATGCCTATGAGAATATAATAAAATCATACCCAAAAGGAAGATGATACTGAACTACTTCATGGGAATCATATGGTGGACTCAAATATAATTGAAGTGATTTTGTGTGCTTTCCACGCTCTAGGATATGCTCCACCTCTAATTCCAATCCAGGATCTATCTTTTCATCCTTAGAGGGATGTTTTGTAAAATAATTCATAGGAAACATTTCACTAGAACACACTAGTTTTCAAAGGCTCCACTGATCTTCATCGTGCCGAGGAATGGTTGGGAAAGATAGAACATATGTTTTTGTTCATAGATACACCAGATGATATCAATGGAAAATGTTCCACCTTCATGATAGAAGGGATGAGTATGTTATTATTGGACACCATGGTGATGAAAAAGAAAAATCAGTTCATAGAGTGTAATGTTTTTGGTTTTGTTTTCACTAACATGTTTTATCTAGAGTTTGTGGTGTTGTCCAAGGATGTGGAGTTTTTCAACCTTGACAATGCTGATAGAACATTGACAGATTATTCAAATTTTTTTTTGCACTCAAACTGTTTGCACCAAATATTTTATCTAATTATAGGATGAAGTCTTCATGGATCATGTTGTGAATTTGATTAGATATATGTTCTTATATTGAATTTATAAATCCTTCCATGTATGCGGATTCCCTATTTTGGTTGATGATGGTTGATATAGACCTGAATGGAAAGTCAGGGTTGATCGGTGTTTCCTTATCTCTCAGTTGTAGTTAATGATCTTTTAATGGAATGTTGATGAGTGATGACTCTCATGATAGTTCATGATGGTAGGGTCATTCCAGACCTCATACAGAGAAAAGGGTATGACCTTTTATATTCTATTAGTGTGGAAATCCATGACATTATAAAATGGTTTTCCCTAAGACACCCAAGAATGGTATCTCGTGTGGATATTTAGTAAACTTTTAGAGATTAATCCATATAATTTCTACTTTGTGTTGTTTAACTAGATCATCATCTCTTCCTAAAACCATGGTTTAGTCTAATTCTTCATTAATAAAAGGGTTGTAACCATAGGTATTTGGGAAGAGGCTATATCATGTAGTTGAAGAATCTTTAGAGGACGAGGGTACACGTCTAGTGAATGTGAGGGGTACCATTATTATAGGTTCATTATTTTTAATACCCTATTTGATACTAATGCATCTCATTCGTCTAATTCAACCTATATTGTTAATATTATTAATCAACCTATTGATTATTTATATTGTGAAATTGATATTACTACCCCCTTGTGTACATAAAGATATTAGGGATCTATAGTCGTGCTTGTGACATCTCACTATATAATGTCGATATGGATTTGAGTTTTCTAGTCCTCAACAAGAAAAATCATGATGTCTTATTAAGGTAGGATCGACCCATTACCAATAAATATGAGATTGTTTTTCATATTTAGCAGATGTACTTTACTAACCGAATTTTGTGTCTATTTTCATTCATGTAGAATGATTCTTGAGGTCAACTAGAGTGGGGAAATCTATTTCTATGTTGGGGAAAGTGACATCAGTTGATTTATTTAATATCAAGTGGTAATATTTGAGTGGTATTCTCCCTCTAGAAAATGTTGAGTTTCTTGATGTATTTTCTTCTGATTTCTCTAATTTCAACTAGTAAGGGTAGTCTGTTTTTCTATTGACATAATCCCAGACAGTCTATATTTTTCAATTCCCTCTTACTGAATTGATCCTGCTAAAATGAAAGATCTGAAGTCTAAATTGGATGACCTTCTTGAAAAGGACAACTTATGCATGACTGTGTAACCTTGGTCACCATTGGTTCTCTTTATTGAAAATGTCTGTTTTCCTATTCTATTATGTGTGGACTACTGAATGCTCAGAAGAGTTATGGTGACAAAAAATTATTCATTACTAGTAATTGATGACTTATTTGAACTATTTAAGGGTGTGAATTTGTTTTCAAAGATCATCCTTTGATCTGGTTACCATTATTTTAGGAAAAAACAATCTAAAATTCAGAAAACCACGTTTTCCTATAGGTATGGCAAATATGAGTTCCTCGTTCTTCCCTCTTTTCTAAAAAATGCTCCAAAATTTTCAATGATTTTATTAATAGGATTTACTACAAGTATCAAAAAGACTTTATGGTAGTTTGTGTAGATGAAATCCACATTTACTCTATATTAAATGAGTATCAAGTAAATCATCTGAGAATAGTTCTATGTATGTTGAGAAATCCCAAACTATATTCCAAGAATTCAAAGAGTGAGATAAAGATTCTAGAAGTTGAATTAGGGGGACATGTGTTTTCAGAACAAGGAATATATGTTGATCATGAAAAGGGAAGGGTTCTATTCCATGGGAGAATCCCCAAAATGCCTTCATGGTTAGTTTCTTTTTGGGCTTGGCCTGATATTATTTGTAGTTCATGATTGACTTCGTAAATTTGGTTTCATTGATTAATGATATAACTCAGAATACTGTTCATTTTACATGGAATGATAAATTCCATAGTTGTTTTCTTTAGATGAGTAATGTTTTTGACAATTGTGCTGGGGTTAACTCTTCTATAGGTCGTGCAGGGTTACATTGTCTTTTGTGAAGCATCGGGTTTAGGCTTGGGTTGTGATCTTTTGTTGGGTGATCATGTAGTATCTCATGGTTCTCATAAACATAGTCCACATGAAAATAATTACCCTTCCCATGACCTTGAACATGCATATGTGATGCTCACAATTAAGAGGTATCACCACTACCAATTCAGAGAAGGGTTTACTATTTATTCAGATCACAAAAGCAAGAGTTATATCTTCTATAAATAATTTTTGAATCTAAAATGATGGGGTTTGGTGGAGTACCTAAAACCATCCTATATTGACATCACCTTCACCCTTGGGAGTAGAAATGTCATTGTATATTTATTGAGAAGAAAACGTCTATCATAGGTAGTGAATGAGTCTTCGGAAGAATGGAATTCTGCGGATCTCTTGGCACATTTCAATAATGGAGTTTGGGAGAAAGGGAATGAAGTTTCATTAACCATCATTAATTTTACACCATCCCTACTCAACATGATCCTTCATAATTAATATAATTAAGATCAATTATAGGGAATTAGTGTAAAGACCCAGAAATTCGGTGAAATTTTTTTCCCTTAATTACATTGGAATTTTACGAGTCCGCAGTTTCTAATGGTGATGGATTCCAAGGCCCGGTGTGCCCTGAATCAATTTCTGAAGTTTTTTTCGAGTACATTCGATATACGTACAAGCAGGATGTTATATCTTTTGAACCAGTGCTCAAAATTGAAATCTGAGGGCACCGTTTAACTCACAACGTCGGTATTCGCTTAAGATGACCTTCACCTTAGTTGAGTTATAACAAGAGCGTAAGTTAATATTGGGGGTTTATTAAATAAATTAAATAAAAATATGTGAAAAATATTTTTATTTTGTGGTAGTTAAAATATCTAAGGGGGGTTAGTGGTGGGGCCACCGGCACATATCCTCCCTTGGGAGGATATTTTATGGCGGGTTCCACATATGCTTGAACCCCCTTTAACCCTCTATTTATGAGGGATGTCAACTCTCCACCTCCCCCTCAATAATGTGACTATTCACATAATAGATTAATTGAATTCTTCACCTTCCTCCTTCTAATTTATTAAGACAAATTCACCCATTAATGAAGTGAAGTAGGTTAATTTAATTTGAAAACATTTTAATTCTTTTTGGAATGCATGGCAATAATAAAATAATAGAGAAGCTATTATTTTATTTTGGGTTGGTGATTCTCTTTGTTGGAGCTTTGGAGTTCTTAGAGAAACGACGTATTCAAACAAAGAATTCCTCTCATATCCAAAGAACAACGTGCATAATGTTCTTCCTTCTTCACCCGGGGCAAGGAATGGAAGTACCTTCGCCCAAGAAGTACACCGAAGACATCATCTTGACTCGTTTTCTCCGAGCTCTTCCTCCTTCGACAGTGATGGAACGACGACCCTCTACCATGATGTCCATCTTCCATTACTCTATCGTTGATCACTGAAATCTAGGTAGGGGATTTAAGTTTAATTTTTGTTTCTATTCTTCATCGTTCTATCTTGGTTATTAATTTTCCAATTGATATCGTAAAAATGTGGAAGGCTTAGGCAGCACGAATATGACCCGACCCTCTCCCTTTCATAATTAATTTTGTTGAAAAATAGGGGTGGAAAAATAATGGAGGCTGACATCGGGCCGACCACGAAGAAACCGACAGCGCAAGGCTGCCGAGTCATGGAAATGGCACGACATCATCATCCCGCACAAAGGAGCTGAGGAACGCATCCCAATCGGGCCGCTGCGGAAGAGGTGCGACATCGTCAAACTACAAGGAGGACCAAGGGGTCGCAGCTAGGTCGGGCCACAGCGGTGTTGGCGCAGCGCCATCACACCATGTGGAGGGCAGTAGGACCGTGGAGATGTGGCGCCACTGTGGAGGAGAGGTGGTGGCCGGCTGGGGCAGCCACCGTAGAGCCAGACAAGTAGGACCACCCGGGTCCTGCGGCTCCTGAACCGGCACAATGCGTCAGTTCCGTTCGAAAAAAAGAGGGGGTGGGGGTGGCACCCCCATCCCACGTGTGGTCGTCCGGGCCGGGCTGCCCCTTTGGGCAAGGTCGCTCCCTTGGTTAGGGCCACCCACTCGGGCCTAGCCGTCACGTGCCGAGCCGCACCTTTGGGCCGGGCCACCCCTTTGGGATGGGCCGCTCCCATGGTACAGGGCACCCACTCGGGCCATGCTGACCACTCTAGTCGGGCTGCACCTGCGGACCGTGTTAGACCCTGGTACGGATTGGGTCAGGTCGGGTCGGTCTGACTAGGTCGGACCGGACCCGGACCCGCTATGGCCATTTAAACCTTTTAGCCCGCATCATGGCCTATAGGTGTCCGATCGAAGAACAGTCTACGAAAATGGAATTTTTGGAGCGAGATGATTCTTTTTTCATACTCCACTTGAGGTTCGGACGCAGTAGTCATACAGTCATGTTGGATTGAGCCTAAGAACAAACCGGGCCCCTTGATCGGAAATCCCAATAACTCACAGACCGAGCATCTGATTGACACACCGTCTATCGCGTTTTGTTCTATATGATGGGATATAACTATGGGATACATCAAATCGAGACTTCTTTATAGTTTATTTATTGGTACATGGCTCGAGGAGCGGACCCTCTCGGAATCGAGCTTGCTGTGTGCGGGAACCCTATGGTTGGCTGCGACTGAGATGACAGGATCCTCCATGGGTTCAACAGCAAAGATACTGTACCAGGATCCTCCGTGGGTTCGATAGTGATGAATTCTGTACCATGATCCTCTGAGGGTTCGAAAGTGGTGACTTCTATACCGAGATCCTCTGTGGGTTCGACATTGACAACTTCGGTACCAGGATCCTACGTGGATTTGACAGTGCTGATATTGTTCCAGGATCCTATGTGGGATCGACAGAGGATATGATTCATAGTCTACATCTATTCATATCTACCCCTCTTCTTGTGTTATATATCTTTGTGATCCGAGTCTTGTCATTAAGTTGTTGTCATCGAGATGATTGACAATACATCCTTTATGGACTGGGTTGTGCTTGGGCTCGAGAGTTGGAGCCGAAATGAGTTTGGTAACATCAGTATATGTTTGGGAATATACCAAAGTAAGGTTGGTTGATACTTTATGATTGCATATTACTTCTGTTTATTATCCTTAGTGGATTCTCATAGACCATCAGGGGTGTGAGGGTCCCCAACTGAGTATTGTTATACTCACCCCTGCACGGGCTTCACCCACACCTTGTTTTGTTCTATGCAGACGATGGTCAGCAGTGATCGAGGATGATGTTGACAGACGAGAGGCTGCTCGGAGCTAGACATGACGAGACGTACCTCAGGGATGAATTTTTGAGTTCTGTACCTACCCTTCAGGCAGGGTTCCCCGGTGGACGATCCAGGAGCTATTTTCCTTTTTACGTGTACTTGCACTTGTTGTTCATTTTGGTTTGTATACTGGCCAACATATATTCAACACACTTTTCATTCCTATATTAGTACTAGTTTCTTCTACTACCTGTGTTCAGATTGTGTCAGTTATAGGTTAAAATGCAATTCCTTCCATTTTCCTCGGGGATTCTCATTTGGTGCTGGTCGCCAGGCCCTGCCCTATGGAAGGATGGCTTGGGTTAGTCAAGGCATGAGCCCAAAGGATGGGCCGTGAACAATTTGTATTAGATGATTTACTTATACCATATAACTTGGACTCTAATTATTTTAATAGCAATAGTGTTATGTTTTTTGGGTGTGGTTATCAGTTTAGGGAAACTGGTGTTGGTGCGGCAGCCAACGTATCCATATACTAGGACTCTGACTTCTGATTTTCTACTCAGTGCACGAAAACACTGCTTGCATGTGTGGTTTCATTGAAAAGTTTTCTTCATGATTACTTTGTGTCAGCTCACCAGATATGTTTTTTTGACAGTGGTGAACCGGTTTCTTTTTGAGATGGCCACACGAAGGCAGCAAGCTACAGTTCCGAGTTTCGTACGATATGGTATCCCACCGATCGACGAGGCCTCACTATAGTTCCCCCAGCACAACAGAGGTACCACCGGAACCACTACCCCCTGGGCCACCGATATCACCTGCTCCAATAGCAGAGACTGCACACCATCGGAGTGCATTGCACGGTTCCCAAAGTTAGAGGATGCCCAGGTTCCGGGGAGAGACGGACCCACATGCAACTGAGGATGGGATAGAGGCTGTCGTGAGAGTATTCGGATTGGTAGGGACACCAGCCGACCTCATGGTGATCCTTGTCGTGAGTCTCCTGCATATAGAAGCAGGAAGATTGTGGAGCCTTATGCTCCAGGTGCATGAAGAGGCATCATTACACTGTGGAGACATTGAGAGTCTCTTTCGGTCAGAGTTTGTTCCAGCCACCCTTTGTACAGTGCAGATTCAAGAGTTACATCATCTGTAGCAGAGAAGTGTGACAGTAGCTCAGTACTCAGTGAGGTTCACCGACCTCTTGCACTAGTCCAAAAATATGGTGTGGGACCCATTCTTCAGGGTCTGAACCATCGTGCAGGGACTCAGGCATGAGATCGGGGCTTCTATTATCTCCCCCAATATCCCGACGAAGGTAGTGGTGCTGGAGTGAGGCTTTCTTGTAGAGAGTTTTCTAGCTGAGTAGTCACCAGAAGTGAGACCCACCATAGGGCGACATATAGAAGAGTATTCTATAGCCAGTAGTAGACATATGTCACAGAGGTCAAAGCGAACCAGGGCGTCAGGTGGGCTACCCCAGGAAACAGGTTCGGTTGTGCAGGACCCACGATACAGATCCATCCATACGCGGAGCAGGCAGTGATATGCATGCTGTGGGTATGGTCACATGTCTCGTGACTGCCCAAACCACCATATAGATGAGTAGCAGAATGTAGAGGTACCTCCCATGCAGAGGCATTGGTTCAACCATGGTGGTCCACCGGTAGCAGGAGGAAGTGGTAGAGGAGCTGGCCGAGATTGTAGTGGTGGACGAAGTTTCAAGGCCCTACCACCACCACCACCATGAGGTCCACCCTGACCACAGGGAGCTGGTGGACAGAGGTGGGCTCAGCTCCAGGAAATCAAGGCTTACGACCACATTTCACCTAAACTGATTCGAGGTACTATCTGTGTATACACCACCCTTGCTGCAATACTTATTGACACTGGTGCAAGTCATTCTTTTATTTCTGCAGCCCTTGCTCAGAGCTTGGTGATTTTGACGGAGCCGTTGGCTCGATCCTTACAACTAGAGACTCTTACGGGAGTAGACTCGATGATTACACTCTAGTTTCGGCAGTATGAGCTTACTCTAGGAGGTGAGAGCATTGGCTGGGATCTCCTCATAGTGGCGTCGAGGCCTTACGACGTCATCTTGGGTATGGACTGGTTATCCACAGTTCTTGCTCAGATTGACTGTATTAGGCAGAAAGTGTCGTGTGTCTGTGAAGATGGGATGAGGATTACCTTCACCGGAGAGAATGGAGCCTCTTCAGCATAGGATGGACTTACCCAGATGAGGGGGAAGTCGATCACACATCCGTTGGCTAGTCTCATCCTCGGAGCGGTTGATGTGTGGAGTCCAAGTTTTCCTATTGTGGTGGATCAGTACAAGGATGTGTTCCTTTATGATATTCCAGGACTACCTACTCATAGATAGGTGGACTTATACATTAAACTGTACCCCGGGACGACACCGATATCCACTCCAGCATATCGGATAGCTCCTTCCAAGCATCGTGAGCTGCAGGTAAAACTGGAGGTCTTGCGGGGGAAAGGATTTATCCGACCCAGTGTTTCACCCTGGGCTTCTCCAATTTTGTTCACCAAGAAGGCGGATGTGAGCTTGCGAATGTGTGTTGAATACCATTTCCTAAACCAGGTGATCAGGAAGAACAAGTACCCACTCTTGAGGATTGACAACATATTTGATCAGCTCAAGGGAGCATGATGGTTATCAAAGATATACCATAGGTCGGGCTATCTCCAGCTCAGATTTCAAGATGAGGATGTGTAGAAGATGGCCATCAGGTGTCGGTATGGCCACTACAAGTTCTTGGTTATACCCTTCGACATAACCAATGCTCCAGCAGTGTTCATGAGTCTCATGAACATGATCTTCTAGCCTTACCTTGATCACTTTTCATAGTCTTCATCGACGACATACTGATATACTCGACTATTGAGGAGGTGCAGGCCTACCATTTGTGGGTTGTACTGGACACACTCATAGAGCACTAGCTTTATGGTAATCTCTCGAAGTGCTAGTTCTTGATCTGAGAGGTACACTTTCTGGGAAACGTCATCTCAGAGGCTGTAGATGCAGTGGATTGAGCGAATATTGAGGTAGTGCTTTCCAGGGAGCCACCTAGGACTATGATAGAGGTACTAAGTTGTCTAGGACCAGCTGAGTACTATCAGAGATTTGTGCCAGATTTCTCCAGAGTTGCAGCACCACTTTCAGCAGTGATGAAGAAGGGGAAACACTTCTTGTGGTAAGAGAGATTCAAGTGGAGCTTTCAGGAGTTGAGGCAGATTTTGACTAGTGAGTCCATCTTAAGACTACTGAAGGAGGGCATTGGGTAGGTAGATTACTGAGACGCATCGGGGATAGGACTCGGATGTGTCCTGATGTAGGAGAAAGTAGTGATCGCTTGGGGTTCTCGGTAGTTGAGAAAACACAAGAAGAACTACGCTACCCATGACCTAGAGATAGCAGCAGTGATCTTTGCCTTAATGGTGTGGCATCACTAACTTATGGGAAAAAATTTTATAGTCTACTCTGACCACCAGAGTCTCAGGTACATCTTCTCGTAGAAGGACCAGAACTTGAGACAGCATCGATGGGTTGAGTTTCTCCAGGACTATGAATTTAAGATAGTATATACTCCGGGGAAGGGGAACGTTGTAGTAGATTCTCTCAACTAGATATCATGCATTCAGCTACTAGGAGAGGCGACGAAGCAGCTAGCCGCGTTGCAGATTTCTTTTTTGGATCGCGATGGCGCAGCCTTTCTATAGTCTCTTACAGTCACACATCCACTTCTTCAGAGCGTCAGGGAGGTGTAGCAAGGGGATGTTGACTGCGAGGCTCGACGTGCATATATATGCACAGGGCTTGCACCTGGTGGATTTTCTGAAGGTGGGGAGCATTTTATTCTCTTCAGAGGACGTACCATGGTACCAGTTCAACTTTAGGAGGAAGTGTTGAGGGTGTTCCACACATATCTTTTATCGGTACATCCAATAGTGGAGAAGATGTATCAGGACCTCCGATGATAGCAATGGTGGCCAGGTATGAAGAAGGTTGTAGCATAGTTTGTCACATGATGCCTCACTTGTCAGAAAGTGAAGTAGGATCACAAGGTTTCAGCAGGATTAGTTCATCCCTTAGAGGTACTAGAGTGTATGTGGGATGGGATATCCATGGATTTCATGATGGGACTTCCATATACATCCACAGGACACGACCCTCTCTGGGTGATCGTACACCGACTCACCAAGTCGGCCCAATTCCTACCGATTAGAGAGCGGGGTTTAGTAAAGTGCCTAGGATGCCTATACGTATAGGAGATCGTATGGTTTCATGGTGTTACATCGATGATCATCTCCAATATATTTTCTTGTTTCACTTCTCAGTTATGGAAGGTGTTGTAGGAGGCTTTCGGGACACAGCTTCACTTGAGCACTACCTTCCATCCTAAGATAGATGATCAGACTAAGATGAACGTTCACACTCTCGGGGACATGCTCCGTACATGTGTCCTTGACTTTGGTTGCATCTGGGAGGATCACTTAACCTTGGTAGAGTTTGCGTATAACAACATATACCACTCCACCATCAGGATGGCACTTTTCGAGGCACTGTACGACCGACCTTGCAAATCACCTCAATGATGGACTGACCCAGGGGAGTTAGCACTTGTAAGTCTAGAGATGGTACAAGCTACGAGGGAGAAGGTGCAGATCATCCAGGAGCAGATGAAGACTACACTGAGTAGGTAGAAGTCATATGCTGATAGGAGACATAGACCACTGGAGTTCGAGTATGGTGAGCACGGCGTTCTACGGTTCTCACCTCGATGAGGTCTAGGGAGATTTGTCCTAGTTAGCAAGAAATCTCCGCAATTAAACAGACCTTTTTAGGTCCTCAAGAGGTTAGGCGAGGTGGATTACCTCTGGGCTCTTCCACATCTATTGCATCGGGTGCATGACATCTTCCACGTATCTCAGCAAAGGAGATATGTGCATGACCCTTCTCAAATCATTGACCATGAGGAGCTAGACATCGATGATGGGGAGACTTTCACAGAGGTTCCAATGGAGATTGAGGATCGATAGTAGTAGGTCCTACGTGGATGGTCGAATCTCCTAGTGTGCCTTCATTGGCAGCAAGGTAACCTCCAAGAGAGCACATGGTAGCGGGAGGCTCAAATGCATGCTTCGTACCCTCATTTGTTTCCTTAATGTGAGTAGTATTTTACGAGGATGTAAATATATGAGGTGGGGATAATGTAAAGACCCATAAATTCCAAGGAACATTGTTTTTTTCCTTAAATACATTTGAATTTTACGAGCCCGCAGTTTCTGACGGTGCCTGATTCCGAGGCACAGTGTGCCCAGAATCAATTTCTGAAGTTTTGTTTGGGTACATTCAGTAAACGTACAAGAATGATTTTTTATCTTTTGAACCGGTGCTCGAAATTGAAATCTAAGGGCACGGTTGATCTTGCAGTTCCGGTATTCGCTTAAGGATACCTTCACCGTATTTTCATTCTAACAAGTGTAAAAGTTAATTTTGGGGATTTTCTAAATAAAATAAATAAAAATATGTGTAACATATTTTTATTTTGTGGTAGTTAAAACTTCCAATGAGAGGATAGTGGTGGGGCCACCCACACATAACCTCCCCTGGGAAAATCTTATGTGGTGGGGCCCACATGATCTTGAACCCCATTAAACACCCTATTTATAAGGGGTGTCAACTCTCCCCCTACCCCTCATTAATGTTCCTATTCAATTAATGAATTAATTGAATTCTTCAAATTCCACCCCAAAATTAATTAAGACAAAATCACCCTTTAATGAAGTGATGTGGCTTAATTTAATTTGAAAACTTTTGAATTATTTTTTGAATTAATGGAAATATTAAAATAATAGATAAGCTATTATTTTATTTTGGGTTGGTTATTCTCTTTGGTGGAGATTTGGAGTTCTTGGACAAATGACTTATTCCAATAAAGAACCCCTGTCATCTCTTAAGAACAACTAGCATCAAGTTCTTTCTTCTTCACCAGGGGAAATGAAGGGAAGCACCGCCACCCACCAAGTACACCAATGGTGTCATCATGACTAATTTTCAGCAAGCTCTTCCTCCTCCAACATTGACGGAACGACATCCATCTCCCGCAATGTCCATCTTCCACACCTCTGTCATTGATCACCAAAATCAAGGTAGGGGATTGAAGTTTGATTCTCGATTACATTATCCATCATTAAATCTTGGTTATTAATTTTCAAATTTATACCATAATAACGTGGAAGGCTCGGGATGCAAGAACACGACCTGACCCTCTCCCTCTGTTAATTACTTTTGCTGATAAACCGAGGTGGAACAACAATGGTGGCCTGTGTCGGGACGTCCGCGAAGAAACCGGCAGTGCAAGACCGTCGGGTCGCCGTAAAGGCGTAGCATCATCATGTCATGTGAAGGAGCCAAGGGCCCTGGCCATATTGGGCCGTGGAGGAAGAGGCGTGGTGCCATCGTGTCGCCCGGAGGACCAAGGGGTCATGGCCTTGCCGGGCCGCGGTGGTGGTGGCACGGTGCCGTCGCGCCGCGTGGAGTGCAATAGGAACGCAGTGCCATCTCTCCATCATGTAAGATCATTGGTGGCTGGCCAGGCCATCCGTCGAGGAACCAGAAAAGTGGGAATGCCCGAGTCCCACAGCCTATGAACCGGCGCAATGTGCCGGTTCCGTTCGACAAACCGGTGGAGGGGGGCACCCCCCCTCCCACACATGGTCGGTCGGGCCACCACGCGCTGGGCCACCATAGCCGGGCCGCCCTTTGGCAGGGACGCGTTTGGTCTGCGCCACCCCTTTGCGCCGGGCCGCACCCACTGATGGGGTCAGACCGACTTTGGCGGCCCGAACCCGGTCCGTGGTGGCCATTGACTCCTTTTGCTCGAATCTTGGGTTACAGGTGTCCCATCGATGAACCATCTACTGAAATGGAATTCTTAGAGCGAGATGATTCTTTTGGCATAATCCACTTGAGGTTTGGATGCAGTTGGGGTATGGTCAAGTTGGTTTCAGCATAAAAACCAACTCGGCCCTTGGAGAGGAAATGCCAATAACTCACAGACGGGGCATCCTATTGATGTGATGTCTGTCGCATTGGGTTCCTTATGATGAGAAGGATCTATGGGATGCATAAACACGAGACTTCATGATAGTTGATGTATCAAAACTTGGCTCGAGGAGCGGACCCTCCCGAAATAGACTGTGCTGTGTGCGGGAACCCTATGTCTAGCTGCGACTGAGATGACATGATCCTCCATGGGTTCGACATCGACAATACTGTACGAGGATCCTCCATGGGTTCGACAACGATGACGTCTGTAATAGGATCCTTCATTTGATCGTTGTGGTGACTTTTGTACCGGGAACCTCTATGGGATCGACAATGATGACTTTTGTACCAGGATCCTATGTGGGTTTGACAACGCTGATATTGTTCTAGGATCCTATGTGGGTTCAACAACGGAGATGATTCAGAGGCTACATCTAATCATCTCTACCCATCTAATTATGTTTTATACTTGTGTGAGCTGAGTCTTGTCTTTCAGTTGTTGTCATCTAGATGATTGGCATTACTTGTTTTGTGGATTGGGTTGTGCTTGGGCTCGAGAGTTGGAGTCAGACTGTGTATGTTAACTTAGGTATATGTATGAGAATATACCTAAGTAAGTTTGGTTGATACTTCGTGATTTTATCTTACTACATTGAATTATCCTTAGTGTATTCTAGGAGATTGTTGGGGGTCTCAGGGTCCCCTACTGACTATTGTTATACTCACCCCTGCACAGGCTTTGCCCACACCTTGTTGTGTTCTGTGTAGACGATGGTCAGTAGTGATTGAGCCTGAGGGTGACGGACGGGAGGCTGCATGGAGCTGGACTAGATGGGACATACATTAGGGAAGAATTGATCGAGTTCTATACCTACCCTTAATGTAGGGTTCCCCGGTGGACAATCCAGGTTATTTTTTCTTCTACTACTTGTGTTCAGATTGTGTGAGTGTCAGGTTAAAAGGAAATTCATTCCCTTTTCATCAGGGATTATCTTTTGGTGCTAGTCACCAGCCCATGGCCTAATGAAGGCGGGCATGGGGTAGTCACGACACGTGCCCTGAAGACAGGTCTTGACAATTAGATACTCATTTTTTGGTGGGTAGACAGTTTCCTTGGGGTCATTCTATAATTAGGACTTTCAATGCCATCAGAATAACTTCATTGTGCAATTACCAACAAGGGAAACTAGGATGCATGATTTTCATTATTCTTAATGGTCTATACACCCAGGAACCACTAAGATTTCATATGATATGTGGTGGTAGTTCTAGTGACTAGGGATAATATGGTTCATTTCTATGTTTGTCTCGCTTTTCTATATGTTCTAGTAATCGAAGGTCTAGTATTAAAAATCATTTGTTTTACTTCAACCAATCTCTACCCCTACTTGAATGTGGGAAGAACACTCTATAGACATTGTTTTTGGGTTTCCTTATCAGTAGAGAAAGAAGAATATGATATGTTTTGTGACTGATATGCTCATGAAGTCAGCTCCCCACATACCCATTCAAGATTCAACCATTGTTGAGGAGTTTTGAAATCTATATATGTAATAGATTTTCCATTTACACATAGTTCCATCTGTTATAGTATAACCTTCCATCCGCAGTCGTATTGCCAGACATAGATAGCTATACATATTCTAGATGATATGCACCAGACATTTGTTTTAGTCTTTCTTGAAGCATAAAATGATCATTTGGTGTTGTTTTGGTATTCTTATAATATTATTTATCATTACATGATGAAAATGGAACCTTTTGAGGGCATTTATGGTCATCCTTATAAATTTATGCCGTGTTGGTAGGATATTGGTAAATGTTCCTTGGTTGGACCCATTATGGTGAAAGAGATGACAGTGCCGATTCATGTGATTTGTTAGTGAATGTTGAAAACACAAGGAAGATATTTCTCTTATATTGATCATTATGGCAGACCATTGGAACTATCAGTCTGTGACATGGTTTTCTTGAATGTTTCACCCCTGTTGGTTGATCGATGGATCAAGAAGAAAGGAAAAAATACTCCTCCAACGAGGGTACATTTCCCAGTTGTTGACCATGTGGGGAAATTTTCATACCATTTTGTAATTCCACCACAAATAATGTAAATAGATGATGAATTACATGTTTCAAAGTTTAGATTTTTTTTTATCTGATCTATCTAATGTGTTGAGTATGAATTATCTTGAAATTGAACCTGATTTATCTCTAACTGAGCATCCTGTCAGGAGAGTTGATTCTGAGACCGAGATAATTCATAGGAGGAAAATACCTTGGGTTCATGTGATATGGTTTCATGGTTTGGAAGATCTAGATATTTGGGGATGTAATTAATTGATGAGAGAGAAGTGCCTCATCATTTTGGAATTGAATCATCATCATATGCTTTATATGGACTAGACAGTTTTCTTGCAGAGAAGTTGTAACATCCCATTACCAATATGATGTGAATTACTTTAACATTATCATAGACATTCCTTAAATTGATTGGGTTGGGTTTATAAGGAATTTAGAAGAAACCTATAATTTTGAAGTCATGGTTTTTTAGAGTCATAGCTTTAACCAACTCTTTTGTAGGCTTCAAGAGGGTTAAACGTCATGTAACTAGGTAACACAATGTGTAAGAGTTAATGAATGGAAGCCCAGAAATGGTTCATGCTGTGAAGGGTACACAATATGATGATACTTTACATATTATGAGGGAATTAAATATTGGTTTTTAATTTTTAGCATTAGTTTATAATTCGAGGTGATGTATTTTTCAGTTATTATGAAAATTAACTATTTCATGGCATATAGTAGGATTAAAATCATGTAATACACCAACATTGATTTTTTAAATAAAAAACATGACTGAGGTCCAATTTTCTCCACTAACATAGATTATTCTTCCTTGACCAATGGCCTTTCCTATGTGATCATGGATCTCTCCAACACTTCCAGATCCACTTGTTCAGCATTTGATCGTCTCTGCATTGGTGGTGTGGTTCTATGGTAATATTTCACTCTCATTATTAATATTTATCTCTTTCTCCTCCTTTGGTATTTTAATATGTCATCCAAAAATTTATGGATCAATGATTTGTGATGTTAGATCACATATATAGGTTGTCTTTTGAGGTCTTCTACACTTTTTTTCTTATTGATGGGTGTCGTTTTGAGTTTTTTGTTTCGAGAAAAGTTATTTTGTACCATATCATGTGGGAAAATTGATTGAACTCAAATTGCATCTTAAATTTCTATTATTGATTTAAATTCAATTTCTCAAAATTTCATTAATGTTATACAATAATATAATCATGTTCAATTGAATTTGGTGATTTGAAAAGGTTTTGTCATTAAAATTGGAAATAAACCCAATTCAAACGAATTTGGGTGTTGTTATTAAAATTTGTTTTTTTAAATTGTATAATATTAATTTTTTTGTTTTGAAGGAATTGATTTAAATTAAAATTTTCAATTTAATTATGGAAATTAATTGTGAAATTGATGGATTTTTTTTAAAATGTATTTCAAACTTGTGAAAATGGATGAAAATGTTTTAGAGAAGCCCAATGACTTCATCTTGTTAAATAAGAATGTTTTTTATCAGAACCCTTTTTGGTTTTAAATTAAAAATTGGAAATGAAATAGAAGAATGGCGTTTTAATTTAATTTAAGATGTCTAAAAATATATTTCCCATAAATGATTATATATGTTAACATTTTAGACTTAAGTATTATACGAGTTATTTTGACACATTATACACTATTACATTGTTTTATAACATACATGAAGTGGGTTACATCCCTCATGGGATGGAGATGAGTTTCATTTCACTAGTGTCAGTTGGACGTGTGTATACACATATTGCTGAGATAACATAGATATTTTACCGTCATATAGCATGAATCATTCATACATATTTTGGATATGACCATTTTCCTTCGTTGTTATTTATATTTGAGATATAAATGTATTCCATAGTTGTAAAACTTCTTTCGAGCTTTCTGAGTTTACATAAACAACATTATATTACTATTTTATCTATTCATTTATTTAATAAATATTCAACCACTTGTAAATACTTTTCTTAAATTATTTTCCATAATTTTAATTCTAAGTATTGATTTTTAGAAATATTTTCTTAAAAATGAAAAAACTGTTTATTTTAAAATTGAATGAATTCATTGGGTTTGTCAATTTTTGGTATCTTATATAGAATCTCTCATAAGACCCATCTGGGACTTTTTTTGTCACACACCATATATATTACATAAACTATATGCAGATTATATACTTCAAGGTTTGGAAATTGGAATGGATATCGAGGAGGTGAATCTAGCTATCGAACATATGTTTCAGTGATTGGATTCCTTAGGGGAATGGTTTTTTCACTCTATTTTGTTACTTGGTTTGTACTTATTTTGTATTATTTATGCCATGTTGTATTCTGGTACATTACTCCCAATGGAGTTTTTTTTGTAATTCAAATTAATGTTTCTTTTTTTTACTTTTATAATTTTGTGGAAAATTGTGTTCACACATTCAATTATATAAGGCTAGGTTCTAGTCATCGACTGTTGGGTACTGGGAATTCCCTTCAGGCTGTGTTAGGGGTGGCTCAATTATCAGGTTACCAGTGTACCTGGGATGGTTTTTATCCTAACATAGGGAATTTTACAAGATTCATATTTTTACTCATACCCTGATATAGTTGTGATATTACTTATATGTAGTTCTTCACATACACAACTATTATATTAATCATTTGTTTAACTAAATCATCACAATGAATATCACAAATTCTTTTGACTTGATTCTTCATATTTTCAAACATTTTCTAAAACTATATAATGATTAGAATAAGGATATATTATTTATTAATCATAAAAAAGTAATAAATCCATCACATTGATGGAATAAAATATATACACAAATAAATTGATCTTATAAATTTAAATAGTTGGTATTTGGGGTCATTTTTCTATCAGGTTATATAATTATATATAATCAAATTCCATAATGATAATTTCAAATACTTGATAATAATATATAAAACACATTATAATAATTTGACATTATCATATCATAGTTCTAAAATCAAACTATAGTTATGCCAATTTTCATTGCACAATGAGAATGTTGTGATGATTTCCAACTTTCTTTTTTGGGTTATTACCACTCTGTGCTTCTATTCCAGAGCCTGCATCATCATTTTTTGTATCTAGATAGGGTTTCCCCACAAGGAAATCACATACTCGATAATTCTTTAAAATTTAGTTGTTTCTCATATATTTAAACTTATCCTGACTATATTAACTAATCTTTTCAAGTAATGACCCCCAAAATTAACAAAACCATTATTTGATTCCTTATATAAAACCTAAAATCCCATTACATATTTTATTATATAATTTTAAACATCAATTTCCTTAACACATAGACCAAGGATTTGGAGGTGTAGATTATTTGGAAGATTTGAGGCATAAATTCAACAAAATTTAAAAAAAGTAAATATTATTTATTTCATATCCACCATATTATCATATATCCTAAATATCATCTAATAAGTATTAAAATATATTTTGTTATAAAAAATGAAATTAGTTCAGCTCTAAAACCTCGAAAGGGAACATCAGGGAAATCATGATGCATATATGACAGAAGGATTATCGTGATAACATAAACGAGAAATAGAACAAGGAATCATGTAATGAAATTATGATATCACATCATCATTTATTTAATGTAAAGAGGAAAAAACCTATAACATCACAACATAAACACATTTCAGGGCTCAATACATAGTCATCGTAAAATAGTTTGATTAGAAAACTACAAGGGAAATACACATTGTATCACTTGAGATGAAAACATTACACAATGACATGGAGAGATATCAGGGAACACATTCTTCTAGTATAAATTTATGTGTGTCACATAGATCATATATCATAAGTTACCCTTTCACTAATAACCCTTATATGATGAGAAAGGTTATCAAAAAATAATCATTAATACCAAAGAGCTTAGTGGTATTATATTTTTTATATTTTGAACATTTGAGAGTGAATGAGATATTTATACATGAAAATAAATAATAAACCTAATATAATTACATTATTATGAATAAAATTTAATGAAAATATAAATGGTTATTCATAATGAATGAGAGTGTCCTGGAATTTCAAGGAATGATTTTTACCTCATAACACATATACAAAATGGATAATAGAATGTATATAATGAGATAAAATGAAAGTATCTAATTGATAAAACAGAATTGTGATTGTAATTGAATGCTTGTAAATTTATTTAAATTGTGAAACTTAGAAAATTAGAATTATAATTGAATGAAAAGGAAAATGAATAGAGTCCCTTACATCAAAAGGGGCTTACAAATGCTTTGGAATAACTTAATATAACCAGAGAACCTCTATGAAAAGAATATAGATGGAAAAATATGGAGATATTGTTGAAAATTATTCTGAGTGCGGAGTGGAATAGGATAACTCATGGGAATTAATGGATAATATGGTTAAATATTTTTCTAATTTAAAAAATAAGGTTTTAAACATTTATTTAATGAAATTGAAAACCCATTTGACTTCCTATGTTTTTCATGATATTTTTCTACAGGTGGAGTGGAGTTTTTTATTTTCACTAATTATGTGATGAACCCCATTAAATGTGTAATATTTTTTTATATGGATAATATTCATATAAGTAAATTATTATTTCTAAAAACATTAAATTCCCTCTAGGTTTGGGATGATACAACATAGGTTTAGTAAATTAATCAAATTACTATAAATAAATTATTTAATGACAAAAAACACTTCTACTCAATAAATCAATTATAATATTTTTTACAACATATAAAACACATTAATTTTTCGTAACACAAATTGTATATTTATATATTAATTTTTATTTTATTAAAATAATGAATCCTTCATAAATTTGTTAAATATATATTGATAGATACTTCTTTCATGTTGATTTTAATTTTAAAATTTTTTTTATAAAATTGATTTTCTAAATATGAAAAATATAATATTTGAAAAATTATTATATATTTAAAAATACTAAATATCATAAAATTATCACGTTTGAAATCCATATAAAAAATAAATATTATTACCAAAAAATAATTTATTATTTGGATAAAAATTAATGTTGACGTTTGAGGAATTTTTTATAAAATTAAGCTTTTGTTTCAAATATTTGAAATTATCATAAAAATGTATTTAATTGAATAGATACATTTCTGAAAATAAATTTATGGTCTCTTTACATAAAAAAATAAATTATATAATACTCACCCTCTAATAATATACATTTTATGGATTATATAATGATTATAAATTTATTCAAAATTAAAGTTTAGTGTAAAACTATTATATTTATAAATATATTTACTCATTATTACCATTATGGTATATATAAAAAATATGTTATCACACCACCATAATACCTATGGGGGAGGTTTGTGATGGTGCTTCTCTCATTGGGTGGCACAAAAAACATTGATTTGGTGGTGCCTACCACAAACTAAAACTTCTCTCGTAGGTTATTCCACTACAGCCTCACATTTTTAGACTCTTCTTTCACTTGGTCATGTTTGATCCACAATGGTGTTACCTTTATCCCAATATCATGGTAATGGATTTGAAAAGTATTGATACTACATGTTAATTCCACCATTTCCTAATTCCACATCAATTATCTCTTATCACTACCCCTTATATTCAATAATTATATTACTTATGTTATTTCCAATGGTAGTAATTCTATTAAATCATATTGCTCAATGTTCATAATCCCCAAAAAACATAATACCCAATAGTTATATCATAAAGACCTCATTTACAATCATCAATCACATATACTCCATGTTTACAATAATTACATACTAGATAATCAAGTTGCTAATATTTTACACTTCCTTATATAATGTATATCATATTTTAAAATCTTATATTTTTTGTTATATAATGGATGAAATGATATTAAGATACATTTCCAGCACATAGAGTTTACATTAGTGCATGGATTATTTTTTTCATTAATCATTGAAAACAATTGGTAGCTTTTATAATCAACATTAATTAATGATGTTTATTGTTCTTATGAAATTTATTGGTCTTTCCATATTATTAAAAAAATAAAACTATCATTGTGAAAAATAAGCACATTCACCCATATTAAATATTTTTTGGGTTGTTACCCTCAATTTTTATTGTATAAGTAATGATATAGAATATGAAATATTCATATTATGATGACACTATTCCGGGTGGGGACGTCTTATTGATATAAAGGGTAAGAATGAAATTATTCTCAAAAATTAAAAACCCAAAGGTAACATCTGATGATGCTTTTATAAAATGTTTTTTAGAAAATGAGAAATTGTTGAAAAAAATTGATGGTTCGATGGAGTCATTATAGAAAACACATGGACCCCAATTGATCATTATTAATTACCTATGTTGATGTTAGTATTATAATTAATCTTCATATTATTATTTATATTTCTTATTTCTTTATACATGTATGGACAAAAATTTATTGGGAGGAAATTAAAGAACATAAAGTTATACTTTGCAAGGTATTTCCTTTTGATCAATCCTATAATAGATTATTGTTTTCTTTATTAGAATATTGTATTTATTTTGAAATTTTTACAATATATTTTACTAAAATAGAGATTGAAATTGTTTAAAGTGATATTTTAACTACAATGACAACTAGGTACAAATTATATATTGGTGGAAAGGTTAATAATAAACCAATACCATTATAAACCAATTGTATCTACAATTTTTTGGAATTATATCATTTCAATACATAAAGAATAATTTTTTTATATAATTTCTTATTGATATTAATTTACTGATATTAATATGAACTTTTTTCATTTATAATACTTTCTAAATAAAAATAAATGTATTCATTAAATAATAATCGTAATGTAAATTCATATTTCTTGTATTGTAAATAAAGGAACCGTTATACAACTCTTAAAAACATCTATAAAGACCATAAAAGTTATTGTGGAATACTAATGAAAATTAATATTTGGGTTATTAATGTTTATATATATATATATATATATTTATTTAAATATAGTTATAAATCAAATCCAACCACTATCTCATACCCTAGAATTATAGTGTAGCTAAAGGATTGTGTAAAAAGGAATGACCCAACCTGTAGATGAATGTGGTGAAAACATTTGGCTTGAATGTTCATGTATGAATGATTAGATATTTTTTGATACTTAATATTTTAAAAAATATAGAAATAATTTTTCTTTATCTATTCAATCTAAAGGACTTTTCATCTACCAAATATGAAAAAGATCTTCTTTTAGTGGATGTGGATATTTTTGACCAAAAAAATTGGTTAGTGTGGTAGGAATGAGAGCCTTTCCCCGATAAAATATTTAAAATTAAAAACAAGAATTAAAATAATTAATAATTCTAGGAGTAACAACGAATGGTTATGAAATCATATTATATTATTTTTTTCTGATAAAAGTTCTACTGAAATTAATTGATGGGAAAAAAATTTTAAATGAACCACCACATCCATAATAGTTGGAACAAACACTAAAATATGTTATTACACAAATATGTATAACAATTTAGTTAAAATATTGATTTTTTCTGGGTATTCAAATATTTTTGTTTTGAAATAGCACTAATTATTTAATTGTTTGATTATTTTAATCGATGAATTTTTTTTCCACTTATAATTATCAAAACCCACGAACAATATTACTTATAGATGATTATATTAGAGTATTAAATATATAAAAAATCTTTGTAAAACATTAGGAGTCAATCATGAAATATTAGGGATCTATATAGATCAAGATCCACCTGATGGCCTACTTATTCCAAATATTTTTGTTCATGGTTGAATAACAAAATATTTTATTTAAATAAAAAATTTATGGATGTTCAGACTTATTAACACCCCGGGTTAGATAGGGATTAGTCATTTTCTAGATATTTCCATTCCCATAATCTATTATGATAAATCGAAATATTGAAAACTATTTTACATCACTATAAAGGATTAATGAAACATCTATATTATTGATGTTAAAGGATAAACTGTAGAATCAAGAATAAAAAATGTGGTCCATTTTTATGTGGTTACCTAAAGGAAACATATATAATAATTACATTATTTCACATTAATATTGATAAAATCACATTATAAATCATACCCTAAAACCTAATTGTTTCATTTTTTACTGATTATGTATTACCAAAATTTTTTTTTAAAATATTCCCAATATATTCCAGAATTATTCTTTTCACAGGATTCCCTTTAACACATATAATATATAGAAATATTTTAAATAACATAGGGAATGATAATTGAACAAAGTGGTGATCTTATATTATATATAATCATAAAAATATAAAATAAAATATGAAAACCATATGCAATAATAATATGAGTTTGTGGGTTTGAGAATGTAGCCAAGGTCGATGAACATAAAATATGAGAGTCGTACATAATATAAAAATGATAATAAAATCACTAGTCCATGAAAATATATATTTTCATAACGTATGATATTTCACATATAAATGTGAAAATATGAGCTATTAACAAAAACATATATAGAATAACATATTCTTTATGAATATCATGGAGATGTGGTAAACATATAAGAATAGAGAGTCATAAAATTATAAGAAAAGTCATTGATGACCTATAATTTAGTTTTGTGAAAACCCGATCATGGCCCTGAAATTAATTTTTTAGAAAACCCAATCGTACCCCTATGGTTATTTCTGTGCAAATAAATACTATCATACAAAATATTTTGTAACAATACGTAATCATTATCACACATTATCTTAGGAAATATAACAAATTTCCTTATGATATTTAAGGATATTTATTTTTTATCCCCCCTATTTCTTAATGAGAAACTATAAATATGTGTTCCTCATTACTAAGAAAACATTTTTCACTCAATCAATTCATAAATATCATCTGAAAAGTAATATATTTCGAGAAAATATCAACAATATATTATCTTGATCAATATAAATAGTGCAAGTTGTTGATATCCAAAGATAATATCCTCAATGAATCATAATAATGATTAATATATATTTAAATTGAAGTAAATCACATAATTATCTAACTAGGGAAATTTATTCTAAATTATGAATGAATGTATTTTAATTTTTATATAATTTATTTTTGAACGGTGAAATCATTTTTTAAAATAATAGGAATAATGAATTTTATAAAAAAAAATCATTGAAGCTAGTCCCTATAAAGGTATATTATTACACTATCTGGTAAATAAATTCATATTTAGAACACTAAAATGAAGATTCATTTGAAGCATTATTTAATGTGAAAAAATTGGGAAGACTGAAATTAAATGAAATTATTAATAGAAGTAATATTCTATGTATAATTACATTCACACATAAAAAATAATAATATATCATAATATTATTTATATAAACATTCATTTTGTAATATAAATTTTATTTAAATAGATGATAAATATTCGTATCCCAAAAAAGGTATAAGGAGAACTCCAATTACAAATATTATTTTTGTATGATTTGGATCCAAATGGAGATGAAATAGGAATAATTCAGGTAAAATAATGAAATAAATAGAGGATAAAAAATAGATTTGGTTTAAGAGATAATGAATAAGAATTTTCCCTTGAAGTAAATTAGTGAAAAAAATATCTATATTTGAAAATGCCATTGGAAATTATTCTCTTACCATTAATCCTAACATCCGGTAAAAATAATTAAAATATCATATAATAATATTAGTAATATTAATAACTTGATAGAAAACATTATTCATTACTATTAACATATAAAATTATTCATTACACATATATTCCTTATCTGTTGTTTTTTACAAAATTATATATTAGTAATAAAGTGTATTTCATTCAAGATTCATAATATTGATATAAACCATTTTCCCTTGTCGTAATGTTCATCATTTAATTATTAATCAATGGTTTTTAATAAACTGTTTTACAATGATTTACCTATTATTATTATAATAAATGATAATGGAATTTATGAAAACATTTGTTTGGGTAGTGTAATAATAATAATAAGTTAATATTTGTCATTTTTTTCTCAATTACAGTTCCATAAACATATTAATAACATAAAAAAATATTTACTGTAATATATTTCCTAAATTAATGTGATGAATCTAGTCAATATTGGAAATAATTAATTTTGCATATCCTCATAGATATAGGCTACTAAACCAACCCAAACATGAATAGGTTATACTAATAAATGAGTAAGTGTATTGATTTAAAAAATAATATTTCCTTTACAAATTAGAATAATTAGGTTACAATATAAAATTTTTAATACTCAATGATATTTATAAATAGTGAATATCAAAATTTAATTGAAAAAATGGTAGAGCACTATGTACTTTGATGAATTCTCTAATTCTCCATACATGTACAAACAAGATGAAGGATTTTGGGAATCTTATTAGAATTATAAGACATAAAATTTTTAATATTTGTTACGAAGAAGAAAATTTAGTTAATTTTAATGTCATAATTTTTTTGGAATTATTTGGGTTGGGTATAGGATTGGTCAAGTATAGATGAGGTTTTATGGGTATTTCTGAAAATATTTATTCATCAATGTGTACGTTTTTTATTTTAAAATTAATGTGGATACAAAATGAAACATAAATGGTATGGGATATTATAAACTAATTAATAAAATTTACTCATATGTATTCATGGTATTTTAACAAATTACGTCTTTTTTTAACACCTTTTCCCAGATTTTACTATTACTTTTGTTAGTTAATTTTTACCTTATTAACTCATTTTTATACAAAAAATTTAAATAGAAATCCTAAAATAATTTTGATGTGAAAATTATAAATTTGGTATCCATTAAATATAATTCAATTTATAAATAGTGGTAAATTAAATTTATTTAAAAATAAAATATATATATATATATTGAAAAATATAGTTTTATAATAACTGAATTAAGTATTTACCATTGTTATATTTATTTAATTTTAATTATCTTTTAAATAGGTGATATAATATTTTTCTATTAAAAAAATATCAAATTTTTTTATTTAAATGTGAAAATTAAAAAAATTATAGTTAAAATATAATACATCGAAAGAAATTCATTTAAAATTATTTTTTTGATTTTACATAATATTAATATTGTCATATTAGAAATAACTATTATAACTCATTCAATTGAATTTTATTAATACGTTGGTTATTAACTGATTATTTTAATTCTAGAAATGCATATGCTCATTTTCTGATTTCAAAAATAAAATTAATATGTAGCATATAAAAAATATTTTTTTTTCATTTAAATTTTATTAATAAAAATTTTACTACATAAATACAACTACTAGATTCATTTATACTCATCATTGAATCTTTTGATGACGATATTTCCATTGACCATATTTCCATTGACAATATTTCAATTGACCATATTTACAATAGAGATATTTCTTTTAAAATATAGACATAAAAATTTCATTTGAATCATTAACCTCAATCATTTAATTCTCTATTAATGTGTATATTATATTTAGATTTCTCATCCATATTTCCATACATTCATCATTGTTGATGATCTTCATGTCAAACCTCAAGGATAATGATTTTATATTTTAATTTTTTTTTACATGTAGATTTATCGAACTTCTTATTTTCATAATAGTACATCATTTTTTATTCCAATAATTTATAATTGTTTGTCTTAAATTTGTAATTTTTTCCCTTGATACATTGTATCATGGTTTATTTTATATTGGTGTGATTTTTGAAACAAGTTATTCTATATATTATTTATTTAAATTAATATTCATATTATAATTATATTGGGTTACATTTTTCCACCAATAAGAATATTTCTTAATTTGATATTCATTTTGATAGATAAAAAATGAGTGCACCAATATTTCGATAATTCTTTGTGTTCCCATCATTATTCTTCGAAATTATGATCCATCTTATATCATTAACTAGATGAATTGATTAGATTTGTAGAAAATTATATATATTATCCATGTTTTCATCAGGTTGTTACTTATAAAAGATACCATGTTCCAATTTTCCTATATCTAAGATCAATACATGTGAAGGGTCAGTTATATACATACTAAAAAGTTAATATTTGGAAAACATCATTCCCCTAACAGTGGTTTGGTGTTGGTTCAAGTTGATAAGATATTGTCCCCAAATAAACGAATTCATTTAAAATGATATTCTATATTGGGATAAATTGTCCACTCTTACAACATCCCAGACCCTATAAAACTATGATATTCAAACAAATATCATCTCTCCATCTACAAAATCCAAATCATTTCGATGATTTTCTGTGTTTCTCTTTCAAAAACATTATGTTTTTTTAATTTTATCCTTAATGTTTTGAACCTCCTCAATCATATCATGGGAATGATCAAGATGGATCCATTTATTATCTCAACTTCAATCCCAACTTGTTTGAGTCAAGCCCATCTTCTAAAAATGATTTTCATTTTCATCTTTGTGAATGATTTTATGGAAACATTTATTATTTAATAACTCTACTTGGGGATGTCTTCAATCATTTTTTCCATTGAAAAACATTGATTAGGATCAAAATATATCTTATAATATTTGAATAACCATTTCAAATTTACCATCATTCTAGTTATGATGTGCAATGTTGAACCATATGACTTTATACAATTCTTATTGGCGACTTATCCATAACCATGAAGTAAAAATATAATCTCTTTTATAAACAATTCAATGTGGTACACCATATAATCATATCATTTATTTTAGGTATTTCCTTTTAGCATGATCGTAAATGAAATATTCAAAAATATATATAAAATATCATGACATATTAATTATATAAATGATAAACATAATTGAATTATGAACATTAGTGGTGTTATAATTACATGTAATTAAATCCAATGAGGTGTTCTATCATATCTATACAGGTATGTGTAATATTTAATTCAACCTATTATATATATAATTATTAATCCTTTCGCTACAAGAAATAAAATTATATAGATAAATATTGTTCAATCTATCACTTCCTTTTTCGTAGAACAAATGATATTTGATATATCAATATATATTATTGTATTTAGGAATAATAGTGAATGATGCTCTTTGGGTATCATCGAAGAATTAATTATTTGACTCCATTACTGATAGAAAACATATTCATTTCCAAAATCATAAAATCTCATTACTGTTAATATTTTAATATATAATAATATATACATTATTATATAACTACATATCATATTTTTTTAACCATTAATAGTTACATGAATGGATGGCTAAGTAGTCATTTCATAATGATAGGATTTATCTCCATCCATTTTGATTTCAATGTCCATCCTTTGGAAATTCTGGATTATTGTGTCTCTTAAAACCCTCATTATGGATATGAAATAACAATCATTCCTTCTCTAGTAATTAGTTACATTGATTCCTTACACATTGTGGGTATTTTTTGTGATCATTGTTATTTATGAACTGTAAAAATCCAATTAAGCACTTGGTCAAAAAATTCTATGTGAATATATACATTAAGATATTCTTAGTAGTATATTTATCCCATTTAATAATATAGAGATAATTCATCTAGATAATAAATTTAAATATCACCACTAAAGGCTCTAAATCATGGGTTATGTAATTTGTCTCAAAAATCATTAATACACACGATTATCATCATATTATAATGTATTTCCACATTAAGGTACATATAAATTCCTTATTTGAGGTATATTTAATACCAAAATCCCTTTTATCAGATAGGGTATTGTGAGTACATATGAAATGACTGATCCACACATAGTCACCTTGAAATTCACATCACATCCATCTATATTGAGAAACTTGATTCAATTTCACGTTAACATGATTAATGGACCTTATGAGAAAGAAAAACTTCTCACAAATCATAAATATTATTGTAGTCTTATAATACAATGGAAAACAATTATCAATTTTTTAGGACACGATTCAATTACTACTTTAATTAAAGGATATATAAATAGACCCACACTTATAACTACATAACCCAATAATGATACATTCTAACTATTCACATATGATAACTTTTGAAAATAGTTTCTCCACACTCAAAGCCTTAAAAGAAATCATGAAATTATCAAAATAATATTCAAAAAACTTTGGATATATGCTAAATTTATAAATAATGACTACCAAAAAATGATTGAGGTAATAAGTATTGTTAATGTTCATCACATACAAGAATATGATGAGGGGATTTATAACTCAAATTTTTTTCACAATGTCTTCATAATTTTTTTATACTTTTTCAAAGTCTTTGACTGGTCTATCATTCCATTTCACCTAGAATTAAGAATATCTTGATCGATGTTCAATCATTGAGTTCTATTGATCCCATCTATGTTTATATTATAAATCATCTCTATATGGTACATGATACAAGTCCTTGGAAATGCTTTTTCACTAATGATAATTAATATAAACTCACATTGATAAAAATTTCATTATGAAAAATGTGATAGGTGAACCCTATAATGAAGCAGGGATGTATAAATAACATTTTCTAGTTTATATTAATTTATCTTCATCAATTCATCTATTTCAATGTGCACTATTTAACAGGTACACTTCTATATGGATATAGAATCTAGTATGTGTTCAATTAATAACACAATATGACATTATGATTTAGGATATATAATTTTACAGAATATATTTGTATACATTCAACAAAAAATTGGCACATTTTCATAATTGAGTTCATACCTATTCATTTGAGAAATGTATCCCTCATTATTGGGTACGTAGGCCCATATTAATGAATTTGATTGGAAATAGTTTCCACCTACATACATGAATTAATATTTTAGAATATCATAACATTGGATATGAATTAAAATATCTAAATTTAGATGAATTCCTTCAACTCTATGTATGGTGATCTAATCTATGTAAAATAATGATGTGAATTACACTAATGGAATTTGAAAAATTGTTTAAAGAAACATCTTCAAAAAAAACATGAAGAAATATTCATATACCTTCGATGAAATAATGTCTCCATGTAGGGTTTTCACCAATAATTCAACTACTAGAGTTTTAGGTGGAGAATCAATATTATTTGAAGATACGAATGTTTTGAAAAAAAGTGAATATTGAGAATAAAATAAGCGAATTATATTTATTTAGTGGATAATAAGTTTACCTTTCACAAAGTCATTTTTATATACCACAGTAGTATTAGTTATTGTAAATAATTTTTATTATTAAATTGGACTTAGTGGTCATTTATGACAATAATGATCACTATCCCATAGTTTGGATATTTTTTCCCTAATTCCAATAAATTACTTCATTTCAATCAATTAAGAATTGATGGTGTAATATATGGGACCTTCTTATCCACAATTAGGTTAATTATACTCATTTAATTTATTCTTTAGATTAATTATCAATTACAATATTTAATAAATAAATATATATATATATATAGATACTTTGATGCAATGTCTCATGTGCTTCCATCACCTTTTATGGCATTTTAGTCGATATATTATATTTCCAACATATTAATTATTTAGTATGAATGTAACTTCATTCCCCTTTTCTAATATCTTAATATAATGTATTAATGATGGAATCTAGTTTCTATTTCTTCCACATGTTCACATCAAATGGATTTTTATTACTACCAAATCCTATTGATAACCATACCTTCCAAATATTTGGTTCTCTACAATTATATAAAATTTTGATCATTTTTTAGTATCAAAAATAATATCAATGTTATATAGTGAATGAATAAATATTTAAACTATATTCATGCCAATATATTTATCAAAAAATTTCATCCCATGTAATGCTCTATCCATTTTAGAGAAAATACTTTGAAGAAATCATTTATTGGATATAATAATTTTGAAATCCACCCATTCAATGTAGTATATATAATTTTATTCATTATTATTAAATATTAGGGTTAATTATTGATTCTTGTCACCTTAAAAATAAAAAATAATCAGGGATAATTTATTATTCCCCAACCACTAAAGAAAAAAATATTTTTTTGATTTTATTGATCCATAACTCAGAAATTGGTCGATTAAAATACCTTCTAAAGGAAGATAGAATTTACCATAGAAATGGATCAGTGGTTAATCTAGTACTTTGTGCCTTTTATGTGTTGGTAAGATTCATATTATACTAAATATTTAAGGATTGTTGGTGAGGCATAACCACAATATTTTCCAGTATATATTTCTTTGAGACTTTTCCTCATTTAGATAGTCATTATCATATTTTTTGTTAACATGATCCCACCTAGTTCCATTCATTGACAAAAAACCAAAATGTTTTCTGTGAGTTAAATGTATTAATATTCATGTAAATCAGTTTTTATTATGGAAAACCATTCATACTATGTCATAAAGTATGAAAAATTCAATTCAAGATATGTAATTTTAGGTTAATCAGGAATAATTGTTTGAGAAATGTAGATTTTTTGGGATCTATTTTATTATTCTCCATAACCCAATCAACAATAAATAGATAAACCATACATTTTTACACATTGAGGTATTAATATAACAACATACATAATTATTATATAATTTTACATGAATAATCATAATGTCTAATAATATATCAATCCTCTAGAATATATAGGATAATTTTCCTTCAATATTGGAACAAAAAAAAATATTTTAAAAAATTATGAACATATTTGGTAAACATTATTATAAAATGGTATTCATTTAAACAAACCTTACATAATAATATTCTTCATAACGTTTGAAATAGAAGCGTTAGAAACGGGTAATTTGAGAATCCCGATAATGGTAAACATCAGATGTAATAATTGAGGATCATATGTGAGAATATGATGATCATGTAAGTATGAGAATATAGTTATGGTGTATAAAAATAATATAAAATAGTAACACCCAATGAAACATATGTCATAAAACCATGAGTCATAGATGAAGTCATTTGGAAGAACATAATAGATTTAACATATAAATTCAGAAATGTGTTCCAATAACCATGAGTTGTAGTGTATAATATTTGTATGAGGTATAACTAAGAGATATGTTATATGAATAACAATTTTGAGTCATGTCATTGTGTGAATACCCAACAATAAAAGAATATACAATTGTGAGAATAACCAATCATTCCCACTAATTATCCTACGATAAAACCAAATCTTTCTTACACATTTACATGTGAACAAACCAAATCTCTAGCAGAGATTCATATGTGGGAAAACTCAATCATTACCTCACATTATATCATGAGATATAATAATATAACAAATGAATTTAGGGGAAATATAATTTGGGCTCCCCTGGTATAATGAAAAAATAAACATATTCATGATATATGATAATCAAATAATTATTAATTACATCATTACAAAAATAGCCTATGAAAACAAATGGATATCTTGTAATCTTACATATTAATTATCATAAATCATCAAAATAAGGACTCAAGACTATACAATTAAAGAATATCTCAGTCTAAGTGCATGAAACATTATGAAATGTCTTCTTAGATAAAAAATACATTATAATACCATTAATAAGATTGATTTAAAAATATGATGTAGAATAATTTATTTTTCATATAATTCGTTAATAATGGAGGAAAAATTAAAGGAGATGTATTAAAATTACATTTTTAAATCAATAAAGGGATGGAAAATAAAATTCATTGATAAAATGGGATAGAACATAAAATAAAATTTCATGTTGAAACTGTTAAGAGTGAAAATTATTTTCGCACTTTTATTGATAGAGTAAATGTTGGTGTAAAATAATCATATTTATTATATTAAAATAAGATTGATTTTTGAGGGATTGTAACGGTAATAGAAAAATACATTATATAATAAGAAAAAATATTCAATAATGTCCATAAACCATTATAATAAATATGTTAAATTATTAGAAATATTATTGAAAAAAATTGATATGGCCAACCCCCCTTCTAAATATCTACGTTGTAAAATTTTGAACAAAATGCTGAAGAAATCATAATAAAGAACGTATAATATATAAATATCAATAGAAGTAGAAAAATATGTGGTTTTTTATATAAAGATAACATATTTTCCCCATATATATATATATATCCAAACATAACCAATATCAATTTGAGAAAGTGATTCGAAAATAAACACTTATATTTTCTCTAGACATCCATGAAAGTAATTCATCCTCTAACAATATAAAAATAAAAATCCATATAATAAATGTGAAAACATAATAATACCTAATAAATTTTATTTATATATATTTTAATCATACGTTCCATATATATTAGTTTGTTTTAGTTAATTTTCATCATCTAAAGTTAGTAATATGTATTATTTCTTATGAGTTTGGTAATAGAGTTATAAATCATAAATCATCAATAAATAGTTTATAATTACAACAAATTGTCAAGTAAATTGAATTTTTTAGTTAAAAAAATATGTTAACTTATAATTTTTAAATCATAACACACATCATATTCATTTAATTGAAAATAGAGTTTTTGTTTAAGTTTATATCATTATGCACTATGAATTTCTCGTAATCAAAATTTTCAGGATTATTAAAAAAAATAAAAAATCGTGTGATCTGAAATTATATTCTCTATTATGTAAATCAGTATTATGATAAATATTGTAATGTTAATTAACTCATTACTATATTGAGATAATATTGAGTTCATCAGTATAAGGAATATTATTTGATGATGATATTAGAACTATCTTTGAGCTATTCAAAACATAATAATTTGAGTTCTTTAAAACATCATTTATAAATAGAGTCATTCATTATGAATTAGATATAGATACACTAATTTCAATCAATATTTCCAAATCTTTATAGTCATTTTCTAATATTTTTAATGCCTTGTGGATATGAGAGCATTTGATTAGTGTAATATATTTTCATTATGAATGTTTTTATCTAAGACCTATGATTATGTGAGTTTAGGCTTAAAAATCTCTCATTATATCCATTATAATGTCTTTTTACCAATATAATGTCATTAAGGGCTTCAAAAGATATAAATAAGACTATATTTCCAATCATCATGATCAAATACTTATGTGGATCATAAAATAGGACATTGGAACCTATAGGTTGTTGAAGATGACTACTATATACATGTAAATTATATAGATTTTGAGTACTATAGTACACACCCTATGATAGGGTTAAAATTAATTGATACCTTATTGTAATTATAAAGTCATGGATACCCTTGACTAGGTATATATATCAACTATATACATTGGTTTAAGCATTTTGTTTTTATAAACCCCTAAAATGATTATTTGGTTTGCAATCCAATAATAATAATTATTATTTTAATCTTTTATTGCATTCATATTAAAATTTAATTTTTTATACAGGAATTATTAGTTACAGTAATAAAAATTCATTTAACTTTCAGTTCATAATATCCTTCATCAGTGGTTTCTAAAATATCAATTTCTTTTTTTTTAGGTTTTTTACTATATTTCATGATCTCAATTTTTCTACTTCACAAACACACTTCTTACTCTTAAAATTTCTCGAATCATTAATTCAATAACTAATAATAATAATAATTTGGAAAGTAAAAAATTATATGTTACTTTTGTAAAATTAGTTTACCCCCAATTCTATTTCCACATCCCATCCCACAATAGGGCATTATTATTTATTAGAAATTATATATAAATTAATCCTAATAACCATAGATAATATTTCCCTTGAAAAGTGACAATACGATTAATATAAAAACTTTGTTTTGATAAATCTAACTTACATATAAAAAGGAAGTGATGGTGTCAATGTATAGGATCATTCCCTATAAAGCCCAATTATTAGAGATTCCACGGGAGAAATCATATCAATGATTTTTCATTGATAATTCCCAAGATAAGATCCTATAATTAATTAATATGTAAAACCATTTATGGGAGAATTTCCAACTTATGGAGATTACAACTTATATTAGGTATGCCACCCCCCTCCCCACACAATGAAATTTTCACCATCACAAACCATAACCTTTGGGACTATTTTTGTGTAACAAAGGGATATATATAAAGACACAAATAATATTCAAACATATATTATATAGAATAATGATAATATTTTATTCCTATTGTTGTAAATATATAAAATATTTTTTTACATGATAGAACAAAAATTTCATTTTTATGTAATTTATAATTTCTATTATGAAAATCATTTTTTTTGTATTTATAAATTTTAATAATAAATACGATTTTAATAAAATAATTGAATTAAATTATATTTACTAAATATTAATGATAATATAGTTTCTATGAAGTCTAATTCATCTTTTTATAAGGGTTCAAAAATTTATGTTGTAAAAAAAAACAATTATACCATAATAAATATTGAATCTTTCTTTAAATGTTAAAATTCACATATTTATAAAAAATTGATAAAAAAAATTTCTTTTTTGGGAATCATGACATAAAAATTATCCAACAATTAATTACTCATAATGCTTTTCAGACAATCAAATTTTTGTGTATAAATTAAATATGGTGTAAATATACCATGTATATTATTACAATATAATGACCAAAAAAGTGACATAATAAATTCTATAAGTGGTAACCAAGAAAATATAAACATTTCCCATTTATGATAATTTTATTTTTTGGTTATTTTATAAATTTTATAAACCCATTATGAATCAACCAAAACATTTGTTATATTTTATGTTTTTAAAGTGAATTATTTCTAGAAATGACTCACTTCCAAATAACCAAAGCTAATATTTAAATTATTTCAGCCCATGGATGTATAAAATAATTTTATTCGCTCCTGTTTTTACAGACCTTGGGGAAAAACTAGAAATGTTTTGTGGTTTTGATGAATATATAATATGGAGTCAAAAACCTGGTTTTGAGTGTCAATAATGAAATTCCCATTATCTTCCTATAAAAACCCCTCTATCTTCACATCCAGTTTCGTTATAGACCATAGAGAACATCCTTACTCCTCCCTTTTCTACCTATAGTCCTCCAATGGTGCCCAAATCACTTATGAAGCTCCATTAAATATTTTGGAATCACCCTCTCAATTTAATAGATCCTTTACTTCTCATCTTTGTTAAAGTAGCTCCATCATTTTATGCCTTTCAAATCCAAGTAATCATATTCAGATATGTTTTTAAACATCCCTATTACTATTAATTTTATATTCAAATGTTTAAAGTCCCCTTTACCTCTCATTAAATCATTTAATGAATGTTTATGTACATTAGTTATACTGTAAAAATTTCACTGTGATTTTTAATGCCAAAAAATTATGTTGTTAATATCCACCCCCATTTTCCCTAAAGGGTGTTCACCTATATGTATCAATAGATTAATTAGAGAATTTAGTTTATTTAACCCTAACTCCTTTATTATTGGGTTTCAATTTATTAAATACATAATTATGTTATATGATCTATGTGGAAGATTTATACATCTACATGATATGAAAAGTGGCGGGTACACCCTTATTTATATAACTAGTCAATTAATTTGGTAAATTTTTAGTCTCATGAAAAATTATTTATGAGATTAAGGATTGATCCTAATCCATTATGGTTAATTTTATCTATGTTATAATGTTTTGTAAGTTATCCTTTACCTATTTTCATGATGTCATGTTTAGAGTTGTTGGAACATACCCATGTTTCAATTATGTTATCTTACTGTATCATCCCTTTATATTAATATTTATTATTCTAACCCATATTATTCCTATTCTGATAACTCCTTTTTGTCATGTAAAAAATTTCATCACATAAGTCTATATTTATTATCTTATTGGGATTTGTAGATTATCCCTTTCTTTTGTATGTCCTTAGGTTATCCAATGTAGTCCTAAGAACAAGAGTATATTTTGGGAATTTATAGGATGTTTTCAAAAGTACGGATGTACCACATATTTCTAATTTATATTATAATGTAACTAATTGATCATAAAAAATATATACATTCAGAATTCTATTTTTTAAAATGTGTTTTCATATGTAATGGATCATGAATTAATGTGTAATAGAGACAAAGGTTTCCATGGTGAGTATAAATGGAATTTTAGTCATTTTGGGAATAAAATTACAAAACACTAGAGTAATGCTTAGATATTAGTATAACCCCAAGAAGCTATCCATTTTTTTAATTTATAGAGTAAGAGGTTTCTAGGAAAATACATCCTTGTGTGGATAAATAAATAGGATGTGGCTCTGGAAGATATATATACAGGGGTAATATCTAAAGACACTATATTGAGTTAGACTTGATCTGGATGTGGTGAACAAGATGGAGCCTTTTTGGTAACCAATTTTAAAAATCCCAGGGGCTATTCCATTAAAAATTCACAAGATCATTAAAAACCACTACAAAGGAAAATAATATTAGAATAAGATGAAATGTTTTCATATAGATCACAGAAAACGTATATTGATTCTTAGAAATTAATATGTTATTAAAATAAAATTCTTTTATAAGTTATCCATCTTATATTACCGGATTCCTATTTATGATTTCACTTGTGTAAAATTAGGCATCCCATATTTTCCTTTCATTATAGCCAATGGATGTAAAATGGAGGTACTGAGTAAAAAACCAATGTGAAGGGAAATTTGATCACTACTCAAATTCAATGCCCAAACCTATGGAAATACGAATCATGAAAATTTGGTATGTACTCTCTCAATTAACTCAGGATCTGAATAGAAACATAAACCAAGCGGAACAACCAAACCCCACAATGAATGAAAAAGAAATAATTGATTTTCTTATGAATTAGAGGCCTCTAACATTCAATGGATCATCCAATTACATAATCATGGATCAAAGGATAAACTCCATTACTGAATATCACTTTCATCCATAAATAGTGCAAGAAAGATAATTTCATACTTATTTTTATCATATTGATGGAACTTTTGTTTAGTGGTTGACATTTATCAGGAATACAAAGACTAAGGAAGAGATCAATGTGATTGTGTGGAAGAGAATCAAGATAATTTTTTTTCTAAAAAATACTATCCTCACACTCTCTGAAAAATTAAGGGAAGTAACTTCCGTTCCCTAATGAAAATAAAATATTAATCCATTGGGATGTATAAGTAAAAATTCACAAGACATGCAAAGTACACATTCATCTTTTTCAATACACTAAAAATAAATTTTGATCACTTCTTTGGTGGGAAAAAACAAATCCTATGAAGACCCCTACATATCTGATACATTAATAGATATTTGGAAGTTTTTCAATGTTCCTACAAACTATAAATGGATAACAATTAATCTAAAGGGTATCATGGGGATATGAAATGGGAGGAAGATTTTAAGCCTCGAAATTTTTTAGAGAAATATAATTATTCAATGAAATTTCAACATACCACTTGTTAAAAGTGCAGAATGTGGAAAAATATAAATTTACTAAAGTGGTGATAAATTCATTAGGTTCGGGAATGAAGGGAACCTAGTGAGTGATTTCCTGTGGGAGAAACCTAAAAATGTATTGGAATATAGGAATCCTCATTTTAACAACCAACATATATTCCAATATTCCAACTGAAGGTAATAAGGGAACATTGAAACCCAATTCGCTCTGAAAATGGTGGTTAGATACATTCATCACCAAAAACCTCCATGGTAGAATTGGAGAGATTATGATTTTAAAAAAAATAATGTGGATCCCAACAACCTAGTGGTAAACGATACACTATTTACTCATTAAATAATAGTGAATATACTTTTTGATTCTAGTTATATGTATTCCTTCATGTCAAAAAATTCTTTTAGAGCTATTCACATACCCTAAAAAATAATATATGTTGCATAATGAATGAAAATGAAATATGATGAAACTATTTCTTCCTTCAAATAAAAAACATCTCAATTATAATTTTTGGGATGAACCACTTAGAGGTAATTGTGATACACCCTTTAGTGAAATTTGATTCAATTATGTGTATGGATTGTCTTTCCACATATAGCGTGAACATAAATTATTACGATAAAGAAATCACACTTCATATCATGAAATATCCTAAGAAAATTTATAAGTTCATGGTTAAGGATGAATTATTTTTATCACCAATATCTTATGTCTTGATATTATTTATAGATGAGAAATCGTATTGACATAAAATTATTGACAGTAAGGAATATATCACCATTAGGACATTCACATTATTATGGAAGATGCTGACCTGTTTCATAATGAGTTTCTTGGTCTACCTCCTCATAGAGAGGTTGAATTTTTAGTCGATATTATACATAGAGATTTCCAATATCCAACTCTCTAAAGAGAAAAAGTAGAACATGAGGAACTAAAGGAAAAATGTATGATAATCTAGATAAATGGTTCATAGATCCATGCGCATCCCAATGGGTTGTACCAATCCTCTTTCTAAAGAAGAATGATTGGCAAATTCACCCTTTCAATGACTATAGTGAGCTCAAAAAGGTGATGATAAAGAACATGTATCCTCTACCTCTGATTTATGATTTGTTCAATCATATAAGTGGATCCTTAGACATATCCAAGGTGGATCATTAGATATGATATTATTATGTATCGATGATGATGGTGGACATACAAATGATTTGTTTTTATTCAACATACAAGAACTAAGTGTTCATAAGAATGTCATTTAGACTCACGAACCATCCCAAAATATTCATGAAGTTTATTAATAGAGTATTTTGATATTACATTAATAAATTTTCCATAGAATTTATAGATGATATTCTAATATACTAAAAAATCAAGAAGGAGAATGGGGTGAATCTGATCAATATTTCAAATACATTATAAAAGCAGAATAATTATGGGATGTGTTGAAAATATGAGTTCTTGATGAAAAAATTATCATTTTGGGGGTATGTTATCACAAGAAATTAGTTTTGTGTGGAGCCTTTAATGAAAAAAAGAGCATATGGATTGTCAGGAAAAGCATCGAGTGCGTATATTCATTTTTTCGGAAGACTGGATCAATATTATTGTATATTTGTGATGAATTTCTCACAATTATAAAAAAATTAAAAAAATGAAAAAAGAAGGGATTAATTATTGTTAAGGATAATGAATTTGAATATATAATCAATTTGTTTTAAAAGAGGCTTATCAATACAATTGTACGTACGCAACCCGTAAGAAGAGATCCTCTTTTTGTATACAACAATGCTTTAATGAAGGAATTGGGTTTTTAACTAATAAATAATGATAAATTGATTTCATTTTCCTCATGAAAATTGAAATTTAATTAATAAAACAACCAAACAAATCATATAATTTTGTTCATAGTAATAATTTCATTGAAAATATATCATTATTATCTTTTTTGGGAGAATTTCGAAATATATATGAATCATAAGAGTCTCTATGACAACCCTGCTTTTTATTACAACTTAAACATGCTTTATTACATAAAACTTCACTTGATACAACAAAGAAGATCGAGAGGTTTAGTGTCTTTGGGGCTTAGGATCATTACATAAAAACATTAAACATGAAATACAACATCCTTATTGAAAACTTCCTTTACATGACCACTACATTCCTTCGTACTTAGCATTGCATGGGATAACCTGAGGACATGCATAAAAAAAGGGTGAGCTATAAAGCCCAGTAAGGGAGTACATAATGAATAACATGAGGAGTACAATACATGTTAGGCAATAGGCATATCAATAGAGCATAAGAGAGACATGAACATAAAGGCATGATAAAGCATGATAATCATAACATGGAAATGTGGCAACAACACTTAACATTGAATTAGCATGAGCCAAGGCTCATTGCACATGGAGCATGAGTAAACCCTCATTGCACTTGAAGCACGAGTAAACCCTCGTTGCACTTGATTTAGCATGAGTCAACACTCATTGCACATGACGTATCATGATACTATACTTTACCCAATGCATTGGAGCGCTATCAGGGCGCACCCTTCTTAAACATTTCATTTCATGCATAAGTGTGCCACATGGATCATAAAACATGGATTCATAAAACATAATCATTTATTCCACGATAAAGGAATGTGGAATTCAAACATGAAACTTTACAATCAATACGTATATGTGCATAAAGGTGAATACCCTTGATGGAGAAATGGGCATGGTATTCACTACACAAAGACATTGGCTTAGAAAATTGGTGCGATTTCGGCAGCATAACGGCGTGACATAAGAATTCATAAAAAAGGTTGATGAGAGAGAAAGGGGTTCCTCATCATATTTACATGTAATGGACAGTAAGGGGATCATATATATACATTTCCTAACAATAGAAATGGAATTTAGATTCATGATACAAAAGTATTGCTTGAATATAAAAGAGGAGAAAAAGGTTCCTTTCGGAATTTCGGCATAGTAACGGGTGTACAAGGGAGGCATTTAATGAGAGAGAAAGGGGTCTCCCATCATTCAAACTATAAAAGGGCAGTATTGGAGAGGTGCGAAACCATACCCCAACATTCAGAAATGAAATTAAAAGGGCAATACAACTTAAAGAAAATTGACAAAAAATGAGAAAGGAAGAAAAAACCCTTACTTGGAAGTGTGCTTCCAAAGGCTAGAGAGAGGCTTGTGAGAGGCTTCTTGGGAGCTTGGGGAACCTTGAGAGGATTCTAGAGAGAGTAGGGCAGAGTTTGGACGATCTTCAAGGGCTTTGGATGAGGAGGAAGTGGGAGCTTGGGTGGGTTTATATAGGAAAGGTGAGAGAATTCTTTATTATTTAGGTTTGGGACCCCTTATATTAAAATAATCCAAACCACAAACCATCCCATGGTATTTGCCCATGGTTTCTGGAAAAGGAAAGAGGGAAACAATATTTTACAAGGCCAAGGTCCGAACTTATTAAAAAATTAGGGTTGCTTATGTGGAGGTGAGTCACACTCCCATGGAAATTAATTTAAAAAGGCAATGTGTTGAATAAGTCTTGAGGGCTCCATTAATGCTTTGAAAAGTGAGTCAAACAAACCCAAAACCTCATTATTTTATTGATAAAACACATATTGGCCGAACATAAGGATTATGGTATTTTATTACATCACCATTGGGTCATTATGATGTCATAAAACACATTATATATTTAAATGGTATTTAATTTTTACCCAAAAATTTGACTGTCTCAGAAAATTATGAAAAATTCACCGTTGGATAATTTCGACGTCCTGATTCCAAAAATAATATTTATTTTATCTAAATAATTTTCTATATATGTGAATTTTCACTTTTAAAATAAAAACCGACATTTATAAAAAATTCACGGGTTTTGACAGAAATGGATTTCAAACCTTAATAAAAATTTTAATTGCATTCATAAAATTATAAGATCATTTATATTTAATAAAAATTAATTTAATATTAATAATAATATTTTAATAAAATATTATTTAATTCAAAAATCCTTTAATTTAATAAAATATAATTCTTAATTAAATAATAACTAAAAACATCATTTGTACTTTAAAAACTAATTACAATGCATCAAAAATGACTAGAAATTATATTCATTATTATATACAAAAATAATGTACATGAACATGGTGCTACTTATTTGTTACATAACCCCTTAAAATAGCCGCATAAGACCTAAGGGTAAGGTGTGCGATGGTGACAGACTCTTGGGGTTGCTCGGATAACATCGCTCGAGTGGTAATCTCTATCAACTTCCATTTTTCCCGTAGACGATCACGTTCGAGCTTGACTTGATGAAGCTCAGCTTGGGCTTGGTCAAGGGCAAAGCCCAAAGACGCCACCTCCTTTCCGAGCTCCGACAAATGGGCTTCGTAAGGGGCAATTCTACTGGATGAGGCCATCGCTTCCTTTGTCTGAGTAGAAAATTGGTTCGTTAAAGCCTTATATTTAAACTACCCAGATGATCACTGTTCAACGACTATAAAAGTAACGGTCACAAATCTTAACGTTAAACTAAAGAAGTTGACATCATATAAAAACATAAAGAAACATTTAACTGGATCAAGAGGGATTTTCCATTAATGAAATTTTGGGTCGTTACAACATTCCCCCCTTAAGAAATTTCGCCCTCGAAATTTTCCTTTTCCCACACTTAAACAAATGTGGGTAACTTAGCTTCATCATATCTTCCGACTCCCAAGTTGCTTCTTCAAACTTGTGGTTTCTCCACAACACCTTGACGAGGGGCATTGTCTTATTTCGTAGAACTTTTTCTCTACGATCTAAGATCTTCACTGGTTGCTCCTCATAAGAAAGATCGTCTTCTAATTGTACCACCTCAGAAGAGAGTACATGTGAAGGGTCTGGTATGTACTTCCTTAAGAGGGATACATGGAAGACATCATGCACCTTGGCCATAGTAGGTGGAAGTGCTAGTCGATAGGCCACAGCCCCAACACGATCAAGAATCTCGAAGGGGCCGATGTACCTTGGACTTAACTTCCCTTTCTTTCCAAACCTCATGACCTTCTTCCACGGAGATATGCGTAAAAACACCATGTCTCCGACTTTAAATTCAAGGTCTCGTCGACGATTATCTGCATAACTCTTCTGTCGACTTTGGGCTGCCTTGATATGCTGCTGAATGGTTTTCACCTTCTCCACCATTTCTTCGACCATTTCTGGTCCAAGCAGCTTACGTTCACCGACCTCATCCCAACATGCCGGTGTTCTACACCTTTTCCCATACAGGGCTTCATATGGTGCCATTTGGATGCTCGAGTGGAAACTATTATTATAAGAGAACTCAACTAGAGGAAGATGTTGATCCCATCCTCCTTTAAAGTCCATTGAGCACGCTCTCAACATATCCTCAAGTGTTTGGATAGTCCGCTCGGATTGGCCATCAGTTTGAGGATGATAGGCCGTACTGAAGTTCAGTTCAGTATTCAGAGCATGTTGAAGACTCTTCCAAAACTTAGAGGTAAATCTTGGATCTCGGTCAGACACAATAGATAGTGGTACTCCATGCAACCGTACCACTTCCCTGATATATATCCGTGCCAGTTGATCCAAAGAGAAGTCCTCTCGAATAGCAATGAAGTGTGCAGTCTTTGTAAGACGATCCACAATAACCCAGATTGCATTGTTGCTTTTTGATGTCCTTGGAAGTCCAGTGACGAAGTCCATGGTGATGTTCTCCCATTTCCATTCTGGTATGGGCAATGGTTGCATCATCCCCTTAGACTTCTGCCTCTCTGCCTTCACTTTCTGACACACCAGGCACTTTGATGTATATTCAGCGATCTCCTTCTTCATATTATCCCACCAAAAGTTTTCTCGGAGATCTCGATACATCTTTGTGCTCCCTGGGTGAATAGAGAAATTTGAACTATGTGCATCATCCAAAAGTTCCTTCTTCAGCTCCGAACTTGATGGGACACATAGTCTTTTCCCAAACCGCACAATTCCTTCTTCATTAACATTAAACTCTGAGGATTTTCCCTTTTTGATAGCTTCCACTTTTTCTTGGATTCTCACATCATCCTTTTGAGCATCCTTTAACCTTTCCAAAAGAGATGGTTGAGCAATCATTTGTGAAAGGATTGATGATGTTCCCTTCTTTATGATTCCCACGTCCATCTTCATCAAGTCTAAGAAGATTGGATCCTTCTCAATTCTCATCATTGATAGAATTGCTGGATCCTTTCTACTTAGGGCATCCGCCACCTTGTTCGCCTTCCCAGGGTGGTAATGTATTGAACAGTCATAATCCTTGATGAGCTCTATCCATCTTCTCTGGCGCATATTAAGCTCTTTCTGTGTGAATATATATTTAAGACTCTTGTGGTCAGTATATATCTCACATTTCTCCCCATAGAGATAATGCCTCCAGATCTTCAAGGCGAAGATCACCGCCGCCAACTCCAGATCATGCTTTGGATAGTTTCGCTCATGGATTTTCAACTGTCTTGAGGCATAGGATATCACTTTATCATTCTGCATCAGCACACATCCTAAGCCCTTCTTTGAAGCATCACTGAATACCACAAAAAGCTCCCCACTTGTGGGTAAAGTGAGCACAGGTGCAGTGATAAGCCTCCTTTTCAACTCCTTGAAGCTTTCTTCGCATTCATCACTACAAGCAAACTTTACTCCCTTTCGAGTTAGCTTGGTAAGAGGGTTGGACAATCGTGAGAAGTTTCTCACAAATCGTCGATAATATCCAGCTAACCCCAAGAAGCTACGGATATCAGTTACCGATGTTGGCCTCGGCCATCCCTCAATCGCATCTGTTTTGGAGGGGTCCACAGATATCCCATTGCTTGTGATGATATGTCCCAAGAATGAGACCTCCTTCAACCAGAACTCACACTTGCTGTACTTGGCATAGAGCTTCTCCTTGCGCAAAGTCTCCAGTACAGTTCTTAAATTCTCCTCATGGTCCTCCTTGGTTTTGGAGTATATCAGAATATCATCTATAAAGACTACCACAAATTTATCTAGGTAATCTCTAAAGACTCTATTCATCAAGTCCATGAATATTGCTGGAGCATTGGTGAGTCCAAAAGGCATTACTATGAATTCATAGTGCCCGTACCTTGTACGAAAAGCAGTCTTGGGGATATCTTCCTTCTTCACCCTTACTTGATAATATCCCGACCGCATGTCGACCTTGGAGAAGTATTGAGCTCCACGCAGCTGATCAAACAAGTCATCGATTCTTGGGAGAGGATACTTGTTCTTTATCGTGATTTTGTTAAGTTCACGATAATCGATGCAAAGCCGCATTGACCCATCCTTCTTCTTGACGAAGAGGACTGGTGCACCCCATGGTGATGCACTTGGGCGTATAAACCCTTTATCCAGATTCTCCTGTAGTTTTTTCTTCAGCTCTTCAAGCTCAACAACAGCCATTCTATATGGAGTCTTGGATATTGGTAGCGCCCCAGGTATAAGTTCAATTGAGAACTCAACATCTCTTCTTGGAGGAAGACCAGGACGTTCCTCGGGAAATACTTCAGCGAATTCCCTCACAATAGGCATTTCTTCAAGGGTGGTTTCTTCCTTGGATTCAATCATCTGAGCCAGATATGCGTGCTCATAAGGCAGTAATATCCATGCTTGAGATGATGGAGATAAAGGAGATTCATCTTCCTCCTGACACTTGTAAAGAATCGGGGGTCGATTCTCCATATGGAGTGTGATTTCCCTCTCCCGACAATTTATGTTGGCTCTATATAAGGAAAGCCAATCCATGCCAAGAATTGCATCAAATTCCACCAAAGGGAGTATGACGAGGTTCGCCGGGAAATTCAATCCACAGATTATAACAGGGGAGGACTTATACTCATGGGATGCAATGATTGCCCCATTTGCTGTACTCACCGACATCTTTACTTCCATGACTTGTGGTGGTGCAGGGATTATTCTACTAAACTTTTGAGATATAAAAGAATGCGTAGAACCTGAATCAAAAAGTACGTTCGCTATTCTTGAATGAATAACTAGCGTACCTGTCACCACTTCGTTGTCGGGGTTCACTTCGGTAGAAGTGATGGCAAAAGCTCTTCCTTGCTGTCTTGGAGGTTGTTGATTGCCTCCGATAACCCTTGGATTAGGGCACTGATTCGCAAAATGACCCGGTTCTTTGCATTTGAAGCATTGAACAACGCGTTGAGGTTCGAACGGAGCGTTCCTCCCCTCCGTCGCAGCCGCGGGTCCTTCTTGCTGACAGTTAACAGCTAGGTGCCCTTCTCTTCCACACTTGAAGCATTTTCTTGTCCCCCTATGGCAATTTCCAGGGTGCTTCTTTCCACACTTTTGGCAAGTGGGGTGCTGGAATTTCTTAGCGCCGTTGGATTTATCCATCGGACCACCAGCATTGAAGTCCAACTTCCGCTTCTTGTCCCCATGATACCCCTGTGATTCTCCGATCTCCATTTCAACCTTAAGGGCACATCGGACAATTTCCTCATAGCTGTCGAAGTCACGGATCGCTAATGCTTTCCGCAAGCTAGGCTTCAGCCCACCAAAGAAGCGGTCAACCTTGCATTCGGGGGTAACGACAAAGCCGGAAGCGTATCGTGCAAGCCTTGTGAAGTTTGCCTCGTACGCACCCACGGATTCCTCATCTTTCTGCTTGAGGGAAAGGAAGTCCCTTTCCATCTTAAGACGGAGGGTGCGTGGAAAATATTTATCGAAAAACATCTTCCGGAATACCTTCCATTCCAAAGCCTCGATCTCCTCCTCAGGCTTCGTATTTTTGATCAACGTCCACCATTGATCAGCTTCACCCTCCATACGATATGCCGCCAGGAGAACCTTCTCTTTTTCAGAGCATTGGAGGATGGAGAATATCTTTTCAATGGAGTTGATCCATTGTTCAGCAATCGTGGGATCGGATGATCCACTAAAAGTAGGAGGCCTTTGTCTCATGAAGCTTTCAATAGCGACTTGTTCTTTCTTAGGGGGGGTTGAACGTTCCTCTTGACCAGTGTTTCTATTCAAAACTTGAGTTAGCTGAGAGAGAAGCGTGACAAAGTTCGCGATTCCCGCTCCCATTGGATTGGGCATCTCATTGGTACAATCATCACACTGATCTTCACAACGGTTGTTAGCCCGTGTTCTCCTATTACCGGTCATTGGCTGGAATAAAAGGAAAGTTAGGGGTAACACATAAAGGGTAATCCAAAGACAAAAGTTGATGACTTATAAATAAACTTTAATCTCTTCAACTCATGAGTCTATAGGATTCAACCTAGGCTTTTCATGATCTACCTTCTAACATATATCCTTAGGGGCATTTTTCCCTTAATAAGGGTTCATACTAAGATTGTGAATTTATCAAAACATATCCCCCGGGAGTGTCGTAACCAAGAGTGCAGCAAGGCCCGTTGTCGTGCACCAGTTCCCGTTCGAGTCTAGCTCAAAGCGGTGTTTTCGGGTTTTACCCCTAGGATACATTTGTGCCAGAGCCGCCTCTACCTGCTCGTATCCAGACAGGGATGTATTTGTTTGATAAACCACTTACTTAGTATTTACCAAAACTTAGGGATGTTTTTATTATGCTTAGTCTTGTATCTAAGGCTTTACTAGGGTTTCCTAATCCCAAAAATAACTAAACCTATCCTTTGATACCAACTATGACAACCCTGCTTTTTATTACAACTTAAACATGCTTTATTACATAAAACTTCACTTGATACAACAAAGAAGATCGAGAGGTTTAGTGTCTTTGGGGCTTAGGATCATTACATAAAATCTTTAAACATGAAATACAACATCCTTATTGAAAACTTCCTTTACATGACCACTACATTCCTTCGTACTTAGCATTGCATGGGATAACCTGAGGACATGCATAAAAAAAGGGTGAGCTATAAAGCCCAGTAAGGGAGTACATAATGAATAACATGAGGAGTACAATACATGTTAGGCAATAGGCATATCAATAGAGCATAAGAGAGACATGAACATAAAGGCATGATAAAGCATGATAATCATAACATGGAAATGTGGCAACAACACTTAACATTGAATTAGCATGAGCCAAGGCTCATTGCACATGGAGCATGAGTAAACCCTCATTGCACTTGAAGCACGAGTAAACCCTCGTTGCACTTGATTTAGCATGAGTCAACACTCATTGCACATGACGTATCATGATACTATACTTTACCCAATGCATTGGAGCGCTATCAGGGCGCACCCTTCTTAAACATTTCATTTCATGCATAAGTGTGCCACATGGATCATAAAACATGGATTCATAAAACATAATCATTTCTTCCACGATAAAGGAATGTGGAATTCAAACATGAAACTTTACAATCAATACGTATATGTGCATAAAGGTGAATACCCTTGATGGAGAAATGGGCATGGTATTCACTACACAAAGACATTGGCTTAGAAAATTGGTGCGATTTCGGCAGCATAACGGCGTGACATAAGAATTCATAAAAATGGTTGATGAGAGAGAAAGGGGTTCCTCATCATATTTACATGTAATGGACAGTAAGGGGATCATATATATACATGTCCCAACAATAGAAATGGAATTTAGATTCATGATACAAAAGTATTTCTTGAATATAAAAGAGGAGAAAAAGGTTCCTTTCGGAATTTCGGCATAGTAACGGGTGTACAAGGGAGGCATTTAATGAAAGAGAAAGGGGTCTCCCATCATTCAAACTATAAAAGGGCAGTATGGGAGAGGTGCGAAACCATACCCCAACATTCATAAATGAAATTAAAAGGGCAATACAACTTAAAGAAAATTGACAAAAAATGAGAAAGGAAGAAAAAACCCTTACTTGGAAGTGTGCTTCCAAAGGCTAGAGAGAGGCTTGTGAGAGGCTTCTTGGGAGCTTGGGGAACCTTGAGAGGATTATAGAGAGAGTAGGGCAGAGTTTCGACGATCTTCAAGGGCTTTGGATGAGGAGGAAGTGGGAGCTTGGGTGGGTTTATATAGGAAAGGTGAGAGAATTCTTTATTATTTAGGTTTGGGACCCCTTATATTAAAATAATCCAAACCACAAACCATCCCATGGTATTTGCCCATGGTTTCTGGAAAAGGAAAGAGGGAAACAATATTTTACAAGGCCAAGGTCCGAACTTATTAAAAAATTAGGGTTGCTTATGTGGAGGTGAGTCACACTCCCATGGAAATTAATTTAAAAAGGCAATGTGTTGAATAAGTCTTGAGGGCTCCATTAATGCTTTGAAAAGTGAGTCAAACAAACCCAAAACCTCATTATTTTATTGATAAAACACATATTGGCCGAACATAAGGATTATGGTATTTTATTACATCACCATTGGGTCATTATGATGTCATAAAACACATTATATATTTAAATGGTATTTAATTTTTACCCAAAAATTTGACTGTCTCAGAAAATTATGAAAAATTCACCGTTGGATAATTTCGACGTCCTGATTCCAAAAATAATATTTATTTTATCTAAATAATTTTCTAAATATGTGAATTTTCACTTTTAAAATAAAAACCGACATTTATAAAAAATTCACGGGTTTTGACAGAAATGGCTTTCAAACCTTAATAAAAATTTTAATTGCATTCATAAAATTATAAGATCATTTATATTTAATAAAAATTAATTTAATATTAATAATAATATTTTATTAAAATATTATTTAATTCAAAAATCCTTTAATTTAATAAAATATAATTCTTAATTAAATAATAACTAAAAACATCATTTGTACTTTAAAAACTAATTACAATGCATCAAAAATGACTAGAAATTATATTCATTATTATATACAAAAATAATGTACATGAACATGGTGCTACTTATTTGTTACATAACCCCTTAAAATAGCCGCATAAGACCTAAGGGTAAGGTGTGCGATGGTGACAGACTCTTGGGGTTGCTCGGATAACATCGCTCGAGTGGTAATCTCTATCAACTTCCATTTTTCCCGTAGACGATCACGTTCGAGCTTGACTTGATGAAGCTCAGCTTGGGCTTGGTCAAGGGCAAAGCCCAAAGACGCCACCTCCTTTCCGAGCTCTGACAAATGGGCTTCGTAAGGGGCAATTCTACTGGATGAGGCCATCGCTTCCTTTGTCTGAGTAGAAAATTGGTTCGTTAAAGCCTTATATTTAAACTACCCAGATGATCACTGTTCAACGACTATAAAAGTAACGGTCACAAATCTTAACGTTAAACTAAAGAAGTTGACATCATATAAAAACATAAAGAAACATTTAACTGGATCAAGAGGGATTTTCCATTAATGAAATTTTGGGTCGTTATAGTCTCAAGTAAATGTTCACAAAGAAAGAGATGAATATAAACTAGTGAAGATTGTTTGAACTGATAATGTACTTTGATTTCTCAATATAATACCATCCTAGTAATGAGAAAAATGTGGTAAAGACAATATGTATAATGACTTTCAATATTTTATCATTGATGAGATTTGATAAGGTTATGATATTCTCATACTTGAAATGATGGAAATGGGATTCATAAAGGATGGAACAAAATCTATCCTTTCAAATTAGATTTCTAAACCATGACATTTTGAGATAACAAATGATGATCAAATACATGATATAGAAATTTATAAGAAGACTGGATGTATTATAAAACATAATTATTCTTTGTTTCGAAATTAATGAAGAATGAATTTTAATATTGAGGTCAAGAATATGTGGCAATAAATTATTGAGATAAAGATGGATTTGTTTGATGATGCACATATCTCAACCTTATCTATCAATATAAGGAGGAAAAATATATATCATGTCCTCTGAGAGTTCTCTTGGAGTGACTATATGAATAAGGGAATCACAGAACATACATTATGGTGGCCTTTATGTCATCCAGTGAAGGAAAAAATCCCAAAAACACAAGGTGAGGATTCCACCATTACCCATAACTATGTATAAATGAAAAAAATAAACATGTACATTATCATTATTCATATATTGACTTAATGTATAAATAATTCTATAATGGTTGTGGCTGATTTTCTTAAAAATAATTTTCACTTAAATTCAATTCGATATGACTTCTCACATAATAAAAATGAGTGGATATACATTTGAGAAGCGGTAAGGCTCTAGGGGAAATCACTAATGACTAAATCTAATTGATATCTGACATTTACCTCCATGTACTTGAAGAGTCTCCAATATTCTCCAAATGTTGAGTTGAAATTTACCATGGCTTATCACCCTAAAACTGATTTATTAATAGAGAAAACTATACAAACACTCTAGGTTTTTTTGGGAAAATTATCAAAGGGCTTAAAAAGATTATGGGATCAACATATTCATCGGGTCATGTTCTCATACAATTATATATTCCACTCACGAATCCAAATGGATCACTACAAAGACCTTTATGGGAAGTGGGGAAGAACACATGCTTAAGATATTGAAAAAATATACTTTGTATGTAATATGTTATTTCAATTATAATAATAATTTTTATTAATTGATGAATTTTAAAAATAATTTATGTTTTTATGAAATAAATAAATTGAATAACATTTATTAAATATAAATGTTAATATAAATTTTTTGATGTAAAATGATATTTTAATAGGGGTTGGGATAATGTAATTTTAAAAAACCCAACAATTTTCATTAAATATTCATTCAAATATTAAATGATAAAATTAAAATTTTTATAAAATTATTTTTTAAAAAATAAATACTACTCTTGGAATCATTAAATCAAAACTATCCAAGAGTTGTTTTCTCATAATTTTTTGAGATAGTGAAATTTTTGTGTAAAAATTAAATATGGATTCTAAAACCTATGTTTGTGAAATAAGAATGATCTCCAATATCATTTCTTATAAAAAATACAACACCAGTTTTTTTCATAAATTTATTAATGAAATATATCATACTCACAGGCACAAAATTCTTAGAGAAGATGGTTGATATACAAAAGACCGGGATGATGTGTGGAATCTGGCCAATGACATTATCAATGATTTATTGGTAGGACCCAATTCTGACATGGCAGATGACTATCCAAGTGTGGAAACATATCTTTTTGAGGACATCCCTGGTTTTGTTTTAGAGGCTATTGAAATTTGGTTGAAGAGGCCTCCACAAGAGGAAAAAGTAATAGAGGTAGTGTGTTCATTGAACCCTGACAACACTCTCGGTCCGGATGGGATAACCAGGTCCTTTTACAAGGATTCATGGGATGCAATCAAATGGGACATAGTGAGAGAAGTGAATGACTTCTTTCAAGGAGGAAATCTTCCAAGCATATCCATTGCGACCAAGGTGGTTATGATACTGAATGTGATCAACCCACATCTTTTTTATCAGTATAGTATGATCAGCATGTGGGAAATTTTTTATAATTTCCTTGTTAGTATCCTCAACAAAATGATATAAGTGCACATAAATAGATGATTGGAAGCAGAGAAACATAGCTTTATAAAATGGAGGTTATTTCCAGGTTAAATTAGAGTGGTGTATGAAATGATAAGTGGGGTCAGTAAAAATACAATCTGGAATAACCTAGATATCAAACTTGATATGAGTAAGGCCTATGATTGAATGGAATGGGGTATCATTTAAAATGTGTTGACATTCATTGGTTTCTATAAATAGACTAGAGATTTACTCTTATACTGCTTTATCACTACATGTATCTCCAATTCGTTCATGGGTAAACAATTTGGTTTCTCCAATGAATGTATATGTTTATGAAAGTGGGATAACCTCTCTCCCAATCTATTCATTTTATCTCAAAATGTGCTATGCATCTTTATAAAGAGGGGCATGTGCATGGGTGGAATCCTTCCATATCAGGATAGACATGCTTAGAAAGGGATATCCCACTTGATTTTTGTAGACAATACAATATTATTTATCAATGGAAGTATGCGGTCATTGAATTGGAAGAATGGTATTGTAGGGGAACATTGAAAATGGAGTGGACAGGTTGTGAATAGGGAGAAAAACTTGTTCTACACTCCTAAGGACATCACATACAAGAGGGATGGATCTGTTGAATTAAATTTTAATATGAGGAGAGGATCCTTCCCTGTGGAGTATCTTGGAGCACCGGCGATTCCAATCCCCCTTCATGTTCATCACTGTGAAAAGATCATCGGCAACCTCATGGGGAACATTCTCAATTGGAAAAACATGTTCATGTGATTTGGAGGGTGAATTACATTGGTAAATGTTGTTATAGTTTGTATACCCATGAACCTCAGGTCAACTATAATCACTCATAATAGTGTTATTGTGAACATGGAATGGAAAATGGTCTCCTTCACATTGGACAACCAGATAGAGAGAATGCATCACTAGGACTCGGAGAAGGTTTTAAAAATACCTATTTCTGAAGGGGGGCATCAATTTGGGGACTGTATCATCAACGAATTAAGGGATTTAGGCCATGCTTGCATGGAAAGAGATGGAGGGATAAACTATGTGGGGCCAGATAATGTAGGATAAATAGGGTTTGGATATGGATGTGTAGTGGCTTTGGCCATCGAGAACATAGATGTTGATTCACCCTTACTATGTGGGACTTCTTCCTCAGGTGCAATGGCTGGTGGGCCGAGGTGATAGAAATTTCTGGAGGCATGATTGGGGGAAGGGGATCTGTAGTTTCTCGGCTTTCCAGAACAAGACATATACTTTAATGAAGCGATTGAGCACCTTGGGTTTATCCACACCATTATCAGTGATGATAAACTCAATACCTTCAAGGGGGTCATTCAAAATGATGACCCTGACCATCTCATTTTCAAGGGCATTGAGTTAAGTGAGTTTAACCTTAATGTTTATAGTAGTGTGAGGTGTAAACCTAGCTTTGGAGACCAATTTGGGAAATGTTGTGAAGAAATGGGATCCATCCCATGTTTAACTTTGTGTTTTGGAGAGTCTGGAATAATTCTATGCCCACTGATGACAACATACAGGGCATGGGTGTTAACATGGAATCCAAATGATTGTGCATCAATAACCCCCAATGAGAAACAATGGAGCATCTATTCATCAATATTGATTTTTCACAGTTGAGTTGGAAGGCACACAGATAGCTCTTAGGGAGGAAAGCACTAGGTGGGAGGCAGAAAGAGGTCTTGATTTGGGGGTTCTATGGTGTAGGTGATCATGGCCAAGAGGCGAAATGAAGAGCTATCATAATCGTGGATGTTTTCTCATCTATTTGGAAAGTGAGTAATGACGTGTGGCAAAAAAAATCCTATGGAACTAGTGTTAGCATCAACATCAAAACTAAGAATGCATTGCAAGAAGTAGTCAACTTATGGGTAGATTTCTATGATGCTCTGTCAGTATGATCTCTTATCTAATGTGTGTTATCTTATAAGGGGAGGACAAGAAAAGGTCATTGGGTATGTTGGTACTCCCTATGTGACATGTTCAAACATAACACCGACAGATCCCTCTTAGGGGGAAAGGAGAACTGGTGGTGTTATAAGAGACCATATGGTGTCTATTGTGGTGGCCTTTTCAGCCCTTTATAGTGGAGGTAACACACTTATGGACATGGCTAAGGCAATGGAAATGAGGCTGGAGGATTGTGAACTAAATAATATATCATGGAGGATGGTGGAGACGGATTCATTGATTATATATAATTAATTATCTGGATATGGAATTATCCCTAGTTGCATAGCTTCTCTTATCCGTAAGAGTTGGCATATCATGGGCTCCCAGACGAGTATCACCCACAAATGGCATGAGGGGAATAACATTGGGTACATCTTGGCCTCCTAGGCATACCCAATCCAAAATGTTTCCTTCTCTATTAATTTAATATCCTTTCCTCTTAGAGGCACACACATGGTTATCAACTATGATTTGGTCCGTTACTACTTACAACCTCCTTGACGTTTCTCTCATTGATGTATATCTCCTAAGGCAATAAAAATTATAATTTTCTGTCTTATAGTTCCCCTATTCTCTAACGAATCTCCTTCAAATCTTTTTGAATCACCCTATCATGCTATGGGATCTTTTCCTTCTCCTCATTATTCAAGAATTTTCATCATTTTATTCCTTTTATTTCTAATTACTAATGTTGGGATATATTATTCACATATCTATTATTAATCATTTGATATCAAAGTTATGAGAAACCCCTTTCTCTTACATTAAACTATGTTATGAATATTTACTTTTTGTCATTATTCTAGCAACATTTCATAGAAAATTTTCATGCCATACAGTTTTGTTTTTAATATACATCCCCATTTCCACTAAAGGGTATTAACCAAATTTATATATCCATTATTAGTTGGGGAATTTCATTCATATAAGCTATAATACATGATCATGAGTTTCAAATTTATGAAATAAATCATTTTATTATTTGATCTATATACCACACTGATACTTGTCCAATCTATGAATGTGATGGGTGAAACTAGATTTATATATCACAGAAATTTATTGTGTAGTGTTTGGGTATCAAGAGAAGTCATTTAAGGAATTAGGAAAAAACCAAGTATATTATGGAAAAAATCAACCTTTTTGGGATGTATTGTTATTAATATATTACCTATTATTATGATTTCATATTTAATGTTACTTCCACATTATCATGCTTCCTTTCAGTTAGAATTATATATAATACCTCTTTGTTCCTACTTATTATTCTCACCCATTTTGTAACCCATTAAAATTATAATTTTCTAACATTTCATACTTTATTCATGTTGTGACGTGTTTATTCCCTTATGAGGAATTATATCTCACCACATTTTATTTATTTACACTAGTTATCAAAAATATTTTTAAGAATAATGGAATATTATGAGAATGTTTAAAATGTTTTAAATAATTTTGATATACCACATCCTTCTATGTTCTAATATAATATATTGAATTAAACAAATATACCAGGCTTATAAATCTTCTGGATTGTAATATTTTTGTTCTTATGTACTAAATCAGTAATTAATGAGTAATAATGTCAATGGTTTTCATAATAAATATATATAATGATATGAAAAAATAATTCTAAAAGATTCTGATCATTTTGAATAATTATAATTTCTTATTTCATAGAGAAATTTTTACCTATTTTAAACTATTGTTTCTGATTTATTTATCATCGAGATATTGTTCTCTGTTGTAATCTAGGTAAATCTCTCAGAATTTTAATTTTAATTGTTCTTTAATTGATTCTTTGTAATTAAGGAATTCCATGGATAGGAAGACCATTGGTTTTTCAATTGACTAGATCAGGGGATTCAATGGATATGAATATAGAAATATGGGCTATCTCGGTTAGGGAATAGAACTTATAACAATATGATATGTTATGAGAGACTTGGGATTTAATGAAAACCAACTTATGGGTTTTAAATTATTGATTTCTTATGATATGTTGTAATTTGTATACACCTTTTTCCTTTTAAATACATCGACCAAATAATTTTTTATAAATATAATAACCCAACGTTAAACATTACATAATCATCAGTTTTAGACAATAATTTACTTTATATCACATTTTTTATCTTTTTCTGATTTGAATTTTAGATAATAAGGTCCTCATTAAAACATGACATCCCACTTTCATATAATGTGGATTCTATTACAACAGAATCTATTTCCTCCATTATATAAATATTTTAAAATATAACATGATTTATTTTTAATGAAAAATCTTCATAATGATGTCCTTATATTTCCTTATTTATCTTACATATCCATATACCCTAGGAAATTTGTTTTCAAAACATGATATTAGCACAAAATGCACATAATGGGATATAAAAATAAATAAACAAATTTTTTTTCAATGAATACTTATAAATCTATAAAACAAATTCCACTATGTAATACTTTTCACACATGATATAGAATATTTTATATCATACCACATGAAACCATTAGTTTCCATGAATAACTCTCTAGAAATAATAAATCATAATCATAACTTATGGAATCATTTCCACATCATTCCTATATATACTATTTCACTATTGTAATTATTCAGAGAAACCATCAAGGTTACATTTGGAATACCCAATGCATCATATTCTATTAATCTCTTATGATAACACTACAAGTAATATATCTCTCATTTCCCAATGTAATCGAGATCTATAATGGGCTCACCCACCCTCAATTTATCTCATAACCACCCATACAAGTAAAAAACTCCCAATAACTATAACATAATCATAACAACAAAATCATGGATTAAAAAATCACTTCTCCACATTGAAATTACTATTCATTTTTACAATGTCACGCACTCATAAATGAAACCCCTTTATAATACAATAAAATTGTAAAATTGTGAAGAAATTGGAAATACATTAAAGAGGCGTGAATAAGTGAAATTCCATTCCTGGCATGTATGTTAAAAATCATATTCCTTTTGGATTTTTTAAAAAAAAATTGTAAGGGTAAAATTAAAGGTGGTTTCTAAATGAATGTACCTTACTTTGAATATGAGTCAATATATATAATATTCATCTTCAAAAATAAATAAAATGTTTTTATAAGTTACATTACTAAGAATGATTTTAATTTTTCCCCTTTGATATCATTTATTATAATGTTTTAAGAATTACATAATTATTTATGTTCATGTCATATGTTCTCTGGTTTGTGGAGGGATGACTCTGTTCTATCCTGCAGACCTCTGCCTCTCGGCCTCTCCATTCTCCCCTAGGGTTTCCTCCTCTCGCGATGGATCACCACCACTCGGCCTCTACTTCTTTCATCTCTCAAACCATTTATTCTGCTTCCTTTCCGTCATCGGGTCCTCCTCAGGCTCCTCCTCTCTGGTGGTACTTTCTATTTCGATGTCCTTGGTTTCAGGTGCGATTCTTCGATGGAGAGTGGACCATCTCTTTGACATTATTTTCTTTTATGGGCTTCTGTCTCGTGTTTTTGGAATTTCGGCCACAAAACTTGTCTGCTTTGCCGATCAGTTCTGTCATGATGAAATCCATTTCTGGTCATGTTTGGCATTCATCATAGTGTTTTCGGATGTGCTGGGGTTTGCGGTTGGGTTTTGTTGCAGATGACTTTCCCGACTCTTCCCATATTCTTCTTGTTTCGGGGTTTTCCCCGGTTGCTGTTATTTATTCCTCAATGTTGAAGTCTTCAGCTCTTCCCCTCTTCATGGAGGATTTATACTGATTTTGCACATTCACAATGGTTTTTTTCTCATTCCGGTTCTGTTCATCTTGGATGTGATTTCCCAATGGTTTTAATTTACAATTTTGATTCATGTTTTGTCTTTTCTGGTTGGATGGATTTTCTTGGTGTGATGGCAATGGTGTTTCTGAAGTGTGTGGTTTGTTGTCCATTCGAAGATATCTCCTCCCTGATTGGGCCTTCCCATTTCAAACACTGCCCTGGCCTCTGTCTCCTTCTTGCCAATGTGGGTCAGTCTGGTGCATTGGATCCTAGTGAGGTTTTGGGATGGTGTGGTTTGAGTTGTGGTTGACGTCTGAGGAGGTGCGACCTGTAAGATAGTGGATGCTCTGATGGTGGTTTATTGGTCCACAATAGTGATGCTTCAAGCTGTGTGTTTTCATCAATGATGTTGGTTCTTATCTTCGATTATGATGGATCCCGGTGGTTTCCTCACCAGTTATTGGTGATGGGTGTTGATGGAGATGGTGGACTACCAATTTTGTTGATGGTTGATGGCAAACAAAGCGACTCCAGCAAACACTAGCGACTCCTAAATCAAGGCAGGCATCAGGTTTTGTGTTGCTTTTGAAATTAAAATTTAGAAACTGGTTGTGTTATGTAGTTTGAAAGTTTGATTCCCTCCTGATGATGTTTTGGGTCTGTAAATTTGGTGTCCTCTTATCCTTAAACCAAATATTTTGAAATACAAAATGAATTTTCAGATCAAGTCAGATGTGCGGACGATATTTGGTACATGAGTCCAAAATGAAATTTTTATGATGTCAATATTCAATGTGTAATTAGTACATAATATCTAAAATAATATAAACAAAATAATAATTACAATTGTACATCAATTATACATGTAAATCCCATTATTACATATGGTTTCCAAAAGTAACTAAGATATAATACATGAGATGGTAGATCTTATGTTCGCATGCGTAGAATTTTGATATTTTCAACGATCTTTTTGAAAATATAGAATATATAATTTTATCTCTCCATAATGATAATGATACAATTAGTAACATTTTAATCACTAAAATAAATTTATATATATCATCCATGGGATGTGGTGATGAAAAAGGAATCATGTCTCTTCGTAGAGGTGATCGTTCACACGTACGCATTAACATCGTTATCATTTTTATGTTATTTGAATGGTAAAAATGTAAATGAAATATTATTAATTAATAATGATAAATATTTCATTAATATCATATATAAACATTAATTACCTCATTATAAAAAGGCATTATAGAAGGTGGTGGAAAATTAATTAAATCTCTTCATGAGTTGGTAGTCCTCTGTACAGAAAAATGATAACTTGTTTTCGCATTTGATGGATGTGGAGATTTATATTTTAGAAGATATTAATAAAATTAAATATAATTATATTTCATAATAAATGTTTTTTTTATCATGGTAGTATAATATTGGAATGTAGTGGAAGAAAAAATAAAATAGAAATTCCTTATTAAAACAATACCACTTCTTCATAAGATCTCTTTTTCATAACACCGTAAGATCACTAATGATATTTATATGTATAAAGACCAGTAAATTTCAAGGAATTTTTTTTTAAAATTCTTGTGAATTTTACAAGTACGGAGTTTTTGACGGCACCTGATTCCGAGGCCCGGTGTGCCCGGAATAATTTTCTAATGTTTTCTTAAACATAAATTAAAGTGCGTAAGCAGTTTTCCTAAAAAAGTAAAATAACTCTTAAACGGTTACACGGATTAGAAATCCTAGGGCACCGTTATGTTCAGGATGACGGGTTTATCCTAGGCGTGACTTAAGTTTAGCCGGCGCAGGCCTCCTGTGAGAAAACCCAAAAAATGCATAACCGTAAATAAAATAATTAAATAAAGTTACTTTATTTTTTAAAATGCTTATAACTCATAAACAGTAACTAAGATTACAAATCTGAGACCACCACTGAACTAGTGAGTGTATGCTTTCTATAAGCAGATACGAACATTGGCCAGTGAGGGCCACCTGAGAAAGTTAGTTTTTTGCCGTAAATAAAATAATTAAGTGACAATTATTTTATTGTAAAATTCAAAACATCTAAACGGTAACTCGAATTGAAAATCCAAGAGTACAGTTGAGTTCATTGGGGCGTTTTTCTCCTAGTAAGAGCCTAAGCTAGATCACAGTTGGTCGAGGGTGATTGATAATAATTTTCCGAACTATTTTTCAGGTACGTTTAGTAAACGTACGAGAGGATTTTTCTATCTTTTGAACCGTTTCTTGGAATTGAAATCCGAGGGAACCATTGAACTCTCAACACGGGTTTTCTCTTAAGAAGTCTTTCACCTCGATGACAGATGATCGGGTATGAAAGTTAGTTTTTGGGGTTTTACGTGGGTTAATAATATAAAATAAGTGAATAATTTATTATATTTTGTTGAACACTTGCTATGCAGTTAAAAGTTGTTAGAAGCTCCACTTGGTAGTTGGTGGTGGAACCGCCACACCCTAACCTCTCACTTAATGGGTAGGGAGAGGAAACCTCTCAACCCCCCCATCAGTTAATTTTATTTGTCGACGTAAAATTAATTTCACTCAATTAATTTTATGAGTTATCATAAAATTAATTGCTCTCAGTTAATTTTATGTGTCGACGTGAAATTAATTGATGTTAGTTAATTTTATGTGTCGACGTGAAATTAATTGTTGTCAATTAATTTTACATGTCAACAGAAAATTAATTCGTGTCATATGTTTTGATGCATGCATTGTGGGAGAAACTTCTTGGCGTCCTCCCCTCTAAAGTTGTGCCAACGCCCCTCTTAAATTGCGTCAAGGAAATTTAATTCGCCCGACCCCCTTCATAAATTAAGTAACTGCATCATTGGAATTTAGGAAGGTTACAAATAAATGAATAGTCATTAATTCCACGATGGTTAAATACCTCTCCCCCTCTCCTATATATAGGGAGCTTGGGAGAAGGTTTTGGGACTGCCTCACCAAGCGACGAAGCACTGGTAATGTATCGTGACGCCCAACACTTGGGGAAATCATATCTTCTCCAACGAAGAACGCGAAGAACGCCAATGATGATCTTACACATGATTCTTCTTCAACCTTCATTCACCAGAAACCTGTCCCCCACAACATCATCAATAAACCGATGAATCTCAGAATTGGGGATGTGTGGCGGACATGACGAACGACGGTTTTCATCGTCTTCCTTCTGCGACTCCGCGAATGAGCGACGAGCAAGAGGTAGGGGTTAATTCTCTGTTCAAGTATTATTTTACGAAAATCATTGTTAAATGATTGGCCGATAAATATCAAAATAATGGGAGGAGGTCAGACTGCACAAACACGGCCGATCCGCCTCCCCTTTTGTTGTTGATCTTCTACGTGGATTGAAATTGAGGCGACACAGTGTCGTCGCACCGCGCAGGAACAAGAGAACCGCGGCCGGAGCGGGCCGCGGCGAAGGAGAGAGGTGATGTCACGCCGCACCGGTGAAGCCGAAGGAGGCCGCGTCCAAGAGAGGGCCACATAGGAGGGGCGAGACGCCTTCGCGCAGCGCCGAAGCACCATAGAGGGTCGTAGCCGGGGTTGGTTGCGGCGGAGGGGCGCGACGCCGTTGCGCCGTGCCGGATGGGCAGGAGCCATGGAATATGGCCATGTGGTATCAGAGGAGTGGTCATCCGAGCCGGCCACTTGCACCAGCTAGAGGCGGGACCCCTCGGGTCCCATGGGTTCAATTAAGGTCGGCCTTAACGGCTGGCCGTTTCTTCAATCAAGTGCCCTGCATCCCACTCGGCCGAGGGCCGAGCCGCCGGGCCAGCCGCACTGGCCCGGACCCCCGCGCCGAGCCGGGCCACGCCCAACTAGGCCAGACCCGGACCTGGGTCAGGTAGACCCGGTTCGGGCCGACCTAGGGGGTATTGGGCCGAGTCGGACTGGGCCCAAACCCCCTGTTTTCGGACAGTTCCATTCAAACACCCATACCTTGGGCTACTGACATCCGATCGATGCACTGTTAGTTGCATTGGGATCCTTGGATTGAGATGGTCGTTTCGGTACATTATTCTCAAGGTTTTGGATAACATTGTGTACGTCCGGGTCGGTTCTAACACGAAACCAACAAGGCCCTCGGAGCGGAAATGCTTATAAGTTGATCCCTAGACGTCTGATTGATGTGCCGTCGACTTCATTGGTTTCCTCTTAGTGAGGCGGTTCTTTTGGATTACTCCGCTTGAGTTTTGGATGCAGCTGGAGTATGGTCGGGTTAGTTTTAGATTAAAAACAAACTGGGACCTTGGGACGAAAAATCCAACAACTCTCAGATAGGGCGTCCGATTGACGATTCGTCTTTCACGTTGAGTTCTTATTGACGAGATGGAACTTTTTGATACATCAATTTTCGACATCATGATAGTTGATGTAGCGACCACTCGGCTCGTGGAGTGGACCCTTCCGGAATCGAGCATGATGTGTGCCGGAACCCTAGAGCTGGCTGCGATGAAGATGACTACTTCCGTACAAGGATCCTTAGTGGGTTCGACGAGGACGACTACCATACTAGGATCCTCAGTGGGTTCGACGAGGAAGATTATCGTACTAGGATTCTCAGTGGGTTCGACGAGGACGACGACCGTACTAGGAACCTCGGTCGGTTCAACGATGACGTCTACCATACTGGGATCCTCTGTGGGTTCGATGACGACATCAACCTTACTGGGATCCTCCGTGGGTTCGACGACGACGTCTACCGTGCTGGGATCCTCTATGTGTTCGACGACGATGACTTTTGTACAAGGATCCTCTATGGGTTCAGCAGTGTTGTCGACTGTACTTGGGCTAGAGACCTCTGATCGATGCACTGTAAGTTGTGTTGGAATCCTTGGATCGATTCTGTCATTTCGGTATATTACACTCAAGGTTTCAGAGAACTTTGGGTACAACTGGGTTGGTTTGAACATGAAACCAACCGGGACCTCGGAGTGGAAACACTTATAACATGAGCCTCAGACGTCCGATTGACGTGCCATCGACTTTCTTGGTTTCCTCATAGTGATACAGTTCTTTTGGATTACTTCACTTGAGGTTTGGACGTAGCTGGATTATGGTCGGGTTGGTTTTAGCATAAAAACCAACCGGGCCCCTAGGACGAAAAAGCCAACAACTCTCAGACCGGGCGTCCGATTGACGCGCCGTTTATCACGTTGAGTTCCTATTGATGAGACAAAACTTTGTGATACATCAAAATTGGACTACATGATAGTTGATGTATCAACCCCTTCACTCTTGGAGTGGACCCTCCCGGAATCGAGCATGCTGTGTGCGGGAACCCTAGAGCTGGCTGCGACGAAGATGATGACTTCCGTACAAGGATCCTCAGTGGGTTCAACGATGACGACTACCGTACTAGGATCCTCAGTGTGTTTGATGAGGATGACTAACATACTAGGATCCTTAGTGGGTTTGACGAGGATGACTACCGTACTAGGATCCTCTGTGGGTTCGACGATGACGCCTATAGTACTGGGATCCTCTGTGGGTTCGATGACGACGTCTACCATACTGGGATCGTCCTTGGGTTTGACGACGACGTCTACCGTGCTGGGATCCTCTGTGGGTTCGATGGCGATGACATCTATACTAGGATCCTCTGTGGGTTTAGCAGTAGTGTCGAATGTACTTGCATCTTTCGTGGGTTCAGTAGCATTGACTACTATACTTGGATCCTCTGTGGGTTCGGCAGTGACGACTTCTGTAATAGGATCCTACGTGGGATCGGTAGAGGAGATGATTTAGAGGCTACATATAATCACCTACACCTCTCTTCAAGAAGGAGTACACCTGGTGAGCTGAGTCTTTATTCCCAATCAATATCATTGATATGGTTTACTTGCTTTCCTTTGTGGACTGGGTTGTTTTTTTCCTGTGTCGACTGAGTTAACCAATCCTTTGTGGACTGGGTTGTGTTTTTCGTGTGTGGACTGAGTTGAGATATCCTTTTTGGACTAGGTTGTGCTTTCCTTTATGGAATGCATGGTGCTTGGATGTTGGGGACGAACTGTAACTAAGGACTTAGGTACATGTATGGGCATATACCAATGTAGTGTTGTTGATACTTTGTGAATGTATATTTCCTTTTTGGTTTTTCCTTCGTGGATTTTGAGAGAACTTGGGGGGTCTCTGGGTCCCTAATGAGTATCATATACTCACCCCTGCATGGGAAATGCCTACACTACGTGGTGTTGGATGCAGATGACGGACAACACTGATCGAGGTGGAAGCTTGTGGAGCTGGACTGTACTAGAAGGTGGACCACATGGCGGGACTTACACAGAGTGGACGACCGGACTGAGGAGCTGTGGAGGCTATCTGTACCCACCCTCCAGGTGGGTGTTCTAGAGGATGGCTCAGAGTTCCTGCTTTACTTTTCTACTACTTTATTTTTCTTCTGGTAGTACTTTACTTTCAATTGGGTTTGTATTATAGCCCATTTACATTCCAACACTTACTTTTGTACTTAGTTTACTTAGAGTTTGCTTCAGCTTGTGTACTTTGTGGTGTTTGTTTTCTTATATAATGGAAATACCTCCCCTTTTACCAGGATTTATGCCATTGGTGCTAGTCACCAGCCCCTGGCCTATGGGAGGCAGGCCTGGGGTTGTCACGGCATGGGCCCCGAGGACAGGTCGTGACAAATTGGTATCAGAGGAGTCAGTTATACCGTAGAACTCAGGAGTCTGATAATTTCTTCTCTATGAAGCCATAATGTTTAGAGTAATGAGTGTGGTTATCAGTCCAGAGAGTCTAGTGTTGGTGCGACAGCCGACATATCCATACACCAGGACCCTGGCTCCTGATTTCCGACTCAGTACACGAAAACATTGATTTCATGTGTGTTTCAAAAGTTTTATTTGTGATTTCTTTGTGTCGGATCACCAGGTATACTGTATTGACTGTGGAACACCTGTTTCATTTCAGGATGGCCCCATGACGGCAGCCAGCTAGAGTTCTCATCTTTGTGCGAAATTTCAGCCCACCGAGAGATGAGGCCTCGGTGCAGGGCCCCATTATAGTAGAAGCACCGGCGGTACCCCTACCCTGTGAGCCACTGATGCCACCAGCCCCAGTAGCTGAGAGTGCACGCCACCTTAGTGCACTGCATGAGTTTCAGCGCCAGAGACCACCCAGGTTCTGTGGGGAGAAGGACCCTCAGGTAGTTGAGGATTGACTAGAGGCTATTGTTTGAGTATTCATATTAATAGGGACACCAACTGAACTCATGGAGATCCTTGCGGCGAGTCTCCTAAACATGCCAGCAGGTAGATAGTGGATCATGTTGCTCCAGGTGCACGATGAGGCGTCTCTTTGAATGACAGACTTCAAGAGCCTCTTCCGCTCGGAGTTCGTTCCAGCCACCCTATGTGCGGTGTGCATTCAGGAGATTATATAGTTGCAGCATGACATCATGACAGTAGCCCAGTACTCGGTGAGATTTACCGACCTCTCGCGCTACTCCACAGATATGGTATAGGACCCGTTCTTCAGGGCCCGGACCTTCGAGCAGGGACTGAGGCAAGAGATCAGGGCTTCGATGATCTCCCTCAATATCCCGACGCAAGAGGGGTGGTGGAGAGAGCCCTTCTAGTGGAGGGTTTTCTCGCTGAGTAGTCACCAATGGTGAGACCCCCCGCAGGACGACCCGCAACGGACTCTTCTCCAGCCAGCAGTAGATAGATGAAGCAGAGGACTAAGTGGGCCAGACCATCAGAAGAGCAATCTCAAGAAACAGGTTCGGTTGTGCGGGGCACACGAAACAGAGCCAGCCACACGAGGAGCAGATAGTGCTATGCATGCGGTGGGTTGGGTCACATGGCTCGAGACTGCCCGACCCGCCCTGTAGATGAGCAGTGGGTGGTAGAGGGACCTCCAAGGTAGAGGTTCGTCTGTGGAGGTCCGTAGGGAACAGGCGGACGAGGCAGAGGAGCTGGCCAAGCAGCGGGTGGTGGGAGAAGCTTTGAGGCCCTACCACCACCACCACCAAGAAGACCACCCCGACCGTAGGGAACGGGTGGACATGGGAGAGAAGAGTTTCATGAAGCTGGAGAATACGACTATGGAGCTCCAGAAGCTGGTGGACAGGAGCGACACTAGTCCCATGCATGAAGGCCTTTGTTCTTGGTGCTTCTAGTTTTCATGTTGTTGTTGTTTATGGTCGTCACGTGTCTTTGTACATTGAGCTGTAGTAATAAAAGACAATTTTCTTTGTGACGTTTATTAACCTGTCCTTTTGTATGGTTGATACTACGAGGTACCAGTTAAGATTGTTGACTTGACCCTCACTTGTGAGATTCCTACTGGAGGTGACCCAGAAACCACACACTGATACTAGCAGTGTGACTCAACCCTTGGAGGTGATAGTAACGGTTGGATCTCTTGATAGTAGCGTCGAGGCCTTACGATATCATCCATGACATGGGTTGTACTTTTCATGTCAGGAATGACTGTATTAGGCAAAGAACGTGGTTCATCCAGGGGATGAGACCAGATTTCCTTTTCGAAAAAGGAGAAATCGTAGCATATTTGTAGAACGTAGGTGAGGTGGCTAACCACCTGGCCCTTCCACCTCATTTTCATCTGGTGCATGACTTTTTCCACGTATATCAGCAGAGGGGATGTGTCCACGACCCGTACCACATCATCGACCACAGGGAGCTGGACATTGATAATGGGGCGACTTTCACGGAGGTTCCAGTGGAGATTGAGGATTCACATGAGCTGGTCCTGCGTGGATGATTGATTCCCATGGTGCACATTCGCTGGTAGCACGAAAACCTCCAAGAGAGCACTTGGGAGCGGGAGGCTCAGATGCGTGCTCGGTACCACCGTTAGTTTCCCTTGTTTATGTTGTAGTTTTACGGGGACGTAAAGCCCTCAGGTGGGAGTAATGTAAAGACTCATAAATTTCAAGGAATATTATTTTTCATAAATTCATTGGAATTTTAGAAGTACGCAGTTTCTAACGGAACCTGATTCCGAGGCCCGGTGTGCCCGGAATAAATTTCTTGAAGTTTTGTTAAGCTTAAATTAATGCGCGTAAGCAGTTTTCCTGAAAAAGTGGAATAACTCCTAAACAGTTACTCAGATCAGAAATCTGAGGTCACTATTATTCTCCAGATGTCGGTTTTACCATGGGAGTGGGTTAAGTTTAGTCGGTGCATGCCTCCTGTGAGAAATCCCGAAAATGGCATAACCGTAAATAAAATAATTAAATAAAGATATTTTATTTATTAAAATTCTTATAACTCACAAAAAATAACTCGGGTTAAAAATCTGAGACCACCGCTGAACTCATGAGTGTATTCTTTCTTCACGAAGATACTAACATTGGCAGGTGCGCGCCACCTGTGAATTTTAGTTTTTGGCCGCAAATAAAATAATTAAGTGACAATTAATTTATTGTAAAATTCATATCTTCTAAATGGTAACTTGAATTGAAAATCCGAGAGTACCGATGAGTTCGTTGGGGAATGTTTCTTCTACGAAGAGCCTAACCATGACCATACTAGGTCGAGGGTGATTGATAATAATTTTCTGAACTTTTTTTTGGGTAAGTTCAGTAAACGCACAAGTGGATTTTTATATATTTTGATCTGGTTTATGGAATTGAAATCCGAATGCACCATTGAACTCACAACACAGGTTTTCGCATAAGAAGAATTTCACCTCGACGACAGATGATCGGGTATGAAAGTTAGTTTTTAGGGTTTTACGTGGCTTAATAAAATAAAATAAGTGAATAATTTATTTTATTTTATTAAACACTTGTTTTGAAGATAAAATTGGTTAGAAGCTCCACTTGGTCGTTGGTGGTGGAACCTCCACACCCTAACCTCCCATTTAATGGGGAGGGAGATGAAACCACTCAACCCCCCCCCCCCCATTAGTTAATTTTATGTGTCGACGTAAAATTAATTGCACTGAATTAATTTTATGAGTTGACATAAAATTAATTGTTGTCAGTTAATTTTAGGTGTCGACATGAAATTAATTGCTGTCAATTAATGTTATGGGACCACATAAATTAATTCATGTCATATGTTTTGATGCAAACTATGTGGGGGAAACTTGTTGGCATCCCACCCTCTTAAGTTGTTCCAACACACCTCCTAAATTGCGCCAACGAAATTTAATTCGCCAGACCCCCTTCTTAAATTAAGTAACTGCATCATTGAAATTTAGGAAGGTTCCAAATAAATGAACTGTCATAAATTCCATGAGGGTCACATAACTCTCCCCCTCTCTTTTATATAGGGAGCTTGGGAGAAGGTTTTGGGATGGCTTCACCAAGCGACGACGCGTTGGTAATGAATCGCGACGCCCAACACTTGGGGAAATCATATCCTCTACATCGAAGAACGCGAAGAACACCAATGACGATCTTCCACAATATTCTTCATCAACCTTCCTTCCCCAGAAACCTATCCTCCGAAACATCGTCAACGAACCGATGAAGCTCGGAATTGGGGACATGTGGTGGACACGACGAATAATGGTCTTCATCGTCTTCCTTCTGCGTCTCTGCGAACGAGCGACGGGAAAGAGTTAGAGGTTAATTCTTCGTTCAATTATTCGTTCAAGATTATTTAATGAACTTTGTTGTTAAATGACTGGCCGATTATTATCAAAATAACGGGAGGAGGTTGGACCAAAAAAACCCAGCCGATCCTCCTCCCCTTTTGTTGTTGATCTTCTTCGTGACTTGAAATAGTGGTGACGCGGTGCCGTCACACCGCGCATGAATGAGAGAACCGCAGCTAGAGAGGGCCACAGTGAAGGAGCGCGGCACTGTCGCGCCATACCAGTGAAGATGAAGGAGGCAATGACCAAGAACGGGCCGAAGAGGAGGGGTGTGGTGTCGTCACGCAGCGCCGGAGCCCCATGAAGGGCCGCGGCTGGGGTGGGCCGCGGCGGAGGGGCGCGGTGCCGGCACGCCATGCCAGAAGGGCAGGAGCAGCGACCTAAGGCTGTAGCAGTTCAGAGGAGCGGCCGACCTAGCTGGCCGCTGGCACCAGCTACAGGCCGGACCCCTCGGGTCCCATGGGTTCAGTTAAGGATGGACTTAATGGCCGGTCGTTTCTTCAATCAAGGGGGGCAGCCCCCCCCCCCCCGCCTCCCGCTTGGACGAGAGCCGAGCCACCGGCCACGAGGGCCCGGCCGCCCGCACCGGGCAGGGCCAGCCGCGCTGGGCCGGACCCCCATGTTGGGTATTGTCGTGCCTAGTTGGGCCAGACCCGGACCCAGTTCGGGTAGACCCGGTTCGGGCCGACCCAGGGGGTAGTGGGCCGGGTCGGATCGAGTCCAAACCCCCGGGTTTCAGACAGTTTTGTTGAAACACCCATATCATGGTCTACGGACCTCCGATCGATGCAACACCAGTTGCGTTGGAATCCTTGGATCGAGACTGTCGTTTCGATATATTACACTCAATGGTTCGGAAAATTTGTGTACAACTGGGTTGGTTTGAACACGAAACCAACCGGGACCTCAGAGAAGAAACACTTATAACTTGATCCCCTAAATTCCGATTGATGTGTCGTCGGCATCCTTAGTTTCCTCTTAGTGAGACGGTTCTTTTGGATTACTCCGCTCGAGGTTTGGATGCAGCTGGATTACGGTCGGGTAGGTTTTAGCTTAAAACCCAACTGGGCCCCTGGAACGAAAAATCCAACAACTCTCAGACTGGGCGTCTGATTGATGCGCCGTCTGTCACGTTGAGTTCCTATTGACGAGACAGAACTTCGTGACACATCAACATTGGACTTCGTGACTGTTGATGTATCGAACCTTTCGCCTTTGGAGCGGACCCACCCAGAATCGAGCATGCTGTGTGCGGGGATCCTAGAGCTAGCTGCGACGAAGATGACGACTTCCGTACAAGGATCCTCCGTGGGTTCGACGATGACAACTACCGTACTAGGATCCTCAGTGGGTTCGATGAGGAAGATTATCGTACTAGGATCCTCAGTGGGTTCGACGAGGACGACTACCGTACTAGGATCTTATATGGGTTTGACGACGTCGTCTACAGTACTAGGATCCTCCGTGGGTTCGACGACGACGTCTACCATACTGGGATCCCCTGTGGGTTCGACGACGAAGTCTGCCATGCTGGGATCCTTTGTGGGTTCAACGAAGATGACTTCTGCACTAGGATCCTCGGTGGGTTCAGCAGAATTGTCGAATGTACTTACATCCTCTGTGGGTTTGGTAGCATTGACTACTATACTTGGATCCTCCGTGGGTTCGACAATGACGACTTCTATACTAGGATCCTACATGGGATCGGTAGTGGAGATGATTTAGAGGCTACATCTAATCACCTCCACCTCTCTTCAAGAAGTAGTACACCTGTGTGAGATGATTCTTGATTCCCAATCATTATCATCGATATGGTTGACTTTCTTTCCTTTGTGGACTGGGTTGTGTTTTTCTTGTGTCGACTGAGTTAACCAAACCTTTGTGGACTGGGTTGTGTTTTTCCTGTGTGGACTGAGTTGAGCTATCCTTTTTGGACTGGGTTGTGCTTTCCTTTGTGGACTGCGTGGTGCTTGGAAGTTGGGGACGAACTGTAACTAAGGACGTAGGTATATGTATGGGCATATACCGAAGTAGTGTTGTTGATACTTCGTGAATTTATATTTCATTTTTGGTTTATCTTTTGTGGATTTTGAGAGACCTTCGGGGGTCTCCGGGTCCCTACTGAGTATCATATACTCACCCCTGCACGGGAAATGCTTGCACTACGTGGTGTTGGATGCAGACGAAGGAAAACACCGATCGAGGTGGAAGAATGTGGAACTGGACGGTACCTGGAGGTGGACCACTTGGTGGGACATACACTGAGTGGATGGCAGGATTGAGGAGCTGTGGAGGATATCTGTACCCATCCATCAGGTGAGAGTTCCAGAGGATGGCTCAGAGTTGTTGATTTACTTTTCGGCTGCTGTATTTTTCTTTTGGTTGTACTTTACTTTCATTTGGGTTTGTATTCTGGCCCATTTACTTTCCAGCACTTACTTTTGTACTCAGTATACTTAGAGTTTGCTTCAGCTTGTGTACTTTGTGGTGTTTTTTTCTTATATAATCGAAATGCCGCCACTTTTACTGGGATTTATGCCTTTGGTGCTAGTTTCCAGCCCCTGGCCTATGGGAGGCGGGCCTAGGGTAGTCACGGCACGGGCCCTGAGGACGGGTTGTGGAAAATTGGTATTAGAGGAGTCGGTTCTACCGCAGAACTCAGGACACTGATAATTTCTTCTCTGTGAAGCAATAATGTTTAGATAAATGAGTGTGGTCATCAGTCCAGAGAGTCTAGTGTTGGTGCGGCAGCCGACGTATCCATACACCAGGACCATGACTCCTGATTTTCGACTCAGTACATGAAAACATTGATTTCATGGGTGTTTCAAAAGTTTTATTTGTGATTTCTTTGTATCGGATCACCAGATATTCTGTATTGACAGTGGCGCACCAGTTTAATTTCAGGATGGCCCCATGACGGCAGCCTGCTAGGGTTCTGAGATTTGTGCGAAGTGGCAACCCATCGAGAGACGAGGCCTCGGTGCAGGGCCCCATTACAGCAGAAGCATTGGCGGTACCTATACCCGCCGAGCCACTGATTCCACCAGCCCCAGCAGCTAAGAAAGCACGTCACCTTGGTGCACTGCACGAGTTTCAGTGCCGGAGACCGCCCAGGTTCGGTGGGGAGACGGACCCTCGGGCAGCTGAGGATTGGCTTGAGGCTGTTGTTCTAGTATTCATATTAATAGGGACACCAACTGACCTCATGGTGATCATTGCAGCGAGTCTCCTACACGCGGTAGTAGGTAGATAGTGGATCCTGATGCTCCAGGTGCACGATGAGTCATCTATTCGATGGGCAGACTTCGAGAGCCTTTTCCGCTCGGAGTTCGTTCCAGGCACCCTATATGCGGTGTGCATTCAGGAGATACTACAGCTGTGGCAGGGCAACATGACAGTAACCCAGTACTCTGGGAGATTTACCCACCTCTATGGGTTCAGCAACGTTGTCGAATGTATTTTCATCCTCCGTGGGTTCGGCAACATTGACTACTATACTTGGATCCTCCGTGGGTTCGGTAGTGAAGACTCCTGTACTAGGATCCTACAAGGGATCGGCAGAGGAGATGATTTAAGGGCTACATCTAATCCCCTCCACCTCTCTTCAAGATGTAGTATACCTATGTGAGCTGAGTCTTGATTCACAATCCTCATCATTGATATGGTTGAATTTCTTTCCTTTGTGGACTGGGTTGTGTTTTCCCTGTGTGGACTGAGTTGAGCTATCCTTTGTGGACTGGGTTGTGTTTTTCCTATGTGGACTGAGTTGAGCTATCCTTTTTGGACTGGGTTGTGCTTTCCTTTGTGGACTGCATGGTGCTTGGATGTTTGAGTTGAACTATAACTAAGGACTTAGGTATATGTATGGGAATATACCTATGTAGTGTTGTTGATACTTCGTGATTGTATATTTCCTTTTTGGTTTATCCTTCATGGATTCTGAGGGACCTTCGGGGGTCTCGGTTTCCATACTGAGTATCGTATACTCACCCCTGCACGGGAAATTCCCGCACAACATGGTGTTGGATGTAGACGATAGACAGCACTGATCGTGGTGAAAGTTTGTGGAGCTGGATGATACCTGGAGTTGGACCACTTGGCGGGACGTACACGGAGTGGACGGCCGGACCGAGGAGCTGTGGAGGATATCTATACCCACCATTCAGGTGGGAGTTCTGGAGGATGGCTCGGAGTTGCTTCTTTACTTTTCTGCTGCTATATTTTTCTTTCGGTTGACCTTCATTTTCAATTGGGTTTGTATTCTGGACCATTTACTTTCCAGTACTTACTTTTGTACTCAGTTTACATAGAGTTTGCTTCAACTTGTGTACTCTATGTTGTTCTTTTTCTTATATAAAGGCAATGCATCCCCTTTTACCGGGATTTACACCTTTGGTGCTAGTCGCCAACCCCTGGCCTATGGGAGGCGGGCTTGGGGTTGTCACAGCATGGGCCCCAAGGATGGGTCGTGACATTCTGACTGAAATAATAGATTTAGAATTTGATGATGTAAAATATTAAGATATTACTATATATATATTTTTGCAACAGAATAATTTTCTATTTTTAAATAAAATAGAAGAATATGTTCCCTTTTATAAGAGTGGAGGGGGTACTCGTTTTCTTAATGGTAAACTGAGACCTTGCCCATAAAATCAAGACCCCTTTATTATATGAAAACATTAAACATTTCCAAAAATGGGAGATTTACATTGATCCCTCTTAAGAAGAGGAATAAGATCATCTGGAACCTGATTGTATCATTGAAAGACAAGACCATTGATACATTTTCTTACAAGACCATCAGTGAGCGCATTAGCCTTTCGATATATATTGGTATCAATATGATCCATAGAGTAAAGATAATCCAAACATCTGATACATCTATTGGTGAGCTTCCAATAATGATAATTAGAACCCGATCGAATGTAAAGAATAATAGTAGTAGATTCACATTCAAGCCAAATATTTTTCCAACCATGTTGTTCATCCTGATCAACTTCTATAATCACACCATGAATTTCTACTTCAATAGTGGAGGCATGTCCATAAGATCCATGAAAAAAACCCCATCCATGATGATCCCTATAAATTGCCACAAAACCAACAGGTCCCAGATTTCCTCTTGAGGCACCATAAGAATTTGTTTAAATCCAACCAGAGAACAGTGTATTCCAAAGAACTTCAATCATTCAAAATGGAGGTCAGAAATTTCCTTTGACCTCAAACTGAGTTAAAATTGAGAGGTCATGCATGGAATTTGCATAGCAGAATTTTTTCAGAACCAAAGTGTTGCGAACAGAAGATAAAATACCATCCAGTGAGGCACCAACCTGAAAGGTGTACTTTTGATGAATCGTCTTGTTCCTGGAGCTCCTGATTCAGTGAATGACCTCTTCTATAAACACCTTCAAAGGACATAAGTGATGTGGCAATAACCTAATATTATTACAGCTCTTTAAAAAATCCAAAATCATTGTGAGCCAAGGTAAAGACACTTCAAACATATTATCCATAGCCTTCCACATTGCTGAAGCTGCTGCGCAACTAAAGAAAATATGATCAATATCCTGGATGTGTTGATGACATAAAACGCAAATATAATAGATAAATATTCCACATGATTGAAAAAATTCATCTGTTGGAATATTTTTATGAGAAACTCGCCAAGCCAAAGTTGACTGAGAAGGCTTTAAGAAGTTTCCCCTCCAATTACCCATCCAATTGAACTCTTTTTTTTTTGTATATGGAATGCTCATATAACACCTTAGATGAGAGGATTCCATTAGTAGTAGGTTACCAAGCAAAAAAATCCTCCCGATGAGAGAAGAAATATCTATCAATAGTGGAAATAATATGAGAAGGTAAATTATCCATACTCTGAAGTTGATCTTTAATTGTTATGTTAGTATCCAGATTTATATCTCCTTCTGGAGTCAAATTAATCAATGGAACCCCATTCCAATTTCACTTCATGAAAGATAAAGTTGAATCCTTAGAAACAAGCCATCACGAATCATTATCAATAATGAAAAAAATAGACTTGAAAGGAGGCCAAACTGAAAAGGTGAGTTAGATAAAGTTTCAACCTTTGAGATTATTCATGAATCTAAATGGAAGGAAGAATAGGGATAATGAATGAATTTTTGTAAAATTTTTAGGATTCTTACAATAATTTTAATGAAATTTTTATTTTTAAAAAATTTAGATCAATTAATAATATATTAATAATTTCCAAATATGATTAATGCCAGTTCTGAATCTATTCTTTACGTAACTTTTTAAAAATATTGTTACAATAAGGTATATTCATATAATTTATCTAGAAAATAGACAACATGTAAAAAACATCTATTATACTATTTTCTTAAATTGATTTTATCAAATTATATTTATCATAGTATTTTCAATGTCATTTAATTTATATTTACATAAATTAATTAATTAGTGCATCATAGTTGTGTAATCCTTTAAGGTAATTATATCATTCATAATAGTTTAAAATATATATCCATGATGAAGATAAAAATTTTTATATTTCCAAATAATATTTATTGTACAAGATATATTGAGAATAACCCTTTATTAGAAATTTTATATTTACTTAAACCTTAGCATGGAATATTTGACTTTTCATTTAAATAAAATTAGATAAACAAGATAGAGTCAGCCAAGTGGATACAATATGTCATAAAATAGTCCCAAAGATGGTTCAAGTTTGAAAGAAAACTTAAAATTAAATTATTAAAAATTTAGGGTTATTTTATAATATTTAAATTATAATTTTTACCCTTAATTAATTGATTTTCACTAAACTGTAGTTTTTAAAATTAATAAAATTACAATTAATATTGATCAAAAATAAAAAATACCTATTTCAATAATTGGGATGTATAAATTAAAAATATTGAAACAATTTTACAAAATTCAAAAAATATAATTGCATTAAATTAATTTAATAGTTCTCCCTCTGATTGGACGAGAAACATGTTTTCAAAATAAAAAAAATCAAACGACTGAAATGTTTTTATTTCCAAATAGAAGGTGAAATTGATATTAAGGACCAAATTTAGATTAAATAACATTAAAATGATATATTTATAATTTAAAAATAATTGAAAATATAATTTAACATTGTATGTAATTATTGATGAAAAGAAGTTTTTAATTAAAATTCAATATTTTTTATCTATTTATCTGAATAATACCAAAACATTAACCATTCTAATTTTTATTTTTTTTGAAATAAGGTGGTTTTCCAATTATAAATGATAATAGGGTATTAAAAGGAGAAAAACATACTTTTACTAAAAAATAATGTTTTAAGATTAAAACATAACTTATTTTCTAAATTTTTGAACATACAGTGCTATTTAATTTAAAATTACTATTTAATTTGTAAATATTTTTCTATATGAAAAATACTTATTATATCATTATATTGGTTGTTACATTCCTCGCACTTTTCTAAACTTCTTCCTCAAAATTTTATTCACTTATTATATTATGGGGGAAATATTTATATCATAACATTTTTAGATTTCCATATTTTCTCTTAATCCATGGGTTGTTTCAATGAATCCATAACATGATTGTTCACTTTACATTGAAACATTTACTCCCGAAAGTAATGAACCAGAACCAGTTTTTCCTCATAAGATATATTCTCTCCTACATGAACTACATTTGGACCCAAAATATGAGATAAATCAAGAACATATTTCATTAATAGTGAAAAGTGAAATATGTTGTGCACCTAAGATAAATTTGGAGGTAAAGAAACTCAGTATGAAACTGATCCATATTTACATAGTATTTCTTTATATCTAATTAAATATGGACACATATTCCCCTTCTTAACAATATTCATCAGAATTTTTCATTGATAAAATTTGAGAATGATATGATCAACTACCTAAAATGAAAGATCCAATCTCTAGTTGCCAAATATTTTTTGTGCATGCATTATATTGTACACATGTGTCACTAAATCAAATGAACATTACTACCATTTACCCTTCCAAATTCAGTCCCATAAACTACATTTCACTAACTTCATCTCGAAATTAGGGAGTTTGACATCTATTTACAAATAATGCCTCAAATGAAGCTATCTATATACCGGAATGAAAATTGTTATTTTAATAAAACATAAATATAGAAACATATTAATTCAATATTACCATGTAACCCATTGATCAATAATGTAGTGTATCCTAAATGGAATTTATAGTTCATTTTTACAGTCCATGTGAATGATGATAAAATGATGTGATAAATTTTAATTCAGTTCCCAATATATTCTGAAGTCATTTCTGAATGTATGAAGTGAACATAGGATCATGATCAGAAAAAATAGAGAGATGATCCCTATTTTACATGACTGTCTCATTATGATAAAATCGTGATGTTTTTATCTGGTGATAGAGGTCCTCGAATAATAATTTAAAGAGTTGATTTAGTCATTCGATCAATGATAACCCATGTCACATTTATTCTTCAGGATATATTTGGTAACCCCCTATGAAATCCTTGGAAATACTTTCACATTTCTACTCTACCATTGTAATATAATGAATCATCCCCTTATGTAAATTTTATTATAGTTATACCAACTGGAAAGTCAAAGAACCATAGTAAATTCACCAATATCTCAATGTATTCTATCCCACTAGTAAAACTCAAAATGTTCTCTTTAAATCATTGTTCTACCAAGATGACTATAAAATGAAGAACTATGAGCATCACATATCAACTATTTTTCTTCAACTGTGAATAAAAAATCACACATAATCACATCAAAAATCTCAAAACACATTATTTATCAATGTAACATTTTGAAAAGATATCATTTTACCCAATTAATCCTTTTTCATGAAAATCACGGTCTTCCATCTCTCCCTATTTTATTCTATCCAATAGAGACCATTTCATTGACAACTGATATGAAATAGACACATTTCCTACACCATCAACATCCAATCAAAAATTCATTTAATTATTAATAGAAGGGTCACATTCCAATTGTAATAATGTTAATGTCAAGCTAATTTTAAGAAATATTGCATTAGCCACTCTATTTGATTTTCCAATTTCATAATTAATCGTACAGTCATAATCCTTGATTAGTTACACCCATCATCTCTTTCTTAGGATCTATTCCAAGTGATTGAATTTATGTTTCATACTTTTTTTAGCAGTATATATTTCAAATTATTCTCTACAAAAATTATGCCTTCAAATATTTAATGCCACAAAATAAGGATCTAATTACAAATCATCTTTTGGGTAATTTGACACATGGGGAATCAACTGAAATTAGGAATAAGAAATTACTTGATCGTTATTCATTAGTACATAATTGTTCCCTTTCAACAAATCATCAATATAGATGAATAATTAACCACTGTTTTAAGTCATGGAAAGAACTAGAACATTCAGAAATATTCATTTAATTTCAAAAAATCATTCATTATATTCTTCTTTCTAATTTAACATAAGTCAATTTCTGGTTAACAAAGTTAGTGGACTATATAACTGAGAAATGTTACAAAAAAACACCAATAATATCTTTCCAAACCATGAAAACTATAAATCTCATTCATATTTGAGGTCTTGTCCTTTTATTTTAAAGTGTTTTTGCAGGATAATTAGTGATACGATCTTTAGAAAAAATGTGATCAAAGATTGAAATTGGGTGAAACCAATATTCACACATTTTAAATTTTCCGTATAGTTTATTTTATTTTAATATATATAAATCAAACCATAAATTTCTTTAATTATTCTATTTACATTTATAATATACCAAAATGGAATCAATAATCATAACCAAAAAAGTATCCAAGAACTCATGAAATATTCTATTCATAAGATCCCTAAATACAGTAGGTTCATTAGAAATCCCAATGTAATAACAATAAATTCATAATTCCCATTTACAGTCTAAAATTTTGTTTCTATAATATATTCATTCATTACTTTCAACTAACGACACTCAAACATGTGGTCCACCTTCGACAAATATATTACCCCATAAATGTGATCAAATAAATCATCAAAATGAGTAAAATGATACTTGTTCTTAGAAATTATGTTATTAATGGTTCTATATTTAATTAAAAGCTTCATTTAATGATCATTATTTTTAACAAACAAGAGTGTATCATCCCATGTAAAAGTGATCGGTTAGATGAAACAATTATCTAGAATCTCATGTTACTGATTTTGGAATTCTAGATATTCTATATGATAAATTCGATAAGGGACCATTGAAATTGACATAGAATTAGGATATAAGTAAATAGTAAGTTCAACTTATTCAATTGGTATAGTACATGGAAACCCATCAGAGAAAACATCCTCATAAACATTTACCACTACAACCTCATTATCCTAACCCGTTAATTTATTTTCAAAATACTTGGCTAGATAAAAACTATTTCCATATTTTAAAAGTTTCTCATCTTCCTAATATATAATCAATCGTATATGTTCATTAATTTGTTAAAAATATAAAACTGTTGGGAAAACATCTTCGGTGGATCTATTATAAATATTATCATGGTAAATAGAAAGCTAATCCATTAACATAATAACATCAATATATAATAGCGGAAGGAAAACAATGCCTTCCGATAAAATCATTCCTCAAAAAATTGCATGAAGATTATAATAATTTCTTTTTTACATAATATCCCCCATGTGTTTAACCACAATTTTTGGATTCATTTCATGATGTTAATTTCCAATATACCCGAAAATTTCTCAGAAATGATTAAATGTGTAGTCCCAAAATAAAAATAACCTTGGATTAATATAAATAAACAAAAGATTTAAATAATAAATCTATATTTTAGGGGTCGTCATCTATTGACGTAGATACAAATTATTTCACTACAAATTTATTCTTATTGTCTAACTGCTTCCTATTATTCGGGTTCCACTGTAGACACTCGTTTGCATAATGACCCATTTTATTTCATTTAGAATATTTTCTGGATTGAATATCAGAATTTTTCTTACTAATACCACAAAAAAATTCAATTTAGTTACATTCCTTAATTCTACTCTAACCATATAAGAAGTAATTAACATAATTCAAAAGGTCTTCCCCAATGTGTTTTTACATGAATTCAATAAAACTATTAACATTATTTTATTACCATAAATAGTCATTGATGAATTATTATATTTTTCTTACCACCTCAACTAATTTTTTTCATAGTTTTCAAAGAACACATTATCATTACAAAACGTCACTTATGCCATCTACATACATGAAACATGTTTAGAAAAATTTTGATTTCATGAGATTCCAATGCCCTTTGATATTTTGGTTTTAATTATATATTGAAATGATTTATTTTACTATCAAGTTAATGGATACAATTTGGAGTTTACCTTGCCAATAATGTGATGTTTTCTTCCATTGAGTCCATTTAATCCTCCTCCTTCCTCAATTATTTGAATTGATTTTCCATCCCAAGTCGAATCAACTTGTAAAATTATTTATCATGAAAAATATATTTGAATACATCCCATTAAAAATAATAAATCTCCTCAATATCCCTTATATTCATTTCCATTTTCCAACTCTAGTCATACTCACCATCAAAATGTAAATTTTAACGACGTCCCTCTTAAGGTTCCAAACACTCCATGACATTGAAAATATTTTATAGGGATTTAATCCACCCTTAGACTAAATTTTTTTAGAATATCCACTAAAATTTATAGGATGTTTCCATATGAAATGCATAACTAACTACATATTCTTCTTTAATTGACATGGATGGTCATGTGAATGGACACAAAAACCATATATAGAATGTGTAAACCTATCCATCACATCAAAAAATGTTTAATTCTGATTCTAACTATCTTAATATACTAATTTGGAAGGATGTTTTTTTCTCAATTCCTTCCCACCACTAATGTATTGTTTCCCATATAGGAAACATTTTTGAATAGACTTATCATAGACAAATAAACAAGGCAATATTAAAATTATATGTCTTTTCAACATAACCAAAAGATTAAAAATAATTTATGTATATTCAATTAAAAATAACTTTACCCATAAAGTTATATAAACTGACCCTTGATACCTACTCTAAGGACACATCCTTAACCATTATATAGTCCTGAGTTTCGTAAAATTATTTACTTTATTTTTCCATGAGGATCATTTGAAGATTATATTTTTATATAATTACATCAAAATTCATACATAACATCACACTTTCTTACAAAGTGTATAATATTAAAATAGTATCCATTTAATCAATAATATAATTCATATGAAATAAACCATGATTTATTTTTAATAAAATAATCATAACATTAATCTTTAACACCCTCCTTTCTCTTAAAAATCCTTATATAAAATGGAATATTTTTAAAATTTTGGGATGTGTATAAAATGATCATAAGTGAAAAAAATAAAGGAATAAATTGTTACTCCCTGAATACTTATAAACCAGTCAATCCATTTTCACACATGTATACCTTTCACCAATAAAACATACCATTTTTATCTTACCTCATGAAATAATTTGCCTCTTTTTTACTCAATATAAAACATAAATAATAATTGAAAATTTTGGAATCATTTTCATAAATTTTTTACATTTTCTGTATCTCTCATGTCTATAATTGGATTAACCTTGATGGATACATTTTTAATACCTTCTGTAGTATGTTGCCATAATATATTAGAAGAAACCCTTGAGGACAAATCTCTCTCATTACCCATTGAATTTGAGTGCTATAATGGGCTCACCCAATATAATTTGATCATCGAACCATAGATACTCATAATTTAATCCAAATATCCAAAATATAATCATAACACATAAATCTTGTATAAAAGAAAATAACATTTCCACATTGAACTCGCTTTTCATTTTTACAAAGCCATAAAATCATAAATAAATACACATTATTTGAAAATAAAATTTCAGAAATATAAATAATGCCTAAAATTAGTAAAAAATATATGAATAGATATTTTTTCATTCCATATTTTCAAAAAAGTAAATCATTTAGGCATTATTAACAAATAGTTGAAAGAGAAACATTAAAATATGGTTATCAATTAATGTCACCTACCATGAGTCATACTCATCTTGTACAATTTTTATATTCAATAATAATAAATTCCTGATAATTATTTTATTAAACCATAATCTTTTTAATTTTTATTATTCCTTTAATTTCATTTATTAATAGGCTAATAAAATTACTTAATTAACTATGTTTATGTTTGATGTTCTAACGATTTTGGATACTTGAGTCATAACTGTATTTTGAATGATCTCAATAGTCATAGTGGAATTATTCCATCAAATTTAGAATAATATATTGAAATAATAATAACTTTTATACTTACATTATACTTAAAAATCAAACCATTCCTTGTTATGAAAAATTTAATACGTTATAATCATTGAAATAGTAAGTCATACATACACATGAGTAAAATTTTCATTTTCTCGAAGATCAATATAGAAATAAGGTAAGTATCATTTTAACATTCTAGAATGATGAAAATTGCCTTAATATATTATTAATCATTTATATGTTCTCATATATATCATCCATGAGATGTGGTGGTGAAAAATGAATAACATCACTTCGTAGAGGACAGAGTTCACATGTAGGAATGAATAATGTTATTATTTTTATTTTCATGGAAAGATAGGAACATAAATGATATATTATTATTGAATACTGATAAATATGTCATTAATATCATGTATAATCATTAATTCCAACATTATAACTAGACTAAGGAGATGATGATGGAAAATTAATTAAATTGGGATGTGATATGGTAGTCTGGAGTACACTAATAAGATAACATCTTTTCATATTTGATCGAATCGGATAAGGATTTTGGTGAAAATAAGAAAACAATAACTTCTTACTATATAAATTGTGATGTAGTTATAATTTAATAATTGTTTAATACGATTAGATGAACATGGAAGATGAAATAAAATAGAATTACTTGATTAAAATAATACCACTTCTTCGGATAATCTATTTTTCATAACAACAAAAGAACACAAATAATGGTGTTATTACGAAAATAAGAGAAATATAATGTGGGTAGGGATCATAAGTAGGTATTTAATTAGATATTATCTTGAAAAAACAAGATTTTTATATGTAATGAAAAGGGGAGAAGATGTTTCATTTTATAAGAGAGTTGAGGGGAACCCTAGGAATTCATCATAATATTAAATTAATATAAATTAATATTCTATTCCAAATGGATAAAAAGTATTTCATTTCAAATTTAGATTTATAATGGGTAATAATAAAATTATAAAATGAATAATATAAATGTTTTCAATATTGATTAATCATTATCTTTTTTTCATTTCCTTTATTTAACCCATTAAACTCTTACCATGATATCATGATATTTACACATTGAGCATTAATATAATTATTATAAAACACCAAAAAAATCATAAATGGATCATTGATAATTTTATAAACCTTATATGAATATCTTTTCCTAAATTAATATTTTTATATATTTTTATATCATTTAATGAAATATGATTTTTTTTAAAATATCATTAATGTCAATTTTGTCACTATTCATTACGTGGATTTTTAAAAATATCATTACAACAAGATAAATTGAAAAAAATTCCTATAAAAAATCACTAAAATGTCAAAGTAATCTATAATATTCATAGATGAAATTAATTATCGAAAATTATATTTACATTAAAAATTTTATTATCATTTATTTGATATTTCGATTAATGAAACAATTACACCATTATCATTGTGTAATCCATTACGGTAACTATTTCATACCTAAAAGTTAAAAATAAATTTTCATCATGAAAATAAAAAAATTATATTTAAAAATGCTATTTATTATCTAAGTTATATTCTAAATGATCTCATATAAAAAGATATATATTTATTAAATCATAAGTTTGAAATCATTAAATTTTATTTAAAATAAAATACGATTAAAGGGTTAAACTCAACCAAGTGGCTATAAGGGGTTATCAAATCAGTACAGGAATGGTCTTAAATGAAAATAACTCATTAAAAAAATTATACAATGTGTTTGGGTAGTTTAATAATATTTAAATTAATATTTTTCTCTTAAATGCATGATTTACCCTTAACTAATTTAGTAAAAATTAATAAAGATACAATTCATTTTTTCCGAAAACAAATTGGAGATATTTAGTATATATTGAACTTATAATTAATAATATGGAAATAATTTATCAAAATAAAAATAAATAACAGGCTAAAGTTAATTAAAAATTAATACAATAGAAAGATGAGAAAATGAGTTTTTAATTTGAAAATGTTCAAAAAAATTGAAATGTTTAAATGACCAAAAACAATTTAAAATTGACTAAAATGACAAAAATTACGTTAAACGATATAAAATTTTATAATTATACTTTAAAACCAATTGATAATATAATTAATACTATAAATAATTTAGATGATTTTTTTCAATTAAAATGTAGTATTTTTTCACTATTCTTCCAAAAAAATGATACATCTCATGATGATACCAAAATTTCATCTGATGTGAAATTTGATATTACTTTATCAAAAATGAAGGTTATTTTTCCAAATATATATTATTTATGTATCAAAATTCATTTTATGAAAATGAAAACCATCAAAAGGTGAAAAAATTACATTATAGAAGAAACAAAATACCGTTTTAAGTGTAAAAGAAGACTTATTGTATCCACTATTAAACATAAAATCCAATTTTATTTAAATTTAATATATTATTTATAAATAATAAAACTTATTAAAAACACTTATTTTATCATTACATTCGTTGTTACAATAAATATATTTTTCAATATATCATTTAATGGAGTATTTGGAATGGAAAAAATAGTATGACTTTTGTTTTAAAACATTTGTTTGGTTTATATAAATAAATATAGAATATTCGTTACATGTATTAATAGTTTTTATAATACAGACAGATTAAATTTACATTTCAGAAACTCTTTTATCAGTTGTTGTGGAAATATAGATTGCATTATTTATTGAATGTTTTACTATATTTCACTTGGTCTATTTTTCAAATACTGACACTCATTTTCATTTAATCATTGATCGGATTGAAAAATAAAAAATCTGATCAACATAACACTCATGGTGGATGAAAAATTAATGTTAATATTTAAAATAATAATTCACACCACAATTTCATTCAAATATTTAACCTACCTTTAGAAAATTTAATAATTGTGTTATAATTATTTATTTTACACCATGAAATTTTATGTAATTTGGGGGTATAGTTTATGAGAATTGAACTCATGATGACAATTATTTAGTTAATTTTCCATTAATAGTGACTTACAAATTATTGATCATTAATTTTTTCAGTCAAAAAATAACGAAACATATTCCTGGTATATATAATTGATTAATATCATACATTATCATAATTAATGTTATGAAACTCATTCAGATAGGAAATTTTGAAGTAAAAATTGAATCATTCATTTATATAGTTGAATCAACCCAATGATGAATATGTAATACCGATGAATCAGTAATAATATATGGTAATATAACAAAAATATCATTTTACAATATGCATAATAATATTAATGTGATATCATTAATGTAGATAATTATATTAATAATGGGTGGTGATGATAATGTAATTGGAAAATTTAGTGAAGAATTAGGTATAAGTCTATGTATTCTCCACTTCATGATACATTTCCCCTATTAATGAATTATTCCAGCTCCCTTATTATGTGATAAATTTCCTATATATCTAAAAGGACAGGGAATCAGGAAAATTGGTGCACAATCAATATTTAAAAGAATGGTTAGAGTGTATTGGGAGGGGTATGAAGGGTTCCTTTTATATATGAGTTTTTCGGTTATTCCCAAATATATTCATTTTTTGATATATATGCATGGAAATTATAATATAATTAGGAAAAAATATGGAAAATAATATATACATTTCATTTCAACCACCAGATACGCTATTTTAATATGGGGTTTCATAATAATATAATTCATTACAACTTAGAGTGACCCTTTCATTATTTTTCCTAGATAGTGGTAAGGATACAATTTTTTTGTGGTGACTTATTTTTATGAATTAAAAATAAAATGTACAATAACCTAATTTATTAATGGAGATTTAAAATTTTTAACCCATTTCATAAAATTTATTTTCTTAATATGTGAAATTTATCTTCTAATTAACATCTTAGTATATAAATAAATTATATATTTTTTGTGTTAATATATTTCCTAATTAATATAATTGTTATAGTTGATTCATTAAAAGTGATCAATTTAATTTTAAAATATAATAAAAAACAATAATTAAAAAAATATCATTAAAAAATAGCATTTTTTAACATTTAATAATTGTAACCACATATCATTAAAATTAATTATAACCCTTCTAATAATTGTAATTTACCAGTCTATTGGTATTATAATTATTGTTTAGAAACTATATGTGAATGAATCAATCATTTATAATAATTTTATGGTTAATATTATTATTTAATTGATAAAAATTAAATTTATTATATAAAATATTCTAAATAAATATTATATTTTTGTTTCGATATATATTATTTTTCAATTTTATAATTTATAATTTATAAAAAAATATCACAATATTAAATTTTCATTGGATTAATTTATATCAACCGATCATATTCTTGAAGATTTTTTTATAAGACCAAATTTCTAAGGTTTATATATATAATGGTCATATTTAAATCTTTTATATAGCCTTACATGCGTTCTTATAATTATTCTTCCCATTTAATTACATCTCCCCCAAAATTTATATTATACTATAAATTTTTCCATTATTCTTGTATTTTTAATCTTCACAATGATATTCCTAAAAAACATAGACATAGATTTTATATTAATGGTATTTTTATTTACCTATAGATATAATATGTTTCTATATTTTGGAAAGATGATTCATACTGTATTCTTGTAATGAATTAATTTTTATCTCACATTGTTATATTTATTCTCATTAAAATGCATCATATCTAATTGTAGATCAATGTTACTTGTGATAAAAATATATTAAACGAAATATTTATTTAAAGGATAAATAAATATTAAAATAATCGAGGGATAAAGACATACCTCATAGTTAACATCTGATTTAGTGCTATAAATTTCATCTCATATTTTATATTCATAGAAAACACAAACAATATTTCTTGAAACTCTGGTAAAATGAAAACTGATTCATTTTTAAAAATTTATAAATGAAATACTCATCAATATTACTCATGATTTTGTTAGAAGGGAATTTTATTCCATTTCAAAGCTACAATTTAGTTAAAAATAATCATTCTAAACTCTATTCAAAATAATAATGATTTGAATTTCATGAAAATTTATTAACAAAAAAATTGATAAATATGTGGAATATAGATATGAATTTCAAATCATTATGAACCATAGTGTAGTTTTAAGAAATATTAATGTGTTTTTTAAATTTAAAATGGATATTTTAGTTCAAAAATATATCTCATAAATAACTCACCTAAATATGCTCAAATATTTCATGAATATATATATAAATAAAATATCTAAAAAATTTAATATAATAAATACCACATATAATTATCATTCTTAATATGGTAGAAAGTAAAAAAAATATTTTTTTTAATTAAAATCCACCTTTTGTTAAGATCATGGTTTAGATGAGTAATTCTAACAAAAAAAGCCCTATATTCCAAAAAATTCTTTTAAAATTATAATTTAGGTTTTATTTGGAAAATATAAATAGACTCCTTATTATTCTGACTCGTGGTGGAGTCATGACAATATAAAACATGACTTTTTCAATTTATATGTTTAATTTTTGAACCAAACATAAGTCTCATGATTAATTTTAAGAAAGTATGTCCAGATTTTCATGAAACACTAGGAATATGAACATTGATAATTTCATAGACTATATAATAAAAAACTTCATAATTCTGACCCATTGTGTGTCTAGAATAAATTAAATTTAATAGTTACATATTACTTCCAAACATATATCACATGATCTCTAGTAAGAAAACACACTCAGAATGTCATGAAACATAAGTCAAACATAGACCATTATTATTTTTGGAACGTAAGAATGATATTTACAATAGTCAAACTGTTTCTATGTCTCAAATTACTAAAAAATATTTAAAATTAACTATTACATTTTATTTCAAAATATGAATCCCCTCAATAATTCTATGAAACGGCTCATGTTTTAATCAAAAAATCTATATATAGATAACAATACATTCATTTTATAAATATAAGGATATGGAGACTTATAGTTTTACATTATAAATATTAAAAATTGTTAGATTAATGTTCAATACATAATATTATCAACCACACCTAGGAAATAAAACTTTTTATCCTTTGGAACCAATGAAACATAATCAAAATGCACATAACCGATCTAAATCATTAACTATTTTTTTCATTACAACTAGAAATAATTGAAAATATATCAATCATAAAAACACTCTTCATATCCTGAGGATATGAAAATATAAAAAGTTATAGCCTAGGATACTAAATATTTATATATAATGGAGGTATGAATTATAAATTAATCATAACATTGGAATAATGGTATGAGAACATGGTATTAATATTCAAAAACAAACCAACTAATTCATATATCATAATATGATGACATGGAAAAGAACATTGAGGTTGAAAATAAAATTATTATAAAGAAAAAAATAATATGAACCAGGAGAGAATAAAATTGGAATAATACAATTTCATAAAATAGATTCATAATATTCACAATCAGAAAAATCATATAAATTGTATGTCATGGTTTTCTATGGATACAATCATTACATAATTGTATGGGGCTAACCACCTGTGTACATGATTCGGGAATGGGATAACATCCCATGTACCCACTTTTTGTATTTCGAAAAACTCTAGTGTACCAACATTTTTGGGCTCATTATATACACCCATGTACAATTTGATCTTAGAAATTATTAATCATTACCCAATTCATTTTACGGCTAAATAAAAATTGGTCTACACATCACATATTCTAATATATTGATATATATGATAAATGAAATTATAATCCTTCATCTTAACATAATTCATGGATAATAGGATGAGTTTCCTTAATATTTCATCATCACAACCCTAAACAATCATGAAACGATCTATATGTTTCGTCATAGAATCATATCCCCAAGGAAACATATATAATATCAAGTATATCATCATAGATAAAAACATCAATTAATTAATTACTACAATATTTCATGGGGGAAATACCATGTTCATCTTCAATTAAAAAATATAAAATAAATATTTTTCATGCAAAAAACCCTTTGGAACCTATAATGGGCACTTCAAATAATTGAACTGTCAAAAGTTCTGAAAATTCTATTCTCATAGTGTATGATAAAAAATTTATTTTTTTGCATATTCAGTTTATAAAATTATTATAGGTTTCCATTAAACCATTTCATAGATATTGAAAGCTATGTAATATTGAATGTTATAAATAATTAATTTTAGTAACAAAATTCATCAAAAAATTTTAGAAAACATTTATATTGATGAAAAAGGATTTATGAATAAAGAGATAATTGATGCCAGTTTTTAATAAAACAATTCATTATCTGTCATGACTATTTGGAAAGTGTAAAATGAAAGTAATGTTTTATCCTCTAGATATAAATAGTTCATAATTAAATATATTAAATAAGTTGTAAAAATATCATATAATTTCATCATAAAAAACTGAATGACACAAAATCCAGATAAAAATGACATAGCTACGTAAAACCATTTTCACATGGTTGACATGATTCATAAGTAAGAAAACCTTCTATATAAAAAATTGAAATTTATAATAATAATAAACTAAAACGCTATAAATACTTCAACTGTCATAAATTATTTACTAGGAAACTTTTATCACATGTTTATTCATAATTCATCATTAAAATCACTGTTTCTGAGTCTTAAAAGGTTCATTTATCATGGATGTTTTTTTTTCAGTAATTGTGTTCCATGAATATTGAGTAGGGATCAATAATTTATAGAACAATTATCATGAAAATTTTAAATCATTTAACAATATATAATCCTTTTATAATTATTCATATAATGTTGCGATGAAAAATGCTTAACATCACATATTGGTGACGATAGCTTTTATAAATTAATGAGAGATGGCTCCACTTTTTAATGGATAAAATGAAGGAATGATTAAAAATAATACTCAATTATGGAAGCATTATTATATAGTAGATGTCATAAAATTTCTTTAAATCTATCCACATAACATTTTATGTAAATAAACTATTGAAAAAAGAATCACATCATTGCATAGAGGGGGTAGTCCACAAGTATTCATAATGAACATTATCATTTTTTGATGCATTGAATGATAATATGTTTGATAATATAAAATAATTAAATAATTGTAATAATTTTATAAATGTAGTATATAATATTTATGTCCATAGTAATAACCAACCATTAACAATGGCGATGGAAAATAAATCACATCTCTATATTAATGTGCTAGTCCACACGTATCCTTGAGCGAAACATTCATTTCCCAGTTAATGGAAAATAGGTGGAAAAGGATTTTCCATCATCATGATAACATCTTATTATAGATATGATTTCTATATTAATCATGATATTATATATACAACAAGTTTTGAGATTATATAAAAATAAGAAACACCAAAAGATCTCGGTTAAGGTTTATACCGCTTTGTTGAAAGAACTCCAATGGCGTACACATTTAGAATTGAAAGGGTTGTTTCTTAATATGTAGAGACCTAGGATTTCTGTGGAATTTATTTTTTAAAATACATTATAATTTTACGAGTCCATGAAAATTTTCGATACTTGACTGTGAGGCCCGGTGTGCCCGGAATCAATTCCTGAAGTTTTGTTTGGGTGCCTTCAGTAAACATACGAGCAGGATTTTTTAAATTTTGAACTGGTGCCCGTAACTGAAATCTGAGGTCACCGTTGAACTCGCATCATCAGTTATTGCTTAGTGAGACCTTCACCGCAGTTGTGTTCTATCGAGAATAAAAGTTATATTTTGGGTATCTAATAAGTTAAATAAAAATAAGTGTAGCTTAATTTTTTTAAGGTGGTTAAAACCTCCGAGAGGTGGATAGTGGTGGGGTCCACCACACCATAACCTCCCATGAAAGGTTATGGTGGTGGTACCCACCCGCACATAACCTCCCTTGGGAGGATATCCATGGTGTGGCCCACACGAGCTTTAAACCCCCTCTAACACCCCATTTATGTGGGATGAAACTATCCACCTTCCTCCGTTAATTTAATGTGCCAACCCTCAAAATTAATTAATTAAACTCTTTCATTTAATTAATTGGAACCCATTTGAATTATTTTTGAATTCTATCCAACCATTAAAATAATAAATTGTCTATTATTTTTGGTTGGCACTTAATTAATGGAGCATTAGGTGAGAACATGGGGAACCCATAGAGAATTATCTGTCAATGAAGAACGCGAAGAACGCCTCTTCATCATCCACCGAAGATCAAAAAACACTTTCTTCAATCATTAACCAAGCCAGGAGAGAAGAAGACAATGACAAAAAATTCTAATGACGCTTCTTCCTTGGTTTCCTACCCCGGACACATCCCAATGTCAACGAATCGACATCCGCCATTCCTCTCCATCCATCATCAACGATCGACAAGCAAGGTAGGGGAATTTTTAGTTTGAATTTGTTCTGTTTTTCATTGTTCAACCTTGGATAATAATTTTCTGAATGATATCAATGTAACGTGGGGGGATCATACCAAAAAAACATATCCCAACCCACCCCATTGGATTGTTCACGTTTGTTGACGATGACGACGGCGCAACGACACCGCCAGAAGGATGGACCGTGGTCGAGCAACGTGACCAGCGTCGGGCCGGCCACGAAGAAAACCGGCAGCGCAAAGGCCACTGGGGCACCGGAGGGGTGAGACTCCATCGTACCACGTAGGATGAAGGGCCATGGCCAGGATAGTCATGGCGGTTAGAGGTGGTGCAGCGTCGTCGCGCCGTGCGGAGGTGCCAGAGGCTGCGTCCAGGCCGGGACATGGCAGAGGTGGCACATGTAACACCCCGAGATTTTATGAGAAATAATATTTTTAATTTCTTTGATGTATTGTGTTGTACACTACACCAAGAATATAATGCGCTATATGCAACACCGTATTATCTTGTAGTATACGCAAACCCTATTCTTGGCTTGTGTTGCACCCAAGAGGTCCCTTCATCAATAGCCTGTGTCGTACGCAATACTGAATTTCATTAGGCAACGATATATTGTTATGAACTAGTCGTTATGAATAGTATTAACAAAAATTTTAATTTTATAACATTATCATTCATCTTACACATTATCTAGAACATGGTGTGAGAACAAAATAAATTTCTTAGGTAATATAATTATTTTTCAAAAAATACAGTTTTGCTGCCTTTTGATGGTACACCCACATTAAATCTTGTTTTTGACATGTTTATAAGTTAAATTTGACAAAATATAATTCTTCTATGGAATCAGGATATAAAAATCTAATTTGGAAAATTTTTTCATATTATTCTGATAACTTTCATATGTTAATAAATAGTAAAAACACGCTATATTTTAATTAAAAAAAATTTTTTCTTCGTAATAATTTTTATGGTTAAATTACAATCTTGAATGGTTTTAAAGTATAAATATAATATATTTTTACCATTCAATAAAATTTATGTAATTATCATTGATTTTACATAGAACTCGTAGGTAAAATCATTTCAATCTTTTGCAATGTTTTATCTTTAAAAACACATTTTCTTAACAATGATATTAATTTAAAATTAATTTTTTGCAACATCTTTGATTTGAATTTGAAAAAATGGATTCCATATTTGGAATCAGTAGCCCCAAATTATGTTAATAGGCTAATTTTTATTTTTGGGCACTATGAATAGTAACTACGGTAAATTTTATTTACTATAGTTAATGATAAATCAGGTAATTAAGGGAAAATATAAATTTATAAAATTAACCTAACAGTTGTCTTAATATAATTGGATGATTATATTTTTCCTAAGGAATATTTTGGTCAAAATGGAATACATTGGAACCAACGGGGATGTGATTAAGGCCTTTAATTCATTTTATTTTAATGAAAGTGAAATATGTCTCACTCAATGTTTAATAATTAAAGTATTTTTATTATAAGGATATACAGAATATAAATTCGATTATAAATACACATTTGAAAGATGAATTGTTATTATTTGTTATGGTAATTTTTTGGTAATTTTTAAGACATATTTAATTTCATTAATAGCTTGTACATTAATGATGCAGAAATTATTTATTTAGTGAAAAATATGTAATATAGTTTTTATTAAAATCATAATACCCCTTAAAAGCCCAAAAAATGACGAAAACTTATTGGTCTTATATATATCAACCATAACCATCCAATGGTATAATATTTGACCATTTGGAGCTTTATAAAAGCGATTATGACACTAATATTATTTTATTTTAAATGATGTCAATGTTGTCACCTTCATAATTTAAAAAATATAACAATTTACATGTTGTGATTTTAAGATGATAAAATTTATTAAAAGTATTATTTTGAAAACTATTATATTTATCATCATCATATTATTCTATTTTTAATTCTTATGCAACTAATATGTATATTAAATGATTACACAAAAACGATGTAGTAATTGTTTTATTAAGAGAAATATTAAATAAATGGTATTATAAATTTTAAAATAAATATTATATGAACTAATTAATGTTCTCCTCAAATTTTATAGATTAATATGACATGGTAGGAGTCTATTAAATATTTTTTTCGAATATATCTTCGGTCTGCATTTTATTTAAATTCAAATAAATGAATAGTGTCAAAATTGACACTATTGTTATTTTATAAAAATAACATATTATAAAATTGATTAAAAATCACGAAAATATTTAAAAATTATAAATTGAAATTTATATGGTCTAAAATTACATCAAGTATCCAATTAATGACAATTCAAAACACATAAGTAATTATATATTACAATTCAATATTTAGAATATTATTACCACAAATAAAATTAAATACATTAAATAAGGATAACTCATGTTGATGAGGTTTAAAATAAATTACAAACATGTCTAAATCTTATTTTTTGATGATATTACAACCCTATATCACCTAAACATAGTATTTGAGTCAATTTTGGAAGTTTTTTAGTGGGTTTTTAGTTTATTATAAATTAATATTTTAGAGGTTTCCAAAAGTGCCCCTCTCTTCTCTTATAAAAGGGAACCTCCTCCCTCTCCTCCAAACACCACATTGAGCCTTCAAGCTTGGAAAATCCTTGACAATTTTTCTTCTCCATTTCTCTAGAATCATACTAGAGGTCCTGGTCTTCTTAAAAGGCCAAATTTAGTGCCCTAAGAGGAGGTTTAGAAGAGGCGTGTCAAATAAGAGGTAATATCCTTTACCAATTATTTCAAATTCATTTATTATTCTACTTACACTTGTTTTTTTGTTTCATAATAAAGTAATAACATCCGTAATCATCATATAATGATATGTTATTATAAATATTAACCAACCATATTTCCCATTCTATCCATCCTATGGAAAATGGAATCACTGCTCGTGCGTATGTACGAAATACCGTCTCCACACAGTGGTGTAATCTGTTTTTCCACCACGAACTTACATGGATGGTTATAATTCTGGATATAATAATTATATGTGATTATAATAACATTATACTAATTATTAGATATTATATAATCCACCCTAATACCAGTCAATAGTTATGGGAATGATATCGCCGCTCGTGCGTACATACGGAATACAGTCTCCACGATGCAATGAGATTCATTCTCTATGATAACCATTCAAGAATGATTATATAGTATATATAAAAAATAATGATAAAATTTATGACATAATAATTTTACTAGATTTATATATATATATATATGTGTGTGTGTACTCTACTTACTTCCATTCAATTCAATAAGGAAATGAAAACAGTGTTGATGCGTACGTACGGTCTACCATCTCCATGAATGGTGTATTTCATTCCATTTATCTATCTATAATATAAATATATATATCCTTAATATATACGATATATAAATCATGTTTTACATTCTGGGAGTAAGTATATCATGATATAAGTAACAATAAAATCAAGAACAACATGTCCTAACACATACGATAAATGATAGAATTTTACCTAAACCACTACTTTAATGTGGAATTGTCAAATGAATGAGTAATATAAAGTCATAAGTGAATCATATATGATATAATAAATATTATTATTGATCTTTTACAAGTTAATAATATGTTTATACCCGCTATACAGGAGTTTCAGAAACATACAGAAGAAATTGTACATAATGTAAGGGAAAATATCGCAATCTCATTTTTATATGAGATTATTTATACATCAGAATTTACGAGGGCATATTTATCATCCAAATCCACATTTCCACAATATGTAATATTATTTATATCCTCATAAATTTTTTAAATCCAATTTTACCTATTGGGGAATTTTTAGTAAAATTTATGAAAGGAATCTTTTTTTATTTTCAGAACGAGATAATTTTAGACATTTTCAGCCAAAGTACGAGAAGAAGGTTTTTTTTGTTATACATAATGAATATATTTTTATAGAAAATTATTTCCACCATGCTTCCTTTACAAGTTTTGAATATTATTTTCAAATAAAATTATTTTATTTTAAAAATTTATGGCATGTTAAGAAAGGAAAAATGTTTTTGAAGTAGAATGGATATTTTCTTCAAGAATGGAGCTCAATTGTTTTTTCAAAATTATTTTCCATCTAGGATAATATAGGGTACTATTTATATCCCTATTTTTACATTGATTTGATTATGTTATTCTAGAATTATTTTATAAAGCAATTTTATCTTATATGGATTATGTTATGATGGCATGATGTTTAAGAATACCATTTTTATTAAATGGGTTATGCTATGATGAATGATTTATGATTTTGTGGCACACATAATAATGGATTCATTATGAGATGTGTAGTACCTATATCTCCCTGTAATGCATTGGGTAAAGATTTATATCTCAAGAGATAGACATGGCTGGAACGGAAAGTGAATCCATTTCAGTAATGCAGGGCTGGAATGACAAGTAAACCTGGTTCAGTAATGGACTTTGTCCACTATGATGGTATTGGAAAAAATGCCTTGGATACTATGGAAATCATAACCTGTTCATAATGGTTTTCCAAAATTACATGTTTTATTCACATGAAAATTAATCATGATTTATGTTCCTTTATAATCTATGCCTTATGTACTTCCAATATTTATGTCATTGCTCAAGATTTTGATGTTTCCAGTTCTTGTTTTTAAATTAAATGTTTATGGATTGTTTTTATGTTCTCCATATGTACCCTTACTGAGAATTTGAGCTCAATTTTTTTATGTTTTCTTTTCCCCAGGATTTATATAAAAGTTTTAGGTAAGAAAACAAAAGAGGAAGATATTAATGGGATATGTTGAAAATCATTCACCATGATTAGAATATTATATTTCACGATTCCAAAGACACTAAAATAATATTGTATTTGGGTGTCTGTTTTTGTAATGTATTAAGTATTCTAAAAAAGTAATGTAATGTCTATGTACGTCAAGATTTTGGTCTCTAAAGTTGGTATTATAGTGAAGGGTTAGTCAATCTTTAGAAACTAGGCTACAAAAACATTAGTGAGATCCCAAGAGATATTTATATGGTATGTTTAGGGATGTCCCTAAGTTTTAGTATAACTATAAGTTATAGTCCTAGAATTATGTTGAAAATCATTAATAACATAGAATAAACCTAAGGTGTCATGGATTAAAGAATGTTGGATAAGTTAGACATCCCATATGTGACTTTTTATGATTATTTGGTTCCTCATTATTTTAAATGTTTCTTACACAATGGTTATTGGATTTAGTCAATGGAGGGAACCAGAAGGAATTGGGTCAAAATTGAATCCAATGGAAAAATTGGTGACTATGATCAACAAAATTGTGTAATTCCAAGAAAGAAAGATATTGTGATTATGCCGAATCTATCATCGCGATATATGATTAACAAGGCGAACATTATTGGTATACCTAATTCATCAAATAAGATGAAGATGGACTTTTATGCATGTTTTAATGGTGAGGAGCATAGAGGAACGATGATTGGGATTTCTAAATAAGGGAAGAAGAACCTTGATGAATACATCAAATGGAGGGGAAGATGTTATCTGTGTGGGGAGAAGGGTCAAATAATGACAGACTATTATGGAGTACAATGTCTTATCTGTGGAGAACATGGGCGTTACCCAACACAATGCCCTGACATAAGAGGTTACTTCTAAATGAAGGAAGCACATATTCCATGAAAATCATTGAAGTGGGTTGATTAAAGTGTTTATGTATTGGTATTCAAGAATAATTTTTTTGAGGTAGTTTTATGGTATATTGGAATATCTTTGTATTTGTTCAATATGGTTTTCCATAGAAATACAGTACATATAATCATGAAAAGTGATTGAAATAATTTCGGAAAGAAATTGATATGTGCATACTGAAGGGATAAGGATAAAGTAATATTTTTGATAGTACTAATGATCTCATGATTGATATATTTGAAAAGTGATATCATGGATTGAGTATATTTAATTTTTGGGATTTTGGTAAGTGGAAAGAGTTAATTTTTGACAACATTCATGATTTCACTAAGGTTCTATGGTAATGAATGTTTCAAGATAATACATGATTAAGGTATTCACATATTTGGATTGTGACCAACAAGATATATCTTATGATATATGGGAGATAAATGATGGTATTCACATGCTTGGTAGATGGCCTTTCATGTAATGATTTTCTTTATACTATGAGCTTGGACCGAAGTATTTTGGATAATCCTAAAGATTGGAATTATTTAATTTAGACATAAGATATTATTGTCTAAGTCTAGAACATTTTTTGTTATAATTAGAGGAATTTTATAAGAATGTTGTTTTAGAAAAAGGGACAACCTGCAGGACGGGCGACAACCCATCACGTTAGAAAAGGCTATGGGAATCGAACCCACAGCAGTAGTGCGACATGCCTTTATTGCCTACCAGTGGCCTACAGGAAGTCCCTGGTTAGTAGAAACTAGTTCTATTTTACTAAACTGTATGATAGAAGAAGTATAAGTACATTTTTGGAACCATATACGATTAATCTAACAATAGATGGACTTATGTATATAACTATTTCTAACCTTATGTTTGAGACCGATTGAATGAAATATCATTCTATCACATGATCTACTAACACTTCATGGAAGAAAAATTCAACTTCATTCCTTAAAGATTTGATGTGGAAATTGTTCAAGGCATGAACAAAAGTGAGGTTTTAATAAAATCAAGTAAGTATTTATTTTAATTAAAATATTCATCAACATTAGGGAAATGATCATGAAAACCAAAAAATTTGTCAAATTGCCATCATATCTAATGAATCAGATGGTACCGTAGATCATCAAAAATTTATGTATTTGCAATTGTTGGTTTTTCATAGTCGTGTTCTCTACCACTCTCCATCAGAACATGATGGTTAGATTTCTCCTCCATATCCATATTTTCATCTTGGTTCTCCTATGTGGAATCCCAGGGATTAGTTAATTTGGGTAACAGTTAAGTTTCGTACAGTAGTTTTTAAAGATAAGTTTTGCTATTACTTTTTACGATGTTGGTTTCTATGAAAGAAACTTTCATGTAGTAATCCATTTGTAACCCCAAAAAATTTCAAGGGAAAAATTCATTTTAAGGGGGGTAGAATGTAACACCCCTAGATTTTATGAGAAATAATATTTTTAATTTCATTGACGTATTGTGTTCTATGCTACACCAATATTATCTTGCGTTATATGCAACACCGTATTAGCTTGGAGTATACGCAAACCCTTTTATTGGCTTGTGTCGCATGCAAGAGTGACCTTCCTCAATAGCGTGTGTTGTACGCAATACCGAATTTCACTAAACAATGATATATTGTAATGAACTGGCCATTTTGAATAGTATTATATACATTTTTAATTTTATAACATTATCATTTATCTTAAAAATTATCTAGAACATGGTATGAGAACAAAATAAATTTTTCGGGTAAAATAATTATTTTTCAAAAAAATGCAGTTTTGCCGCCTTTTGATGGTGCACCCACAATAAATCTAGTTTTTGAAATGTTTATAAGTTCAATTTGAAAAAATAAAATTCTACTTTGGAACCTGGATTTTAAAATTTACTTTGGATAAAATTTTCATATTAGACTGAAAATATTCATATTTAAATGAATAGTAAAAACACGCTATATTTTAATTAAAAACAAATTTTTACATCTTAATAATTTATATGGTTAAATTAATATATTTAATGGTTTTAAAGTATTAATAGAATATATTTTTAGAATTTAATATAATTTTTGTCATTATCATTGATTTTACATTGAATTCATAGGTAAAATCATCTCAATCTTTTGCAATGTTTTAACTTTTAAAAACTCGTTTCATAATAACGAGATTAATTTTAATTTAGTTTCTGAAAATTATGTGATTTCAATTTGGAAAAATAGATTCAATATTTGGAATTATTAGGTCCAAATTATGTTAATAGTATACTTTTTATTTTTGGGCACTATGAATAGTAACTATGGTAAATTTTATTTACCATACTTAAAGGTAAATCTGGTAATTAAGGGTAAATATAATATTATAAAATTACAATAACACTTGTATTAATATAATTGGATTTTTATATTCTGTCCTACAACATATTTGGGTTGAAATGGAATCCATTGGAACCCACTTGGATGTGATTAAGACCTTTAATTCATTTTATTTTAAATAATGTGAAATATGTCACACTCAAACTTTAATAATTTAAGTATTTTTAATATATGGTTATATAGAATATAAATTCTATAATAAATACTAATTTGAAAGATAATTTTTTTTTGATATGGAAATTTATTTCTAATTTCAAGGGAAATTTAATTACTTTAATAGCTTATACATTAATGATGCAGAAATTATTTTTTTAGTGAAAAATTAGTAATATAGTTTTTATTAAAATAATAATACCCATTAAAAGGCCTGAAAACCTTACCAAAACATATTGTTCTTATATATCTAAACCATAACCATCCAATTGTCGAAATTTTGACCATTTTTAGCTTTATAAAAGCGATTATGACACTTATATTATTTTATTTTAAAAGATGTCAAAGTTGTCACCTTCATAATTTAATAAATTTAACAATTTAGATGTTGTGATTTTATAATGATAAATTCAAGTAAAAGTATTATTTTGAAAAATATTAGATTTATAATCATCGTTGTATTTTTTATACAACTGATAAGTATATTAAATGATTACAAAAAAATGATGTAGTAATTGTTTTGTTAAGAGAAATATCAAATAAATTTTTTTATATATATTAGAATAAATATTATATGAACTAATTAATGTTCTACACAAATTTTCTAGATTAATATGACATAGAAGGAGTCTATTAATGAGTTTTGTTTGAATATATCCTCTGTTTGTATTTTATGTAAATTCAAATAAAGGAATAGTGTCAAAATTGACACTATTGTTATTTTATAAAAATAACATATTATAAAATTGTTTGAAAATGAAATTTTTCTAAAAATTATAAATTCAAATTTATATGGTCTACAATGTAATAAAGTATCCAATTAAGGAAAATTCACAACAAATAAGTAATTATTTATAACAATTTAAAATTTATAATATTAATACTACAAATAAAATTAAATAGATTAAATAACGATAAATCAAGTTGATAAGGTTTAATAAAAATTAACAAAATGTATTAATCATATTGGGGGATGATATTAAAAACCTATATAATCTAATATTCATATTTGAGTCATTTTTTTGAGGTTTTTATGTGGGGTTTGAGTTTATTATAAATTAATATTTTTGAGGTTTCCAAAAGTTCCACTCTCTTATATTATAAATGGGCACCTCCTCCCTCTCCTCCACACACCACTTTGAGCCTTCAAGATCAGAAAAACCCTTCCAATTTCTCTTCTCCACTTCCCTAGAAACATACTAGAGGTCCTGGTATTTTTCAAAGACCTACTTTAGTGCCCTAAGTGGAGGTTTAGAAGAGGCGCATCAAAGAAGAGGTAATATCCTTTACTGATTCTTTCAAATTCATTTATTCTTCAACTTCCTCATATTTTGGTAGTTTCATAATATAGTAATAACAAACGTATTACTCATATACTAAAATTATATTATAAATACGAACCAACCCGATTTCACCTTCTATCCATCCTATGGAAAACGAAATCACCACCCGTGCGTATGTACGGAATACTGTCTCCACGCCGTGGTGTAATCTGTTTTTCCACCACAACCATACATGGATGGGTATAATGGTGGAAATAATAACTGTATTTGATTTTTATAACATGATACTAATTCTGATATATTATATAATCCTCTCCATTAACATTCGACAGTTATGGGAATGATATCGTCGCTCGTGCGTACATACGGATTACCGTCTGCACTATGCGATGATATTCATAATCCAGGTTAACCATTCAAGAATTACTATAAATTATGTATATAAAAAATAATGATGAAATTTATGAAATAATAATGATACTGGATTTATTGACATATATCTAATTATATGTACTCTACTTACATCCATTCAATTCAATAAGGAAATGAAAACAGCGTTCATGCGTACATACGGTCTAGAGTCTCCATGAAAGGTGTATTTCATTTCATTTATCTTTCTATTATATACATATAAATATCCTGACTATATGTGATATATAAATAATATTTTAAATTATGGAAGTATGTATATCATGATATAATTAATAATAAAATCAAGAACAATAAGTCCAAACAATACGATAAATGATAGAATTTTTCCCAAACCACTGCTTTAACATGGAATTGTAAAATTCATGGGCAATATAATGTTGTAAGTCAATCATATATGATATAATAAATATTATTAAGGTCTTGTTACAAGTTAATAATATTTTTAAAAGCACTATACAAGAGTCTCAGAAATATACAGAAGAAATTTGACATAAGGTAAGGGAAAATCTTGCAATCTCATTTTTATCCGAGATTGTGTTTACTTCAGAATTTACTGGGGAATATTTATCATCCACATCTATGTTTCCAGAATATGTAATATTATTTCTATCCTCTTACAATTGTTTAAATCCAATTTTACCTATTGGTGAATTTTTAGTAAATGTTATTAAAGGAATCTTTTTTCATTTTCAGTACGAGATAGTTTTAGACTTTTTCAGCCAGGGTACGAGAAGAAGGTTTTTTATCTTATACTAAATGAATATATTTTTATATAAAATTATTTCCATGAATCTTCCTTTACAAGTTTTTAACATTATTTTCAAATTAACTTATTTGTTTTTAAAATGTATGACATGTTAATAAAGGAAAAAAAATTGAAGTAGAAAGGATATTTTCATCAAGAATGGAGTTCAAATGTTTTATCCAAATTATTTTTCATCTAAGATAATATAGGGTTTTGTTTCTATCCCAATTTTTAAAATGATTTGATTATGTTATGCTGGAATTATTTTATGAAGTCCTTTTAACTTATATGTATTATGTTATGATGGCATGAAATTTAAAAATCCCATTTTTATTACATGGGTTAATGCTATGATGTATGATTTATGATTTTGTGGAACACATAAGAATGGTTTCATTATGAGATGGGAGGGACCTATATCTCCCTCCAATGCATTGGGTAAAAATTTATATCTCATGAGATAGACATGCATAGAATGGATAGTGAATCCGGTTCAGTAATACAGGGCTGGAATGACATGTAAACTCGGTTTAGTAATGGAATTTGTCCACTATGATGGTTTAGTAACAATGCCCTGGAAACTATGCAAATCATTACATGTGATCAAAGGTTTTCCTCAACTACATGTTTTTTCCCATGATATTTTACCATGATTATTGTTTCTTTATGATCTATACCTTATGTATTGCCAAGATTTATGTCATTGCTCAAGATTTTGATGTTTTATGTTCATGTTTTTACATTCAAATGTTTATGGATTGTTTTTTTGTTCTCCATGACTACCCTTACTGAGCCTTTGAGCTCACCCTTTTTATTTTTTCATTTCCCAAGGATATAAATAAATGTTTTAGGTATGAAAACAAAATAGGAACATATTTTTGAGAGATGTTGAAGATCTTTCACCATGATTAGAAGATTATGTTCTGAGTTTCCAAAGACACTAAACTAATATGGTCTTTGGTTGTTTGTTTTTGTAATGTATTATGTATTCCACAAAAGTAATGTAATGCCTATGTATGTCAAGCTTTGGGTAGCTATAGCACAGCGCTGTCGCGCAGCGTGGAGTAGGGGAGCCGTGGCCAGGGTGGGCCACGATGGAGTAGGTGGAGCGGTTGGATGCTCGGCTAGCCGAGATGAGCAGGATCCAGTGGGTCCCGCGTGTTCTGGACCGGCACTACCTGGCGCCGATTTCGGATCACACCAGAATGTAAAATCCATTCAGGAAGCCATGGGGGCGAGAGGTTTCCACCCATGCCGTGGATAAGGAGGACCCCCACCGTGCCGTCGGGTCGCCTGACCGACCAGGCCGCCAGGCCGACCGGGCCGTCGGGCCAACCTGGCTGCTGGGCCCCCTCGGGCCGGGCTACTCCCTCGGGTCGGGCTGCCTTCGAGTTGGGCCGCCCACTCTGTTCGGGCCACCATCCAGGGTCGGGCCACCCCATGGGCAGGGCCACTCCCTTGAGGGATGGTTCAGGCCCGCGGATCAGGTCAGACCCCAGTCCAGACCTGATTATCCCGAATACACCTTTTCACCCATATCGTGGGCTATAGGTGTCCTATTGACAAAAAACTATGGAGATGGAAATATTAGCGAGAGACAGTTCTTCTGTCATACCTGACATAAGGTTTCGACATAGTTGGGGTATGGTCTGATTGGTCTGAATCTAAAATCTAATCGGGCCCCAGGAACGGAAATGTCAATAACTCACAGACTGGGCGTTCGATTGATGTGACATCTGTTGTGTTGAGACCCCTATGACGAGGATGACCTTTGAGATACTTCTACGTCGGACTTCGTGAAAGTTGGAGTATTGACCAGTAGCTCATGGAGAGGATCCTCTCAGAGATGAGAGAGCAGAGTATGATGACCTAGTAGTTGGCTGAGACCAGACGACTGTTGACTTTACACTCAAGGTGTTTCAACTAGCCCAGTGGGAAGCGCCTCTGTGTGACACGGCAGACCCATAGTAGGGAGCGCCTCCGTGTGATGCACCAGACCCGCAACACTCGATAGGAGGAGTACATCAGCAGGCTATGAGGGCAAGAACCTCTATGTGACATGGTAGACCCATAGTGGGGAGCACCTCTGTGTGAAATATAAGACTCACGATACTTTATAGGAGGAGTACCACAATAGTCCAGGATAGTGGGATGTGCCTCTGTGTGATGTGGCAGGCCCACAGTACTGAATTGTGGAAGAGGGCCCCAGTAGTCGAGGTTTTGTCCGTTTGACTAGGAGTGTTACATGTTACCACCACTAGAATAAAATCATGGTTTTGAGCTGAGTCAGTGGATTTTGTGTTTACCTCATGATTCAGGTGGGTTACTAGATAACATATGTATATGTATGTGTATATACCTAAGTAATGGATTCTGTTGTTTCTTTACATTCTGGTTATCCATGTTGGATATTATGAGACCTTGAGGGTCTCTGGGTCTCCACTGAGTATCATTATACTCACCCCTGCATGGGATATGCCTGTACCTCGTTGTCTTGGTTGCAGATGACGGATAGCACTGACTAAGGCAGAGAGTAGCAAGACTGGATGGTACCTAGAGGTGGATCACTTGGAGTGATGGTGCACTGAGCGTACAGCCGGATGTGGAGTACTGAGGATTCCATATATACCTACCCTTTAGGTTGGAACCCCGAAGGACGACCTAGTAACTGCATTACAGGATTTCAGCTATACATGTACATTACTGTTGGGCTTGTATTTCTGGCTCCTTTTACTTTCCATAACATCTTCTATAAACAGTATTTATTTGTGGTTTTCTTCCAGTTGTGTACTCTGATTATGTTTGATTACAATTTGTAATGGAAATGCCTTCCCAGCTTTGGGATTTACTCCTTTGGTTCTTATCGCCAGTCCCTGGCCCATGAAAGGTGGTCTTGGGGTAGTCACGGCCTGGGTCCTAAGGATTGGTCGTGACAAAATAGTATCAGAGGAGTCGGTTCAACCGCAGAACATAGTTATCTGATCTTTCATTTCTGTGAAGCAATTGTGTTAAGTGTACTAAGTGATGTTTTCATTTCATGGATTCTAGTGTTGGTGCGGGCAGCTGACGTATCCATACACCAGGACCCTAACTTCATATTTCCGACTCAGAGATTGAAAACACTAATTGCGTATGTGTTTTTAAATGTTTTCTTTAAGGCAGCTCAACTAGGTCATCTCACCAGGTATGATCGTTTGACCATGTCACATCTGTTTCATTCAGGATGCCTCCCCGCAGACCCCCGAGAGTCATACACTCTGACAGCCCACCAATCGATGAGGCCTCGGGGAAGGGCCCTTTACTAGAAGAGGCACCAGCGGTACCACTTCCAGTTGGGTCACCGATGCCACCATCCCTAGCAGTAGATGATGCATTCCGCTTGAGCGCGTTGAATGAGTTCCAGCCCCAGAGGCCAACTAGGTTCCAAGGAGAGACGGACCCACATGCGGCTGAGGATTGGATGGAGGTTGTGGTTAGAGTCTTCAGGTTGGTAGGGAAACCAGCATGCCTTATGGTGATCCTTGTTGTGATTCTCCTTTAGGAAGCAGTAGGCAGATGGTGGAGCCTGATGCTACATGTCCAATACAAGGTGACACTACACTGGACAGACTTCGAGAGCCTGTTCCGAGCAGAGTTTGTTCCAGTGACCCTATGAGCAGTACAGATACAGGAGATACTGCATATACAGAAGGGTAGCATGATAGTAGTGCAGTACTCAGCAAGGCTCACCGACCTTTCACGCTACTACAAAGATATGGTGTGGGACCCATTCTTCAAGGAACGAATCTTCGAGTAGGGGCTCAAGCGAGAGATCAGGGCATCACTGATCTCCCTCAGCATCCTGGCTTATGAGGGGGTGTTAAAGAGAGCCCTCCTAGTGGAGAGTTTCCTTACTGAGCAGTCACCAGTAGTGAGACCCACCACTAGTCAACTTGCAGCAGAGTCTTCTATAGCTGGCAGTAGACAGATGACGCATATGTCCAAGAAGACAAGACCCATGGGTGGATGACCGCATGACTCATGATCAGATGTGCGGGGCACCTAGGATAGTGGCATACATTCTAGGAGCAGGCAGTGTTACTAATGCGAAGGGCATGGTCACATGGAACATGACAGTCTGTCCCACCATTCAGATGATCAGTAGATAGTTGAGGGACCTATGAGGCAGAGGTAGAGGTTCGATCTAGGCGATACATAGGGATCATGAGAACGTGGCAGCGGAGCTAGTCGAGCAGCTGGTGGTAGGCTGTGTTTCGAGTTGTTACCACCACCACCACCAGGAGGACCCCCTCGACCGGAGGGAGCAGGTGGACAGGGGAGAGCTCAGCATATGGCAGTTGAGGCATATTACCCCGGTGCTCCGTAGATGATTTGAGGTACTATCTGTGACTACTCCATCTTAGGTGTAGTTTCTATAGACACAAGAGCTATTCATTCCTTCATTTAGATTGTCGTCGTTTGGAGCTCGAATATACTGACAAAGCCGTTGGCTCGATCCTTATAGCTAGATACTCCTACAGGAGCCGACTCGATGATTACACACTGGTGCTAGCTTTGCGAGCTTACTCTTGGAGGTGAGCGCTTCTGCTGGGATCTCCTTGTTGCGGTGTTGAGGCCTTCCAAAGTCATCTTGGGTATGGACAAGTTATCAACATTCCATGCTCATATTGACTGTATTACGCACAATGTGCGGTGTGTATGTACTAGTGGTACCAGGTTCACCTTCACCGTCGATAAGATAACCTTTGCAGCATATGATAGACGTACTCGGAGGAGGGTGAGGCCGATCACTCACCAGTTGGCTTTCCATACCATTAGAGTCGTTAATGTGGAGAGTCTGATTTATCCTGTAGTGGTGGACTAGTTTGTGGATGTTTTCCCAGATGATGTCTCGGGACTACCTCCTCATAAAGAGGTGGAATTATACATTGACATGTACCCAAGGATGACACCGATATCTACTACAACATATCATATAGCTCTCGCTGAGCATAATGAGCTAAAGGTACAGCTGGAGGACAATGTGAGGAAGGGATTGATCAGGCCCAGTGTTTCTCCCTCGACAGCCCTGATTATGTTTTCCAAAATGGAGGATAGGAGAATGAGGCTCTCTGTTGACTACCGTTGCCTGAACCAGGTGACCGAAATGAACAAATACCGACTCTCGAGGATTGATTATATATTTGATCAGGTCAATATAGCCTGATGGTTCAAAAAGATAGACCTTATATTAGTCCATCACCATCTCAGAGTTCGAGATGAGGATGTGAAGAAGAAGGCCTTCAGGTGTCGGTATGGCCACTACGAGTTTCTGGTTATTCAGTTCGGTGTAACCAATGATCTAGTAGGGTTCATGTGTCTCATGAACAATATCTTCCGGCCATACCTTGATCTCTCTGTCGTATGCTTTATCGAGGATATTATGATATACTCAACTACTTAGGAGGAGCATGCCTACCATTTACAGGTTTTAATGGACACACTCCGAGAGAAACAAATTTATTAAAAGCTCTCTAACTGCCAGTTTTGGATTTGAGAGGTTCAATTATTTGGAAATGTCATCTCGGAGGCTGGAGTTGTTGTAGATCTAGCAAAGATTGAGGCGGGGCTTACTTCGGAGCCACCTAGGAGTGTGTCATAGGTACAGAGTCTCATGGGATTGGGTGGATACTATCAAAGGTTCGTTCCAGACTTCTCCAGAGTTGCAGCACCACTATCACCCTTGAGGATGATGGGTAAACCCTTCGTGTGGTCAAATAGATTCCATAAGTGCTTCCAAGAACTGAGGAAGAGGTTGACAAGTGCCCCCATCTTGAGGATTCCAAAGGAGGGATAAGGGTACAGAGTTTACTGCGATACATCAGGGATTAGACATGGGTGTTTCTTGATGCATGAGCGAGCAATGATGGCATATGGTTCTCGGCAGATGAGACAACATGAACAGAACTACCCTACCCATGACTTGGAGTTAGCAGTAGTGATCTTTTCCTTGAAGATGTGGTGTCACTATCTGATTGTAGAATGTTTTACCATGTACATTTATCACAAGAGTCTCAGGTGTATCTTCTCTCAGAAGGAACTGAACCTGAGATAGCGGCTTTGTCTTGAGTTCCTCCCGGACTATGACTTCAAGATAGTCTATATTCTTGGGAAGGGAAACGTTGTTGCAGATGCTCTAAGTAGGAAGACTGGTAATCAGCTTCTAGAAGAGGTGACAGAGAATCTGGCTACCATACAAATATCTTTTGTGGATAGGGATGGAGCAGCCTATCTACAGTCTCTTACAGTCACTCCTCACTACATCAGTGAGTCAAAGAGGCGCAACATGGGAACTCTGACTGTGAAACACGATGTGCTCAGATATCCACAGGGCAGGCACATGATGGATTTTATGATGGTGGGGAGAACTTCATCTTTTTCAGAGGCCATACCATGGTACTAGTTTCACTTCAGGAGGAAGTGTTGGGGGAGTTCCACACGTCCCTTCTAGCGGTATATCCAGGAGTGGTGAAGATGTAGCAGAACCTTCGATGACAGCACTGGTGTCTAGGTATGAAGAAAAAGGTAGAGAAGTTTGTCTCTAGATGACTCACTTGACAGCAAGTGATGGCGGAGGACTAGGTATCAACAGGCTTGGTTCAGACCTTAGAGGTCCTAGAGTGGAAGTGGGATGTGATTTCGGTGGACTTCGTTACGAGTCTTCAAGTACATACAAGAGTCATGATTCGATATGGGTGATCATAGACTGATTCACCAAGTCGGCCCACTTGCTACCTATTAGAAATCAGGGCTCAGTAGAGAGCTTGGGATGCACTTATGTGCAGGATATTTTGCGTTTACATGGAGTACCATCTTCTATTGTCTCTGACTGTGATGCATGGTTTACTTCTCGGCTATGGAAGGGGTTGTAGGAGGCTTTCGAGAGGCAGCTTCACTTGAGCAACACCTTCCATCCTCTGACAGAAGACCAGATTAAGAGAACCATTTAGACTCTCGATGACATGATTCGTGCTTGTGTCCTCGACTTCAGTCACGGCTGGGAGGACCACTTACCTTTTGTGGAGTTTCACTACAACAACGGATATCACTCAACCGTCAGTATTGCACCTTTTGAGGCCTTTTATGGTCGACGTTTTAGATCACCACTGTGCTGGAAAGTCCCAGGGGATTCACCACTAGTGGGACCAGATATGGTATGGGCTACCACGGAAAAGTTGCAGATCATCCAGGAGTGGATGAAGACTACACAGAGTAGGCAGAAGTCATATGCTGATAGGAGACGGATACCTCTGGAGTTCGAGGATGGAGACCACAACTTTTTATGGTTATCACCTCGACGAGGTCTATGGAGATTTGGAAGAGGAGAGAAGTTATCTCCGTGGTTCATCGGACATTTCTAGGTCCCCATCAGAGTAGGCGAGGTGGAATACCGCCTGGCACTTCCACCTCAGTTGCACCAGGTGAATAACTTCTTCCACGTATCTTAGCTGAGGAGATACGTGCATGACCCATACCACATCATCGACAATGGGAAACTGGACAACGATGATGCGGTGAATTTCACGGAGGTTCCAGTAGAGATTCAGGATCTACACGAGCGGGTCCTACATGGACAGTTGATACGTCTGGTGCATGTTCATAGGCAGCATGCGAAACTCCATGAGAGCACTTGGGAGCAGGAGGCATGAAGGCATGCTATGTACCCCCATTTATTTTCTTAGATCGAGTTGTAGCATACGGGGATGTAAAGCCCTGATTTGAGGAGAATATAGAGACCCAGAATTTCCGTGGAATTTTTTTTAAATACATGGGAATTTTACGAGTCCAAAAAAATTTACGAAGCTTGATTCTAAAGCCTGGTGTGCCTGGAAACAATTTCTGATTATTTTTTAGGGTACGTTCAGTAAACGTACAAGATAGATTTTATAAATTTTGAACCGGTGCTCGGGATAGAAATATGAGGGTACACATGGGCTTCAAACCCCCTCTAACACCCATTTAGGTGGGAAGAAACTCTCCACATTACCCCATTAATTTTATTTGAGAACCCTCACAATTAATTAACTAAACTCTTTCATTTAATTGATTGGCACCCATTTTAATTATTTTTAATTCTTGCCAACCATAAAATTATAGATAGTCTATTATTTATGGGTGGAAATTCACATGGTGGTGCATTGAGAGAGAACTTGGTGAACCCTTGAAGAATTATCTCTCGACGAAGAATGCGAAGAACTCCTCTTCATCATACACTAAAGTTTGACAAACTATTTATTCAATCTTCAACTGAGCCAAAAGATATGGAGCCGACTGTGAAGAAAACCAATGTGGCTTCTTCCCTGGTTTCCTAACCCAGAAGGTTCCCGACTTCAATGAATCGACACCCGCCATTCCTATCCTTCCACCATCAATGATAGACAAGCGAGGTAGGGGAATTTTGAGTTTCAATTTATACTATTTTACATTGTACAACGTTGGATGATAATTTTCAGATTGATATCAATGTAACATGGAGGGCTCGAAACGCATGAACACGGACTAACCCTCCCCCTTTGATTTTACTCTTTTGTTGACGATGGTGGCGGCGCAACGGCGCATCCGGAATGATGGACCACGGCGGAGCAACGCGACCGACGTAGGGCCAGTAGGGAAGGAAACTGGTGGCTCAAGGGCTATCTGGTCGCCGGAGGGGTGCTTCACCACCACACCGCACAGGTGGAAGGGCTGCAGCAGTCAGAGGCAGCGCGGTGGCGTCACGTCACGCGGAGGAGCTGAAGTATGCAGTCATGGGGGGCTGCAATGGAGGTGGTGTGGCACCATCACGCCATGTGGAGCAGGGGAGTCGCAGCGAGGGCGGGTTGCGGCTGAGTAGCGCGAGCGGCTGGCCGCTCGGCCAGCCGGGAAGAGTGGGACCCATTTGGCCCCGCGTGTTCTGGATCGGGGCCACCTGGAGCCGGATTCAGCTCACTGTTCGTGAAGACAGGGTGTGTGTGGTTTCTCCCTGGCCGCGGCTAAGGTAGACCCTCACTGGGCCGCCAGGTCGCTAGGCCGACCACGCCGCTAGGCCGACAGGGTCATCGGGCCAACCGAGCCGCTGGGCCGTCGGGCCCCATTGTGTCGGGCCCCTCACTCGGGTCGGGCCACTCCCTAAGGCCAGGATGGATTCGGGTCAGGACGCCCACTCTGGTAGGGCTACCGTCTCGGGCCGAGAAATCCCTTAGGCCAGGTCACTCCCTTCAGGGCCGGGTCGGACCCGCGGACCAGGTCGGACCCCAGTCCGGACCTCATTCGCCCGAATACACCTTTTCAACCGTATCGTGGGGTACGGCTGTCCGATTAATGAACTTTCTGTGGAGACGGAAATATTATAGCGATGCGTTTCTTTTGGCCTACCAAAATTGAGGATTGGACATATTAGGGTATGGTTGGGTTGGTTTGAACCTAAAATTCAACCAGGTGCTTGGAACAGAAATGCCAAACACTCACAGACCGGGCGTCCGATTGACGCGCTGTCTGTTGCGTTGATACCTCTATGACGTGGCGGACCTTTGAGATACTTATAAGTTGGACTTCCTGATAGTTAAAGTATCTTCCAGTAGCATGTTTAATAGATCTTCCTAAAGATGAGCGAGCAGATTACGGAAACCTAGTAGCTGGCTAAGTCCTAACGAATGTTGACCTTTCGACTCAGAGTGTTTCAACTAGCCCAGTGGGAAGAACCTATGTGTGACGCGGTAGAACCACAGTGGGGAGTACCTCTATGTGAAACAGTACAACCATGGTACTCGAAAGGAGGAGTACCTCAACAAGATATGAGGGGGAGCGCCTCTATGTGACGTAGTAGACCCACAATGGGGAGCACCTCTGTGTGACGCAGCAGACCCATGGTACTCGACAGGAAGAGTACCACCGCAGTGCAGGATGGTTGGATGCACCTCTATGTGATGTGGCAGGCCCACAATACTCTATTGTGGAAGAGTGCACTAGCAGCAATGTTTTCAGCAGTTTTCCAGGGTGTGTTACATGTTACCACCCCTAGAATAAAATCCTGCTTTTGAGCTGAGTCAGTGACTTTTGTGTTTAACTCATTTTGGGGATGGGTTACTCGATAACTCAGGTATATGTATGGGCATATACATAAGTAAGGTAGTCAATTGTTTCTTTACTTTGTGGTTATCCTTGTTGGATGTTGTGAGACCTTCAGGGTCTCGGGCTCCCTACTGAGTATCGTTATACTTACCCCTGCACGGGCAATGCCCGCAGCTCGTTGTGTTGGTTGTGGATGATGGACAATGCTGACTGAGGCAGACAGTAGCTAGATAGGATGGTACCTGGAGGTGGATAACTTGTATTGATGGTGCACTAAGTGGACGGATGGACCTGGAGTGCTGAAGAGGCCATCTGTACCTACCCTTCAGGATGGAACCCCCGAGGACGACCCAATATCTACTTTTCATGCTTTTATTTGTACCTGTACTTTATTTTTGGGCTTGTATTTTCAGCCCCTTTTACTTTCCAGTACTTCTTATATAAACAATATTGCTTAGTTTTTTACTTCTAGTTGTGTACTCTGATTGTGTGTGTTTACAATTTATAATGGCAATGCCTTCCCAGCTTAGGGCTTTACGCCTTTAGTGAGAGTCACCAGCCCCTGGCCTATGGAATGCGGGCTTCGGGTAGTCATGACATGGGTCCCAAGGAATGTTTGTGACATAATCATACTAAAACCATTAGTACATTGGTTTTATTGAGAAAAAGGGATATGGTGAGGGTTTTCTGATCAAGATATCTCACAATTTCAGAATATGCGTGGGAGGAAGTTTGTTTTTATATGTGAGGTAAAGGACATACATGTAATTTCATAAAATATTTTTATATAAGAATGAAAAATTCCAGAAAAATATCTATAATTTACCAAGTATCCAATAATATGATATTATAATATAGAAATATTTCTATCAAATTGGATTTAGACAATTTTTTATTGAAATATCACACATAGTCGGACCCCTTTGTTAACATGTTTTAAACATTCTTGTTGAAATAAAATATTATTCTATTTACTATTTAATATGACTGAAAATGAATGTGGCCTCATTAAAAAATATGTAAATTCTAATCCATAGTTTTTTAAATTATATCATATTTAATTTCAATTCTTTTTAAAATTTATATAGAATTACCGCCAAAATAAGAATAAAAATTCCCTCTTAGAAAAAATGAATTTATAAGTATAAATATTCTTATTTTCTAAATTAAGATTAACATTCATTCATGTGATTTTGGATTGTATTATCTTTACTTAAAAGTTTTTTATTAAATTTTTAAATCAATTCAAAACTAATTGGGACTTTTTAAATACTGGAATGGAATATACTATTTCTATAAAATTGGCAATTTTTTCTATAAAGTGAAAAATTATTTCTTTCAGGAAAATCTATAAATTTCACCATAATTTAATATTGATAAGTTTTTTCTAATGTTTTACCCATTATATAAAATAGATATTCCATTAATGTTAAAATTAAATTCTATTATCATTTATCAGATACAAGGATATCTATTTTTGTACTATAAAATAACTTTATCAACAATTAAGCACTTATTTATAGGAATTTATCAGTACATTTTAACTATATATAATACTTATAAATATTTTGAATTATTTGGTTAATATTATTCATATCCACCAATCAAATGTCTATGTTTGGAAGGTATGGTATGTCATGGTTATTTAGGATTATAATTGCGTGTAAAGAGAGATATCAAATACTTTAATATAATTTCAAAAGAATAATTATAAATTTTGGGGGTGTCACATTCTACCACCACTAAGAAAAAAATCACACTAAAAACATAATCCATTTGATACAATATAAAATAATACATCTCCATTCCATCACATTCTTGAGTTTCTATGTATCTTCATTGATCTTTTTTCAACCAATGAAGTTTAACTAGTTGAGTACACTTGTTTTGTAGCACTATATCTATTTGAAAAATTATTTCAACTGATTTTAACTCATTGGTAAGATCATTATACATTTGTACGGCAATTGGTTTCAACACCTACTTCATTAGGATATATACATGGATCAAATCATGAACTTGAGTCATGTTTTGCAGAATTCCCATGTGATAAGATACCTTCCCTAAAAGATCAAGAATCTCAAAGGGCCCAATTTTACTATAGGTGATTTTTTCCTAATGTTATAATATCGCAACACTTTTCTATTAAGAGATTCATAAAAATAACATCTCAATGATTTAAAATTACATATCTCCATGGTCGTTAGTATAACTTATATGTCAACTCTAAACTATAATAATGTTCTACTAAAATTTTCTATCCTTCTCTCCCATTTCCTTTAATAGAAAATGTCCCAATAGGATTCTATAACTGATTTCAACCCAATATATTGGTGTTATGTATGTACTTTATTGTAGTTATTAATAATGATATATCAGAATTGTTTTATGAATGTTAATTTCATAATTGAATAAATTATATTATTCTAACATCTAATGAAATATAGTTGATTAGATATCAAAATATCCTTTAGATTTTCAATTGTACTCTCAGACCAACCATCTTTCTGAAGATGATAAGCTATATTGAATCTCAACTATGCAGTTAGAGTATAGTGAATACCTATAAATAAGAACAATGAAAACATAATATCCCAATTATAAACAATACATTGTTGCACTCCATGAATCCTAACCACTTCCTTATTTTTATATCCTAACATGATAAAAATTGATTAGTAGCATCCCAACGAAATGATATTTTAACCTAATAAGGTGCTCCACTAAAAACGTAGTAGAATTTTGGAATATATGATTTTTACAGAGTTTTATGAAAAACGTAATTTGATTTTATCATATTCACATTATATTAAGCGTATGAATAGTAACATACCTATAGTCTCATATATCATATACCTAACTTTTTCACATACCAAGCACTGAGATATAAACTCTATAATATATCTCTTCATGTTATCGGACCAGAAATATATTTTTTGATATATACAACCATTTTTACATCCATGCTGAATTAAAAATTTGAAGATATGAGATTTCTCCAATAGGTCCTTCTTCATGTATTGTTTTTATTTGAAGCATAAAATGTATATGATCCTTATAATTCCATCATATTCAATTTTGATCATCAGAATACTACTCACCATATTTTTTTGCACAAAAAATTAATTTTGTGTCACATTTAATGATACTTGGATTGATGGTTGAAAACTCATTTCTAGAAGATAATATTCCTCCCCACCCTTCTCAATTTAATGTTATATCATTTCGATAAATATTAATATTGGATCTTTTTGGTACTCATCATAGAAAATTTATCATGTACTTTAAGTATAAAATAATCACCCCCCTTTCTTTATTTCATAGGTTTGAAATTTATTTAGAATATATAATAATTAATAAACTCTAAAAATATTCTCAGGTTCCTATTTGGATCACTCCAGGTGAATATATACTTTATAATTCTAGGATTATAAAGTATGTCACAAAATTATTTATAAACATAATTTCTATGTATCTTTATTGCAAGTATTTATATAGATAAATCATGGTAATTCTTCTACTAATTTAAATTGTGAAACCAAAATTAGAGTGAAGTATATCTTACACATATATCATTCTGCATGAGGTCACATCACAACTGATTCTTTAATACAAAACTACAGATTAAAAACTTTTCTCGACACTACGTTACTGTGATTATAATTGTACTAACAAAAATTATATTCCTTTCCTTGAAATTTTGTTCACATTCATCTGTCTAATGGAACATTACTCCCTTTGAGTTAACATGGTGGTTGAATTAGATATACATGATAAATTATTCCTAATGAATTGATAACACCACAAAAAACCAAGAAAACTATGGATCTTAGTAAAAGAGGTTGGTCAAGAATAGTGTTAAACAATTTGTTTCTTGGATGTATCCAATAATATACACTCTATTTATATTATATGAACCAAAAACATACTATATTTAAAATTCACAAATCTATATATTATCATATAGATTCTCTGTCCATACGTTCTTGATTACAATCCACAAGTCATCTTATTAAATAATCATTCTCTTATAATGAATAATAAATCATCCATAAATACCATAAAAATATGATCAAGGTAATCTATAATGGATATATTCCATAAAACCATAAATATTAGAGGATAATTAGTAGAAATAAAGGGAATCACTATAAATTAATAGTGTCCATAACTCTAACAAATTTTTTTCATGGGAATTCCTTTACATTGGATACTATATTAATAGTGTCCATAATGAAGATAAATCCTAGAAGAGTATTTTTCTCCTCATAACTAAAAGAAAAAAATCATCAATATGGGGAAGGGATATTTATTGGTGAATATAACCTTCTCAAGGACCCGATAATCAATGCATGATCTCATTGATCCATCCATCTTCTTTAAAAAGAGGGCATGTGAACCCCATGATGATTCCCTTGGTAGAATGAATAACATATCAACATTTTCCACCAATTTCTTCAATAATTACATTGTAATAATTCGGTCCATTATATATAGAGTATTTGAAATAAGTGTAGAAACATGTATTTGTTGTATTGTAAAAGAAACTTCATTTTTTATGGAACAATATGAAACTCTTCTATAAATATATCAACAAACCCCCGTAAAATAGAAATATAGTAAATTCTGAGTTTCTCCCCACCAATCTATGATTAATACCCACTTAGAATATGAATATAGACTAATATAGTGTTTTCATTACTATTTCATCATCAAATAATTAATTTTGTATTTAGGAACCAATTTCAAATTTTCCATATATAAAATATTTTTAGATTCAAAATCAAATAACAAATTAGTCATTATAGAATGAATTGTAAGTGTACCATTCACCACTTCATTATCAAACACCACAAAAAGAATGATTATTTGAGATTTCACTTTTTATATAGGATTTTGATGTTCCTATAAATAATAATCATCATTAGCCATTAAACATGAGAATTGGACTGAATAATACCCATAATCCATGAAAATTAAAGACCCTAGTGTGGGTGTTTCATTATATGCTGCTTTCTCTCTATTCGAATCATTATCATACTTCCCCCAATAAGATTCTCATTCAATTTCATGATGACCTTCCTACCGACTATTAATTCACTTTCTAGTGATATTATGAGTATTTACTTCATGATTTCTTCACCCACTTTTAGATTAATGTAAAACTCAAAATACCCCCCTGATTTTTATGATTAAAATTTGAATTGAGTACCATAATTCATTTCCTATCATGACCATGAGATTTATTGATTACCATAATCTCTCTTTTTATTTTTTTAATACATCAAATAACATATTCGTAGCTTTTGATGTCCCTTACAGATAACTCATTTCTAAAATTTGGTTTTATTCCACTATGGAATTGATAAATATATTATTATAGTGTAGTGATAAAACGTTTTGTGTACATCAAAAGTGTTGTAAATTATTTCTCATGTTAGAAATTAAATTACACTATTGATGTATTTCACCTTCAACCTCACAAAAAAACCTAATACATTTATAATGATCTGACATCTCTAGAATTAAAAATATCATTTCAATGGTGTAGATCAATTGCTTATTAAATAATGGACCTATAAACCCACTAATGGAAGGTAGATATTTCTTCTTGCTGAAATAAATTTAACTTGGTCACATTATTTTCTTTTTTAGAAACTCGACATGATTCATATATTGTGAATTTGTTGGAATAATAGTATTATGTTTTTTTATTCCGAATCCCAAAACATTTGGTTTCTTGTGAGGAATATCACTATATTTAATGTGAAATTTAGCAGTAATTTGGTTTCATAAGGTTTCAAAAACTCACTTGAACCAAAAATAAAAGTGTAAGAAACAATAATCATTGTGAGAAACTATATAATAAAAAAAAATCATATTTTTTCTAAATAATTACACCTTCATTACAAACTATGACACTTTAGGATTAACGTAGGTCATCCATGATCATCATCTACTAAAAACTGTTATTATTATTTATAATGGAATTTTTTTAAACAATCATATCCATCAGGTGATTGGACCCTTGTTTGATGTGAGGGGCCACTCATCGTGCTATATAATTATGTATTATTTAATTTAGATATATTATTTTGGATAGTACCCCAACATTCATCTATACAAAAACCACTTCCATCTATATTATCTGAAAGTAGATATATTGATATGAATACTATATAAACTATAACTTTACAAAACATTATGATGTCATCTAAAAATTTAGAATATCTCAAGGCTTCTAAATAATTAATCATCATCAATTTTTTTTAAAAATCCTTATTTTCCCTGATACAGACTATAGAATCATATTCGTTTCATACATAAATATTAAATAATTTTAGAAAGATATTAATTACATAACATTATGATCCATGTCACTAATGAAAAGTTTTTTGTCTATAAAAACAAAGTAAAATAAATAACTGGTATATAAATTACATGAATCACCACCCATTATTTTCATTAGAACAATCATACATCTTAGAAAAATAATACTTAAATCCCTTTTAATATACCAAAGAAAAAGGAAATATATAAACGGAAATATCATATGATAAATTTCGCCAAATAAGGGATATATCAATGATCATTCAAAAATAGTATGACATAATGTGTATGAGAATATGTTATTGACCTAGAAAGGGATACAAAACTGTTAATCTATCATGATTGTGAGTTAGGGAAATATGTTATTCTTTCACAAGTCATGAATCATAAAGGAATCAATGAGCATGATCCACGAGAGAAAAATATTTTATAAGAAAATGTCATCAAATACAAGAATAAATTGTGACATAAGAATAATAATAGAAATATTATGTCATGTATTCCCACAAATATATTCATCTCTTTTCATGATGGGGATAAGAAGAAGTGTACTTTCTTCAGGCATGGGATAGCCTACCATGTACACTTTTCATTATTGAAATAACTTCTCATATGAAAACATTTTTATTATTTGGATATCCTCACTTTTACCATTATAGATAACAGATAATTTTTATTTTCCTAATTCATTAGAGTAAAATAAATTTTTCTGTCTACCCCTCACATTCTCATAATCCATTCATCTGTATTCCAAAATATCATGTAAAAATTCCTCATAAATTAACCAAAGGAAAAGAAAAGGTGTTTCCTTGATATTTCATCATCATAATGATAAATTTTTTTGATAGTAATATGAATGGAATCATACAAAAATATTCCCAGTGAAATAATATTTACATCCAGGATTTCAGAAATGTTAAAATATTCCTATAAAGTATCACATAATAATTTATTAATGAAACGACCCTTTTCATTTTGAATAAAAATATATAAAATTTTAAAATTTATAAAATATCAAAGGAAAAAATTTCTTTTAAAATAACCTTGTATATATTTAATGGAAGAATCAAATAATTTTATGTCCTTGATAGTGAGAAAGTATATTCACCTTGTGAAAGTTAAAAGTGTGATTCCATTTCCAATTTAGGTATAAATAAAAAACCAAAACACTCAAAAAAGGACAATGATATTCCCTTATATCAATTTAAAAATAGTAAAAAATTTAAAATTAACCTAATATATATATATATATATATATATATATTAGTTAAAACATTCATTAAGACATTTTATAAACTTGTTAATGGAAGAAAAATGATTTATGACTGATGATAGAATTTATATCTGTTTGACATATAATATAGACATTCTATCTATCTAGTACATAACGAGAGAAAAATGAAATGAAAATAAATAATATATATAAATCAAAGTAGGATAATAAAAAAATATGAAAGATAGATATCTTATAATTTTATTATTTTGAATTTAGGTAATCAAATTTCTGGTAAAAATGAGATTGTAATATAAAACCCTTACGTAAATTTATACAAGCTAAATAAGGTGTCAAAATTTCAATATAATAAATTTTAATTTATTATAATAATATAATATAAAAATATATATAATTATAAAATAATTTATGATTTACTTATAACATATTATCACCATTTTAGTAACAATTATCCATTAAAATCATCATTTCAATGTCTGAACAACTTCATTTTTAATGAATGTTAAATTTTTGCAGTTTGAATCCTGGTACATTGATTATGGTTCCATTTTATACAGAATTTTTATTAGGAAATATGTACCATATTTATTCATAATATAATATTTTTTAATTATTCATATAATAAGAAGATTAAAAATTGAATTACATCACTTTGTGGGGTTGGTAGTCCATACATGCACATAAGTAATGTTTTCACTCTTATATTGGATGAATGAAATGAAGTCAATTAGAAATTAAAATTTATAAATTCATTATTAAATATTATAAATCATATAATTTCCTTAAATCAATCATTTTCACAATTATTGTAATTGTGAAATGAAAATTGAATCACAAATCTTTGTGTAAATAGAAGTCCACACATATAGACAAGTGACATTATCATTTTCAAAAGGATAGAAAGGTAAGAAGGTAGATATGATAACATGATGACTAAATATTAATAATTTTTTGAATCTAATATAGATATTTTAAATACCTCATAATATTTATCCATTAATAATGGTGATGGAAAATGAATCATATAAATAATAAGAGGTGGTAGTGCACACATACGTATGGGAGATAGTTTCTCTTACCATTTGATGTAGAAGTTGTAATCAAATTTTGTGATGTAATAATAATAAAATATATTTCTATTTATTATGTTTTATTTATCATGTTATTAATGATACAACATGATTATATATGCATGTGAAGAAACAAAATCGAAATAACTCAGTTAAGGTTTATTATACATCATTGGGAGATGTAAACTATCATATATATTAAACCATGAAATGATGTCTTAATAATCACCCCAATATCTACAGGACATGAATGCGGATTTTCAAAATCTATTAGTTTGGGTATTAATGAATATATAAGGCTTACAATTCATTAATTTGTGTAGAGTGGTGGTGGCCTATTATATGTGAGGGAAAAGACACACATGAAATTTCTAAATTTAATAAATTATAATAATGTATAATTATGTAAAAATTAAACCAAATCAAAAATTATTACAATAAAACATAATATATTTTCCAAATAAATCCATAAAAATTCATTTATAAATTGATTTATATCCCTATAATATTCATATTATATTTCAACACACAACCTCGTTTAATTTTCTTGAACTATAAATGTAGTTTCAAATATTACTCTTTTTACTATTAATCAGGAACAAATATGAAGGTGTTCTCATTAAAAAAATTAAATTATGATTAAAAATATTTAATCTATTTTATCAAAATAATTTTTTATATTTGCAAAAAATTATATTAGATAAAAAAATTAACTATGATGAATTTTTTTTCCATACGAATACTATATTAATTACTAATTTATTTTCAGACAAAAATTATATGTAATTGGAATTCAAATGAAACTAATTGAATTATTTTTTATTAAATGTTACTAATTAAATTATAAAATAAATTCAAAACTACATGTTCCATGTTAAATACATTAATGGGAAATATATTTTTCGATAAAATTTGTTTTTTCCAATTCACTAAAAAATATTATTTTCAAAAAAATATCTAAATTTCATCATTACATAATTTGGATATGATTATTTGATAAATTAAACCATTTTTGAAAAATATTTCATAACGGTATAAAAATTATTGATAATTTCCATGTTAAAAATAAACTAATTACAATTTTTGAAATAATATATTTTTAAATTATAAAAAGTCTTTAATGAAAATTGTGTACTGATTTTTTAGGAATTAAAAAATACATTGAAAATATATAAAAACCACTATACTTATTTCTAAATATATTTTTAATAATATTCATATCCACTAATCTCATAGTAATGTTAAATAGTTATATTATATTGTGCTTTATTTATACTTGGATTTTTATGTATTGAAAGATATCAAATAATTCATGTTTATATCAAATGAAATACTTATAAAATAATATGGTGTGGTAAGGGAAAATGATGATCATATTTTTTCATGAATATGGAAGAATTTTTGAAAAAAATTCATTGAATTTAAAATAGTCACATTAGATCTAAACACTTATCACATTCTCAATTCAACGAAAAAGTTGGTGAGATATCATACAACTCTAGAAAAGTGAGAAATGATTAATTTTGGTGGTATGAATAGAACACATAATATATTGGATTATGTTTTTAGTTTAATTAATAATAAATATTTTTTCCAAATTCAATATGTTATTTGAGTTAAAATTTTCTAACCATTAATGATTCTAATAAAAGATTATTAGATTTTTATAAAATGTTAAAAAACATTTTATGTTTTTTTGTCATATGAGAATGAATTTCATGTAATTTTGTTATGATGTATCGATATAATGACCTTAAATGTATTTCTTGAAAACTAATAAATTTTAAATATATTATGTTTTTTTGAAAAATAATATTATCTTTATTATGACTCGTATATTTTATATTCCACTTAAAAGTAAATAAATTTTATTTAGTATTAGAAAAATCATTTTCCCTTTAATGAATGACTGATAATATTTTTAGAAATTTTTAGAAATTTTTTATTTTAAAAGTCTGTCATATGAAAATAGGTTTATGAATATTTATTTTTTTTATTTATTATATTATTTTAATTTTTATATTTTGTAATATAATATATAGTGCTACATTTTATATGATATTTTATAGTTAATCCTAAAACAGAATATATTTTCTTTAGTATTGTTGTTAAACCTTTCTTAGTGAAACAAAACTAATAAAGGGGAACTAATTCTGTGTATGGGCAGTCTCGATAGTTTTTCAGTATCGAATATGGAATTTCTAAGCAGAGGAACATGATTATTCTATTGTTGTTCTTATCATAGAGTTTTATTATATATCTTTTTGATTGGAAAATATATCAAATCAATAATTAAACCATTTAGATTTCAACAATTTTATTCTAATATTTGATCTTGAATATAATGGTATCTTAAAATCATTTTATTTATGGTGATGTTTCATTATAATAAATCAATATAAAATTTTGTAAATATGACATGTATTGAAAGAGTTTTATGTTGCATCTCAAGGAATCTAATTTCATGTATTTTAGTTTGACATTAAATGATATCCTACAGAAATAATGAATTGATGCATGACACTATCTTCTCCAAATATCATTTAATCCCACATTCTAGTTTGACTCTAGAAATATATAATCATCTATCAACAAAACTATGAAACTACTTCATTGTACCACTTAATCACAGACCATTCAATCTTATCCACTTAATACTATATCAATACACTTGTCATCATCATTAATTCCTAAATTTATGCTACTCTATCAAAAAATAAATAGTTCATTATTTTGTGATTTCTTTATTTTTATATTAAAAATAAAATATCACCCTACAACAATGAATAATACCAAAATCATAGAACAATAAATTCTATATGATATCTTGAAATCATTAATGGTTTTGAGTCACCGTCTACAATGTATAAATTTGAACAAAAAATTTTAAAAGGTTCCAATAAGGTCATTCTTTAATTATTAAACATATATATTTGGTTCCATGGTATAATTTTTGATGATATCCATTGGGAATGATACCATACTATTATAAACAATCCAAGGTCATCTAAATTTAAAAAATAGATCTCAAAAATATTATTTTAATTTATATATTTTTAAAACATATATTTCTACTATAAATTTGGAAAGTATTTATTATAATTATTAATTTAATGGGAGATTATTTTATAACCTGGTTATATTTATAAATTATATATTTCACCATTTTTCTCAACAATAAAATGTATCACCACCCAAACCGTTTTGTAACATCATGTTCCATTTTTAGTAATTCCATGGAACTTGATTAAATTTCAAATTTGTTTTTAGAGAAATTTCAGTTTTTTTCAATGGGGTGTTTTATAGGGGAAAATAACTTAATGTTTAGGGATGTATGTTTTTTTGGATTAATAGATTCCGGAAATAAATGTTACAAAGGCCTGATAGGTTATAATTTTTGTGTAATGGTATTATCTACATTACATATTCAAGACTTTACTATATTTTTGTAGGTGAATCCATCACCTAGAAAATGCAATGAAATAGTTTTAGAGAACCAATGTAATGCACTTCATGAATTTATTTCATTACATGAATCTAACTCCCAAAAAACCATGAAATGGTTTTCGAGGGTGAATTTAATACAATGAGTGAATTTATTTCAAAATATGAAATAGTTTTCATAAGTATTTTTTACCTAATGTGGCACAATGTTTATCATATTTTCTACTATTAATATAGACATCATGAATCAAGGATTAAAATTGTAAATTCCTCTGGGATACAAGCATTTTTTTATAGTTATTCCTAATAAATCATTCATTTTTTTAGACACTCCAATTGATCCATCGGGAAACGCCATGAACTTTTTTGTTTATTAATTCCCTTTTGGATTTCATGGTTTGGTTTTTGATCCCTAGTGAGTTTCTTCACTTAGGTTTTCTCCCTCTCCATACTATTCATCATTAGTAATGGAATGATCCCATATCTACAAAAGGAATTCGATTTTATGTAGATGATTTTTATCTGGGGTGTCCTTATATGTCCCATTATCCCTTTCTCTTCACTGTATTTTCCTATTGATGGGGTTGGTAAGATCACAGAGTAAATGTAGGTGGTTACAGAAGATATTACCCAACAATTAAAACCATTAATTTCATGATTTGCAAGAAAAAAAATTTAAGATAAATTGAAAACCTTTATTTAATTTTATTAATGTATGATTTTGAAAATCCTAAGAGATTATAAAAACCCCTATTTTAAATGGAATTGGAATATTTAGGTAGATTTGTGAAAATTGATTCCTTGATATGGAAATTTATTTAATCAAATGATTTGATTTATCTTAAATTGACTAATTATTTCACAATGTTTTTATTAATGGAAACATATTATTTGGATTGGAATTGGTAAATCCATGATCAAAATATATTTTTTGTAATTGTTTTCCTTATGTACAAATATTTAATGGATTATAATCTCATTATTTAATGATCAATTAACTAAATCTCATGTGAAATTATGTAGTTAGTTATTAATTTAAAAATTAAGGTAATGATATAATCCCCTACCACTAGATTAATGATGGAAATATGGACAGAAACATTCTACGACATATTTTTTGTCTAAGTAGGGAGTTTTTTCCCTATTGATTATGTTTTGGAACATTTGAACACATTGAGAAGATAATATTGGTGACAATTTGAGGATCCTATTAGCAGAAAAAAAAATATACCACATGGCTTGATAAATGTTTTTATGATATACTTGACTTTATGATTACAATCCATTTCTTTGAAGAAGTTCATTACTCATGCCATCTAATTTATATAAATTTTTAATATGAAATATTCCTTTAATCTAGTGATGTTATATCTATAATATTTTTCTTCCAAAGGAATGGTTTGTTGAAAATATGTGACTGTAAGGTTCGTCTTATTTTATATATATTTAAATAATTTTTTTAATTATTATGTAATATAATTATGGCACACTTGTTGAGACCATATTGATATTTGTATCTAACACCCTGAATTTCCACTCAGATGATTTTAGATTATGTTATGTTTGGAACACGAATAGGAGAAAAAGAACATGGACATTGGGTATTCTTTTGATCCATATGACCTTCAATGTTTGAGGGGACTCATGGATATTTGATTCACCTGTTACATGGGATTATCTTTAAAACAGAACATGGAAGATGTTTTCCTTTTTAATGTAATATTTTTGTAACATTTTTCCCTTTGGATTGTAGCAATTTGTCCCATAAGGTTTTTTATCATACTAAATATTATCTTCTTTTCATCCACAATTTTTTTGAAAAATTAACCACTCTTTATTCATGTTTGTTTCTCTGTTCTATTTACTAACCCTTGGGGATTTAAGATTCATTTTAGACTATGTCAGATATGGAATGGGTATCGGGGAATCAAGGTATCTAGGATGGATTGGGACAAATATTTATCATATGTGATGGTTGTTAATATTTCTTTGATTTATATATGAAGTTGTGTAGTTTTGGTTGGTAGGAGGTCGGATTTATGGGACTTATGATGTAGTTATGAGTGTGTAACTAGCCAAGACTCATCATAATGGGCCTTAAGTCACAATGTGAATTGATGAAAATTTTCAAAAAAATGTTTTGAATTGTATAATAAATTTTTCCTAACTTATAATCTGAGTGTGTTGACATCCTAATCCTTTTTTCAAACTGATGGAATTGATATTCCAATTAGTCTTCTTTTATTCAATGTTTTTTATATCATTTATAATTTAATTAGGGTTTTCTATTGATGTTGTGTAGCGTCATGAATCTAATAAGATGTTGTAATACATATCAATAAGATGAAATTATTGAACCATGGTATGTGAATCTTATTGTCAAGACAAATTGCATATTTTCCATTCATTGGTATACACACATGGACCAACTCCTAGTCAGGATCCCATTATTGAACCATCATGTGATTAATTGTAAGATCATGCTCAAGATATTTTTCACTAGAATAAACTTGCATTCCACGTGTCAAATGATCCCCAAGTGTCTATGCATTGGTTGAAAAATATTGATCTACCTTATTTGTAATTTTAAATACCTAATTTGATAAAGCTAATGTGTGCTTTTTTATGATTCAATGACCTAGTAAAAAAAATAGATATTTTAGGGTGATGGTTAGTAAGTATGAGGTCATATAGTTGAAAGACATTAAAACTCATTTCACTAATTAGATCTGTCCAGAGGTGATGGATTGGTAGAAATTAATGGAGTGTATTAAACTCTATGAAGTTGATAAGATAGTTAGTCAGTACGCAAATTGATTTTATGAGCATGTTCAGTTTACTCATGAGGTAGTGACTAATGATAATTTCAAGGAATTAATATTTCATATGGGCCTTCATGTATATATAAAATAACTAGACTTATTTATTACAATCACTTTTTATGTTGACATGTTGGATAGTGTTATGATGGTATATCTTGAAATAACTATGAAGTCAGTGTTGATGGGGGTTAATTTTTATCCATGTAGTTGTTCTATATGTTCCCTTAAAGGAAAGTTGAAGCATGATGAGGCCCTTAGTGGTTCTCAATAGTTGGTGTTGTACATAACCCTTTCAGTGGAAAATAAATATCCCTAAATAGGATTAATGTTAGAAAAGGTTGAGAATTTGAGATGAGTTTTTACTGAGGTACCCATAATATATAGTTAATGGTGCCTCTCAATACACCTAATGAAGTTATGTAATTGTTTTCCACTCCTCACTATTGAATGTGATCATCTAAAACAAAAATTTATTATTTGTAATATGATACTTCAAGAACTAAGGCTTTATAATGGCACAGTCCCTCTTGGTCTATTATTTTCCAAATCCTGATGTTCGAGGCATTTTGGGGATGATCAATGACTCATTGTTATGTTATCTAAATTTCACATTGAAGGAATGGTGAAATGTATGAGCATCAGGGTTAGGACATCTGTTATAGGGTGACAATGCCAGGGTGTCAGTGACTCGCCCATTAGTGAGTCAGTTCCAGTTTCTCTAAGACATTTCAGTTTCACTCCTATAACATCTCTTTTAATGTAAAAGAGTCACAATTCCTCTTTTAATGTGATTTAAGGCCGTTTAAACCCCATAAGTGATATTAAAAATAACATAAGAGTCATGGGACCCATGATTTACTAAAATGTATGGCCTCTTTATCAGTGTGACACCATTTGTTGTGGGTTCCAGTTTTTCCCAGTTTTTCCAATTTTTCTCATGTTATTTTTTTTCTCCTTTTAATGTTTACCTTTCAACTAACAAACATCCACTAGTCTATCTCCACCATTTTCTAAGGGAATTATTAAATCTCAATTAAATCCAATGTGTGAAACCACTGAGCCACAAGGTGAATCCATGATATAACTTTTATATATATTGAAATGGTCTCCTTGATTTTTGGATCTGGCCTCTTATTAAGATGATATCCTCACATCCTTTTTACTTTTCATTTCACTAATTGAGCATCAATAATTCTTACCAAGTTGAATTTTTCACTCATGATGGAGCCCACTCTTCTCTACCTTGGAGGTATTCCAATTTGTCACGTCATTCCATGTTCTTGGTGCAATGAGAAAACTTAAATTATTGATCATCCAAGTAGGGGTACTTCCTTCACCTCTCGTTAAAATGAATTATGTAGGGTGGGTATGATAATTTTCACTTGATATGTAGATAGGAACAAACATTAAAAAATATAATAAATAGACATTTAAAAATTAATGGGTGGTAAAGATGATGGTGTTTTGGTATTTTACCATATTTTTTATGTTGTGAATTGTTTGGGCACATGTCTACTGAAAATAATGTTTGTTGGTGGTCCTTTAATGCATAGTAATGATGCTCTATTTTTTGGATAATCTCATGATTGAATGATTGTAGCATGGAAACTGAATAATCATATAAAATTGGTTGATTTAATGGATTCTTGATGGATAAGAACCCTTGTGTGATCACCCCAGATAACCAAATGAAATGAATGAACTTAATAAATAGTGTAGGATAAATCTAAAGATACCTTTCCATGGTATAGTGAAATACATGGTTGTTCAATTTAATGTTTGTGGGGTGACATATAAGGAAATGGAGCCTCTAGTTCAGAGGCTATTGGTTGTGAATCTGAGGTCCTCTAGAGCCGGCTGTAAATGTTCTGGACCATGTAATTTTGGGATTGTCTTGATTACAGTACTTCGAGAGATCTTTAGAATCCCATTTTGATGTTGTTACATACAAGAAAACTGGTAGTGAATTCTGAAATGCCTGACTGGATATTTTATTTTTTTTGTTGTATTGGCTTGTGGTGATTCTTTTTAGTTTCCAAATAATGAAGAAATATTTAATTGGAATCACTTGAACAAGATAACGAGAATGGATACAATGGGGTACTGTTTCTCAGATGTGGGTTGTGCTTTGGTTATGGTTGAGGTATACTTGTGCATGTTGGGTTAGAAGAAAAAGTGTTTTTGTGTGGGTAGGTATTTGGTTTGAGGACCCTCAGGTTGGGACGAGTGCTTGATTTATTATATGTATAAAATTTAGTTCATGTGTTTCTTATATTCACCCCAACCATGTTGAAATATTCATATTGAACACCCCCATTTCATGGGAGATGTTGTTTTTTCCAACATTCCTATGAGTGGCTGGTTATTAGCTCATTTATGCTCATTATCCTATGTACCCCAAGACTCTTCGAGAAGAAAATGATGGCCTGAGGTTCATTAAGGCACAAGACTCTTTGGGTATAGTGTGTTGTGGTGTGTTGTCCCTGGTGTGTGTAGGCATGTTTTTTCCCAAGTGTCTTCATGGTGTGGCCTATGTGTCTTCTGGAGTGGAAGTGTATTTTTTGGACTAGGTGACTACATTCATTATGGTGGTTGTTGTGGCCTACCTGTCAACAATCATGTTTTTGTGTGGTTTTTATCCCGGGTTCTTGCAGGAGGGATAAATGTGCATTTCAGTGGCCCATATGGTTGTTTTCGATGACAAATGTGGGACTTTAGTGGGATTTTTGGGGAATTTAAAATTCGTATGATGTTCTAAATAACTAGTGGGAAAGCTGTGTAGGGTACCAAATCATCCCAGATATATTACTATTATTTAAACTGGGATGCATTATTTTGGGAGTATTTCTCGGTTTGTCTAGGTGGATAGTTTTCCTTGTTATGTCTTTTGTTTTTTATCCCAGGGGATTATAATTTCTCCCCACATGTGCACAAGAGCTTTTGGTTTCCCTACTGAGTATACCTATATACTCACCCTACATATATAGAACTATTTTCAGGTATCTAGGAGGACATTTATAATCATGCCATTCCTTACTAACTCAGGAATTGGGATAGTTTTCGTTGCTACATTCAATTCTTCTAGTATTTTCCTTAAGTTTTATCTTGTAATTTGTATGAGTTTATTTTGAACATCCTTGTGGGGACAAATTTTTGTATTTACTTTGTCTATAATTCTTGGTGTTTCTAGGACTTACCATATTATATATCGATATTGTTATATAAAAGTGGAAATTCCTTCTATATTACATGAGATTATTTTCCCTCGGTGGTAGTTTCCACACTAAGTTATATTTAAGGGGGGATTGGGGGTCATTATATCTCCATCAGTATATAGAGGGAAAGGCCAGTTTGTTTTTTGTTCCTTCCCTCATCTAAAATAAGGCAGGTCATGACAGAATGTAATCAATGATGATGGTTGAGAGATTGGATGGATTTGGGGGTTAGGAATAGTGAGGATTTCATGGAATAGTAGGGAAACAGTGTCAGGAAATCTTGGTTAGTGAAATAGGCTAGGGAAGACAGGCTATGTCCTGGCATTTTTGGGTCCCACGTGGTCTGATGCAAGGACTATGGACATACTGAATGACCATTTGAGGCTACACTGATTGTAGGGTGGAGACTCTAGTAAAGGTGCATGCATCATAATGACCTGGGTTCTTAAATGTCTGTGGAGTTTAGGGAATATATAATAATTAAAAGAGTTTATGAAAAAGTTTAAAGGAATATTCCACACTACTAGGGATTAGGAATTCATTATTTACCTTTTCAGCTACGGTACCATGACAATGTCCATGAGTTGTATGGGACGTTAGGCCCAACATGTTGATCAGGTTGATCAATGGAGGGATGATCGAGAGAAGGAGGATGACCAGTGGTAGAGGATGCTTGTTGCCTTCAAGTAGGAGAAAATATGAAAGTATGAGGCCAACATCTCTAACATGGAGATAGAGTTATTCCTCATGGAGATAATGATCATATTCTCCTTGATCTGGGATACAACATAGTACTAAGATCTTCTAGCAGTGATCTAGATTTGAGGGGCGGTGTGTTGGTGTTGGACGCTTTATCATGGGGAGAGAAATAAATTGAGGATTCATGGACTAACATTGAGAAGGTGTTCTGGGAGGAATTCATTTCTTCCAATATGAAGGTTGAAAAGAGGTCCGAGCTGATCTCCCTCTAGTGGAGATGATGCACTCACTAGGAGGTGTGTTGTGGGAGGGGATCCAGTTGAGCTTGTCAAAGGGGAAGGCCGTTAGTATGATTCCTCCAGCATCAGGTCCTTCCATCTATTGGTCGGAAGGGAGAAAGCCTCCATAGTTCATGTTCTGATCTCTCAGTCCTCACCCATTTTCCACAGGCCTAGGTCCGTGTTTTTTTACTTGTGGATTTTGTGGGAATATTGAGAATCAGTTCTATGTATGAGTGTTGTATTGAGGGGGTGGTAAAGTTTAGCACCCACTTCAGCATTAGCAATTTCCTGCCAGGCCTTTCGAGTAGCTAGGACAACATGCTCCCGATCCACTGAGGGTGGATAGTGTTGGAGGAGGCTGACATCAGGGCTCTCCTTAGGGACCATTACCAAGTTGTGGTCGAGGAATCATTTCATAGCTGAGGGGTAGTTGAGTTGGTCATGGGTAGATACACACTATAGAGGCAGCAGTTCCAGCAGGGCTAGTGGTCATTCGAGGTATGATCAGTCTTTTTAGCACTCTTTCCTATGCCTTGTGTGATTAAGGAGCTTCACACTCCTTTGTGGCACCCACTCTATCCCATTACTTGGGTTTATATGTAGAGTGACTTTCCATTCCCCTAGATTTGAGTATTCTTGTTGGAGGTTAGACCAGTCCGTTTGATTTTTTTTGAGGATGCAGACTGATGTGGGGGACATATCAGTCTAGTGGAAATATTCTACTTCCACAAATGCAGTTGTACAATGTCATCCTAGGCGTCAAATCTCTATTTTCCATGCACGCTATTATCGTCTGCTTCTAGATAAGGTTTGTCTTCTCAAATATGGGCACCTAGTTTGTAGATTTTATTGGAGATAGGGGTTTCTAAGATGTCAGTCAGCATGTGGATCCCCTTCTTTACATGCTAGCTATGGTGTCAGTGGGATCGAAAGAGTCATATATAGTGTAGGCCTCATGGAATTTTCATGAGTTCCTCTATGTCTTCCCTAAAGTGGTTTTGACTCTACCCCCATGACGTGATGTAGAGTTCGAGATAGACACACAACCCGATGCCCATCCAATTTCGACTGCACTTTATCGGAGGGTGCCTTCTATGTTATGGGAGTTGCAGATTCAGGTTGATGACCTAATGAAGAAGGGTATTATCCAACCGAGTATGTTGACATGTGGTTCTCTAGTATTGTTCGTAATGAAGAAAGGTGATGGTCTCAGGATGTGCATAGACTACTGTAGACAAAATTAGGTTATGGTCAGGAACAGTTACCCCCAACTGAGGATATATGAAATTGTTGACTAGTAGAAGTGATCAGGATGGATTTATATGGTTTTCCTATGATCTCTATATCAACAGTTGAGGGTGAAGGAGGGTTACATCACAAATATTTCTTTCAAGTGCAGAGACAGTCACATTGAGTTTGTGGTTATGTCATTCGGCATTAAGAATGCACTAGTTGTGTTCATGGGTCTCATGAAATCTATTTTCCCTGAGTATCTGGATAGGTTTTGGTTTATGATCATCAAAGACGTCTTGATCTTCTCAAGATCATTGAAGGATCTCGCTAAGCAACAATGGACCATTTTAGAATTCCTCTGATGCCACCATCTCTACGAGAATATTTTCAAGTGAATGTTTTAGACCTGAGTGGTGCACTTCCTTTGACATGTGGTGTCCCATTAAGGAATAGAAGTAGACCCTTCGAAGGTCGAAGTCATCGTTTCTTAGGAAGAACACAAGAACATTACAGAGGTTTGTTGTTTCCTGGGTCTGGCATTTTACTACTGGTTGTTTGTACCCAAATTTTCCCTAGTTTCAGTACCATTTAATACTTTGACCAAGAATGAAAATGCATTCATATGGGGTGTGAAGGGATAAAAAACATTCAGTTATTTGGAAGGGAAGATGGTGAGTGAACTAGTGATATGGATTCCATAGGATGGGGTGATGTTTGAAGTGATCTCAGATGATTCTTGTCTGGGACATGGGTGTGTGATGATGCATCTACAATGAATAATTTCTTATGGGCCTAGTCAGTTATGCCCTCACAAACATAATTGTTCCACCCATGACCTAGAACATGTAGTGGTTGAGTTCATGAAAATTATATGGTGGCATTAACTAATCGGGGAACACTTTGTGGTCTTCCAACATCACAAAAGATATTGATATATCTTCTCCCAGTAAGACATGAAATTGTGAAAATAGAGGTGGATGGTGTTTCATCAAGACTACGACATAGAGATCTCTTGAACCTATGGAATGGGGAACAAGGTGGTTGTTTCAATGAGGGGGATTTCCCCGAAGGATGTAGTTCAGGAGTCTGTAGATTCATGGAAGGCAGGCGAGGAGATGGCTGCTCTGTATCTGGGCTTGAGAGTGGAGGATTGTAGAGGCTTCCTCTTTTAGATGACAGTGCGGTAATACTTGGTATGACAGGTGGTGGAGTCTTAGTGGGGAGACTCCGAGGCTGATGTGATGCATGACCACGTTATCTAGGGTGATGCTAGGGATGGATGGTCATAGGATAGGAAAAATCAGATGTGTTCTGAGGGATGTTGATTTTCCTAGTGGTGATGCACAATGGAGTTCTCAGTGACTTCTATAACTCACACCTACTGGTATATCCATGTGTCTCCAAGATCAATTGGGTCTTGAGAGGCCATTTTTCATGGATCGCAGTGAAGTAGGTAGTGGTAGAGCTTATGGAAAAGTACCTCATCTGTCAGCTGCTGAAGGCTGAAAATAGTTTTCCTGCAAGTTTGTTGCAGTGCTTAGAAATCCCTAAGTGGATGTGGGATGATGCCTCAACCGATTCCTGCACATGACTACCCAGGGATGAGGAAGACTCTAATGGAATCATGGTATTAGTGGACCGATTGCTGATATCAGATCAATTTTTAGTGGTTAAGGGGTCAAGTGGAGTGGATGCGTTAGAACAGAATTATGTGGGTGAATTTCTACTACTGCACTAAGTTACCAAAACAATCATTTTAGATCAGGATACACGATTCCCTTCACGAATCATGAAGGAATTAAAACATGCTTTGGGCACCCAACTATACCATAGCAATGTTTTCCACACTTTGACAAATGTCAAGATAGGGAAGACCATCCAAATGATAGAGGATATTCTAAGGTCATGTCTTCATGAATTTATAGAATCGTGAGTACGAGACTTGATTATCATAGAGCTTTCCAATAATAATTGCTATCAGTCTACCATTAGCAAGGCATTGTTTGAAGCCATTAATGGAAGACTGTGTCTTTCACCTGTGTCTTGGACAGAGGTTGGGGAAGCATTTTTTCATGGACCGAAGGTAATAAAGAGCACAACGAAGAATTTCTATCTTGTGAATTAGAGGTTGAAGTTAAATCAGGACCTATAGAAGATTTATTCCGATCATGTGGATAGACCCTTGGATTTCAAGGTTGGGGACCATGTGTTATTACAGATTTCCCCTCGGCATGGACAATAGAGATTTGGCAGATGGATAAACATTCTCCCAGGTTCATCATACCCTTTGAGGTGTTGGGACTAGTTGGAGAGGTGTCATATCAGCATGGATTACTCCCACAATTTGATAGGATCTAACATGTCATTCATGTCATTAATATCCATCAGTATCTACATAATGACTCCCATGTCCTCGACATGGGAGAGTTGGACATTGAGGACAATGCAACATTAAATGATAGATCAGTGAGAATAGAGGATGGTAAAGAGAGGATGCTTCATGGATAGAACATTCCCTTGGTTCATGTATTTTAGAGGCATGGTGCACTCGAGGAGAGTACCTGGGAACGAGAGGCATAAATTTGTGCCTAGTACATAGATCTGTCCTAAGTTTTGATCTAGTCCGTTCTTTATGCCTTTCCTATGTTGTAATGTTTGACCCTACTGATTGTATGAAATTTTGTTTTCTTGTTCTCTATTTTGTGTGAAATGTACTCAATATGTGTTGGAGAGGACCTGATCCCAAATCAAGACGCATTAATGTGGATGTGATTAAAGCCATGAAGATGATTAAATGCCCTCTAAAGTGACTAGTATCTTGAGAGGGATGATGGAGCTCCGTAATCCATGTGTTAAGATAGTGTGACCATTCTATGTTTGTGTGGTTACTTTGGGGAGAGGGGAAATAGTATTTCCACAGTTATTTATGAAATTGATTTGAGAGATATTTTCTTAGATGTCGAGGTTTTATTTCAACTTTCGAACAACCCTAGGTTGGGTTGTCCCTGAGAGGTATCTTACGTGGTTGTTATTCAGAACACTATTTTTTATTTGGGTTCACTACTGAATTCTTGAGGGTGAGAATAGATAGAGAGGTATATTATGTAATGAACTAGACTATACTGGTCCATAACATTGCCAAATTTTGATGTTCGAGGAACTCTAGAGACCATCAATGACTCATTAAAGAATTTTCCAAATTTTGGGTTGAACAAACGATGGCACTGATCAAAAATAGTGGCATCGATGCACCATCAGATCCAAGGAAACTTTCACAGGGCGATGGTGCGAGGGTTTTGGTGACTCACCCATTAGTAAACAATTTCTTGTTTCTCCAGGACTTTCTAGTTTCACTCCAGTAACGACTCTTTAATTGTAAAAGTATTATAATGCGTCTTTTAAAGTGATTTAAGGCCATTTCAAATTCCATAAACGATAATTTAAATCCCATAAGGGTTGGGAAACCTTGATTTACCAAAATGTATGTCCACTTTATTGGGGTCACACCCTTTTCCATGTGTTACTGTTTTTCCCAGTTTTTCCAGTTTCACCCCTATTACATGTTTGTCTCTATTTAATATTAATCTATCAACTCATAGCCATATTCTAGTCTATCTACACTGTTTTTGAAGGGAATTATTAATTATAAATTATGTCCAACTTGTTAACCCTCCAATAAGCATGGTCATGGCATGATCCAACATTTATTTACATTGAAATGGACTCCCTTATTTAGGATTTCTCCTATTATTAAGAATATATCCTCTCTTCTTTCTTTCATTTTGTTTCTCAGAGTGTGCCTCAAGAAATACTCCTTAGATGAGTCATGAAATCATTTTGTATCCCTTTCCATTCATCCTTGGAGTTCTTCCTTCAAGTTGCATCATTCTATTTTCATTGCGTAATGGTAAAACATCGATCCTTGATCATCCAAGTATGTTTAATCTATTTATCTATCTTTAATATGCATCATCTGGGGTGGTTATAATAATTTTTCCTCAATGCATAGATAAAGAAAACATTATGGATGATAAAGAACAAAAATTTAAATAATTAATGGATGGGAAAGATGATGAAATTGTTGTATTTTACCTTCATTTTTATGTTGGGAATTGTGTGGGATCATGTACACAGAAAATATGGGACATTGGTGGTCTGTTATTGTGTACTAAGGAAGCTTAGTTTTCTGGATAATCATATTGATTGAATGACTGGAGCATTGGAACACATTAATCATGTAAACATGGTTGATTAAAAGGATTATTGATGGATAAGAAACCTTCTGTGATCACCCCGATTAACCAAATGGAAAAAGGAAATTAATTAATGGTGTTGGATAAATCTTAAACTCTATGGAACTATTCATGGGATATGCATTGTTGTTTTGTTTAGCGATGGTGGGATTATGCAGAGGGGAACCAAATCTCCAGTTTATAGGTTGTTGGTTATGAATATGAGGTCATGTGAAGCAATTTTTAATAGTTATGGACCCAATAAGATGGGGAATGGAATGTTTCTAGTAATTCGAGTGATCTAATGGATCCCATTTGGAAGTTGATATTTACATGAGAACTAGGTGTGAATTCTTAATGACCTTCTTGGATATTTTCATTCAGTTTTTGTTGAGACTTGTTCTTATGCCTATTAGTTCCTTGGAAGTAAAGAAATATTTAAATGGAATCCCTTGAATATGACAACTAGAATGTATAGACTATGGAACTAATTTCCATAAGTGGGTAGTTTTTTAGTTTTTTATATTCTGTACTTGTGCAGGTGGGGTATCAACTAGGGTGGTTGTCTGTGTGCTTGTTGTTGGTTTCAATACCTTTAGGTTGGGATGAGTGCTTGATGATATATATGTATAAAATTTTGTTTTGCATTTCTTATAAACACACCACCCATGTTGTTGAATTCGTTCTGAACACCCCCATTTCCTGGAGGAGGGTGTTTTCACAACATTCATCATAATGGATGGTTAGTAGTTCCTTTCTAATCCCACTCCATGGAATCCCAACAATCTTAGGGTATGCTATGATGGTATGAGTTCTATTATGGGCTTCGACAAATTAGGAAGAGTGTGTTGTGTCGAGTGGGTATAGGTCTGTGTGGGCTGGTTTGTTTCCCATGTATCTTTCCACTGTGGCACACATGTCTTTGTGTGTGATAGTGGTTTTTATAGCCCACGTTTCTTTAGGCGTGGTGGTGGTTTTTATGGAACAACTATCTACGAGCGTGGTTATGTGTTTTTTTGGTATCATAGGTGTTTTTTGGTGGGATAAACATGCAGCTGGGATGGCCCATAAGGTTTTTGGGGGATAAAGTGGAAATACAATGGGATTTGTGTGGGTGGGGGGTCTGATATGTATGATTTTCTAAATAACCAATGAGAAAGAAGTGAGTGTTACCCAAATTTTGATGTGTTTTTAATAATAATTTACTTGTCTTGCATTATTTGGGGAGTGTGACTTGGGGAGGGTGGGTGGATAGATTTACATACTTGGTGTTTTGGTTTTTTCTCGCAAGGCATTAGAATGTCTCCATACTTGTGCATGATAGATTTTGGTCTCCCCACTGATAATAACTATATACTCACCCTAGGTATATAAAAAATCTTTCAAATTTCCAGGATGACTTGGAGGACTATGTTAGACCTCACTAGCTCGGGCATCTAGAGAGTTGTTGTTGCTGGTTTTCTTTCATTTGGTACTTTCCTTTCGAGTTTTCTCATACGTTGTATCAATTTATTTTTGAACAAGCTTATGGGTATGGATTTTTTTATTTACATTATATTTAAATCTTGGTGTTGCTGGGAGTTACCATCTTATCTCCTGATCTAGTTCTATAAAAATAGTAATTCCTTCCATATTATGTGATATTCTATACACTTTGGGCAAGTTTCCACTCTAGGTCCAATGGATGGTTGGACCAGAGGGTCATTCTCTCTCCTTAAAATTGAAGAAGGAAGAGTGTGGAAATTTTATTTCACTTCCCTCATCATTGAGAAGGCTGGTCATCACATGATTTCATGCCATACCCATCTCTAAAAAATATTCTTCATGTAGTGGATGTTTCACCAGAGGAATCTGAGGTGGGTCTAGTTACTTTGTAAGGTACCATCAAAATAACTTCATATTTAGTGACTTCTTTATTTGACATTGGTGAATCTCAATCATTTTTGTCTTCCTAGTTTGAGAATATTTTGAATCTTACAATAAAACTTTTTTTATTATGGGATTAATTTTTATATGCCCCTAAAAATGAATAGGGGTAAGTAAAAAGAAATTTCTTTTATTTTATATTAATCAATGATTGGGCTTATCTAGAAATTTCTGGTTCTCCGCATGAAGTATCTAGACGCCTTTTTAAATATAGACTAGATGATGAACTAAAAGGACCAGATTGATTATTACATTTATAAGGACTACATTAATGCATATGATGGGGTATGTCTTATATTTAAATATAATATGAACCAATATCAAGAAGTTTTAGCTCTATTTTTCATATTTGTTCCAGTAAATATATATTTTTTATTTTCACTTGTAGTGGAATCCTTTAAGTAATGATCTCCCTCTATTTTACATAGATTTTACTATTGTTTTTTCATCTGTTTCATCTTGATTTATACCAGTAATGTTCGTTAATTTTTATATTTTCCTATCAACTAGTACTCTACATGTGTATATACCTTCATACCATATGAAAATAGCCCAACAGAATGATTTCAAATCCCAGCTTGATTACTTTCTAGTTAAAGGATTTATATTCCCGAGTGTCTCACATTGGGTGGTTCCTTTTTTCTTTTCAATTAATTCTGATGTAAAAATTATCCTTGTTTTTTAATACCAAAAACACAATCACATTATATTTTAAAAAATTATTTGTTTCTTAATATTGATGATTAGTTTGAACTTTTTAAAGATGAATATTGTTTTTTGACGATTGAGCTTTGATCCGGTCATCACCAGTTGATAATAATGATGTATAATTTTCAAAAGATGGTATACATGAGACTATATGACCACTATGAGTATCTTTTTCTTCCATTTGATCTCACAAATTCTTCTATAGTTTTTATTCCATTGATGAATAGGTAATTTCATGAGTACCAAGTCTTGTTCATGGAGGTATCTATAGATTTCATTCAGGTTTACTCTCAAGACATGGATGACCAGGTTCTACATTTGAGATTAATTCTTTATGCCTTGATAAATCAGTGAATTTATGAAAAATAATAAAATTGTTGTTTCTTGATTTGGGAAGTGATGTTCTTGGAAAACATGTTCATAGATAATGTAATTTCATTTAATCTCAAAAATGTGTATGTTATTATGAAATAGTGGAGATCAAATAATTATTTTGAGATTCATAGATTCTAGTATTTTGTAGGATATTACTGCACATTCATAAGAGTGTTTTTTGTTTAGAATCTGGGATGACTTCTTTAACATGGAAAATATTGAAGCTCATTTTGGAGGAGAAATTTTGGAGATATATTATATAATTAAAATTAATTTTAAATTTTATGATAGTGTTGATTCTTCCAATGGTTGAGGTGTGATATATGATCATTCTTATGAAGGAGGTCCGGTATTGGGTTGTCTCTTTATGTAGGTTGATCATGGGGGATCCTATTTTTCCAAGTAGCATAGGCCTCATTAGAAGAATTATCCTACCGATGATCTTGAACTCACAAATGAGATGAATAGTCATAAGAGTTGGAAACTATACCTTTTTGGTTAAAGGTTTACCATTTATTCTGAAAAAATGTTTGATTTATATATTCTCTCAAAAATATTTTAAAAATCAAAAGAGGCATTGGTTAGAGTTCCATTTTTTTATTTTGAAATTTCCTACTCCCTTGGTAAGGGGAATATAATTGATGATTAATTTATAAGTAAATATCTTACCAATAATATTAAAATCCTTTAAAATAGAATAAATTGATGTGTATCACTACCCAGTTTGGTTAAGGAGTCTTGAAAATTGATTGAAAGATTATTTTTGAAAAAACACTATTGAACTCCTCTCCAGCATAGAAGATTATATTGGTATAGAAACCTTGTGTTGAATTCCATATATGTTTGGACTCACTTTATGGTGACTATACAATCATAAATAGAAAGTTCATTTCAGATAAGATCATATGTATTTGGAATCTTCATATTGTTCTTTTACACGAGGGAAATCCCATGATTAGGGACTTTCGTATCTTGTAGTGGGTTGTGCATCTGGAAATCTAAATGATTTTCGATGATATGTTGATATTAATAATCATTTCATGTATGTATAGTATTTTAATAGAATTGTAACTCATTGTTATACCTTCCAATAGGTCAATGTTGAATACCAATGACCTTCATGTTTTCTTCTTCCATATACAGTGATGGAATGGCAGTTGGATGAGGTTTCTATGGGATTTGTAGTTAGGTTTCTGAGTACCTCATGATGGAAGAACATGATATGGTTTTGATAGATAGGATGACAAAATCTACTCACTTTATACCCATTCAATATATAATAAAAGGATTATGTGTTGGAACATCCCTACATGAAGGTTATTCTCATCTTCTATAAAATTCGATATTATATATTATATTATAGTGATCCATATTTTTGGTCTCATTTATAAAGAGAACCCTAAGAGGATATGGGATCCAGGGACGATTTTATCAGGTCATATATTCCATATATAGATGTCCAAATAGAGCTAGAAGTAAATATTATAATTGAGAACATTTTTTCTCATGAATTATTAAATATGCTAGAGCTTTAGATGACCATTTGGGACTGCTTGAGTTTTCTTAAAATAATAATTACCTGTCTAATATTTCGTTGTCTTTTTTGAGGTTTATATGGTTACCCATTAATGTCCCAATTGTTTTGGTTAGAGATTGGTGAATGAAATTTTTTTGAAAGAATTTTTTATGGAGATGATGATAAGAATTCAGTTGATTCATTGGATGATGTTAACAACACAATTATGGTAAAATCATATGGTGATCATTTCAAAGGTTCATTTCTATTTTATATTTTGTACTATGTTTTTTGGGATACCCACCTCGGTAGGGTCACAGACATTATAGAAAAAAAGTAAATCTCACTATAATGTTTCTAGGTCCTTTTGATACTTTTAAGCATGTGGGGAAAGAGGCCAATTATTTGGAACATCCACTATAGTTTGATTATAAATAATAATTTTTTTAATTTTTCAATGATTTAGATATATATTTTTTACCCTTCTCATGGTTTAAACATTGAATTTCTTCATGAAAATCCAAATTTATCTGTGATCGAGCATCAATTCAAGATTGATGACCGTGAGACAAAGGTTCAATGATGGAAGATGATACTTTTGGTCTGTATGCTTCGGTATCATGGGTAAAATTTACATGAGACTAAAGTGTGTTATACGACAATTAGATATTAGTGTCCTCTTCACTTTGACATGGAGTCTTATTGAGATTCTTTCTGGTGGTACAGTTTTTTAATGGCGGGGAGGTTATAACATAGTATAACCTTGATTCAAGTATTACATGGCTCTTGTATTTATTCCATATTTGTTTAAGTGTGTTTTATGATTCATTGGAGATGACGGTCTATTGGATTGAAAAGACCTAAAATTCAGGATTGAGTGTTTTTAATGATTAAAAGAGTCCGGGAAAAAATATTTCAATTCCGGAGAGAGTACTATTTATTTATGGGTGGATATGGATTCTTTAATAAGTTTTTTCAGCAAGTTCAAGTTATTTACTATCTATAGGATAGATTCACAGTGTGAATAATTTTCATGAATAGAATATTTTTACTTATTGAATCTTGGAATGTTTCAAAATTCGAATTTAATATATGTATTGAATATAAATCCCAATGTGAATCCATCACTCGATTGAATAAAATTAAATATATCATCTTGTGAATATAATACATATTATGAATTAATTTCTTGACATTAAATATTCATGACTGGGATTTTTAACTTGAGGTTTTGAAACGTTCTGTGTATCCACCACTTGAGATATTCAAATCATGAATTTGGTATTATTATAATGAATTCATCATAAGATTTTATTTTTTTCTATGGTTAAGCATGATAGATTTTTAATTTTTTTTAATCCACTTCCCTCAATCCTTATAGAAGCTCCAATCCCTGTGGCAATGATTTCTTCTTTTTTAGACTAATTTATGTGGCTCTTGATCTCCAATAAGATTCCTCTCTTTGGTTCTATCGCCCTTCAAACAATTTTGTTGTGGCGATGAAATATTATTATGTCTTCCAATTGAAATAGAGTAGATCGTGATGTTTTGTGATAAAAGATTTCTTTATTGGTCTCATTTTCCTTCACTCTTCATTTTTGTTTCTATTTGTGGTTGTTTATTTGATCACTGATTAATGGTTGGTGGTTCCATATAATTTTTCTCTTCAGTTGAAACCATTAATTTCATGATTCATTAGAAATGAGTTTTTAAATTATTTATAACTCCAAATTTTATATGATTGAAAAATGATTGTGAAAAATGAATGGAGATTATTAAAATACCATAATTTCATTGGAATTGTAATTATAAGAAAAATTTGAGAAAATTCATTGTTTCATTTGGAAATTGATTAATAAAATGATTTTGAAATGGATTTAATTGAATGTTGATTTGAAAAGTAAATAATTGATGATGACATATGATATGGATTTAAAATGGAATGGCATGTAGAAAACTATAAGGGGTAGGTGAATATTCTTCTGAACTAATTTATAATTTTTTGTTTTCTTGTGGTTGATTTGTTGATTGAATGAAACCCATGTGAGACTATGTAGTTAGTAGATAAATTGGACTATAATGATAGGATCTGAAGACCTAAAACTAGATGGATGTTGAAGAAAATTAACATGCACATATGGTGGCATGATCATTACCCTGATAGGGAGTTTCACCCTCACTACTTGAGTCATGGGATGTGGGCACACTTAGATCTGAGATCATAGATGATCAATATGCAGATCTTATTACTTGAAACTAATGTACTACATGATATCATGATTATTGCTATGATATACTTGATTTGATTAGTGCATACTATGGATTTATTGAACTTTTTATATACCAACTACTTTATATACATTTCTTTGTAAAATTTCCTTTTTTCCATTTATGATATATATTCATTCTTTTGATTATGAAATCAAGTTTTCAAAAAAAAAATTAATTTCATTCCTTTCTTGTTTTGTTAAATTGAAATAAAATTATGATTAATTTTTTTTGAAATGATTATTGAACACATTATGAGACCCTATTAGGATTTATATCTCACAACATATATTTTCCCACATAAATTTATCTATTATTTTATAATATTCCCAATCATTGAAAAAAGCACCCCTTTGAGGTATTGGATGTTTATGATCCTCGGAACCCGAAGTGATGGAGGTGATCAGGGGAGATGTTATCCACAAGTTAGTTCGATTTATTCTCGATACTTATCATAGAAGGATTTATTCATTTTATTGATGCACTATTTGGCTATTTTTTCCCATATTGATTATAGTACAATCCCATTGGTTTATTGAGAATATTAACATTAATCTTTGGTTTTATATAATTTTGTGGAAAATCATTTGAACTTTATTCATGATTGATTCAAGGTGATACCCTCGAACCCATGGTGATTTGGAGTTCCAATGGGGCAATGTCAAAGATGGATTGGGTTTTAAGGGATCAGGGTATTCGTGATCATTTATGACTGATTTAATGAACAATAGTGATTCGTCAAAATCCTATTTTATGAAGATCTAGTAGAAAAAAATAGACACTTGAATTCATCGTCTCATCATTCAATATTAAAATAAAAAATAATATTAATAAAATGGTGAATGTGGATTTTTTAATTTATAAGAATACTTTTAAAACAAAAAATTCTTAAAATAATGATAGTTAACACATCAAAGAAAACACACTAAAATTCCAAATATAAATTATTTACTTAAATTAAATAAAAATAATATTAATGTCTAAAATCAAAAAAACAAAATATATGATCTGTTTATATATTTAATATAATCAAAAATAAAGTACTTTTATATTTATATTGTTAGATATTTTGAATTTAAAACCCATAATATTTATTTTTGATATAGAGGTCATCATAATTTGTTAGATAATTTGCTAGATTTTTCTGAATAACCATGCATTCATAATTAATTTCTTTTATTTCTATTTAGATAATATAAAAAGCCTAAAAAATAACACATTATTCTCTAATAAAAGCATAGATAATCTTTTAGCATACATGGGTTCCCTTGAAGGTGCGTCTTTATCTTAAAGATTTATTTTTTGTGGGGATTTATAGTTTTCAAAAACATTATAATAAAGTCTATATTTATATGTTATATATTTTAATTTTTTATTATATACCATATATCTTGACATGGAGATTTTATTTTATTTGATGTAGGTTTTTTTATATTTATTCTTCCATCACTATGTTATGTATTTGAAATTTTATCTCATTTTCTTGATCTTAATATATGAATTTGGGAATAATCAACATGAAACATCACGCACTAGTAAATAATTATCTTTTCACAGTGGTGATAAAATGTATCAAAAGATTATTAGTGACTCCGTATTTAATTATTTTATTAGTCAAAAAATGACATCGAAAATGGTTCTTGGATACCAACAGTGTTGATCTCCAAAAATATATCAATATTAATTAAATTTTTAGTAATAGAGTCCCTTGTATGGGACCACTAAAGAACTATTTTATTTAATATTCATAATGGTTAGTATCAACATAAAAAATAAAATCCAAAGATTTAAGAAACAAAATCCCTAATTCATTTTACATAATCGTAAAAAATAATATGTAGAAGAGGAAAATAATGTGAGTAATTAAGGGTATTTTACCTCTCCACAAAATGAGAACTACATAATTTCATAAGCAACAAACTGCATAAGTAATAGAATAATTGTACAAAATCAATTTAATATAAAATTTATTATTCTACTAGTTTGTAAAAACACATTTTTCACTTTGTCAATTAAAATAACATAACAATAATCCTTACTATGTTCTATAATCCCAAAAGAAGGGAAAGGTAGTAACATTTCAGATACATATATATTAAATCATAGTTAATTAATAGCTATATATTCTCTATGAACATCAGTTATTTTAATTACATAGAGCATCAATAAAAATAATAAATAAATTCAAAAAAAATTTAAAACTAAATGAAATTATAAAAACAACTATATTATTCCAAACACTATCATAAACCACAAAATTTATCCACATAAAAATCCTAACGGTATGGGATTTCAAAATGGAAATGGAAATACAAAATGGGATTATAAACTTATATTCAGAAATAATAATTTCAACATATAATCTTATAAATACTATAAAATGAATAAAAATATTATATAATCATACACAGAAATGGAAATGAGAATATATTAAAGGTTATAACATCAATAACTTACCATAAAAGATCTATCGTTACATAATATCTTCTCTATAGAGACAAGTAGGGAAAAAATCTACACGTGATAATAATAATTACTATAGATTTATATTTCTAGATGAGTTATATTTAAATATACATTTCACACTAAAACCAATGAAAAATAACATGACGTAAGAAAGTATACATTCTTCTACTTATTATTTGTTAAATGATTTTAACTAAATAAAGAACACATAAAGAATAATTAAAATCTCAACTATATACCACTCTGTGAATTCTAAAAATACCCCTATGCTAATGAAATTAACATTTATATTTTATATTCTGAAAAAATTATTTCTGGACATCCAATTATGAAATTAATTTTATAGGTACTATTTATTAAATTATTTTATGATTAATAGATATAAAATTTATAGATATAAATAAATGGTAATAATTATATTGAAAACATATATGTGAATAATGTTGTATATACTTTCAAATAAGTTCAATTAGAACCATGAATCATTTAAAATCGTAACATATATATATATAATAAAAAATAAAACTTTTGACATTAAAAGACCCACTAATGCATATTTTCAAAAAAAGAGTATGATAAATCATAGAGAGTCCATAGAATACAATATCATCATGGGGGAAAACAATGTTTGAGAATGTAGTTGTTATATTGGAAAGCATGTGGTACGATATAATATTCTCTCCCTAAAATGTAAATAAATATCATATTTGATGCAAAAAAGATGATGTTGTAAAATAGATAATCTTATTTTTTTTAGTTATAATATGTTTTCAATGATTACGCATTGAAATATTATTATTTTGAAAATTATAATGATAATTTAAAATTTTTATTGGTTTTAAAATTCCAATATTAAATAATTTTTTAGAGGATAAATATTTTTATCTCATTTATTTAAAATTATGAAAAAATTTGAAATTTAACATTTTCTTAATTAGACAACAGGTTTATATTTTGTTACAAAAATTAATATACAATCTTCAATTAATAAATAATATTTTATGTGATAAAAAATCATTGGGTTCCAATTTATCCATCTTAACTAAGACATGGATCCAATTATAAGAGGCCCAATGAGACCCATTATGAAAAGATTATTTCGTCATGTAACATTTTCTAACCCTTCTCTTTTCAAATCACAAAATATGGTATAAATATTCAACAGGGATATTTCCCGCCAATTTGAAATAATACTCAATTAAATATATGTATATAAAACTATAAGTACAAAAATTCATAGATATGGAATTAAATTTGGAAGATCAAATTGGTTGAAAAAATATATCACAGATAGCTCATCTATTCCCAAAATATATTTATTTTTTTGTAAAATATATTTTGTTATCTATCTTTTGAAATCCTCTTATACTTTATTTAAAAATTCTTATTGGTCAAAAATGGAGGAAAGGGTCTTTGGGAACGTCATATTCTCATATTTTATTTCAATTCCACTCCATGGGGTTATAAACTGCTTCTGATCACTAAGGAAAATAACCATGATCTAATCCCAAGAAACAAATATTATTCACTGTATGATCTATTAAATTTAAATTTTTAATAAAATTGTTCAATTTTTACTATTGTTATGTAGGTATTCAGACACATGAATCAAAGAAACATTATTCCTATTTCATTTAAAAATAATTTAGTTTGTGTTATTATTTGAGAAGGATTACTTCTTATATTATCCTTCTTTATCCCCATTACTAAGTCAATTTGAAAATTTCTTAAACAAATGTTTCTTTATTTTAGATGAATATTAATTAAATTTCACAATAGTCAGTGTATGAGGACTGTGGATATATATTTCCATGGGGTAAAAGATACATAATCATCATTTTTCATGAAAAATATTCAACACCACCAAAATTGTTATTCTAACACTGTACAATTCTTATATATACCATATTTAATATAATAATGTATAATCTGGGGTATGGAATCATTAGAAACAGTGAGCCTAGATAAAATGTTATTCTAACCACCAGAGATAACATTCAATAATAATAATTGAGGATAAGATATGCATAAGTAACTAGGAGAACCAGAATATCATTATATAATAACATTAAATACTTAAGAGATATTAAACACGTATCATTGAATAATACTTTGGTAGTTCATAAGACATGGTTTATTAAAGAATAAATGATAATGGGACATAATAATAATTTTTCTACTAAGAACATTTCAAAAGTGAGGAATAATGTGTGGAATAATCATAATCATATAAATACTCTTTCATTGTCATCTATAATGACATTCATCACATGTTGGAATTGGGAAAACCTATAGTTTTACCTTATTCGGCTTGGATTAACCTAGTTTTCTTTATTATGGGATTAGGATAACCACCCATGTATTATATTTCTAGATTGGGGTAACAACCAAGGTAAACCCCTTGAGAAACAAAAATTTAAACATTATCCATTGCATTGCAGGTCTATAATTGAGAAAATCATCAGATAATCATAATCCATTCAAGTTTATACCAAAATATCCAAAATAGATATATCATTTTTTCAAATATTTTCAATTAAAATTGATGATTGGATTAATAAATATATCATCATAATAATTTTAAAAATTCTATATAATGAAAGAATATGGTATCATTGGAACAAGTCCCCAGTGAAGCATAATTAACATCAATCGATGTTCTCATGGATAGAAATACAATTAAAAGATCAATGGATTATTTCTTTTAGAAAATTCCACATCCAATTTAAAATAACATATTTAAAATAAAAAGGGATTATTAATAAAAAATGTCTTCTAATAGATATGTGGAATACTATAAATGAATATTCATGGAAAATAATTTTAATAATGGAGGTAAATGTTTTTCGTATAATATATGTTAAAATAAGAATTTTTTTACACCTTTGTTAAATAGTACATCATTTTCAAAATTTAAAGAATTCTCTATTTAAACATTTATATTGAAATTGAAACATGGGTATAAATTATTTTAGTGAATTATTTTATAATAGTAAAAAATTATTTATATCATTTTAATGAAAATAAGGACATGGATGAAAATGATTCATCATCGATGAGAGAAATAATGTTGGTATTCTAATAAAACATTCTTTTGGGATTCTGGGTCATAGTAGAATAAAAATGAAATGAAATTTTATTATTTAATGAATTAATATGTGGGTAGTAAAATATAATTTTTTAGAGATATATAACATAACTTCATCGTCAAAAATTTATTTATAAACAATCATAGTAAAAAGTGAGATTTTAACATAAAACACTTAATTCTTCGGTAACCTCTGTATCACAGTAACCATGGAAAAATTAACATAAAATTAAATAGTAAATAGCATGAATATGATAATAATAATGATATTTATATATCAATGGGTAACTATATACCCCACATGAAATAAACAAGGAGAAAATGTTATATGCATCATGGAAACGATAGTGATATAAATACTCTTAACAGTTGCATATAATGTTTCAAAAGTACACTAACAAACTATATGAAAAATTGAATATTTTTATTCCTTTATATTATCACCATATTAATACTTATAATACCATAAATAGTTTTATAATAATTTTTATCACTTTTTAAGTAACAATTATTATTTATTTTGACCATTACTAGTGTTAACTAGTTCAATTTTCAGGCATGTTTTAGTATAGCTGCTGTGGTCCTCAAAATATGATCATTATTCCACAATATATAGAATATTACTAATATTATAAGAATAATATATACCCATTATATAAATTTTTTAAATTATTTGTATCATGTGGTGATAAACAATTAATTACATCACTTCACGGAGATTGTTGTCATATATTTTCACAAGTGATATTTGAACTTTTAGATGGATATAATGATAGAAAGAATGAAAAAAATAAGATTTCAACTTTCCAGTATAAATATTATATCATAAATATCATATATATTTATTAAATATTTCCTTATTACTAATCAAGTGATGTGTAAATGAAAAATAATCCACATTGCTTTATGGAGGTAGTGATCAATACCTACGCACGACTAATGTTATCATATTCCAATGAATTGTATGCTAAATATTTAGAAGAAAAATTAAAATTATATAATAACAATTATTTCATCAATTTCCCATAAAAATATTAGTACCACCATAACTGAGGAAAATAAATTATAGTGATGTAAAATGAATCATATAGCAATGTGGGGTCTGTAGTCCACACATATGCACAAGTGATGCATTAATTTCTCATTTGAATGAAATGGGGTGGAATATGGTTAATCCATAATCATAAAAAATCAATGAATATTTATGATGTTGTATTAATTATTTTAATCTAGATAAAATAAATTTATTATTAGGAGAATAATAAATTAATATTTAAATATTCAGCAAAAATGATTACCTCTTCTTTGAGAGTTCTCCTTTCGCATTCAAGTTGAGTCTTATTAAGAGGGTATTTGGGTAAAACCAAAATATCAAGATATAATTTAATGATTATAGTAATTTTTTGGGTAGTTATTTATATATATATTAGGCTTAAATTTTGTGAATATTTGAGGATAAGTGGTTTCAATTAATTACTATGCTACAGGACACACATATAATTTATTAAAGGAAATTAATAATAAATGGTCAATATCATGTGCAGGTTTGACAAAATTAAAAATTAATAAAATATTAGATCACATAATGTTTAAATATATTCAAATAATGATATTTATAATATTTTATGTGGTATATTTTTGTTATATATAACATAACCCCCCCCCTCCATCATGGTATGCCCGTGTTAATACTAAATATTCTTTTACCTTTTAACTAATTTTACTATTTATTAAGACTAAAAATTAATGTCAAGTTATTAATAAATTTATATATTAAGCTTATAAATATTTAATCTATTTTATCAAATTCACTTTCAAAATGATTCAGGAATAATTTTTAAATTAATTTTTCATAACACAACTACGAACTCTTTTTTAATTCATTTTATGGACAAAAAACAAATTTATACTCCTTACATTCTTATTATAAACAATTAATGAATGTAAAAATATTTTTTTTATTATATATTCATAAAATCTCATAAATTAATTTATTAATTATTATTTAATTAATTTATTATGATAAAACAAAATCTCTCACATAAAAATAGTTTTTTAAAAGGTAAAATTTTTTAACCTCATAAGATTTTATCTTCATTCCTATCTATTAGATAACTAATTTATGATGGTTTAATAAAAAATTTCCAATAAATACCATTCAAATATTTTATATTATTTATTTATAGGTTTATTTCAAAAAATTCATCAAAAAAAGAAAAACACATTTCTTCAGATTTTTTTTAGTAATGAATTGCTTTTATTACAATTTAATTATTAGTTCATTTGAATTAATCAATAAATTTGAATTTTTAAATATATATATATATATTAATTCATTTAATCTTAATTAATTAAACCAATTCAATTATTTTGTTATAATGGCCATAATATATCAAGGTTATATTAGACTAATGGTTGCGTGTAATGAAATCTATCAAATACATAAAATTTATTAGAATGGAATACCTATAAAATATCACAGAGTTAAATTTTTTTATAACATCATTTGGTAAATTCAATAACTATATTTTATTAATTTTAATTATTTAATGACGATAAAATTATGAAATATGAAACAATATTTGGACACACATCAAGTTATGTGTCTATTTTCTAGATGATTTTAGGTTTTGAAGTTGATAAAAATTATGTTCATTGTATATGATGGTCATTGTATCACTTCTAACCATTATGTGAACCCTTAGATGTGTCTTAGTTTCAATTTATTGGCATTTTAGTTATAAATTTAATAATATAATTACTATTATATTAATCTTTTTCACTTGAAGTAATAATGAATGAGGATAATGGGGAGTATATGAGGTGATCACATATCCATAAATTTGATTCAAATAAATCACATAATGAAATAATTCATCATTATGTAATAAACTAAAACACATATTTCTTAAAACCCCCTCAATTTTTCTTAATCCAAAATACATTTTATATTTGTGACCTTAGGCTACATTGTCTAATCTCATTGGACTCCCCCTCTATACATGTATAAAATAGAAAATTTCATGATATTTTTAGTCTGATTCACTAAGGTAATATCCTTTTTATTCCCCCCTAACTCGATTCTAAATTCCTTAATTCCACATCTTACTTTAGAGCAGAGATAGTGAATTAGTTCCACTTTGTTCAAATATTTTGAATTTTCCCTTTACTATGTATCCTTAAGGGATTATATGGCCTCTAGTACCTTGTTTTGGAATAATATAAACCTGCATAGTAGAATTAATGGATTCATGCTAGATTTCTCATGAATTATTATTTTAATCAAGAACTAATATTGGTTAAAAAATTTATGTTAATTTTAATTTTTAATATATTTTCTATAAATATGATTACTATGTTAATTTAAAATATTTTTTATTCATATTCATTTAAAATGAATGTGAGTAGTTACTCATGTGGTTGAAAAATATTAACATAGTTTTCTTCCTAAAAAACCATGAGTTCAGATTAATGGGAATTTAAACCTTTTAAATGAATCACATATTATAAGGAGATCTTTCTATCTATAAAAAATATATGGGTGTCAACTTTAATAATAAAATTAATTTTTTTGTTAATGATCTTTTTCTTTTATGAATGGTTGATTAATTATTATGATTATATGTATTTTTCATAAATGTTTCCAATGTACCTTTTTTTTCTAAATTAATGACTTAATAACCATTTGGAACCCTATAAATATGGATATTCCCAAATAAATTTCACATGAAACATGAAACAATTTTTTACACCAATATTACTGAAAATGTGTCTTTATTATAGGATACGGAGATGACTCATTGGTAGAAGGATATTTTGATTCATCATACATTATAAATAGGGTTTCTTATTTGTGTGGTGCTAATGAGTGAGGTTGAGAATCATTTGATTATTCATATATTTACATTATATATGACAAATAAATGGGAAACCTCTGTTATTTCATGGAAAATTTATATAGTTTATAGGGAGGCCCAGGAAAAAATGCATAACTAGTGTATAATGAATTTTTTCATTTGTTTTTAAATATAGCGTTTCACTACAATGGTAGTTACACCTTTGTTCGATTAGGTTGTCAAAAATGGGGATTTAGGGTAGGTTTTTCATATCTCTCATGTTTTATTCTATATATTGATTACTTTGTCATTTTCAAGGTCATACCCAAGGCTCCAAGGATCCCAATATGCATGAGATTGTTTTTCCCATAATTTCTATATAAATTGTTATTTTTTTAGTTTTATGAAATTATTTTGAGACGTGAAATCTGATGGCGCGTGATTCTGAGGCCCAGAGTTCCTAGAATGATCTTTCAACGTTTTGTTAAGATTTAATTAACATGCGTTAGAATGTTTCTAGAAAATGATGAATAAATCCTAAATGGTTGCTTGGAATAGGAATATTAGGTAGCCATTGAATTCAGGATGACAGTTTTACCCTAGGTGCAACTTAAGTTTAGTCAACATGAGCCTCCTGTTAGAAAACCCAAAAATAGCATAAATGTAAATAAAATAATAAAATAAATTATTTTATTTTAAAATGATTATAACTCCAAAATGGTAGCACAGATTGAATATTAGAGACTACCTTTGATCTCAGGAGGGAATTATTTATGTAAGAAGATACTAACATTGGCTGGTGTGAGCCACCCGTGAATGATAGATTTTTTCGTAATGAAAATAAAAAGTGAAATTTACTTTATTATAAAATCCTTAACACATAAACGGTGACTCAGATTGGAAATACGAGATTAACATTGGGTTCATTGGGGCGTTTTTCACTTATGCAGAGCCTAACCTCGACCGTCATGGGTCTAGGGTTACCGTTAATAATTTTCCAAACTTTTTTTCAGGTACGTTCAGTAAACGCACGAGTGGAATTTTGTAACTTTTGAACCATTGCTCGGATTAGAAATCTGAGGGAAACATTGAATCCAGAGCACCAGAATTCTCTTAAAGGCGACTTGACATCAAGTGTATTAGTTTTGGAATAAACGTTAAAATTTGAGGCTTTTCACTGAATAATAAAAATAACATAGTTAATTTTTATTTTCATTATTTTTTTCTAATGGAAAAGATGCAATGTGGGACTGACGACGTTTCAAGATAGTGGGCCTCTATTAATTCCATGAACGTTACACACCCTCCCACTCTCCAATTTATATAGGGCCTATGGAGAGGTGTCAGTAGCGCTTTTCCGAGCAACAAAGTGCTGAAAATGTGTTGTGACACCAAACCCTTGGAGGATGGAGCTGATACCAACGGGAGGTGATGATTTACACCGAAACCCCGAGCCAGAGATTAACGATCAAGCGACGTAATTGGAGGCGACTTGTGGGGAACAGCGACCACCGACCTGCATCTACAAGCTCACAATCACAATCATTCTTAAGGTAGGGTTTTTGTTTAATTTATGTCTGAATTTACTTTATTGATTCTTCATATCATAAATTCATGATGATAATGGTCAAACGAACATGGGAATCATCCTGCACATAAACCTTGATCCTCTTTATTTTTATTCTTCGTGCATTCATCATGTGTTATTCGATGCCTACTATTTATTAATGATGGAAACATAGAGTTTTTCTAACCACGACATATGGATGTGGAGCCCTTATCATGAGGATCATCAATATGCGATTGTTTTATTTTTTAGGCTTGAAATGAAGTCATCATTGCTCACTGAATAAGGCATTGGATGAAACCTGGCATGCTGCGAGGAAGGTGGGGGGAGTACGTCCGCACCACCAGTCGAGTAAGAGGCCGCGGCCCATTGGCCACGACGACACATGTCCACGCCATCGATGGAGAAGGAGGGCATGACTGCTGGGCCGTGATGGAGGCCGAAGGGTAGCAAACATCTGGATGGCCACAGTGGAGCATCGGCGTGAGGTCGCACCACTAGGAAGATGTCCGGCCGGTTCCGCCACACTGGGCCTGGACCACTCCATCAGGTCCCGCGTGCCCGAAGCTAAACGGACTGCGGACTGTTCAGGAAGACCGGGGTGTGCCTCCTCCCGGGTGTCAGTTAGGGCAGACCCGCCCCAGCAGACCTCCTGCCGAGTAGGCCACTCCACAATGGGCCGCACAGCAGTGGGCCACGCCCAGCTGGGCGGGCCGGCCCATCCCCTATGCATGCTGGACCCACCAAGGCATGGCCATCCAGGATGGAGCTAGGTCAGGTCAGCCTAGGTTAGGGGGCGGGATAGTCCGACTTGGTCAGACCTGACCTGTGCCCTGCCGGACCCAGTTTTTCCTTTTTTGTTGTAACATGAGAACTGGGCATCTGTTTGAAGAATCGTCTTCCATAACAGAATCCTTGGATTGGGAATGTCTTTTTGGTATACTACACTTATGTTTGGGATAACGTTAGAGTATGGACTGGTTGGATTGAACCTTGAATCCAACCGCCCCCTCGGAGCAGAAACCCCAATAACATATAGGTCGAGCGTATGATTGACGTGTTGTATAATGTGTTGGGTACCTTATGCTATGAAATAAATTTGACATACTTATTCATGAGACTTAGGGATGGTTGAGGAATGACAGATGGATTTGGGAGTGGTTCTCTCAAGCGCGCTACGTACATAACCCTACGACTGTCTAAGACTTGATGACTGCTCACAATAACGACTCTGAGTGACTCGACAGACATAGTGGGGAACACATATATGTGACGTGGTAGACCCATATTGGGCAGTGCCTCTATGTGACGCAGTAGACCCATAATACTCGATATGAGATGTACCTCAGCAGACCACTATGGGGAGCCCCTCTGTGTGACATGGCAGACCCATGGTGGGGAGCGCCTCTTTGTGACTTAGTAGACACACGGTACCCAACAGGAGGAGTAACTTAGTAGTCCAAGGTTACTGGGAAGTGCCTCTGTGTGATGTAGCAGGCCCACTATACTAGATAGAGGAGGAGTTCCCTAGCAGTCGAGGTATTCAATGTTGTGACCAGCAATGTTTCCTTGTCACTATCCCAAGATTAAATTCTAGTGTGAGTGGTCTTTACTTTGTGCATGTGATTGAGGTAATTCTATTTGGTACTCTAAAGGTCTGATAAATTACTTTCATGGTGTTACCCTATGGTTTTTTAATCTTTGTGGAATTCTAAAAGATGTTTGTGGTCTCAGGGTCCCTACTAACTATCGTTATACTCACCCATGTATGTGTTATGCCTGTACCTTGTTGTGTCTTGGGCAGTCGACGAGCATCTTGGTTGAGGATTGAGGGAGCTTGGACAAGACAGTGTGTAGATGGGACATGCGTATGTGGAGTGCTGAGGAAGTCATATGTACCTACATTTCTAGTAGGAACCTAGTAATAATACTCCATTGATATTTTCCATTTTTCATTAGTAATTTTATTTTTAGTTGTATATGTACTTTTAAATTGTACTCGTACATTCAGTTTTTCATGTATTCCAGACACTTTTACATTCATCCATCCTTTTACTACAGTTTTTTACTACACAATTTCTTCTTATTGTGTTCTCTGACCATGTGTTTATACCGGTTTAAAGTCAATGCCTTCCCATTTCAGGGAATAAGACTTTTGGTGCTAGTCACTGGCCCGTATCCTATTGAATGCGGGCTTGGTGTAGTCCCGAAACGGGCCCTGAGGGACGGGTCATGACAGATATTATTTAACATTTATGATGATATATGATGTTATGACTTTTCTATATATTTATTTTTTAAAATGATATAATCCTAGTTTTAAAATAAATTAAACCATTTTTATAGTTCCCTATGAGTTTAACTATTTATAAAATATATTTTTGAATTATTTAAATTATTTGAGAAATAGTTAAAATAGAAAAAACAAAAAAATTAAAGGAAGTTTATTTTTTATTCATTTTAATTATAGATGTGAATATTATTTATAATTGACTTTAAATTGAGCACAAAATGATTTTATTTTAAAAGGATATACATAGTGTGTGAGGGGACACACTATTAACATAATTTGATCGTTCAAATGTTATAATGGAATAAAGAATTCTAATTGAATGGGTAATATTTTAATAGATTACTAGTTTGGAATTGTATATATTGGACAGTTGAGTTGTTTTACTTGGGCATGGATATGGGTTGTTGTGGTAATTATTTTGGTATCCTTGAAGTATCAACTAAGTCTAATTATATTTAATATGGTATAATTTTATACCTATTTAGAAATATATTTTATATTCTTTTGACTCACTTTTTTATTTTTTATTATATATTTTTATTTTATTTCAGATATAATTTCAATTTATTTTTTATAACTTCTTATTTTATATACATGAAAAATTTAAAATACGAGTGGATTATTCCAATTATCTAGGTTTTAGTTCTTGTTTTATTAATTACTTATCAAGAGAAACTATTTTGATGTTATTTAATAAATCCTCTAAAAGTAGTTATCAATTTGTAGTGGTTGGGAAAGACCTTCGAGATATGACATGGACTTGCCCAGGGGAAAAAATCAATAGTAGTTTGGGTTCATTCATGGAAAAATAGTGTCGAAGCCTTGATTGTTAAATTTGGTGTTTAATTGATAGGGGATAGAATTATTGGATCATATTAGGTGGATCAAAGAGGGGAGCATAATCACAACCTCTTCATTATGAAATTTGGGTAACCTAGGTAGTACTTGTTGTGTGTATCTTTAATTTTATATTATTTCTAGGTTTTTTGAGGTTTTGAGATTCCCTTTTAGTGTATTTGTTAAGCATTATTTATTTTAGTTACGTTGAAAATACATTGTTTTGAAAATGAATTTGGGAATGAATCCAATTTCTCATGGTTACTATGAACTTCCCGTAATACCATTCATATATTGTATATTAAAATATTTGTAACATACCAGTGGTGTTTACATGGTTGTGTCACATTTTTTCAAACCTTGAATACAATGAGTGTGTGGTTTTATTTTATCATAATGATTTAATTCCGGTTCATATAATGATTATATTTTTTTACTTCGTTATTGTTGATTTATAATGGCATGATATGTTCTTATAGGGTAATTGATGTTGTTAAAGGGAAATTAGTTGGGAATTTGGTCAGATATCTATTTTCTTTTTTAAAAGAGCTTATGATTCATTAATTAAAAAATATTTTAATGACTTTTTATAAATTAAATGATAAATTTATTTCGAAAACATAATTTTTTTACTAAATATACAGTTATGTTAAATTTTTAAAATAATTTTTTGTATAGATCGTGTATAGGGGTTTCATTAAGCTCTTAAAAATTATAACGAATTATAAATGTTCTCTTGAGTAAATATTGAATCTATACATGAAAAGGAATATTTTTATATGTGTTATAAATTTTCAACAATATTTGATTTAAACTAAATAAAATCAATTTCAAAAGGTGTTTGTGTATAATATCTCATACTTAATGTTGATTCTCTTTGGAATTATTATATTGTTATATTGATTTATGTATTTTATATAAGGTTGTTGAATATATGTTGTTTTTATTGTGTATTATGTTTCATATAATTATGAATTTTCCCCAAACAATTTTAATGGATTCTCAAGAGTGATCTATGAGTGGTTCACCACATGCAGATCCTCATATTCATCAATTTCTTCACAAATACATTATCCCATCTACTCTAATAAGGTATCATAAATATTTTCTTATTATAAATCATTATATTTAATTAATTCATTTTTTTAATATAATCCATCAACTTTTATTTGAAAAAACATACTCCCTGGAGAAAAAGTGTAGTTGTGGAAGATTGATTTGATCCTCCTTTGACATGAGATTCTCAAGTATTTTGTGTATTATTTTCATCCTTTTATCCTATTAGCATCTAGTTGGATGTGTGGGTTTATTATTATAAAAAAAATAATTGATGTAATTTTCATATGGTGGTTTAAAATTCTAGTTTATTCAATAGTACACACATAGTTTCATAAAGATACCAATGGTTATAGAATTGTATACTCTTTTGCAGGGTACCAGATGAGAATTAGGGTATTCTTTATTTTTTTTATCACATGAAATAACTTCTATAATTTCAATTGGTATATTACTTTAAATCATTTTATTTTGGATGAGGTCTTATATTATATCCTTTTTTGATAATATCTTTACATGGACTCGAAAACCATAAATAGGTAGTGAGGTATGTATTCAAAATTGAAGCTAGTTTGAATACAATTATTAGGATAATTATTGTGTCCCTAGTTCCCTGAGGTTTTGGAGGAATCCTCAACAGAGGAAAGTGGATGGGACACTATGGTTAACCGGTTTTAGGTACTATGAAATTGATATCATTATTTTTTAATATTATTTTGGGAGAAAGAACATGATTCTCTATCATTATTGGAGGTCACCACATAAGAATCCTGTATTTTGGGATACATTGAATACATTTTACAGTGGATGATTCCTTGGAAAACTACAATGGTTTTATAAATAATTTGACCATATGTTATGTAGTGCACGATCAACCCATTTGAAGGCCACATGGTTCAACCTAATGAATCTGGTGATGATTTGGTTACTAAATATGGTATTCATTATTTTTTTACCAAAATTTATTATTTTTCATAAATGTGTGTTGTTTTTTATGATTGTTATGTTGGATAACATAGATATGTTAATGGTGAAAATTTATTTTTGATAATTATAAACATTAATGATCATGTGTTCTACATTATAATATTATACCAATTTTCATTAAGTGCATAGGCTTCAAAAATTTTTTAGTAGATTCTATTTAAAATAGATATGGATGGTGAGATTTTTTTGGACGAAAGGGATATGGTTCAAGGAATTATTACACCCAAAGATATTTCAATTATTGTTTTCTATAATGATTTAATAATTATTCTTTTCCTACAATATTTGAAAAAATTCCATTAAAATTCTCAAAATGAAGGGTTATAGTTCTTGGAGTATAGATGGCATAATGTTATTACTAATTGTTCATATTGACCTTGAAAAATCTGTAACTCATATAAAAAGTGATATCACTAGGGGAAATGATTTTGTAACCCAAATAACCAAAATAATGCGACATCTAATTTTATATATAGGGAGGTCGTCATTGTTGGTGAACTATTTTCATAACCACATAGACTACCCTAGTCAATAAAAATATTAAATGTACATTTCATCCCTATATAAAAGAAAACTCAAATTATTTCTCAGCCATACTATTAGAAACTCATTTCAAATTATTATATAACATTCGTCTCCCACTCCTCCCCAAGTGTTTCAATTATATATTTTGAGGTTTGGAGGATAATTAATTAATATAATATTCTTCTAGATCCATTCTCACACTATATTATTTATTCTTCCTTGATTTTAATTATGTAACGTTGAAATAGAGACATATTATTCCCTGTGGGTTTATTATTTTGTTATCTTTCCCATATAATGTTTTCTATTTTTATTTTAATTCTTATTATACTTTTTAATGAATATTTTTACCATGTTTTGAAGAAGTGTTGGATTTATGGTGGTTTTCCCCACAAACAACTCATTAAATAAAGAAATATTATTTGTTTTTTATTTTACGTTACATTTTGATGTAAAATATGAATAAAATAATATATAAATATATATATATTTGTTTATATCAAAAAATATTACATTCCATTTATTTTTTTGGAATTTAATATGTTTATCATTTGGTTCCAATATATTTAAATCAATTTTTAAATAAAATAAATCTATTGGATCTATATAATATATATATATCTATACCTTATAAAATAAATAAACTCATCTAAATAGTTGTTTGAGATTTTTAGAAAAACATATATTGATGTTTTTTTAATTAAAAGGGTTTTTTTATTGGTATGGGTGTTCATATTCTTTGAATGATTGAGATTTTCTGATATTTATGAATATTGGTTTTAAAATACATTTTTTCAGCCTATTTAAATATGGAATGTATGATTTTACATTTTAATCCTTATAAATATGTTTATTTAAAAATAATATTCCATTAAATCTTCTCCCATTATTATATAAAAATAATATATAAAGGGTTGTTTTATTATGTTATTCAATGATTCCCCATTGGAATAATTTTTTTTCATACCTATAATAAGGATAAGTTTCTATTTTTGGTTCTTAGGGGTGAGGATATGGTTTATTTTCTGATTTAAATGAATACATTATGTAAGATGAATGTTAGGCTCATGTTCGTATTTTTTTATTAAAATCAAATGAAGGTATGTCAGAGTCCTATAAATATATATATTACTTTATTATTGTCATTGTTCTTGATAAGGGCCATATGGTGATAGTTTCCACATATAGGTATTTTCCCTTGGTTAGAATCGTTATGGAAAACTAGGAGTTGGGGAAGGTTTATGATATTCCATTTGGATATTTCAATATAGTGATATTTATAGAATTGTGTGAGGCAATCCCTATGTCATCAAGGTTCCCATGATACTTGAAATTATTTTATCTATATGTTTTATTCTGTTATTATTAATTAGTTTAACTCCATCATTCATAAAATAATATCATCCAAGTAGTAAATTAATTATTCATCAATTATATGCTTTCTGTAATTATTTCACATTTTTCAACAGTGTTTCGTAACGATCTTCTAAATCTGTGAAATAATTTTCTTTGATATAATAAATAGGTATTTAAAATAATTTATTTATTATTTTGAAATGTATATATATTTTCATATTCAAAATTTATTTCCAATGATAAATAATTGATTTATTCAAAATTATAATCATTCGGAGTGGTGAAATACCTATTATGAATTTTTTTCTCACCCCTATCAAATTATAGGACTAGAGAGTTCCACTTGGATGTGAGAGTATGTTATTATATTATTGGTTTGAGTTTTATGGTGGTCTAAAATGGATATGTTCATATTTGACACAGAGATTCGTGGATATGGCCTTTTTCATTTATTTTTTTGCATCCTCAAAATATCATCCACATTAGTATACTTATATTATTTTAGGTCTTGTACAATTCCATTGGGGTGGTTTTTGTACAAGATTTTTATTTAGTTTATTATTATTATGATATAAGTTTATTATCATGTGACAAATTTGGAATACATATATATTATTAACTAATAATTTCAATTGCATGACCCCTCAAAAAATATTGGAGTGTCATTCCAAACATATGTGGGTAATTTTAATTCATTTTTTAATCAGGTAAAATCATTTCCTATAGAGGTTAACTGATTTATTATAACTAGTTTCCTCTCTTTTTTGTACATGAATAACCTATGTTCCATTTCATAGGGAAAATATATAACCATGATTAGGGGTCCTCAGGGTTGGTTTAGGAAAAAATTATAATGAATCATAATATGATATTTTGGATTTCCATTTTACAAGTGATAGTAACATAAAATATTAAAAGGTTGGTCAAGTGAAGTTTTCTAACAACCAAATAGTGATAATGAAACTTGGGTTAAAAGGGTATTTTTGGATGATTGTGTCTCAAATTCAAGAAAATACCATGTATGTACTTGATATTTTTCTTTTCCTAATGGGTTTTTTATTTATGTTGTTGATGTATGAGTTATATATTTGATGTAATTGTTTTGAAATTAAATTATTAAAGGAATGAAGAATCACATGGTTAATATTCATGCCATGTAAGTACATGAAAAGGCCATGCATGCCGATCCGGGTAACTTTTATTAGAATTCTCCATGGTTGGTGTATGGATTTCCATACTATGTGTTTAAAAAAAATTTGGAATAAATTTTTAATAGTTATGATATTCGAGTTCTTATAAATATTAGAATTGTATTATTCATCATCACATAAAATTTATGATGGGTTGATATGTTTTTTATTGGTTATTTATATTTTTAGATTTAATTAGCATAAAATTTGTGTTCGAATCGGGTGTGTGTTTCTTATGAGTTTATGATTCATAATTTTTTAAAACAAATTAATTTTTTTAAGATGCAATGTCATGTTGATTTGAGAAGCATTTCCTATGGACATAATTTATAGTCATTCTAATCATTATATATTATTTTATTTATAGATTATGGTAAGGGAATCATTAGGGCTTGAAAATGGATTTTGTGCAATAAATGATTTGATAGTTAACTATTTAATTTTTCGATAAAACTTTTGTTTTTATATATACAATAAATTGTATTTAATAGATTGATTAAAAAAGATAAAAAACATATTTAAAATATTTTTTTATAAAATCCTTCAAGCATAACATTGTTTCTCTCTAGGTATTCTGAGATTCAGTTAAAACAAATTTCTATGATTCATATTTTTTGGGGATTGAGACTTTTTGTATAGTGTTTCATGTTACATGTTATTTTAATGTATTCCATAAACTATTTCAAATTGGGACGATAGAGGGATCTATAATTCGATAGTCGTATATAGACCATTTGAATGATATTTTATACATTATAATTACAATTTCCATAATTTTGGTGCATGGTTATATTCCTCTTCTATTCTAGTATAGGAATTATTTTACATTAATTATGAAATCGAAACCATAATCATTTCAATGGGTTACTAAAATCCAAAGAAGATTTCTAATATTTTCATAATATTTGGATATCCTTTTTTAATATAGCTATTTGAGTTTCTTAAGGTCATGTTTTTGAGAATTATACTATAGAGTCCATTATTGACGTGATAGAAATAAATTATTTGTTGGAATCCTTAGAATGACCATTCTAGTACGGTTTTGAAGAAGTTTTCATTTATTATTACTTCAATAATAACGTAACGATATTAAAGTCAATGGAATTGTATCACCTAAAACATTTTAGCTCATTTTTATTAGAGTGTACTTGTTTTTTTGTCACCTATATTGACTTCCCAACCTTTTTTGTTAGTCATTTCATATCTTGATATTCAAGAATAGGTCATCAACTTTATATATTGTTAGAATTTTACTTTGTCAACATCATCACAAATGAATAGGATGGGAGGTAGTCATATAAAATTGGAGTTGTTTTTATTTTCATTTCAGATATGGCTAATGCATCCCAAATTTCATCGATATAGTGAAGGATGATCTACTTGAGGATAGAGAATGTAACCCATGTATAATCAAGTGGTGGAAAAATTAAATATACCTCTTTATTCTCATTCTTTTATAAATCTATGTGTAATACATGAGAATGTTATTAATGTGTGAATTCGATGAATATTTATCATTCATGTCAATAAACACCCATAGAAAATCATAGATATGGATTTATAAGAAACCAACTATGGTATTGTAATGGTGTTTCCCATAATATATGTGGAGAAATACATAACTATTCTAAATTCCACCAAGTTAGACCATCTGAACATGAATATGATGTACAGACTATTAATGGTATTGAATTCTATTTTCCACAATTTCATTAACTCTACTACAAGCATTTTATTGTTTTAAATAACTATACTTGAGGATTTTTGAAAACACACCAGTGTTGAAAAATGTGTGGTTACATTTTAATTTTGATCATTTTATATACTAGTTTTTATTTTTTTCCACTATTTATTTGAGTCCTTGTGATTTTTCAATATCCTATTTTGTTCCAGTTGTAAGGTATGGTGGAGAGTGGTGGTTATCTATATTGTAAGGAGACCACCACAAATGAATCCCTCTTGATGGGTTGATGTCTATTTTCTAGTTATTGATGAGTTTGGTTTAGTTTATTCTATATCATATTTTTTCCTATGTCATTACTGTATTATGATTGGGTTGGTTCATAGATTTGAGATTTCATTTGATGTATTTTACAAAATTTTTTGGTGATTTATTATTTCTCTATCCTAATATCCTTAGCTATCATTATCACTACGTTTTGGGTGAATTTTGTATCAAAAAACTGGGCAAATGTATTATACATATATTCTTCTCTAATTTTATTTTTCATATTCCCAGTGGTAATTGTAGTTAGTTTCTGTCCATGATTTCTTTATTCAAATATTTAAAAGGATGATGTTCCTATAATTTTTCCATTGACCAACCAATTATTCTAGATTATTGTGGGGCTGAAAGAGTTATGGTGGAGAGAATTGTCATTCCCAATCCATTATATTAACTAATTTTTATTCTTTTTTATGGTTTTTGGTTTGAATTTCTATGGATTCTCAATATCATAGGATTCATAGTTGGTTCATGATTAGAAAATGAATAGTAATAACTATATGTCTTAGCACTATATGAATAGTAATCCATATAAGATGTGATTTAATGGTTTGAGGATGGTTCGATACACTGTACATCCATATCTATAGTATGTCCCTCTCATCATCTATCATGGCACACATAGTTGGTGTAACGAATTCAAAATCATGTGGGAAAACTATTAAACCTACTGCGTTTATTAAAAACATGAAAAGAATATTCCTCACTTTCTAGAATTAAACCCCACTCCCCTGCTCCTTCCTTCATATAAAACTCCATAGAATGTGCACCTCAACATTGGGAATCCCTCTCCTAAGATATTCATTCAATGTAACTTCATCATGATATATGGTTGATTTCATATGGTAATCTTGTTATAGTTCATTCATATCCCTTTCTCCATTTTTTATTTTTTTTCTAAAATTCTCTTGGAAACCTTTGGATCACCTCAGATAGTTTTGTCATATTCTCCTTCTATTTACTATTATCGAGATATTTAATAGTATAAATCATCCTGGTAAGGGGGATTAACACCCCTCATAGTGGAAGAAACAAATTTAAGGTAGGTTTTCCCAGGAACTACTCTTTATGTCTATAAATTTGATTTCTTCTTTTCAAAATTAATTTTAATGTGTTATATTATTTTCATCAATACACTTATCGTGTTATATCGAAATATCTTTTATTACCATGAGAGTTAATTATATGGAAAATTCGTCTCTTTTGGTTTCCATTCATTAAAATCATTTTCCAGTTCCATGAAAATGTAGAGATCTAATTTACTCTTGTATGGCCCTTTAAATTATATTTTATCTTCTAGGGAGATGTATTGGTCCTTAAAACAGTTCAATATAGTTTTACCTTATGTGTAAATTTTTCATTGATTTTTAATGACCTCGATATTTAGAAATGTTGATATTTTAGGTTGTCTAGGAATCATTGTTTTGAAAGGATTTCATGTAATATTTTTTCATAAAGAATGACTTAAGGATCAGTTGCTACCTTATAAAAATAGTCTATTCCAAATATATATCTCTTATAATGATATAATATTATGCCAAATGTCTATATAAATGGTGTTTTAATTATGTCATAGGGTGATTATATTTTGGAGGAAGTTTATTTTTATCATACATTGGAAAAAGTGCTGTTTTTGTGATTGGTGATGTGAGTTGAGCTTGAGTTTTATTTTATTTTTTTGTATGATTATATTTTATAAGAAGATTTTTATTCACCGCTATTTTTTCATTGGATGAATGGGTAGCTAGGAAAGCGACCTTTGAACACTATTTGTACCAGTTAATATTCATTTCCTTAGTTGTTGGTCCAAGGATGAATATTTCTATACATAATGATGGTCTCCCGGATTAGGATAGTTTAGTTCAGTTGGGTAGGTTTTTATTTAGGGTTAAATCGTCTTTTTCTAGTTTGGGGTTTCTTATGTATTAGGTAGTAGAAGGGATCGATATATTACATTTTTCACTTATTCATCATCTCATTTTCTCCTCTTTATTCCCCCTAATGTTGGATGATTCTGTAACTGTTATAAAAAAAATTCAAGGTAATTCTTTTATTCTTTCATTTTAATCCCTCTCTTCACTTCCATCCTAATTAATTTGGATTAATTTTTTGTATTTGGGGTTTCATTCAACTGAATCATGGAGGAATTAACAGACGATAGAAGGGATTTTACTCTACATTAAAAAAGAATGTCTCAGAATTACATCTACATAAAATTGTTCATCATTTTCATGGATTAAATATGATTCCATAATAAATATTTATTTCGTGATATATTTATGAAAAATTTGACGGTTTAAAGATTATGAATTATTGGGTCTTCATATGGGATTATTTTTAGGGTCTGTTATGGATCCTTTTGTTCTATTTGGTTGAGGATCTAGCATGTATGTGGTGTTCATGGAGATTCCCAACCTCTATAAAATATTATATTGAGTTTTTTAATTATTTATAAATAATTTTTTATGATTTGGGATGTTAATGAAGAGTCAGGTTATATTACAGTCTCAAACGAGTCTTAGAAAGGATACAAAGAGTCTTAGTTGAGCTGAAAGAGTTTGATAACTCCTTTTAAGGTAGGTGGTACCAATAAAAAAATATGTATTATCATTGATGTGTGTACATATTTGTGTGAATTTCAATGATTAATTTTGACGAGTGGTTGAGGATTATGATCAATTTAGAAAAATGAAACAATTAGCATCATACTTTAGTCCTCAGAATTAATCTTAGATGCACATGGGTTATTAAAATTCTTCGAACGGTAGTGTCCCAAAGTGTGAATAGTGTATGATGTGATGGTGAGGGTCCATGATAGGGTCAAAAATGTTATTGGAGTTAAACAAATATCCAATTTTTTTACATGACCCTGTTGGGTAGGCATATGTTGGGTGAAGGTAAGTGTTATATGGCCTCCCAAAATACACATGAGATGAGACCCAAGAACTCCTACTGTTAAATTTTTAAGGACATTAAATGGACTTCCCAACAACGTTATTGCAAGAATATAGACCTTCCTACTATAACTATAGTTTAGGTAGACCTTGTGGTTTGGGAGTCACTGTAGGGATTCCAATCCTTTTGGGATATTTGTATTTGTTTATAAGGCATGATAAGCTCCAATTTGTGTGTGTATCTATGAGGACCATGGTGTGATATGGTATGACTCTATGTGTGTGGGTTTCTTGTGAAATGTACACATGCTATTTTTTTATATAGTGTTATTTTGGTTCCACTGTACCATATGTTTTTTGATATATGATGTTCCCTACTATGAAATGAATTATTGGGTATTAATTCATGGAAAACAGAAGGTTTTATGTATTATGGAAGTAATAGAAGGATTATTTTTTCATGGTTATCCTATAGAGTGAGAATGTCTTCTAGTGTGATGTACACTAATGATAATGATGGTGAGAAAGATATTGATGTGGTATGATGACCATATGGCTCAACCCATTTTAAATTTGTGTAGGGAGGCATTATGTCCAAACTTGAGACTAAGACATGGGTGTGAGGATTATATGTCTTGAATTTGGTATTGATTTGCATAATGGTATAACTAAGTATAAAAAGATGTACAATTACATTATTTACATCCCATAGACTAATCCAAGGGTGTGGCGGTCTTATGGCATGACCCAGGGCCTGATCGACTATGGTACTAGATTTTAGATATGTGTTTTCCCTATTTCCAAATCTAATGTGTGATGACATGAGAGATATAATTTCTGAAAGGGATCTAATGAAAGTATGGTTCGGTGTTAGGGTATTATGGTAAGAACTGGGCAATGATATGAGTTTGTGCATCTCATCAAGTGTCATGATCGATGGTTTACCATGCGATGACTCATTGAGTATCTTTATTTAATAATTTATTTTACATTTAAATACACAGACATATGAAAATGTATGTTAGGGGTTCTTGGTAATACCCAGATGAGTTTATACACATTCCATTTATTACAACCATAGTAATTGTAGAGGCCATATATTTTCATTCTAGGATAGATAATGATATGTACAATGGGGTGATATTTTGATGCTCAATTGGTTTGTAGAAGAGATTATTGGGATGGGGGTAGGGTTTTACGGGAGATTCTCCTTGAAATGTTATTCTTTTTTTATCTATATATGTTGTCATCCTTGTGAGAAACTAGTTGTATGTTTCTCTATAAACATCATTTTATATATTGTTGTGTTTGGTATTTTTATTATATTCATTGATGGATATTTATTATTTTAATTGAGAAGTTATTTTTCCAGATATTTTATTATCTGATATGATGGTATAGTGTCCCCATAAAACTGTTTAGACCCCCACTACTAGTCTCTAGCCTCTTTAATTTTGAGAGGCACACCTAATAACATGTTTCAGTCTATCCAGAACACTGTGATTCCGGATGGGGTGTTATAGAAAAATGGAGAGTTTAAAAGAGGTGGTCGTTGGTCATCCTCACTAACCAACATGGATGATGGGGTAAACCATAGAACCAAAAAACATTTCATTACTATAAAATACTAAACTTTTTTTATGGTTTGTTTAGATATTACAAATGAAATATCAATATAATAGATACACATAAGTCTAATCCTAGAGGTGAAAATAGAAAACTCAATTACAACGAATGAATTTGAATACATCATCACCACTACACATTCACAATAACTACTTCCATTTTAAGGCCACCCAATAAAAAATTTACAAAAAATCAATAAAAATCATCCACAATTTCCATATTTATTCAATCATTAACCCAACAACTATATTCCATTAAAAAATGTATATGTGGTTCATTAATACTTTTTCCCCTTATTCAACACATCCCATTTACAACAAACACCCATATTGATTCCCATTAAATTTAAAAAAAATCACACATTTGTGTCCCATGAACAGTCATTTTTTACTTATTTTTAGCCATTTCAATCATTTAGAATTTAGTTAATTTGACATCATATCATAATATATCCACAAAAAAGAGTCCATATTTATTAGTTCATCAGAGAAAATATTATTTGGAATCAATAAAAACCCATAAATAATATTTCATAGCTATAAAAACACTATATAAATAAATAAATAAATTCAAGGGATTTTATTACATTCCCCAACATTAACAACATTTTGGCATTATTTATCTATGGAGTCTATTTAAAAACCACATGTTATTTTTACCTATTTATATGAGGTATTTACAAGAATAAAACACAGCAAGAGCCCATATTTTCAATGACAACTAATTACATGGAAATTAATGGGTCTTCTGAATACATCATATCACACATCGTGAGTTATTTAAATTATAAACCTCAACATTCATAGAAATATTTGAATAAAAATGGTAATCTATTTTCCATGATTTTTTTAGAATCATTTTCATCAATTTATTATTTAAAACATTCTTTATTACTTTATATAAAAAATTAATAGCATCATCACATGAAATAACATAAGAATATACATAAAATATATGTTCAACACTTAACCCTCTTTATTTTCTTCTTAAAATTTATTTTATCCATTTTATGTTTATTATTGATAATTACATAGTGAAATAAAAATGAATGGTGATCAAAAAATATTCTCGAACTATTAAGATGATTTATTTATTCCACTACCCAGATTTATGCTTCATAAGATACACTAATGAAAATGGACTGAAAATAATTTTTGTTCATGAAAGAAAATAAATTCAAAATATGGGCTTGAAAATTCACATATTGTAAGAAGGTTAGGAATTGGTATTTTTTTATAGTCTAGACACCATAGGAAAAGAAAAAACTTGATTTAAAATGAATCACATTATTTTTATAATAAAAAATAATCAAATCAAATCTGATACTTTTCTAGATAAAAAATAATCCCACACATTCAATTTCATTTTAATCAGTTTCCACATTATTTTTTCTTCATATCATTCATTTTATTCTCCAAAAAATATTTAGTATAAGTATTTAAATCAATATTCCCCAAAATAGTTCCAAACATAAAATAAAAAATTATTATTTCCCTTTGTTACTGTTAAAATTAATTCATATGAGAACATAGAGGGAAAACATGTAAAACTTGAATAAAAGTTGCAACACTATGTGGGTCAATTTGTGTAAACCTTTCATAAGAATCATTAACCTATAATTGATCATGAATTTCCAACATGAAACTCCAAAAAATGATTTTTTCCATTATGCAATGAAATGAAATGATTCCTCACCTAAACAAAAAATTCCTTCAAAGGTGATGGATAGATTTACTCATAAACAACGATAATTACACAAGAATAAAGACTATATAAACGAAATTAACTGATGTGAGTGATTCCACATATAAATTGAATGAAAACATACCACTATGTACATAAATACATGGTCTAGGTTATGTTTTTATTAAATTATCTACTTTGACATTACATTCCCCATACCATGATGTTTTGACTCATTTTTCTCAATTTTAATATCCCTTTCTTGGTTGACTTCACCACATCATCATGCATAGAAACGTCCAATTCCCTCGTAAAATTTCAATAATAAATATCCCAAATTAAGATCTATAGGAAAAAACCTTCTAAATGGACTCTTTTAATTTTTAACTCCCAATCATTCACCCAATACCTCAAAAGCATTCCAAAATATTCACCCCCATTTAAAACACCTCTAGACACCCAAAATTCCATAGGAATGTATCTGGAAATTTAGGCCCTTACAACATATACCTACATGACTAATATTTTTCTCTATAATAAAACTGAATCACATATTTTTATGATTGAGAGGATTTTTACAACCACCATGTGAGATACATATCAAAATCCTCAGTATGACCCAAAAATGTCCTGCAACACCCTGGGTTTTTTTGACCTGTGTTTTTAGAATAAATTTAAATTTTCATTTATATCTTGAAATGCACTAAGCCAAAGATTCCATTCACCTAGAATTGACTCTGTGTACGTTACACACAACACTGACTCGTTGTACAATCCATGCAACACCAACTTGGAAAACAATGCATGTAACATTGATTTTGCATACTATACATGGAACGTTGAGTTTCTAACAAATATATCTATTTATTGTTTTAATTATTTAAATAACATAATTATAACCTAGTAGTTAAAAATAATAATATAAATATATATAACTAAATATCATATAATTTTTTTAAAAAAATGTATATAAAGATAATATATTGATAATAAAAGATTTGATTTTTTTTGGTAAAGTCCTTTTTATTTTTAAAAACAAAATTTTCTCATATGAACTGCTTCTAATAATGATATTTTTATTAGAAACATTTATAAATTTAATTTGAAAAAATATAGTTTATTTTTTTAATTTAAAATTTGAATAATTATCTTTGGGTGAATTTTTGACGTTTTTCTGTGAAACATCAATTTTGGATGAATAATGAAAAATACCACCTTTTTGTTAACAACTACCTTTTTTCTAATGAATTGTTAATAATAAATTATATTAAAAATTAGATTTAATGTCACATTAGATAGTTATTGCATCTACCCATTGAATAAAATTAATTATAATCAATTCCACTTTCATACTAAATATAAAATCGTAAAAATAACACTTTTTATAACTTTAAAACCTGTTATTTTGCCTCGTCTACAAGATTAACTATAATAATAGTTTTTTTTTGGTTAAGTGAAATCAAAAAATATTAAATACACCATTGTATTCCCTATAATATTTTGATTCTAATATGGCCATTTTATTTTTTACCAAAATGATTTGTAAAAGTGAATATAAATAATCACAACAATTGAGGCCAACTAAAGCTTAATTAGGGACTAAATATTAAAATTACGTGCCGAAATGACCTATAAACTTTCGAAAACCCATTGGATGTCCATATTTCTTCCATAAAACATAAATTGTTGTGTTATGTTATTTTTTAAGCATTTTATTAGTTAATGACCTATGAACTTCTAACATGTTTCTAAAACATCCCTGTGAGTCGTTTTCGCTCCCTGAAAAAGGAAACCACCTCTACCCATTCCTCGAACCTCTCAAAAAATTTATGTTCAGAAAATCCACACCCAATACACTTAGAAAAAGACTTACATTTATCCTTGAAGCCTCACTTTGATAATTAACCCTCTTATGGAAGCCTTTTGGCATAAACCCAAAGGAGATACCCGATTTAGAGGTAATGTCTTCTATCAAGATTTTTTCCTTTGTTTTCCATCTCCACCACATCAACTCTCATTATTCCCTTATTTTTTGAAAAAACCTGTATCCTATATATATTATGATGTTTTTTGTAGATGTTCTAACCTAAACTTAATCAATATTCCATCTATTGGATGTTGAACATACCGTTTCTGTGTACAGTGAACCACTACCTCATGAAGTGATGATTTCTCATTTATCCTATACCATAAATCATGGTGTCCATTTTGAAATTCCCCAAACCTATGGATCTGGTGAATTATATTAATACATTATAATAATTAAAAGAAATGAAGTCCTAAAGGACAGATCAGTTTACCAGTTTTGGAAACATTATTACATACATGAGCTTTACATTACAATTTCAATCATAAGTCACATCATAGACAATCCTTTGAAAATTCCATTATTCACCTAGAATAACACATCATATCAATCATAAAACACATTTTTCATCATGCGAAAATTAAAATTAAAAAAATGGATAATCTTAGATGCTCGGTACAGATAAAAATATATAGAATAAGCTATCATAAAAATACATAATCTTTTAAGGAAATGTATAAAACTAAAACACAAGAATTTTTAAGATAATCTTCAGCATAATATGGAAAAATATATCCAATATTCCCATTTAAAATTTCATAGGTATATTATACTGGTCAGACAAACCCATGTAATATCATTAAATAATCTCATAATGAGAGAATGCATAATGTCAGAAATCTGGAACATATTATTGAGGCCTCCGTCTATATATCTAAAAATAAATGTTAATGGCCTCACCCAAATCTATATAAAAAATACATAGGATAGGACTCATCAACTACCATATAATTTTTTTCTCAAGAGTCCTACCGATGCATCGAGGGGATGGAGCGGTCCCCGCCTATCACTTACTTTGTTCAATGCATTCCACTTAAGTAAAGGGTAAAACGTATCATAAACATTCATATTAAAACTAGCATACAAAATGATAATACTTTAATTATAAACTATTAATTTTATAAAAATATCACATCAATTTTCAAACATATCATAACTCATTAAAAAAAATATGGAATATTATATTGTAATAAATCAACCATAATAAAGAATAAAATCAAATAAAGGATATTGAAAAAGATTAAAATAACAATTCAAACTCTTTGAGTGAAATTTCCATTTTTTCATGAAATTATTGAAATGTCACACAATTTAAAAAATAATTAATTTTAAAGATATATTTTGAATCAAATTTTATCATTTCAATTTGAATATTTTTAATTAAATTTATAGTTTTAAAAAATAATGTACCTATAAATAAATCCATAATATCATTTTGAAAATATGGACATTAATTTAAAATATGTTGAAAAATAAATTATTAAATAATTTAAAATGATGTGGTAGTAAAATAGTCCATTCAATAAAAAATTAATATATTTCATTTGAAGGAATTTTTATGAAACATGGACATGGATGATTGATATGTCCCAGTAAATACTTACACATAAACAATCTTGGATAATAATGAGATTACAGAATTAACCCTTACAATTGGTTCAATACTCACCATACTTGTTTGAAACCCATGTTCAGTGTATTTGAACATATTATTATCTAATATCAGAATCAACATAATTATTTGATATCATATATTATTCTTTTATGACTTTATATTTCCCATTTATGATCAATTCCATGGTAATGAAACATTTCGAATAATAATCCCATTGTTTATACGTGTTTTGACTTATTATTCATTATAATATTACATAAATCGTGTTTTATTTATTTTAAGAATGTATAATATGATGCATATATCATATAAAAACACAATATAAATATATATATAATAGATTGATATATGAAATGGAATATATAGTTCATGGAGATGGTAGGTTGTACGTACGCATGAGTGTTATTTCCTTTTTCTTATTTTATTGAATGGAAGTACGTGAATGACATATATGTATATATATATATATGTATTATTCTAGTAGCCTTATTATTTCATATATTACATAATTATCCATAATATATATTTTTTATAATCATTAGTTGGTGTTGATCATGGAAAATGAGTCTCATCACGTCGTGGGGACTATAAGATGTATATATGCACGAGAGACATTATCATTTTCATAATGGTTTGATGGTGTAGAATTAGATGGAATATTACTATTAAAGAAATAATATCATGTTATATTTATTATTTAAGTCAGTTATATTCATCATTATACACGTTAAAATACCATATATATAATAAATAATTCACAACATATCGTGTAGAAGGTAAGCCATACTGAGACACACATGGTGATATTGTTTGTATTAAAATGGGTAAAAGAATGAATAATGATGTCCAATAATCATGAAAACATTAAAAATATATTATATTCTGGATTTATAATTTTATTATGTTATCAACTTAGGATTAAGAAGTATAAGAATATAAGATTATTGAAAGAATGAGCAAATGACTACCTCTTCTTCGAGTGTCTCCTTTTAATTTGGATAGAAGGAATAGAGAATTAGGTTTCCATCCAAATGTGTGTAATATATTAAGATTTTAGGGGTTTTGGACAATGTTTTGGTCAAGATTTCTACCAGACAAAGGGCATTGGCGGTGTGAATAAAAGATAAGGAGAAGTTCACTTTTATAGGAGAGGTGAGGGACACTTTTGAAAAATTTTGAATTATAAATTTATTATAAATTTATATTAGGTTTATAATGGATCCATTGTAATTTAGTTCATGTATAATATTATTCTGGGTCTAAAACCTCTCAAACAATGGGGTTTATACATGTTTAGTCCATTAATGTAATCTTACCTTTTAGGATTAACCCTTAGGTAAATAGTTTAACTCGTATCCTGTCTTCAGGTTTGTTTATACTATAGGGTTAATATAGTCATTATAAAATTCCTAGAGAACCTAAAAACTATCATTAATGGCATATTTATCATTATCTATGTCATTTTTTTGGAATCATAGATTTTTTTTATTTTTTATCAATTAATAAAATTTCATTTATTTTAATAAATCATTTATGTAAATTTTGACACTACTTAGTAGGTTATTTTTTTAAATGTCACAAAAAGTATTTTCCTTCAAACCATATTATTTAAATCAAATATAAAATGTAACATGAATAAATAAAATTCTTCTATGACATAAAAAAATTCAAATTACATTTATTTTAATATTTGTAATGTCATTTATTTGATTCATTTATTAATAATAAAAATACTGCATCATTATTGTGGCATAAATAAATTTATTAATTTAATGTCTAACATTTACCAATAAAATACCATGATGTAGGAAATTTTATTTATATTTATAAAAAAAATTATATTTGAAATGATCACTTATATAACTCAAATTAAATATTTTTAGTAATAAGATAAATGTTTATGTTATATTTCTATTTACATTAAATAAATTATTATAACATGTAATTTTCACACCCAAGGGGCTCCATGGGATCCTAAAATCGTCTTAAGGATGATCATGGTTAGAAATACTTCATCTATTATTATAATGAATATTTTTAGTGTATTTTTATTTAATTATAATATTAATTATTACCATTATTGAATTTATTTAACCTTTATGCATGGAAAAAAATAATTACAAAATTTACTATTCATAATGTCAAAAAAAAGTTACCTATTTACCGAATTTTGAACTTATGATTCCCAATATAGAATCCATTTTTCCAAATTTAAAATACAAAATTTGGCAGAATTTAATTTAAAATTAATTCCCATCATCAAAACCAAAAAATGTGGTTTTAAGAAATAAAATCTATCAAAGGATTTATAAGGGTTCATGTCCAATTTTAATGAGAAATTACATCCAATGACCAACATTAGATTAAATTATAATAACATAATCCAATTACACTATTAAAATAATTAAAAAAATTATTTAACTATATAAATAATTTAGATGAAAAAGAAGTTTTGTATTAAAATATAGTATTTTAATCAAATTTAATATAATATTGTGTCAAATATTGTATTTTTAAAGGGTTCCCCAATAAAAGGGGGAATCAATAAATTTTTAAAAAATAATTTTTATATACGAAAATTTTAATTTGTCATTATATTATGTCTAATAATCATATAATATGAATGCTAAATTTTTTTTGTACATATAAAATTCAAAATTTGGACAATACTAATCATAAACACTTTTTAAATGGCTAGTTTTACACATTTTGGGGTGCTCGAACTGGGTTTTGAGTATAGCGCATGCTATTACATTATTAATAAAAATCATATCATGGAAGCTTGGGGAGTTCAATATTATGATCGAAACATTGTTTATATATTTAAAATATTATATTTATTATGTCTTTAATATTATTCTTTCCTTTTACAACAAACTTCCTTTTTACCTTCCATTTGGTGTTAATACGTTAATGTTATTTGAGTAAGTGAGGTATACTATAACACCCCAGGTAAATAAAGAATACGACAACTTTATATTTATCCATATTTTTGAATGAAATATTAATATGACTTTAATGGGGACACTATGCTAAATGGAGTACCCAACACGCAACAACGAGTTTCTTGGGAATCTTACGTTGCACTCTAATAATAAAATAATATTATTTTAAATGGTAGTTAACATGTAGTCGTTGTATTGGCGGCAATGGATAGAAATAACTAAAATATGATTATATATGTTTTTTAAATGTTTTTACATTTATCCAATAAATGATAAAGGCTTAAAATACGGAAAGAATTCAATTTTAGGCTTTTATACGCTAATTTTCACTAAAGGTTCACTTATCGCCTTTTGGTGGCGAACTGTCATTAAATATAGTTTTGATCACTCTTATACATTCTTTTGGACCAAATAAAACTCTTCTTTAGAATCGAGACATCAAATTTTACTTTGTGTAAATTTTTGGTATTTTTCCGATAAAGTTCATTTTTTAATGAATAGTGTAAAATGTTGTATTTTAATTCAAAATCTCTTTTTAATCTAATTTATTTATATGACAAGATTATCTTTTGAATTGGTTTTAAAGTGAAATTTGAATACATTTTTACCATTAAATACAATAGTGGTCGTTGGAATTAATTTCACTTTGAAATCAGACTTAAACTAGTGTCAATCTTTTGATACTTATTGTTTCATAAAAACACGCTATTTTCTCTGACTGCGGGAATTAATTATTAAATTAATTAATGTGACTTATATGTTTTGAATTTTTTAAAATATACTTAATTTTTGAATTCGGAATATCAAATATAGCTTAGGGTGAATTTTTGGGATTTTTCTGAAAAACTTCAATTTTTGATGAATAGTGAAACCACTAAGTGGTACTTATAAAAACTAATTTTTCCACTTAAATGAAATTTTTCCATCTTTGTGTTTTGAATTTCAAAAATCCGACATACATGGTTGTCATTATGAAGTAAAATGTGGTTCAATGGGATTAAAATAATTTTTTGGTGAATAGTAACTTATTATGTTTTTAATTGCGATTAGAGGTAATTAGTGTAGTTTAAGGTAAAATTACTGTTTTTATAATATGAGATTAGCTTGACACATGTCCTAACCTCAATGGATGTCTCATGGCCGACCGATAAAACCAATGGGTCAACTTGGGGACCCCATGGAGCCACTTTGGTCGAAAAATGACATAAATACCTTTTTATTTAATGTTAAAGTAAAAATGACACAAACATGAAATGATTTACAAAAATAATTTTAACATGGGGTTATTCAAGTCATATTTTTGACTATAAATACTCATTGGAAAGATAAGATGATTTACTACATCATAGTATTTTTTTTATAATTTTTAGACATTTAATAAATTAATGTATTTATGACATCATGATGATGCAGCGATGACCTCATTATTTAACGATTTAAATAAAATGGAACGATAATGTAATATCTAAGACCTACACCTGTCCAAAACATATTTGATGAGTGGATTTAGAACCCCTATCACCTTATCCTCGAAACACATCAATGTGGGACCTCTTAAATCCGAATACCATTTTAAAATAAAGTGACTTTTCTTTACCTTCCAAGAGTGCCCCTCCTCTCCTCTTATAAAAGGCCCCCACCTCTAGCTCCTTACCCAAACTCCCAAAGCCTTTGGCTCGACCATACTCTGTCCATTTTGTCTCTAACCTTCCCTCTCTTACTCCTTGAAGCCTCACTTTGGGCAGAAGTCTTCCCAAGGAAGCCTTTGAGCTCAAACCCAAGGGAGTTACCCGATTTTAAGGTAATGTCTTCACTTGAGTCCTTTTGTTTTATTTTGCTTCTCCAACCCCCTAAACACTTTTTATTCATTTCTTTTGTAACAACTCCAGTATCCTAAATATACTAGGATTTTTTTATAAGAATTATTAGAGCTACACTTTCACACACCTACATCTATTGGTTAAAGAACATGTTGTTTCTGTGGATGGCGAATTTCGGCCTCCCGAAACGATGATTGTTCAAAATTCTTTTAACACCTTAAAAGGTGGCCATTAAGATTACACTATTTTTATATATGATATATAATATGTTTATGTTTTCCTTAATCTTCTGTATTTTTTATTTTGGGCATACCTTTATGGTTTCCATTATGGGTAAATGCGATATCTTCATTTAAGGAAGTGCGGACTACCGCCCCCTCAAAGAGATGTGATTCGTTAATGCCATATGTGGGACATATAAAGGATGGATTTAAAGTTATTATATATGATTTTATACTGGAATTATAATATACCTATATATCATTATTATTTCTTTACATTAAACTATGAGATATAAATGAAAGTAGCGTTCATGCGTACGTACGGCTTACCGTCTCCATGAACGGTGCATTTCATTTCTTATCCCCAAATGTAATGTAATATTAAAAGTACATGTATATAATGGATATATATGATTAATGATACATATAAATTATGAATATAATTCAGGAATTAAAATATACATACCTCTCATTTAGTTTTAATTACATTAATATGACAATGAAATGAAAGTAGCGTTCATGCGTATGTACGGCTTACCGTCTCAATGAACGGTGCATTTCATTTCTTACCTCTAAATGATTATGTGATATTATAAATGATATATATGTTATCCAAATCAGGAATGTCATTCTGGATATAAATAACCTTTTACCACACGAACAACATGTAATTGTAAGAAGTCCACTTTCAACTTAAGAACCAAATATCGACAAAACAAACATTATTAACTTAAATGGTTACATAATGTTTATAACATGGAAATGAGTGATATAAAAGGAATAATGAACTTGAAAAAAGGTTCTTAAGAAAATAGAAATTAACTCAAGTTTATTATTCAGGACGTTAAAGAATGATCGGGTCTAGTCAGACCCGAGGTAAGGGATCTTACTCCTCCTTTTCTTTTTAAGTACACTTTTTTATGTCATTCCTTTTAAATCTCATCTTTCTTGTTATTGGGATGTTATTTTATATTACTCTTACTATAATTTTTGCTGTTCATATCATGAGAGAACCTATTCTCTCTCATAAATCCATTTTGGAAGTTTTATGTGGCGCCGTTAGGCTGCCGAGTTTTCGTAAAAGATTTTTCATCTCACTTTTATTCCTGTGAGATTTATGCTAGATTTGCCACAATTTCCTTTGAGTGGTTTATGTACTGCCCATTATTACACTCCTTTTGTAATATAATTCCATTTATGGGTATTTACATATTCATTGTATGACACTTCTTCAATGGGGTGTTCTTTTCGAAAGTTACCCAAGTCGGTAAGGGAACCTTTCACCCTCCTCTTTTTAAAAGACTTTGTTTGTTATGTCTTTTAATTCACATACTATTATCTTGGGATATGTTATTCTATATCCTGATTGATATAAATTTTATGTCCAAGTGATGAGATTCCCTTTTTATCCCTCATCAACTCATTTTCTGAATTTTTGAAGTGACGCCGTTAGGCTGTCGAATTTTACCAAGGGAACTTTTTAACCCAACTTCGATTCCTTTGGGTTCAACATGTAGTTATTGAATATGTAATCCTTTGAATATGTGTGAATTACCATTTATTGTTTTACAATTAATATCCAATTATATTGGGTGTATTTATATATGTCACACATAATTTTGAGATTGATTTATCCTTAATTTAAGGATACCTTCTTTATAAGGGATTTCATCACATTTTACATCTCTATTGAGACTTCATTGTTGTTATGCACTAATTCACTCTTATATGGTGTATATACTGTCCTTTGGAATATTATATCATTAATCCATTTATTCTCATGATATTATAAAGTTCTTATTAAATGTTATTCCTCAATTATTGTATTCAAGTTTCTCTAATTTTGGTAAAACCCCTTTAACCAAAATATCGCTTTAAATGTTTTAATGATTTGTTCTTATTAATATCCATGTTTTCAAAATTGTTTTAAGGAATTATTTATATGGATATTAATGGTTTAAAATGTTAAAATCTTCATGGTGGTAAGGTACACTTTGATTCAAAAATCTCTTTATTAATGTTTTAAATTGTTTTGAAAATGGTTTTTTTAATGGATTCATTATTTCAATATCCTAAAATGTTATATTGTGATTGAAATGTGGAAATGTTATATTTCCTTTTTGCATGTTTTATGTGATACATTTATGTTATGGTTCTTGGGAATTGTTATGAAAACGGGTGGTTCCGTGATAAACTAAGGGCGGGTAAGCCCGATATAGCTCTCCAATGCATTGGGTAATGCGAAGGAGTGAAACGTTAAGGTTTCTTTGAAGAGATTTATGGAATATACTGTGATGGCTATTACAAACGTAACCAAGAGGGTTACTCCCAACGTAAGAATGTTATGAATGCCTCAAGTTACCTTTATGTCTTATGATTTCCATGATTTATTCATGGTTTGATTAGGTATGCTAAAGTGCCCATGTTTTATGGGTAATGTATGATTTCATTCATATGTATATATGAACTCATGTATCCTTTCCATATTTTTGTAACCCTTATTGAGCTTTTTATGCTCATCCCATGTTTTTGAAATGTTTTTCATAGGTCAAGGGAAAGGTACAAGATGTGATGATAGTGTCAAGGATGTGTCAAGAAAGAATCCATGTTTTATTTTAAATATGTTTCCGTTGATGGGAAGAATGAATACTGTCTTTTATGTAACCACTTTGTTTAAATGTGGAATGTAATGAAAGTTTCATGATCTAATTCTCTAAAACTCTAAACCTGAAAAGATCCTCAATGTGTAATCTTTTAATAACTCATGATTAAGTAAGTTTTAAGTCTGGGGACTTATAGTTGGTATCAATGGTCGGTTTAGATAACTTTAGAGGTTAGGGTATTCTCTAAGAATAAGTGATAGTACCATAATGGATAGGATTTCAGAAAGAGTCCTAGTTTTAGATAAAGTGAATGAGTAAGTATATCTTAGTGGTTATCTCCCTCATTAGTACATGATGGTTTTTTTGATATACTCACACTGACATTTCTATTTTTAGTGAATGGATGGATCTAGCAGGCACCAGAGAGACAACAGGTTTGAAGGAAACTATGGTGGTTCTCTGATTAAGATACTAGATAAAATGCAGGATTCAATGAGGAATCTCATGGTTGTTCTAAACCAACTATCAAGGAGTCATGATCAACCACCTTAACCTTGGTATGTTTTATAATGCATCATGTACGAGATGACCAAATTGATGTGGAAGTTTAGGTAATAATTATAAAGGTAACCATTAGAGTTTATATGATCCTTACTTTTGAAGTAATTATGGGTTATTATATGATATGCTGTAAAATGAAAGGCATGAGATAAACTTGAGGTTAAAATATGTAATGATCATTTTTGATGATTTTATCTCTTTTTGGGGAATGATTTAGGAATTATATAGTTTTGGAAAAAGGACAACATGCAGACCGGGTGACAACCCATCGCGTCAGACAAAGCTGCGGGAATCGAACCTACAACCAAAGTGCGACTGGTATTTATCGCCTACCACTGGACTAGGTGAATTCCCTGGTTAGTTTGACAGATACTTTTTAGGTATATGATTTTATTAATTAAGAGTAAGTTGATTTTTGGTTATTTATGAAACTGATTAACCTATCATGGAGGATATGTTATTAGGATAATTACTTTTCAATATGAGACTTTAGGAGCAACTGATGTTGTTTGGAGATAAATGTTACGATTTATCTTGGAAGACTATGTGACAAAATCCTTTAAATATTTGGGTTTCAATATTAGATTGTTTTACTTTGAAGAATTTTATGGACAAATTGGTTATCGAATGGTCCTCGTTGAAATTTGGGTTTTGTTGGACAAATTTTGAGATTAAGAATAGATTTTCATTTTATAAAGGGTTATCCTTTTCTGGATTATCTGATCTTGTAGTAACCTTTTTGGTTTTAGTTTTGGATAAGGTTTGAAGACATGGGAAATGTATAGTTCTTTTTTTGTGGATTAGGGGCTCCTCTATAAGTTGTTTATAGTACACTTAATGCAAACAAGTCTTCCTAAATACTCGACTTTTGGAGAAAGTATGAGTCTGTGTGAGAAATCTAGTAAAAGTTGAAAGTCAACATGACAAGTAAGTATGTTTCCTTATGTTTTATTTAAGCTCAAAAATAAACTCCTCAATAAAAATTAAGTTAAAACAAAAAAAATTTCTATTAACTTTTCTTACTGGGGAACCCAACACCGTTTAACCCATAACAAGTTTGTGATTTTCATATTGTTAACTTTCTCCTAAACATGTTTTCTATCACTCTCCATTAGAACATGACCCTATGTTTTCTCCTCCATGTCCATGTTTTCCGACATGGAATCCTAGTATGGGTTTTCTCGGGTGACCTCTATAATTATCTTTCTTTATTTTAAAGTGATTGTTTTACCGACTCTTGTTTCGATGTGGGTTTTTCAATGAAGTTTCCGAGCCCAATTTTAAAATTGCGAGGACGCAATTACCAAAATGGGGGAAGGATGTAACACCCCAGGTAAATAAAGAATATGACATCTTTATATTTATCCATATTTGTGAATGAAATATTAATATGACTTTAAAGGGGATTCTATGCTCAATGGCGTACCCAACACGCAACAACGAGTTTTTTGGGAATCCTACGTTGCACTCTAATAATAAAATAATATTATTTTAAATGGTAGTTAAAATGTAGCTGTTGTGTTGGCGGGAATGGATAGAAATAACTAAAAAATGATTATATATGTTTTTTAAATGTTTTTACATTTATCCAATAAAAGATAAAGTCTTAAAATACAGAAAGAATTCAATTTTAGGCTTTTATACCCTAATTTTTACTAAAGGTTCACTTATCACCTTTTGGTGGCGAACTATCATTAAATATAGTTTTGATCACTCTTATAAATTCTTTTTGACCAAATAAAACTCTCCTTTAGAATCAGGACATCAAATTTTACTTTGTGTAAATTTTTGGTATTTTTCCGATAAAGTTCATTTTTAATGAATAGTGTAAAATGTTGTATTTTAATTCAAAACCTCTTGTTAATCGAATTTAGTTATATGACTAGATTTTATTTTGAATTGGTTTAAAGGTGATATTTGAATATATTTTTACCATTAATTCCAATATTGGTCGTTGGAATTAATTTCAATTTGAAATCGGACTTAAACTAGTGTCAATCTTTTGATACTTATTGTTTCATAAAAACATGCTATTTTCTCTGACAGTGGGTATTAATTATTAAATTAATTAATGTGACCTATATGTTTTGAATTTCATAAAATAGACTTCATTTTTGAATTCGGAATATCAAATATAGCTTAGGTCGAATATTTGGGATTTTTCTGAAAAACTTCAATTTTTGATAAATAGTGAAACCACTAAGTGGTACTTATAAAAACTGATTTTTCCGCTTAAATGAAATTTTGCCATATTTGTGTTTTGAATTTCAAAAATCTAACATACATGGTTGTCATTAAGAAGTAAAATGTGGTTCAATGGGATTAAAATAATTTTTTGGTGAATAGTAACTTATTAGGTTTTTAATCGCGATTAGAGGTAATTAGTGTAGTTTAAGGTAAAAATAATGTTTTTATAAGATGAGATGAGCTTGAAACATGTCCTAACCTCATTGGATGTGTCATGGCCGTCCAATAAAACCCATGGGTCAACTTGGGGACCCCATGGAGCCACTTTGGTTGGAAAATTACATAAATACCTTTTTATTTAATGTTAAAGTAAAAATGACACAAACATGAAATGTTTTATAAAACAATTTTAACGTGGTGTTATACGAGTCACATTTTTGACTATAAATAATCATTGGAAAGATAAAAAGATTTAATAAATCATAGTATTTTTTTTATAATTTTTATACATTAAATAAATTAAATTATTTTTGACATCATGATGATGCAGCGATGACCTCATTATTTAACGATTTAAATAAAATGGAAAGATAATGTAATATCTAAGACATACACATGTCCAAAACCTATTGGATGAGTGGATTTCTAACCCTTATCACCTTATCCTAGAAACACATCAATGTGTGACCCCTTAAATCCGAATACCATTTTAAAATAAAGTGACTTTTCTTTACCTTCCAAGAGTGCCCCTCCTCTCCTCTTATAAAAGGCCCCCAACTCTACCTCCTTACCCACACTCCCAAATCCTTTGGCTCGGCCAACCTCTCCATAGTTTTTCTATAAACTTCCCTATATTACTCCTTGAAGCCTCACTTTGGGCAGAAGTCTTCCCAAGGAAGCCTTTGAGCTCAAACCAAAGGGAGTTACCCGATTTTAAGGTAATGTCTTCACTTGAGTCCTTTTGTTTTATTTTGCTTCTCCATCCCCCTAAACTCTTTTTATTAATTTCTTTTGTAACAAATCCTGTATCATAAATATACTAGGATGTTTTTATAAGAATTATTAGAGCTAAACATTCACACACCTACATCTAATGGTAAATGAACATACTTTTTCTGTGGATGGCGAATTTCGGCCTCCCGAAACAATGATTGTTCAACATTATTTAAAAACCTTAACAGGTGGACATTAAGATGACACTATATTTATATATGATATATAATATGTTTATGTTTTCCTTAAGCTTCTTTATTTTTCATTTTGGGCATACCTTTATGGTTTCCATTATGGGTAAACGCGATATCTTCATTTAAGGAAGTTTGGACTACCGCCCCCTCAAAGTGATTTGATTCGTTAATGCCATATGTGGGATGTATAAAGGATGGATTTAAAGTTATTATATATGATGTTATATTGGAATTATAATATACCTATATATCATTATTATTTCTTTCCATTAAAGTATGAGATAGAAATGAAAGTAGCGTTCATGCGTACGTACGACTTACCGTCTCCATGAACGGTGCATTTCATTTCTTATTCCCAAATGTAATGTACTATTAAAAGTACATGTATATAATGGATATATATGATGAATGATACATCTAAATGATGAATATTATTCTGGAATTAATATATACATACCTGTCATTTAGTTTAATTCCATTAATATGACAAAGAAATGAAAGTAGTGTTCATGCGTACGTACGGCTTACCGTCTCCATGAACGGTGCATATCATTTCTTACCTCAAAATGATTATGTGATATTATAAATGATATATTTGATATCCAAATCAGGAATTTCATTCTGGATATAACGAACCTTTGACCACACGAACAACATGTAATTTTAAGAAGTCCACTTTCGACTTAAGAACCACGTATCGACAAAACAAACATTATTAACTTAAATGGTTACATAATGTTTATAACATGGAAATAAGTGATATAAAAGGAATAATGAACTTGAAAAAGGTTATTAAAAAATAGAAATTAACTCAAGTTTATTATTCAGGACGTTAAAGAACGATCGAGTCAAGTCGGACCCAAGGTAATGGATCTTACTCCTCTTTTTCTTTTTAAGTACACTCTTTTATGTCATTCCTTTTAAAGCTCATATTTCGTGTTATTGGGATGATCTTTTATATTACTCTTACTGTAATTTTTATTCTTCATATGATGAGATATCCTATTCTCTCTCATCAATCCATTTTGAAAGTTTTATGTGGCGTCGTTAGGATGCCGAGTTTTCGTAAGAGAATTTTCATCTCACTTTTATTCCCGTGAGATTTATGATACATTTGCCATAATTTACTTTGAGTGGTTTATGTACTTCCCATTATTACACTCCTTTTGTAATATAATTACATTTATGGGTATTTAAATATTCATTGTATGACACTTCTTCAATGGGGTGTACTTTTCGAAAGTTACCCAAGTCCGTAAGGGAACCTTTCACCCTCCTCTTTTTAAAAGACTTCGTTTGTTATGTCTTTTAATTCACATAATATTATGTTGGGATATGTTCTTATATATCCTGATTGATGTAAATTTTAAGTCCAAGTGATGAGATTCCCTTTTTATCTCTCATCAACTCATTTTCTGAATTTTTGAAGTGACGCCGTTAGGCTATCGAATTTTACCAAGGGAACTTTTTAACCCAATTTCGATTCCTTTGGGTTCAACATGTAGTTATTGAATATGTGATCCTTTAAATATGTGTGAATGACCTTTTATTGTTTTAAACTTAATATCCAATTATATTGGGTGTATTTATATTTTTCACACATAATTTTGAGATTGATTTATCCTTAATTTAAGGATACCTTCTTTATAAGGGATTTCATCACATTTTACATCTCTATTGAGACTTCATTGTTGTTATGAACCAATTCACTCTTATATGGTGTATATACTGTCTTTTGGAATATTATATCATGAATCAATTTATTCTCATGGTATTATAAATTTATGATTAAATGTTATTCCTCAATTATTGTATTCAAGTGTCTCTAATTTTGGTAAAAACCCTTTAGCCAAAATATCGCTTTAAATGTTTTAATGATTTGTTCTTATCAATATCCATGTTTTCAAAATGGTTTTAAGGATTTATTTATATGGATATTAATGACTTAAAATGTTAAAAGCTTCAAGGTGGTATGGGACACTTTGATTCAAAAATCTCTTTATTAAATGTTTTAAATGGTTTTGAAAATGGTTTTTTTGAATGGATTCATTATTTATATATCCTAAAATGTTATATTGTGATTGAAATGTGGAAATTTTATATTTCATTTATGCATGTTTTATGTGATACATTTCTGTTATGGTTCTTGGGCATTGTTATGAAAACAGGTGGTTCCGTGATAAACTAAGGGCGGGTGAGCCCGATATAGCTCTCCAATGCATTAGGTAACGCGAAGGAGTGAAACGTTAAGGTTTCTCCGAAGAGATTTAGGGAATATATTGTGATGGGTATTCCAAACGTAACCAAGAGGGTTAATCCCTACGTAAGAATGCTATGAATGCCTCAAGTTACCTTTATGTCTTATGATTTCTATGATTTATTCATGGTTTGATTAGGTTTGTTAAAGTGCCTATGTTTTATGGGTAAAGTATGATTTCATTCATATGTATATATGAACTCATGTTTCCTTTCCATATTTTTGTAACCCTTACTGAGATTTTTATGCTAATCCCAAGTTTTTGAAATTTTTTTCACAAGTCAAGGGAAAGGTACAGGATGTGATGATAGTGTCAAGGATGTGTCAAGAAAGAATCCACATTTTATTTTAGATATGTTTCTGTTGATGGGAAGAATGAATACTGTCTTTTATGTAACCACTTTGTTTAAATGTGGAATGTAATGCAAGTTTCATGATCTAATTCTCTAAAACTCTAAACCTGAAAAGATCCTCAATGTGTAATCTTTTAATAACTCAAGATTAAGTATGTTTTATGGCTGGGGCCTTATATATACCGCCCCCTAAAAATGATGTGATTCATTCACAGACCACATCGAATATGATTAATGAAATTATATGACATGTATTATATAATTAAGAAAATAATATAATGATATATATATATATGTATGTTTGTATATTCACATATATATAAATTTACATATTTCATTTACATACTTTCTTTCAATACAACAATAAAAATTGAAATAGTGCTCATGTGTACAAATGACTTAACGTCTCCATGAACGGTGTAATGCATTTCAAAAATAATTATGCTATATAATATTTTGATGTAAATATACATGATATATTTGATATTTATATAATTTAATATTTTATGGAATCATGATATAATTATAAGGACCAATGCTCTAACAAATTAAGACACATGTGTAGAACACAATGAATATTACCCAAAGTTAGACGTTAACATTGGAACTTTAAAAAGCGGGTAATATGAGGACATAATCAATCCATATATAGTATTAAAAATATTTTTATTCTTCTATAAATACGTATAATAATATTTTATTTATTATACATGAGTCATGTATGTGTACGGAGAGAGTCAAGACACATGGTAGGGGGATTTTAATCACACTATTAATTTCTATGAGATACAAGAAATGTTGGATACTCTTTCATTTTGAGTGGTTTTTGTACTATAAATTAATTTATTATATGTATCATGTTCTTCAATTTATGCGTATTTACATATCCACTCAATGATCCTTCTTTCATCAGGTTTAACATTTAAAAGATACCAAATCGTTAAAATAGTTTTGTCTCAATTTTCCTTCTTTTAGACTCCTATTTTGTTATGCACCAAAACACTTATCTGAGGTGTATATACATAAATTTTTAATTTTATATCATTATTATTATTATTTTAATGATATATTAAGCTTCATCCAATTTCCTTTTCATACATGTAGACTATGATCCATAGTCTCCAGGAATTGAGGGTTTAGTGGGAAAATCTCCTTAGTTTTGGAGATTTTTTTATATTATGATTCCTTTCATGAAATATTATGACCCATATTTAAATAACATACATGAGTTTCATTATTCTCTATTTAAAAAATATATTCTTTTTTTACTACCATTTTTCGAGTTCTTCTACATAATATAACATTTTTAATAATATCTGACCACCTCTCTCTTTGGTCAGAAATATAATGAATTCAGAAAACATATTCTAAAAAATGTTTTCAAATGATCCTTGAATATAATTCCCAAGAAAAATGGATTTAATAATTTTTTATTGTTTTTAAATCTTCTTATATAAGTTTTTAAATCTATTTTCAATGAAAAATGTTTTCAAAATGATTTATGTAATAAAAATATTTTTTCAAAGTAGAAAAAAAATCCTTCCACAAGAAATGTTTTAAAAGGTCCATAACATTATTTCCCTTATATGATAACATACATTGCTGATAGTAATGACTTTATGGAGAAATTATCTGATATATCCATTGACATTCATTCCCTGAAGGGATTATGTTTTACTATCTTGATTTTATGAAACCCGTTTCACTTTCCTGCGTTATATGCTTTTGAAACCTTGATTCTTTTCATCTGTTACGTTTATGATGAAATGAATATGAAACCTATATATTTCAAACAGTAATGTTATGTTTACTTGTTTATTATACCAATTTAATTTCATGTGTTATTATATATTGATTTATGATCTTATAGAACATGTATGTATGATTTCATTATGTGATGGGTGGGACCTATATCTCCCTCCAATGAATTAGGAAAAGTTTAATATCTAATTAAATAGACTATGATGGAATGAGGGGAAAACTCATGACACTAAGATGGTCCTGGGAGTGTAACATGACTTCTAAGATATCAAATGGAGTGAACCACAACTTCTATAATGATATGTGGATTGAACACATGCTACTTTGATTCCCATGTAAATGAAGCATGACTACTATTATGGAATTGGAATTGATTCCTCGCCTTCTATGGGAATAATTATATTTTTATGTGTTGAAAAAATTACATGTTTTACTCCTATGTTATGATTTCATGGATTATGTGATTTACATACCTTAGATTCATGTATTATAAATTTCCTATCTATTTCCATGATTTAGGTATATAATCTTTAATATGCAGGGTATGATGTTCTATTTTCATGATCACATTCTCATACCCTTATGCTCATGTTTATTCTTACATGTCTCCTTTGTTTAACCTTATTGAGAATTTGAGCTCAACCCTTTTTTTGTTTCTTTCCCAAGGTTATAAAGATATGTATTATGTTTGATGTGTCTAAGAAGGGTGCTAGTCAAGAAGAACCTAGTGGTAGATAATGTTTCTCATTTATGTACTAGTGTTTATGTTTCCATGTTTACAAAGTCATTAGACTAGAATGGTCTTCTCTCGTCTGTTTATATAGTGTTTATGTATTCTTAAAATGTTATGTAAAGTTAATGTTTGTAATGTAAGGTTTAATATATGACTAATTACAAATAAAAGAGTACTCTTAAATCACATGGTAACAACATCAAATATTACTCTCCCATAGAGGATACCTCTCAAAATGAAATGATTCTTAAAAAATATGTGCATAAAAAATGACAATGATTAAATTATTTCATTGAAACATAATAATTCAATTAATTTCACAAAGATAACAAAGAAATCCACACAATTATTATTGTCTTACTTACATAAAAATATTATAAAACACCATTATTCCTTTTAAATTAATTAGGTATATTTAAAAAGAATATAATTTTTCAATTTCATATTATCAACAAACATAAAAGACCCATATTTTAATATATAAATATTACAACTTATTTTATAATCATTCAATACTTAACTCAATGATCTATGTTATAATTGTATAGGTTTACTATTTTTGGAAACATGGATATATAAAAAACTTATTCATATATAATATATATATAATATCCCACTATGTTCTTCATCAAATGAAACTTCCATAGACTTATCATATGTAAAACCTTTCATCATAACCAGTGAAATGTAAACGTAATTATCAATGAGTTCAAATGATTATTAATGGTAATGAAGGGAAATACAAACTATCACAAAATAATAACATGACAATAAGTTCATAATAACATGAGATAAACAATAGAAAACCTGAACCAATATATAGTACGTAAAAATAATGAATAAGGATATAAATCTTGTTAGTTCATAAGACATGAGTGATAAAGGAATCAAATAACATGAGCCACGTGAGCATTACAATGAAATAAGATATAATATTTTCAGAAAAAATTAATCATTTTCAACCATTTCCTTATTCAAGGTTAACTACCAATATATTCTTAGTGGATTGGGTTCACTCTGCATTCAATCATATCATCAGTCAAGGTTCACTCTCAAGACTAACATAGTGAACAAAGGCACTATATAAAATGGGTTCACTCCTAATTCCCATCATTATTATCTCATGATATATTAGTATTTAACAAATGAATTATAGGGTTGTATAATTTACTTCCCAAAATTACATAATAATAATGAATTCATATGTGTGCCACAATATTATATATCTTTCATCACATATTAAAACCTATGGAGAAGAAATGAGTTTCATAAACATTTCATCATTTCATCATAGCATAAACCATATTAAATTATTGGGTTTCATAAATATCATCTCATCATAATCATAAAACATAAAAATATTTAATATGAAGGGTGTAGTAGGATCATATCCCTAATAAAACATATGTAACATCAAAGGATTATATCTTTGCTAAAAATTCATTTAACAAATTACATAGAATATTTCATTTCAAAAAATATACTTTCATATTTAAAATCACGTCTCTAATGTATAAAAAATAAAAAATAGTGTGGAACAAATATAATTTTAAAATAGACTTGTAAAATTATATAGAATTATTCAATACATTGAGAAAATGGAAACAATATCAATTTTAAATCAACTATTCATTTCATATTTTATGTAAATGTTAAAAGAATCTCATTCAGAAAATGGAAACAATATTAATTTTAAACCATTTCAAAAAAAATAATATAATGGTGAAAATGAATTAAAAAACATTTGGTAATACTAAAATAATTCATTAAATCTATTTAAAAAACATTGATGTCATTGAAAATGTATTTTCTACTGAAGATAGAAAGAAATTAATTTTTAATTAAATATATTATTTCAATCTCAAGATTTATAAAGGTTCAAAAATGAAGGGAAAATTTATTCTCAAGAAATAACCATATAATATGAAACTTCATTGGATTCTGGGGATATAATTTTTAAAATATAATCATTATAAACATGATCATTAAAAATAACATAAAATAAAGATATTGTGGCATAAATCCATTACTAAGGTAAATTTTTAAAAAAACATCATATAAGATAAATTCATATATGGAAATATATATCCCAATAATTTTCAGTATATTTATAATTATTGAGATTAATGGAATATATATACACCACATAATAGAAACAGGTGGGTAGTATGAAATATCTAACGTAAGTACAAGTGAGATAAAAATCCCTTACCTCAAGTTTCACATTCGTAGAAAGCACCTTATCTGATGTTTTAATAAAATAAAAAATATTAGAAACTTCATAAATTTCATAAAATTTAATAATATCATATATTATCTCCTTATAACATTTTTACACACATTTGTAAATTATTCCTGATTAAAATATTTGTTTCTTTGTCTTAACAATTTGTGTTTTCATGAGAAGTTTGGTTTGGTAGTTTTAGTCCTTATAATATGATCATAGTTTGAAAATATATAAAACTTCAATTATTAAATAATATATATATATATATATTCATGCATAATGGATATTTATTGAAACCTGAATTGAACCTTTTATTGTGGAGGTAAGCCATGCGTATGCATGAATACTCTTTTCACATTTTGAACTAAGGAAATAAAGAAAGACGAATAATAATAAATATTTACAAAATAATTATAATATCATATGTAGCACCCCAAGCATCCATGGTATGTTTCTCTTTGAATAATATAGTAGCATGTGTTGTAAGCAACTTCGAGTTCTAACACACACCACAACCAATCAAACTAGCCGTTACGAATAATAATACCCACTTTTTGATCTTTTATAAATTTTATATTTCAAAATGGACTTCATTTTTGGATTTGGAATATTTAAATTAGCATAGGGTGAATTTTTTGTATTTTTCTTAACACATTCAATTTTTTATGAATAGTGAAAAACACTAAGTTATAGTTTAAAACTAAATTTTTATTTAAATAATTATCTATTTTATTTAAATTTAATTAAGGTAAAAATAGATACATAATACCTATATAAGTTCAATGTAATTCATTGGATTTAGTTTAGAAGAATTTTAGATATATAAAAATTTTATGGAACATTTCACCGTCTTTTACCACCTCCTTGGAGAATTTGTAAATTCTCATAAAACATATTTTTACCACTTCTGGGAGTGGAATTTTGAAAATCTGAGAGACACAGTTAATATCACTGAGTAAAATTTGGTTCAATAAGATAAAAATAATTTTTGGTGAATAGTGACTTTTTACTTTTATTTACCACGATTAAATGTAAATAGGGTAATTAATAGTAAAATGATATTAATATTACCATAACACATGTCCTAATTCTATTGGACAAGTGTATGTCGACCAAAACCAACCTTAGGAATAAAATATTATATTTTGGTCCGCTTGTATTTGATTAGGACATTTATTATAATTTAATTCAACGAAGGGTTAAAAGAGTTAAAATCAATGTTTAATAACTAAAACATTTTTAAAATAAAGTTATACATAAGATAAATTCGATTATAAATATTAATTAGAAATATAAAAATATTTCCTACATAATATTATTTTATATATAATTTTTATACACTAAATAGTTTAATTTATTTATGACTCAATGGTGATGTAGTAATTACCTAATTAATGAAATATTAAAATAATTGATATTATAAAAATAAAAAAAATGTAAATTGAGACTTTTTATCAATTCCATTAATTTTAAAGGTTAATATGACATATTAGGGATGATTATATAAATTTATTTCTAATTAATAATGCTGTTATGAAATTATCAAATACAAAATACCCAATATTGTCAGAATTGACATAAAAGAGTTTTTAAAACAAATATTATATTAATAATTTATATTATTTTCCTAAAAATATAAGGTTCCACAAAAGGAATTATATAATGATATTTTTATCATTAATGGACCACTTGGGGGTCGCTTGGAAGTTTATAGATAGTTTATTTACTATATAATATAAAAATACAAAGAGAAATGGTAAGTGTCAAACTAATTAACTAAGAGTTAAAACTAAAATATAAGGTTAATAAAGTGACCCAAACCTGTCTAAAACCTATTGGTGGAGAGGTTTCCACCTATATCTACACTTTACCTTTAAATAATACACTTTGGATCCATAAGAAACCACATATTAATTTATAATAAAATAATATTTCTAGCTTTTCCAAAGGTTCCGCACACCACTGGTATAAAATGGCACTCCCCCTTTTCTCAATTTCACACCTTCAATTCCTTTGGGCTCGGCCATCCTATTCCCAAATACCCTCTAAAATATCCTCCCTTAATCCTAGAGGCATTCCTTTAGTCAAAAAGCCATCCTAAGGAGCCCTTTAGATCAAATCAAAAGGAAGAAACCGAAGAAGAGGTAATGTTTTCACCACCCTCTTTCATGTTCCATTATTCTTCAACTTCTTTTTTCATTGTTATTTCCATTCTAAAATAATAAATCCAGTAACTAATATATAATTTTATGTTATTATAAATATGGTACAACCATATTCAGTATTCCATCCATCCTTTGAATGACATGTCACCATACGTGCGTCCGTACAGCTTACCGTCTCCACGTCATGGTGTAATTGTTATTCAAAATATTATTATTTTGATGGGTATAATAATGATGTGTAATTCATGTAAATAACAAATATAACATGATAATTATTCTTTATATGTGATATATCACCAAATTATATATTATTTTAATATCAAAAGAATGATATTGTCGCTCATGCGTACGTACGGACTACCCTCTCCATGAACGCGATGAGATTCATTCCCCATCGTATCCATCCAAGACTAATTATCATTTGATGATTAAACGTAATTTTTAATAACTTTATATCATTCTGGATATTAATAAGATACAACCTATCCATTACAAACACGACTTTTGTAACAAAACATATAAAAAAAACGAGTAAGTTAACACCCGAAACGACGATAATACTAAAATATAATTAACAAAGCATTATTAGAAGATCATATATGATATCATAATTATGTATATGGCTCTTGTATAATTTAATAACAATGTTTTAACTATTATACAGCAGGTTAACATAAAATCGACTAAGGAAAAGTACAAGGTAAGGGTTTATTTCACAATCTCTTCATTATCCAAGGTTGTTTATACGTAATTATCTATTGGGAAATCTTTATCATCCATATCCATGGTTCTTAGAAATGTATTTCAAATCATTCTTAATATTTTAAAGACTATGGGATAGAGTCATTTATACCTTTGTTGACTTTTTATATGATTTTTATAAAGGAATCTTTCTGTCGTTTCCCAAACAAGGTCATTTTTAACCTTTTGGACAAAATTAAGGTAAGAATGTCTTTTTTATCTTATACGGTGGGTGCCGCTATTTTTCACCGTTATAAAATCATCAAAGATTCCCTTACAATATTATAAGAATATTTTCAATATAAATGTTTTATTTTATAATTATGTGACTTTTAAATGATTTAAAAAAAAGATATTTCTCTCAAATAGTTTTGATTTCATCTATGTCAACATCCTTTGATGGACTTTATGCTTATTTGAAGTTAATTTATTATGATAAAAAACATCCATATTGTATTGAAGGTTTTGTAATATTTTTGACTATGGATGTGTCATTTTTATACCATTCATTTTTTATGGATATAGTATTGACATTTCGTATGCAAGTTTTAATACGAATGTTTATGATATGTTTAATCCTGTTCATATGAGGAATGCATTGGACTTAATAAGTGATCGGTGGAGCCCTCTATAGCTCATCGATGCATATGTAGGTCTCATGAGACAAACTAGTGTCTTGAGACAAGGCCTTGACAAAATCTTATTTGTAGTCTTGGAACGAGGCATTGACTATGTCGTTATGATAGTCTGGCATTATGTATTCCATCACTATGAAAGTGGTTATTGATATTTCATGTGATTATTCGACTAGTAGAATATCCATGTGATTATGTAAATGGAATTATTTCATTTCATCTTTGCCATATTGTGCTGATCTTCAAGTTTAAAAGGATTTTTTCTTAGTTATACATTGCCTTAAATGTTTATGCTTATTTATGAATGTTTCCTCTATATTGTTTTCCTTACTGAGAATCTGAGCTCACCCCTTTCAATGTTTTATTTTTCCCAGGATGTGAAAAAGTAATTTATGAATGACCTCTAGGGATAGTATGAGTGGATATGAAGACGAGATATTGTTGTAGATATTTCACTTTATGATGTATTGTAAACTTTATGAATATATCTATTTATACTAAGGGTACTAAACTAATCGGTCTTTCGAGACTTGATCTTTTGTGATCATGAAAATAATATGTAATAATGCTCTGACTCTGGGCAACTGGGATCGGGGCGCTACAGTTGCTATTAGAGGAAGTTTAGTACAATCCTGGGAAGCTAGATTTCGATAAACTCTGATTAGAGCACATAGCCCTAAGATAGACTTTGAGGATTAGTATATAAGAACATCCTAGAATTTTGGTACTGTAGATATTTTTTGAGTTTTCCAAGAAATACATCCCAGTCTGGATACGGGTAGTTAAAGGCGGCTCTGGCACTGATGTACCTAGGGGTAAAACCCAAAAACACTGCATAGAGCATGAGTGGAATGGGAACTAGAGAATGACAACGGGCTTTGATGCACTCTTGGTTACTACACTCTCAGGGGATATGCTTAGGATAATTCTCATTTTATTTACAAACCATTATGAAATTTTGATGAGAATATAATTCGTCAAAGAATTCATTTTTATGATTATGGATTATATCCATAAATAGTTCAATTTATGTTAAGTGTTTTATAAGTATGGAATTATGTATTATGATTCTTAAACTAATCTAGTTTATGCCATTGTTTAGAAATGGATCCTAGTGGAAGAAATTGAAACCATATCAATGCACACATTCCGTGTAGGGATTTCCCTCCTGCTCAGGATAATTATATTGGAGATGGTGATGCAACTGGTGCTGATTAGCTAATCTCCATACTAGGACAACTCACTTAGGTTATGAATAATACCCTTACCCATATGGAGAACTCTGATCTGCAGTGTAGAGGATCAATGTTTGATCTCTTCATGAGGCAAAAACCACCAACATTCAATGGGAGTACAAATCCCTTATTAGCTAAACAATTGAAAAATTCCCTAGAGAAAATATTTCAGGCTTTGGGGAATAGTGAAAGGGAAAATGTTATCATGGAAGTTTACCGCCTTACTGGAGATGCTGATCAATGGTGGTCCTCGATTCAAAACATAAAGGATGATGTAAAAGAATAAAAATATTGAATGGATGGATTTTAAAGAACTTTTCGTAGATAAAAAAATTCCTCGTGACCATCGAGAAGATATGGAAAGGCAATTTCTGAGTCTGAGACAAAAGGAGGATGAGAATGTCACAAAGTATGAAGCTAACATAACAAGGTTATCAAGGTATGCCGGAGATTATATACGTAACCCATGAAGTAATATTGATCATTTATTTTATGGTTTAAAATTGTTTCTCCATCAAGAATTAGTCTCACAAACCTTCTCGTTTTACGAAGATATTGTCTCATGTGCTATCAAGAGAGAAAATGAATTCTCTATTTCTTATGACTTTAAAGAAAAGAAGGAGAAGAAGATATCAATTGATAACTCTGGGAATGGAAATAAGGGGAAGAAGGAAAAAGTTGAATATCCATCCGATAGTAAATGTGGGAAGAAACACCCTGGTGATTGCTTAAAAGGAATGGGTGTCTGTTACAAGTGTGGTGAAAAAGACCACCAAGCTCGTGATTTTAAGGGGAAGAAGGAAGCTACTGATGTCCAATGCTACAATTGTAGGTACATTGGACAATATGCAAATGAATTTCCTAAGCTTCAGGGGATCTTATCTCAGAAAAGGCCATGGGATCAAGGCTAAGAACACACTATCACTACTGCTGAGGTAGAAGCTCCGAAAGATGTGTTGGTAGGTAATTTAATGGTTTCATCAAGTTTAGAAAATGCTTTATTTGATTCTGGATCATCACATTGTTTCATATCTTCCCAGTTTTATAAGAAAATTAGATATTTACAATTTGATTTAACAAGGGAGTTTTAAGTTAAAACTCTAAATGGAAGTATCATTGCAACAATATTTTGTGAGTCAGTCCACATTAGAGCACATAAATGTTCTTTATCCGCTAATCTTATCGTCATACCTATGATTGAATTTGATATAATCCTCAGTATGGATTATCTTTCAGACTATGATGCAAAAATTTATTTTAAGAATAAGGAGGTTACTATTTTTGATGATGATGATAAGGAACACCTTATCATTAGAGCGGAATCATCACCACCTAATTCTCACCTTGATCCACCCCCAGTAGCTCAACAAAATTCAATTATAGGGGTGGAAGATAACTAAATGACTGTGGGTGAGGAAAGGAATGTTCAAATAGAAGATGTTCCTATTGTGAATGAATATGTAGAGTGTTTCCATATGATTTACATAGACATCCTTCAGAACAATAAGTTTAGTTTTCCATGGATTTAATTCCTGTATCAAGGCCTATATCGAAGACCCCTAATAGAATGGCCACTTTGGAATTAGTTTAACTAAAGAAACAACTAGAGGAATTGGGTAATAAGGGATTTATTCTCCCGAGTGTTTCTCCATGGGGAGCCCCTGTTCTTTTTGTTAAAAAGAAATATGGATCTATGAAGTTATGTATCGACTACAGGAAGATCAATACTATAACAATAAATAACAAGTATCCCCCACCTCGCATTGATTATTTATTTGACCAACAGCATGGAGCTCAATAATTTTCTAAGATTGACCTTCGATCTAGATACAATCAGTTTTGTGTGAAGAAGGAAGACATTCTGAAGACAGTGTTTCGAACTAGGTACAGGCCTTACGAGTTTACAATAATTCCTTCTGGGCTGACTAATGTGCCCTATGTATTCGTGGATCTAATAAATAGAGTTTTCAAGTAATATCTCGATGAATTTTTGGTGGTATTTATTGATGATATATTTGTATAATCCAAAATCTACGAAGATCATGAAAATCACTTAGGAATTATCCTGAAGACTCTGAAAAGACATTAATTATATGGGAAGTTTATCAAATGTGAATTCTGGATTCAGAAGATTTCTTTTCTTGTCCATATTGTCTCTAAAGATGGAATCTCTATTGATCCTTCTAAGACCAATGAAATCCATGAATGGCCTACACCGATGAGTATAACTAAGGTAAATCGTTTTACTGGTTTAACAGGTTATTATCGATGTTTCATCCAGAATTTTTCCCGGTTGGCTAACTCATTAACAAAGCTCACACGTAAAGGTGTTAAATTTGTTTGGACAAAAGAGTGTGAAGAATGTTTCGAAGAATTGATGAGAAGATTAGTCAATGCTCCTATATTGACTCTACCATCGTGGAATGATGAGTTCGTTATTTGTAGTGATGCATCAAAGAAGGGTCTTGGTTGTGTCCTTATGCGGAATGACAGGGTTATTGGCTATCCATAACGACAGTTGAAAATTAACGAGAAAAAATATTCTACTCATGATCTCGAGTTAGTAGTTGTGATCTTTGCTTTGACGATATAGAGACACTACCTCTGTGGTGAAAAATGTGAGATTTATACTGATCACAATAGTTTAATGTACATTTTCTCATAGAAAGAACTCAACATGAGGCAAAAGATATGGCTTGAATTAATCAAGCATTATGATTTCATGACACACTACCACTCAGGGAAGGCAAATAAGGTGGTAGATGCTTTGAGTAGAAAAGATCATGGAGTTGTGAACAATATGAGAATTGAAAGGGATCCAATTTTCATGGATCTAGTGAAGATGGACATGGGAATAACCATGGAAGGTGAAACATCAATGCCTTTTCAAATGTTTTCCAAACCATCCTTACTAGAAAGGATTAAGTGTTCTCAGAATGATGATTAAGAATTTAAAAAGTATATTAAAGTTGTGAATGATGTAAGATTGAGAGACTTTGTGTATGAAGAAGGAATTTTAAAATTTGGGAAGAGACATTGTGTTCCCGATATAACTGATCTAAAAAGGGAATTGTTAGATGATGTTCATAGCTCCAATTTCTCTATACACCCTAGGAGCACCAAAATCTATATAGATTTGAAGGAACACTTTTTGTGGGAGAACATGAAGAGGGATATTTCTTATTTTGTGTCACGATGTATATTTTTTCAACAAGTTAAAGCTGGAAGGCAACAGTCTGGAGGAGTGATGCAACCTCTTCCCATACCGGAGTGGAAACGAGATAATATTAAGATGGACTTTATCATGGGACTACCAAAGTCTCCTATAAAGAACGATGCAATATGGGTCATTGTTGATCGTCTAAACAAGTAATCATATTTTCATGCCATAAGGGAAGATTTACCACTCGAACACCTAGAGAGACTATATATTAATGATGTTGTGGGACTTAATGGAGTACCCCTATCAATTTTTTATGATCTTGATCCCGATTTTACTTCACGATTCTGGAAAAGTCTTTAGAATTCCCTGGATACTGAACTTTGTTTGAGCACTGCTTACCACCCCCAAACTGATGGAAAATCAGAACAGACTATTCAAACCATAGAAGACATGTTGAGATCATGATCACATGACTTTCAAGGTATGTGGGATCAATATTTACCTCTGGTAGCATTTTCCTATAATAATAGCTTCCATTCGAGTATTCAGATTGCACCATATGAAGCGTTATATGGAAAGAGATGTCGCACAACAACCTATTGGGATGATGTTGGTGAAAGAAAACTTGTAGGCCCAGAACTGTTGGAGGAAACAATAGAAAAGGTAAAGGTAATCCAAAACCACATCAAAGACGCTCAATGTAGGCATAAGATTGATGATGATAACTGAAGGAAGTGTTTCGAATTTCAGGTAAGAGATCATGTTTTCTTGAAGGTATCTCCTTGGGAGGGAGTTATACATTTTGTTGAGAAGGGTAAATTTAGCCCTCAGTACATCAGAACTTTCGAAATTCTAGAACGAATTGGGGTTGTAGCTTACCGATTGGCAATGTCGCCTAGTCTCTTCAAATTTCACGATGTGTTCCACGTATCACTGTTGAGGAAATACATGCCTGACCCAACGCATGGACTCACCTATGAGGAATTAGAACTGGAACCCGATCTATCTTATTGCGAAGAGCCCATTAGGATTCTTGATACGAGAGAACAAGTACTAAGAAACCGGACGACTCTTCTGGTAAAAGTTTTGTGGATAAACCATAAGATAGAAGTAGCAACATGGGAACCAGAGGAACATATAATGAAGAGGCACCCGAGTGTTTTCGTGTCATATTATTCTAGAAATTTCAAGGACGAAATTATTTGAAGGATGGGAGAATGTAACATCCCAAGCTTCCACGTTATGCTTCTTTTTGAATAATACAGTAGCGTGTGATGAGCACAACTTTGAGTTCTACCACACACCACAACCAATCAAACTAGTCGTTATGAATAGTAATACACACATTTGGAACTTTTATAAATTTTATCTTTCAAAATGGACTTCATTTTTGGATTCGGAATATCATAATTAGCTAAGGGTGAATTTTTGGAATTTTTCTAAAAACATTCAATTTTTGATGAATAGTGAAAAACACTAAGTTATCGTTTAAATCCAAATTTTAAATTAAATAATTGTTTGTATTATTTAAATTTAATTAAGGTCAAAATAGATACATAATTCCTATATAATTTCAATGTAATTCATTGGAGTTAGTTTAGAATAATTTTAGATATATAAAAATTTTATGGAACTTTCCACCGTCTTTTACCCACCTCCTAGGAGAATTTGGATATTCTCATAAAACATAATTTTACCACTTATGTGAGTGGAAATTCAAAAATTTGAGAGACACAGTTAATATAAACGAGTAATATGTGGTTCAATAAGATAAAAATAATTATTGGTGAATAGTAACTTTTTTCATTTATTTACCACGGTTAAAAGTAAATTGGGTAATTAAGGGTAAAAATGATATTAATATTAACCTAACATAGGTCTTAATTCTATTGTAAATGTTTATATCGACCAAAAACAACCTTAGGAATAAAATATTATCAATTAGGTCCACTAGGATTATATTAGGACATTTATTATTATTTAATTCAAAGAAGAGTTAAAAGAGTTAAAGTAATGTTTAATAACTAAAAAAAATTTAATATACGGTTATACATAAGATAAATTCTATTATAAATATTCATTATAATGATAAGACGATTTATTACATATTGGTATTTTATTTATAATTTTTAGACACTAAATATTTTAATTTATATATGACACAATGGTGATGTAGAAATTACCTAATTAGTGAAATATTAAAATAATTGTTATTATAAATAACAAAATAAATGTAATTTGAGACTCTTTATGAATTCCACTAATTTATAGGTTAATATGGCATATTAGGACTGATTTTATAAATTAATTTGGATGTAATAATTCTGTTATGAAATTATCAAAAACAAAATACCCAATAGTGTCAAAATTGACCTAAAAGAGTTTTTCAAACTAATATTATATTATTAATTTATATTCTATTCATAAAAATCTATGGTTCATCCAAGAGACTTATATATTGATAGGTGTATCATTAATGGACCACTTTGTGGTCTCTTGGAAGTGCATAAAATTTTATTTACTATATAATATAAAAATACAAAGAGACATGGTAAGTGTCAAACTAATTAACTAAGAGTTAAAAATAATATACGATGTTAATAAAGTGACCCAAACCTATCTAAAACCTATTGTTTGAGTGGTTTCTGACCTATCCCCACCATAATGTTTAAATAATCCACTTTTAAGCCATTAGATACCGAATATGAATTTATTTTGAAATAATATTTATAGATTTTCCAAAGGTGCCTCTCAGCCCTCGTATAAAAGGGAACTCCCCCTTCTCTTTATTTCACACCATCAAAGCCTTTGGGCTCAGCCATCCTATGACCATATACCCTCGAAAATATCCCCCATTCTCCATATAATCCTTCCTTTAGTCATAATGCCAACCTAAGGAGCCGTATTGATAAAATCAAAAAGAAGAACACGAATAAGAGGTAATATTTTCACCACCCTCTTTCAAGTTCCTTTCTTCTTGAAAATATTCTTTCTTTGTTATTTAAATTATAAAATAATAACTCCATTATCTTATATATACTGTGATTCTATTATAAATTAGTTACAACCATATTCAGTATTCTATCCATCCTTTGAATGACATGTCACCATACGTGCGTAAGTACTGCTTAGTGTCTCCACATCGCGGTGTAATTGTTATTCAACATATTATTACTTGGATGGGTATAATAATGATGTGTAATTCATTTAAAAAATAAATATAACATGATAATGATTCTTTATATATGATATATCATCCAAATATATAATATTTTAATATCAAAAGAATGATATTGTCGCTCGTGCGTACTTACGGACTACCGTCTCCACGAACGCGTTGAGATTCATTCCCCATTGTATCCATTTAGGACTAATTCTCATTTGATGATTAAAAGTAATGTTTAAGAACATTATACCATTATGGATATGAATAATATACAACCTATCCATAACAAAGACGACTGTTGTAACAAAACATATAAAAGGAAACGAGTAAGTTAACACCTGAAACGACGATAATACTAAAATATTATTAACAAAGCATTATTAGAATATCATATATGATATTATAATTATGTATATGGTTATTTTATAATTTAATAACAATTTTTTAACTATTATACATCTGGTTTACATACCATTGTCTAAGGAAAAGTATAAGGTAAGGGTTTATTTCAGAATCTCTTCATTATCCGAGGTTATTTATACGTAATTATCTACTAGGACTTCTTTATCTACCACATCCATCTTTCTTAAAAATGTATTTCAAATAATTATTACTATTATAAAGTCTACGGGATTAATTCATTTATACCCTTTTTGACTTTTTAAAATATTTTTATAAAGGAATCATTCTATCGTTTTCTAAACAAGGTCATTTTTACCTTTTCAATAGAATTAAGGTAAGAATGACTTTTTTAACTTATACGGTGAGTGCGGCTATTTTATGCCTTTATAAAATCGTCAAAGCTTCCATTACAAGCTTATAATAATATTTTCATAGTAAATGTTCAATTTTATAATTATGTGACTTTTAAAAGATTAAAAAAGGGATATTTCTCTCAAATAGTTTTGATTTCATTAATGTCAACATCCTTTGATGGATTTTAAGCTTATTTGCTGTTGATTTATTATGATAAAAAACATCCATATTGTATTGAATGTTTCGTAATATGTTTGACCATTGACGTGTTATTTTTATACCATTCATGGTTTATGGAGAAAGTATTGACATTTTGTATGCTAGTTTTAATATGAATGTTTATGTTATGTTTAAACCTGTTCATATGAGGAATGCATTGGACTTAATAAGTGACGGGTGGAGCCCGTTATAGCTCCATGATACATCCGTAGGTCTCATTAGACAAACTGGTGTCTTGGAACAAGGCATGGACAAAATCCCATTTGTAGTCTTGGCATGAGGCCTTGACTATGTTATAATGATAGTCTGGCAATATGTATTCCATCATTATGAAAGTGGTTATTGATATTGCATGTGATTATTCGACTATTAGAATATCCATGTGAATAAGTAAATGGAATTATTTCATTTTATCTTTTCCATATTATAATGAAGTTCATGTTTAAATGGATTTTGTTTTTATTATACATTGACTTAAATTTTTATGCTTATTTATGAAAGTTTCCGCTATATTGTTATCCTTACTGAGCATCTGAGCTCACCCATTTCAATGTTTTATTTTTACCAGGATGTGAAGAAGTAATTTATGAATGACCTATAGAGATAGTATGAGGGGATATGAAGACAAGATGTTGTTGTAGTTTTCACTTTATTATTTAATGTAAACATTATGAATGTATCTAGTTATTCCAAGGCTATTAAACTAATCAATCTTTCGTGACTTGATCTTTTGTGATCATGCCAATATTTTGTAATAATGCACTGACTCAGGGTAACAGGGGTTGGGGTGTTACATCATATATAACATATATATTAAATAAAAATAGCATTGATAAAATCCATAAATAATATAAATGAAAAAATTAATAAGATATCTTCATGGTGGAGGAAGTCTACACGTATGAATTTATCACAACGTGGTGGCTGTAGTCCACATGTACGCATGTTCTAAACATTCACATCCCATTTGATGGAATAGAGGATTGATATTGGTGGGTCCATAATGATAATAAAATTTCACCTATATTACTTATCTTAAAGGTAAATTTCATTTGATTTCCATTCTTTCTTTGTTTTGGGGGTTTCCCTTGCATTTTTTGGAGGAAAGGGTGAGTTTTAATGATATGGTGGAAACCATCAGCCTAGTTCCAAATTTAAAATCCAATTTGGTTTCATTTATAAATCATTCATTTTTCTACATTTTTCACTCATTATACTTCAGAAATAGCCTCCTCTGACCTATTAACACCGCAATGTCAATTTTGGCCCTTTTTCAATCAATAATCATAGTGGATTTTGGGTTTTTATTTTATGAATTGGTTCATCTCGTAATCACCTTTCTAGTTTTAAAAAATATTACTTAATATCTTATTAAATTTTAATGATTTATTGGTGATTATGACTATCCACTGAGACACAGACCCTAGGAAACCCCCATTCTATTATCCCCCTCTTTAGAGAACATATTCATCACGGATTTGGGAAAAACATAGTATACTTTCTTAAGTCGTCTATATTTGAAGAGGTAACTTGTTTCCATCATAATTCCTTCAATTTTTATTCTTTTTGTTCAATATTAGTTCCTAAATTTCCTTCTATTACTTATTATATCCTCAATATAATTTTTGGTAGTTTGTAAATTTAGTTACTAGTGTATTTGGGGAGATTTCATAAAATCCTTCAAGTAAGTTGGTCTTCTTCCTTCTTCATTCCATTTTCTTAGGTTTTCTTCCATTTTATTTCAGTTTCATCAATTTATTCTTGAAGTTCATATTTCACATAACGTGTGGATTTAAACCTTGGGTTTTATGTTGGGTTTCATAGTCTAATCATGTTGTTTTAGTCATGATCTATGTACATTGTGATGCAGCGGTGCAGTGGTTGAACTTTCACATTAAGATTCAATGGTTCTGACACATTTGGTATATGATTCCATGTGTAAGATTTTCTATATGAGTTATCATTGTTTAATTTCTATTTTTATCACTCTTTACCTTCATTATACTTTATGAGTAATTTGGTTTTCGTGTCATTTGTTATGAAAATGTTTCTTACGTACCAATTTTCTATAAAATTGGGTGTTTTACATGTCTATTCTGTGTTATTCCCACTGGGGTTGTGTTATAACTCAGGTAATGGATTTATAAAAAATGTTTTTTGTCATGAAAATTCTATTTTAGTGAATATGGGTATTCACATAATGTTCAATTTGGGGGTTATAATGGATTTGGTGTGCAAAACATTGTTATATTTTGTGAAGTTATTCTATTGAAATTCGAATGGTTTTATTGAGTGGTGTTAGTGGTGAAAAGAATGAGAAGCTACTGTTTTGATTTGTTTATGAAAATAACTGATTCATTTATGTGCTTATAGATTTTTGTAACATGTTAAAATGGTTTGAGCACAAACGGGGAAACCTGGGTATCTAGGAGGGTGGATGTGTACTAGTACGCTTGTGATTTGGATCAGTTTTATCATTATTTCACTGATAAAAATGGATTACAACAACACTAACAAAATATATTGATGATGGTTGGAGACTAATAGGTTATGGGTGTGTTCTCTAGTAATGGATCGTGCACAATAGCATAATTTTCAATGGTTAGATTGCACCGAGATATGATGTACATGGATCCCGAGACTAACTGGTCCCTAGGGGTGTTCCTGATATCAGTGCTCATTTAATCTTTTTTATTTATATTTGTCATATGTTGGTTTGGGATGTAAAATAAATTATCTTACATGTTTTATGGAAATGTGATCACTCATGGAAAATTTCCATTGAAAACTATTTTCATTTAAATGTTTCAATCTTTTTAAATTATTTCCACCACTTCTTTATTATCAAAACTAGCATGATTTTTATATTGCCTTTCTTACTTTATAGAATCTCTTGGTGGTATACAATTTTTCATAGGATCACACATTACCCAAACCCATTAGTTTTTTGTATACTTGATCTTGTTTGACACAGGTAAAGGCAAGGCCTTGGGGAATAATGGTTCGGGTTGTTAGTTCCCTTCCATGGCGTGGTGTTGTGGAGGGGGACTGTGGGTGATGAACCCTTGTCATTTGGAGTCCTTGGGGATGTTTTTATAATTCATTTATATGTCTTTGGCCATATGGTTTTATGTTTAAACCTATGTATTCAGTTATGGTTTTTTTCAAAGCTTGTTCGGCATGAATTTTCAGATTCTGTTTATCGATTTTTTGATGTTTTATGTATCCATACTCAGGTAAATCATTCCCTAAAAAAAATATGTAATAACAGTGAACTTGTTCTAGCCCATGGGGATAGAGAACAGCCTTCATGCCTTGTCATGAGCTAGGTTTGATGTTGGTTTTCATTGTGACCAGATTCTGTTCATGAAAAAATGGTATCAGATGAGGTTAATGTTTTTGGGTTATATGATTAATTTCGTATGAGTCAAGATATACAAGATATAGGATTGTCGAGACTCATTGTTTTGGTAATGATTCGGGTTCTTGTCCCACAACCATCCTGGAAACCCTCGAGTCACTGTGGGACATTTAAATTGTTTGTTTTAATTCACTTCCATGTGAGATGTGTAAGCTATAGACCACGCGTGGAAATCAGGTCGGGGTTGGGTAGTTCAGTATTTTATCATTGTAATGTGTTTTTATTATTTATATTTTATTTTTTGATGGAATTTTGATAATTTTTATATATATTCTTATTCTTGTTATTGTTGTCTATTGTAGTAACATGCCTCCCTGGAAATCTTACATGAACCCATGGGAGGAAGCTGGAGAGAGTTCTTTATCACCGCTTGATGAAAGGCTAGTATAGGTTGTGGTTCAGGATATCCATGATGAAGGAAATGGACAAGCTCCTTTTCCTTCTCTTGATATAGATGATGAGACTGGTCCTAAGAAGGACAAGGCCTTGGAGTCCCTGAAAAACAAGCCTCCAACTATTTGAGGTAGCATATAACCCCAAGAAGCAGAGAAATGGCTCAAAAAGATTGTGTGCATGTTCGTGTTCATAGAGACACTTGATGAGGCTAGGGTGATATTTTCCTCTCTTCTGTTGGAGGGTCCTAGTCGCAAGTGATGGGAATCGATATATCAAAATTGAAAGAATGTGCAGATGCATTGGGGAGATTTCTAGGCAGTCTTTAATGTACATGACTGACCTAATGCCATGACATATCCAAGATCCCGAGTGTTCATGGATCTTTTTCAGAGGGATATTTTTGTGTTGGAGTATGCCAACCATTTCACGGAGCTTCTACGGTATGCTCCTAAAATTTTCTCCAACGAACATGCGAAGGCCCATAGGTTTGAGAAATACTTACGACTAGAGATATACTCCAAGGTTTTAAAGATTAAAATGAGTACCTATGATAAGGTGGTTAACCAGACATGTATTATGGATATTGATTGAAAAGGGAGGGTTTGTTTCACTGGAAAAATATCCATAGTGGGAAGTAATAACTCTTCTGAGAGTAAAACGAAGATTTAGGATTAGTGGAAGAAGGAAGGTGGTAGTTCAGGCCACTCTTCCATGAAGTTTTCATCAGTGGCTTCTGAAGCAAGATCAATCGTGTGACACCAGCATGGGAGGTCGGGGCACACCCGACCTATATTCTCATTTCCTCTAAATCCCTATTATCAATGTGGCGTTATGTGTCACTTATAATGCTTTTTCGTGTAGGCATGTTCCCTTCAGAGTGGGGCATGATCAGTGGCCTCAATCAGAATTCCATCTCTTTCAAAGCTATCGATGATAGTGGGATCTCTATTTGGTGGATGTGGTGGTAGGGTTGGTTCATATTCTTGGATGAGAATGTTCAGGGCATAACCATAGACTAGCAGTCATCCTCAGGTAGAGACAATACATTTCTATACGGTGGATCAGGCACCAGTTGAATCAAAGGCGGAACCATCGACAGTTCGAGATTCCATTTTGAATTAATCTTCTATATCTACTTCTGTTTTGTAAATTTCTTCCACTTTTTCATTCATTTATACCTATTTTGTGGTAAGTATGAATTTATAATAGATCTTTTGTCCACTATGACATATTTGGTGACGCCACTAGGAAAGAAGAAGGAGAAGGTTATAAGGTGTAAGCCATGTGCACTTTCTGTGTCAGGGGATGGGATGGAGTGGGACCTCCTTGTCAATGATATGGATCTATTTGGCATGAAACATGGCATGGATTGGATTTCATACTTTAAATCACACATCTATTCCAATAGGTGGTTGTTCAGTTTCAAGTCACCTGATGGGAGTCATTAGGTTTTTTCGTGGGGAATGGGATCCTCGGTCGTGTCGTGCGGGACCTCCACTCCCAGAGTTTAGAGATATTGTTCTTCTCTTATATTCGCTTGTAATTGATGATAATGGTCATTCTTATGATTTTGGTCTTCCTTGTGTACTGGATGAGTATCTTGATGTTTTTTCAGATGTTTTTTTTTCAAGTTTCCCCTATAGCAGGATGTGGAGTTCTCAATTGATATGGTGTCAGGAACACAACCGATATATCTTCCCTCATATATCATAGCCCCAACTGAGCTGAGGGAATTAATTATATAGCACGATGAAATAGAATCCAAATGATTCATTCACCTTAGTGTCTCTTCTTGGGCTGCTCATTTGTATTTCGCAGAAAATGTTGATGGATACCTCCAGTCAGGGATTGACTACCAAAACTAGAATAAGGTCACAATCATGAACATAAATTATTTTCTCTTAATAGATGAATTTTTTGCTCAGTTGAAGGTGGGAAGAGGTTTTCTAAAATATACTTCCATTCAGGCTATCATCAACATAGGCTAATTGAGGCCAGTATCCCAATGACTACCTTCTAATGTAGGTACGACCACATTGAGTACTTGGTCATGCCCTTCGGATTGACCAACGCTCTAGCAGTCTTTATGGAACTCATGAATAGGGTGTTCCATTAGTATCTTGACAATTATGTTGTGGTATTTTTGTATGACATCCTTATTTATTTGGGATCCATTGATGAACTTCAGAATCACTTGTGGATCATTTGGAGCACTTTCTACGTGAATCGCCCTTATACAATGTTTTCTAAGTGCACTTTATGGATCAGGGAGGTGAAATTTCCTGGGCATGTGATCTCAGAGTAGGGGGTTTTGGTGGATCCTGAATAGATTAGTGTTGTAATGTCATGGGATAATCCATATAATGTGTTTGAGAATAGGATTTTCCTCAGCCTGGTTGGTTATTATAGGTAGTTTGTTCGGGATTTCTCTTGGAAAGCTTCGCTGATGACTGTGCTCACTCGGAATGGGGTAATGTTTTTATAGGGCCCAGAATGTCAGGTATTAATCGAGGGGATGAATAGGTTGTTGACTACCACCCCTTATAGGTTATTTTCAAAACCAGGGAAGGTGTATGTGGTGTATTGTGACTATTCAGGTATGGGTATGGGGTTCATGTTTATTTTGGATGATAATGTGGTGGCGTATGGTTCTCTCCAACTCTGACCACACCAAAAGAATTACCCCACCCATGACTTGTATTTAGTAGTTGTGATGAATTATTTGATGAAGAAGCGTCACTATCTCATAGGGGAGAAGATTGTGGTCTAATCTAATCACAAAAGCATGGCCTGTATCTTCTCACAGAAGGACCTTACCCTAAAGCAGCATCGTTAGATTGAGTACTTGAAGGGGTTTCACTTTGACATTATCTATACCCTAGGGAAGGGTAACATGATGACATATTCCTTAAGAAGATGTGTCCCAGTGTAGGATTTGATGAATTCCAGTGATGTGTAGAATTTTATGGCACTATATTCTCAGATCTGTGTGTGGACCATGGAGAAAATGGGGGTGCATTCTTGGTGAGAATTCAATTAACTCCATCTGTGGTAGATCTAGTTAACTATAATTACCTAGAGATGTGGTTTTTATGTGTTCGATGAAGATTCTTCATAGATGGGAGACATATTCTGAATTTTCATCATCTCCCGATAGCATTCTGTGCATTAAGGACCATTTATTAGTGTTGTTGTCTTTGCGGAAGGTGGTGATGAAAGATAGCCACCAATATCAGCGGGTTGTCCATTTTGGTGTGAAAAAAATGTATTATGATGTCTTTAGGTAGTTATAGTGACCAAGAATGAGACGAGACATCACTCACATTATTTTGAGATGCTACAAATGACAGTAGGTGAAAGCAGAGCATCAAAGGCCCTCTAGTTTGATCTAATAGTCACTCATTCCTACCTGGAATTGGAATGAGGTCACCAGGGACATTATTGTTGGCATTCCTCATACACCTCGAGGTAATAATTCCATTATGTTGGTGATTGATTGTCTGAACAAATCATCTCACTTCAGTCTGATCAAAGATACAAATAATGTGGATGAGTTTCGCCTTTTGTTTCTTCATAAGGTGGTAAGGATCCATGGTGTTCCATCAATTTTTGTCTCAAATAGAGACCCCTATTTCACTTATCGATTTTGGGATGACCTTTAAAAGGCTTTGGTATCTCATATTAAAAGGAGAACGACATTCCATCTTTGAACATATGGACAAACAGAGTGGGAAAATTATATTTTGGAGAATTTCTCCTTCCATGTGTTCTGGACCTTGGTGGTTCATGGATATCCATTTGGGATTGCTTTAGTTTTTATATAATAACAGTTTACAATCCTTGATTTAAATGACCCTTTTTGAGGTTCTCTACGGTCGGCTTTGTCGGTCCCCCTGTGTTGGGATGAGGTTAGTGAGACCTCAATGCTGGGGGTGAGTCTAGTGCAGGAGATATTTGAGAAGGTCAAGTTGATTAGGTGGTGCATATTGATAGCTCAGATTCCCCATATATAACATGTTTACAAGATATTTCATGACCTAGGGTTTTCTTTAGGTGATATGGAATTCTTGAATGTGTACCCTTGTCTGGGCCATCATCGATTGGGAATTAAAGGGATGCTAACTCAATGGTATTTCAGGCCTATAGAGATCACCGAATGTATTGGTAAGGTTTAATACATGTCAGAAGTACCTTCTTATTTCACATCCACCCATGATATCTTTAATGTCTCTATGTTGATGAAATATAACCTGGATTCCTCCCATGTATTGAATTGGGATGATTTGGATATAGAGCCTAATTTATCTGCTTTTGAGCGGCCGGTGAATATAGGGGAATTCTACAAAAATGTTCTTCGGGAAATTCTATTCCACGTGTATAGGTTCATTAGAAGCATGGAAATCATACACGTGAGACTTTCGAGCAGATTATGTGGGTTGAGAAGGATTACCAATTCCTATTTTTTGATCAAGCTTCAGGTTGACTTTCCTGGGTGGAAATTATTTCATGCTAGGGAGAATCATTATATCCATGACATATTTTAAGGGTAAATTTCATTTAATTTCCATTCATTATTGGTTTTTTGGGGGTTCCCTTGCATTTTTGGAGGAGTGGTTGATTTTTCATGATTTGGGCCAAACCGTGAGTTCATTTCCAAATTTAAAAATGAATTTTGTTTTCATTTATAACTCATTCGTTTTCAACATTTTTCTCCCATTATGCATCCAAAATGGTCTCCCCTAACCCATTAACACCACCATATCAATTTGTACACTATAGTAATCCATAATCATGGTGGATTTGGGTTTTTATTTAAGAAATTAATCCAACTCGTAAGCACATTTCCAGTTTTAAAAATAAAATCTGTTTATTTAATATCATATTCTATTTTAATGAATCATCATGGATTCCAACTATCACCTGATTCCATTTACCCTAGGCGCTCCCCAATTCAATTTCCCCCCTCTTTAGATCTAATATGCATCATGAATTAGGATATGCATTCGTATGATTTCTCAAATCGTCCAAATTTTAAGAGGCAAAGTATTTCATTCATAACACCTTCAATTTTTACACTTTTCACCCATTTCAGTTCTCACCTGATCATCTTATCCTTATTAAAACCTAACATTCTATTTTTTCAATTTGGAAAATTATATGCTGATGTATTTATGTCAATTTCTTCCATATCCCTCATGTAAGTGGGTCATGTACCTTCTTCCTCCCAATTTCCTAGGGTTTCATCTAGTTGAATAGGGTTTCTTCCATTTCTTCTCGAAGTTGCTATTTTCCCGAAAGTGGAGATTTAAAACTACGGTGTGATATTGGGTTTATTGGTCTAATTTTGTGGTTTATGTCATGATATATGTCCCTGGTGGTGTGGCGGTGGTTCGGTTGAACTTTGGCACAATTATTCAAGTGTTTTGACACTTTTGTTAGGTGATTTCATGTGTACGAACTTATATATGAGACAGCTTTGATTAATTTATACTTTTAGCACACTTATCCCTCTGTATCCATGCTGAGAAATTTGGTTCTTGTGACTTTTGTTAAGGAAATGATTCTTAAGTTCTAATTTTTTGTTAGGTTGGGTGTTTTACATGTCTATTCTATGTTATTAAATTTGGGGATATTATATATCCATTGAAATGGATTGATAAAAAATGTTTTATTGATGGATATTTTTTTGGTTCAATATTTAAATGAATTTTGTGATAAATATAGGGGTTTTAATGGTTTTTTTCTCTAATCATTGAGAATTTTTTTGATTTTAATCTATGAAAATTCTAATGGTTTTATATAGTGATTTAAGTGGTTAAAATCATTAGTTTTAATACCAAAATATTTCATAGTAAGTTAATTTTTTTAAAGTAATTCAATTGCTTGTGCTACCCGAAACACTGAGTTTGAGCGCACCATGACTTTCCAAACTACCCACTCAAAAGAAGTTATGAATAGTAACAACTGAATTTTGAATTTATATACTCCATATAATTTTAGAATCCATATTATGTGTTTCTTATGCATAATATAAGAACAAATTCATTTTTTAGTCAAAATAAGTATTTTTTTATATACAATTTTATCACATTCTAGTAGAAAACCATTTTTAAACCCAATATTCGACACTTTGATATATTTAATTTAATCAAATTTAAATCATCATTATAATCATGACATAAAAATTTATATTGAAATTTTTTTTGTACTCTTCTGATAACATTCATATTTTGATGAATACTGAAAAATAAAAAATTTTAATTGAACACATCATTTTTAATCGAAATAATTTATAGGGTTAAATTATAAATTTGAAAGGTTTATAAGTATAATTAGATTATATTTTTATCATTTAATATAGTTTAGGTCAACATAAGAAATTTTACATTTAAATTTGAAATTAAAACATGTCAATCTTTTGATAGTTTTTACTTTTTAAAAAACCACCTTTTGATTTCGACAATTGGAATTTATTTGAAATTAATTAATGCTAGTCTAATTTTTTGAATGTTTTAAAATAGAATTCATTTTTGAATTCAGAATATCAAAATTAGATTAGGGTGAATTTGTGGTATTTTTTTTGAAAACATTCAATTTTTTATGAATAGTGAGAAACACTACGTTATAGTATAAAACCGACTTTTTATTTAAATAATTATTTATTTTATTTAAATTTATTTTAAGTCAATATAGATATATAATACCTATATAAGTTTAATATTACTCATTGGAGTCATTTTATAATAAAATTAGATGTATAAAATTTTATTGAAATTTTACTTTCTTTTACCCAGCTTCTAAAAGAATTTGCAATTTGGAATAAAACATATTTTTACTGGTTCTATTAATTGAAACGGTTGACATCAGTATGTTAAATGTGGTTCAATAAGATGAAAATAATATTTGGTGAATAGTATGTTTTGACTTTTATTTACAGAGGCTAAAAGTAAATAGTTTAATTAAGGGTAAAAATGATACTATAATTAACCTAACACAAGTCCTAATTCTGTTGGATAAGTGTAATTCGACCAAAATAATAATTAGGAATAAAATATGATCCTCTTTGGTCAACACATATTAGATTACTACATTTACTTTTTTTTTATTTAAAGAAGTGTTAAAAGAGGTAAATTCAATTTTTAATAACTAAACTATTTTTAATATAGGGTTACACATATGATAAATTCAACTATAAATATTCATTAGATAGATAAAAATACTTTCTACATAATGGTATTTTATTTATAATTTTTATTCACTAAATAATTTAATTTATTTATGACACAATGATGAAGTAGTAATTACCTTATCAATGACATATTATAGTAATATATATTATAAATATCCAAATAAATATAATTTGAGAATTTTGAGAAATACCACTAATTTTATAGGTTAATATGACATTTTATGGTTAATTAAATATTTTTTGTTTGAAAATAATCTTGTTGTTATGATTTTCACAAAAACAGAATAATAAATAATGTCAAAATTGACATTAATGAGTTTTTAAAACAAATACTATATTATTGGTTGATATAATATTCATAAAAATATAAGGATCCACCAGAGGGATTAAATAATATTATATATGTCATTAATGAACACCTTGAGGTTCTCTTGGAAGTTATGACTATATTTATTTGTCGTATAGTGTTTGAATACAAGAAGACAATGTAAAAGTTAAACTATTTAACAAAGAGTTAAATCTAATAGATAAGGTTAAAATAATACACTATGCTTGTATAAAAACTATTGGATGATGGTTTATTGACCCATCCCCACCGTATCTTTAAAATAAATTATTTTGGAGCCATTATAAACCGAATATATTTTTATTTTAAAATAATTTTTCAATGTCTTCCTAAAGTGAGCTTCACCCTTCTTATAAAAGGGATCATCCCCTTATCTTAAAATCACACCTCTAAAGCCATTTGGCTCAGCCAAACCCTACCCAAATATCCTCCCAACATTTATAACATAAACTTAGAGTCCTTAATTCGATCATAAATCCATCCAAATGATCCCTTTTGATCAACTCCAAAGGAAACTCCTGAAGAAGAGGCCATAATTTCACCACCCTTTTCCAATTTCTTTTCTTGTTCCACTTCCCATTTCATTTTTGTTTCCATAAAAAATTAATTAATCGAATACCTAATACATACTGTGATGTTATTATAAATATGGATCTAAAATATTCATTATTCTATCCATCCTATAAATGACAATGTCACCATGTGTGAATATGTACGGCTTACCGTCTCCATGTCGTGCTGTAGTTTTTTTATTCAAACAATTCATTATTTTAATGTGTATAATAATGAGTATAAATTATGTAAAATTTTAAATATAACATCTTAATGATTCGGTATATATGATATTCCATCCATTTACATATAAATCCACCATCAATATAATGATATTGTCACTCTTACGTACGTATGGATTACCGTCTCCACAACGCGAAGAGATTCATTATCTCGTTCACTATTCAATGAAGATTATAAAAAACATATATTATTAATAATTATGTAATATATGAATTAATAATTCTACTATAGATATGTGTGTGTGTGTTTTTGTGTACTTACATATATCTTATTCACTTACTTTCATTCAATACGATATGAAAATAGAAACATCGTTTATGCGTATATACGACCTACTGTCTAAATAAATGGTGTCTTCTATTTCTTATATCTATCTATTAAAAATATTTATATTCTAAATATATATTATATATAAATCTATCATTATATTCTTGAACTAGTTAAATCATGATCCAAATGATATGATAAAGAATAACAAGTTAAACATGTACGATAAAGAAAGCTAGTATTACCAAAAATGTTAATTTAACATGGAAATAATTATTAAATGGGTATTATAAAGTAATTAATGAATCATTTAGGATATAATAAATATAAATATGGTTCTGTTATAATTTAATAACATACTATTGTCATTATACAAGAGGTTAAACCTACCCTCGACCAAAGGAATGTGCAAGGTTAGGGGTTTCTTATCTCACTTTTAATTTCGTGAGATTTCCATTATTCGCCACTTATTTTTTGCATGTGGGGTATTGCATACAGAAATTTGATATATATTATTTGGATTATCTTTATATTCATGGTATTATACGATTCATTTGGGGGTTATTAACTTTTGGTCATACGAATCGATTAATTACAACATGGTAAGGGGTTTCTTATCTCACATTTAATTCCATGATATTTCCATTGATCACCACATGTTTATTGCATGTGGTGTATTGTGTAATATGATTTGATATATATTATAATGATCCAATTTATATTCATGGTATTATGTGATTTATTTTGTGTCCATTAACTTTGGGTCATATGACTCGGTTGATTAAAATGAGGTAAGGGGTGTTCATCTCACTTTTTTATTCCCGTGAGATTCATGCTATATTTTCCACTATTTACTGTTGTGTGGATTATGTACTGCCCATGATTGTATTCATTGTGTAATATACTTAAAAATATGATTATTTACATCTTCATTTTATTATATGTTTTTCATGGCGTGTATGTTTCATAAGTTACCAAATCAGTAAGGGAATTTCAAATTTCAATTTCCACTAATTCGTTTTTACGCAAACATCATTGATTAAATTACTCCATGCTTTTTTGAGATATCAATATTTATTTACTTATTTAAAAATTTCCACTCCCATTTGTGTGGATATACTTTTTATAAACATAATAAATCCACTAATAAATTCTCAAGTCATCGACATAAATGTGATAAGAGTAAATTAAATTAAATTTCTATTCATTGAGTTAATCAACCAAGTCATTGCTGTTGTTTTTACAAGAATATGTGTGAATGTCCTATGATTTATTTACACTAAATATCCAATCATATTGAGTGTGTATATATTTTTCACACATAATTATATCATTGATTTATCCACAACCCATGGATATAGTTTTTAAAAGGGAATTCATCTCAACTTAGATTCCATTGCGACTTCTTTATTGTTATGCGCCAGTTCACTTTTATTTTTTGTATATATTGTACATTGACATAGTATATCATGATTCACATTATTATCATGATATTACAATGTTTTGATTACCACAATTATTTTTATTCAAGCTTCTATAATTTGGTTAGGAACTCTAACTAAAGTATCAATTTAAATGTTTTAAAAATTTATTCATATAAATCATTTTTATTAATATCCTTGTATTAAAAATGGTTTTATGGTTTTTTTAAAAGGACATTAATGTTTTAAAATTGGAATTCCATTTAAATTATTCAATTTGGTATGGGTCACATTGATTCAAAAATCTATTTTAAATATCTTCTGTATAAATAGTGAGAGATTTAAATGTTTTTGTGAGAAAAGGATATTTCCCTTAAAGATTTTTACTAATCATTTTCAACTATGTCAACATCCTTTATGGGATATTTTTCTTGATCAAGGTTGATTTATGATGATACAAATCTTCCTTACTGTATTGAATGATTTTTGATATATTTGACTATGGATTTGTTTTCTTTATAACATTCATGGTTTATGGATAAAGTATTGATATTTTGTATGCTAGTTGTTATACGAATGATTATGTTATGTTTAATCCTTTTCATGTGAGGAATTGATTAGACATAGTAAGTGACGGGTGAAGCCCGCTCTAGCACCTTGATGCATCGGTAGGTCTCGTGAGACAAACAAGTGTCTTGGCATAAGCCCTTGAAAAATTCTTATTTGTAGTATTGGTACAAAGCCTTCACTATGTGGTTATGAAGTCTATAATTATGCATTCCATCATTATGAAATTGGATATTTATATTAAAAGGGATTATTCAACTATTATATTATACATGTGAATAAGTAAATGGAATTATTTTATTTATCATTGCCTTATTATGATAATGTTTAAGTTTAAAAGGCTTGTGTTCTAGTCTTATACATTGCATAAAATGTTTGTTCTTATTTATGACAGTTTCCGCTATATTGTTATCCTTACATAGCATCTGTGCTCATCCCTTTATTATGTTTTTATTTTTCCTAGGATACAAAGAAGTATATTATGATTAACCTACAGGAATAGGCTAAGGTATATAATATTGTTCAAAGGGGGAATGGTTTTTCATTTCATTCCAAAATTTAAAAACTATGTATGAATGTAGTACTTCAAAGGCTTCTAAATAGATCAGTCTTTTGGGACATGATTCCCAGTATCATGCCAATATTATGTAATAATGTAATGATTCTAGGTAAATGGGGTCATGGAATTATAGTTTGTATCAGAGGAGGTTTAGTACAAACCTTGGAAGCTATATTTAGAAAAAACCCTTATTTGGAAAGACTATCCTAAGATATAAATCAAGTATTAGTATAGAAGAACATACAAAAACTTTGGTAATGTAAAATTATATAGGTTTTCCATGAAATACAACCATGTATGAATATGAGCAGATAGAGGCAGCTCTAGCATAGATGTACCTTGGAGTGAAAACTCCAAAAAGGTATTTTGGGCTTGACCTAGGGTATCCTGATACATGACAATAAGCCTTGCTAAAGACAAGGTTATGAAACTCCTCGAGGATATGCTTAGGATAATTCAAATTTTTTTTACAAACCAATTTGAAGGATTTTAATATAAGATGATAAAAAAATAACATGGTTAATCCTAAGGTGTTTTATATTTAAAATAAGGTGTTATGATATTTTCTAAATGATTTTAGGACTCATATTATGATTTCATGTCTTAGTCAATGTCGAGATTCCCAGGAAGTCATAGTAACATTTAATATGAAGTACAAGGTAGTCACGGTGGTGGAAATGAATAACGAAATCGATTGTTGACATGTGTAAAACATATCATGTTCATGTTGAATCAGTTTCCCAAAAATATGATCAACAATATATATATTAACCAACATCTAGACTCAACAATGAAGAGAAAGGCGGTGAATAATGAGAGCTCCAGTATTGGAGACCATAGAGAAAAGAAAACTCAATTTCCCTCATGCAGGAAATGTGGATGGAGACACCTAGGAAAGTGTCTCAATGGAAGAAAGAAATGATATATGTTTGGGAAATAAAGTCAAAATGTAATTAATTTCAAAGTAAAAATGAAGATTACTTTGGAAGTAAAGAAAAATGATCCCAAGAATCAATAAAAAATAATTTTCTATAAATGTTGGGGACCTAGGAATTACCCGAGTGAATGTCATATTCTTTAGGAAAATCGTTTGGTCAAGGAAGAACCTATGTGGAAACAAATGAAGGGATAAATGATTAAATTTCTTAGTTCCCTTTGTTGATGGGAATACATTGGAAGACTATTCCCTTGTATGTGTAACCCAGTAGTCTGTTATGTGAAAATGCTATTTTATGAATAATTATCTTATTTATTATAGTTATAAATAACCATTTGGGTTTATATGATCCCTGAATTTGAGGAAATTACAAGTTATTAAATGTTTGGATTAAAATGTGAGGTATGAGATAAAATTTGTGGTGAAATTATGGTATGGTTATTTTGAATAATTTTTTTCATTTTGGGAATGTTATAAACTATAGTTTTTGAAAAAGGACAACACTCAAACCGTGTGACAACCCATCGTGTTGGATGAAGATGCGAGGATCGAAGCCACAACCAGAGTGTGATTGGGATTTATCACTAGACTACGTGAATTACCTGATTATTGTGACTAATTATATTTTTTTAAATATTTTAATTGTTCAATAATAAGTTGATTTGGGATCTTGTGTCTTATCAAATGGATATCCTAAGTATAGGAAAATTATTTGGTTATTAAGTAATAAATGTTATTTAGGAAGACATTTTCTATGTTGGGAACACTATATGCCTAAGTAAAATACAATACTAAGAGATTTAATTTGGGGAGTAATGCTGGATTTTTATCTATTTATTAATTGTGAATTTATAGTGATTTTGGTTATTTATGCAAATTATTAACCTATCATAAATAATATGTGATTATTTTAATTACTTTAAGTATGTGAGTTTAAGGGTAGTCTATGATATTTAGATACACAATTTAATGTGTAAATCTATGTAAAAAATTATTTAATGTTTTGGGTTTCAATATTAGATTAGAATATATTGATGGATTTTAAGGAAATTTATTTATCGAATGGTATTTATTGAACATTGGGTATTATTGGTTTAAATTTAGAAAATAAGATTAGTATATCTTTTTCAAAAGGATTATCCATTTTGGGGATAATCTGATCCTGTACAAACCATTTTGTTTTTCGATAATCTCTAAAGAAAAAGTAAATATATATTTTATTCTTTGTGGATCATGTGATTCTCTAAAAGTTTATTCTTGTGCTTTAGGTGTGACCAAGTCATCTTGAATACCCATCTTTTTAAAAAAAAGACAAGTTTGTGGTAGAAATTTATTAAAGGATGAAACTCTACTTAATAATTAAATATATCTCTTTATGTATTTGTTATATCTCATAAATAAATTCCTCAACTTTTTGAATTGGAACACAAAACAAAAAACTTTGTTCATTTACTTTTATTAAAGGGAAACTAATGATTGTTTATCCCATCACAATTTTTGTGGTTTTCTTGTTGTTAACTTTATATTGATCTTGTATTATATCACTATCCATCAGAACTTGACACATAGTTTTTCTTCCATATAACTCTTATATTACATGTAATATTAGTTTTTTTTATCTGAGGTTACCTCTGTACTTATCTTTATTTCCTTTAAAGTTATAGTTTTATTGACTTTTTTTTCTGATTTGAGACTTTCAATTAACTTCCCAAGACCAATTTTAAAATTGAAAGGATGAAATTTATAAAAGGGAGATGAATGCAACAAAAAAAGATTTAATAGTAAGTTATTTTCATTAAATTAATTACATAGCATGTGCTACACGCAACACCGAGTTTGAGAACACCACGACTTACCAAACTAGTCATTCAACAACAGTTATTTTGATGAATACATTAAAAAAATGCAATTTTACCACCATCTAATGGAAATCTATTTCTAAATAAATATTTGACACATTTATATATTGCATTTAATGAATTTATATTCTTCTTTATAATTGGGACATAAAAATTTATTTTGAATAAATCATTTGTACTTTTCTAATAACATTCATATTTTGATGAATATTGAAAAATAAAAAATTTTAATTGAAAACAAATTTTTTAATTGAAAAAATTTATAGGGATAAATTTTGTATTTTAATGGTTTATAAGTATAATTAGATTATATTTTTATCATTTAATACAATGTAGATCATTATGAGTAATTTCACATCAAAATTTCAAATAAACACATGTCAATATTTTGATAGTTTTTAATTTTTAAAAACCCGCTTTACGATTATGACCATATGAATTTATTTAAAAATAATTAATCAAAATTATATGTTTTCAATTTTTAAAAAAATAATTCATTTTTTAATCCATAATATCAAAATATTCCTAGGGTGTATTTTCGGTATTTTTCTGAAAACATTCAATTTTCGATGAATAGTGAAAAACACTACATTATAGTTTAAAACTATAATTGCATTTAAATAATTATTTATTTTATTTAAATTTATTTTAAGTGAACTATATCTATAATACCTATTTAAGTTAAATTTAATTTATTGGAGTAATTTGACAATAAATTTAGATGTATAAAATTTTATTTAATTTTTACTGTCTTTTACCCACCATCTAGGAGCATTATAAAATATGCATAAAACATAATTTTACCGCTTAGTTAGTTGAATGTTAAAAATCCATGTGACAAAGTTGGCATCAGTAAGTAAATTGTGGTTCAAAAAGATGAAATTAATTTTTATTGAATTGTAACTATTGACATTTAATTTCCACGATTACAGTAAATATGGTAATTAAAGGTAAACAAGATATTATAATTACCCTAACACATGTCCTATTTCTATTGGATAAGTGTAATTAGACCCAAAAAATACTTATAAATAAAATATGATTCTTTTTGGTCCACTTGGAATAGATGAGAACATTTTTTATTATTTTAGTTAAAGAATTGTTAAAAGAGTTAAATTCAATGATTAATAACTAAACCATTTATAATATAAGGTTATACATAAGATAAATTCAAATATAAAAATTAATTATACTGGTAACAATATTTCCTAAAAAATTCTATTTTATTTACAATTTTTAGTCACAAAATAATTAAATTTATTTATAACACAACGATAATGCAATAATTACATCAATAATGACATATTAAAAAAAATTGATATTATAAATATCCAAATAAATTTAATTTCATACTTTTAATGAATTACACTAATTTTACTTTTTAATAGGACAATTTATGGTTGATTAATTTTTTTTCCAAGTAATCACACAATTATGATTTTCAAAAAAATGAAATCCTTAAATACGTCAAAATTGACAAAAAATGAGTTTTTAAACAAATACTATATTATTTGTTGATACAATATTTTTAAATATATATGGTTCATAAAAAGGGATTAAATTATATTATATATGCCATTAATGAACCACTTAAGGTTCTCTTGGAAGTTTAGAGTAATTTTATTAACCATATAGTGTGAGAATACAAGAAGACACGGTAAAATTTAAACTATTTAACTAAGAGTTAACTAGATGAGAGATTTTCGACCCTCCCCTGCCTTAGCTTCTAAATAAATCATTTTGGAGCCATTATAAACCAAAATTGATTTTCTTATAAAATTATATTTCAATGTTTTCCCAAAGTCACCCTCACCCCTCTTATAAAATGGAACTTCCCCTTCTCTTAAAATCACATTTGCATAGCCATTTAGATCAGCCAAATCCTACCTAAATATCCTCCCAGGTTCCATCCAATAATCCTAGAGCCCTAAATTTGATCAGAACTCCAACCCATATAGCCATTTTGATCAACTCAAAAGCAACCACCCGAAGAAGAATTAATAATTTCACCATCCTCTTTCAAGTTCTTTTCTTCTTCCACTTCCTCTTCCTTTGTTTTTTACATACCAAAATAATCACTCTCGTACCTCCTACATATTTTGATGTTATTATAAATATTTTTCAACCGTATTCATTATTCTATCCATCCTATAAATGAAAATTTCACCATATGTGCGTACGTACGGCTTACCGTCTCCACACCGTGTTGTATTTTGTTATTCAAACACTTTATTATTTGGACGGGTAAAATAATGATTATAACTGATTTAAATAATAAATATAATGATATTATTGCTCGTGCATACGTACGGATTACCGTCTCCACGACGCGATAAGATTCATTCACATGATCACCATTCAATGATGCTTAAAAAGATATATATTATTAATATGTATGTAATATATGACATAATAATAATACTGGCTATATATATATATGTATGTATTTATGTATGTATGTACTTACATAAATCTTATTCACTTTATTTCAATACGATATGAAAACAGAAACAACATTTAAGCGTACGTACATCCTACCGTCTCCATAAAAGGTGCCTTCCATTTCACATATCTATATATTATATATATTTATATTCAAAATATATATTATATATAAATCATGATTTATATTTTTTATGTATTTAAATCATTATCAAAATGATATGATCAAGAATAACAAGTTAAATCACGTATGATAAAGAAAGCAATTGTTAACCAAAATGTTAATTTAACATGGAAATAATTATTAAATGGGTAGTATAAAGTCACAAATAAATCATTTATGATATTATAACTATGAATATGGTTATGTTATAATTTAATGACATACTATGTTCATTATACAGGTGGTTAAATGCACCCTCCATCAACGGAATGTGCAAGGTAAGGAGTTTTTTATCTCACTTTAAAATCTGTGAGATTTCCATTTTTCACCACTTATTTATTACATATGGTGTATTGTGTACTGAAATTTGATATATATTATCTTTATTATCTTTATATTATTGTTATTCAGTGATTAATTTTTTTGTTATTATCTTTTGGTCATATTATTCGATTGATTTCAACATGGTAAGCGGATTCTTATCTAACATTTAATTCGGTGAGATTTCCATTGTTCACAACTTGATTATAGGATGTGGTGTATTTTGTACATCCATTAGAAATATATTATCATAATTCTCTTTATTTTCTTTGTATTATGTTATACATTTGGTGGTTATTAACTTTGAGTCATACGAATCAATTTATTACAACGAGGTATGGAGTTTTCATTTAACGTTTTTATTCCCGTGAGATTTGTGCTATATTTGCCACTATTTCATTTTGTGTGGAGTATGTACTACCCATGATTGTATTAATTGTGTAATATAAATTAAATTATGGTTATTTACATCTTAATTTTATGACAATTATTTCATGGGTGGTATGTTTCGTAAGATACCAAATTGATAAGGAAATTTCAATTTTCAATTTCCACTCATTCTATTTTATGCCAACTTCATTGATTACTTTACTCCAAGATTATGTGTGAAATAAATATTTATTTACTCATGTAATAATTTACACATTCCTTTTTGTGGATATACTTTTTATACACATAATCAATCCATTGGTAAGTTATAAAGTCATCAATATAAACATGATAAGAGTAATTTTAACTTAATTTCAATTCATTAAGTTAAACATCCATGTTATTGGTGTGGTTTTTACAAGAAAATTTTTGAATGTCCTCTGAATGATTGACACTGAATATCTAATCATATTGAGTTTATTTATATTTTTTAAACATAATAATTTCATTGATTTATCCTTAACCTAAGGATACATTCTTTATAATGGAATTCATCTCAACGTACATTCCATTGAGAATTATTTGTTATTATGCACCAATTAACTTTTATTTGGAGTATATACAGTACTTTGACATAGTATTTCATGAATCCATTTATTCTCATGATATTAAAAAGAATTTATTACCTCAATTATTTGTATTCAAGCATATCTCATTGGGATAGGAAAGCTAACTAAAATATCATTTAAAATTTATTAAAAATTTATTCTTCTAAATCATTCTCATTAATGTCCATGTTTTAAAAATGGTTTTAATGTTTTATTCATATGGAAATTAATGTTTTGAAATTAAAATTCATTATAAATGATTGAAAGTGGTATAGGAATCTTTGATTCCAGAATCTATTTTAAAAAGCTTCTTGATAAATAATGAGACTTCTAAATGTTTTCATGAAAATGTGATATTTCCCTCAATGATTTATACTGATCATTTTCAACTATGTCTACATCCATCACAAGATATTATTCTCGATCAAGGTTAATTTATGATGATACAAATATTCTATAATTTATTGAAGATGTTATGATATGTTTGACTGTGGATGTGTTATTTTTATACCATTCATGGTTTATGGATAACGTTTTGACATTTCGTATGCTAGTTTTAATACGAATGATTATGTTTTTTAAAATCTTTTAATATGTGGAATGTATTGGACATAGAACGTGACGGGTGAAGCCCGCTAGAGCTCATAAATGCATAAGTTGGTCTCATGAGGCCACCTAGTGTCTTAGCAAAATGCCTTGCCAAAATCTCATTTGTAGTCTTGGAACATGGCCTTGATTATGTGGTTATGAGGTCTGGCATTATGCATTCCATCATTTTGAAATTGGATATTATTATTACATGTGAATATATGACTAGTAGAATATCCATGTGAATATGTAAATGGCATTATTTGATTTATCATTTCCTTATTATTCTGAAGTTTATGTTTAAAAGGATTCTGTTATAGTGTTATACATTTCATTAAATGTTTGTTCTTATTTACGGTAGTTTCTGCTATATTGCTATCCTTACAGAGAATCTGAGCTCATCCTATCTTATGATTTATTATTTTCAGGATGCAAAGAAATATATTATGATTAACCTGCAGGAATTGGATAAGGGATATAAGAGTTTTCAAAGGGGACCCAATGTTTTTTTAATGTCATTGTGTATTGTAAAACTTATTTATGTATCTAGTTCTTCCCAGGCTACTAAACTGATTGGTCTTTCGAGACATGATTCCTTGTATCATGCCAATGTTATGTAATAATGCACCGATTATGGGTAACTGGGGTTGGGGCATTACATTTGTTTCTACTTTTTTGAGTTTATAATGAACAGAATAATAGTTTTTTCTGTGATTATTTCATTTGGTAACATGTGAAAATAGTTTGAGCATGAAAGGGGATAATCGGGTATCTTGGAGGGCAGATATGTACTAGTACGCTAGTGATTTGAATCAGTTTTATCCTTGTTTAACTGAGAAAAATAGATAAAAACTAAACTAAAAAAATATATTGATGATGGTTTGGGACCACTAGGTTATGGGTATGTACCCTACAATATCCTCTTGCATGATAATAGATTTTTATATGGTTACTTCACACCAAAATAAGATATTCATGGGGCCTAAGACTAACTAGTGCCTATGGGTGTTCTCGAGATTTGTGACAATTTAATCTTTTGTCTTTATCATTTTCATATGGTGGTTTTGATTGTAAAATAAAGTATCAAACATTTTTTATTGATATTTTCTCACTCATGGAAAATATCCTTTGAAAAATGTTTATATTTTAAAGTTTTGTTCTTTATAATTTATTTCCACCACTTCATGCTTATCAAAACTGGCATGTTTTTTATCGTGTATTACTTAATTTGTGGAATCTCTTAGGGGTATCCATTGGCCATAATATCACAACCTACATACACCACATTGGTTTAAGTAGACATCATGTTTGACAAAGGTAATATCATGACCTTGGGTGATGGAAGTTCGGGTTATTAGTACTCTTCAATGGTGCGGTGTTGTGGAGAAAGCATGTGGGTGATGATCCCTTGTCATGTGGAGTCTATGGGGATATTTTTATACTATGTTTATGTGTTTTTGGACCTCCTATTATATTTTTAAACCTATATGTTCAGTTCTGTGTTTTTTTAGTGCTTCTTTGGATTGAATTTTAATATTTTGTTTATCGATTGTATTTTATGTTTTATGTATCCACACATCAGTAAATCAATCCCAAACAAACATTTATGATAACTGGGAAGTTATTCTTCCCCATGAGAATAGGGAACACCCTTTGGGCCTTGTCATTGGCCTAGTTTGGTGCTGGTCTTGATGGAGACCCCAGACACTTTGTGACATAAAATTTATCTATATTTGGGGTTTTTTATTTTTTATATTATAATTAATTCCCTCGATTAAGATACATTGTAAGATCAAATAAATTGAGAAACTCTGGGTAAGATGATTACCCATTATTTTGAAAAACTCCATTTCATCATTTATTAAGGACCATTGTATTTGTATTATAAGTATACCAATACAAATAAAACATGTAAAGGGTATCTACGAATAGAATTGTTCATATTTTTTATCAGATAGAATTTTCAGTGTGGTGTGAAGATTTAAAATGAGAGGTGTCATTTTATAATTGGGGAGAGGATACACAATTAATTTATTTAAATATTAAAATATCAAAAATTCATTCTGAAGAAATATTCAATGATATTGATAGATATTTTTGGGTGGGGTACTATGAGGTTCAAATATTCCCGTATATTAAGATTCAAACATGCTTAATTCAATATTTAAAATTTATCTCCTTGTATAGCTCCCCCAATAAACCCATATTCACCACACCAGTGATGATATAGTTTTTAATTTTATATTATTCGTTATAAACTAAAATTAAATGTTGGATCATTATAAAAATATTAAATTATAATAGAAAATATTCAATCTATTTTATTAAATTCTATCTATTATTATGGTAGAAATTATTCTTAAAATTAGATCATAGGACACGATGAAAGATATACTATGTGAAGAAAAATATTTCCATAAGTATATAATTTACTTATAAAAAAATCAAAACCCATATAATTAAAATGAAAATAATTTGATTATTTAAAATATCAATGAACTAATTTTATATACTAAAAAACTTTAAAAAGATATATAACAATGAATATTATTTAAATGAGAAGATTGTTTTTAATAAAAAAACAATATTTTTCACTCTTAATAAAAAATAGTAATCTCTTTTGAAATATCATAAATGTCATATAACAGCTGATTATGAAATGATAATTTCAGAAATTAAATTTATTTTTTGAAATAAATTTTCTAAAAGTTGAAAAAATACTTATATTAATTTCTCTCAAAATTACCCAAAAAAATTAGAAAACAATCATTTTTATAATAAATATGTCTTTTGTAAAAATGAGTACTTATTTATTATTTTATTTTTGTAATCCAATATCATTTTTGTTAATTTTAATATGTTATTATTCCTATTCATACAGATTATTAAATTCTTATTTTATAACGGTATACCTTATTGTGGTGTATTTAATATCGAGTTTGTGTATCAAAATCAATCGAAGAAACTATATTTATTAATATGGAAATAAATCATAAAATATAGTGGTGTTACATTCTACCTCACATTAAATGGATTTTAACATTAAAATTCCATCACTATGATAAAAAATGAGGATATCTATAATTATTCACATCCCCAGGTTCCCATGTACCTTCTTAAAAATTACTTTTTCTGTAGATAATTTTAACCAGGAGAGTAGCCTAGTTCCATGGTACTTTATAATTATGATCCATGATTTATACTAGACGTTCATCATGAGAATGCTAAATGCTCCTTTTGAATGAACTATAGGGTTTTCTTCCTGTTATGGATTAGGAATATAATTCTTTAGGAGAGATAAAAGGAACACATTGTGAACATGATAATGGTTTAGTAAAAGTGACATGCAATAAGATACCATCCCACCACAATCATTAATCTAAATATGGAAAATATTATAACGTCTCATAATTCTATTTATAAATAATCTCATAACATTATTCCATTGATAAATTCAACTGTATACATTTTAACTATGCTCAAATTCAAGATTTCATTAATGATTGTTAGTATACAATATTTGGTGACTCTAAGATGGCATAATGTGTTTCTTAATGTCTTCAACATTCTCTCCCATTTAAGTGGATATATTAGGTACCAAAAAAATTATTACCCTTTCATCATAAAAGTATGTTATATTCATACTCTTCATTACATAGAGTCTAATTGAAGGAGCAATATGAAAGCTTATGTGAATGATATTGGTGTCAGAAAACTATATTAAAGGAATTTTTTTATCCCAAACACTATTTGAATCCAAATACCAACACAGAAATACATCCTCTTTGGTTTTAATTGTTCCATTAGACTGGTTATCATTTTGATAATGATAAAAAGTAATAAAATTCAACTTTGAATCAGGAGCCTATTGAATAAATGTCTAGAACATCATGGTAATCCTCAGATCTTGATCACATTAAATAGAATAATTCACTCCATTAATCATTACCATTTCCATGATGTATATTCTTGAATTAATATAAAGAGATGTAGTATCCCAAGTATAAATTAATTGTGTTGAATCTGTTATAATATTTATTAAATCCCAAATAACATTATCATAATTAGAAATTTTGGGGTGTTTAAAGACAAAATACATGGTTATGTTTTCATATATACATTCTGGTATAGTTAATGGTTGTATAATCCACATTTTCTTCTGTCTATGAGTATTTCTCTACTGATATTCCATGTACTGAGATACATACTCTCAAATAACTATATTCATGTTTTCCCAATAAAAATATTCTTTCAAATCATTGTACTTCTTCAGACCTCTTGGATGAGCAGAGAACAATAAACTATGAGAATTTTCAAATAGATCTTTTATAAATTTTGGTATTGAAATGACACAAAAATTATTCATGTCCATCATCATTCCACAAATATAAATGTTGAATTTGGGAATATTTCCCTACTTCATTTACAGTTCTACATCATCTATTGGTGACACTTTTATCTTTATAACGAAATATATTTGAACACACAATTGAGTAGGAAAATATTTTCAATCTCCCAACAATATTTCTAGACCCATACTTTGAAAATCAATAAATATTAAACCTTTTGTGTTCCTCATCAAACAAAATAAACCATGATCTTTTTTATTATGAATATTGTCCACCTTGTTGACATTCCTATGGTGGAAATTTATTTGAACGTATTATTAATTAATCAATAACAACTATCTTATATGGTAAATATCTAGCTCTTTCTATGTTAATATATATTTAAATGATTTATGAATAGAATCTATGTCATAATGTTCTCTAATAAGACAATGCATAGATATTGTAAAAAAATTTCCTCCACTAACTAAAATCATGAGTGGGGTAATCTATTTCACTAACATATAGTTGTGATATGGAATAAAATATAACCATATGATTTTATGTGGGGACACATCATTTCCCATTATATGACATATCAATATATTTGTAAACCCATCACCAATAATTTTTTTTGTGTTTGGTAAGGATTACTGGAAAACCTTTTCGTAATGTTATTGATATTTTGTCCCATTAATCTTTTCAATGGACGTTGGATCCATTAAAAATTATACTGGTAAGCCGATTCGAGATATGTGATAAATACTACAGAAATAATATGTAATATGTATAAAAAACAATAAAAAAATTAATATCATTGAAAATGGTAGTTATATGAAAACATTCAATAATTCAATCTATAGTGGATTAGAAAATATACCCTCACTTGAGATTATATGACCCAAAAATGAGACTCTTATAGGTAAAAACCACACTTGGTAAATTTTTCATGCAACATATCTTTCTTTAGGGTCCTCTATATAATCCTCAATTGATATCAATATGCTAACTTAATCTTGAATCATATAAGTATTTATAATATAAATATAAATGAAAAATAATCAATGAAATTACTAAATACTATATTCATTAAATAAATGAAGATGGTGTAGAATTTATAAGACAAAATTAAATCACTAACAATACATAATATCCATAACATGTATATAATATTTTATAGGTTATATCTGCCTAATTTAAACCCAATAGATGATATTTGAAAAGAAGGTAAATCATAGAAATGTATTGATATCCAGGTAGTTCATTAAATATTTCATCAATACTTGTAAGTAGAATTTTTTTCTTGATTGTCACATTCTTTAGTTCCTTATAATTAATGGAGAGTCATGTTGACCTATCTTTCTTCTTTAAAAAGTAAAATTTTCAACCCATCGTGATGGATTTTTATTAATGAATAACTTATCAACATTATTGTAGATTATATTAATTAATCTTTTAAACTCAATAGGGGGTATTCTTTATAGAGTTTTTAAAATTGCGGTAGCACAATGTATTATTTCTATAATATACATGAATCCACAATTTAGAGGAAGAAAAGGAAAATATTCAAAAAATACATCAATAAACCCTCATAATGTATGGATATAATTTATTCCAATTTTTCCCTTACCATCTAATATAAAACCCCATTTTAATATAAATAATAAATCATATAATGTTAATATATTCCATCATAAGGTCATATTTTTCATTGTACTGACAGAATGTCCAAAGTTGGTTTTTAATATCAAATGTGACTTCCATTTTTGGAAAACTGATGTCACATTTATATAAATAAATCTATTCCCTACATATAACAACATAAAATTCAATTAGTAGGATAATAACATAATTTTTATAGGAAAATTATTACAAAAGTCAATCTGAGAAGAATAATTTTATTGACATACAATTATCATACCAAAAAAAGTTTTCATTTCAAATTTAACATCGAATCATTAGAAAGGAAATTTCATACTCTTATAAAATTATTCAGACATAAAATAGTGGGTAAATCTAGATTCAAATAAGACATTATAGATTCTTGAGTGAATGGTTTTTTACTTTTACGCTCTTCATTATCATAACCCATATCATCAATACTGATCACTTACAATATCCCAATTCCACATTTTGTATGTGGTTAATAACGGCAATCATCATTACAAATGTTTGGATTTGAGAAATGATTGAAATAATTTTTACACAACATTCATATAAAAATTATAGTTTTGGGGGTGAATTATGTTGATCTTTAAATATATTGGTATAATTAACAAACATCATCAAATTAGATTATAATTATATATCCAAATGAACTCCATTTACATAACAAAATGATTTACCAGTTACCTTAAGATAATTAACACCATGTTTCCTTCCACTCATTCAGCATAATGGAATTACTATATTTTTTTCTCTGTGGATTTTAGAATTTTGTTTAAATTCCATCATTCTATTCTAATCAATACTATGTTATTGATGGGTAGCTATAATATATATTTCCAACTTGATATCACTTATATTTAAATCATCATATGTACTAAATTCCCATATGTATAATTCAATTTTGGTATTTTGTTTTGAGAGATTTGAGAATCGATCAACCATAAATTTTTATTTGAAGATAACACAAGAAGATTACCTCAAAAGCCTTATATGTTGAGTCAATAAGGTTTTCCTTATGACTTTTCCATTCCTTCTTGTTTTGAAAATCACAAACACCTTATCTTTAAGAAAATTTCTTTTATAAGAAAAATTTCTTTTATAAAGAAAATTGCTTTTATATGGAAAATTGCTTTTATAAGAAAAATTTCTTTTATAAGGAAAATTGATTTTATAAGGAAAATCACTTTTGTAATAATTTTTTTTTCTTATCATATTTTCATTCATATTTTTTCCTAAGTATAAAATTCGGATTCATTTCTGTTTTCTCGGATTTGTTTGAAACATTGATATAAAGTATTCTTTTTTAGGATCCGAATTCTGTATAAGAACTGTAAGGAAGTTTCACTCCGAATTCCAGATGAGAACTGTAATAAAGTATCATTCCGAATTCCAGATACGAACTCTGACTAAGTCCTATTCCAGATTCAGGATAGGAATCCTTTTGAAGTTCGACATTGAATTCTCATTACGAATTCTGATGATGAATTCTCATTCCGAATCCTGTATATGAATTCTCATTACGAATTCTTATGATGAAATATCATTACGAATTCTGATGATGAATTCCCATTAAGAATTCTGATGAGGAATTCTCACTACGAATTCTAATGAAGAATTCTCATTCTGAATTCTCATTCTGAATTCATCTATTAAACAGAATCATATCATATCTGTTTTGTACACTCTGATTTATTCAGACTCCGAATTTTTCACTCCGAATCTTTTTAGTTAAGATTTAAAACGGTGTCGTATATTCTGTTACACTTGTTTTGTTATAAAATGATGTCATGTATTCTGTTATCAACTAACCGTTGGTTAAGTTACACGTGTACATGTACCTCCTATTTTTAAGGAAAATATGACCGTTGGGAAGGAGGCCGACCTTACCTATAAATAGGAGCTCATTTGAAAGAGCTCGGTGCTGAAAGGCTGACTGATCTTCGACTCATGTGATTAGATGATTGAAGTGATTTCTATAGAGAGAGGCTCTTATTAACTCTCAATGCTTCATGTAACTCTGAATGTTGGTGATTATATTCGAGGACTTCCGGGGATAAGAAGACAGAGGTGCCGACTACCTTGATGTTCAAGGGCTTCCTTGCTGAGGAAGACAGATGTTGCCAACTACCTTGAAGTTGATGGCTTGTGGGGATAGCAAGACAGAGACACTCCGATCATTGTATCGAGGGCTTACCCTGGTGTGGTTAAGACAGACTTGCTTGAAAGTATAAATCAAGGGACCTTTATCCAAGGTTGTTGGATACCCTTCTCTTTGGGTTAAAAGACTATTATCTTGTTACTTGTAGTTCTACTACTCGTTTATTTCCACTAAATTTTGTATTATAAGGAAAGTATAACTTTCATATACTTCCTTACTTGTACTCTATTTCATTTAGATTCTATACGCTTTAAGGTAGAATCTCATATTGTAACTTTTGTTAAGTTTCAATTTCCGGAACCATATTTCCGGAACCTACTTTCAGAATCTCTTTCCAAGTTTTCATTCGGTGTTAGATGTGTTGTGAATTTTCTTAGTTTAACATTGTTAAACATAGCCCTTTCCTTTGCTTAAGGAAAACATAGTTATTTTTAACTAACTTTAAAGGTTCCAAAGGAATTTGTAATGTATACAATTCACCCCTCTCTTGTATATTGAGCATCTACATCACTATTTCGATCCTACAATTGGTATCAGAGGAGGTCTCTGAAATACTTATACTTACGAATAAGTTTTTCTTTCTCACTTTTCCATTTCGAACTTTTCCATTCTGAACTTCTCATTCCGAACTTTTTTATTACGAATCTTTTCTACTAACAAGTTTGTGTGCCGAAGGTTATTATAAGTACGGCAGGAATTAATGTTGGTTCAATTGATAATCTAAATCCTACAAGACCACCAATCATTGATGGTAATGATTATGAGTTCTGGAGAGATCGAATGAAGACTTTTTTTATCAATACTGGAGTGGACAATTTTGTTATGCTTACTGGTGATTATAAAATTCTTGAAAAGGAAGTTAGAACTTCTACTAACCAGGAAAGGCAAGAATATCAACTCAACTATAAGGTACACAATACTTTACTTTGTTCAATTACCAGAAATATATATAGCCAAATTTCCCCTTGTGAAGGAGCTAACTGTATCTGGAAGATGTTAGAGGTTACACACTTTGGAACATCAAAGGTGATTGAGACTAGGAGAGCTATGCTTAGAGCTGAATATCATGGCTTAAACATTCCTTATGGGGAACCAATCTGTAAAGCTCAGTAGAGATGTATGACTATCGTCAAAATCCTACAGTCTATTGGAGAGAAAGGTTTAGATGATGAAGCTCGTGTGGATAAGATAATTGATATCATGCCTAATGAGTGGGAGTCAAAAAGAACTGCTATAGATGAGAACATGAAAGTCACTCAGATTTCTCTTGATGATCTTTTTGGAACTCTTCTCCAACATGAAACCAGAATGAAGAGAGATGCTGACAACATCAAAAAGAAAAATGGAAATGGTACTATTGCAAGAGAGCTGGACATATAAGACCAGCTGGCCAGAGAAATTTCTAATCCATGTATAAGAAAAAGGAACAGAAAGATAAGAAAGATGGAGAAGTTATTTGTTATGATTGCAAGAGAGCTGGACATATAAGACCAGATTGCCCTATGCTCAAAAAGGAAGAAAGGAAAGAAATACATTCAGACAAGAATAGAAAGAAGTATTATGAAGAAAAAGCTAAGAATGTTCTGAAAGCTAATGACACCTCGAGTGCCAGTGGTGGTGACTCTTCAGATGAATCATCTGATTATGAATCTTCAGGACAGAAGAATCTTGGTCTTATAGCCAGATTACCTATTGATAATCATTGTCTTATGGATAAGGTATGAAATGCTGAATCATTGACCAATGTTTCTTTGAATTCTAATGATAGTATGTATTATGACTCTTCTGATGAAGAATATTCTTCTGATGAAGAAAATACTTTTCCTACATATGAAGAAGTCTCTAGGTTTGCTGAACTTCTTGAGATTGAGAATTCTAAACTCAATAAAAACTTGATAAGGAAAACACTAGGAATTCTATTCTTATAAAATCGATATCAGATCTTTCTAAAGATCTTGATAAGAAAAATACTGATTTTGAAATATTTCAAAAAATCGTGAGGAAGTAAGTTCTGAGAATAATAATCTTTCTAAAGAATTAGAAAAAGTATTTTCTAATAAAAATGTTTTCGAGCCTAGCTCTAGTCCTAAAACTAATGATTTTGAGGATAAAATCTTGGTTGTAAAACTCAAGTCGGAAATTTTTTTCTTTAAAGAAGTGTTTATCAAACATTACCTATGGGAAAGAAAATTTGGATAAAATGTATTCCCAAATACAACTTTTAAGAAATAAATCCGGATTTGGTTATACCCATGCAAAACAAATTTTCAGTAACAATTATTTTGTTCCTCAAAGTGCCCCATTTTGTACCAAGTGTCAATGTGGTGGTCACTTGTCAAAGAATTGTTCCTTAAACAAAACCCAATCTCTAGGATTTCATAAAGCTTATTTCTCTAAGAAGATGTGGGTACCTAAAATTTTATTATCTGAAAATCTCAGAACCAAACAAGTTTGGATTCCGAAAGTCTAATTTTCTTCTTGATTTCAGGAAAATAAAGAGAGTACCAGCAACAATACATGGTACATGGATAGTGGATGTTCCCCGCACATGACTGGTAACAAAATCTATTTTGAAAAGATTATCAAAACGAAAGGAGGAAAGGTAAATTTCGGAGATAATGTTAAGGGTGAGATTGTTGGTATTGGTAATATTGTTTTTCGTGGTAAAACATTGATTTCAAAAGTTCTTTTTGTTAAGGGTCTTAAGCATAACCTCATTAGCGTAATCCAGTTATGTGATGAAGGTTACCTTGTGAATTTTAGGAATGATAAGTGCTTAGTTCACAATTCCAAGGAAGAATTTATTCTCTCACCCAATAGGCAAGAGAATGTTTACACCTTAAATTTAGAAGACCTCAGGAGCCAAGATTTACCTTTCCTTAGTGCAATGGAAGATCATTCCTGGTTATGGCAAAGAAGACTAGGTCATTGTAACCTTAGGAACCTATGTAAACTCTCTAAGAAGAAACTAGTTAAGGATCTACCGGAGCTTAGATTTGATTCTTCTAAAGTTTGTGATCCTTTTCAATATGGAAAGCAACATAAATTTAGTTTTAAATCAATCAGTGAAGTCTCAACAACTGATGCATTACAGTTAGTGCACATGGATCTTTTTGGTCCAACACAAACTGGAAGTATTGGAGGCAAATACTATGTGTTTTTTCTAGATGATGAATACACTAGATTTACTTGGGTTTATTTTCTAGCAATGAAATCTGAAGCTTTTTCTTATTTAAAAAGTTTTAGAGCTCAAGTTAAAAATGAGAAAACCCTTCAATTGAAAACTATTCATAGTGATCATGGAGGAGAATTTCAAAATTCTGATTTTGAAACTTTTTGTAGTAAAAAAGGTATTACTCACATTTTTTCAGCACCTAGAACTCTTCAACAAAATGGTGTAGTTAAAATAAGAAATAGAATTCTTCAAGAGATAAATAGAACAATGTTGAGTGAATATTCTATAGCTAGACATTTCTGGGCTGAAGCTGTAAGTACTGCTTGTTATACTATAAATCGAGTTTTGATTAGAGCTTTTCTTAATAAAACTCCTTATGAGTTATGGAATGGTAGAAAAACAAGACTATCCTACATCAAGGTTTTTGGTTGCAAAGTATTCATTTTGAATACTAAATATAACTTACATATATTCGCACCAAAATCTGATGAAGGAATTTTCTTAGTTTATTCCACAACATCTAAGGCATATAGAGTTTTTAATAAAAACACTTGTACTGTTGAAGAAACAGTACATGTAAAATTTGATGAGTCAGATCCTTTTGTTATTAAAACACCTCAGCCTACATCCTCGGATGTGTTTTCAAAAACTGATTATCAACCTTTGATAGAATAACTTTCCGATAAGGATAATGTTCAAGAAGATATTCCTGAAACATTTACCCCAGAAGACTTTCTACCCTATGTTGATGAACGGACTTTTCAAAATCCAAATCAGGCATTTCTTAAGAATCATCCCAGTGATGGTATCATTGGTGATGTAAATCAACCTGTAAGGACTAGAAGTTCCTTAAGAAATGAAGTAGAACATCTAGCATTTCATTCCCAAATAGAACCTAAAAGCACTGATGAAGCTTTAGGTGGTGATGATTGGATTAAAGCCATGAAAGATGAACTAAATGAATTCGAAAGGAATAAAGTCTGGACCTTGGTTGAAAGACCTAAGGAAACTTCTGTAATTGGAGTCAAATGGGTTTTTAGAAATAAATGTGATGAAAATCGAGTCATAGTATGAAATAAATCTAGACATGTTGCTAAAGGCTATAATCAGCAAGAGGGAATAGACTATGAAGAAACCTACGCTCCAGTAGATAGAATTGAATCTATCTGTATTCTACTTGCCTTTGCAGCATTCTTTAATTTCAAACTTTTCCAAATGGATGTTAAATGTGCTTTTCTTAATGGTTATGTTCAAGAGGAAGTTTTTTTGAACAACCTCCTAGCTTTGAAGATACAAAACATCCTGATTATGTTTTTAGACTTACCAAAGCTCTGTATGGCCTTAAAAAAGCCCCACGATCATGGTATGATAGACTCACTGGATTTTGGCTTCAAAATAACTATGTTAAGGGAAATGCAGATCCAACCCTTTTTATAATGAAAGATAAGAAAAATGTTTTGATTGTTCAAATTTATGTTGATGACATCATATTTGGTTCAACTCAGCAATCTTTGACCGATTCTTTTGCAAGTCTAATGAAATCTGAGTTTGAAATGAGTATGATGGATGAGTTAACATTTTTCCTTGGTTTTCTAATTTCTCAAAAACCAGAAGGAACCTACATATCTCAACATAAGTATATTAAACATCTTCTTAAAAAGTATGTTTATGACAACACTAAAAGTATTAGTACTCCCATTGGTACCTCAAACTCTCTAGACCTTGATGAAGCTGGGAAACCAGTAGATCAAACATCTTTTAGAGGTATGATAGGAAGTCTACTATACTTAACAGCTAGTCAACCAGACTTAATGTTTTCAGTATGCTTATGTGCAAGATATCAATCCAATCCTAAGGAATCTCACTTAAAGGCAGTAAAAAGAATTTTTCGCTACCTTAAGTGAACCATGGATCTAGGATTATTTTATACTTCTGGAAATGATTTTATCCTAAAAAGATTTTCTGATGATGACTTTGGTGGATGTAGAATGGATAGAAAAAGTACATCTGGAACTTGTCCTTTCTTAAGAGATTCATTTGTTTCTTGGTCCTACAAGAAGCAACATTCTATAGCACTCTCCACTGGTGAAGCTGAATATGTAGAAGCTGGAAGTTGTTGTGCTCAAGTGTTGTGGATACAACACACACTCACAGACTATGGCTTGAGTTTTACTAAAACTCAAATTTTGTGTGATAACACTAGTTCCATTGCTCTTAGTAAGAACCCTGCACATCACTCCCTTGCAAAACACATAGATATTAGGCATCACTTTCTTAAGGATCACACACTTAAAGGAGATATTATTCTTTAGTTTATCAGAACACAAGATCAACTTGCTGATATTTTCACAAAATAATTGCCTTCTGATAGATTTGAATACATTAGAAAGAAGTTAGGAATGATAACTATAAGGTAATCATTCTTCATTAACATTATATTGAAAAAGTATCCTGACAGCAATAAACTCCTTTTCATAGGGGGAGTACATTTGATTGTTAGTTTAACAATGTTTTTCAGAAACTGTTTTCAAACTTTTCGGAATTAAAATTTCGGAATGGAATTTCCGGAAAAAAAATTTCTAGAATGGATATGTTCACATAGAAGGATTATGGAATCAAAGTCTTCATATTGAAAACTTTGGGAATGGAAAATTTTCGTACTGATATTTTCATAACGGGATTTTCGTACCGAATCTTCCATAATAAGTTTTTTGTTTTCAAAATTTTGTAATGAAATTTTCGTACTGAGTTTTCCGTACTGAGTATGTTTTTCGTAGTGAGTTTCCTGAATTTTGTCTTTTCGTAATAAAGTTGTTTTTCGAAGTTTTCGTATGAATATTACCCATTACGAATAATCCTCCTAAGCCAATCCGAAAGGTATGATTTCCTTACCCAAGTTTTCGTAGTCATATTTTACTTGCTAGCATTTTCTTATATTTTATTTTCAGATTATATTTTTCATAATTCTTTGTTTTAATAAAAACCTCAAAAGATCGGATTCAAGAGAATTGGTTTTCGACCGTCAGATCTGATCTCAGCTTATCACAACCGTTCGATCAACCGTGGAAGTTGAACCGTCATCTCATTGCCTATATAAAGGTGACCCAAATAGTTTTCCCACATCAGTTTTCAAGCTCTCGCATCCCGAAGATCTTCCTATCTATTTTAAGGCCGTTCTGAACATCAGTTTTCTCAGTTCCGAACTTCTCCGAGGTCTTCAGATCCGAATGTCTATGGAAGTAGCTTCGCAAGACATGTCTTCCTCCAAGACGATTTTGAAGTGGTTAGTATATAGAGAGAGGCTGGTTCATCCAGATTTCATCAACAAGTATGATTCTATTATTTCTAAGAATATCAAGCTTAATGGTTGGGAAGATGTTGCGGTATCAAAACTCGGGAACCAAGATGAAGTGTTTTCAGACTTACTTGTTGAATTCTATGAGACAGTTTCTTTTTCTTCAGGAAGATGGAAGAGGACAAATTGTCTTTTAAGTCTTATGGTAAGACTTATAAGCATTCATATGTCAAGGCAGCCAGGTTGGTAGGGCTGAATAATGAAGGTGAAGCTGATTTTATTTCTCATGTGTTGCCGGATTCTAAGGGTAGCTTTGACAAGGAAAAATCCTTAGAAACTCTCAGACTGGAAGATGACAAGCCTCTGAAGATTTCTAGTTTATCTACAAATTTCAGGATTCTAGAGTTATGGGTACAGGGTCTTATCATACCAAGAAAAGGTGACAAAGATAGCTTGAAGAAGAGTGATATCTACATCCTAGATTTTCTGATAAATCGGAGAAAGTTTAATTTGATGAAGCAAATTCTCATTACTCTTGAGAATTTGAAGAAAGGAAATATGAGTGCTCAGATTATAATGTATCCAGCAATCCTCTCCAAGTTGATAGTTTGGTGCCTTGAGTCTTTCAAGGAGGCTTGCAAATCTAAGCCAAGAGTTTGCAAGATTATGCTGGTGAGTGATGGTACACTCAAAAGAATGGATGTAGCCTTTGACAAGGAGTCTGGACAGTTTATTGATCTACCTGCTCAAAAAGAATCAGTTCCGAAAGCTGCTGATCCGGAATCTTCTAAACCGGTAAGGAAGAGAAATCTGAAAGAAGTGGAAGTAGAAGCCAAGGATCCCAAGTCTAACGAAGTTCATTCTTCACCTCCAAAACCAATGAAGAAGAAATCTTACCGAGATGAGTTTGTTGCTAAAAGGAGGGAGATGAAAGAAAAGAGAGTACAAGGGGAGCCTTAGTTTGGCTTGGACCCTGCGGAGGCTAAGGCCTTGAAGGAAAGAACTGCAGATGAGCTCAAAAAACAAGAAAAAGAAAAGAATCTCAAGAAGAAGATGTCTGAGGCTGAGGTAGCTCAAGCTTTGTTAAAATTCAATGAGATGATTTCTGCGAACATTCATGTTCCAAGATCCTTTTCATTGGAATCTCTACCTGGGACCCCAGGAAGAGAGTTTGTTGCTCCGGAAGAGGCAGTGGCTAAGTCAGTTCAACAAGGTGAGAAAGTTGAGCAAATGGAAGAAGAAGAAGATGTTGCTGAAGGAAGTGGTAAAACCAGAGATGTGTTGAAGCAAGTAGATGATTATAAAGGGACACCTTCGGAACACTTATCGCTCTGAACTTCAGAAGCTGAATCTTCAAAGCTAGTTACTCCAGCAATGGAAGAAGAGAAAGGAGAAGAAGAAGTAGCTTATCATGGATAAGAAGAACAACTTTTCCATGATATTTATCAGATGGAAAACGTAGAGGTTGGTGTTCAGTAAGTTGCTGATGAGGAAGATAATGTTGTCCAAGTCTCTGATAGTGAAAAGAAAACTCCGGAACATGATTCTATTCCGAAAAAAGACAAGGGAAAGAAAATTCTTGCTGATACTCCGAGCTCAGAAGTGATAAAGAGAAAGGAAGTTGGTAGTTCTTCAAAGAGAAGGCTTGACCTTATTGAAGAATAAAATTCTCCAAGCAGAGTCTCAGATTCGGAGTCATCTTTGGTGGGGCATGAAATTGTTGTTCAGTCATTAAAGAAGTTGGTGGGAACCATTCCATCCTTCTCAAGTATTGACTCAAGATGTCAGATGCTCCAACATGTTTTAAATCAGAAATCAGACTCTGTATCTATGGTTATGGAAAAGTGTGTTGAAATAGAGGCTCAGTTCAAAACGTTCTTTGTTGGCTAGGAAGCCCATAGAAAATCTTGAAAGAGGATGACAAACTAGTCGAGGAAGACTGTAGAAGAGATGAGGCTATTTGATGAATTTCAAGACAATGTCAAGGATGCCTTTGAGACTGAGGACAGGAAGATAAATGAGCTAACTTCTTCCTTTGAAGAGAATATGACAGATGAAAAGAACTTTCGGATTCAAGAAGTCAGAGATCTGAATGGGAAGCTAAATTCTATCTCTCAAAACTGGAAGTTTGAAAGGGATCATCGGATTGAGTTTGAAGAGAAATTGAAGGCTCAGGAAGAAAAGATCAAAGCTCAGGAAGAAAAGCTTCAAGCCCAGGAAGAAAATATTGAAGCTCAATCTGCAAGAATAGTGGTCTTAGAGAAGCAAGCTGAAGAAGATCATAAAGACTTAAAGAAGGTCAAGTCAATTCTTAAGAGTCTCATGGCGAAGGAAAAAGATCCAAAATAGACAGATCCGATCTTTTGTTTTATTTTCTTTTGTTTCTGACATTTCAAACATAATGAAATTTGTGCTTGTCGTTTCTTTTGTTGTTGTAACAAATGTTTCAGGTACTTTGTTATTTTTTCCATTCCCTCAAATTATTTTTGAAAATCACAAAGGGGGAGAGGGAAAAGATACTTAAGAAAAAGAACTCTAATAAGAGTTTATCTAAGGGGGGGTTTCTCATTAAAGAAGTATTTCTTATTCGTAATTAAATGTCACTCCGGAAATCTAGAATACGATACTTAGAGTTTCAAAGCCTAAGGGGGAGTTAGTCGTATTCATCAATATCCTTAAAGAAAATGGAGATAAGCCTTAATGTTTTTCTTTCTTCTTAGAATTTCTTTTTCAAGGATGTTTGTGCTTTCCAAAAAGGGGGATATTTTTGAGTCAATAAGGTTTTCCTTATGACTTTTCCATTCCTTCTTGTTTTGAAAATCACAAACACCTTATCTTTAAGAATATCGCTTTTATAAGAAAAATTTCTTTTATAAGGAAAATTATTTTTATAAGGAAAATTGCTTTTATAAGAAAAATTGCTTTTATAAGAAAAATTGCTCTTATAAGGAAAATCACTTTTGTAAGAAATTTTTTATCTTATCATATTTTAATTCATATTTTTTCCTAAGTATAAAATTCAGATTGATTTCTGTTTTCTCGGATTTGTTTGAAACTTTGATATAAAGTATTCTGTTTTAGGATCTGAATTCTGGATAAGAACTGTAAGGAAGTTTCACTCCGAATTCCAGATGAGAACAGTAATAAAGTATGCTTCCAAATTCCGAATACAAACTCTGACTAAGTCCTATTCTAGATTCAGGATACGAATCCTTTTGAAGTTCGACATTGAATTCTCATTACGAATTCTGATGATGAATTCTCATTCCGAATTCTGGATACGAATTCTCATTACGAATTCTTAAGATGAAATCTCATTCTGAATTCTGATGATGAATTCCCATTACGAATTCTTATGAGGAATTCTCACTACGAGTTCTGATGACGAATTCTCATTTTGAATTCATCTATTAAACAGAATCTTATCATCTCTGTTTTGTACACTATGATTTATTCAGACTCTGAATTTTTCACTCCGAATCTTTTTAGTTAAGATTTAAAATGGTGTCGTATATTCTGTTACACTTGTTTTGTTATAAAACGATGTCATGTATCCTATTATGAACTAACTATTGGTTAAGTTACACGTGTATAGGTCCCTCCGATTTTTAAGGAAAATATGACAGTTGGGAAGGAGGCCGACCTTACCTATAAATAGGAGCTCATTTGAAAGAGCTCGGTGCTGAAAGGATGGCTGATCTTCGACTCATGTGATTACATGCTTAAAGTGATTTCTAGAGAGAGAGGCTCTTATTAACTCTCAAATATTCGTGCGACTCCGAATGTTGGTGATTACATTCGAGGACTTCCGGGGATAGAAAGACAGAGGGGTCGACTACCTTGAAGTTCGAGGGCTTCCTTGCTAAGGAAGACAGAGGTTTCCAACTACCTTGAAGTTGAGGTCTTGAGGGGATAGCAAGACAGAGACACTCCGATCATCGTATCGAGGGCTTACCCTGGTGTGGGTAAGACAGACTTGCTTGAAAGTATAAATCGAGGTACGTTTATCCAAGGTTGTTGGATACCCTTCTCTTTGGGTTAAAAGACTATTATCTTGTTACTTGTAGTTCTACTACTCATTTATTTCCGCTGTATTTTTTATTATAAGGAAAGTATAACATTCTTATACGTCCTTACTTGTACTCTGTTTCATTTAGATTCTATACTCTTTGAGGTAGAATCTCATATTGTAACTTTTGTTTAGTTTCAATTTCCGGAACCATATTTCCTGAACCTACTTTCGGAATCTCTTTCCAAGTTTGCATTCGGTGTTAGAGGTGTTGTGAATTTGCTTAGTTTAACTTTGTTAAACTTATCCCTTTCCTTTTCTTAAGGAAAACATAGTTATTTGTAACTAAAATTAAAGGTTCCAAAGGAATTTTTAAACTATACAATTCACCCCCCTCTTTTATATTGAGCATCTACATCACAATTTCGATCCTACATTATATAATTTTCTTTAGGGGTTAGAATAGATTCATCAATCCTATATTTTATCTTTGTTAAATCATTATTGATTTTTTATGAAAAATATATGGAACATAATTATTGAAATATAATAACTTAAACTCATTCCACGTTATGTATTAAATATCATCCTATTTCCTCATATTCTTGGTAAGATTCCACCAATGATTTGGGTGACTATGAAAATTATTAATTAATAAGAAGAAAAATAATTATCCAAAAACTATAGAATATAAAATATAATTTATATTCACTTATCCATTAACAAAAAAAATCCGGATTAGTTAACCCCTTAGATATGGTGGATGATTCCTAATAAAGTACTAAAAATATTGTTGTACCCCGTATTCTATTTTGGAAGCTAAACACAATTCATAGGTTGAGAATGTTTTATAAGTATAGAAAGAGGATATTTCACTACATCTACGTTAAAATTTGGTTTTATAGGAGGATAATCATTTCATGTTCCAAGATACACAGCATTAAAATTGTTCAATCGGGTTCAATCCATTAACTAAAACAGAAAAAAAATGTGAGAAATAATAATCATATTGGGAAATAACACAATCATTATAAATAATTCATTGTATGTATAAATCATGAATCATACTTTTAAATTTTTTACACCATTGTTTTAACCATGGTCATTCATTATCATATTCTTATTAAATCCTTCACAATTTTCAATAAATAAAACGTTTGTAATAAAAAAGAATCCCATGAAATGTAAAAACATGTGTATAGTAAGGGGAAACTAAACATTCAATATAATAATGGTTGAGAAATACGCATGAAACACTTTTCAGGGTTATTACCCCTAAATGTATCTATTAACAAACCAAGTCAACTTGAAGTATCTTGACAAGGATGTATTTCCTAGAAAAATGCACTAATTTCATTACTATAGCCTAGGATTTTCAACGATATGTAATTTCATCCTACGGATTCTTGATAACTATATCTTATCCTTGATTATGTACAAAAGTTTAACTATATATGAGAAAATTATTTATAAAAAATCTAAATAATCTACTACTATTAAATTATATCTATCTCTCTTTTGTCATATATCATACATATATCATTTTTTGAAAGGATGCAGAATATAAATATAATAATTGATTTGATCATATTCTCAGTAATGGTAAACATAAGATATATCAATGATAAATAAATCATAACAAGAGAATAAGGGTATGAGAACATGAGATAATTTTTTTAAAACCATTCCAATTATATCATAGATAGTAATCTTGAATCATGGAATAAATATTGGAAGCACATAAGACATGGATTATAATGGGATCAAATAATATAATTGAAAAGAGTATAAAAATGGAACAATACATAAGTTTTTTATATACATAACCATAGAAAATAATTTTCCTATTCAAGGATCACTTTAATGATTGTCATAGTTTATTGGATAAATTCCACAATCCATTATATCATAAGCAAAGGATTACTCTCAAGAAAATCATACAAAATTGAGTCCCTTTCTAAACTAGGTTCACTCCCCATTACAATATATTTTATCTCAGTAGATTTAATTATTACCAAATTCATTGGAGTGGTATATAATTCTAGGCCCACCCATTACCAAATCATAATCCATTTATATGGGTTCCATAATAACTTACAATATTCATCATATATCATAACTCCTGGTAAATAAATTGAGATTATAAATATTTCAAAATTACATCATAGAATAACTCATGGAAAATAAAGAGGTTTCATAAAGATATGTCCATGATAATAATAATCCATGTAGGGGAAGAATATGGATGGTATCATTATAAAATATTAACATTATATAATAATAAAAATCAAAGGATTTTATGTAAGAATAAATTCATTATAATATGAAAAATTAAAAATTTTATGGGATATTTTTCCTTTGAAAAAAATAATAAAAATTAATGTACGGTTCAAATCATGGAGTGATCATGACTATTTTATTTATTTTATTCCATATATGTTAAAACGAAGATTCCAAAGAAATTTTCAGTGAAAGATAATTGTTCCTCATTTAAAAAAAGAAAAGATGATTACATTTAAAATATATTTTAATAATTAAAACATGTGTGAAAATTATTTTAAACAACAATTATGGAATAGAAATTATTTATTTAAAATATTTAGAAAATATATATCTAGGGGAAAATGTATTTTTAAATAATTAAACAAAATATATTTAGTTTTCCTTACAAAAATTATTTTAGTCTTTTTAGTAATTAAATTGATGCACATGAAAATAAATATTTTATTATGAAAAATAAAAAATATATAACAATATTCATGAAATTCACGATTGATAGGTTGTAAAAACACATTTTCAATAAATTAATCATAAATAGTGTTGAAAATGATGATATTTTAAAATAAATCGTTTACCACATCAGTAACATTAAAATAAAAACATCCAGAAAGATAGAACCATATATGGATGTGAATTACATATAATTATCATGAGAATAATAATAAATTTCATTCATGGATATTATATACACCAAATAAAAGAATCGAGTGGTGAATATGAAATGTTTCTCACCAAAGTATATGTGAGATGAAAATATCATACCTTGAGTTTGACTTGCTTCAAAAGGGAATAGACATGGTATATAGTACATATATATTAATTTTAACTCTATAAAATATTAATTTACTTAATTATAATGTCATAAATGAACCAATTATTACATTTTATCACCCATTTGTCAATAATTCGACATTAAAATCACCATTTATTCTTGTTACATTTTTCTTTTTTCCTGAGAATTTTGGTTTATTGGGCCATGTCAATGTACGTTGATCCTGGTTCCAAATTTTTTAGAACGTAAATAATTATATAAAAATATTATATATCATTTATATATATATATTGAGTAATTTATAAAGGATAAAGATAGAAAAATATTTTAAACTCTTCATGGAGATGGTAATTCGTACGTACACCGGATTGATGTTCTCATTTTTTAATGGATGAAACAAAAGAAACGTAAATCATATTTCACATTTGAATAATTATATTTATATACTTTATATAACATATATTTATTAAATTTATTCTTAATACCAACGATATAAATCAAAAATGATAAATGAATCACATCGCTTCTTAGAGGTGGAACTCCACATATACGTACGAGTGATGTTATCGATATCTATAAAAATACATTATGAATATTATTTTGTTAACTATACATTTTAACCATGAGATCAAAATATATAGCATGATTTTTAATTATATTTTCATATACTTACAACATGATTTTATTCCAAATATTTTCCCAAACTGTAAGCTCATCTTAATAGATGAGGACATATTTATTTTCAATAATTATTAAAAACAAAAAATGAATATATAAAAAATTTTAATCCAATGTAGTTTAAAATTATTATTCATGGATAATATAATTTTTACTTCATATTTCTCATGAAATCATATTTACATGATTCAAAATTTCACTAATTGAAATGTATATATTAAAAATTCTGGAGGGGCATCGTATATCTTGGAAGTTTGAATAAATATTATATCAATTCAATGTTATAAAATTGAATATTCTCACTAAACTAGATAAACTGATATTTGAAAATTAGTTCTAAAGAATGCACTAAACACATTAATCATAATCATAGAACATATTTTAGTTTCAATACAACCTATAAAAATGATATTGGAACCCATAAAATGAATGAAAATGAACCCATATAATTTTAATCCCTTAAATCATGTTTGGAAAGACTATAAAAATATTAGCCTTTCATACATGTGTTTTCAACAATGTAACCCAAGACTGAAAAAAATTATATGAAACAGAAAAAAAGTTATTGTTGACCTTAAAATGTTTTTTACAAAATTCAATAAAACCATTTAGTTTTATTTTAAAATGAAGGGGCCAAAAATATTTTATCAAACGCAATAAAACAATAATAAAATAATCTAAAATTCATCTCAACCATTTTTTGGATAATTGTATCATTTATTATAAAGTAATAAAAAAAATTATTCAAAAAAATCATTAAAAAAAAGTAAATATCACTTAACATACTACTACTTCATAAGGAATATGTTATCAAAAATCATTATAAATATGAAAAAAATAAGAATAAAAATCAAGGGTGACCATTCACCATATAATGACATTGTTCTTTTTTTGTGTCTCTCACTAACCCATACATTTTAAAATCCACATCTTTAAATAATGTTCCATTATAGGAAATGTTTCTATCTTAATATTCTAAAATCTATAATCTATTTCAACAATTCATAAAAATTACATATATTTGGTATTTTTGAATTAATATATAGTCTTGTAGTTTGGTTCATTTAAACCCCATGGTCATCCCATTAAAACACATGAAGAAACATATATGAAGAAAGTAATTTTCCAAGGCTACTACACTATAATAATTATAATTTTTCAAGATAATTTGGTAAACTAAAAGACCTTATATCAGGCCATAGGGGTCATAATGTACTTTGTGATAACCAGTCTCATTGGCTTATGTCACACATTGATCTGAACTCATATAGATACCATAACAACTAATTAAATCCTCAAAAATCCTAAACATAATCTCTATAATATCACCCATAAATCAACTTTTATACCAATATACATAAACAACCCCTCCAATAGTACTCCACCTAGGATGGATGTGAAGATAAAGAGTGACCCGCTATGTCCCTCCTCTAGAAGGTCCCAGGTTAATGACTATAATTATAAAAATGTAAAATGGGAGACATTTCAAAAAATAATAATCAAAATGATTGAGAGATAAGAAAAATATCTAGCAAATTACATGACAATATAATATAGAAGAAGAAAATCCATCCCATAATTCTTGTTAAGTCAATAAATACATAACATCCCAAATGAAACAAACCCATGTATACATCTAGATAGAAATACAACAACTCCAGGCTATCAGATAGTAATTTCCATCTCAACATACAAGTCCCTATTGATAACCTACCAAATAACTTGTATACAAAGGGTAAGATTAACATAAAAACTCAAAAGGATACTCTTCTAGAACACTTTTTTAAATGTGATAAGAGCATACTAAGGATTTTCTTAGTTATCAATAGAGAAAATAAGAACCTAAACATAATTACTATCTTTCCAAAAATCACTATGTCCCATCCACAAAATATCACATCCTATATTAAAATAATATAAAAGTTTATAATCATAGGATCCCCCAAACCAATTCCCCAATGGTTTTCCTCTCTCATACACCAATGATAAATGTTCTATGCTACCTTCACATGAAACTTGTTGTCGGTCGGGACACGTCTTTACAAACCCAAACTCTTAAACGGATAAAAATAACATGTTACTATCATGTAAAACTGTATATAACATCATTATATCATAAATATGTCACATTCAATTCACTCACTTTATACCCAGAGTTTTATAGTATTGAAAACATTAAGTAAATCAACCCTATTCCCTCTTTATACTATTCATGACCCCTAACACATATTCAAAATATCACCACCTCAAGGGGTACACTACATGACCCAACAACTCCATTCTTGATCTTAACAACCACAAGTTATCAAAAACTGTCTAATATTATGGTGAGAGAGAGTGTGTGGTTATTCATCAATCCTTAACTCCCATCATGGATGTTTAGTATACAATTTGAAATGAAAAAAATTCATTTGTATAAAATAATCATCTTGGGAGGGATGAATTTGGAAATAATAATAATTCCCCACATTCAACACAAGTAGCCCTCAATGAGCAATAAATATTAATCCTCTTTGGTTCTAAATTACATAATTTATTTATGTCTCAAGTGAAAGAATAATTTTTTTCCAACAATACCACATCAATAGATTTTATTTATTTTACCACAAATCATAATCTAGCCACAAACTATATTTCACATTATCAATACATTCCAAAATACGATTCCATGCATACCCAAAAATAAAAATATTAAATTTCATAGTTGTAAACACACCACAATAAAACTAATAAATATTTCATAGCATTTATATTATGTGGGACCACATCAACATCATCCAGTTCTTAGTTTTCCATGAATTCCATTATATTACCCACTATTACTGTTACTCATTTATATGAAATTTTTCAGAAAAAAATAGAATAAAGGACCAGATTTTTAATGAATTTTTTTTCATATAATAAAATAGTCTTATAAATATAGTATATCATAAACACCCATTATTTAAATTATATTTCTCAATTACCAAAATGATATTTCAACACAATTCCTACTCCATTTTCCAGATGGATATAGTTCTTAATAACGTATTTTTATATTATAAAATTTGATATATCGTTTAACATAACAAATTATTACAAACAACACATTAGGTAGAAATGAGATATATATAATACATGCACAACCTGTATCCCTATTTATTTTAAACATAAAATAAATTTTATCTTTATTAGGTATGTTCATTATAATTACCCACTGTAAAAAATCATAGTGACAATAAAATATTCATATTGTAATTAAGAAATTTCTTCAATAACATAATTAGAGAAATGATTAAAATGATAAAATAGGATAGGGAAGAGAAAAATATAGATTTTATAAAAATTTGATAGAATATATCAGTTCGAAAACAGAAGTTTTGATGATCTTGAATGTAGATGTTTTGGTAGTCTAAACTCCATAGGAAATGAGAAAACATAAATGAAAATAAAAATATCTTTATTTAAAAAATAAAATATTTAATATAGTAGGTAGATAATTCATAACACAGATAAAACTCCCACATTATATATTTTTAATTAGTTTTAATTTTAATACCCCTTGCCCATTTCATTTTAATCTCCTATAAAATAGGAATACAACGATTTAGATATATATTCCTCGGAAATGATTTAACCCAATGATTTAAAATTATTATTTACATTAATTTAATGTAAATTAATTATATATCTAAATATGATGTAATATTATTGAAAAATGGAATAAATAGGGTACCCTTACTTATAGAGGGATCCCTGCCAAAGCGTATATTTGAATTACCCTATGTGTCAATGTTTCGATCAACCTTGTGAAAATATTAAACTCCCCTTATTTTTATAAAAACTCATGTTATGGTAGAATAAATCAGCTACACACTAATTAGTAATCATTAACTATATATATACATACACATTATAAACATATTGTGTAATTTTTTTTAAAAACCAACATGAAATTGTTTTATTAAACCCTATTCTCAGAAGGTTTTATTTAAATGATTTATTTCAAAATTATTGAATTTTAATTTAGAGAAATTAAATAAATATTTTAAATGATAACAAAAAATTTATCTTTTCTTTTTTTTGGATTTTTTTGAAATGAATGATTTTTTAATAAATAGTGAAAATTTCTTATTTTTCAAATACAAACATTTCAGTCCATTAAATCATGTAATTTTAACGTCCTATTTTATATTGTATTTGGTTTAAATGTAATACATAAAGAACATTATTTATAATAATATAATTTATTTATTTTTAATTTCAAATTTTCATAATTTATGTTTCTTTTTATGTTTCTGCTTCAAAACTTAGTTTTCCAAAAATAGTTTATATGTGAATAATGTTTGTCTATTTTAATAACTAAATATAAACCCTAATAATGAATTATTTATATAAAATATATTTGTGTTTTTATAAATTTATCTAATTTGAAATTCATATAATGATTATTTTTAGTTATCAGGTTAATATAAGATCTTCTATTTCTTGAGAAATTCTTTTTTTCTGAAAAAACTGTTTTAGTAGCATTTTTTCAGTTCATTTGTAATTAAATTCTACAATTTGATTATTTTAAAATTTTAAAAAATACTATATTTTAATTAGAATATCCATATTAGGTAAATAAGCCTCTTTTATTTATAGTCATTTGGAATTATAAACATATTAAATTTTATTACGATGAAAAAGGTTAAATCAAATTACACTGGGTATATAAAATTTGACCATAAATAAAAAGTAACCCTAAAAAGGAATTAGTTTTATTTTATTTGTATATTTTAAAGTCATTAATAAATGGGTATAATATAATAGCTCTTTTTTCATGAAGTAGATGATTTTTACCATTATAATTATTTATTAAATGAAAATTAAAAGATTTCATTTTCATTATTATATTATATTAAAATATTTTACACTGGGAGGAAAGGTAGGAATTTCTCTCTCTAAATTCTTATTTGATAGATAAATTAAAATTTTAACATTGAAATTTATCTTTAATGTATAGTGATGAAAGGATTATCTTAAATGCTTATACAATGCTGAGCGAGTAATTATCCATTTAAAATATAAAATAAAATAAATTGTTTTAAAAATATTTAATGAGTTAAAAATTTCAATAAATAATTTTATTCCAAAATTATTACTGATACATATAAAAGAATGGATATTTTAAAAAGGAATATATTTAAATAAATTATATTTAATTTTTAATTTTTTAATCAAAAGGAAATGGAGAGTGGAAAAATTTACATTAACGATGTTTTAAAATAAATTATTTTTTTAAAATCACATAAAATTAATAAAAAAATTTATATTCATTCAAGTGTATTTTAATGGATGAGAATGCGACCATTGGTCATTTTATATACCATTTTTCATTTTTATAGTAATTTTCATTACAACTAATGACAAAAAACACATTAACATCAATATAATTGTTAAAATTGGTTAAAACAAAAAAATATGGGTGAAAATATCACCTAAGCATTTCCAATTTTTATTATATGAAATTATTTTGACTCCAAATCATATTATATATAAATATTTTCATTTTAAATCCATTTTAATATAAAAATAATTTTATATTAATTTCAATATTTATGAAATTCCAAAATTTTGTCTCCCCTACATTATAAAAGGGATCATCTTTTCATCACACTTCTAAAGCCTTCCAATTAAGCCTTGTCCTTCCCATATCCCTTCCATATGTACCTACCCACTTCTAAGAAGAAATTTTTTTATTAAAAAACAAACCTTGTAAGTATTTTTTATTAAACCTTACTATATTTTTTAAAGAAGATGATCATACGGAACATACATGACATGTAGAACTCGAGATAAGAGACATTAATTTAAGGATCATCTTATAATGTTTCCCTCCCAAATTTTTTGTTCCATTTGAATATTTTTTGAAAAATATCTTATTAATTTATTTATATTAAAAAATTATAAAATATATATTATTTCCATTTTTTTCATTTAATGATTTTCAAAATTATATCATATAAGTAATGTTTTTAATATATTTACTAAAGAAAAAATTATTATTCTATTTGAACATATAGAACTGTAACAATGTTTTCTACTATTGTAAGAATTATTTGATTTTTGGATTCCATTGAAATATTTCTTGTTTTAATAACATCAAAAAACACATTCTTTTCCATAAATGTATTTTAGTTTAGAAAGTCAATTTTCAAAATAAATGGTATTTCAATATTTGAAAATTTTTTATATATGTTTTCGAAATAGTTTTTTCATTTTTTACTAAAAATATGCAATCATGGAAATATTTTTTTGATGATAGAGTACATAATAATTATATTTGATGATGGGTGATTCCGATATAGTATATATGATAGGTTTTTATAATAGGACTTATATGAAGGATATGACCTGTATGGCTTATACAATGGGTGTGTACAGATTATTTTCCAATGCATTGGGTAATGATTCCGGTTTTCAAATTCAAGGAGGGAGTTATAAAGTGGGTTTTTCCTATATATTTAACTACATCCATATTTTTTAGATGATATTTATGAATATAAAGATCTTTGTTACAAAAGTAATCTTTGATTTTCTCACTATGGTTTAAAAAAATATAAAGAAAATTATTTGTTTCTTCCATATAGAAATGATTTATTTCGTATGCCCGTGAATACTTTTAAAAAAGGTATTAATTTTATTCATTTTAAAAAAGGATATCTTCTTTTTATATCCCTTTCTATGATATTTTTTCTCATCCCATGTCTTCAACATACTTTTCATATGGTTTATTGATGGGTTGGAAAAGAATATGTCAAATTAAAACTAATGAACATTTTTCATAAAAAAAGTGTTTCACTTATAAAAAATTTATATTGTTGGAAAAATGGATATTGAGTAAAAGTATCCACATGTAATATATTATTTTATTATGTATGAGTTATGATTAATTTATCTAAAACTATATATAATAATGATCCTCTATAATGTATGAAAATGAATTCTTTACTAAAAACTGATTATTTATGTAATGTTTAAGGATAATTCATTAAAATGTGAGACAAGGACTATCCCAAAACAACTCCATACATTTGGTAATATGATTACATGAAATGGGATAATGAGGCATTACACACATATAGCTTCTAAATCATGAATTAAGGATATAGAATTACCCACACATTATGACCATGACACAAGAATCATGAATTCCCACATCCAAGATCGTAACATGACAACTTCCATTAATATACAAAAATGGAACCATATCTATGATATCCACCACAATATGGGTTACAACATGTTGATATTTAGTTAGTTTTTGTGACTTAAACACTGAATACCATGCTGTAAGGACTTCAATCTTGATGTTTTACACATTCTTATCCACACACCCGCACAACTCCCCTATGTTTCCACACTTCTAATTATTGGGTGTTTTACCTTTTAAATTTTTCACAAGAAATAATAATATGAATATTTGAATTTTTCAAAGGTATATTTGACTGTTTTACTCCCCATTTTCACCTAGTATATCATAATAATTTTAAAATACTCAACCCTTTCTAAAGGCCTATAAAAATATTGAAAAATAAAATTTATGAACCCGAAAATCATAGAACTCAAAGAATAACCTAGGATGATATGAAAATTTATTTTCCTATTATAAAAAATTATTCTATATATAAGTAGTGAGAACCAACCCATTTTAAAAATTATATTAAATTCATCTTAAGGATGGATATTATGATTTTCACAAATAAATGTACCATTTAATAAATCTTGTTGTACAATAATCATTCATCTATATGTTTATATTCATAATTCATCATCATGTTATTAATGTTGTGAATTTTTTTAGAAAAATATATTTGTAGAAAGTTGTATGTTATAAAAGAATAGATTAAAATACACATATTTTATTAGTTGATGATTGGGGTTCCTCAATCCATATAATTTTCAAACCCTTCTTTTATAATTTTGATTTCATGAGATTTTCCTTGTTCCCTTCATCTATGAAATTAATGATGAATATAATCCATATTATCAATTTGACTTGGGAAATAACTTGGGTAATGAAATTGTTTAAACAAATTGATTAAATTGAATTACTATAGGTACCTTATGATGGAATCCATTTCCATTCACTACATTAACTAACATATTCTTCTTTCCTCTGGAATCTCTACCTTATGCACTCAATTAGAACCTATAATACATATTCAAATTCCATTAAGATATTCACCATAAAAATTCTTACCATATACATGAGAGAAGGTAAATTTAATATTCTTTCCTCCATTTCCATTTTCTCTTGGGATTCCATGATACCTCATGATTCTATTCATTGGGTATTTCACATGTTCAACAAAGTTATTATTATTAATCATAAATCTAGATAGATGGTTAGTCATAAGAATTAGAATTAACACTTCAACTATTATCTCTTTTAATTATTCAATATCAAAATCTCTACATTTCCCATCACGTTATTCATTATATTTGTTCTTCCTAACATTAACAAATACTAAAATAAAAATGCTTTAATGTGAGTGATGAAAAATAAACATCATAAAACAGTTATAATAAATAATCTCATGAGAAATTCACCCTTTAAAGTTCATAATATTTTAAACCATAAAATTTTTAATCAGTTATTTCTAAATAAATATATATTAAATAAAAACATCCTTATATTGGGTCCTCTCAAACTCTATAACCCAATTACATAACATAATAAATCAGTAAAAATGGAATAAAAAGATAAAATGGTTAATAAAATAACATCCCCTAGGAGTTTGAAACCAAGTTTGTATTTAGTCTTCTTTATCATGATCAAATTTAATATTGAGTTAATAAGCAATACTCTCAATTTATTGTTACTCTCCATATTTACATATATTCCATTGAATACAACCTCTTGTATTATCCAAATAGGGATATCATTTCAAAGCAAACCATCAATATATACTTTTCAGGATTCGAGGATGTTATCTTATACATTGACATATCCCTTGTTTTTTCCCAGAATATAACATTGTCTGCTTCCCCAAAATAAATAAACTAACCCTAGAAAAATAATGAAAAAAATTATATTATATGAAATGAGGATCCCAAGACCCACTTTCCTAGAATTATTTCTAAAAATAATGTCCCACAAAGTTGGTTCCATAGATTATGATGTATGAATAGCTAAAAATATTTTTAATTAAAATAAATTCCCTTAAGATAAAAATTTAATATCATAATAATCAAATAATCATAATAACAAATGGATTTGTGTATTTTAGGATCAGCTACATAATCAGCTTATTTTACAATACTTTTTTTCATTCCTCTATAATAGAGCTATACTAAAATTCATATATGTTAAACTCATCATTATAAACAAGGGTGTTGATTCATAATAAATGGTAAATTTTAAATTATCAATATGATAAATACTCATCAACATGACATAAAAGGGATTGGATATAATCCTTTTAGAAAATGTGAGCATGATTTAAATTTCTTATTAAAATGATAACAAAATAAATTGTTTTATCTCATAGTCATTATATAATGAAATGCAATCACAAGTTAACAATCACATACCATGACATTAGATTGTGAGTTAATATTCATGATCCTTTCATAATCGTAGATATATTATATAAAAAAATAATTTCAAATAATCAATGAACAAAAATAACAAAGGTGAAAATGTATATATATAGAGAATTTCATTTTTGATTCAATACTCGAACCCATGAATGTGATTTAAAAAAATTAGCAACATATATATCACCTTCATGTGTAACTAATTGAATCCATTATTATGGTAAAATTTTATTTAATTCATCTGTACATATGTCAGGATATTTGTAAATTTAACAAATTCATTGGAGGGGTATGGTTTACCCCACTATCAATTATCCATACATATGTGTGAAAATGCGATCAATCATTAATAATATCATAGATAAACCAAGGAAATAAAATGGGACTCATTAATCACATCATTACTAAGCCATGTGAATAAAACATGTTTCATATCATTTATAAATGGTATTGAATAAAATTAAATAAGGAATTAGTTCAACTGATACTAAAAACTCAATCAACAAAAAGAATTATTTCATGGGGATATTTTTAGGGAGATTCATAAAACACTACACCATACGATTTAGTTAATTTAATTTAGAAAATAGAAGTGATAACATGAAAATTATATTTTATAAGACACATCATTAAATTTTCATATAAAAAATAACAATCGAAAATATTTTTATAAAATTAATTTTTTTTGGAAAAATTGAATAAATCTTGTCAATTAAAACTATGAAATACCATATTTCATTGAATATATTTTAAATAAGATAATTTTTAAGGATTTGATTAAAAATAATTTTAGGTATTCCAGTACCTCTTTTAAAAGGTAAATTAATCATTAATCATACCCTGTTAATTTGTTCATCCCCAAGCCTTATTATAACATGTCAAATCATTATTAATATAGTTTTAGTGACATTATTGAAAATCAAAGCCACTCCAATTTTTTATCCAATATATTCATTTCTATCCATATCAATATTAGTATTCTCACATGTCCATCTTAACACTTTCATTTGGTTACCGATTATTTTTTATTAATTATATCTCATTTAATGTCCAGATTTACAATAGTATAGAAGTTTATATCAAATAATACTCCTATTAAATTTCTCAATCAAATTTAAGAGAAATTTACAGTCACAAATTTCCATATAAGAATTTGTAAGTTTTATCAATCCTATTTGAATCCTATAAGATATATATATATTCATTTCTCAATATCGTTGTAGAAATAAGACTAAATATCAAAAATGATATACTTTGTAATTAAAGATGATGAAATTCAGAATCAAATTTTATAACCAATATTAATATGAGATATAATCCAAAATCACGGTCAAAAAAATTTCTAGAAGAAAACATGAAAATATATTTAGAAAAATACTTTTATTAAAATCCATCTAATAGATTGTTGATTGAAAGATAATTCTTTTCCATTGGAAATATTGGGTGGATGATGAAAAAATAATCCTGGAATTAATTTTTTTTTAATATTTTAAAATATATTTATTTCAACCAACATCATGAAAAGGGATAATACAACATCAGTTTGAAAATCTAAAAAATTAAATGTGAATATCAAAAGGGATAACACATATATTGGATTCCAAATATAATGAAAAATATTATAGGGAATAAAAAAATTGATATGAAAGGAAGAGTGATAAATAATGAAGGATACGAATTATTCTTAACATCATTATACTTTTATGAGAAAGAAATTAATTATTGAAGGATATATAAATTAAAATTTTAATTTTCCCATTTAGGAAGATTAAAAAAAATATAAAAAAATTATATGAATGAAATCTCGATAAGAAATATATTTAAGTTCAAGAAGAATCATCATAACACGAAGAATGATGTTTTGAGTATTAAATAACCTATACAATTTTATTTTCACTATAATTAAAAAAATTAAAGAGATGATTATAATTTATATAAAATCCAATTAATTTCCTGAAAATTAGAATAAAATATATCCATGCATTTGTTTTTACACCACATAAAAAATAAATATGTCTATATTATGATTTAAAGAACAATAAAAATTATGTTTAGATCTAAATGGTTGTACATTTAATCCTGTATAGTTGAATATTCCCTATTATCATATATAACAGACATAAATATCATAATATACTATTTTATAACATTACTCATACTAATAAACTGTATTTCTAATTATTTTTTTAAAAATATATTATTTTAGTCTACTTTCATCATCGTATATTATTAGAATTCATTATTTTTATTGTACTAGATTCCTAATAGAGATGTCTTTTCATTTTCATAGATTAAATGTTTATCATTTTTGAGATCCATATTAGTAAATAGATATAATTTTTATGAAGATTCAAAATTTTCTAATTTCATTTCACTCATAATTTAGTTCGGAATCATGATAATGATGTTCTTGATGACCTTATTTCCACATTTTTAAATGATCATAAGGGTGGTATCATAATTTAATGTCGAATATTATTATAACCATTAAAAATTAATAATCCAAACAATATATAATCAGTAGATTTTGATAATACTATTAGTGACTTTTATTTGGCCATTCATGATCAATGATTGTATCATTGTTCAAATTGGTGGTTTAAATGTCCCAATAAAGAACAAGAAATAATAAATGAGTGAGAAACAATATAAGTGTGGTTCCATTCGAAGAAAATTATAATTATGATGTATAATGATATTATAATTAATTTTTATGGCATTGAATCACATATTAAAATATTTTTATAAATAATGAAATACTATATGGAACATTAAATACAACACATTCTTGGAGGAGGTAGTTTAATGTTATTCATGAGAGACACATTCATTTCCATAGAACATAAGGAATATACATAATCTTATATAATTTCACAATCACAATAAGGTTATGAAAATTATATTTATTCATTAAATACACCATTTTATCTATTAATATTTGTTGGTTGTGAGAAATTGATTACATCACCTATGGATGCTATAGTCTGCACATAACTGAAGATATATTTTATATTTTTTTAATTGATGGTATAAGGGTAAACTATTTTTATCCCATAAACACAATAAAAATTAATTTTATTTATGAATCAGATAATACAATTTCAATAATGGTATAGTTTGGGAGGATTTAGAAGAATAAATAATGGAAATGAAATGAATAATTTGCAATTCAAGAGATTACGATATTTCATAGAAGATCTCCCTTGAAAATTAGATTACATATTTGAGATATGATATTTTAAAAAAACCCTATATGTGGTGTCTAAGAATTTTGTGTATTTATTTTAGACTAATGTATTCCAATCTATATAGATTGGGTTTTGAGGAGAAGTGGGATGGAGATGGATCCTTTAAAAAGGAGAGAAGTGGAATTTTCGTTGTCATATAAAATGTGAATTTACTCTTCATTGCCCATGTGAATAAAATAATTGTAAATAATTGGGTTTTGAAACATATAAGAATATTCATGCCACAATGATAATGGTTTAGTCTTATTTTTGACATATTTTAAAGACCTTTACTCTCAGATTATTCTCTTTTACTATTTTTGGTTTTTGTAGTGGTCTCTAATTTGCAGCTGAGTAATTTCATTTTTGTGATAAAATTGAAACTCTAACTTTTATATATATTATAAAAAATGATTCTAAATAAAGAATTAATATTTTAAAATAAAATGTACATGGCTCATGTAAATAAATTTCTATATCATTACACATAATATAAAAAAAAATATTCCGAAATGTTTATTTTCCAAAAATAAAATAATGTTTTGGATTAATTTATCATTGTGGATTATTTTAATGAAAATAATTAGTTTATTATTACAAAAATAATTTTTTTGTGGATTTTGAAAAAATCTATTATAGAAATATACCATTATAATTTTTAGTAAAAATAAGTAGACAAAAAATTTTATTTTAATGTATTAAAGTATTAATTTTATTCCCGAAAATCCTTTTTTATAAATTCCATGTTTTTAAATTTAATTAATTTAATAGAAAAATATATATTTTTTTAAATAATCATAAAATTTCCAATAATTATAGTATTATGAAAATTTAATAAAAGTGACAGTATTTACAAAATCATTTTTTTTTCTTTATTCACCCTAAAATTCACACTTTTCTAAAAAAATATCCAAAAACAATCATAATCTATTATTTTAATTATGAATAAAAATATGAATTTTATTTTCTACAATTAACATTCTAAATATATTTAATTTAAAATATGACTAAAATGATTAAAATATCCCAAAATAATTTTTATAGGAAAATAACATTTAAAAATATTTAGTTCACGTATTCTAATTTCATTTCAATTAATAATTAAACCGGTGTAAAAATATTATTCATATTAATAAAATATTTTATACATGATAAATTTACTATATTAAAATAAATTTCATAAAATGAAAAAATAATATAAATATCATTTTTATAAAAAATATTTATTTTGATAGATTAGTTGAGTTTTATCAATGCAGTCAAATTTAAAATGAAATTTATTTCATTAAGATTGAAAATGTGAGATGTATAAAATAAATTTGATATATTAATAATTATTAAATAGATAATTATAAATTTATATATTCTTGATTTATACTAATATAACCCCTCAATATCTATATGTTATATCTATGCTAAAGATATACTATAGAAAAATTAATGAGTGATTTTTTAACATGAATGTATATTGATACAATATCCACATGATTGGAATTATCTTCCATATTAATTTTCCCATACTGTAACTATTTTCGTTTGCATTGGTTTTTTTATATATAAAACCATAGTAATGCTAACTCATTTCTAATTTCCGAAAATTATTCCCCATAAGGAAGACTCTAATTGACAAATTTTGACAGTAATACTTTCTATATTGATTTAGAATAGTGGTTAAAATCATTTACCCCCACTAATTTGACATCTAAATTATATAAGAATAATTTAGTAATTTTATTTTAATGTAATATAGTTTTATTTTAGTTTAGTTTTTCATGTGAAATATGATGTTCAAAACAGTATTCATTTAATGTTAATTTATTACTAATAATTTGTGGGGTTACCACATTGTATGTGGATTTCAATGAATTACCATGAAAATTGAATGTGGCACCTAAATATATAATCATAGATACCTACTGTTGGAACGAAACGAGTTGGTCCACGAGACATTCCAACAGGTGCTTGTTCGGGTTTCACTAGGTTCATAGTCAGACATCAATTTACCTATAGGGCATATGTGTATACGAGGAAGGGATTATTTGGTATATTAATAAGGGTTTTTAGGTATTTCAATAGAAATGGGTATAGATTTTTCTATTAGGGTTCATTTAAATCCGAGATTTTTTATCTGTATTTTTCAAATATATGGATAGTTAAACTCTTATATTAATTCTCCACCATTACTCCTAGAATCTGGTTTCCTTATTTAGTATTGAGATTTATGTATTTATTTGTTTCCTTTAAATTGAAAATTGGATCATGAATCATTTATTTTGTGTGAAGGTGAATTCATCTTAGTTATTTTATAGTAGTAAATCATTATTTCTAGCTTCTCAAACACAAGAATCTAGAATTATTGTGTTCTTGGTGTTTTTAAAGGAATGTTTCATAGTGGATTTATCCTATTAATTATTAAAGGAAACATCATTATTTTGCAATGATTTTAGCGTGTTTTTATACGTTAACTATTTGATAAATAGTGATTTATCTTCCGTTAATTTTTAATTTGTCTTGGAAGTCTATCTTTTTTATAGATGAATTTTTTATGAACTATTTAATGATTATACACTCAATTTTTTTTGTATTTTGGTCTTAGTTGAGGTTAGCCATCTACATATAAATGAATTGTTTTTGGAAAACAGATAATAAATTCTGAGAATTAAATGGATTATAATTTGGTTAATATAAATGGTTATATTGGGTAGAAAATTATTATAGAGTAAGGTTATAAATACTATGAGAGACAAATACTACTTAATAGTTTTACAACATGAGTTTGTGGATTTTCGTTATGGGTTTATGATAAATTGATAGGATCATGTGTTATAATTGAGTAGTTCTGATGCTTTATTAACATTTTCCATTTAAGAAACATTGAAATATATGCAAAATAAGGTCAAATAGATTACCATATGAGTTAACTCCATTCATTTGGCATTAAAATGTGGATTTATTAAGTTTAATAATGGTATCAACAAGCAATAATTGGATTATTTAATTATTTAATGATTAATTAAAAGAATAAAGGTTGGGTAGATAACCCATTATTTAGTTGGGAGATATTAAGAAAAAGTCTAGGGTTCATAATTAATATTGATATTATGGATTTATATGATTTTTACCAAAATAGGGTTCTATTATCCAATTTGGGTATATATTCTGTGGATGGGTAATTGATTGAAAACATGAGTTTTTAACCATATAAATTGTTATATTGTGTAATTATTAAATTGATCCATGATATATCTATCTCTATCGATGTTTTTATTATTTTAAATGATTGTAATAGAAAATTTTATGAATCTTTTTGAGATTCATGATATCATATTCCATAGGTGGTAAAATATTCCTCTATAGTGATGGAATATATTACATTATGATATGGAATAAATTATCCAAATTTAAAAAAATTTGTACATTGTATGATATCTCACATTAAACCCTAAGAGGATGGATTGATATGATTCAATATGTTCTGAGAATCTAGATCAATTAGAACTATGTTCCCATTATCTTTGAAAAATTCCAAGATTATAGGAGTTTCTATGAGGGGATTCGTGATCTATAGTACAAATTTTATCTGATTCAAGTTGGAATTATCTCGGATACATTGTTGTTCCATATATTTTTCACATTGGAAAAATCAGTTGTAATTTATTTACTCTATAAATAATCTTTTTAAATATTTATACATCTTCGAATACTAAATATTTGAGATGGACCTGGATTTTATTGTTATAAGTGAGGATTATTTTCCCACATAGTGAATATACCCCCATAATATAAATATGTATTTCATACATGATGTTTTACCTAATAGAATATTGCCACTTTTCCTAAAAGTGAATGTTTGGGAATACATCAGAGTATATTTTTTAGGAATTTAGAATTTTTTAGATAAGTACTTTTTTCATTAAGTTATATTTTATATTTTATTGTAAGAATTTGGGATTATATTAAATTTGTATTATTAATTTTGACTATAGAATAAATATGGTCCAATTTCAATTTTATTTCAATATTATTTATTTCACATTTATTTCCTCAATAATTTATTTATTTTTCATATCTTGTTTTTTATGAAGAACTATTTGAGTGAATAATAATCCATGATAAGTATTATATACCCTATATATCACTATTAATTATCTACTGATTGTGTAGTGATCCTAAGGATATTAGGAATTTCCCTTGATATAGGAGTAAAAATGGAGAGGGGAATTAAAAATTTTATTAAAATTTTATTTCATGGGGTACTCAAATATGGGTTTTTATAGAGTGGAAGATATGCCTTAATTAGTGGCGTAGAATATTTGGGTGAGTTTAAGCCCAGAACAACATTGGTGGAGGTCCAATTAACATGGGGGTATGAGATCAAATTTTATTATTTTTCAAAATATTTTTTTATAAACACTCAATCAGATGTGAGTGGATAGTGGTGGAAGTCATGCATAATTCATGGTATATACTAGCCTGGAATTTTGTGAGAGAATTTTTCAAAAAACTTTCTCGGTATGACTATCAATCTCATGATCATGTGAAAGATGCAATGTGTGACATATTTATATGATGTGAATGTTTTTTTGTTGTTAAATAATGTTTTAATATTTTATATATTTATTTATCTAAATAGGTTACTCAATGGACCTCAGGAATATGAGGTGGATCATGAGTGTACAGGTGATGAAAATATAGATATGGAAACAAATAATTTTCCCTTAATGAAAAAAAAACACACCTAGGTGTAAAAAAATGACAATAATATTTTTTAGAATGTTATTTGGGTAATGGATGTGAATCCACCCTTATGAGTGGTTGGGATCTCTTACTCAATTTGTGTCTTTGGAGTGTAACATCATTTGACCTACAAAGGTGATACTAGGACAAATGTACCTAAAAAGTGTTTATAGATTATCCATCTAATCATGGAATTGATTGATAATTTTTATAAGATGAAGGAAAAATTGGAAATATTTCCTTCAGGGACACACTAGAAACTTGTGGGATATTGTGGACATGGTAAAAAACGACTAAAGGGTTGACATGGGTGGATTCATGGAATCTATTTCAGGATTATATTTATCTCAAACATTTTATATTGACTGAGAATAAGATTTCATGGATAATAATAAGGGACGATGTCATTATAAAGATTATGATTCAATATTAACTAAGTTTCACCTTTTTTACTATATTGGGTGGTAAATTTATTATGTCTCAGCTATTTGAGTATGGGTTGTGGCTATGTATCTATCATAAGTATTATTTGTTTATCAAAAGTCACTAAATTGGTGAACATGTTTCTTATTATTATAAAAGTTATTATGGAATATAATATGTATCCAATTTTTTTAGCAGGAGCATCCATAGTATTAATAAGAATGGTTTTGATTTTCAATGATTGGGAGTATAATTATGTGTTCAAGGAAGGAAGTGCTCATCTCCATTATTTAGAGGAAGTGATCAGTTATTGAAATTATAGTGTATAGATAAATCCAATTCTCAATCTTATTTTACATATTAGCTAAATTAATGTGACCTATTTAGAAATATGATCAATCATAGGATGGTTAGTCAATAGGTTTCACAAGGGATTGGTGTTCATTGCGTGTATTCTACATATAAATAATGAGCATGAGCTAATAATTTATAGTTGAGTGTGATCCATAAGATGTTAGGGAAATCAGCCTAAAGTGGTGGTAGACGGCATGAGTGTAAATCCCTAATTATTGAGTCCATTATATGGATCATGTTGACCTTGTTTCATTGTAGTGGTTAATGTTTTGGTATTATTTTTGTATTTGAATGTGAAATTGTGGATCTCATAAAATATTCTTCCATAGAGAGAGGTATGATTTAGTTTTACTCAACTCAAACTATGTATCAATTTGATTATGATGTATCCCATTATTTTATATATGTTTCTATAGATTAATATATTTATTTATCTACTAAACTAATTTATTTAGTTTTATCATTGGATACATATTGATTATGTGTGTGGATCCCATTTAGAGATTCATATATTTCATTTTTGAAATCTCTTGTTTTTTCCATCAAATAATTTATTGTTATACAAATATGGGTATTAAATTTAAAGAGTTTATTATCTGATTTTTTTGGTACATATTTGTTATATAGGATAAATTTGACGTTTTATATCTTTTTTTATGTGTCCAATGTATTCTAGTTAGATTTTGTTTGTTATTTCAGTAATACTAGTCTTAATTGAAGAAACCATTGTAAAATCAAATCTCATGTAGAAGGGACAGATCATGGTATTTTTATGAGTTGTGATCCGTTTTCCCCTACCTACAGTTGAAAATTTTTAAGATACATTTTTTGAATATTGTTCTTGGTTACCTCCTAAATTATTGGTGGAGTTGTAAATTAAATTTGTACCATGTAATGAGCCAATATTTATTCATCCCAATATTAAAATACCATCTAATATTTGGGAGTTAAACAGTATCGTCATTTATTCAATACCTTTTGGATGTATTTAGTAAAATAATTTTCATTGGGGTGTTATTTTCCTTTTTAATATGATGGTTGATGGAAATACGTATTTTTGTGTTGATCAATATTTGTTAAAATTAGATATAATAAAAAATAAATTCTTTTACCATTGAATAGTTATATATTTAATCATTCAAGAGGATCTCATTTATATTAAAATATTAATTTCCAAGATAGTTATGATCATCTATGGGTTAGATTTATGGATGTTCGAGTGATGTCTATCATGATATATTATATTATTTATTAATTTTTTGCCGTTTTTCATAAAAAATTCCCCATTTGAGCACACTAATAATTTGAAAAGTGTGTTTAACCCCTATATGTATTCCATTATGGTAGAGGTTTTTGGTAATATCCTCATATATTCCAGATCATATGGAAAACAAGATGATTGTATGAAATGTGTTTTAAAATAAATTGTAAACATGCTGATTGCAAGAATGGATTTCCATGAACTAGTTTTAGATTTGATTGGTTAACAACCACTGTAAAAATATTTTTAATCAAGTTTATGGGGTAATATTAAGATGATACTTTTTTGGTTTCCCTATAAGATCCTAAAAAAGTATTCTAGATAAAAAATTGGTTATTTCTTATATGTAATTATATCTTCATTACAAAAGACTTCTCTCATTATGATGCATTGATAATGGTTTAAACTAAAAGGGAGTGATTTTTATGTTGGGTGATCAATGTGTGGGTACATTACTGAATATAATGAAGGGATTAAAACAAATAACTCTTCTCACTATAAAAAATCATAGAAAATAACATTAGGTTTATTGTTATTCTTTCAACATGGGCTTATGATTTCATTTCATTAAATATGATTATATAGTGAGGTATGGATTATTAAATCTTAGGTAAAATGTGATACATTACCCAAATCACAATATTGAGTTATATATAGTTTTCAATAATCTTATAACATTATTGAAATATCTCTTTAATGAGGGTTTTTGGTATTACCAGACAAAAAGAGATATGATATTCAATTTTCTCAGGGAGATATGAATCCTATATTAAAGATATATGTTGACTATCTCATATTATTCAATATTGATATCACCTATAGTAAATGTAAATGTAATTCTATAGGAATGGAATTTAGTTATAAGTCTTTGGTGGTAGTAATTACATATTAGAAGGATTTGTATCTTTTGGATCTTTTCCCAATAATTTATATTGATTTTTGTATGAAGAAATCAATGTTATTTTTATTACATTCTCTATCACCTCATCTGGGATATATTTAGTAATTTCCTATAAGAGTTCTAATATGGTGTTCCCTATTTATTATATATAGTTATATCAAAAATAGAAGAAGCTCAAATGGGTTTTTAAAGGTGATGTGTTGTCTTATTTCATAGGGATGCATCATGTATCATTGGATTAATATGTATAGGAGATGATATAACTTCATATAAATCAATGGGTGGTTTGTACCTATTTAAGTAAAATGTACCCTATTATTTTTACACTTATTTGGAGGTTTGGAATAATGAGAGATATAGTTTTGTTTTTTAGGTTCATTAACTACCAATTGACTAAGGTTTGGAATAAATTGATAGAAGAAGATATTTAATATATACGAGTTCATGAATTTGAAGTGGAGTGAATTAATAATGAATCTCTTATGATAATTTTCATTCATGGATAAATAATGATGTAGGGTGGATTTTTATGAATTGGATGATGAAATTCTCAAATTATTTCAAATCATGGAGATGTATAATGTTGAGGAGCCTATGAATATCTTTGTTCAAGAGTTCATTACACATTATTTCATACATCATAACATGTTATTTGATAATCAAATTAGGTTCATATAATTATTTTTTCTTATATTGTATAATGATTTTAGTTCTAAAGTGAAGTTTATAACAAATTATCATCTAAAATGGGTATCCAAAATGTCCATTATATTTAAAACTTTGATGATATTCTCAAAAAAAATATCCTTGAGATTGGAGGCCATTCATATTTAATCTATACATATTACGGTTTATCTATATTTTTATAAAACATGAATCTATTCAACTGGTAACATTTTATCCATTATATAGTTGGTAACATCTCTATCTGTTGTGTTTTATAGAATCTGGTGATATTCCATTGCATGAATATAAAATATTCCAAAAGAAATTATATCATTAAATTTTATTAGGAATATTTTTTATTATCAAACATTATAGATACAATATTCCAAATCAAGGATTAAACTCTGCATTTTTTTCCTTAGGGATCATTTATACCATCTGGTCTCACACCATCTGTAGAATTGTTCAATTATTAAAAAATTAAATTTAGATCAATAATATGACGTGGGGTTTAATATTTTAGAGAGGATTATGGATTTTGAAATATTGAAAAAAAACATAACACACATAAAAAATATGTCATTTTGGAAGAATACTTAATACATTAAAGAAACATATCCTCAAAAAATATTTTTGTTTATTGTCTTAGGAAGAATATACCAAAAACCCTCTAACTTAGTGAATGATTATAAATGTTTTCTATAATTATCATCCCCTTTATAATTCTACAATAAAAATATTCTTTAATATCATGGGGAATGTAACCATAATAATGGTGTGAGTTTGGGAGATTTGTAAGGGTAAATAAGGGAAATATGTAAGCATAAAACGAACATAATGGTATGAGAACATTCCCATAATATTTGATGATCATAACCAGAACATCAGTGATCAGAAATATGAGATATATTATTAATATTGGTATTTAATAGAGTGAGAATCATATTATAATCAAGAACATGAACAAAGGGATCATATCATAGGCCGTTGAAATAGATTTTTTGGAAAACAAATAATCATGTTACACCTTTCCCAATTAGTCAAGGCTCATTACCAAAAACATAACAGGGCACTTCATTGGGATGACACCTATCGGGTATAACACATCACCATCCCCAATCAATGTACTTTACATTTAAGGGTACTATATTTCCCATCATTAAATAATGGATTATATTTCCTCCTATAACCATAGTGGATCATGTTTCCCCATCTTCCAATTGCAGATTGTATTTCTCCATCTCCCCTAGTGAACCGAGTTTCCCCAACTTCCCATAATTAATTGAGCCCATCAACATGATTCAAATAATTTTATCATGAGACATAAATTGGTTACCAATGCATTGAAGGAATATACAGGTCCCACCCATCACATAATAAAATTAAACATACATATTTCACAAGATAATAAAAAATGAATTATATTATGATCTATTAATAGAGATGGGATTCATAAATATCATATCAAAACCCTCAAAATGAAATGGGTATCATAAATATTTAATAATATAATATAATATGAGAAATATATTGGTTACAAAATCATTTCATCCTTGAATAACATATGAAAGGAAACGTTTTCCAAAAGCATTTATCATGGTATAGCTTGTTGAAGATAAAAATGCTTTCTTTCCAACCATAAAAACATTATCCATTTATAGAAATAACATGAATGGTATCCATGTATCATATGATTAGTAAATAATAAACAATAACCAATAATTGTTTAATAGATAAATAAAGATTTTGAAATATCACATGGAACATTCATTTAAAAATAAAATTTTAAAACATATCAAATTTAAAAAATACTTTTCCTTGAAGGAAATTTCAACACATATAATGGAATTAAGAAAAAACAGTTGAAAACATTTCTGAAGGAAAATATTCTTTATGCTTTGAAAAGGATTATTAAAACATTACCCATTTTGAAAATATTTTTCCTTGAAAATATATTGACAACATATACTGAAACCCTAAAAAAATTTCAAAACCCATTTTCCTTGAAAACATGTTAAAGAATCTTACTGAAAATTTAGAACCATTTTCCGAAAAAACATATTAATGAATATTGAAAACATTTTTGAAAACCAATTTCCTTGAAATATTTTAAAAGAAACTTGATAATATTTTTGAAAACCATGTTACATGAAAAAAAACATTAAACTCATAATTTTCCATAATATTATGAAGAAAATGTTTCAAAAAATTGTCCCTTTATAATTATAACATAAGATTTGATGAAATTATATTCATGACGATGGGTAAGTTTGTGCATGCTGAACATTCCTTTTTGAACCATAAATGATTATAAAGGATCATTTATCGGGAAAAAGTTGAAGATTAATATCAAAAAAAAAAATTAAGGAAAAACATGGATAAAAATTTCCACTAAAAATAATAGGTTAATACTGAAATATTTTTTGAAAATATTTTGGTAATACATGGTTTTGATTGAAGGTAGATTTCAAAACATAACTAGAAATAAAGTTTTATTTTTATAAAAAAACATTTCTTAATTTTCATATTTATGAAATAGTGGGAACCAGTTATAAAACCTAAATATAATATGATCAAATATTGGAGAATTAAATTCATGAGTTTTATTAATATTTCTATCATAGTATTTCATCAACTGAATCATAATCATAAATAATCTCTATAAAAGAAGAAACTATATCAATAAAATGATACCACATTGGTAACATTGAATCATAATAAAATGAAAATAATATCTTTATATGAAGCTAAAAATTTCATTAAATATTTATATTCCTGATATAACATGTAATAGGAAGTATATACACCTCATAGAAAAATATAGGTCCATAACATGATGTTTCACCCAAACAAGGTAAATTGAGACAGAATTACTTTACTAATTTCTATGTCTTTTGAAACACAGACCCCATGAAATAATGATCATATAATAGATATTTTAATACCATTATACTTAATTTTATTAATCATTAAATACATCCATTAGAAGTATGCACATGATTCATGCTCAAATTTACCCAAGAGAAAAAGGTAGGACGGTCCTTGTACTCTAGCTTGGGTTGTCGAATCCTCAGAGACCTAAGAAGTACCTACAGACTCATACATTCTATGGATTGTTTTTGGCTATGAAGTGGCCAACTTGGGTTGATTATAGATGTGTTTAAGGTATCACTAATAGTTTTAAGATAATTCAAATTAAGGTAATGATCTAATCCTAGGTTATCACTCGGGGTGGATTGGATGAATTCCTTTTTTAATGATTTGAATTTCTTATAATTGATATGGGTTCATTTAAGAAGATCAAACATAATAATCATTTACTAGACTAATTCCTAAAAAACCCTAATACTAAACACCCATACACATTAAGGATCAAAAAATAGAGCACACCAAGGTAAAGGTTTGTATTAGCACTTTAAGTGTGTTACCTTAAATTCAATAAGGATGAAGATGTTTTAAAATCATCAAATAAAAATATCATTTAAAAGAAGTGTTTAGCCATTAATGGAGTGAGAAATAACATCCAATCCATCCCCTTTCTACTCCCTTGGATCAACCCATAAAAGAGTTATCCCTCCTTTGATGACATGTCTTCAATGGAAGCGTGAAGTAGACTTATGAGGGTGGAATTGAAGAAGTAAAAAAACAACAAAAATTGATCACTCCACCGTTGTGTGATAAATATCACAAAGTATGGTGTGAATAAATTCACACTTTAAACTAACAGTATCAATGTGATATGTATAAAATCAGAATAAGAGTTGAAGAAGAACTTTTATTAAGAAACTAGGATGATTTAAGACAATATACATGTGAAGGAAGAACGTTACAAAGAGAACTTGGAATCATAACATTACGATGAAAAAAAAGATCAAAGATGAAAAACTCTTCCAAAACCATTGACTTAAATAGGAATTTTGGGATCCTTGGGTCGAGCCTCCGACAGTACAAAGCTTCCCACCTAATTATGGTAGGCTATAGGTGGGTGGAAAGTTGATGAAGGGTTGAATTTTCCACCCCTAACCTGAGGTGGCAGCCAGCTTTCATCCTCCTAATAGACGTCCTTGTCAGACCTTCTATATTGCCGAATCGGAGTGGTCAATAGCAGAAAAAAATGGAGCCCCGAATTTCTTCTAACCTCCTGTAAAATTTGGGACCATTTTGAGTTTTAGATTCGGATATATGATTAGATTAGTGGGATGTTTTTCTGGGCTACAGAATCTGGCCCGGACTTGTATCACTAACTTGGGCCTCCTAAATGACCACAATGGAGGCCGAATGGGTACTAGATCCTGAAGAATGATTTTTTACTCTACATTGATAATAGCATCCAACTAAATTTGTTCTTCATTGGGTTTTTAATGTGGGTCCCACATTCTCATCAGTGGGCTGGTGTCCAATCTGCCTTCTCTAGAATTGCTTCCTTTCATCACAAAATATCCCCATATTCTTCAATAAATTATCCATTGATCCCTGAATGAAACATGTTTATATTGAAGTGTAGATCAATTTCCCAAAATTTCTAATTAAAATATGGATAATTACATTCCTTAAAATCAGATGAATCATTGGTTACTTCAAATGATGTTAAAAAATGTAACACATAATAGTGCATTTTAAGAAGGTATTAAAATCATAATGTGAAATGATGTTCAAAGTGTATAATGCACTAAAATGGTGTTTATGAATAATAAAGAACATGAATATTAAATATATTAACAATTAATATTAGCCTCATTTAGTGGCTAATCACACCACGCAACTTGAGTTTTGCTAGTCCTGAGCAAAATATATCTCAACAATATGAAATTTGAATTCCATTTTCCAAAAACATTTTAACTCACAATGATCACCAGAACCCTTATACCAAAAAATCATGAAACCCATAAAAATATTTTAATACAAGATTGTTTCATAAGAATATCCCAATCCCAATACCATTCCTTTTTCCAAATTCATTGTCATATTTCATCCAAAATCAAATAATTATGAGTCTGTGTTGTGTATCACAATAGATATGGGGGTTCATCTTTATTCAAGGGGGAAATGATGGAAGCACTAGGTGTAATCACATTTCAATATTAAGATGAGTATTCATTTTTTATTGTATTATTTTTATTGTTTTTTTTTCAATTCTGCCATGGTAATTGAAGTTTCACTCAAAAGAGTCAACCCCTATGGCGAGACATTGCAGATGACTCCCAGGCTCAAAGACCTTAGGGCACCAAGTGAAGCCCACATACACGGGCATCATCTCGAGTTAACTCATTCGAAAACAAATTCCAATTAACAAAAATAGAGATAAAATTACTAACTCTAGGCCAGATAACTATGGAGTCACGATCCCCAAGTGCCGGAAGCCACATATTTTCTCATTTCATTTCTCTATGCGCAATTTTTTTTATTTTTTTTTTTGAATACTCATATTAATCTAAAATGATCACCAAACCTATGATATTTATTTTGTGGACCCCATGAACTCAAACTAATACCCCACTATCCAAGGGGCGTGCATTGTGAACTTTTTTTTATTTGGATGAAAATATAAATGATGAAATATCACATTAGACAACCACACATTCCAAAATCTATGCTCATGAAATTATACAAGGATTAAAATCAGAATCAGGGCAAGATAAATTATTTGATATTCAGTTTCAAATTGTGCAATGTGTATTACCATGTTCAAATTTAAAGTATTTTTTCCTTCCATTTACAATTTTTTTTTCAAATTATTTTTTTTCACAAATTTTTTTTTATTTCATCTCCCCTCACCAACTTAAAAGAACAATGTCCCCAGTGTTTGAAGAAATGAAAATTTAGAAGGAGTAGAGGCAGATAATGGAAGTTCAAAAAGGAAATTTAAAATGAGGATCATGGAATGAAGACACCTTGTGGTTGAAGTTGAAATTCTTGCTGCTTCCTTTTAATCCTTTGATATCCATGTCACTTGCAAAGTTCCCTAGTAGAAAATGGAAAAACAAAACAAACAAAACAAAACAAACAAAACAAAACAAAACAAAATATATATATATATATATAATAATGAAAGTAAAATATATGTATATAAATTTAAATTGTATAATAAGGAAGCACAAAAGGCTGTAGGTCAGTGGTAAGTGCGCACCCCTGTCTCCCTTTAGTCCCAGGTTCGAATCCCTGCAGCTTCACCGGTTGTGACGGGGTTTGACCCATGACCCACGACGTTTCCCTTATTATCATCATTATTATTATATTATTATTTTTTTATATTTTTATTTTGACCTACAAAAACATTAAAATAAAATAAACATATGATACATTGTCTTATATTTAAATTCTTGGGTAAGGAATTACTCAAGGATCACACCATGTGACATAGATGAATATGGTTCTCCCCTTTCATAGCCATCCATACTCATAATATAAGAACATGTCAACAGTCTATATTTTTTTAAATATAAAAATGATTAATTAATCCTCATTAAAATATAAATTTTATTAAAACAAAAAAATGATAGGAAACGTGAAAACCATGGGTTACCTCCCATGCAGCGCTTTGTTTAATGTCGTTAGCCCGACATGGACCCTAATTATATCAATTGATTCCTGTTTCATAGGTTGTCTCAGTTAACTCAACCTCTATTTCCTGTTTATTGAATGACTCAATGAATGGTTTTAACCTTTGACCATTGACCTTTAAAATGTAACCACTTTTAGGATCTTGAATCTCTACATCCCCATGTGGGTATACATGATGCACTATGAAAGGAACTGACCATCTAGACCTTAACATTCTCGGGTGTAAATGAAGTTTTGACCTATAGAGGAGCACAAGATTTCCCGGTTCAAAATGTTTGACCTTGATATTCCTAGATAGGTAGGCTTGAACTCTAGATTTATTGCTCCTGGAATTTTCATAAGTTTCCATCCTTAGTTCCTCCAGTTCATTGAGATCTAATTTCCTCTTTGTTCCATCCAATGAGAGGTCATAATCCATTTTATTTAATTTCCCAAAAGGCCTTATGCTCAATTTCAACTGGTAAATGGCATGCTTTTCCATAAAAAACCTATATGTTGAAATTCGTAGGATGGTTTTGAATGCTATACGATATGCCCAAAGAGCATACAATAGTTTCTCGGACCAATCCTTCCTAGAAGGATTTACAGTTTTCTCAAGAATTTGTCTGATTTCACGATTGGATAACTCAGCTTGACCATTGGTCTATGGGTGGTAAGATGTGGACACTTTGTGAGAAATCCCATACATAGACATGAGTGATGAGAATGGACGGTTTCAGAAATGGGTTCCTTGATCACTGATTATAGCCCTAGGAATTCGAAATCTAGAGAAGATGTTTTGTTTTAGGAATCTAATCACAGTTTGATGATCATAGGATTTTGTGGGAATGACCTAATCCCATTTTGAGACATAATCAACAACTAAGAGAATGTAGAGGTATCCCCTAGAGTTTGTGAAAGGACCCATGAAATCGATTCCCAAGCAGTCAAAGATTTCAATCACTAATATGGGAGTGAGTGTCATTTGATTTCTTTTTTTGATGGACCCTACATGTTGACACCTAGGATTACTTTCACAAACTTTGTATGAGTCCCTTGAGAGGGTGGTCCAGAAGAGACCCCACTGAAGAATCATTCTAGATGTTTTCTCAGAGGAAAAGTGACTTCAACATGCCTCACTATGATAGAATTTAATGATGGACTCTTGTTCAGATTCTAGGACACACCTCATAATGACTTGGTCCGGGCAGAACTTATAGAGTTAGGGATCATCAAACACATAGTGTCTAACATCATAAAAGAATTTCCTTCGAGCTTAAGTCCCTACGAATTTTTGGATGACTCCTATAACTAAGAAATTGGATATGTCGACATACCAAGGGAAGTCACTCACAGAGTATATGTGTTCATCAGGAAATGAATCAGACACAGGATAGTGATTTGAGTAGTCTTTCAATTCCATTCTATAGAGGTGATCAGATACAAAATTTTCAACGCCCTTTTTATCATTTATTGTGAGGTCAAATTCCTGTAACAGAAGGACCCAAACAATCAGTCTAGCCTTAGCATCTTGTCTTCGGAAGAGGTATTTTAGTTCATAATGGTCAGTGAACACAATGATGGGGGTTCCTAAGAGGTAGGACCTAAACTTCTCTAAAGAAAACACAATAGAAAGTAACTCCTTCTTAGTAGTGGTGTAGTTGATTTGGGCATCATATAAGGATTTTTATGCATAAGCAATGACATAAGGATTTTTATCACAATGTTGTCCTAACACAGCTCCAACAGCAAAGTCATTGGCATCACACATAAGTTTGAAAGGAAGGATCCAATTTGGAGATTTCATAATGGGAGGCGAGGTGAGAGAGTATTTGAGGGTTGAGAATGGACCCTCACAGCTTTCTATCCAAAAAAATGGAGCATCCTTTACTAGGAGAGCACAAAGGGGACGGGATATTGAACTAAAGTCCTTGATGAATCTTCTATAGAAACCAGCATGTCCTCTGAAAGACCTCACATCCTTGACAGTTTTTGGTGATGGAAGGTGAATAATCATGTCAACCTTGGATTTATCAACTTCAATCCCCCTACCTAAGACCAGATGTGCTAGAACTAGTCCCTCTATAACCATGAAATGGTATTTTTTACAGTTTAGGACTAGCTTCTTTTTTTCACATCTTGACAAGACTCTCTCCACATTCTACAGACATCCCTCAAATATATCCCCAAACACAGAGAAGTCATCCATGAAGACCTCCGAAAAATCCCCTACCATGTCTGAGAATATTCCCATCATGCACCGTTGGAAGGATCCAGGGGCATTGCATAACCCAAAGGGCATGCATTGGAAAGCAAAGGTTCTGAATGGACATGTGAATGTAGTCTTCCCTTGATCCTCTAGGGAGACCTCAATTTGATTATACCCCAAGTACCCATCTAAGAAATAGTAGAAGGCATGACCTTCCACTCTCTCAAGGACTTGGTCAATGAATTGTAAGGGTAAATGGTCCTTCTTGGTGAATGAGTTTTGCTTCCTATATTCAATGCAGACCCTCCATCAACTAATCACTCTTTCTTGGAAGAATCTCTCCTTCCCCATTGGTTATGACTATGATTCCAGCCTTTTTTGGAACCACTTGGATTGGGGTCACCCATTCACCCTCTACTATGGGATATATGATACCAGCTTTTAACAATTTCAGGGGTCCTTTCCATACTACCTCCATGAGATTAGGATTGAGTCGCCATTGAGGTTGACGACAAGGCTTTGAATCAGATTCCAGAACAATCCTATGAGTCCCAATAAGTGGGATAATCCCAGGAATATCAGACAGGGTCCAACCAATGGATTTCTTGTGTTTTCTAAGGACATATAGAAGCATCCTCTCAAGATTGGATTTAAGAGAAGATGAAATGACAATAGGATGTGTTTGATTTACCCCAAGGAAGGAATACATGAGTGCAGTGGGTAGTTCCTTCAATTCAAGCTCAGGTCGATTATGAATTTCATTAGAATATTGGGACATTGGATCAAAATCAATTCTATTTCCTAATGTTTTAGATTGGATTGATTCCCCACATGTAGATGTTTTAGCTACTAGATTGTCTTGATCAGATTAAGGAAGGAAGTTGGAGTGGTCTCCATGAATGTGGTTTCTTGAAAGGTTTCACTGATTGTTGGACCTAAGACTTCATCATAAGAGAAATTTGAAAATGTATCAAGCCAAGGAGATAAAATTCCTTCATATGAAAAAAGGAAATAAATCTCATCCTGAATTAAACATTCATTAAATATTCCTTTATTTTCTATGGATTCATTATCAATGCTTCCTATCATGTTTACTTCATGAATGTCCTCATCATCCCCTATTTGTGAGCTAGCATTATATATGTTCAAGTCTAGAATCATGTTTCCAAAGGTTATGGTCATGTTCCCATTTCAGGCTCGGATAAAAATGTTGATTGTTTCAAGGAAAGGACAACCAAGGATGATTGGGGTTTGTTCCTTATTTCCTAATTTTGGATGGTTGTCACGGAAAATAAAGTTCGCAGGGTAGATGAAGTTTTCAACCTTTATCAGAACGTCCTTTAAAATCCCCTTTGGAACCCTAATGCTATGATCAGCAAGTTGATGTGTGACAGATGTGGGTTAGAGCTCTTCTAGGCCTAACTGGCAGTATACAGCATATGAGATGAGATTGACACTAGTACCTAGGTCACACAAGTCCTTGACAACTTTTCTCTCTCCTAGTTCAACATTGATGTATGGGCAACCTGGGTCTTTCAACATCGGATGGATGGTCCCATGAATGGTGGTACTCACATTAGTAGCCAAAAGGACTTGGATTTTAGGTGAAAATTTTCTTTTAAAAGTGCACAGGTCCTTAAGGTACATTGAGTTGGAAGTTATGGTTTGGATTGCATCGAGAAGAGGAATGTTCAACTTGACTTGTGAGATGATTTTCCTCAATGTTTTACTCAATTCAGGCTTGGTTTTCCCCCTCAAGCATTGAAGAAATGGTGTAGGTTGTGGGGTTGTTTGTTGAAGAGTTATTTCTTTGAAAATGTGGTTGTGTTTTTCAGTTTGATCAATTGGTTCATTTGAATTTTCATCCAAGTTTGAATCTTCAGGTTGGTTTTGAATTAGTTGTTCAGGTTTCTCAATTGATTTCCCACTTCATAAAATAGTCACAACCTTTAGTTGTTCATGAGTTATTCGAGGGCAACATGACTCTCCCCTTGAAGTTGAGAATGGAACTGCCTGATTAGGCATGGGTGCCCTTCCAGTTTTGATGGTTTGAAGTTCTTGCTTTAGGGAAGAGACTTCCGAGTGCATCCTCTCCTTTTGTTTGCATAGTTGTTCTAGTAGGCTTTGTGGAATAGTTTGGGTTGGTGCTTGAGTATATTGGTTTATTCCAGGGGGATATTTTTGAGGTGAGATGGTTTGTTGAAAATGGAACAATGGTTGTTGGTATTGGATAGGTTGGGTTTGGAACTAGTTAGGGGATTGGTAGCTCTGATGGGGTTAAGGATTTTGTCCCTATGGTTGGCTAGGTTGTTGGTTATCTTTCTAATAGAATCCTGGGTGGTCATTATAACTTGGGATGAAGTTGTTTTGGAATTGAGGCTTTTGAATGTCTAAAGAATTTACTTCCGCCTGGGGTCCTCCAAAAAGAACATCCTTGATGGATGGAATGGTTGGGAAGTTGTCTGTATTATGGTCATATTTGTCACAAATTGTGCAAACAGGGTCAACATTTTGGATTTCATGGACTTTCTTAAGGTCTATCTGTTCAACCTTCCTAGAGAGTGCTGTGAGTTTATCCCTAAGTCTTTCCTCTTCACTAAGTGTATGAATTCCAGTAGTTCTTTGTGGATTTTCAGAATAAGGTGAAGTTCCCCATGTTTGGTTTTGTTTAGAAAGGCTTTCTAGATACTCGTAAGAATCATTTGGGGCTTTGTATTTAAAGGTTCCATTACACATCATGTCAATGAATTGTTTGTTCGACAGACCCAACCCTTCATAAATTATTCTCACTTGTTAAGGTATAGAAAAACCATGGTGTGGAACAATGTTTAGAGTGTCTTTGAACCTCTCCCATGTTTCATAGAATTACTCTCACTCTTTTTCAAAAACGGTTGGATACTCTTTTTAAGTGCAATTGTTTTGTGGTGGGGAAAGTATTTTTTGTAGAATTCTCTTTGTAGTCGGTCCCAAGAGTTTATGGATGATTGTCTAAAATTGGTTAGCCAATTTTTAGCTCGATCCTTTAAAGAAAAAGGAAATAGCCTCATCTTATCTGATTCTAGTTGATGTGGGGGACACATGGTTTCTACAACGTCATTTAATTCCATAATGTGATGGTAGGGCATCTCAGACTCCATCCCGTGAAAGGTTGGAAGGTGGTTTAGAACATGGGGTTTAAAGATGTAGTTGGCATATCCTAGAGAATTGTGTCTAATTCATGAGGGGGTATTGGTCCGAGAAGGTGTAAGATAGTCATTCATGGTTTGATCAATTGCATTCCCCATGTTTGGGGCTGCCTCATTTGGGTTTCCATTTTGGTTTCCACACAGGTTTATGAGTTGGTTTAATTGAAGACCATCCATTGAAATTGGCTCAATTTTTGACTCTAGAGTATTAGGAATATTAGGATCTAATGTAATGAGTTCCCTTGGTGTACTTGACTCCCCAACCCTAGGAATATCCACCCTAACTACATGGTTTGATTGATCACGAGTGTAGGCGAACATACACCAAAAGAAAAAAAAACGAGAAAGGGACAAGATAAGAGAATTTGGATGAGAAAATAAGAAATGGGGAGAATAGAATGGGTGTTTATAGGACTTACTTGGGTCCCTGGAAATGATGCCAAAATATTATTCTCTCTCAAATTTACCCAAAAGAATAAGGTAGGACGGTCCTTGTAGTCTAGCTTGGGTTGTCGAATCCTCAGAGACCTAAGAAGTACCTACAGACACTTACATTCTATGGATTGTTTTTGGATATGAAGTGGAAAACTTCGGTTGATTTTAGATGGGTTTAAGTTATCACTAATATTTTAATGTTAATTCAAATTAAAGTAATGATTTGATCCTAGGTTATCGCTCGGGGTGGATTGGATGAATACCTTTTTTTAATGATTTAAATTTCTTATAATTGAGATGGGTTCATTTATGAATATCAAACACAAGCATCACTTAGTAGTTTAATTCCTACACACCCTAATACTAATCACCCATACACTTGAAGGATAAAATCATTGAGCACTCCAAGGTATGGGTTCATATTATCACTTGAAATGTGTGACCTTAAATTCAATAAGGATGAATTTGTTTTAAAATCATCAAATAAAAATCACATTTAAAAAAAGTGATTAGCCATTAATGGAGTAAGAAATAACATCCAATCCATCCCCTTGCTACTCCTTTGGATCAACCCATAAATTATTTAGCCCTCCATTGATGAAATTCCTTCAACAGAAGCGGGATGTAGACTTATGAGGGTGGAATTGAAGAAGTAAAAAAAACAACAAAAATCGATCACTCCACCATTGTATGATAAATAACACAAAGTACGGTGTGAATAAATTCACACCTTAAACCAACAGTATCAATGTGATATGAAAAACAATAGAATAAAATTAGAATAATAACTTTTATTAAGAAACTTGGATGAATTAAAACAACTTTCATGTGAAGGAAGAACGTTACAAAGATAAATTGGAAGCATAACATTTTGATGAAAACAAAGCTCAAAGATGAAAAAATCCTCCAAAAAAACACCCTTAAATGGGTATTTTGGGAGCCTTGGGTCGAGCCTCAAACAATAAAAATCTTCCCACTTGATTATTGTAGGATATAGGTTGGTGGAATGTTGAGGAAGTGTTCATTCTTCCACCCTTGACCCGAGGTGGCAGCCAGCTTTCATCCACCGAACATACGTGCTTGTAAGACCTTCTAGATGGCAGAATCAGAGTGGGAAATAGAAGAAGACAATGTATCTCCGGATGTATTATAACAGCCTGTAAAATGTGGGCCCATTTGGAGTTGTCAATTAGGATATATGATTTGATTAGTTGGATGTTTTTCTGGGCTACAGAATCTGGCCCAGAATTGTATCTCTAACTTGCCCCGCCTAAATAACCACAATGGAGGCCGAATGAGCACTAGATCCTTCAGAATTATTTGTTTCTATATATGTCTTCTATCATCCCACGAAATTTGGGCTTCATTGGGTTTTTAATGTGGGTCCCACATTCTCATCAGCGGGCTGGTGTCCAATCGGCCTTCTCTAAAATTTCTTCCTTTCATCACAAAATATCCCCATCTTCTTCCATGAATTCTGTATTGATTCCTGAATGAAACATGTTCATATTGATGTTTAGATCAATTTCCCAAAATATCATATTAAAATATGGATAATTACATTCCTTAAAATCATATGAATCATTGGGAACTTCAAATGATGTTAAAAATGTACCACATAATAGTGCATTTTAAAAAGGTATTACAATCATAATGTGAAATGATGTTCAAAGTGTAAAATGCACTAAAATGGTGTTTATGAATAATAAATAAAATGAATATTAGAAATATTAACAATGAATATTAGCCTCATTTAGAGGCTAATAAACACACCACATAGAAAAAATCATGGTGAATAAGGCATGTATCTCACAGAAATAAAATGTGAGATGAAATTCTCTTACATTAAGTCTTGACTTCATTCATACACGTTAAAACAAACTATATAATAAATAAATGTTGATATCATATATATTTCAGAGAAACATATTTTTATATATAATACCATATATTATTTTGTTATGAATTTTTATTACCCATTTATTAAGACCTCCATGTTAATGGTACGTTTCGAGTAATATCTGCATTGTTTATCTTATTTGTTTTGACTTGTTATTATGGATTGTCGTAAAAAGATCACGATTTAATGATTTATGTGTTTTAAAACATTTTTAAATGTAATATATATTCAATATATATGTATTCAAAATAATAAATATAATATATAAATATGAAATTTAATATATCATTCATGTAGATGGTATGTTGTACGTACACATGAACATTGTTTATGTTTTATTATCGTAATGATAGAAAACAATTAAATGATATATATATAAATATATATTATAACTCCATTAGAATTATTATTTAGTACATATCATATATGTCCACTATATGTATATTTAATACATTCAATGCATGATGTAAACGAATCACCTCGCTTTCAAGAGGATGTTGTCCACCCTTCCCCAAACAAAATTATCGTACTTACAAAAAATGAAAATCATGAAGTTATGTGATATATAATAATTATATAAGAATAAATAAATAATTAATAAAATATAAAACATAACTAAATACATTTCAAATCACAATTAACACCCACAAAAGTTGGTAAATAAAAAAACGAATAGCATCGTTTTGTGAGGGGTGGTTCACCGTACAGAAGAATGGTACGTTATTTAACCATTAGATTATAGTCTATGTAACTATAAGTTTAACCCCTATAAAAACAACAAAAAATTATATTTACAATAATAGTGTCATTATATAATCATATATTTAGAATAATTGTGTTGGTGGAGAAATAAAATAAAACAAAGGTGCCTGAAGAAGAATGTTACATATTCTTTGGGTAACTCCTTTTTTTACAAGGAAGGGCTTCTCTAGTTGGATTTCATCCAAATGGTAAGATTGAATTAGGGAATGAATGATTTTGGGAAATTATTTGATTATAATTTAGGAATGAAAAATTCCTTTAGTGGTGTGAATCAGTGGGAGGGCTAAGTTCATTTTATGTTGGATAGTGTCAGTTATTCATGTAAATTTTTGAAAAGAAAAATCATCCCATTTGTATCCTATTTATAGAGGATACAATAATGGAAAAAAATCATCCTATATAATAATGGTTCCATATTTTTCTATATAATTTCATTTAGAAATTTTTATATTTCATTTACCACTTCGTTGTAAGGCATGATCTATTGTTAAGAAAATTTTCCTTCTAATCATTGCAATTAATTTTAATTACGTTATCGAATATATATTTTAAAAAACCATGTTGACTTTATTTTAATTTATATATTATTATTGTTCCAAATATTGAATCCATTTATCCCAATTAAAATGACATACGTGGATGAAATTATTTCAAATTTAATCCCTTGGATGGGGCAACAAAGCCAATTTTTAATATAAAAATGTTCAATTGTTTGGTATATTTTTATATTAAATTTCAAAGTGAGATCAATTAAAATTACCTAAATTTTAATAATATATGTATAATATATCTATTTAAAGATTAATGAAAATTAAATATATAATTTAACCTTATATATAAATTATATGTAAAAGTAGTTTTGAATTAGAATCCTGTATTTTTAACTATTCATCGGTAAATGAAACATCTCAGAAAAATACCAAAACTTCACCCTAGGATAAACATTGTGTTCATATTTAAAATATAAAGTATATTCAGAAATACTAAATCAATGAATTTTTAAATAATTTTACTTATATTGGTTTCACCATTAAAAGGGTGTAAAAATAAATTTTATAAGAATATATTTTTTTAAATATAAAATTTAATATATTCTGAACTTATAGTTATAAAATCTTTTGGATAAGAATGAAAAATATTTAATGAATATATTAAATATATATTCATATTCAAATCATTAATCAAAATTGGTTTTTTTAATTAATTGAGATAAAATTATGTTTCTACATAGAAAAATAATTTTCATAGAAATGTAATTTCAATATTTTTAAATAGTAATTTCATTTAAATATACTAATTGATAACTAAAGGATTCATTTGATATAAATGTGTAAAAATTATATTTAGAATATATTTAATCATATTCATAATATCAATTCAAATTACTTTGTGGTATATGTAATAATATATTAATATTAATTTTAATAGTATATTGTTGTTCCGTAAAAACTCAGTCTTGCTAATTTTGGATGATGTTGAAGTAAAATCACATTGTCAATAACATAATCCAAATATAGTTTTGTGTATTCCATATGAAAATATAACTATTGTTCATAGAGAACAAAATCAAGATGTATTACATTAATATATAAAAATCATATATTATGTGTTGCATGAAATGAAAAATATAAAAAATATTTAATTAATCTAAATGAATATTTCACAAAATAGAAATTTGATACATTCTAACCCCTTAAAATTTATTTCAAACACAAAATTCATCTAGGTTATAAATGGTTTAATATTAGAATTTCATTTTGATAGAAACCGACATCATAAAAATAAATACTAATAAATCCTTTTGAAAATACAATTTTGAATCATAAAGGCCACCCACAGAAAATCATATCTATTTTCCCTATATAAGAGAACATATTTGGAAAGTAAAAACATGGAAAATTAATATAAATAAAATGATTAGGTTCTTATGGAGAGTATTAGAGAAAATGGTTAGTAGAATGTTTTCAATAAAACCCCATAATGTTGTGATGATCTTAGGGGTCATTTTATTCATCATAAACGAAGGTACAAGGATAATATTATAGTTTTGGAGGTAATTTATCATAATTTTGAAGAAAACTCACAACAAGATAAACATGAATGATTTTATTTCTTTTCATATACACAATATCACCTATTATTCATTCCTCTCTTTATTTCCACCCCCTTATCATTCTATATGAAATGAAGGTGAAATTTTCATTCCTAAAGGACTTACAGATCATGGGATCCATGATGAGTCACCCAATATATCATCAATTTCCATCTAAAAAAGTTTTTATAATATTTTATCCAATATGAATGAATCCTAATGTGGTGATATAATACCATAATCCCCTAATATTCAACTAAAGTTGAAATAAAATTTCAATAAATTGCTTAACCTTATAACCCCCTTGAAATAAGAAAATCCAAAAAAGTTATAAATATGGTAATGAAATCAACTTAAAAATGATCCCCCATATATAACAATGTAGATAATGATTTTCACATTCCATACATTTAAATACCCTTATAGTATATTTTCACGAAATAGGGTAATAACCAAATTATGATTAATCGTTCTAGAAAACACGCATGCTTCCCTATTCTGAAGATTATTGGTTATATTTTATAAATCCAATAATTTTTTAACATCATACATGATAGAATATAACAAATTTTCATATAACCCTTTATCAGTTATTATTTCATAAATAATTTCCAATTTACATTAACAAAATCCATCATCTCTTTATCTAGGATAATAACAGTTGTCGCAGTATTTTTAAAACATTAAGGATTACCCTTTTTTATTTCAAAATATCACCGTTACATTAAATAAATATTATAATTATTCAACACCATTAAACAAATCCTTATCAGTCCTTAATAAAAAAATTATATTTAAATTACTAATATATTTCAGGATTTATATAACATAATCAATGAATTCCGAAATATATAAACATTAGTCATCCATATTCATTCATAAAAATATTCTTTGGGTTCATCAATATTACTGCATTATAAGAATTTCCTAGAATATGAAGTAGATTTCCAGTATCGAGTTTTCTCAAACTCAATCAAATCCTTCTTCTTGTGGGTAATTTAAATAATAGCGGATGATCATCTCATGCCTTTCACATGCTGTTTTGGGACACTTTATCTTCCATAGTACAGCCAATACTCATAGAACTTCATGATTATCTTCATGATATTTCCTCTTATTAATTCAATTTTTATCATGATGATAAACTCCATATCTAAATCATTTAATGTTGAAACATTTCCATCTATTTCACTCTATTGAATTTAACTAGGTACAATAGGTTGAAGAACACTTATCATAATATAAAACTAGATAATCATGTAAAATTAATTATTGGATATCTATGTAATGAAACCTAAATCATTAATATAAGAAAACATAGTTGTATTTCATATTATTCATAATAATATTCTATTTTAATCTGTAATGATGAATCATAAATGGTTTGTTAATTCCTGAATCATATACAGTGGGAATCACAGACTAGTTGTGTTGTAATTCCCATTGTTTGATACTATGTAAAGATCAAGTATGACCCATCACACCTTGTTTGAGATTTTCACCTAGTTACATTTTTTCCAGAACCCCATCCACTTGTATTATCCAAATAAGGATATATTTTTGGAACCCAATATCTCTATCCTTTACCAAAATTCTAGGGAATTGTTCCATAATTTTCCTTATCACCAAAATTATCCTTAGTTACATACCTAGACATATCCATAGAAATATCCCTAGGGATATCACTAATGTTTTCTGATTCTATATTCCAAATAATGAATAAAACTTCACTCAGCTACAAACTATAATGACCTAGGCATAATGTATATAGATATTGCAACATTTTTTTTAATTAATAATAAATTAAAAACATATATTCCCTAAAAACATATTATTTTATTGTCTTGGAATCTAGGATAAAAAATATTCTAGGTCAATGAATGATCTTTAATGATTTCCAAAAAGATATTAAACCTTATTAATTATACATAATACCCATTTTTTATAACCGATGGAATGAAATCGTAATAAAGGGATGAGAAAAAATTCTTAGAAAGGGTAAATAAGGGAAACACATATAAATGAAATGAAAAAAGGGTATGATAACATAATCATAACATTCAAAGATAATAACCTACATATCAATGATCAGAAATACCACACAATTCATAATGATTTGTAGTTCATAATACATGAATCATAATATTGTCAATAACAAGATCCATGTGATTATATAATTTTAATAAAACATGGAATTTTTGGTAAAGACATAAACATTTAATTATTTCCCTATATGTCAATTATCATACCCAAAAACATATCAGGTCACTTCTCAGGGACTACACATACTATGCAAGACACACCACCAACCCTAATCAAATTTTTTTTAAGGGATTAGGTTTCCCCATCATCCCTTAATGGATAGAGTTTCACCACATTTTCATAGACTATTGGGTTCCCCATCTTCCCATAATGGATTGGGTGTCCCCCTAACCCCTAAGGGATCAAGCTCATAGACATGATTCCTATCATTCAATCATGAGATATATATATTAACCAAATTAATGGGAGGTAGATATAGTTCTCAAACATCACGTAATAAAATCATACATATACATTCCATAAGTTAATAAAACATGAATCAGATCACGAAACATAAAAAGAGAATGGTTTCATACACATCATATCATAACTAATGAAATGAAATGGGTATCACAAACATTTAAACAAATCATAGACTGTGGAAAATAAATATTTTTATTAATAATTTAATCATAGAATAACCTATGAATGGAAGATGGGTTCATATGAATTTATCATGGTATATCCCATTAAAGGGAAGTGTGTTTCTTATCAACCATCAAAATATATACCATTTAGAGAAATAATATGAATGGTATCCTTGGATCATATACCTTTCAATGATTAAACTATAACTAATGATTTCATCTTAGATGGAGAAGGATCTTGTAATATCACATGGAAATTAAAATTTCATGGAAAATTAATATTTAAAATATAAAGCATTCTCAAATTTCATTTCATTGAAAACAGTTTGAAAAAATATATTAGAATCACAATAAATAGTCAAAAAACATTCTTGAGGAAAATATCCTTTGTAAATTAAAAGTGATATTTAATACATCAATAATTTGAAAAACATCTTCCATGAAAATAAATTGATACAGATATTGAAATCTTGAAAAAAAACATAAACCATTTTCCATTAAATATTATAAAAGAATCTTGAACACATTTTTGAAAATCATTTTCCTTGAAAAATTATTAGTGATGCTTGAAAAAAAAATTGAAACCCATTTTTCATGAAAATAGCATAAAATATAATGATATTATTTAATATATGGAAATAAATTCCAAATAATCACATGGTAAACATAAAAATGAGGCTTTGGGTAAATGATGTTCATCATGGCATGTAAGTCCGTGTGTGTTGAATATTCGTTTTTCACATTAATTGTTTAGAAAATGTTCCATGATATTAAATTTACAAGTATGTTCCATTTTAAGTATTTTTTTAGAAATTTTTTGTATTTGGTAAAAAGTTACTTTAAACATTATAGTATAATATTGAGATAATTTTGAAAAAAATATATAAATCAATGTTTTGAAAGATTATGGATTTTCTACCCAAAGGAGAAATAAATTCAAATATTCATAAAAAAATTTCTCATTTATATTAAGTGAAAAATATTGGCAACATTTTTCTAAAACATTAATATATTATTAATAACAAGATTATAATTAATTTAATTCATCATCTTTATAGATTAATCATAATACTTAATCAAATGAGGAATAAACATTAACAATCCTGATAAATGATTAGATTACTTCAATAAATGGTAGACACTTTGGTAAAATTAAATCATAATAAAATACAAATAATTCAATTAACTGGTGAATAAAATATTATTAAAATAATTATATTCATCATATAACATTTCAAAGGTATTGTATACCCCTCTATGAAATATAAAGATGCGTAACATGGCATGTGTCTCAAAAAATGAATTTTAAGAAAAAATTACTTCACCAAGTTGGTATCATATAAATCATAGACCCCATGAAATAAATATTACAAAATGGATATGTAAATAAACATAAATTTAAGTATAATAATCAAATAATACAACCATATTATGTATACACACCACGCAAACTAAATGAGGTAGGAACAAGGCATGTAACTCGTAGAAATAAAAACATAGATAAAATTCCCCTACCGTAAGTCTTGACTTTATTTATATACATCCAAACATAATTTCAAAAAAAATAATAGTTTAGTTTAAATATATGAAAAATAATATTATCTAAAATACCATATATGATTTAGTTATGACTTTATATTACACATTTATAAATAACACCATGCTAATGTTTTGTTTTGGGTAATATTAGTATTATTTTTTATATATCTTTTGAATGGTTGTTCTCTATCCACTTACTTAGATCATGATTTAATTATTTTTATAATAAAAAACATGGTATAAATATCATATATATTCATTATATATTCAATTATCATATTATATATAATATAAAAGTCTAAAATGAAATACATTATTCATGGAGATGGTAGGTCATACTTATTCAGGAACGTTGCTTCCATTTTATTATAGTATTGAATGAAAGATTTTAAATGATATATTAATATGTATATATATATATATTATAATAATATTACAATATTATTTCGTATATATCGTATTGGTTCACTATAAACATCCTTAATACATTCAATGTAAGCTGGGAACGAATCACACTGCTTTGAGGAGGCTGTTGTCCACACTTCCCAAGTTGAAATAATCATACTTATAAAAATGGAAAGCATGAAGGAAAGAGTTATATAATAATTTACTAAGGCTAAATAAATCATAAATATCATATTTAAAATATAATAATACATTTTCCACCAAACTTCTTAACTATGAGAGTTGGTAAAGGAAAAAAATTAGCAACATCGTTTCGTGAGGTCGTAGTTCACTGTACACAAGAACCGTGAGTTTATTACCAATTAGATAGAAGTGTGTGTATGTAATGGTTTAACCCATTGTTTTAAAAAATATCATTTTCTATATGGACGTTTTTTTATTTTAAAATAATGTATTAAGATGAATTGAGGTGGTGGGGAATGAAAATAAAGGAAATGATCTTTAGGATAGATGATACCTCTTCTCTCCAAAACTCCATTTTTATTTCACAAAATGGATTCATTGGATGGATTTAAAACCAAATGGAGGCACAAAATAGGAATATAGTGATTTTGGTATCATATTTTAAAATATTTTTTGCATCCAATGGGATTGAGATGTGTGAACAAGTGGTAGGGTTGACTACCCTTTTATAGCTGAGGAGGAGTGGCATTCTTACAAATTTTAGAAAAGACAATCATCCCACATTTTTTCTTTAACATGTGGATAAAATAATGGAATAAATTATATAAAATACATTATAGGGTAGATATATTTTCATATAGTGGATTTTGGATAGTTCTCTATGTTATTTTGACAATAAATCTAAGTTTTAGTCCATTGTTATTCTAATTTTCCCCTTAATCGTCATAATTAATTTTAAATAATTTCATTAATAATTTTTTAAAAAATTATGTTGGAAATATTTTAAATTATAAATTATTATGATAAAAACCATGGAATAAATTATTCTAAAATACAATACAAGAAGTAGTGTAAATTAATTTAAATATAATTCCATAGTAGATACCACAAAAGAGGGTATTAAAGTAAAAATGTTCTAAAGTTTGGTATGTTCATATATCTAATTTCAAAGTGAAATTGACTAAAATGAACTAAATTGTATTAAATTATATAATATTAATATAATTAAACTATGAGACTAATTAAAAATATAATTTAACCTTATTAATAATGTAGATTAAATAATTAGTTTTGAATTAAAATCCACTATATTTCACAATTCTTCAAAAATTGAATCTTTATAGAAAAAACGATAAATTCACCCTATGTTATTTTTTATTTTCTTCTTTCAAAGATGAAGAATATTTTGAAATATAACATCAATAGATGATCCATAAATATAATTTAAAATGGGATCTCCATTAAAAGGCGGTAAAATAACTTTTTAGAATAATGTATATTTTTATTTATTAAATATGATTTATTTGTATCATATACCTATCTTATATATTACATATGTTTAAAAAATATTTATTTAATATATTATATATAAATTTTATTTGAAACATTAATCATGGGTGGTTTTTTAATTTATTGAGAAATATTTTTTTCACAAATATAAAAATAGTTTTCTTATTAAATTTATTTATTTATTTTAATATAGTTATTGCATTTAATTTTAATACTTAATATCAAAAAGATTAATATTATATTAATGTGTAAAAAATAATTTCAAAATTTAGTTAATAATATTTATAACTTCAATTCCAATGTCTAGGTGATAGTGCTAGTAATATTTTAATATTATTATTAATTGAATGTTGTATTTCAGTATAATTTTGGCCCAGTGTGTAATTCAAGAAATAGAAGGAACATAAAGTTGTGTTTAACATGAGCCAAAAGTAGTGTTTCATGTACTGAATTCTAATATATGGTTTTATTTAGTTCATAAAATCCAAAATTGAAGATTTAACAAACAATCAAAATATACAGAGTTGCGTAAAATTCCCAATATCCAAAATATAAAATTAGCTTAAAAAGCAAAAAAAAATTATTTGTGCCATATAATATCTAATTAATTGTGGATAACTATTATATATAATTATGTACATGATGTATTCCTAGTATCCTAGTCGATAAAATATAAACTCAATACTTATTACAATATCAATTTTTGTGATGTGGAGCTAATGCTGGATGAATACTTTTTGGAGAAGCTGGTTTGGATTTTTCATCATAGTGTTGGGCTATTATAAGGTAATGTCTCACCATTTCGTAGATTCCAATTGGTCAATATTGTTTCTAAGAACATACATGAGAATTAGATTGCAATAGGAGGTCACATTGGCTACAGTTCGTCATTAGTGACCCTCGATAACACTTCTTAACGACAGGAAGCCTTATGGTGGGAATTTATTAAGGTGCCTCATTTTATGAGTGTGTAATATATTTACACTCAGGTCTTTTAATGACTCTCGTGTTTTTCTAATTTTTCATTTTCTATTAAGTAAAGAAAATGGGAATTTTTGGACAAGAAATTACAAGAAATTATCTCATGAACGAAACTATGACCAGTGTTATGAGAAATATGTACCCATTGGTAGAGTAAGGGGATAAAATTCATGAGACCATAACTTCGATAAAAAATTGTATTTTTCCTACTTATCGATCATATATTGGATGATTACTAAGTCCCATTTTGGGTTTCAATTTATCCAATGTGGGGTTGTTTTATGAGTAATAGTTTTACATTTTTACATTCATGGAAATTATTTCATATGTGTTGGATTCATTATTAAACATGAATTGTTGGATTCTATATTGACATTGACATGGTTTGATTATGTATGACAGATTTTTTGTTCACCATATCAACAAGTTCAGGTTTTTTGTATTCATAATAATCGTAATTTGACAGATTATATAGAACATTATGAGATCCCAAAATATTGATTATGATTATAATATTATTTGGGACAGATCTATAAAAGGAATTGATGAAACCAGATAAGTTTTTATCATGAAGAGTTCTCGGAGGTGTTCCAAGACTATGAAAGACATTATATATTGCTTATGGGAAGTACCCAGATGTTTTTTACTTTTTTCATGAAATTTATTCACTCAAGGAGATAAAAAAAGATTTATTTGTGAAAATTTGATGTTGTGTGATCATATTGATTTGATTCCATATTAAGAAAATATGAAAAATGAATGATATTTTGAAAATTAAAAAAAATACTACAATGGTATAAATTTTTCATGAAATAATTTGAATGTGCATTTTCAAGAACACCTCATCAAAATATTTAGAACTAAATTATTTCATGAAAGTTAACTTGTTTTTTAATGAATGTGAGAGTTGTGATACCTGGATAGAGTTACACGAACTAAAAAAATAAATATCAATTTTTTGTGATAATAGAGAGTTGTGTACTAATAGTGAAATAAAAAAATTTGGTTTACTGAACTATGAACGTTTTTTGTGAGTTTATTGGCATTATATGAAAATGTGTTATTGTTTTTCCTCTTAAACAAATAGGTCTCTACGCACTCATTTTAGTTATCTAGTCTCTAAAAATTACCACGAGGATGCAAATTCATAAAATAGTTACAATACATATTTCCTATGAAAATAAGTAAGTAAAGAAATAGTTTCTTGGATAAATTAACATTTTCTTCTTTATATCATGTGATATTCTAATGTGAGATGGATTTTTAGGGTTTTGAAACAAATCAAATATTTTATGAAATTTTTGATAGTCACACCACAATGAAAGTTTTATAAATTTTGGTTGTTTTTTAAAAGTGAAAGAGTTTTGTTAAAAATCCATGTGGTGTGTGAAAGTTAGAATTGGTTATTCAAATTAATAAAATAGATTAATGAATGATTATTATCCATTGAATACCATTCATAAAAAAGAAGGTATTCCATGAATATTTTTTTGTGTAGGAATTTGTTTTTTCCATGATGGTGATGGTCAAAACCTAGTTTTGAATGTGAACTGTGAATATCAATGAGAACTAATCATTCCATAATATATTAGACTATAGAGCTATGAAATGTCATGTGAGAACAAAATCATTCCCTCTTGAGGCAATTATTAATGGGAGATGTAAAAGGGAGTGACACATGGGTTGGGGAGAGTCGACCCTAAATATTTAAATGGGAGTGATTTTTAGGTTGCAGTGAGAAGACCCACAATCTACAAAGGGGAGTGACCATAAAAATAGACGTGGACTAGAATAAATCAATGACTAAAAGATCAATAGTTTATTTTAGCACATCAAAACAATGTATGTGTGTTCTCCATAGGCATATCCTTGGGTGGGTGAACCCAGCAATATTATTTTATCTTATGATGATGATATTCATGTATTCTACAGGATGATAATCACTATATATGGATTGATTGATTGTAAATTGTTTTTGGATAATGAAAAATAGGCTCACCAATTATCCGGATAATCACTAGACACGTGAACACCAGAGTGACCATACAAATAAGAAAAAAAAAGAATGGGTGGGGATAGATATTTTCTAGGTAGTGTGGGGAAATGCAATTATGATTCATAACCTCAATTACCCACCTCTCAGGGTATCTCTCAATTGTTTTCCTAAAAACAAGTAGTATAAGTAATGTTTTCCATATAGGATTTTTTCATATGAATTAATCCGATATGTTTTTATAGGTGAATACTATTCTAATTGTATTTAATTGGATATATAAATATCTAAAAATGAAAAATACTCATATGTGATTCCCTATAATGAAAAAACCTTTTATAATGTTTGATCAAGATAAAGGATCCCATCAGATTCCCAATAAATTGTATGGTTAGGTCTGATTGTGTGTCTATATTTACATACAATGATAATGCAAGACTATCCATGAATCCTAATATTTTAAGTGATGTTGTAACTTCTGACAATGATTTGATTTAATGATATCCAAATAAGCAGGATTTCAATATATATTAAGATATTTATTATGAACTAAGGGAAGAAAACACGATGCCAAGAAAGATGAATTACAGTGAAGGGATCCATGTTTAAGAACTAATCGTTGAGGGTAAAAAACTAAAAATCCTCAACTAATACTCATTGACGAGTCCAGAGGGATGAGGTAGAATAATGATACTGAGGCAAAGGAGTTGGAGCTAATATGATAAAAGGAAAAAAAATCATGACACTTCCAATGAGAAGACCATTGACATAAAATATCTTCAAAATATGAGGGTCAATTAGGATGAATTTTTTTCTCCCATGGAATAATTGGTTGATGGAACCAATTCCTATGTTTGTGAAAGGGGATCTAAAAGATCGAAATGATAACATTGGTGAGAAAATGAATAGTAAATGTGGTCTACGGAGAAAACAAGAAATATATTAAAGTTCTAATGGATATATATAAGGATATTAAACCAATAATTATCCCTCTAAAAACAAAATTGGAAGAGATGTACAAAACCAACAATAATGAAAGATCATGTATGGAGAAGTTCACATGCAAACTAAATGAGAAATATGGGAATATAAAGGAGATCTAAGGGAGGATGGGGACAAAAAAATAAATTATAGTGATCACTATAATGGGATTATTAATAAGTACACTACAAAAATGATGAAATATGAAGTAATAAATTAAGAATAAGTGTTATTCCAAACCATAATGAAATTTCTTTAGGAAGATGATAGCCATTAATTTCATCTATTTTGTAATCACATGACATACTGTGATTGTTTTCATTGAAGTCCAAATGCTCAAAAAATGAAGGAATACTTCTTCAAAAATTTCTCAACTATGGTGTAACTATATGTGGTATTTTATTAGCAGTATATGCATTATCTACGATATGTATAGTTATATTGGTATAAATATCTATGAGAGAGGAACTAGATATTCTGTAAGTAAATCCCTTATTAAAGCAATTTTGGGGAGTCTTTTTGTAGTTAAGGGTATAGTTACTTGACGTTTTCTCAATATAATGTTCATATTTTCTCTAGTAAAAATTCTCTAATGAGTGAGATTATATAAAATACACAATATTAAGGAATTGTCCTTCACTGAGTGGGGGTATAACATGATTGTGTTTTTTATTTCCATCTTGGTGATTTGAATATATATCAATGTTATGTTTTGATTTTGGGTAATTATGTGTAAATTATTTATCACCTTTGATAATATACCATGGGATAAATTGGGAAAAATCAACCAAATCTAGGATTTCCATAGAATATTCTGGACTGATATATTATTTATGGAGGATATCCCATATTTTTTTATAACAACTAATTCATAAGTCTAATGTCACATAACAAAACATTATACAACTGTGGAAACAATATTTCTTCCTTTAACATTTTAGGGTGATATTACATTCCAAAGAAATCAATAAACTAATTTTTTCCCTAACATAATAAATAGAATTATACAAGAAATTCATTATTAAGAAGATCGTATTTAGTTATTAATATTCATTTAACATGTTTATCCCATAATATTATATTATATATTTTGTCTTCTTGAGTTGGTTATGTTTTAATTTTTTGTTTTCCCACATATATACATATATTAATACAATATTTTATTATAAAGGAAATGTTTAAGGATGAAAATTTATAGAGTGATTACATAAGTTATTTTATATTTTAATGCATATAATGAAGGATTTTTATGAGTCTCCTAGATGAAAAATTATTTGGAAAATATGTCCTTGGTGACAGTGATATCAAATTATCATGTGAATATATGTTTTAAATTGATACGGGTATACATAATGAACATTTTTTTTATGTCTATAAAAAGAGCGGTACAATTATACCTTGATCTAGTATGTGATGGGCCCTAAGGTATACTAACTCATTTGAAATGTATTCCGTTTCTCATAGCATGGTCATGGATGTTCCCTAACTCTTATATACATTTATCATTCAGATAGAATTATTATTTTTCCCTTTTAGTTTGATCAAGATCATGTAGATCAATATTTTGGAATTTTGAGATATAGTCCATATAGGTATAAAATGGTACCCTAGAGTTCAAGTTAACCATGGTGTATTGGTTTCCAATGGATTAAATGTTTATTTTAATTAGGTTACTACCATGGTAATGTGCATAAAAATGGATTATAGTTGGAATAATACGATCATATAATAATTGGATATGATCATAGAAACCTAGGAATGAAGATTGATTAATATTTGTTCTAATTGGTAGAAAACTATATATTATTATTATTATATTTTTTTCTACCAATTTTGAGTTTCAAATGTATATAATATCATATGATGTGTTCTCTTATATATAATAGTTTCTGAATCATCCATAATTTTTGGATGCCTACTAAGTTATGTACTCTTGGATTTCATGTTGAAAATGTATCATATTAAGACTCCAAAAAATGCAACATACACAAATCAATAATAAACAATCTATAAGTCCACAAAAATTTATTGATTGATTACAGAGGTTATTTTTTAATTTTTTATACATACACTATAAATGTTTTAAGTGTGTCTTGGATGGAAAAGTATTTGAAAAATATTTATTTAGTGATGGTGATATCAATTTACAATGTGCATATATGTTGTATATAGACATGGATACACATAATATACATTATTTTTGTGTAACTAATAATATCATAAAAATTATTCCCTAATCTAGTTGGTGATTGGAACTAAGGTAGCCTAACTCATTTTACTAGTTTTCCTTTTCTTATGGTATGGTCTCAAAAGTTCGTTAACTCTAATTTACATTTATCATTCCAAAATAAGGATTATTTTCCCTCTTAGTTTGATGAATAAAATTTATTCCAATATTTTGAATTTTCAGCAATATTCAATATAGGTATAAAATTGTTACCCATGAATTTATTATAATCATGTTGGATTGGTTTCCAGTGGATTAATATTATAATTTGGTATAATGATTACCATGTGAATTTGTATAGGAAGGAAATAAATTAGTTATAATTAGATCATTTAATATATTCATATGATCTTGGAAAACTAATAACAAAGATCCATTCATATTAGTTATATTTGGAAGAAAACTAGATATTATTATTATTATATGTTTTCATGCAAATATTCCATTTCAAATTTATACCATCTCATATGATGAGTGCGCTAACATATAATTGTTCTTGATTCAACCATAGTTTGTTGTGGCATGCTATGATATGTACTTCCGCCTTTCATGTGGAGATTTTTTTATAGAGACACCATAGTTTTGTTTCGAGTTGGAGTATTATCTCAACGTATTTTTTGGGTATTATTTTAGCTAGATAAGGACTGTAATATATTATTAAGGTCAATATGATATCTTTTTTGTAACGAATCCATATTGGAATTCATTTTTGGTGACATATTTATGATCACCATGTTTAAGTGGTCTTTATTATATTTTATAATATCATGAAATTTAGGTACATTGAATTATTTTATTGAAATTGATTTTCCTCATTTTTCTTAATATTGAATATATATTATTTTATCTCGTAGTTAGATAAATTTTTATAGAAAATTTTTATTTGTTATTTTATGCCATTATAAAAATTGTACACTCACCTCACAAGATTTCAATAGTCCTTCCCCTATATCTAGTAACATATAACATACATGGAGGTGTGTCTAAAATCATGTTGTAAAACTAAATAGAATATATATATATATATTATTCTATGTAAGGTATATTTCTAATATTTATTAGGGATTGTTTTATCATTAATTTTATTATATTTTCTTATTTTTAATAGGGTAGAAAGACATAATACTACTCAACACCTAGAATGGACCTTATCCATAAGATTATATAACCAATGTATACTGAATCTTGAAGTTAGTAGATATGTTGTAGGGACTAAGCTAATGATCAAGGAGTTGAAGATTTCAACTGTTTTCTTTTGTTGTCAGGGTATGTTTTGATGAAAGAAAATAAATTCACTTTGTTTTTTTGGAAACAAATGTTTGGGGTTTATATTCAAATGAATCAGACCCATGTTAATTGTGAAAGTGATTTTTTGGATTGTATATCATGTAAATAATGTGTTGATGTTAGAACATGTGAGTCAATATTGATAGAAGAAATGGATAGTGAAAGAGATGTTGTCAATCGTAAAAGAATTGTACTCAAATTGATTTTCAAAATATTTAGAAAAGAAAGCAGTGGTGCCAATTTTTTTCAAAACAGTCAGAAAAGAAAGTAGTGGTGCCTATAGTTTCTTAAAACCATCAGAAAGGAAAGCATGGTGCCTATTTTTTCTTAAAAATCAGAAAAAATTCATATCCTGATTGTATTGATTTTCCTTGAAAACAATTGGATAATAAGTGCCAGAGAAAAGTGATGCAAATTGAATAAGTAATGACACTTGAAAAGGGTGATGGTGATGGAAAATGTGATGTCAATGGAAGATGAGAAAATTGTTGTTTTTTTAAACAATCATATTCTAGTTGAAGAAAAATTGATATGGTATCAACTAAGAATGAATCATATTCAGGTTATTTTGAATCTTATCTGGGCAGATCATCCTTATCAGATTTAATTATATCTTATCCAAGTAGATATATATTTAGATTGTATTTGATCATGTCCAACAATCATAACAACAATTATCATATCCTGAATGATCATAATTAGAATGATCATATCCAGAATGACTGTAATTAGAATTATCATAACCAGAATGATCATAACTTCCAGTCATAACTAGAATTCATATTCAGAATGGTTGTATTCAAGATAATAGTATCAAGAACATTTTTATTCAGAAATTATTTTGATTTTCAGGAGATGAAAATAAATAAGAAGGAATAAATGGAAAGTTGCAATACTTTCCAACCGAATTCATATGATGTTAATGTTGATCCTAAATGAATTTAAAGTCATGAATAAAGTCATGATAGAAGAACATGTAAGTGAATGATGGAAGTTGCTGGAGATGATGTGTTTCTCTCAAGTGGTTCAAGAGAAAAGAATATAATGTGGATTTTGATTAATTAATTGTCAGGGGGGCTTTCTTTTACGGGAGTGAGTTTATCTCAATGGTAGAAGTTCATTTCTTCAAAGACATTCAATTAGTATTTTATCACGCATTATTTTTAAGAAATCAGTATGATTTAATCAGTTTTGTCCCATTTAGTTTTCATCATTTTTAATAGAATTGAAATTTGAAATGGGTTTCTAGATGATATTGGATGAATATTATAAGTGATTCGAGAAGATTCTAGAAGCATTGAAGAATTAACAAATTCTCTAATATTTCAAGAGAAATTCATATTTTGGTGAATTTAACTGAGCTTGAAAGTGTTTTTGAATACCTGAATAATCATTTTTTGGGTCACCTATAAAATATGTGAAGTACATTGTACTTCTGTGACTTGTAGAAGAGATATAATCTTCAGTTTTTTTGAGGAAAGAAGAAATCAATTCTGTTCAGATTGACAATTGCTTTTGGTGGTGCTGATTCATTCATATTCCATTCAGCATGACAATTTTATTCAGGAATTGAAGTTGTGCTAATCCAACTCTATTTTTTCTGACAAAAAATTTAATTGGGGGCTTTGTATTGAAGAAATTAGACTGGGAGATTTGTATTGAAAAAATCGGACTTGGAGTTTTGTATTTAACGAATCAGACAAGGAGCTTTGTTTTGAAAGAATCATACTTGGAGGAATCTGACTCAGTGTATTATAACAAATTTCAGGTAGTTCATAAAATTCTTCTAAGTATGAAATTGATGATTTTTTCTTCAATTTGAATATATTTTTTGAACTGATAAGAGGTTCGGGTAACATGAATTGATACCACACAATTGTATTACTCTACTATGCTATGAGGGTGCACACAAACTAGTGGCATTGTTTCATTATGCTATATTAGTGTAAGGTTATATCCTACTCATTTTAAAACAAGGATTTTTATTCATAGTGTTTTGTATGGTATTGGATCATTTCAAAACCATTCCAATGATGTCGCTATTCTTATTGAATATAGATCCTTGTAAATATTTGTGTTCCTTTGGATGTATGTGGAGTTTGTTTTTACCAAAGAATTGAAATATCTAAGTAGAGGGAAATGTTGTTTCAATTGAAGATAAACATAAAAGAAAATTAGTATAACTGATTCACCCCCAACCCCCTCAGTGAAACATTACTCTGACTATTAACTAACTTTGGATTCAGAGGTAGGTTCCCTTCATTATTCTTTGCTGATGGAGAATGTGAACTTTGTGAATAGTAAAAATATTCTGGTTTTTAAGGAATGAACAATCATATCAGGAAAGATAGAATGGTTCTGTATCTTATGTCTGTCTTTTATGATGTTCTTGAAGTAGAAACAGTTGGGTTTCCTCTCATTTATGATAGTTCACCACTTACACTGGTTAACAGGAAGTCTCCTGAGAATGATGGAAGGGCCAAAATGAGATATTATCATCACATTCTATGATTGGGTTCTTGAGTGTGAAAGGTGTTTCAATATCTAAAGGAATATGGGATAAATTGAAAATCAAATATGAAAGAAATACAAATGTGAAGAAGGAAAAGTTACAAATATGGATATTGAAGTATGAAGATTTGATGATGGATGCTCATAAATCTATTGGGGAATTATTTTTCATGGTGAATAAACTTTTGAGAACTATCATATGTCTTGATGTAAAGCTGAAGGATTCTATAGTTATTAAAATGATCATAAGAATCCTATATGAAAAATTGAATGAAAAAGTTTCTTCATTAAAAGACAGAGATCCTGAAATAATATCTCTCGATGATTTAAATATCACTCTTATCACCTATGAAATGAAAAGATGGAATGATATGAAGACAAAAACAAAGGATGATAGTGACATTTATTTAAAGGAAATGAAGAATGGAAAGTCAAAGAATATATTTATTGAAGAAGAATCTGGTGATTTTGACTCTAAAAATGAGGTTTGTAAAAATTTCAATGAAATCATCTCCTTGTTTTCTAATAATTTGAAAAGAGGAATAGGGAAATACAAAGCGAAAATACCCATGAAATGTTTTTAATACTGACATATTGGTCACATTTCGGCTAATAATCCTCAAATAAAAAAAGAAGATGATAGTGATATTGATGAAAGAAAGAGAAGGAGACAAGGGATGAAAATTGATATATTGGAAAAGAAAATAAATTCTTCAAATCAAAAAGAATAATTTTCTTGTTCAATGGTGATGAAGAAGAAGAGATTGATTCTGATTCCAAAAAATCCATTGAGAATGGTGATGGAAATACATTCATTGCAATAGTTAATGATGAAGAATTAGAAAGTAGTAGTTATTAAGAAGAAGAAACTCAACATGAAATGCATCTAAAAGAAAATTTGAAAGAATGTCTCAGAAATGTTAGAAGGCTTGAAAAGGAAAAAAATGGAATTTTAATTCTTAAGGAAAAAAATTTCTCATGAGAAGGAAAATTTTATTAAATATATTGATGATTTGAATAAATGTCTTAATACAGAAAAGAATCGTAATGAACATTTAGAGGTGAAGCTAAATGTAACAGAGGAAGAGTTGGAACATTTCCCCAAAAAACACTCCGAATATGAAATGAAAAGTCTATGTTTCCAAAACAATATCATTGAAGTTGGTGAATGTTCTCATAATGAGAAACATGAGAAGGTTAAAAAAAATATAAATTCAAAGGTTGATAAGAAGAATGGAATTGTTTTTGAAATAAATAAAGATGGTAATGTTATGTGTTTGGCCAAGACCAAAAAGGTTGGGCGTGTTTTGAAACATTCTGAATCTGGAAATGTTTCTAATACTTCTGGTTCCAATAATTCAGAAAAGAAGGGAAGGAATCTAATTGATAATAAAAGGGTTGGTGAATTAGAAAGTAAAGAGAAGAAGGTGTCTAAGAAACAAATTCACAATTCTTATTAGTATAGAGGATTCAGTGGAAAATACTCTTTCTTTGACTATTGTAGGTATTTTGGGCTATTTTGGAAAACAATTAGTATGTGTTTGTTCACTAAAAACAATACTATTATCCAACATGTTATGAAAGGAAGCGATTTATGGGGATTCAATGTCAACAATGAAAGAAAATTGAGAACATTGTCTTGAAATAATTTGAAAATAATAAAGTGAATATTGAAAATATGATCCATCCTTTGGAAACTATTTGTGAATGATGTGAACAACGTAGATATTTGCAAAAGATGTCTTATTTTTCTACTGGTTTAGCAAGATATTATAAATTCTCAAAAGGTGGAGGTTAAGAATGAATGAAATCGAGAAAAAGCACTTGTATTTGAGAACTGATAATGGTGATGAATTTAGTAGTTGAGAGTTTGAAATATATCTTGAGAAGCATTGAATTTTACATGAGTATATAACTCTATTGACACCCCAACAAAATGGGGTTGCTGAATGAAATAACAGAAGCCTGGTGGAAATTGAAGAGCCATGTTAATTGATTAGGTACTTTATTATTAAATTCGGAGGGTTCCCATCAGTAATAATTTTTATATTTATAATGGATGTTTCTATAGGCTTCAATCAGGTATGACTCCGTATGAATTATTTTATAGAAAAAAATAAAAGGATGAATCACTTTAGAGTTTTTGGGAGTCCTTGAATAATAACGAAGAAAGGTGGAAACTATGGTATGATTGAGAAAGAAGGTGAGGATGGAATAATTCTTTCCTAATCTCTAGAGAAGAGGGGATTTAGATTCTACAAAATGAAACAAAAAGAATTTTTGATTCAGTTGATTTGAATGTTATTGAAGTATCTCAGAAAGAGAAACTTGTTTAGGCAAACAATGATGTTGAGAATGTTGAATAAAACAATTCTGATAAAGATACAAACAAGTGTATGCCTTATCAATAAAAATAATCAGACTCAGCTATTTCAAGTGATGAAGAAAATGGAAAATCATATCCATGGATAATGAAACATGTGGATGTATGGAATATAATTGGTGATCAACAACATATGTTTCAAACCAGAAGAACAACCAAATCCATTATATATAAATCTTTGTATTCAAAAGTGGAACCTAGTGATGTGAAAGAATCATTTGAGCATCTTCAACAGTTTCAAGCCATTAATGAAGAATTAGATTAGATTGAAAAGAATAATACATTGGAGCTCGTACCCAATCATGAAAAAAACAGCATTAAATCAAAATTGGTTTTTAGTAATAAGTAAAATGAAGAAGGTGAGGTTATAAGAAAAAAATAATGATTTGTGTGCAAATGGTACTCATAGATTGAGGGTATTGAAATTCATGAATAATTTTCTCCAATGGAAGGACTAGAAACAATCAGAATCTTTCTCCATATTGTTTTACAACAAGTCTATAAGAAATTTAAAATGGTATTTATATCTACATTCCTGAATGGTGATCTTGAAGAATAGGCTTATATTTATCAAAATTGGGGATTTGTTATTAGAAAATATGAAGGTTCTGTGTGAAGATTCATAAATGCATTGCATGTCCTAGAAAAACCTCCGAAGGTATGGTATTCAAAATTGGATACATCATTATAAAAGATAAATTTTAACAACGGAAGTGTGGATAACAATCTTTACATCTGAGAAAGTGAAGAGTATTCTATCATTATAGTTTTTTTGTTGATGGTATTATATTCATTGTTATTGGTGAAGAAAGTTGTGAAAGTCTTCCTATTGAAATGGAGAATGTATTTTAAAAGTCCAAGCTGGGATAAATGAAAAAGATTCTTGGTATACAAATCCAGAAAAAGAAAGAACAAATTTTCCTCTCCCATGAATGCTATGCAAAAGAACTTCTCCATAGGTTTGGAATGGAAAATTTAGAACTTGTTTCCACGCCCATTTTAGTGGGATCAAAACTAAGTAATGATGGAGATGTACAAGAAGTGGATCCTAAAGAGTATTGAAAGCTTATTGGAATTCAATTGTATTTGACATCCTCAAGACCAAACAATGTTTATGTTGTTACCTTATGTGAAATATTTCAGAGTGCTCCAAGAGAATCACATCTTATTGCTTGAAAAATAATTTTTAGATACATTAGATGCAGAATATAATTTTGAATCAGGTATTTCATCTTATATAGTATTGATTTATTTTGTTATTCTGATGCATATTGGGATAGAAATGATTGTGATAGAAAAACTATATATGGGGGTGTATTATTTTTGGGAAATAATTGTGTTAGATGGCATCTAAATAAACAAAGCATAATAAATCTCAGTATGACTGAGGGTGAGTATGTTGCTTCTACTCAATACACTACACAACTTATATGAATGAAAACACAATTTAAAGGCTTATTTTTGGAAGTGAAGTTACCCTTTCTCTTGGGATGTGACAAACAAAGTACAAATATATCACCAACAATCCAATGCAACATTGTCATTCAAAAAAATTGGATATCAAATATTATTTCATCAAAGATCATATAGAGAAGAGTGAATTGAATTTGAAGTATGTTCCCACATTGGAAAATGTTTCTTATATCTTCACAAAATAATTATCTAAGGAATCATTCAAAAAATGGTGTTGAACATGGGTGTCCAAATTCTTTCTCTTCATGGTTGATGTATGTGTATTTATCCGCTCTCTCATTTTAATTTTGGATTTTTTTGTGAAGGGGGTTAATTCTTTGTTTCATAATTATATTGCACAAAAGATAGAGTTGTGGTTAAGCTATGAATTCAGCATTGTTTTGGGTGTGAAGTGTTCAAATTTTTTATTGGAGTGGTTGTAGGAAGAGGTCTTCTGGATCACTATTTTGGATTTCATGGTTTGTCTATTGGTGATTCCTATTACCTATAATGAGTTAGCTCATGTAGGCATAGAATTGTTGATATGTAATACAATGCTTGATTTTTCAAATATCAGTGATTTATAAAACATGGTTTATAAAAAATCCGAAGGGGGGATTGTTGGGACCTTGATAATGATCAAGATGGGGAATTATTCAGGTGTTGTATTTTATTGTAATGGTATATTTTTAAGGATGGAAATCACAACACTTTGATTTGTGGAAACAATTTTTTTGGGTTTTTTTGAAAATAATCAATCCCATGATAATTATGACAATTCTTTTTTGGTTTTTATTTCATAGGAATCACGTGTTGATGTTAGAACATGTGATGCAACCATAATTAAAGAATGGGGGAGTGAAAGTGATGATTCTAATCTAAAAACAATTGTACTCAGATGGTTTTTCAAAACAATCAAAAAATAAAGTAGCGATGCCATTGGTTGTTCAAATCAATCAGAAAAGAAAGAGGTGGTGCCTATTATTTTTCAAAACAATCAGAAAACAATCATACGTAGATTGTATCAATTTTATTTCAAAACAATTGGATACTGAGTGGAAGTGAAAAGTAATGCCTATTGAATAGGTAATGCCGATTGGAAATGGTGATGTCGATGGAAATGGTGATGTTGATGGAAGATGCGCCACCAATTTTTTTTAAAAAAAATCGTATTCAGGATGAAGAAAAGAAATAAGATGGTGTCTATTGAGAATGAATCATATTCTGATTGTTTTGAATCATATCTTGGCATATATTCCTTATCAGATTGTATCGTATCATATCTAGAAAGATATTTTTCTTTAGATTCTAGTTGATCAGGTCCTGCAATCATAACCGGAATGATCATATCTAGAACCATCGTAATGAGAATTATCATATCCAAAACGATCTTAATCGGGATGATTATAACCAGAATGATCATAAATTGAAATTGTAACATGTAATCATATCCAGAATGATTTTATTTAGTATAATAATATCTTGACCATTTGTAATTGAAAAATATAATGCTTGGTTTGAGATGAAAATAAAGAAGTAGGAATGAATGGATATATTCAATAATTTCAAAATAAATTCAGATGATGCTAAATATCATCCTCATTGAATTCAAACTCGTGGATTAAGTCATGATACAAAAACATGTTGGTTATTGATGGTAGATTCTGGAGATGATTTTAATTTCTTGATCGGTACAAGAGAAAAGAAAAGGATGTCAATATTGATGATTGAATTTTCAAGGGGGGATTTATTTTAAATGGAGACTTTATCTAAACTGGAGAATTGAATTTCATCAGACACATTCAATTAGTATTATACTAGTCATTGTTTTAAAAAAATAAGTATGAGAGATTCAATTTCAGACCCATGCATTTCGCATAAATTTTAATTGTATTGAAATTTAAAATGAGTGTCTGGAAAAGAAGATAGGAAGATTTTAGAAGATTCGATAATAATCAAAAAGAATTGGCGAAGTCATAATTGCTCCCATATTTTAGGAGAGATTCAGATTTGGGTGAATTTAAGTGAGTAGTAATGTGTTTCGGTATTCCCACATAAACATGTTTTGGGTCACCTATAAAAGTCATGATGTACATTTTACTTTTGTTACATGAAAAAGAGAGATAAGCTCCATGTTTCTATAGGGAAGAAGAGATCAATTCCATTCATATTGAAAATTGTTTTCCATAGGGGGCGATTTATTCATATTCTATTCAGCTTGAAAATTGTATTTGGGAGTTTATGTGGTGCTGATTAAGATCTATTTATTTCAAATGAAAAATTGGATTTTCGTATTTGTATTGAAAAATAATACATGGAGAATTGTATTGTAAGAATCAGACCGGGAGAGTTGTATTGAATGAATCAGACTGGGAGCATCGTTGTAACGCCCTGACCCCAGTTACCCAGAGTCGGTGCATTATTGCGTAACATTGGTGTGATCACAAAAGATCAAGTCTAGAAAGACCGATTATTTTAGTAGCCTTGGAAACACTAGATACATTCATAAATGTATCATTACATCATAAAGTGCAAAAATACAATAACATAGTCTCCATTTTCCACACTCACATACCCTTCAGACTATCCCTGTAGGTCATTCCTAAAATACTTCTTCAAATCCTAGAAAAATTAAAACATTGAAAGGGATGAGCTCAGATACTCAGTAAGGATAACAATATAGCGGAAACTTTCATAAATAAACATTAACATTTAAGGAAATGTATAACTAAAACAAAAGCCTTTTTAACTTCAGTTTCAGCATAATATGGCAAAAATAAAATTAAATAATCCCATTTACTTATTCACATGGATATTCTACTAGTCTAATAATCACATGCAATATCAATAACCACATTCATAATGATGGAATTCATATTGCCAGACTATCATAACTATTTAGCCAAGGGCTCGTGCCAAGACTACAAATAATATTTTTTCAAGGCCTCGTGTCGAGACACTAGTTTGTCTCATGAGACCTACCGATTCATCGGGGAGCTATAGTGGGTTCCACCCCTCACTTATTAAGTCCAATGCATTCCTCATATGAACAGGTTTAAACATATCATAAACCATAACATAATTGTATAACATAAAACGTGCATAAAGGAAACATAAGATTTCCACACCTCAATCACAAGATATCAATACAATAGATTGATATAATAAAAACTTCATCAAAACCATTTTCAGTACCAAAATAAAAGAAAAGTAAAACATGGTATTTATCTTTCTTTTTTTAAATAAGTTATGGCTTATAGAGGAAGCTGAAACTCAAATAACAGTCACGACGATGGAGAAGTCATTGTCACCGCATACGAAAGAAAAAACATTCCTTTTGTCTTTTAGTAAAAATGCTTCGTATAAATAGATTCCTTTTGAATAAAAGTAAAAGTCAAAGGGGTTTATACACTGTATAAATGAAAGTTGTGTATAAAACCAAATATGCCTCAATGAAAGGAGATTGAGACGAAGCCCTTAAAAAGATCATTTTTAAAATAAAATAGATCTATTATATGTATTTTCTATAAGTACACATAAATAATGTACAAATACATTATAGGACATAATAATATCATGACATAATTTGAAAGTAGGAGATTAACCCAATGAATGGAAATTGGGTTAAGAAATTCCCTTACCTCGTGTCCAACATGACTCGATCGTTCTTTAACCTCCTGAATAATAAACTAGAGTTAATTTATTTTTTTTAAGAACCTTTTACATGTTCATTATTCCTTTTATATCACTTATTACCATGTTATGAACATTATGTAATTATTTAATTTAATAACAGTCATTTTGTCGATCTTTGGTACTTGAGTCAAAAATTACCTTCTTATAATTACAAGTTGTTCATGTGGTGAAATATCCATTAAATCCAGAATTATTTTCATGATTTAGATATCATATATATCATATATATCCAGTATATACATGCATTTATAATATTACATAACATTTAGATGTAAGAAATGAAATGCACCGTTCATGGAGACGGTAAGCCGTACATACACATGAACACTACATTCATTTCTATTTCGTAATTAATGGAATGAAATTATAATTATATAATGGTATACTATAATTCCAGTATAATATAATGTATAATACCATTTACTCCATCCTTTATACATCCCACATATGGCAGTAACGATTCAAATCACTTTGAGGGGGCGGTAGTCCCCACTTCCTAAAATGTAAATATCGCATTTACCCATAATGAAAACCATAATGGTATGCCATTAATGAAAAATAAACAAGATTAAGTAAAACAAAAAAAAATTATATATCATATATAAATATAGTGACATCTTAATGGCCACCATTGAAGGTGTTATATGAGTGTTGAACAATCATAGTTTCGTGAGGCAGAAATTCGCCTTCCACAGAAACAGTATGTTCTTTCACCATTAGATGTTGGTGTGTGTAAGTGTAGATCTAATCCTTATTATAACAACATCCTAGTATATTGAGGATACTGGTGTTGTTTCAAATTAAATGAATAAAATATTTTAGGGGGTTGGAGAAGCAAAATAAAACATAAGAACTCAAGAGAAAACACTACCTTTAAAACGGGTAACTCTTTTTGATTTGAGCACAAAGGCTTCCTTGGGAAAACATCTTCCCAATGTGAGGCTTCTAGGAGTAAGATTGGGATTTGTAGAGAGAAAATTTTCAGGGGTTGGCCGAGCCAAAGGCTTGAGACGTGTGGGTAAGGTGGTAGTGGTGGGGGCCTTTTATAAGAGGAGAGGAGGGGCACTGTTGGAATGTCATGAAATGTTACTTTATTATATAATGAGTTCCGGATTTTCAAGGTCCAACACTTATATATTTCAAGGATAAGGTGATAAGGGTTCGAAATATACTCATACAATAGGTTTTTGACATGTGTAATTCTAATGTTTTACATTATCATTTTATTTTATTTAAATCGTTCTTTAATGAGGTAATCACTCCATCATCATGGTGTCATAAATAATTTAATTTATATAATGTCTAAAAATTAAAAAAAAATTATCATGATGTAGGAAATCTTTTTATATTTCTAATGAATATTTATAGTCAAACATATTACTTGTATAACCCCATTTGAAAATTGTTTTAGTAAAACAACTCATGTTTGTGACATTTTTATTTTAACATTAAATAAAAAGTTTTTAAATGTTATTTTCCCACCAAAGTGGCTCCATGTGGTCCCCAAGTTGACCCATGGATTGTCTTGGTCGTCCATGACTCATCCAACAGGGGTAGGACAAGTGTAATGGTCATTTAATATTATTATAACATTATCTTTACCTTAAATTAATCTAATTACCTTTAATCGCGATTAATTAAACTTAAAAGTTACTATTCACCAAAAAATTATTTTAATCCCATTGAACCAAATTTTACATCATAATGACAACCATGTATGTCGTATTTTTGAAAATCAAATCATAGAAGTGGTAATGTTTCATTTAAATGAAAAATCATTTTTTTAAGTACCACTTAGTGGTTTCACTATTCATCAAAAATTGATGTTTTGCAGAACAATTCCAAAATTTCACCCTAAGCTATAATTGATATTCCGAATTAAAAATTTACGTCTAATATAAAAAATTCCAAACATATAAGTTGAATTAATTTTTTTTATAATTAATTCTCGTTGTCACAACAAATAGAGTGTTTTTAAGAAACAATATATATCAAAAGATTGACAATTGTTTATGTCCAATTTCAAAGTGATATTAATTCTAATGACCACCATTGGATAAAATTGTAAAAGTAGATTCTAATTACACTTTAAGACCAATCAATAGTAGAATTTATCACTATAAATTATTTTGATTAAAAAGGTTGTTTTTAAGTATTTTTCACTATTCATAAAAATTGGATGTTCTCAGAAAAATACCAAAAATTCAAAATAGGCTAATTTCGATATTCTGAATCCAAAAATGAAGTCCATTTTTAAATATTAAATATATATAATTTCAAAACGTGGGTATTACTATTTATAATGGCCATTTTGATTGGTCGTGGTGTGTTAGAATCTCGAACATGCGTACAATGCATTCTATTGCATTATTGAAAGAGAAGTGTATCATGAAAGCTTGGGGTGTTACATTCTCCCCTCCTTCAATAAATTGTTTCCTTGCAATTTGAAAATGTTCTTCAAAAATAAAAGGTTGAAAATAGAAAATACCTCTGTGGAAAACCCACATCAGAAATAGAGTTAATAAAAATAAAACATTAAAAGAAAGAAAGAGAAGTACAAATGTCACCCGAGATATCCTATACTATTATTCTATGAAAATATGGATATGGAGGAAAAACAGAACATCAAGGTCTGATGGAGAGTTTTAGAAAACAAGATTAGGAGAAAGTTAACCATAAGAAAATCTCAAACGTGTGATTGGTTAAACGGTCATTGAATCCCCAGTTGGAAAAGTTAACCGAAAACGTTTTTGTTTTAAGTTACCTTTAATAATGTTGAGAAATTTATTTAAGAGATTTACTAAGAATGTAAGGAAATATACTTACTTGTCATGTAGACTTTCATTCTGTAATAAATTTTTACCAAAAACCCATCATTCACTCCAAATGGTAACAGAACTCAAAAATATTTTATTTACCCTAATTGTATAATGTTCCAAATATCACCACATACCATTTAGATTAGGAAAACTATTTTTTAATAACCAGGGACTTTCTGTAGGCTAGTGGTAGGTAATAAAGGTCTGTCGCACTAAGGTTTTGGGTTTCATTCCTGCAGCTTTGTCCGACGCGTCGGGTTATCCCCCAAAAAAAGTTATGTTTCTCTTATTGTCACATACTAAAAATATGATTACCATCATCATATTAAAACCTTAATGAAAAAAACATGTACTACAGTAAAATCCTTATATATATCACATTATCATTATAACTAGAATATAATCCATGAGTCCAAAATCCCCAATACATTAATTATTCCACTTCAACTGTAGTAACAACATAAGATTGTCCTTGATCCCTTGGCCTTTTCTGAGATAAGTTTCCCTGACGCTGAGGACATTCAATTGCATAACGCCCCATTTCCCTACAATTGTAGCATTCAACATTGATAGCTTCTTTCTTTCCCTTGTAATTAGGAGCCTGGTGACCTTTTTCTCCACATTTATAACAAACTCTTATTCCTTTTAGGCAAGCACCGGGGTGATTATTCCCACAATTATCACATAATGGAAAATCCTTCAATCCCTTTTTCCCTTTATCTATCTCTTGTTCCACCGTTCTCTTCTTCTCTTGCTTTACTTTGTTGTCATAAGACATAGAGAATTCCTTTTCTGTCTTGATAGCACACAAGGGAATATCTTCGTACGATGATAAGGATTGGGATACTATAGCTCGATGGAGAAATGGTTTTAACCCATCAAAGAAATGAGCAATCTTACTTCTTGGGTTACGTATATAATTTGCAGCATACCTCACTAACCTTGTAAAGGTGGCCTTATACTTTGTGACATTATCATCCTCCTTTTGACTCAGACTCAGAAATTTCCTTTCCATATCTGCTCGATGGTCACAAGGAAAGTATTTTTCTAAGAAAAGATCTTTGAACTCTCTCCATTCCATACTTGATACTTCTTCATCTTCCTTTGTATTTTGAATCAATGACCACCATTGATCAGCATCTCCAGTGAGGCAGTAAACTGCCATGATAACCTTTTCCCTTTCACTACTCCCCAAGGCATGGAATATTTTCTCTATGGAATTTATCCATTGCTTAGATACTAAGGTATTTGAAATTCTATTGAATGTTGGTGGTTTTTTCCTCATGAAGTGGTCTAAAATTGATCCTCCACGTTGTGGATCAGGGTGCTCCATACGAGTAAGGTTGTTATTCATAGCCTGAGTGAGTTGTCCCAGTATGGTGATAAGTTGATCAGCACTAGTTCTATCTCCAGCTCCACAATAATTATCTTGAGCAGGAGGGCAATCCCTACATGGAGTGCGTGCATTGTTACAGTTTCCATTCCTTCCACTAGGCACCATTTCTAAACTAGGGCATAAGATAGATTAGTTTATGAATCAAAATACATAATTCCATACTTGTAAAACACTAAACATTAATTGAACTATTTATGGATATAATCCATAATCATAAAAATGTTTTCTTTGAGGAAGTATATACTCCTAACCCTTCATAGAGGTTTGTAATGAAAATGAGAATTATCCTACGCATAACCCACGGGAGTGTCGTAACCAATAGTGTAGCAAGGCCTGTTGTCGTGCACCAGTTCCCGTTCGAGTCTAGCTCAAAGAGGGGTTTTCGGGTTTTACCCCTAGGTACATCTGTTCCAGAGCCGCTTCTACCTGCACGTATCCAGACAGTGATGTATTTCTTGGAAAACTCAAAAAATCTCTATAATACCAAAATTCTAGGAAGTTCATCTATACTAATCCTCAAAGTCTATCTTCGGGCTATGTTCTCTAATCAGAGTTTATCTAAATCTAGCTTCCAAGGTTAGTACTAAACTGCCTCTGATACCAACTATAACGCCCTGAACCCAGTTACCTAGAGTCGGTTCAATATTGTGTAACATTGGCATGATCACAAAAGATCAAGTCTGGAAAGACCGATTAGTTTAGTAGCCTTGGAAACACTAGATACATTCCTAAATGTAACATTACATCATAAAGTGAAAAACTAAAATAACATAGTATCCATTTTCCACAATCATATCCCCTTCAGACTATCCCCGCAGGTGATTCCTAAAATACTTCTTCACATCCTGGAAAAATTAAAACATTGAAAGGGGTGAGCTCAGATTCTCAGTAAGGATAATAATATAGCGAAAGCTTTCAGAAATAAACATTAACATTTAAGGCAATGTATAACTAAAACAAAGGCCTTTTTTAACATGAAATTGAACATAATATGGAAAAAATAAAATTAAATAATGACATTTACTTATTGACATTGATATTCTACTAGTCGAATAATCACATGCAATATCAATAACTACTTTCATAATGATGGAATGCATAATGCCAGACTATCATAACCACGTAGCCAAGGCCTCGTGCCAAGACTACAAATAAGATTTTGTCAAGGCCTCATGCTAAGACACTAGTTTGTCTCATGAGACCTACTGATGCATCGGGGAGCTATAGCGGGCTCCACCCTTCACTTATTAATTCCAATGCATTCCTCATATGAACAGGTTTAAACATATCATAAACCATAACATAATTGAATCACATAAAACGTGCATAAAGGAAACATAATATTTACACACTTCAATCAAAAGATATCGATACAACACATTGATATAATAAAAACATTATCAAAACCATTTTCAATACCAAAATAAAAGAAAAGAATAACATGGTATTTATTTTGCTTTTAAAAAAAGTTATGGCTTATAGAGGAAGCCGAAACTCAAATAATAGTCACGGTGGAGGAGAAGTCGTTGTCGTCGTATATGTAAGAAAAAACATTCCTTTTGTCATTTAGTAAAAACGCTTCATATAAAAATATTCCTTTTGAATAAAAGTAAAAGACAAAGGGTTTTATACACTGTATAAATGAAAGTTGTGTATAAAACCAAATATGCCTCAATGAAAGGAGATTGAGATGAAGTCCTTACAAAGATAATTTTTAAAATAAAATACATCTATTGTGTGTATTTAATATAAGTACACATAATGAAAGTACAAATACAACGTAGGACATAATAATATCCTGACATAATTTGAAAGTAGGAGATTAACCCATAGAATGGAAATTGGGTTAAGAAATTCCCTTACCTCATGTCCAACATGACTCGGTCGTTATTTAACCTCCTGAATAATAAACTAGAGTTAATTTATTTTTGAATAAGAACCATTTACATGTTCATTATTCCTTTTATATCACTTATTACCATGTTAGGAACATTATGTAATTATTTAAGTTAATAATGGTCTTTTTGTCGATCTTTTCTACTTGATTGAAAAATTACCTTCATATTATTACAAGTTGTTCATGTGGTGAAGTATCCATTATATCCAAAATTATTTTCATGATGTAGATATCAAATATGTCATATATATCCAGTATATACATGAATTTATAATATTACATAACATTTAGAGGTAAGAAATGAAATGCACCGTTCATGGAGACGGTAAGCCGTACGTACACATGAACGCTACTTTCATTACTATTTCGTATTTAATGCAATGAAATTAAAATTATATAAATTTATATTATAATTCTAGTATAATATAATGTATAATAACGTTTACTCCATACTTTATACATCCCACATATGGAATTAACGATTCAAATCACTTTGAGGGGGCGGTAGTCAGCACTTCCTAAAATGAAAATATCATGTTTACCCATAATGGAAACCATAAAGGTATGCCATAAATGAAAAATACAGAAGCTTAAGTAAAACAAAAAAAAATATTATATATCATATATAAATATTGTGACATCTTAATGGACACCTTTGAAGGTGTTATATGAGTGTTGAACAATCATCGTTTTGTGAGGCAGAAATTCGCCATCCACAGAAACAATATATTCTTTCACCATAAGATGTAGGTGTGTGTAAGTGTAGCTAGAATACTTCTTATAAAAACATCCTAGTATATTTAGGATACTGGAGTTGTTACAAAAGAAATGAATAAAATATTTTATGGGGTTGGAGAAGAAAAATAAAACATAAGAACACAAGAGAAAACACTACCTTTAAAACGGGTAACTCTTTTTGATTTGAGCTCAAAGGCTTCCTTGGGAAGACTTCGTCCCCAAGTGAGGCTTCTAGGAGTAATTTTGGGATGTGTAGAGGCAAAATGGGCAGGGTTTGGCCGAGCCAAAGGCTTTAGAGGTGTTGGTAAGGTGGTAGTGGTGGGGGCCTTTTATAAGAGGAGAGGAGGGGCACTCTTGGAATGTCATGAAATGTTACTTTATTATATAATGAGTTTCGGATTTTCAAGGTCCCACATGTATATATTTCAAGGATAAGGTGATAAGGTTTCTAAATATACTCATCCAATTGGTTTTTGACAAGTGTAAGTCTTATATTTTACATTATCATTTTATTTTATTTAAATCGTTAATTAATGAGGTAACCTCTACATCATCATGGTGTTAGGAATAATTTAATTTATATAATGTCTAAAAATTTTATAAAAATTATCATGATGTATGAAATCTTTTTAGATTTCTAATGAATATTTATAGTAAAAAATATGACTTGTATAACACCAATTAAATTTTTTTTAGTAAAACAACTCATGTTTGTGATATTTTTTTTAACAATAAATAAAAAGTTTTTAAATGTCATTTTCCAACCAAAGTGGCTCCATGTGGTCCCCAAGATGACCCATGGATTTTCTTGGTCGGCCATGACCTATCCAATAGGGGTAGGAAAAGTGTTAAGGTCATTTCATATTATTATAACATTATCTTTAACTTAAATTACACTAATTAACTTTAATCGCGATTAATTAAACTTAAAAATTACTATTCACCAAAAAATTATTTTAAACCCATTGAACCACATTTTACTTCCTAATAAATACTATGTATGTTGGATTTTTGAAAATCATCTCACAGAAGTGGAAATGTTTCATTTAAATGAAAAATCAGTTTTTCTAAGTACCACTTAGTGGTTTCACTATTCATCGAAAATTGTTGTTTTTCAGAACAATGCCAAAATTTCACCCTAAGATATAATTGATATTCTGAATTCAAGAATGATTTATATTTTAAAAAATTACAAACATATAAGTTTCATTAATTAATTTTATAATTAATTCCCGCTTTCAAAACAAATCGCGTGTTTTTAAGAAACAATATATGTCAAAAGATTGACAATTGTTTATGTCTAAGTTCAAAGTAAAATTAATTCTAATGACCAACATTGGATAAAATGGTAAAAATATATTCTAATTTCACTTTAAGACCAATCAATAGTATAATTTATCACTATAAATTATTTTGATTAAAAAAATTTTTTTTAAGTATTTTTCATTATTCATAAAAAATTGGATGTTCTCAGAAAAATACCAAAAATTCAATATAGGATAATTTCGATATTCCGAATCCAAAAATGAAGTCCATTTTTAAAGAGAAAATATAACTAATTTCAAAAAGAGGGTATTACTAATCATAATGGCCATTTTGATTGGTCACAGTGTGTTAGAATCTCGAACATGCGTACAATGCAAGCTATTGCATTATTGAAAGAGAAGAGTATCGCGAAAGCTTGGGGTGTTACAATCGTTTTGAATGAATAATACTCAGAGGAACCAGACTCAGTGTTTCAAAAAAAAGTTCATCTAGTTTTTACATTTCTTCTAGTTAAGGAATGGATGAATTTTATAATAATTTTGAACACATTTGATTAATTGAAATGTTGCTCAGGTAACATGAGTTGTTACGAAACTATTGTATTACTCTATTGGGCTAAGAGGGTGCACACGCACTAGTGGGATTGTTTCATAGTGCTACATGGGTGTAAGGGTATATCTTACTCGTTGTAATCCAATTATTGTTTTCATAGTGGATTTTATTGTATTAGATCATTTCCAAACCATACCAAGGGAATAGCTATTCCTATTTAATAGAACCCCTTGTAAATAATTGTGTTCCGTTGGATGTGTGTTGAGTTTGTTTTCAGTAGAGAATTGAAATCTCAAAGAGGAGGTGAAGGTTGTTTCTATTGAAAAGAAATATAAATGAAAAAGTGTAACATTGATTCACACACTCCCCCTCTCAATGATACATTACTCAAACTGGGTACATTTATATGGGGTAGTGATTATTGTTTTCTTATATTTTTATATTTATGATTTCATTGTTATGATATTTTTAAATATAACATAAAATTTTATGTTAACTCTTTATTGGGATGGATATAGGTCGTGTGTATATGAATCGTATTCAAGATGTGGGTTCATGTAACATGCGGATAATTTTTTATGATAGGTAAATAAAATTTTAAGAATTTTGTATTGCAAAATTTCAAATCAATTTATTATAAATTTTATTGATGATATTGATCAATTTTTTAAAAAATCAAATATAAATTAACAAATTTTTTCTAAAAAAATTTCTTGCTTATTTGATTTACATAACATAATATTATCAAAATGTTTTATTTTTAATAAAACATTATTTTAAAAAATCAACAATTTTTTTAATAAAAACAGAGGAAAAATATTACTTAATTTTTTCCTTAATATTTTATAACATTAATATTATTTAATTCTACTAAAAATTATTTAGGTTACATTTATATATTAATGATTATATAATTAAGACATATATATGGAAAATGAACTTAATTGAAATAATAAATCAATTTCTTTGAAATTAGGATTTGGTGGTTTGAGTAAAAGGGTTTCATAAAATGTTTAGTTTTTTATTGTTGACTTATATTAGGTACCCCTGGTTAAGTATTATTTTTTTTATTTGTATGATATTTCCTTAGTATGTTATCTTAAGAATATGATTTCCTTGACCGTGTTTGACTTAAAATAATCGATGATAATTGTGATACATGGTCGGTGTGTAAATTTTAAAAATGATAGATGTTTAAACTGGTAATAAATAATTTAAAATGTATATATACAAAATATATCTCCTTAGGTTATATGTTTAGTGATTTTAAATTCTATACAATTGAAGATTAGTTTTTGTAACCTTTATGTTTTTTAAATAGTGAGTATAATAATTTGAGCTTCATAGGTTTATTCGGAGATTATAGAACCCTTATTGAAAATTAATTAGTGATAAATTTAAATTATATTATATAGAAATCATTAAATAAAGATGATATACCCTTTAAAACCCATATGATAGGAGTTTCTATGACCTTGACAAAGGATAAAAATATGAAAAGGATTCGACTATGTTTATGAATGGTTTTTTTGTGTCTCCCCTAATTAAATATTATTGTTGTATTATGATCAATGAATTATAAAAATTGGATTGATAGTATCCAATTTAGTTTCAAATGAAAGTAATCCTAGGATGTTCTATGTGAATATAATGGTCTTAAAAATAAAATATGTTTCGTGTGATTATTGAATAACCCTTAATCTAGATGAATCTATTAAAATACAATCTTCCTTGAAAAAACATTATCACTTATATGAAATGTTTTTTCTTATGGTAATATACCAATAACAAAACATGAATTCAAAATGATATAGTTTTTGGCTCCTAATTCCACATAGATTCCTAACAACCATCATTTGGTAAAAAAACCCCTTAAACTCAATGGAATATTCTGATATTATTGAGGAAGATGCAGTTATGTTTCAATGATTGTATGTAACCCATAATTCCACCTTCTAGGCTCTCATGAGCCCAATGTGATGTCATATGTGTCATTTTTGTTCATGTCCAATGCATTTTGAAGGTATTTATTACAGTATCACTAGGGTCCATCTTCACATGGGACAATAATGGCATGACCCTCCCCCTTTTCATTTTATAAAAAGGATGTTCATGTAAAAGAATCAACTTCTACACAACTCATGCTTTGTTAACTCCCCAATATTGTACTCCACCGATCCTGTTTAATGTAAACATCCAATCCTCTATGCACCACCACTTTGAGGCTCCATGGCTTGACTCTACCCCAAATACCATATCTGAGATCATATTTCAGACAACTCACCTCTCAAGCACACACCTCCTCCATATGGTCCTCTGGGATTGCATGTAGTGATTTCATTGTCCCTCATAGTGTGTTCACAATTTTGGTGCCCTAACTTCTTAATTTCATCATAGGTACACTAATTCCACTTTCTTTTTAGTATATGTACACTAACATGAATATTGTGGGTGATAATTCCTCCACATCGTAACACCATGGAATGGTTATTGGAAAACCCTCCCATGGGCTGATGATTTGTGGTCAAGTATGTGAGAGTGGGGAGGAGTGAATTCCCCACATTAGAGTAGGAGGATATTAAAAAACATGGCCTCATTGTCAAACATGATAGGATTCTCTAAGTATTAATCACATTGAATGTTGTATTCCTGACACAGAATGAGATCCTCCTTTCATAGAATGGTTTCATCCTAATGAAGATCACATGCATAATACCTACACCTTCTATCATTGGCACATCATTCACATGATGAGAGTCGGGTATACTTCTTCATATTCTTTCCCACACGTACGATGTTTCTCGTGATCAAAGAGTTTATCAAAGTGAATGAAAACCAAACTCCATATTTTGGTTTCATAGATGAATATGATAGAACATGTCCAATGAGAAACCCTCTTTGTATAAGCACTATCATGCCCATCTCATCCAGGAAAATTCCATGCATAAATTTACAAACCATATTCCCCACTTTCATTGGCCACCGAAATTGGTGTCTGTCCAAAAACCTCATCCTTAACTATGTGAAACTCAATTCCATACCAAATAGTTTATGTTAGAAGCCTCTTTAAGGTCCCATCCCATCCCTCATCCACTACATCCATTCTATCAACTCCTTCTTGCACATCATCCAAATCCATCTTAATTTGACCTAGGCCACCATATACAAGTGAAATAATTCCATCCATATCGATCATTCCAATGCACAATCCCCATACACATCCATATCATCACTTCTTCTAATAGAACCAATGAATTTCCCATCTATAATCCCCCACACATTGCATAAAATCCACCCATGAGACCCCCTCTAGTGAAATTAAGATCCCATGAATAAGCCCCACACCATCCATAGACCCACATGGGTTTTGATGCCTTCCATCTAAATATGTTATACAGGATGCCTCTTTGTTGTTAAATCCCAACCAATGATAAACTATAGTAACCCATTTCTATGGTGAACCTCTCTGATCCATGATCAATGGTGACAAGATCAACCTTTATAGTGTGAATCATCCCATTATGGGACCCACCTCCCTAGGTCTACCTCTATAGGTTTTCTTACCCATCCATTTGGTAAACCTTCTATGTTATCCCTCGTAGGGATTTTCCCCATTGATCTCACTCCCTCAAGCATTCTAATTATCCTCTCTATATCTTCACGAGATGATAAACTGTTGACATATTACACTACTAACCAATGTTAAACAAGTGATTCCTGAGGAAAACCTTGGAATATTTTCCTTTGGGATAAATTAACCTATGGTCGACATGGGATGCCTCAGGTTTCTGGATGAGATTATTCCATGATATTCCCTCTTAGGTGGAAAAAAGGAGATGAAAAATGTTCCAGCGTCCAGTAATATTAGCGATTCTAAATTTGAATACTCCCATTATTGAATGATACAACTGTATCTATACCCTTTAGAATGTATTGATAGAATAATTCTTATTAACTACCACCCAAAATGAGATGTGACTAGGAATGAGTTTCACAAAACACAACTTAATCTATGAGGGAGTCCCAAACTAGGAGATGAATTCTAATGTGAAATCCATGGAATGCGGTCCCCAAATCTCATCATTCCATTTTGATAAAGAGAAGACATTGTTGATAATGTGTTCAATGTAGGTGTCCTTTGGAATGCAGGAATATGTGGTAGAATTAAATTTCATGGAAAATTAATACAGAAAGCGGTGTGCCCTTGTGAAAGCTTTGGAAATAAAAATGGTGAATAGAACATAAAACTTTTATCCTCAATGTGGGGAATAGTAGATTTCAAGACATCAATTCAACAGATGTCCATTCAACTAGATCGAGCTATCTAGTTACTGGACCGTCAATGCTAACAGCAGTCCCAATGTGGAACTCATCAACAATTGGGGAATTTGAATGTTCGGTATCATAGTCTACAACATCGTTAGTGTGTATCTCTCTCTCCAGCCACAGAAGATTTTAAGACACTAGTGAATTATAAATTTCATTCCTAAAACTCATATTAAAAAAATAATCTTCATTCATTATAGGAACCAAGTGGATGGAAATGGATCTCTCATTTCCCATGAATTTATTGGAAATAATATATTAGTGTGGAAATCCCAAATGATCATAGCTCCACCATGACATCTACAATGCCATTAGAAACTAGTTTCTCACGCCACATCTCACCCTTGAAAAATTCTAGGTGAGGTTTATGGACATCATAATAAAATGGTATTATTTTAGAGTATCCATTTCCACCAATTAATATCACTAACTGGGACCTAGAGGCTTCTACGCATCACCAAAAACACCACCACTTCCAAGGGAATCATAGGGAGCCACTACTCCCCCTACCATGATGAACTTATTTAAGAAACTTTATCTCTGAAGCTATCTTTTAACACTATATGGTATTCTAATGAGCTACTGAATTCTCGGGTTACCTCAGCAATGACCACCTCCCAAGAGTCACCTAAGAGTGATCCCACCAGTTCATGTCAACGCCACCAACGAATGACATTTTAGTCCATTGAATATATTGATTACACACCTTCTATATCATCCCTGGTTAGAATCACACAACACCAACATCGAGCGCAATATCAAGATTATGCTTGTAAGGGTGAATAATCTTCCACAACACCTATAGTGTTTCTACCACTAGAACATTCATCCATGTTTCTTCCACTGGATAATAGGGACTCCTCGACACATAGTAGGGATTGAGTCCTAAATTTCCACACATGCAGGTTCGGTTGACTCTATAAACTATTGGGGTCTCCAAAACCCATTACGGGTCAGTCCCTGATGATAAGACTATACAGGGAGTCCCTCCCCATATAGTTTCCATTTGCAGTGGAGGCCCTCCCTTCTCTCACACATAGAATGGAGGTCCTCTCAAGGTTTCCAGCATTGTCCAAAGTGGAGACCCTCCCTGTATCATTGACATACTGAATAATGTTACTCCCCATTATTATTGTCCTGGATATAATTTTTATCCCCATGTCATCAACCATCAACATGAAGGACTTCCCTACATAATCCCCACCTCCAGTGGAGGTCCTTCTTTCTCCACCATTCACCAAAAAGGAGGTCATCCTCACTTCATTGATGATTAGTATGAGGTTCCTACTAATTCCATCATCATTGGAATATACAGAAGTACTTCCCATGCCACATCCAACTAGATTAGATGTCCAACCCACTCATATGGAGGCCCTCTATGTGCATCCAATAACATATAAGGAGGTCCTCCCAATAATTGTGATTCTAGACATGCAGATCATTCCCATGATCCCAATGACTACAGAGGAGTTCATCCTGACAACATCAACCTATAGAGCAGATATCATCCACACTCCAGTAGTAATTGATATAGAGATCCTCCTTGTTTAAATAGAAATCATAGCATAAGTCCTCCCCTATAAATAAACAAATAGTAAAAATCTCTTCCTCATGTAGGAAAGTTCCCTACCCTGATGAACAATGCACTGTTAGAAGTGGTAACCATCTCTCCCGAAGAAATAACTACAAGAAGTGCCATGTTTTTTCCAATCTCGTCCACTTCTTATATTTTTAGGCCAAATGTGATTCAATTATGGATGCTTCAACTAAGTTATCTACATCATAATCTTGGGTAGGTTCCTGGAATGTGAAATTATTCATTCTTAATAGTGAGATTCAAAGGTTTCCCATATCCCTTTATAGTTATATGTATGAAGATTAAGAGTTATTTCCCTTTTATGGTATATTAGTGAAGTTTTCCATGTCATCAACATCATATTTCTCTACCTCTACATGGGAACATAAAGATTATTTATGGGACATGATAGACCATGACCACCTAGTGGAAATAAAGATGATTTCCAATACCCTCTCACTTGAGGAATCGATTGGAACCCCATCATATGTGGATTTGATGATGCTCTCGACAACACCTCCCAGAGACGACCTAGTGGCCATTGATCAGTCAATTTATGCAGTGGTCTCTCCACTAGTCAGTTCAATTCCGTAGTGAGACACATCCATCTCATTCACAATTTTTCCCTCCATGAACATTAGTTTTACTCCCTAAAGATTCAATATAACTTCTAGGACATCTACCAGTATTGCTACATGATTGTGTTTGTAGCACTATCACAGGTGAAGCACCCTAAATCACTTAAATACCACTGAACCCTTCAATGTTGATACATACAGAGCATCAATGTGCACTATATAATCAATCAATAAGTGCATCCACATGTAAATATATATTTTTTAGGATAGTTGGTCACTCTCCAAGTCAATCCTATCAAGAGGCATCCAATTCACGTCGAGAAATCGAGTACACACCTCATTGTGTGGTTATAGTAAACATGGCTGAGATAATTCTACCCAAAGATGGGGACATCAGTACATGATCTAAGGGATGAAACTAGCCTATTACAACAGCACATTATCAAGAAAACCCTCAGAGAGGTGTTCTCCCTTACTAACAAAGGCATGTTCTTGAACATAGAGATCCATCAACATAATAGCCCACCATCCAAAATCTTGACAAGGGTAAGGGTCCCCTCAATCCACTATATTCACCTCTACCATAATTATGATAATGTGTGATCCTATATTCACTGCACTTTTATAGAGGATTGCATATCTTCACAAGATCATCTAGGAGATCCTTGTCAAGTGATGTCTAGAATATGGTGATCCTTGGCAAGAACATATTATTTCTGCACTACTCAGTAAGGGAATCCATAGTTCCCTCTTGGCTATCTCATACCTATCAATCTTAGTGATCCCACATAACTATGTATAGAACAATATAAAACTTATGGTTTTCCAAAATGACATGATTCATAGATTCTACTCGAACATCATAAGATTATCCATCGGGAATAGGATCATGCTATTCTACAATCAACTTTGCAGGCTAAACTGTGAACTCTTGAGACTCCCTACCATGTTAACTATGCTGTTTATGCATTGATGGTTAGTAATACTCCCTATGATAGTAATACCTACCTAGAAGACGTGCTCTCCTATCTCACTACTCGTCTTAAGGCCTTAAAAATGTGACTGCTGCTAATCCTAATAGATGAAAATCCATATAGCATGTGGGTGAACTATATGAGAGAACCCCCGAATTTTGGGAATCCAACATTCTCCCCCTTCTTTTTGAAGGGATAACCACTAAATCATATGATCCACATTATCTGCAATTACGGGCCTATGTTGGTAACCCTATAGATCTCAAAATAAATGATGCTCCAATATCTTTTTCAGAGGCTGGAAGGGCCTATGAATTTCTGGTACATCCAGTTACCCATCAAGTATAACCCTAGATTGGAATACCTCTGCAGTAGTTTTCTCTACAAGTTATGTTCCTCCACAATTAAGAAATGTTTTTTCGACCTCTTCAAGTTGATGAAACTACTAGGTGAGCACCTCACATACTTCATCCCTAGTTGGAATGTTCTTACTCAATTGATCGACATTCCACTAACCTAATAGATTCTTTTGAAAATGTTCTTAGAGAATACTATTAGTTAACTGGTTCCCACCCTCATCACTTGTAATTTCCTTGGTGGATTATGATATTTCCCTGAAATGGATCAACACCTAGAGGAAGCCTTGTGGCAAGACATGAAGGTACATCATTCACATCTTCCATATCCTTGAAGAAGATCCTCCAAATCTAATACTACCACTGCAGCATATCCCAGAGCACCATGGAACCTAGAGATATTTCTTGTAGAGCCTCCCTGAGTGTAGCCTTGTCGAGGATAACAACATTATCTAGATCAACATCTACAAAATCAGAATCAAAAATCTCCTCCTTAGTATCTATCACCACCCCAGATGAGAAAAGTTTGTTTTAGACCCTCATCATACTCGATCCCCTCATCAAGAACAAGATCCTAGCGGCCCCCTTTCAGATAGGATAAACCAAACCTACTCCTTCCCCAAAACCAATGTTCCTAGTTATTTCCACATTTCTATAGAACAATAGATCCCGAGCTAACCCAAATATAGAAAGTCCCATGAGTCTGAACATACTGATCATCCTGATCACTTACCTTTCCATAGATCATTTTGCATACCATCATGTAGTGATATGTGTTCATGGCCTATCTCCAAGACCTGGTCAACAATGGTTTATTAGTGATGAGAGAAGTGTCAGCATAGGCAACACATATCTCTATCAAGCCCGATAAAATTTGTGAGGGTTCTGGTGAATGGAATCAAGTCTCCATAAATGATACACATAGGTAAGTTGAATGTTTGGATCTCAATGATATCTCTCATTCTCATGATTTTATATGTTCCCATTAAGGCTAGATCGATCCTGTAATCATCTCAAAGCCTTCCCCAGCTACCAATTCTATTTCCAACTCTCATATTTCCACTACATGGAAGAGTAGGAACTGATAGAAGAAGAGAAATAAATGTACTCAATGGGTGTCGAGTATATCATGTACTATTGGTGAATTCATACCTCTAGAGATTGGAATCACAGCAGAGTCCATCCAACATAGGAAGACTCTTCTGGCGATGATTGGGTGTGGTTGTGTCTGAATACATTTCAATTGATGGATCCATAAATGATCCTAAAAATGATGAATATATTTAAATCCCATTAAATGTCCTCATATGATGCCATCCTTAAATAAGTAGAGGAATGAAAACACACAATAATTATCAGTCCATTACTTCTAGCCAGGCCATGCATGCCACCAAAACATGACAACATGTTTTGCGCCCACCTCAGTATACAGTGTATGTATTGCCTATTTCCATAGACTCACTATTACCACTAAGATTACTAATTGACCATGTATAATAACCATATTTTCATCTTTATTGACTGTGTCGGGTTGGACCCCGGTCAACCGAAATTCAGCCAGTGCTGGTTCCTATAATCGTGTCTAATAATTAGCATAAATTTTCATTCACTAGCTGGAATCCAGTGGTTCATCCAACTTTTCCCATCATGGTCCCCACCGTAGAGTGACCACCTATGGGTACAAATTTTCTCCTATCATGGAGGTATAATGTGTTTACTAACCTACCTAGTATTTATTTCCAACCATCAATCCTTGAGGCCCTCTTTCTATCATAATAGATGCTATATTCCCTCACAAAAGCCTTGAAAATCCCCATCTAGTTTGAAATACATGATGCCTCAATTTTAATATTTTATGATGAGGTTGTCAAATTGTCCGAATGAAAATCCATAATAACATTATCTAGAGAAGATGAAATCACTCTTATTTAAGGGAAAATTATCTCACATTACATAACCGACTAGTATAATGTTTTGGTGGTCTTTCACTATCTAGTTGACACTCGTTCATGGATCTATCTCATCCTGACCTACACTCTTCATATTTTGGGACCCACTAAAGAAACATGAGCCTCTCTAGCATGAAGATTCATGGCCACGAGAGGACCTAATAGAGAACGTGTGTAGGGATCCATTTAAAAACCTAATTTTCATATCTGGTAATATAAAAATAATTATTTGCTCTCTTTCAGGACTCCTCATACAACGCGTTGATCAGTAGGCCCTGTATTCATCAACATGCGGTTTTTACCTCCACATATCAACAATTCTTGTAGTACTCCCACAATAGTAAGGTTAAAATTATATAAGGTGATGTTTTTCCCTTTGCCTCTAGTGAGGAACATTATAAAGATACATCTAATTACCCAAGAAATGAATAGTATTTGTAGACCAATGAGGTTGAGCACACCACTACCACAACTGGACCATGGAATGATATAGATGATGCACTGATCCACCTAATTCACTAGTGGGAGGCCATGACCCTAGTCATGGAGAACCTTATTTTTGTTCCTAAGTGGAAAGGGAACCACATACCCAGTACAATTAACTCCAAGATGATAACCATATACTCTTACATGGGTGAGGCTCTGGTACTACCAATACCCCCTACTCCAGTCATGTATTGAAATGTTCACCCCATGTCTATATATATACATCTGACATTCTTATTCCACTGAGCTAGGTTGAACTATCACATGAAGAATCATCAATATTTCAATGAAATTACCCAGGATAATTATGGTCGATGTTCTATAGTAATTCGTTGAAAAATTTATATCAGCATGATTTTAGCAAAGCTTGAATCTCCCGATGAAGATTCTTCAACCACACAAGAAGGCATTAGTGTTTGTCTAGAATCAGTCATCCTAGAAAACCCACCTCCTTCCCAATGATCTATTTTCTTCACATGATGAAGATGATCTAGAATAATCACTTCCTATATTTGAGGAAGGCGTCTCCACCACCATCAATTAGCAATTTTAGGTGAATCTTGGTACAGAGGTAGTTCCCAGGCCAACACTAATCAATTTTTTTATATCTGTATAGGAATATTAACATTATGTCGATTTCATGAAACAAAATTGTGATTAAATTCCTAGATATATGAAGATATTCGATGACTAGACCCTCATGTCATCATCTGCCTCCTTTGTCTCCCTATAAGACATTGCGGGTTCAAGCAACCTCCTTAAATGATGCACCCATCCCACAGTGCCATGGTTGTTGCCAAAGATGAGAAGATTATCAATTATAGAATCATCAAGGGTGATCAGTGCCCCATTTGGATAGCCATCATATCCCATTGAGGATGGTGATCGAGAAAATCTGATACTTTATCAGCTTCTAGGATCTTAACCGCCATTGTCCAAAGAATGATTTTTCCCTTTTGGTGATGGAGTTGTTGATCTATTCCACAGCTTGGATCCATGTAATATCCTTAATTTATGGATACACTTTGTATAAAAATAACTTGATGCCCCCTGAACACATGGATTCCACCACATTCAAATCACATCAATGTACACTATAATATCAGATGATGCAATTTTCTCTAAAGAATGTAAGAGCTTCCTATTAGCGATCCTTAAACCACATCCTCAAACTGATCCTTATGAAATTAGTGAAATTCGATGTGGATGATTTAGTGGTCGAAAACCACTAACGTATGGACCACCTCATAGATATCTATAAAGTGTTCGACATCCTCCATTATTGAATGTTGAAGATGAAACCTTTGAAATGCACATTCATGTTTACCTCTAGAATGATTCTTCGTTTTATTGTTACATAAATTGGCATCAAGATAAATTAAGATAAGGTAAAAGCCATAATCCGGATTCAACATCCAAGAAACCACTAGGATCATACAATCCTTAATGGCCACCAAGCCTACATACATTGATATAATGAAAACATTTTCCAGAATGAGTACTCCCTTTTCAAAACTCATGATGAAAGTTGGAATATATTAGTGGGATGAAGTGTGTTAGGCCACCTTTGAGGAGATCAAGAAATATCTGATTCATCCACTAGTTCTAATGAAACCTATAACAAGGAAGGCTATGGTTCTCTATATGACCTCCCTATAATGATCACTTAGTTCCATCCTCAATCCAAAAATCAATGTTGGGCGTAGAATAGATTGTACTATCTACGTCTCATGCTCCGTGATATAGAGCCCAAATACTCTCCCATAGTGAAGAGATACCTCATGTGAGTATTTTAAGAACATAATTTGTGGTGTTATGTATAGCATCAGGATATATTTTTTGTTCCTTGTGTGTATATACTAAAGTTAAACAAAAATCAACTGATGTTCATGGGACATCAAGCGTTATGGGTGGTTATTCTTCCACAATTTGACTTCATTTTCATTCAGGAGAAGGATGTAATGGTCAAAGTGGTGGAAAAATATTCTATATACTCATCCATACCCCAATGAAATGCATCTGGACCTTGATTTCCTTGATGAGGCTATCCTTTTAGTGGACCATGTTGTTCTATGTTAGAAGATTCATTTTGATGGTGCCTCCCAAAGTCAAATTTTTAGAAGGATCAATGAACCCTTACTCAACATAGTGGGTCTAGGAATTGTCTTCATCACCTCAAAACAATCATTCCTTACATATTATTTCCTACTATTAGTAGGCTGCATGAACAATGAGGTGGAGTATCAGGATATCATTACTGGTCTCAAGCTAGATCTCGATATTAAGTCTCCCCACTTATATGTGTAGGGGGAACCATGTAAGTGATCAATCAAATCTGTGGTGATTACATAATAAGGATGTCATAGATAATTTCCTTTCTATAGTATGCTCACCATCTGATTTCCTAGTCCCTTTCTCTATCAGAGGTGACTCATTTTCCACGGTAACAGAATGGTCAAGCTGATGCCATGTTCAGTCATGCCACTTCTCACACAAAACCTAAACAGGATGATCTGTTCATTCATATGGTACATAAAAGATTAATCTCACATGTAATTTCAGATAGTTATGAAAATAAATAGGTAAAACACTTTACCAATTGAAATTCCATATCGGATCCTCGAAATTACACCATAGATGTAGTTTCTGATTTGAAAACTCTTATTGTTTAGGTTGTAGAATATGGCAAAAAAATTAGAAGGACCTAAATGTGAGTGAAACTATCAACGTGTAGTGCAGTTCACCCTATAGAGTGGACCCATCCTCGATCTTTTGCTCATAAAATATGGGTTCGATGGAATTCTCCTACATTGTATCCTAGGAGATTAGATGACCTAGGTTTTGCAAGAATTTCAATTCTGGGTCTTATGGTGCTCAGTAGGGAGGGTTGAATCTCTCTTACCATTTTATAAGGATGTAATACTTCTTATCCACTATGGAAAAATAATATATAGTGTTTAAAAAGGTTCCATGTGTTTATATCCATCTAGACATTTTTCATCAACCATCGATGCCCCACAAGACATCCAAGTACAATTGGACCTTTGTAGTCTAGGGAATCGACGTCATGGGACATTATCCTCTAGTGAAGGTTCATTTATCCTGCAATAGATTTCATCTACAAGTGGTTAAAACTGAACAATCTCAAGGAATCTAGAGATTAATTGGTCATTTAATTCATGATATTCAACATTATCTATCATTTGAGATATCCTCACAATGTTCTAGCTGATAAAAACGCCAAATTTTGAAGAGATGAGATAATGAAGTTGTATGACAAGTTCAACATCTATTCCAACCATATATATCGATATCAAGTACATGAAAATGGACCAATTTTGGTGTTCACAAAACCATCTCCAATTTTCTTCATGAAATTAAACTACACAGACAGCTCGTGTCACATAACCATAAAACATGGAATCATCTTCCTCACCGTATGACATTAAACAAAAAGTTAGTTATCTTAATTGCGTGATATAAACCTACATTTCATTGATGTTCCTTATTGTATGACATTAAAATTCATGTCCCTACATCCTAAGAACACGACATTAAAATACGAACCCTATTCCAAAAATTATGACCTTAAGATATGTGAAGGTTTTCTTTGTTGATTTTCCATGAAGCATGAGCCTCCTCTACCCTAATTCATGTCATGTTCTTCCAATTGTGCTACACAAATCTCTTTTCTATGATAACCCCCCCCCCCCCGTAGTTCGAGTAGTGAATCATTGAACTTCATAGCCCTAGTACAGGCCTTGTGACTTGAGATAGTGTGCATATTATTCTTAGAAATATTTTGTGTTGCACTGTCCTCCCCAGCCCTCGTTCACATTGGGTATTTTATTGACATCACACCTCATGTATTCGATTTAGATGCTTCATATCATGGACTGAACTATGTGACCTTAAAATGTGATCCCCTACAGTCAATGTAGTATGACATTAAACTCTGGGAACAATATTTTCCTTGTCTCACAATGATTATTTTTTTTGAAAATCTGTGTCCCAGTCATACGAAGATAAACTGCACATCACCATCCTTTTCTGACTAGAGTAGAAATTTCCCCTAGAATCATTTTCCTACCATGCCATCCCCAAGAAATTCTTATTAATTGATTCCATTCATTATGGGATACATCAGAATTCTGAGACATTTCTTCATTGGGCCATGCTATAAACTCAACCATTCACCCCCGGGGCGTGAATTTAATTTGGGACGGTATGGTGTGCCTTGAGATCCTTTTTATGTTTTCATCCATGTCTAGTTTATAGAATTTGTTCCATGTACCTACCTTGGGATCACTCCTCTCCCTTGAGGTCATAGCGGCATGATGATAAAATACCTATATTCTGATTTCCATACCACATGATGTTAAACTGCATGGACCTATCAAGTCACACAACCTTACGCTGTGAAATCATTACACATGGAATCTATCACTTACAAATCCATATTCAATAACTATATATGGCTTGATTAATACCCATGAATTATACGTAGTGATTATTATATTCTATACCATGATCTACACACTCGAATCACCATGCGCAACTCTCGATTCATGGGTAGACACACACATGGAGATCCCATCTCCATGAACTATCTGTATCATGATTCTCATCCTCATGTGATACATAGTGATGCCCAATTGTTTCATCTTCAGGCCCAACCAAATATCTGTCAAAAAAATTTCCCTATATCCTGAACATATACCTCTTTACATGGCATTAGACTATATGTGTGATTTTCTCTAGGATGTTTTTTGGGTCGGACCTCTATAGTCCTCATTCAAGTTAGTTCTATCTAGATTCCAAGAAATACACACCTATTTTAAAAGTCATTCCCATTTGTCCATTATCTGTGAACCTGAACTAAGAACCATTTTCCTCAATGCCTGATGTTAAACTGAAACGCTACACTGAACATGTTCAGGATGAATCATGATAATCAAGGGATGCCTCAGTTCCCTCTTCGTAGGGGATTTCCCCCACCCGTGTTGGTCTTGAACCAACCAATGTTCAAGAACCTTATGTCGCATTATTCCCATTTTTATGGGATATGAAACGATTCCATATCATTTCATATTTTGGACCATATATAAGATTCTTCAAACTATCGGCCCCTCGACCTTGATTGAGTTCCATTATCTATGACCCTATACTTTATGCATTTCATATTAAGGTTTATATGTGTTATTGTGCTATCATGTCTATCATTCCCAACATTTTTTATCTCTCTATAGTCACATATATACCCATAAGATGAAAATTTTTTATGTAGCCCACAAAACATGACTCTAAACAATTTTTCAGGGTCTAACCATTCTGAACATAAATTATTTTTATCCCATATAGAACGAGATGTTTTACTTTAAACTACATTTTTATCAATGTTTTGATTCCACATTAATGTATATCACATTTCACATCATCATTATTTCTATATTCGGGTTTCCATAAACATTCACATCAAGACAGACACCCTATCTTTGATGGTATCAAGCCATTATGGTTCACCTCCCATGTTATGCCAATGTCCTAATGGATCTTTGGTAGCTAATAGTGAATCATGTGTATCGAACTTGGTCAACAGTTACTTCTATGTTTTCGCACCACATTCTGGACAACTTTAGTCACACACCTTGTGCTTCAAACATGGTCAGTAGTTGATCTCTTCCTAATAGTCACCAATTTATTTAAATCATAAATGTCTTGATTTACCATATTTTTTCCTTTCCTTCAAATCCAGGTGGAATGCCACTCCTATTATTTCCTCTAGTGTGGGATCCCACTTCTAAAATAGACCCCTCATCATCATTCCTTGTTTCCTACAACTCATCTGGGCTTAGGGATTCTGGTGTTATGGGTACCTATGTGGTTGATCCTCACATGGTCCCTTTTTCTTCCAAAATCTATGACTTTATACATGGAGCCTCAATGTGTTATGACTCTAATCCACTTAAGGTCTCAATTTTTTCCATTTCCACATCATGTATGCCTCCTTTCCATATCCTCCATAATACATGTGTGGTGCGAATGTGTCCTTGGGATAATTCAAATTAGGTTTATTTATAATGTGAAATATATATATTATAGTGCTGGATATTTCCATGGTTAAGGCCAGATGACTTAAAACTATTGTCCAGGGTCCACTATGTATTATCATAAATAGTTTGTTGCATCGTGATCACATGATGTTAAACTATACAGTGTTTCTTCGTCACTATATTTCACTAAACTACATTTTTAGAGTCCTCAGTTTAATGACATAAAACTACATGGAATATCTATCCCTTACATGAGAGGTCCTCTCTTTCAGTGCTAGTTATCTACATCATATTTCACATCTTTTTTTTCTTGGAACACAAGATGACACTACCCAAGATTTTTGGTTTGATCTTTGTCCAGACTAGCATGCTTACTCCCATGTTCTCTATGATAATGATTCATCATTATAAGATTGTTGAATGCTATTCAAATATTACATCACTCTACTACCATGACTTTCATTCCCCTCATTTGTATCCACTTCCTCTTCCATGTTTCAAGGGACCCCATAACGTCTTAGTTTTAGGTCGCATTGGCTCACCTACCATACTGGGCGAACATTCCAAAAGTCTTTAGAAAAATATTAAGATAGGGTCCATGTTTCAAACATGGTTACTGGTTGAAGATCATTTTATTCCATTTTGAAGATAGTGATATTTATATTTCATTTCAAGCATGGTCAGTAATCATTATGTACCTCTATTCTATCCTCCTGATGTTCCAAATTTTGAACATTAGGATTCTAACTCATCACTCCCCTTTCTTCAGATCCACTCAAACGCTCTGAGTGTTGTCCCATTCATGCAGTAGATCCTATTTGAAAAGAATTTTATTTTTTTAATAGCCCTATTCTCTAGTCACATCCTCTCTCATTCTAAATTTTATGGGTATTTATTCATCAATATCAGACCCCTAGTCTTTGACATTTATCTGACTCTCTTATACAAGATGAATAATAATGTTGTCATCCCCTATTTCTCACACCATGAATGACCCATTTATGATTTGGGATTGGTCATTAGTTTTCTATAAAACATGGTATTACTGTTATAATAAAATATAGAAACAATTTATCCATACAAACAGAATGTTCCACTGTAATAGATTTATGTGTTTTGATGAAGTCTCCATTATAACTCTACTCCAGCAATCGACCACATCAGCTCTAACAACCTATTTTCTATGGCCCCCAATACTTTTGGCATCCTCCAAAACACAACTTCCACATCATTGGAAACTAGGTGAAGATCATCCCATATTTTCTATACATGGATCCACTCAATCTGATGTCCAGTAATCTGAGTAATCGGGTGCTTCATTTTATTTTCAGCCTCATTTATTTCATCCCTCGGCATTTGGATAATTCCCAACTGATTTTTGGGGAAATCACTATTCTCTCTTACTTACTTCGCTAGGTTTTGGATCTCCTAGGTGACCTGAGTAAGATTGTGAATTCTATCAAACTTCTCCCACCCATCTTTCCCACCAGTTGTGGTTTCGGGGTCTCTTCAATGAATCATAGGATTAATCTCCATGCCTATACAAGATGATATTATATTCTCCATACCAATTAGGGCTTTTACCATACAACTCCTCATGATCAGTATGCTTTTACTCTATAAATCACATAAAGAGTCCATCAATAGGGTCCTCCATGATTATTCTTTCTAAAGGGTTAGTATCCATATCATGAGATAATCCATTACCCCTTGATTATTCTTTATAAACATCACCTCTTCCAACTTTGATTTCCTCTCTCCTGGGGCTATCACTTGCAACCCCAGCTACGTATTTTTCTGGGACCACCATTTTCTAGTTAGTTTCATGGACTCGATCATCATGAATTGGTGCATCCATTTAAAGAGATCCTGAAGATGCCCTAGACACATTATCTCATTGGGTTCTCAATCATCTGAGCACTTTATGGAGGAAAGAACCTCAATAAATCCATTTAAATGATGAAAGGAATGGAATTTTTAAATTGAAGTCTTATAGGAGATGAGAACCCTTGGGTTAAACTATTGGGTCCCTATAGGTACTTCCACCATTGGAGACCCCAAAACATTATTCATTTCAATGTCTAGAGTCGGGCCACATCGAATCATTGGAGTAGGAGCTATATAGAAAAAGAAAATTTTTATGTTATGGATCCATGGAACCAGATCATCACCAGACAGTTCACGATTATTTATTACCTATAAGAGGAATATCAATGACAACCTATATCATATATTCCTCTATAGTAGGTGATTAAATGGGAATTTTAGTTTGTGGTCCCCCATATAAGTAATTAAGGACATGGGGTTTTGGGCATCCCATTGTGGCCTCCTCAGTTGTTCCACCACTAGGTGCCTAAGCAAGGTTTCGGTCACTAATTCTGGATCCCCATATTCTCCTTCATCATATTCTTCCTCTCATTCCTATTTTTCTTCTTCTTATTCTTCATATTCTTCTTATCTATAATCCTATGATTTTGTATAATCTTGACATTGCTCTTGGCCAAGCATCACTGTGATAATGGGTAAATTTTTCTTGTTCTCACCCTATAGAATTCAAAGATATTCATGGTCATCAGGTACTCATGGCTATGATGCATTCTCATCATGTCTGACACCATAATGTACCCAACTTATAGAAATTCATGTCCATCCCAATTAAACTTCCTCTGTAGTTTTCAACTAATATCAATTATCACAATGTTCTATATCTCATTTCACCGCAGTTCCATAACATACCTCTTGTGGTGTTGTTCCTATGGCGGCCCACCATCTTTCCTATCACTTTGTTTGTGTACTCATTGCTATGATCATCCAATTTTGTCTTCACAAGATTCCATCTAGATATCTCATCATCGGTTTTTCACATATTTCATTGATTTTGATTCACTTATATTAGTATGTGGAAGCATGACTTATTTTTCAAATATAGAATTCATCAATATTCACCGTAGAAGAAAAATAAATCAAGGGTGTCTCTCTTAAAAAACCACTATATACACATTCTTCACCACATACTAAAGGAATCCAAACATTTTGGAATAGAGGGATGAAACATATGGTTGGAAAAGGACCTTACCATCAATATGGGACACTAGAACACTACACATGAAGATATTTATGTACACTCTTTACTCACCTAAACTGAGTAGGTTGTCCACCATTTGGCAGATAATAGTGTGGAAGTCACGGAAGTTGAAATTTTTATGGTTTTCAATATGGACCTGGACTACTTCTTTATAGAGGGACAACTATTGAAACCCTACTATTTGGCAGGGATGACCATTGACCAGAACCTAGAGGACAGATGGAATTTTTAAATTCATATTCTCCAAGATGAGCTAAAATCCATCCATGTTGGATATGGAATGGCTAAAAATTCTCCTGGGCATGATTCCCCTTGAGATGCACCATAGAATGAAATTGCATCATGCCTTGAAAATAACTCCATGGTTGACCATTTTGTGAGATGAAATCATCCCCAAAATCACCCACATCACCAAGTGTATCTCCATTATTGTTTCCCTTACCAACATCATGCAGCTCCTTAAGATACCAGTGTGAGAGGAGACAGAGAGAACCAATGGGTTCCTTCTCACATCCAGGTTGTACCCCAAACATTTTGTATTCTACCACCTCTAGATCACCCCACCTAATACCAAATTTTCCCTATGTATTGCATTCGTAAAATGCATCCCTTAGACTGGAATCCTCCCCCTCTCACCCTTCTTAAAGAATACGTCAATCCAAGATGGGGAAGAGATGCCCTTTTGGAATTGTCCTATCTTTAGATTCTCCATTACTACCTCCAATAGATTCTGTATTAAGATAGTGGTCAACTCCCTATATGTCCAAGTATTCATCTATAGACTGAACACATTCTATTAGAAACCCTACAGAGAATCCCATTGATGAAATGAATGTCCCACAAGACGAATCGGACTTCACCATGGTGGTGGGGGAACCTATTTGTGTCTGGAGACTATCAGTAGAACAACTATGGCACCAGTGCCTATTGATGAAATATAAGGAACTGTGACATCATTACAACATTATACAACTGAATTACACACATATATTCACTAAAATCTTCTCATGTTTAGAGTACCCAGTATGGTGATTCAATTACACTTGTAAAGTTCCCCCAAACCACAGGTCATATACCTTTTACAATCCCACACATTTACCTCTAAATATTCTTTGTAATGTGTTGGCATAGTGGGTGGGGGAGTTCTTCGCCACTATCTCATCACATGAAATCATCGTGGTCTTCATTTTCAAACCATAGAAATCCACTTCCTGATGTTCTAATATGAAAAGTCTATGAAATTTTACATTGTATCACTTAAGACTATCTTCATGCATAAACCATGATCACAGTGAATCAGTTTCAATTGCTAGGATTGATAATTAATTTTATATATTAAATTTTCACAGTTGTAGTGTTCATAATAGATATAATCCTTAAACAGCTACTTTAACATTCCCAAGTGCATTTGAGTGTCTTATATGACCCTCTTATTATGAAATATTTGAGGGTTCCCAATCATCTCTATTCAAATGTCCATGAATGATTCTATCTCAAGAACATGTTGTTGACAATCCACATTGGTTATGTTTGTAAATCCAATATATGAAGCACAATAGCTAAGGAAATGGCATTCAAAAGGTAGAATTATGTGTAAGATCGGTCAGTAGTAACACAAAAGGGATAAAATTATGTGATAGTTTAAGCACAGAAAAAGTCATTGTTATGCATAAAAGAAGTGAATTAGAGTCATTTTTTCACGCGGAAATCAAATAACTTCCTGAACCAGAGCATTAACATATTATATGGAATGTCAATTGTTGGTCGAAGTAGAGTACTCCAGTGGTGGGGGTGAATTGAGTATCTATAAAAATTTATGTTTTAAAAGGTATTCTTAAAACTTTTCCCCAAGAATGTTAAATGCATCCAAGTTAATCAAGGTTATACTATTAAAAAAGATTGAATGTTTAAATAAATTCATAGAAGATTGATTAATTCTTAGAAATATTAATAGTATTTTTAACATTGCTTTTGATGTTATTATAATATGGCTAAATAATTTTAACTTTTTTCCAAGATTAGCTATCGAAGTAAATTTAGTTATTTCTGTATTAAATATTAAAATGGCGAAATATAATTTAAACAACACAGTCGATATAAAACAATTTGTTCCGTCTGAGGATGGGACCTACACTATGCCACTTGTAGATAACCTTCCACAAAAAAGTTTATATAAATAATCCTGATACCCACCCTAGATTAGGGTTAACAACAACACGCAAGATTGTCCAGGTCACACAACCTCCTCCACATTTCTTTCGTGGGTAAACACTAACAAGTCACATAGGGACTTCATCCACACTTATCAATGGGAATACATAGGTTTAAAAAGATGTAAGATGAATGATATCTTTTATCCTTCAGTTTGATGTAGGAGATAGTGTGTGTTTTTATAGAGATACACACTGCTTGAAAGCTAAAAATAGTACACAATAGAGAAGAAGTATTGATATAAGGTTAGATGTGCTCTGAGTGTTATTTTATGAGGATTTGGGCTTCGTGGATGAATCAGATTCAGAAATTGAGTCCTCATGTGGTAAATAGTTTATCGCAAGTGAGTTATATTAGGATTGTGTTCTTCATGAAGTTGATAGTGCAAAGATATTCTAGATATTGAGATTCGAATATGCTTCATGTCATCTTCATCATTTTCAAGTTTCATGTATCAGATCATTTCTAAAAAATGCCCAAATTTTTTCTTCTTTATCATGCCCACACCCTTTCTTCACACCTTATGGTTTATGGGCCACACATTTCTTTTATTATATATTTCATGTGTTCGAGCCATCTAGATGCATGTATTCTGCACCTCGTACCTCATACTGTCAGGTGATATGTCTACAAAGAAACATTAATTATGTTAGTGCATTTAAAATCATCATATATGACCATTAGAAATTAAATTTAAAAACACCAAAACATATTAAGAAACGGTGTCACAATTTGACTAGAAATGGTGTCTCCCTAAAATGGCATCATCTTGAAACAGTGTCACCATGAAATAGTGTCTCCTTGAAACGACATCTCATTAAAACGGTGTTTGGATAGTCATGGTCTGTGGATGGACACGGTGTCTGGATGGTCACAGTGTCTAGATGGTCACAGTGTCTGGATGGTCTCTATGTCTGGATGGTCACGGTGTCTAGATGTTCATGGTGTCTGGTTCCTTTTCCAGAAAAACACAACCGGTGTAAGTCTCATAGTGAATTAGACTTACCCAAATATCCATATTCAGACATAAGTAGTGATATTCTTATAATGGATTAGAATTAATCATTCATCAAATAAATCATTATAAAGTCAATTAAATATAGTGCACAACATTTATTTAAATAATAAAGATACTAATCATTTGTACACATGATTTAAGATAAATAAAAAAAATTAACAAGTTTTTACTGAACGATTAGAATTTGTGATCATCAAAACATTATTAACTCGTGTGAAATCCATCAATATCCCCATTTTTTATGATCAAAAATCATGTGAGTGAGAGATCTATTCTTATGGAATGTAACCATTCTTTATTGTTCATTTAGTGCATATAGAATATATATTTCTCCCCCTTTTGGGATTATCAAAAATAGTAAATAAGACAAAAAGAGTGCACAATGAATTATATGGATAAAGAGTGTCATAACAAATAGTATAAATCAAAACAAATGAATTAAGTTCCCTATAAAAAGATAGTAGTCATTGTTCTTCGACATTGGTTTTCCTCTCTTTTCCCATGGCTACAACATCATATGAAGAAGCCATAGGAGCAGAGGTAGAAGTAGAAGAAGGGAGTGAACTGGTTGACAGAGAAGTTAAACGAAGACCTTCAAAGAGAGAAGGGGCCAATGTAGGGGTAGTAGAAGACCAAGGCTACTGCTGTTCAAGGATTACATGCCTAATCTAACTCAGAGCCTGATATATAGACAAAGATATAGAGGTAAGGGTAGCTGAGGAAAAGGTTGGGTAACCAGATATCAATGGTGCAGCTACATGATCCATAATGGTGGTAATATAAACATCAAGATAAGGCCACAAAAGCATTATGAAGTCAGAAATGATCTCTCCACCAACTGCATGACATTTTCAAAGACATTCTAGATCTCAAAAAACATGTCCAACATGGGAGTGAAATCTTTAGGCCTTTTCACATGAGTTTGGAAGGCTTGAGTAACATGAGTGATTCTCATATTCTCAACAAGGTATTTAAAGTTGTTGGTAATTTAATTATTAAAGAATATTCTATTAAAGTAAAAATACACATTTTTTTCAATTTCTTGTTAAGGATCATTGGAAATCATTTAATGGATTTTCACCAAATCAAGAACTCTATCACTATTCTTGACAACTTCAAATCGAGATTCTTTATCAAATCCACTGAGCACAGCCTAATGTACATTTTTGACAACTGTTCTTGGAAGATGACTATTTAAAGTAGGTTGAGATGAATGTGTAGAGGTATGAGAAGAGTGACAGCTGAGCTAAGAGACTTCAGTTTATTTAGAAATTTCTAAAGACATCCTTTATAATCATTAGTTATCTTTTTAATACCAACAACATGCTCACTCATCTCTTGAACTATTTCCTTGTTTCATTCATCCACATTGTCTACTATAGAAGTAAGGTTTGGTTGAATCTTGGATTCTACTTCCTGTAGAATCTGACTACAAAGATCATCAGCTAGAGTAGAAGCATGTTCAGGTCTCGAGTTCAACACATTCTGCATATCTCCAACCATACCTCATAGAGTCTTTACCTCATCACTATGATTTTTTTTTATCAATTCTGGTTTCTTAAAACTCATGGATCATTTTTTACTAAATATGCCATATTATCTTTTCTAATAACAAGATAGTATCTATTTCACTCAAATTGGTTATATGATTATGTTGATTATTCATTTCCTTTTCAACCTCAACCAATAGGATACCTCCAAATTCATTCAGATCATCCATATTTACGAGTTTTGAAGGTTCAGGTGATGTCTCAGAGATTGAAGCTGAGATAGGCTCAGGATTGTTGCTAGATATAGCTTTAGGAGAAGATTCCATTTCCAACTAAATCATAGTATACAAATCGAGACCATTGACTACGACTTCTTGTAAATCATTCACATTGAAATAACTGTAAAATTTATACCTTGTATCCACTGAGATTGGATAAACCATATTTTGTACTTCAACACATTTCAGACTGGAGGGATGCTCCCACTCAACAAGTGATTCTTTCTTTGGACTGAGAAGTTTAGGTCCCTAATTTTACTTCCATGATTTCATCCCTAATTTTCATATTCATTTATTACCTAGCCAACTGAAAGGATACCTCCATTTTCAGTTTAGCATAAAGAATAACTTCAAGAGCAGTTTTTTCCTCTACATTTTCCTCACCAGAAGCTTCTTGCACAGGAGAAAAATCATCTTCTATATGCTCTTGTAAAATATCCCATTCTCTTTCAACAGCAACATAATCTTCTATTGGAGAAGGTAGTTCTTCCAAATCCACAACCATTTTGGGAACATGAACCTCATTCTAAATTACGTCATGAAGAACAGGTTCACTATCCTCCTCATTTGGGACAGTTTCTGTTGTAGGTGAAACAACATATTTTTCTTCATCTTATTCTTATTCTTCAGGATACTCATCAATTATCTTTTTCTAAACCAGGATCAAAAACACCATTAGGTCAGGTAGGGTGTTCCATTGGATTGAACTTTTCATAAGTCATATCATTGTCTTCCACCCATGCGTTCCTCTAAGGATTCCAATTGATTTTCATTCTCTTTACTGTAACTTTTGAGAGAAAAAACTCATAATATTTGATAATTTCTTTATTTTCTCAAACCAAACCTTTGGAATGAAGCATGGATGAGATAATCCTAGAATAGAAAAAGTAGTTTCACTTGGAGGTGGTCTTGATCAATTCACACATATGGAAAATGTCATACTTGAATATATTGATCTTATGCCCATTTTTCATTAGTTATATAAAAATACATCATGATACTAGACTATAATGAAATCACCTTTTCTAGGGATAACCAGTTTCTGATCAAATTTAAACAGATGTTAGGTTTCTCTATCCAGCTCTACAACTATAGCTCTCCTCTTATCTTTATTTATAGTTAAGTTCCCAAAGCAACTTCTAAAATAGAAACCCCACATGGAGGTGCGAGACATCTCTGATAGTCCTCACAGATACCCTCATGAGGTATCCTAAGCCATTCTTTCTCTGACCTTGAAGAAAAATTGCATCTCTGGCCATTTATCCAGCTTCCCACAACCTAGCCATCTTCTTTATCAAAAAAACTGAACAAACTGGTAAAACATTGCAACTAATTTCAGGAAGATAGCTCTATCCTCCAGACAAAACCAATCAATCCAGCCTTTCTATATTATCACTTTCATCACAAATGAATTACATTTTAGAATCCATGTATGGAATAACTCCCTTTCACATATTTCTATTTTCTTCACTAGATTCATATTCATAGGACCTCTGGGTGCTATCTTCAGCATGATTTTCCACATCTTTATTGAACTATGATTATCAGGAGTTTCTGATAATAGTAGTTTCATATTGTTAATTCACTAAGGGTTTGAGAGAGTGATGGAGAAAACCGAAGGATTAGAAGAAGGACTATGGTTTGAGAGAACAGAGCTCGAGTGAATAAAAAGTTAAACATATTTAATTTTTATCATTTATGAATACCAATAATCACAAAAACAAAAGGGTGGGAATTTAAAGGGTAAATAAGTAATTAATGTGATATGGGTTTTAATTTATAAATGAAATAATAATTTTTCTTAATTGTGAGATAGTAACTTACTCTCACAGTGAGACAGTAACATGCATTCTTGGTGAGACCATAACAAGTGTTCACGGTGAGACCGTAAGAGTATTATTTCTAAAATGTGTGACTGTATTGTTTGAGATAGTAAGTTTCACACAGTAGTAGAGAAATAGTAAATGTGATATTGTAAACATGAAATCGTTAGTCTTAAGATAGTAAAAATATAGAACTATTAGAGTTAAAAAGTAATCTCAAGATAATGAATTGTGAAACAGTAAACTGTGAGATAGTAAGATGTGAAACGGTTTGATTACTAATTAATTTTTATCATTCCTAATTCATGTATGATGTAATCTATTCCTTCAGAATTTAATGGTCTAGTGAATATATCAGTGAGCTGATATTTAGTACCAATGAATTCAAAAGTGATATCACCTTTTTGATAATGATCTCTCAAAAATTGATGTCTCACCTCAATATGCTTTGTCCTAGAGTGTGAACCATGATTTTTTTTAGATGTTAATAGCACTAGTATTGTCACTATTTATAGGTACATGGAAGAATTTATATCCATAATCTAGTAACATGTGTTTCTTCCCTAACATTTGTGTACAACATCTACCAGTAGCTATGTATTTAGCTTCTGAAGAAGATAATGCAGTATATTTCTATTTTTTACTCCACCATGATACTAGTGACTTGCCTAAAAAGTGACATGTTCCAGAAGATATTTTTCAATCTAACATACAATTACTGATGTCATCATCATAATAACTAACTAATTCAAATGGTTGTCCTCTGGGATAGAATAGTCCGAGACTGGTTGTATTCTTAAGATATTTGAAAATTTTCATAGAAACATTTAAATGAAATTCCTTAGGATTTTCTTGAAAACGACCACACATTCACACACTAGACATAATGTTAGGTCAGCTACCTGTTATGTAGAGTAAACTACCAATCATTCCTCTATATGTGTTTTGATAAACAGATTTTCCATCGTTATCAAGATCCACCTTACAAGTGGTACTCATTAGAGTGTCACTACTTTTAGTTCTATAAACTCCACAACGTTTTAGAATATCTCTAGAATATTTTATCTGATTTAAAATAATACAATCATCATTTTGGATGTTTTGAGATCCAAGAAACAACTTTAGTTCACCCATTAAACTCATTTCAAATTCTTTTTGCATTATTTTAGAAAAACAAATACACAATGAATTTTGTGGTGATCCAAAGATAATATCTTCTATATAAATATTAACTACTAAATCATCATTGGGAATTAATTTTATAAAATGTTAAGGTTCAACTATTCATTTTGTAAAACCAATGGAAATAAGAAAGGTACATAATCATTAATACAATTCTCAAGGAGATTTTTTTAATCCGCAAATAGTTTTTGATAATTTAATAATATGATTTGGAAAATGAGGGTTTGTAATACCAGAGGGGTTATCAATAATGACATCCTCATATATATACCCATTTAATAATACACTATAAACATCCATTTTATATAGTTTGAAATTCATATGTGTAGCATAAGCTAGTAGAATTCGGAGGGCATCCAGTCTGGCTACAGGTGCAAAGTTTTCCTCATAGTCAATTCCCTCTTCTTGACTATAAACTGGTGAAACTCATCTAGCGATGTTTCTAATGATGTTACCAGCTTCATCTACCTTATTTCTGAACACCCATTTAGTGCCTATGTTGATTGTGTCTTTGGGTCTTTCAACATGTTTCTAAACTGTGTTCCTTTCAATCTAATTATGTTCTTCATGCATATCCATCACCAAATATTTATCATTGATATCCTCATTAATGATTTTAGTTCCAAGTTGTGACAAGAAGACTTGATGTTCAACCTGATTTCTAAGAGAATATTTACCTTGATTTCCATTATCTATTTCTCCCACAACATCATATAAAGGATGGTTCTTAAGAGTTCTAACAACTTTAGAAAAATAAGGACTGGTGATTTCAGGTTCTTCAATAGGATATGGTTCATTGTGACCAGAATCTAAAGAATTCCTAGAACTAGAAGTATTCACAGTTTCCTTTACTGGATGTTTAGGGGATTTTGAATTGATGTCAAAATTTTATACATCATCATCGAGGTTCTCTATAGTGGTCATTGGCACATTTGGATCTTATTCATCAAATTTTAAATAGATATATTCTTCCACACATTTAGTTCTTTTATTAAACACTATATTGGCGTTACTATAAAATGAATATCCTAAAAACAATCCTTCATCACTCATTGATGAAAATTTTTCAAGATTTTCCATAGTTTTAAGGATATAGACATTTCAACAAAAAAAATTTGATGTAACTAACTTTGGGTTATATATTCTTCGATAACTCATAAAGAGTAATTTTATAAATTGTTCTAATAAACACTATATTAATTATTTTTCATTATCTATTTACAAATTCATCCCAAATATAAATAGGAAGGTAATTCTTACTAAGAATTGTTCTAGGAATCTCTTGTAGGATAATATTTTTTCTTTCTACTACTCAATTCTGTTGAGGTGTTATAGGGGTAGAGAAATTATGATTATAACCATTTTGTGAGATAAAGGATTCGAAAACATGATTTTCATTGTCATAGAAAAGATCACTTCTTTAGGATTTAATATTACATCCACTAAGATTTTTTACAGTTTTGGCATATTTGGTAAATTGGGAGTAGACTTCACTTTTGTGATCCATTATTAAAGTCCATGTATATCAAGAAAATTCAACTACAAGAACATAAACATAATGCTAAAAATTTAAGATAAAATCTATAGATGGTCCAAACAAATCCATGTGAACCAATTATCAGGGTTAATAATTTGACACTTCATTCATTGGTTTGACATAAATTTTTTGTTGCATTCATTTTTGACAAGGATTAAACACTTAACCATTTGGAAACTCATGTTTGGGTTGGTCGTTGACTAAGACTTTTCTAATCAAAATTCTACGGAAGTGAGTGTTACAATTTCTTAGACTCCTATTACAAATATAGGACTCTTTTTGAAACAAACATAAACAAGATTCATTCTAAGAAGCTAAATAATGCATGTTATGAGAATAAATATATTAATTTCATAATGCAAAAAAAACTAATTAATTTTTATAATTAACAACATTTGAAGCATCATTTTCAAATTTCAAATGAAATCCTTCATCGTATAATTGTGAAATTCTATGAAGATTATATTTCCATCCATCAACAAAAATTACTTTGTAAATCAAATTTGAGTTAGAGTTACCGATTTGTCCAAGGACAATAATATTTCCTTCAGCATTATCACCAAAGGTGAAATGTCCAACTTCAATTTTTATTAAATTCATGAATCATGAGTAGTGTCCTATCATGTGTCTTGAAAAACCAATGTTGAAGTACTATATATTCTTATAAGAACACTTTCTTTGCATCCTTCCTACAAAATAGTAAAATATAAATTGATTTTGGAACCCACACTTGTTTGGGTCTAGTAAAATTAGTGATAACTGATTTAGGAACCCATATCTGCCTCATAGGTTTCCTATATGAATTATGTTTAGTATTTGAAAAATAAACTCTATTTGGTCCAGAAAATATAGAAACAGTAGTGAGTGTTTAATAACCTGAACTAGTAGAATGTTTTCTAGAACTGTGTGTAAAGCGTTATGGCCTAGATTTAGAATCAAAATCAGTTCTTCCAAAATTTATTTTTCCAGGTTAATATCCAATTCCAGTAGTATATTTATGAGAGATTTGATTACATAGAATTTGAGTAAGGTTATTTTTCCCATTGGTAATATTTTTCTAATCCTTTGTTCATTTTCTTATTAGATAGTTTTTTTCATTGTTCTCTTTGAGTAATTGAGCATTTTTCTCCCTTTCTACAGTGAGTTCAGTTTTAAAAGTAGAGGTAAGAGCTTGTTGTTTCTTCAAACACTTGTATTAAACATTTAGTTCATTTCTTATCTCTTCTAGAATATTACAATACTCAATCAATTCTATATTAGACATATTTTCATATTCACTCTCATCTTCATAATATTATGAATTGTGTACAGGATATTCTAGTGTTACCTCATATCTGTTTGTCATAAAACACATATTGGCCTTTTTAGCATGTTCATCATGTGAAGATTCTGATTCATTCTCATCTTCAGAATGGTCACAATGTATGGATGGTCACAGTGTATGGATGGTCACGGTGTATAGATGGTCACGATGCATAGATGGTCACATTGTCTGGTTCCTATGCCAGAAAAACACAACCAGTTGCAGACTCACGGTGCATCAGAATTAGCCAAATATCTATATTCAGACATAGACATTGATTTTAATAGAAAGGACTAGACTTAATCATTCATAAAATAAATCAGTATAAATTAAATTAAATATAGTGAATATGGTTTATTTAAAGCATAAATGTACCAATCACCTTTATACACAATTTAAGATGAATTACATATGATTAACATGTTTTTGAAGAATGAATTATATTTGTGATAATTAAAACATGAATAACACATGAGGAGTCCAACATTAATGTACTATGAATAAGGGCCCCGCATATTTATAAGCATGGACTAGATCCTCCACATGTGTGAAATTCCATTACTGCACTAAATTCTATTTTTACATGCACTGCCATGGAAGTACCCCTAATTTTGGAATTTCCATCAGAACCCAACCATATGATCCCCTTTCAGCTCTAGTTCTAGGAGGGAATTTATTAGAACATAATTCCTCAGAGACCCATAATGACCATCATTGGGAAAAGGAAACGAACCCTTCAACTAAATGGTACATTATGAGAAGAAAAAGTAAGATGTGAGTATGATTCAAGGATTGCAAGCAAGATATGAATCCATGAACAAGCCTCTTGAATGCCTAATGCGATGTCAAATATGTCTTTTATGCATGAGTTTGATTTTGTTTGAAGTGTCTATGATGCATAAGTCCTTTTATTCACCCGAAATATCTCACACCAGCAATAAATATTTTTTCTATATATTGAAGTGCACCCCCCCCCCCCTCAAGCATCTCTAGGGATATCCTTTTGAAATCGAGGTTTCACTCTTCTATACATAATACACATATTTTGTGACATTTCACAAACCATGGAACCCTCAAGGTATAATAATTTTCATGAAAGGTTCACAAGCGGTCCGCCTACGTATGGAACAATAGTAGCATAAAACTAGCACAATTATTTTGATCCTATGGGAATTGAACACAAAGGAATACTCTTGTGTGAAACTACTACCTTGTGTGAACCTCAATATTTCACTATACTCATCCTCTTACACAAAACAATCCAATCCTACACAAACCCCTCTTTGATGCTCCGTTGGATTCATTTACTCCAAAGCACCATGTTCAAGACCCTCTTGAGCAGAACTCTCTTATCTTGCGTGAAAGCCCTCAACCTAGCTATATCGGCTTATACATACTGATTCCTGGGTCCCTCATGTTTTTTCCACTATTTCGGTGACCTACCTCTTTCATTTCAGCATAGTTACAATATTTCCTCCACCTTTTCTTTATAGTTACACTAACGTGGACCTCATTACTGATACGTTATCCACACCATTATACCATCTAATTACTAAGTAATCCACATATCAAGGGGCTTGCGATGGCGGGCCACGTGGCCTGAATGACCAATGACTAGAAGTACCTTGAGGGGCCTTCCCTAGCCGCATAAGGGGGTGGGGTGGCGTGCCCCCATCTCCCAAACAGAACCGTCTCCTAGCGCTCCATCAGTAGCCCACGGGACCCAGGAAGGTCCCACCTCTTCCAGCTGGTCAAGCGGCCAGCTGGTCTACTCCACCGGAAGTCATCCCAGCCGGCCGCTTTTGGTGGACCGTCGTGGCCTGTTGGTCGTGACTTCTTCCTCTGCGCGGTGTGATGACTCTGCGCACCTCCAGCGACTGCCTGTCTGCACCGCCGAGGCCAGGGGCAGTGGCCTACTCTTCCGTGTGGCCCGACGACACTGCACCCTTCCGATGAAACGACATCCTTGCGCAACTGGTTTCCTTCTCGGACACCCCAAAGTGGGCCGCCATTGTACCGCCACCATCATCAACAAGAAAGGAATAGAGGGCGGTGGTGGGGTCCGGCTAGGTTCGTTTGGCCCACACCCTCCATATTATGGTGATAACAGTCAAAAAATTGTAAACCAAGATTTTAACAATGATGAACAGGAACAAATTCAAAATAAAATCACCTACCTCGTGGTCATTGACGGAGGAGAGTTCATAAGAGATGAAGTTGAAGATATCATTCTTCACAGTCGACTCCTTTTCTTTTGACACAGTTTAATTTCATTGAAGAGGAACATGATGATCCTCACTGATGGAAGGAGGTTCTTCCTCCATGCTTCATCCACCAAAAATAATGAAGAATACGAATAATAACAATTCACCCAAAACTCCTCCATGAAGAAGAGAAAGGGGCTCCCCCTTTGACACCCCATTAAAGACATCATTAATGAAGTCTTTAACTAATCAATGGGCTGGCATGAATTAATGTGGGGTTTTGTAGACCACACATTTATTCAAAAGAATTTGAAATTCAAAAATAAAATTCAGTTTGAAAATTTTATTTTTATTTCTCTTCCCTTTTAAAAAAACAGACGAGTGGGAGGAAACTCAACTTACGTTCTTGCCTGAACATAGCTGAGGTGAAGGTATCACTATGAAATCACCGATGGTACAAGTTCAAAGATGCCCTCATATTTCAATTCCATGCAACGGTTCAAATGTTTTTAAATATCACTCATAAATTTAAAGAATGTTCCTGAAAAAAAAACATCGGAAATTTATTCCGGGCACACTGGGTCTCGGAATCAGGCGCCGTCAGTTTTCGTGAACTCACAAAATTCCCATGAAGTTAAGAAAAAATTTCCATTGAAATTCTGGGTGTTTAAATTCCCCCCACCTTAGGGATTTATGTCCTCTTAAGCTACAACACGAACCTGGGAATAAATAGGGGGTAATGATCATGCATCTGATCTTCCCGCTCCCATGTGCTCTCTTGGAGGTTCACGTGCTACCAATGAATGCGCAGTAGAGGAGTCAACCATCCACGAAGGACCCACTCCGGTCAATCCTCAATCTCTACTGGGACCTCCCTGAAAGTCACCCCATCACCGACATCATGCTCACCCTAGTCTTAAATGTGAGTCAGATCATGCACGTATCTCTATAATTGTGATACGTGGAAAATTTCATGTACCCGGTTCAACTGAGGTGGAAGAGACAAGTAAAAAGCCACCTCGTCTACTCTGCTGAGAACCTGGAAGTGTCCAATAAACCTTGGAGATAGGTAGACGCCTCAGCCAAATCTCAACAAGATTTAATTACTATTTTCAACAAAATCCTTTTCATTTAAAATTTCTTGGAATTTTGTAAAAATAAAATTCTTTTGAAGAAGAAAGGATATTTTTGTCAAGAATTCATTTCAATTGTTTTATCAAAACCATTTTCCATATAAGATGGAATTATTTCAATTTGTATGTTTGAAATATAATTTCTCTATGATTTACATGGTTTCACTTTTCTTCTGATAAAATGGTATCCATTTTTTTGTATGGATTATGTTATAATGGGATGGTGTTTATGAAACCCATTTTATACATTGGGTAATTATGAATGATTTATGTTCATGTTGGGGCACAAGTATGAATGATTTCATTATGAGATAGGAGGGGACTATATCTCCCTCTAATGCATTGGGTAAATATTTATATCTCTTGAGATAATCATTGCTGGAATGGTACGTTAATCCAGTTCAGTGATACAGGACTTGAACGAGGAGTGAACACGATTCAGAAAGGGACTTTGTCCACTAAGATGGTCTTGGAAGCAATGCCTTGTCTACTATAGAAATCATTTCATGTTCTAAATGGTTTCAACAATCACATTTTTTATTCCCATTATATTTTATAATGATTGATGTTCCTTTATGATATATGACTTACACACATCCAAGATTTATGTATTTTCTCAAGATTTTGATGTATAGATTGTATGTTCATGTTTTTTCATTCAAATGTTTATGGATTGTATTATGTTCTCTATGATTTTCCTTACTAAGCATTTTAGATCACCCTTTTTATGTTTTCTTTTCCCCTTGATATAAAGAAAGGTTTTAGATATGACAACCCTACTTTTATTACAAACTTAAACATGATTTATTACATAAAACATCACTTGATACAACATGGAAGATGGAGAGGTTTAGTGTCTTTGGGGGATAGGATCATTACATATAAACTTAAAACATGAAATAAAACATATTTACTGAAAACTTCCTTTACATGAACACTATATTCCCTCATACATATCATTGCATGGGATAACCTGAGGACTTGCATAAGAAAAGGGTGAGCTATAAAGCCCAGTAAGGGAGTACACATGGAATAACATGTGGAGTAAAACACATGTTAGAGAATAGGAATATCAATAGAGCATAAAGGAAACATGAACATAAAGGCATGTTAAAGCATGATAATCATCACATGGAAATGTGGCAATAACACTTAACATGTAATTTGCATGAGCCAAGGCTCATTGCACATAGAGCATGAGTAAATCCTCATTACACAAGAATCATGAGTAAAACTTCGTTGCACTTGAATTAGAGTGATTCAACACTTATTGCACATGACGTATCATGATACAATACTTTACTCAATGCATTGGAGCGCTATAAGGGCGCACCCTTCTTAAACATTTCATTTCATGCATAAGTGTGCCACATGGATCATAAAAATGGATTCATAAAACATAATCATTTATTCCACTATAAAGGAATGTGGAATTCATAAATGAAGCATTGTAATCAATATGTAAAGGTTAAAAATGGTGGATACCCATGATGGGGAAATGGGCATGGTATCCACTACACAAGGGCATTGGCTTAGAAAATCGGTGTGATTTCAGCAGCGTAACGGCGTGACATAAGATTTCATAAAAATGGTTGATGAGATAGAAAGGGGTTTCTCATCATATTTACATGTAATGGAAAGTAAGGATGTCATATATATACATTTCCCAACAATTTTAAAAGAATTTAGATTCATGATACAAAATTATTTCTTGAATATAAAGGAAGAGATAGATGTTCCTTTTGGAATTTCATCGTAGTAACGGGTGTACATGGGAGGAATTTAATGAGAGATAAAGGGGTATCCCATCATTAAAACCATAAGAGTGCATTATAGGGGATGTGAGAAACCATACCCCAACATTCATAATTGATATTAAAAGGGCAATACAACTTAAAGAAAATTGACAAAAAAGAGAAAGGAAGAAAAAATCCTTACTTGGAAATGTGCTTCCAAAGGCAAGAGAGAGGCTTGTGAGAGGTTTCTTGGGATCTTAGGGATCCTTGGGAGGATTCTAGAAAGAGTTGGGAAGAGGTTTGACGAACTCCAAAATCTTTGAGTGAGGAGGAAGTGGGAGCTTGCGTGGGTTTATATAGGAAAGGTGAGGGAATTCTTTATTATTTAGGTTTGGGTCCCCTTACATTAAATTAATCCAAACCACAAAACTACCCATGGTTTTTGCCCATGGTTATTGGAAAAGGGAATAGGAAAAAAATATTTTATAAGGCCAAATTCCGAACTTCTAAAAATATTAGGGTTGCTTATGTGTAGGTGAGTCACACTCCCATGGAAATTAATTTAAAAAGGCATGGTGTTGAATAAGTTTTGAGGGGTCCATTAATGCTTTGAAATGTAAGTAAAACAAATCCAAAATCACATTATTTTAATTTTAATACATATATTGGCCGAAGATAATGATTATAGTGTTTTATTACATCACTATTGGGTCATTATGATGTCATAAAACACATTATATATTTAAACGGTATTTAATTTTTACCCAAAAATTTGACTGTCTCAGAAAATTATGAAAAATTTACCGTTGGATAATTTAGACTTCCTAATTCTAGAAATAACATTTATTGTATCTAAATAATTTTCTAAATATGTCAATTTTTACTTTTAAAATAAAAACTGACATTTATCGAAAATTCACGGGTCTGACAGAAATGGTTTCCAAACCTTAATAAAAATTATAACTGCATTCATAAAATTATAAGATCATTTATATTTAATAAAAATTAATTTCATAATAATATTAATTTAATAAAATATTATTTAATAAAAAAATCCCTTAATTTAATAAAATAGGTTTCTTAATTAAATAATAACTAAAAACTCCATTTGTACTTTAAAAACTATTTACAATGTATCAAAAATGACTAGAAGTTATTTTCATTATTATATACAAAAATAATGTACATGAACATAGTACTAATTATTTGTTACATAACCACTTAAAACATCCACATAACACTAAAGGGTAAGGTGTGCAATGGTGATAGACTCTTCGGGTAGCTCGGATAAGATCACCTGAGTGGTTATTTCAATCAACTTCCACTTTTCCCATAGACGGTCACGTTCGAGCTTGACATGATGAAGCTCTTCTTGGGCTTGGTCAAGGGCGAAGCCCAAAGATGCCCCTTATTTTCCGAGCTCCGATAAATGGGCTTCATATGGGGAAATTCTACTGGATGAGGCCATCGTTTCCTTTGTCTGAGTAAATTGGATTTGTTAAAGTCTTATATTTATACTAATCATGTGATCACTGTTCAACAGCTATATTTGCAATGATCAAAATTCATAACATAAAACCAAAGAAGATGAAATTTTATATAAACATAAAGAGACATTTAATTTGATCAAGAGGGATTTCCATTAATGAAATTTGGGTTGTTATAACATTCCCCCCTTAAGAAATCTCTCCCTCAAAATTTTTATTTTCCCACACTAAAATAGATGTGGGTAACTCAGCTTCATCATTTCATTCGATTCCCAAGTCGCTTCTTCAAACATGTTGTTTCTCTACAACATCTTGGCGAGGGTCATTGTCTTGTTTCATAGAACTTTTTCTCTACGATCTATGATCTTCACTGGTTTCTCCTCATAAGAAAGATCATCTTCCAATTGTACCACCTCAGAAGAGAGTACAGGTGATGGTCTGGTATGTACTTCCTTAAGAGGGATACATGAAAGATCATGTACTTTGTCCATGGTGGGTGGAAGTTCCAGTCGATAGGCCACCTCCCCAACATGATCAAGAATCTCGAAGGGGCTGATGAACCTTGGACTTAACATCCCTTTCCTTCCAAACCTCATGACCTTCTTCCACAGAGATATGCGTAGAAACACCATGTCTCCAACTTTAAACTCAAGCTCTCATCGACAATTATCTTCATAACTCTTCTGTCGACTCTGGGCTGCCCTGATATGCTGCTGAATGGTTTTCACCTTCTCCACCATTTCTTCAACCATTTCTGGTCCAAGCAGCTTACGTTCACCGACCTCATCCCAACATGTCGGTGTTCTGCACCTTTTCCCATACATGGATTAATATGGGGCCATTTGGATGCTCGAATGGAAAATGTTATTATAAGAGAACAAAACTAGAGGAAGATTTTGATCCTATCCTCCTTTAATGTCCATTGGGAAAGATCCCAAAATATCCTCAATTGTTTGGATAATCCGCTCAGATTGGCCATCAGATTGAGGATGATAGGCCGTACTGAATTTCAGTTTAGTATTCAGAGCATGTTAAAGACTCTTCCAAAACATAGAGGTGAATCTTGGATCTTGGTGAGACACAGTAGATAGTGGTACTCCATGCAACCTTACCACTTCCCTGATATATATCTGTGCCAGTTGATCCAAAGAGAAATCCTCCCGAATAGCAATGAAGTGTGCAGTCTATTTAAGATGATCCACAACAACTCAGATTGCATTGTTGCCTTTGGATGTCCTCGGAAGTCTGGTGAAAAATTCCATGGTGATGTTCTCCCATTTCAATTCTAGTATGGGAAATGGTTGAATCATACCCTTAGAATTCGGCCTCTTTGCCTTCACTTGCTGACACACCCGACACTTTGATTTATATTCAGTGAACTCCTTCTTCATATTATCACACCAAAATTGTTCTCGAAGATCTTGATACATCTTTGTGCTCCCTGGGTGAATAGAGAAATTTGAACTATGTGCATCATCCAAAAGTTCCTTCTTCAGCTCCTGATTTGATGGAACAGATAGTATTTTCCCAAACTGCACAATTCCTTCTTCATTAATGTTAAACTTCAAGGATTTTCCCTTTTTATAGCTTCCACACTTTTTCTTGAATTCCCCCATCATCCTTTTGAGCATCCTTTATCCTTTCCAAAAGAGATGTTTGAATAATCATTTGTGAAAGTATTGATGATGTTATCTTATCTATGATTCCCATGTCCATCTTCATCAAGTCTAAGAAGATTGGATCCTTCTCAATTCTCATCATTGACAGAATCGTTGGGTCCTTTCTACTTAGGGCATCTGCCACCTTGTTCCCTTTCCCAGGGTGGTAATGTATTAAACAGTCACAATCCGTGATGAGCTCTATCCATCATCTCTGGTGCATATTAAACTCTTTCTGTGTGAATATATATTTAAGACTATTGTGGTCATTATATATCCCACATTTCTCTCCATAGAGATAAAGCCGCCAGATTTTCAAGGCAAATATCACAGTCGCCAACTCTAGATCACGCGTTGGATATTTTCTCTCATGGAATTTCAACTGCCTTGAGGCATAGGATATCACATTATCATTCTGCATTAGCACACAGCCTAAGCCCTTCTTCGAAGCATCAATGAATACCACAAAATGTTCCCCACTTTTGGGTAATGTGAGCACGGGCGCAGTGATAAGACTCTTTTTCAACTCCTTGAAGATTTATTTGCATTCATCACTCCAAGAAAACATTACTCCCATCTAAGTATGCTTGGTAAGAGGGTTGGATAATCATGATAAATTCCTCACAAATCATTGAGAATTTCTAGCTAATCCCAAGAAGCTACGGATATCCGTTACCGATGTTTGCCTTGACCATCCCTCAATTGCATCTGTTTTGGAGGGGTCCACAGATATCCCATTGATTGTGATGATATGACCGATGAATGAGACCTCTTTCAACCAGAACTCACACTTGTTTTACTTTTCATAGATCTTCTCGTTGCACAAAGTCTCTAGTACAGTTTTTAAATGCTCCCCATGATCCTCCTTGGTTTTGGAGTATATTAGAATATCATCTATAAAGACTACCACAAATTTGTCAAGGTAATCTATAAAGACTCTATTCATCAAGTACACTAATATTGATTGATCATAGGTGAGTCTGAAATTCATTACTATGAATTCATAGTGCCCGTATCTTGTACGAAAAGCAGTCTTGGGGACATCTTCCTTCTTCACCCGTACTTGATAATATCCTGACCGCAAATCTACCTTGGAGAAGAATTGTTCTCCACATAGCTGATCGAACAAGTCATAAATTATTGTTAGAGGATACTTTTTATTTATCGTCCTTTTGTTAATTTCACGATAATCAATTCAAAGCCGCATTGACCCATCCATCTTCTTGACGAAGAGGACTGGTGCACCCCATGGTGAAGCAGTTGGGCATATAAACCCTTTATCCAGATTCTCCTATAGTTGTTTCTTCAGCTCTTCAAGATCAACAACAACCATTCTATATGGATTATTGGATATTGGTATCACCCTAGGTATAAGTTCAATTGATAACTCAACATCTCTTCTAAGAGGAAGACCAGGAAGTTCCTCGGGAAACACTTCAGAAAATTCCCTCACAATAGGAATTTCTTCAAGGATGGTTTCTTCCTTGGACTCAATTATCTGAGCCAGATACGCGTGCTCATAAGGAAGTATTATCCATGCTTGAGATGATATATCTAAAGGAGATTCATCTCCCTCCTAACACTTGTATAGAATCGGGGGTCGATTCTCCATATGAAGTGTGATTTCCCTCTCCCGAAAATTTATGTTGGCTCTATATAAGGAAATCCAATCCATGCCATGAATTGCATCAAATTCCACCAGATGGAGTATGATGAGGTTCTTCGGGAAATTCAATCCACAGATTATAATAGGGGAGGACTTATATTCATGGGATTCAATGATTGCCCCATTTTTTGTACTCACTAACATCTTCACTTCCACGATTTGTGGTGGTGCTGAGATTGTTCTACTAAACATTCAATATATAAAATAATGTGTAGAACCTAAATCCAAAAGTATGTTCACTATTCTTGAATGAATAACTAGGGTACCTGTCACCACTTCGCTGTCAGGGTTTACTTCAGCAGAAGTGATGGGAAAATCTCTTCCTTGCTGCCTTAGAGGTTGTTGGTCGCCTCCGAAAACCCTTGGATTAGGGCAATGATTTGAAAAATGACCCAGTTCTTTGCATTTTTGTCATTGAACAATGCGTTGAGGTTTGAAAAGAGCGTTCCTCTCCTATTTCGCAGTCGCTGGTCATTCTTGCCGACAATTAACAGCTAGGTGCCCTTCTCTTCCACACCTGAAGCATTTCCTCGTCCCCTTATGGCAATTTCTAGGGTGATTCTTCCCACACTTTTGGAAAGTGGGGTGATGGATCTTCTTAGCACCGTTGGATTTATCCATCAGACCGCCAGCATTGAAGTCCACCTTACGCTTCGTGTCCCCATGATACCCCTGTGATTCCCCCATCTCCATTTCGACCATGAGGGCACATCGGACAATTTCCTCATTGCTGTCGAAGTCACAGATCGCTAATGCTGTCCACAAGCTAGGCTTCAGCCCACCAAAGAAGCGGTCAACTTTGCATTCAGGGGTAATGACAAAGACAGATGTGTATCGTGCAAGCCTTGTGAATTTTTCCTCGTATGCTCTAATAGATTCTTCATCTTTTTTCTTGAAGGAAAGGAAGTACATTTCCATCTTAAGCCGGAGGGTGTGCGGAAAATATTTATCGAAAAACATCTTCCAGAAATCCTTCCATTCCAACGCCTCGATCTATTCCTCAGGCTTTGTATTTTTTATCAACGTTCACCATTGATGAGCTTCACCCTCCATATGATAAATAGCCAGGAGAACCTTCTCTTGTTTAGAACATTGAAGGATGGAGAAGATCATTTCAATGGAGTTTATCCATTGTTTAGCGATCATGGGATCAGATGATCCACTAAAAGTAGGAGGCCTTTGTCTAATTAAGCTCTCGATAGCGACTTGTTCTTTCTTAGGGGGGGTTATCGTTCCTCTTGACCCGTTTTTCTATTGAAAACATGGGTTAGCTGAGAGAGAAGCGTGACAAGGTTTGCGATTCCCACTCCCATTGGATTGAGCATCTCATTAGTATAGTCATCACACTGATCTTCACAACGGCTGTAAGCCCGAGTCCTCCTATTACCGGCCATTGGCTGGAATAAAATGAAAGTTAGGGGTAACACATAAAGGGTAATCCAAAGAAAAAAGTTGATGACTTATAAATAAACATTTATTTCCTTACTCAAGAGTATATAGGCTTCAATCTAGGCTTTTCATGATCTACTTTCTAACATATATTCGTAGGGGCATTTGTTTTAATTCCCTTAATAAGGGTTCATACTATGCTTTTGAATTTATCAAAACATATCCCCCGGGAGTTTCATAACCAATAGTGCAGCAATGCCCGTTGTCATGCACCAGTTCCCGTTCGAGTCTAGCTCAAAGCGGTGTTTTCGGGTTTTACCACTAAGATACATTTGTGCCAGAGCCGCCTCTACCTGCTCGTATCCAGACAGAGATGTATTTGTTTGATAAACCACTTACACAGTATTTACCAAAATATAGGGATGGTTTTATTATACTTAGTCTTGTATCTAAGGCTTTACTAGGGTTTCCTAATCCCAAAAATAACTAAACCTATCCTCTGATACCAACTATGACTACAATGCGTTTATTACAAACATAAACATGATTTATTTCATTAAACATCACATGATACAACAAAGAAGATCGATAGGTTTAGTGTATTTGGGGATTAGGATCATTACATAAAAACATAAAACATGAAATACAACATCTTTATTGAAATCTTCCTTTACATGACCACTACATTCCCTCGTATATAGCATTGCATGGGATAACCTGAGGACATGCATAAGAAAGGGGTGAGCTATAAATCCCAGTAAGGTAGTACACATAGAATAACATGAGGATTAAAATACATGTTAGACAATAGGAATATCAATAGAGCATAAAGGAAACCTGAACATAAAGGCATGTTAAATCATGATAATCATAACAAGGAAATGTGGCAACAACCCTTAACATGGAATTAACATGAGCCAATGCGCATTGTACATGAGCATGAGTAAATCCTCATTACACATGAAGCATGAGTAAACCCTCATTGCACATGAATTATCATGAGTCAACACTCACTGCACATGACGTATCATGATACTATACTTTACCCAATGCATTGGAGCGCTATAAGGGTGCACCCTTTATAAACATTTCATTTCATGATTAAGTGTGACACATGGATCATAAAACATGGATTCATAAAACATAATCATTTATTCCACGATAAAGGAATGAGGAATTCATAAATGAAACTTTCTAATAAATAAGTAAAGGTGAATAAAGGTGGATACCCTTGATGGAGAAATGGGCATGGTATCCACTACACAATGGCATTGGCTTAGAAAATCGGTGCGATTTCGGCAGCGTAACGGCGTGGCATAAGAATTCATAAAAATGGTTGATGAGAGAGAAAGGGGTTCCTCATAATATTTAAATGTAATGGAAAGTAAGGAGGTCATATAGCTACATGTACCAAAAATTTTAATGGAATTTTGATTCATGAAACATAATTATTGCTTGAATGTAGAAGAAGAAAGAGAAGTTCCTTTCGGAATTTCGGCATTGTAACAGGTGTAAATGGGAGGAATTTAATGAGAGAGAAAGGGGTCCCCCATCATTCAAACAATAAGAGGGCAGTATAGGGGAGGTGAAAAACCATACCCCAACATTCATAATTGAAATAAAAAGGGCAATACAACTTAATGAAAATTGACAAAAAAGAGAAAGGAAGAAAATTCCCTTACTTGGAAGTATGCTTCCAAAGGCTAGAGAGAGGCTTGTGAGAGGCTTCTTGGGATCTTGGGGCACCTTGGGAGGATTCTAGAGAGAGTTGGGCAGAGGTTGGACGAACACCAAAGGCTTGGAGTGAGGAGGAAGTGGGAGCTTGGGTGGGTTTATATAGGAACAGTGAGCAAATTCTTTATTATTTAGGTTTGGGTCCGCTTACATTAAATTAATCAAAACCACAAACCATCCCATGGTTTTTGCCAATGGTTTTTCGCAATGGGAAGAGGAAAAAAATATTTTATAAGGCCAAAGTCCTAAATTCTTAAAATATTAGGGTTTCTTATGTGGTGGTGAGTCACAATCCCATGGAAATTAATTTAAAAAGGCAAGGTGTTGAATAAGTCTTGAGGGGTCCATTAATGATTTGAAAAGTAAGTCAAACAAACCCAGAATTAAATTATTTTAATGTTAAAACATATATTGTCCGAACATAAAGATTATAGTATTTTATTACATCATTATTGGGTCATTATGATGTCATAAAACACATTATATATTTAAACGGTATTTAATTTTTACCCCAAAATTTGACTGTCTCAAAAAATTATTAAAAATTCACTGTTGGAAAATTTCGACATCCTGATTCCATAAATAACATTTATTTTATCTAAATAATTTTATAAATATGTTAATTTTCTCTTTTAAAATAAAAACTGTCATTTATCGAAAATTCATAGGTTTTGACAGAAATGGCTTCCAAACCTTAATAAAAATTATAACTGCATTCATAAAATTATAAGATCATTTATATTTAATAAAAATTAATTTAATAATAATATTATTTTATTAAAATAATATTTAATTAAAAAATCCCTTAATTTATTAAAATAGATTTCTTAATTAAATAATAACTAAATACACCATTTGTACTTTAAAAACAATTTACAATGTTTCAAAAATGACTACAAGTTATATTCATTATTATATACAAAAAAAATGTACATGAACATAGTACTACTTATTTATAACATAACCCCTTAAAAAGCCGCATATGACCTAAGGGTAAGGTGTGTGATGGTGATAGACACTTGGGGTGGCTCAGATAGCATCGCTCGAGTGGTAATTTCAATCAACTTCCACTTTTCCCATAGACGGTCACGTTCGAGCTTGACATGATGATGCTCAGCTTGGGCATGGTCAAAGGCGAATCCCAAAGATGCCACCTCTTTTCCGAGATCCGAAAAATGGGATTTGTATGGGGCAATTCTACTGGATGAGGTCATCGCTTCCTTTGTCTGAGTAAATTGGATTTGTTAAAGACCTATATTTATACTAATCATGTTATTACTGTTCAACGGTTATATTAAGAACGGTAAAAATTCGTAACATAAAACCAAAGAAGTTTACATTTTATATAAACCTAAAGAGACATTTAATTTGATCAAGGGGGATTTCCATTAAGGAATCTTTGGGTCATTACATTAGATAAGAAAACCAAAGTGGAAGATCTTTTTGGGAGATGTTGAAGATCTTTCTCCATGATCAGATGATTACGATTTGAGTTTCCAATGACAATAAACTAATACGGCCTTTCGGCGTCTTTTTTTTCATGTATTAATTATTCCTCAAAAGCAATGTAATGTCCATGTACGTCATGCTTTGGGTCTCTAAAGTTGGTATCAGAGTGAAAGTTTAGTTAACCTTTGGAAACTAGGATGCGAAAACCTTAGTTAAATCCCTAGAGATATTTCAAAGCTATGTCTAGGGATGTCCCTAAGGATAAGTATACATATAGGTTATAGTCCTAGAATTACTGTAATGATCTTATATTTCTACCTAAGAAGTTAGATATTGATGGTACTCCGCCTTTATTATGTTGTTTTCCCTAGCATGATTTTTCCCTCTCTCACTATTCTTTTTGGGATTTAGAAAATTGCTGGAAACAGGAAGATTCATGATAATGGAGGATATGATGGACAATGAAATGATATTCTTCATGAGCAACCAAATGAAATGGGATTTGGATGTCAAAACATCGTTATTATGCCTAATCATCAATCTCGTAATATGATCAATAATCCAAACTTTGGTATGTTTCCCGGCTCAGCTAATAAGAGAAAGATGGAGTTTCATGATTATCATAGAGGAAATAAAGATCAATTTCTCTCATGTAAATAATGTGGGAAGAGGAATCAAGGAGAATGTTTCAAAGGAACTGGAAGATGCTTTGGATGTAGAAAAAAAGGGCACAAATTCAGTAAGTGCAAAGGAAAAGGTTTTGATAACACCATGGAGAAGGATAATGGTATTTCTACGACATTAACAATGATTAGATGTTTTAAATGTGTAATGTATGGGCATTATGAAATCCAATTACCTAAGGGAAAATCTCATGAAGAGAATCATCATGGTCATATGGGTAGTATTTTTGTGGATGATGATTAAGATACTACAAATGATATATGAGATGAAAGAAGTGTGGAATCTTCATCAATGGTTTAAAAAAGTAATGGAATGATATATGTTTATCAAGAGTTATATTGTATAGTTAATAGTACTATGAAATAAAGAATCATCTAAGGTTTGTTACACTATTGTTTTTTCTAAAGTCATTGAATGTATATGTTTAATGGTAACTGCAACCATGAAAGGTTATTCAGATATTTTTGGAAAGTAGATGATATGCGCATAATGAAGGGATAAGGAGATAATGAGATGTTTGATAGTATTCATGAGCTCATGATTGATATAAGTACTATGTGATATCATGGTTTTTGTATATAGAAATTTTGGGATTTTGGTATGTGGAAAGAGTTAACTTTTGACTGCACTCATGTTTTCACTAAGGTTCTATGGTATTTCATGTTTCACGAGAATACCAGATTAAGGTATTCAAATGTTTGGAATGTGACCAACAAGATATATCGTATGATGGTACTCACATGCTCGGTAGATGAAATTTCAAGAAATTGTTATTTTTATACTATGAGATTGGACAGAATTATTTTGGATACACCTAAAGATTGGAACAGATTAAGTTAGATATCAGATAGTATTGTTTAAGGAAATAACTTTTTTTATGTTATAATAGTATAGTTTTAGAAAAAGGACAACCCGTAGGAAGGGCGACAAACCGTCGCGTCAGACAAGGATGCGGGAATTGAACCCACAACCGAAGTGTGACAGGCCTTTATCGCCTATCACTGGCCTACAGGAAGTCCCTGGTTAGTAGAAACTATCTTTCTTAAGTGCTATGATAAATGAAGTATAAGTCCATTTTAGCAACCATATATGATTAATCTCAGGATAGATCGACTTATGTATATTTAATAAATCGTGCTAAACATTTTGCGATAGAAACAGATGGAATGAACTATCATTCTGTCACATGATCTGCTAACACTTCATGAATGACATATTCAACTTCATTTCTTTAAGAGATGAAGTGGAAATTGTTCAAGGCATGAACAACGATGAGATTGTACCAAAATCATGTAAGTATTTATTTTAATTCAAAAATTCTTCATCATTAGGGAAATGATATAGAAAACAAAAAATGTTGTCCTAGTGCTCTTATATCTAATGAATTAGATGGTAACTTAGATCATCACAATTTTATGGCTTTGTGACTGTTGGATTTTTCATAGCCCTTTTCTCTACCACTCTCCATCAGAACATGATGGTTAGATTTTTCTTCTATATCCATATTTTCACCTATGTTCTCATATGTGGAAACCTAGTGATGAGTTAATTTGGGTAACCATTACGTTTCATAATTTAGTTTTTAATGTTATGTTTTGGTATTCCATTTTACGATGTGGGTTTCTATGAAAGAAACATTCAAGTAGTAAACCACTTATAACCCCAACAAATTTCGGGGGAAAATTTATTTTAAGGGGGGTAGAATGTAACACCCTGAGATTTATGAGTTATATTATTTTGATGTCTTCTATTATACAATACACCAAGATTACATTGTACTATACGCAACACCGTATTAGCATGCAGTATACGTAACTCTATTCTTGACTCATGTTACACACAATCTCTTGTTCATTTTGTTGAAATTATTTTACGCAACATTAAGTATAGATTTTGTTTAATGTATTAATGAAATATGTTTTGATTATGTTATATGCAAACACCAAACTGAGTTTTCACTACACTCAGCCCGGACTTGGCATGAATTACACGTAATCAAGACCTTCTTTGATAGTGTGTGTAGTACGCAATACAAAGTTTCACTAAACGAGATATTATTATAATATTATTATGAACTAGCTGTTATTAATAGTAATAACCACTTTTGGAAATTTTATAAATTTGAACTTTCAAAATGAACTTCATTTTTGGATTTAGAATATTGAAATTAGCATAGGGTGATGTTTTGGTATTTTTCTGAAAACATTCAATTTTTGATGAATAGTGAAAACACTTGGTTTCTATTTAAAAACCAACTTTTTATTTATATAAATATTAATTTTATTTAAATTTATTTTATGTCTAAATTGATACATAATACCTATATAAGTTCAATGTAATTCATTGGAGTCATTTTATAATAATTTTAGATATATAAAATTTTATTGAACTTTTCACCATCTTTTACCTACCTCATAGGATCTTTTTGAGAACTTACATGAAACATAATTTTACCACATCTGTGAGTGAAATTTCAAAAATCTGTGAGACACGGTTAATATCAAGGAGTAAAATGTGGTTCAAGAAAATAAAAATAATTTTTGGTGAACAGTAACTTTTTACTTTTATTTACCAGGGTTATAAGTTAATAGGGTAATTAAGTATAAAAATGATATTATTATTACCCTAACACATATCCTATTTCTATTGGATAAGTATAATTCTACCAAAAACAACTTTAGGAATATACTATTATCATTTAGGTCCACTTGGATTAGATTTGGACATTTATTATTATTTTATTTAAAAAAGAGTTAAAATTGTCAAAATTAAAGTTTAACAAGTAAAACATTTTCAATACAGGGTTATACATAAGATAAATTCGACTATAACTATTCATTAGAAATATAATAATATTTCATAAATATTATTATTTTATTTATAATTTTTAGACATTATATAATTTAATTTATTAATGACACAATGACGATGCAGTAATTACCTTATAAAGAAATATTAACATAATTAATTTTATAAATACCCAAATAAATGTAATTTTAGACTTTTTATGGATTAAAATAATTTTATAGGTTAATATGACATGTTAGTATTTATTTAATTATCTTTTTTCTAACTAACCATGTTGTTATGATTTTCACAAAAATCAAATACCAAATAGTGTCAAAATTGACATAAAATAATTTTTAAAACAAATATTATATTATTAATTGTTATTTTATTCATAAAAATCCAAGGTTCGTCCAAATGACTTAGATAAGGTTATATATATTAATAATTAACCACTTGGGGTTTTTTTGACTTGTAATAGTACGTTTATTAACAATATAGTGTAAGAAAACAAGAAGACATGGTAAAAGTTAAATTATTTAACTAAGAGTTAAATCTAAAAGATAAGGTTAATATAGTAACATAAACTTTTATAAAACCTATTGTTTGAAAATATTACTACCCATACCCACCTTAGCTTCGAAATAAATCAATTTGGAGCTATTAAAAATCAAATATGACTTTATTATAAAATAATATTTTATGTTTTTTCAAAGGTTCCCCTCTGCTCCCTTATAAAAAGGGCACCCCTTCCCACTTCTCTTAACACCCTTTTGAGCCTTTAATCTCGGCCAACCCCTGAAAATTTATGTTCTTCACTTCTCTGAAAACATTATGGAGGTTCTAGTCTTCTCAAAAGACCAACCCTACTTCCATAAGAGGAAGCTTAAAGGAATTACGTCGAAGAAGAGGTAATCTCTTCTTCCGATTCCCTAGAGTTTCTTTCTTCTTCTAATTATTCTTCATTAGTTGTCTCCTTATAAAGTAATAAAATAATTATTATTTATATACTTATATGTAATTATAAATATGAAACATCCCTATTTCACCTTCTATCCATCCTACAGAAAATGAAATCACCGCATGTGCGTACGTACGAAAAACCGTCTCCACGCCGTGGTGTAATCTGTTTTCAACCACCACCTTACATGGATGGGTATAATGGTGTAAATAAATAACTGTATATGATTATTGTAAAGTGATATTGATTTTTAAATATTATACATACACTTCAATACAATTCCACGATCATGGGAATGATATCATCGCTCGTGCATACGTACAGACTACCGTCTCCACGACGCGATGAGATTCATTCTCCATGTCAACCATTCATGAATGATTATAAAGTATATATAATTAATAATAATGAAATATATGACATAATAATGATACTGGATTTATATATATATTTATTTATTTCATCTACTTAATTCCATTCAATTCAATAAGGAAACGAAAACATCGTTCATGCGTATGTACGACCTACGGTCTCCAGGAATGGTGTATTTCATTCCATTTAACGATATATCATATATATATGTATATGATGAACATATATTATATATAAATCATTTTTTAAATTCTGGAATTAAGTAAATCAGGATATAAGTAATAATATCAAGAATAAAAAGTCAAAACAAGTACGATAAATGAAACGATTTTACCCAAAAGGCTTCTTTAACATGGAATTTAAAAAAGAATGGGTAATAAAAAGTCATAAGTGAACAATATATGATATCATAACAGTGAATATGATTCTGTAATAAGTCAATGACAATATTTAGATCAATATACACAAGGTTCGGATACATACAAAGCATATCGGACAGAAGGTAAGGGATAATTATTCCAATCTGATTCTTATCCGAGATTGTTTATTCATAAGTATTCACTGGGGTTATGTTTATTATCCATGTCCATATGTTCCCAAAATGTTTTCATAATATGTTTACTTTTCTTCCATCTATTTTTAAAGTCATTTTTAACCTTTTTTAATGTTTTCCACATCTTATGGAAGGAATCTTTCTATTGATTACCATAGAAGGCACTTTTTGACTTTTTCAGCAAAAGTATGTGAAGAATGTTTTTTTAACTTATACGGTAGGAACAGATTTTTACGGTTTCATAACGCCTTATTTTCATGAAGCTTAATCTACAAGATTTAATGACTATTCTCAAAAATATCATTTTCTTTTGAAATTGCTTGTCATTTTGTGAAAATTAAATGATTTTTAAGAAGAAAGGATATTTTCCTCAAGATTTCATTTCAAGTGTTTTATCAAAACAATTTTTCATATAAGATGACATTATTTCATATGTGTACGTTTCAAGTATAATTTCTCTATGATTTAAATGGATTCACTTTTAATATGATAAAATGATATCCATTTTTATATGTATTATGTTATAATGGGATGATGTTTATGAAACCCATTTTATACTTTGGGTAATTGTGAATGATTTATGTTTATGTTGTGGCACAAGTAAGAATGATTTCATTATGAGATGGGTGGGACGTATATCTCCCTCAAATTCATTGGGTAAATATTTATATCTCATGAGTTAAACTTGGCTGGAATGGTAAGTTAATCAGGTTCAGTGATACAGTACTGGAACAAGGAGTGAACATGATTCAGAAATGGACTTTGTCCATAAAGATGGTCTTGGCAGCAATGCATTGGCTACTATGTAAATCATATCATGTGATTAACAGTTTCCAAAATCACATGTTTTATTCCCATGCTATTTTATCATGATTTATGTTCTTTTATGATATATGTCATACATACTTACAATATTTATGTCTTTTCTCAAGATTTTGATGTTTAGATTTTATGTTCAAGTTTTTAAATTCAAATGTTTATATATTGTTTTATGTTCTCTTTGCTTTTCCTTACTGAGCATTTGAGCTCACCCTTTTTATGTTTTCTTTTCCCTGGGATATAAATAAAGGTTTTAGGTAAGAAAACCAAAGGGGAAGATCTTTATGTGAGATGTTGAAGATCATTCACCATGATTAGAAGATTACGTTCTGAGTTTCCCAATACACTAAACTAATACGGTCATTCGGTGTCTGTTTTTGTCATGTATTAAGTATTCCACAAAACTAATGTAATTTCCATGTAAGTCAAACTTTAGGTCTCTTTAGTAACTAACATTGACATCACTATGACCATATACTCTTATCATAATTAGATGAATTTACATTTCATAATTCACATGAAATCCTTATTCATGATTTGGTACTAATTTTTTCCCATTTTTCTATGACCACAACCTTTATGAAGATCGATAAAATATATGGATATCCATATTATAACCTCCAAGTCCTCAACAATGATCATTCCACTACTCTTTGGGATGTAGTTCTAAGCTATATGGTGTACATCTCATCATTCAACAAAACCATTGGATTATTCATGAATCAAGGAACTCAAACCACTAATATTTTTTTTGTTGAATAAACCATTACAAATTGATTGATTATGATTCTAGAAATATATATAGATTTTTCTCTAATTCTAAATTATTATATATCTTGGAATTATTCATTAAGAGTGTTTTCTCTTAGTGAATAAAAAATTATATTTTATATCAAACCCGTTTTTGAGTTAATGTAATGTGGATTTTCATCATTTGAATACATTCTTGAGATATCCTAACCTAGTGTCTTGTCTCCAGCAATAATTATAAATATTAAATAGACTCACATAACCTCTCAATACTATGATTCCATCACGTTAACATAGCATCACAGCTAACCTTCAATAATATTTCAAACCACTATAACATATCTATTTCTTAGGCATTATCTCATGTTCTTATCTCAATGTGAATGGAATATCATTTGGATGGAATAAAAAATTACCATGATAGAGAAGTTGACAAAACATGTCAGTCATGTTCTATTTAAATTTTCATGTGCTTCATTAATATGAACTATTTATTGAAAAAATTTAACCCATATATTTTAATTTTATATTACCTCTTATTCATTATCCATGACACATAATATAATATTGATGAAATATTATGGTTTAACCACACAATATATACACATTTCATCCTTCACATCCTAGAAATGCACCAATCTAGCCATTTTGTTCTCATTGAAATGATGAAACACTCTTTCCAATATATCCTACATAGGTGAGTAGACTATTTTGGTCATGCTTATAAGACAAGTCACTTTTGTGAAGACATAATCCTTTTCCTTGATATGGTAAAAATAAATTTTAAATACATTGAACAATTATTTTTTTCAATTATATTTCAATATCTAAATCACCTATATAATTCCTTAAAATTTATTTTAGACCATAAAAATATACATATGAAATATGTTTTCTTAAACAATAGTGTTTACTACATTTTTATAAATTCTCCATCTTAAACACATGAAATTATTATCATATAATATTAGAAAATTAATCAAAATATGTAAATGATTCTGCCAAAAAAATATGATCCATTCAACATCAATATTTTTTTATAACATGTTTTTTATTTGAATGTATTTTCAAATGGAATCCACTCCATTAATTAATCTCTCCCTACCGTTACACTTCTTATCAACCATGTTGTACTTTACTCTAATGCTTCATTGGTCACATTATTAATTCACAAATTTTCTAAACATAGAAATCCAATCACATAAATATATTGACAATAAATACAACCTCAACCTTATCAACCATTTAGGTTATTTAATTTTATCATTTTTTCATATTAAAACTTAATTAAATTCCCTATTCACAATACTGATTCTCCCCTTATTGATAATTAGTTCAATGATTTATGTGTAAGTGAATGACACACATCTCACCTTCTTCCATAACTGATGTTTTCACCCCTTTAATTTATTATCCAATTATTTGGAGGACTAGAGAAATCCTCCCTAGAGATGGATGTCATCAAATTTCACAAGTAAATGATTCATCATATAATAAATTGTAAATATTGAATAGAAATTCATTTTTTGGATGTTGACACCATCTAGAAAATATAAATACTAATAAGTTGTAAAAATATGAAGAGGATGTGTACATTTTTGAGAAAAAGGAATATAATGTGAAATAATTACATTCTTAGAACACATGATATCATTATGGACATGAAATCATATTATGTGATTGTATAAAAGGTACATCATCATGTTCTACCTATTTGGTTATGAGATCATCTGAACCCTGAATATTCATTAGACTAGTTTTATAGAAGATATGAAGGAATACTTCTACATTATTTAAAAATCACCTGATGCCATAGGATATGTGATCACTTAACTCTGATAAGATAATCTTATGGGATTAGAATTTTCATCATTTGTCAATTGATAATCCTGAGATAGGTGATTGTTTATAACTGAAATTTTCATCCAATTAACCACAAAAAAGTTGTTTTTGGATAACACTCTATTGTCAGTCTTGATAGTGTGACACTATAAATACATGTGATCATAGCTGTCAAGTCACGTGAGTTGATACCATCTTACACGGGCTACTTCCACTTCCAAAAATTGATATGTGTGAATCGCCTATAAATGAAGTGACACAAATAATAGAATCTAATTCTTAGAAAAATATGTTTCCACTATTTGAAAAAGAAAATTAGTGTAGAGACCCGTAGCTTGACTTACATGGACATTACATTACTTTTGCGGAATACTTAATACATAACAAAATCAGACACATAAGGACCGTAATATTTTAGTGTCTTTGGAAACTTGGAACGTAATCTTCTAATCGTGGTGAAAGATCAACAACATCTCCCATAAAGATCTTCCCCTTTTGGTTTTCTTACCTAAAAACTTTCTTTAAATCCTGGGGAAAATAAAACATATAAAGGGTGATCTCAAATTCTCAGTAAGGGCATGCATGGGAAAAATAAAACAAATCATATACATTTGAACTTATAAACATGAACATAATGATTAAACATCAAAATCTTGGGCAATGACATAAAACATGGTAGTAGATAAGGCATAGATCATAAAGAAACATTAATAATGATAAAATAGATTGTAAATAAAACATGTAATTATGGAAAAACATTAAGAACATGATATGATTTCCATAGTAGACAAGGCATTGTCTCCAAGACCATCTTAGTGGACAAAGTCCCTTTCTGAATCGAGTTCACTCCTCGTTTCTGTCCTGTAACACTGAACCGGATTGACTTACCGTTCCGGCCATGTCTATCTCATGAGATATAAATCTTTACCCAATGCATTGGAGGGAGATATGGGTCCCACACATCTCATAATGAAATCATTCTTACTTTTTCCATAAAATAAACTTAAAACATTCATCATATCCCAAAGAATAAAATGGGTTTCATAAACATCATCCCATCATCTCATAATCCATACAAAACAAATGGACATTTCATCAAAAGAATAGTGAAACCTTGAAAATCATAGAGACATTAAACATGAAACATACACATATGAAATAATGTCATATTATATGGAAAATGGTTTCGATAAAACATTTGAAATGAATTCTTGAGGAAAATATCCTTTCTTCTTCAAAATCATTTTCATTTCACAAAATGCCATGCAATTTTAAAATAAAACTATTTTGTTGAAAATTGTTATAAAATCTTGTAGAGTAAGCTTCATAAAAATGAAGCTTTATGAAACCGTAAAAATCTGTTCACGCCATATAAGTTAAAAATAACATTCTTCTCGTACTTTTTTTTGGAAAAACCAAAAGGTACCTCGTATGGTAATAAAAAAAATATTCCTTACATACCATGTAGTAAAAGAAAAAAATGGGAAAAAGGACTTTAAACATACATGAAAACATTTTTATAAAACATGGATATGGATGATAAATATTACCCCAGTAAATACTTGCATATAAAAAATCTCAGATAGAAAGGAATTGATATTGCAACAGTATACCTTACCTTAGATCTGATATACTTCGTACGTATCCGAACCTCCTCTTCTTCGACGCACCTCCTTTATGCTTCCTCTTAAGGAAGTAGAGTTGGTCATTTTAGAAGACTAGAACCTCCATAATGTTTCTAGGGAAGTGGATAAGAAAAATGGACAGGGGTTGGCCGAGATTCAAGGCTCAAAAAGGTGTGAAGAGAAGAGGGAAGGGGTTCCATTTTTATAAGGGAGAGAGGGGCACCTTTAGAAAAACTCAAAATATTATTTTATTATAAAGTCATATTCGGTTTTTAATAGCTCCAAATTTATTTATTTCGAAGATATTGTGGGGATGGGTTGAAATCCTCTAATCCAATAGAATTTATACAAGGTTAGGTTTCTATTTTAACCTTATCATTTAGATTTAACTTTAAGTTAATTAATTTTACTTTTACCGTGTCTTCTTGTTTTCTTACACTATAAGGTTAATAAACTTACTATAACAAGCCAAACGAACCCCGAGTTGTTTATAATTAATATATATAACCTTATCTATGTCATTTGGTCGAACCTTATATTTATAAGATTAAAATAACAATTAATAAAATAATATTTATTTTAAAAACTATTTTTTGTCAATTTTGACACTATTTGGTTATTGATTTTTGTGAAAATCATACCAGAATGGTTAGTTCGAAAAAATTTAATTACATCAATAATAACATGTCATAGTAACCTAGAAAATTAGTGTAATTCATAAAAAGTTTAAATTACATTTATTTGGGTATTTATAATATCAATTATTTTAATATATCATTACTTAGGTAATTACTGCATGACCATTGTGTCATAAATAACTTATATTATTTTATGTCTAAAAATTATAAATAAAATACAATTAGGTAGGAAGTCTTTTTATCTTTTTAATGAATATTTATAGTCTAATTTATCTTATGTATAAACCTATATTAAAAATGTTTTAGTTATTAAACATTGATTTTATTTTTTTCCCTTCTTTTAAGAAATTAATAATAAATGTCCTAATCTAATCCAAGTGGTCCTAAATTGTCATATTTTATTCCTAAGGTTTTTTTTGATATAATTACACTTATACAATAGTATTAGGACATATTTTATGGTAATAATATTATTATTTTTACCCTTAATTACCCTATTTACTTTTAACGGTGGTAAATAAAAGTAAAAAGATACTATTCACCAAAAATTATTTTCATCACATTGAACCACATTTTAGTCCTTGATATTAACCGTGTCTCTCAGATTTTTGAAATTCCTCTAACAGAAGTGGTAAAATTACATTTTTTGTGAATTTCCAAATTCTCTTAGGGGGTGGGTAAAAGATGGTGAAAAGTTCAATAAAATTTTTATATGTCTAAAATTATTATAAAATGACTCCAATGAATTACATTGAAATTATATAGGTATTATGTATGTATATTTACGTAAAATAAATTTAAATAAAATAAATAATTTTTATATAAAAAGTCGGTTTTTTGAATAGTAACCCAGTGTTTTGACTATTCATCAAAAATTGAAATTTTTCAGAAAAATACCAAAAATTCACCCTAGGCTAATTTCGATATTCTGAATCCAAAAATGAAGTCCATTTTGAAAGATAAAATTTATAAAATTTCAAAAATGTGGGTATTAATATTCATAACGGCTAGTTTATATAACATATCATTGTTTAGCGAAACTCTGTATTGCGTACAACACATGCTATCGTGGAAGGATGCGATTGCATGTAATGAAATCCAAGTCAGGGATGCGTGTTGTGCAAGCTCCTTTTGGTGTAGCGTACAACACAAGACATTGAAGAAATTAAACAGAATATTTTTCATAAAATTTCGGGGTGTTACATTCTACCCCCCTTAAAATGAATTTTTCCCTCGAAATTCATCGGGGTTATAAATATATTTTTCTCTCAAATGATTCATTAATAGAAACCCACATCGCAAAAATGAATACCAAAACCAATCTTTAAAAACTAATGTATGAAACGTAACGGTTACCCAAATTAACTAATCACTGGGTTTCCACATAGGCAAACAAAAGTGAAAATATGGATATGGAAGAAAAATATAACCATCATGTTCTGATGGAGAGTGGTAGAGGACATGGCTATAAAAAATCCAACAATCACAAAGCCATAGATTTTTGATGATCTAATGTACCATCTAATTCATCAGACATAAGGGTACTAGGAAAATATTTTTGGTTTTCAAGATCATTTCCCTAAAGTTGATGAAATTGGAATTATAAGAAATACTTTCTTGATTTTGGTACAGTCTCACTGTTGGTCGTTCCTCGGACAATTACCACTCCATCTCTTAAAGAAATGCAGTTGAATTTGTCTTCCGTGAAGTGTTAGCAGATCATGATATAGAATGATAGGTCATTCCATCTGTCTCAAAAAATTGTTATTAAATATAAATAAGTCCATCTATAGTGAGATTAGTCGTATATGGTTCCTATGATAGACTTATACTTCATATATCATACCGCTTGATATAATAAAACTAGTTTCTACTAACCAGGGACTTCCTGTAGGCCAGTGGTAGGCGATAAAGGCCTGTCGCACTTCGGTTGTGGGATCGATTCCCACAACCTTCTCCGACGTGATGGGCTATCACCCGTCCTGTAGGTTTTCATTTTTCTAAAACCAATACTATATGATGTCAATTCCATCCTTTACGCTTATCGAAAATACTTCTGTCCGATTACTAGATATTTCATCTTCTGAGCATGTGAATTCCTTCATTTATCCCCCATATATCATAAGATATAACTTTTGCGTCACATTCCAAACATGTGAATTCCTTAATCATGTATTCATTTGAAAGATGAATTACCATAGAACCTTAGAAAAAACAAGAATTATGTCAAAAGTTAACTCTTTCCACATACCAAAATCCCAAATAAAATCTATATACTCAAACCATAATATAACTTTGTCCTTATTTTAGTCATGAGCTCATGATTATTATCATATTATTTTCTCCTTATCCTTTCATTATGTTCATTCATCTACTTTCCAAAAATATTTCAATCACTTTTTCATGGTTACTAGTACCATATAATTTTTGAAAACCAATACATAGATAATCCAAAATTCCACAATACCATAAATGAGATTCCATGATACTACTTTGAAATCCCATTACATAAACACTTAATCATTAAACGACATCATTTTCATACTCAACATCACAAATAGTTATCGCATGAGACTTCCCTTTATCCATTGCCTTAAGAGGTTGCTCACATTGATCATCATTAACCTGTGGATTAGGGCATTTATTAGCATAATGCCCCATTTCCTTGAACATGAAGCATTGAAGTGTTGGTTGAGAGTTCTCTATAGTCTTTTCACTATTCACATCATTAGCAACCTTTTTCCCATTACATAAACAATCAACTACTTGATGAACTTATTTTCCACACTTATAAAATTTTCTAGTACCTTTTAGGAAATCTCCAACATGCTTCTTTCCACACTTTGAGAATAAAGAAACATTCATCTTCTTTTCACCATTGTTCTTAGATTTATCCTTGAACTCCATCTTTCGTGTCTTGTCAAAACCATGAGATGGATATGTTACACCAACTTCCAGTTCTACCTTGATAGCACAATGCACAATTTCTTCATAGCTACTGAAGTCTCTTATTGCTAATGCCCTTTAAAGACATGGTTTTAAGCCACTGAAAAATCGATCAACTTTACATTCAAGTTGGATGATAAAGCTAGAAGCATACCTTGCAAGTCTTTTAAAATTCACTTCCCATATACCAACAGATTTATCATCCTTTTGCTTTAGTTCAATAAACTCCTTCTCCAACTTTGTTCGAAGAATACGAGGGAAGTACTTATTGAAAAATAAGTTCTTGAACTCGTCCCATTCCACGGACTCGATTTCATCTCTTGGCCTCGTATTCTTGATAAGATTCCACCATTGATCAGCTTCACCTTCCAAACGATATACTGCTATGATGAATTTATCATGTTCAGAACATTGAAGAACTAAAAATATCTTTTCAATGGTACTGATCCATTATTCAGCAACAAGTGGATCAGAAGACCCAATAAAAGATGGTGGACATTGCCTCATGAAGGACTCAATAGAATATTGTTCCCTTCTCTGCTCATTTGGATGTACAGAATGATTCATAGCTTGTGTAAGTATAGCAATAATATTTTGAACTCTATCTACCATAACATTGGTTTGTTCAAGAGGAAAATCATTGCATTTTCCATTACATTGATCAACACAGTTCCTTCGGGTTCCAACCATCGTCTAAATCCCAAAAAGAATAGTGTGAGAGGCAAAAGTAATACTAGGGAATACAACATAATAAAGGGGGAGTAACTTCAATATATAACATCTTAGGTTTAATTCTAAGATCATTACCATAATTCTAGGATTATAACCTATACTTATACATAACCTTACGAACATCCCTTGACATACCTTAGAAATATCTCTAGGGATCCCACTAACGTTTTCGCATCCTAGTTTCCAAAGGAGAACTAAACCTTTCCTCTGATACCAACTGTAGAGACCCGTAGCTTGACGTACATGGACATTACATTACTTTTGAGAAATACTTAATACATAACAAAAACAGACAGACAAGGACCATAATAGTTTAGTGTCTTTGGATACTCCGAACTTAATCTTCTAATCATGGTGAATGATCTTCAACATATTCCATAAAGATCTTCCCCTTTTGGTTTTCATACCTAAAAGCTTTCTTTAAATCTTGTGTAAAATAAAACATATAAAGGGTGAGCTCAAATGCTCAGTAAGGGAAAGCATGGATAAATTAAAACAAATCATATACATTTGAACGTAAAAGCATGAACATAATGTTTAATCGTCAAAATCTTGGGAAATGACATAAAACATGGTAGTACAAAAGGCATAGATCATAAAGATATATTAATCATGATAAAATAGCTTGTAAATAATACTTTTAATTGTGTTAAAACATTAAGCACATGATATAATTTTCATAGTAGCCAAGGAATTACTGCCAAGACTATCTTAGTGGACAATGTCCCTTTCGGAATCGAGTTCACTCCTCGTTTCACTCTTGTAACACTGAACTGGATTAACTTACCGTTCCAGCCATGTCTATCTCATGAGATATAAATCATTACCCAATGAATTTGAAGGATATATAGGTCCCACCCATCTCATAATGAAATCATTTTTACTTGTTCCACAAAATAAACTTAAAACATTCATCATAACCCAAAGAATAAAATGGGTTTCATAACCATCATCCCATCATCTCATAATCCATATAAAACAAATGGACATTTCATCATAAGAAAAGTGGAGCCATATAAATAATAAAGACATTAAACTTGAAACATACACCTATGAAATAATTTCATCGTAGATGGGAAATTGTTTTGATAATACATTTGAAATGAATTCATTAGGAAAATATATTTCCTTATACAAAATAATTTTTTTTCACAAAATGCCATGAACTTTTAAAATAAAAGTATTTTGTTGAAAATTGTCATAAAATCATGTAGAGTAATATTCATGAAAATGAGGCGTTATGAAACCGTAAAAATCCGTTCATTCCATATAAGTTAAAATTAACATTCATGTCATACTTTTGTTGGAAAAGTCAAAAGGTACCTCGTATGGTAATAAAAAAAAGATTCCTTGCATACCATGTAGTAAAAGTAAAAAATGGGAAAAAAGGAGTTTAAACATAAATGAAAACATTTTTATAAAACATGGACATGGATGATAAATATTACCCCAATAAATACTTACGTATAAGCAATCTCAGATAGAAAGAAATTGAGATTGCAACATTATCCCTTACCTTAGGTCCGATATTCTTCGTACGTATCCGAACCTCCTCTTCTTCGACACTCCTCCTTTAAGATTCCTCTTAAGGAAGTAGAGTTGGTCTTTTTAGAAGATCAGAACCTCCAGAATGATGCTAGGGAAGTGGAGAAGAGAAATGGGAAAGGTTTGGCCGAGCATCAAGGCTCAAAGGGGTGTGAAGATAAGAGGGAAGGGGCGCCCTTTTTATAAGGGAGAGAGGGGTACCTTTGAAAAAACTCAAAATATTATTTTATTATAAAGTCATATTCGGTTTTTAATAGCTCCAAATTGATTTATTTCGAATCTAATGTGGGGATGGGTCGAAATCCTCTCATCCAATAGAATTTAGACATTTTTTGGTTTCTATTTTAAACTTATCATTTAGATTTAGCTTTAAGTTAAATAATTTTTCTTTTACCATGTCTTCTTGGTTTCTTACACTATAAGGTTAATAAACATACTATAACAAGCCAAAAAAACCCCAATTTGTTTATTATTAATATATATAACCTTATCTAAGTCATTTGGCCGAACCATAGATTTTTAAGAATAAAATAACAATTAATAACATAATATTTGTTTGAAAAACTATTTTATGTCAATTTTGACACTATTTGGTAATTTATTTTTGTGAAAATCATAACAGAATGATTAGTTAGAAAAATTCAATTAACTCAATACTAACATGTCATATTAACCTATTAATTTAGTTTAATTCATAAAAAGTCTCAAATTACATTTATTTGTGTATTTATAATATCAATTAATTTAATATTTCATTATTTGATTAATTACTACATCACCATTGTGTCAAAAATAACATAAATTATTTAATGTCTAAAAATTATAAATAAAATACCATTAGGTATGAAATATTATTATATTTTTAATTAATACTTATAGTCGAATTTATCTTATTTATATCCCTATATTAAAAATGTTTTAGTTATTAAACATTGATTTTAACTATTTTAACCCTTATTTTAATAAATTAATAATAAATGTCCTAATCTAATCCATGTGGACCTAAATGGTCATATTTTATTCCTAATGTTGTTTTAGATCTAATTACACTTATCCAATAGAATTATTACTTGTGTTAGGGTAATAATAATATCATTTTTACCCTTAATGACCCTATTTACTTTTAACAGTGGTAAATAAAAGTAAAAAGTTACTATTCACCAAAAATTATTTTCATCTCATTGAACCACATTTTAGACCTTGATATTAACTGTATCTCTTGTATTTTCGAAATTCCACTCATAGAAGCGGTAAAATTATGTTTTTTTGTGAATTTCCAAATTCTCTTAGGAGGTGGGTAAAAGACGGTGAAAAGTTCAATAAAATTTTTATATATCTAAAATTATTATAAAATGACACTAATGAATTGCATTGAACATATATAGGTATTATGTATCAATGTTGAACTAAAATAAATTTAAATAAAATAAATTATTATTTAAATAATAAGTCGGTTTTTTGAAATGTAACCCAGTGTTTTCACTATTCATCAAAAATTGAAAGTTTTCATAAAAATACCAAAAATTCACCCTAGCATAATTTCAAAATTATGAATCCAAAAATGATGTCCATTTTGAAAGATAAAATTTTTAAAATTTCAAAAAGTGGGTATTACTATTCACAATGGCTAGTTTATATAACATATCGTTGTTTAGCGAAACTCGGTATTGCGTACAACACACGCTATCATGGAAGTTTGTGATTGCGTGTAATGCAAGCCAAGTCAGGGATGTGTATTGTGCAAGCTTCTTTTGGTTTAGCGAACAACACAAGACATTAACGAAATTAAAAATAATATTTTTTATAAAATCTCGGGGTGTTACAATTGGACTAATGGAGATACAAAATAAAATATTGTGAAAATTAATGGATAGTTAACTATAGTCATGAAATTTTGATGTATCTCATTTAGAAATTTATTGCATTGCATCGATGGAAGGAAAGCTATAAAAGGAGTAAATTTTTATCATTGACAAAAAATGTTTTGAATTTATTAACTATGGGACCATCTGTGCAAGTATCTGTCTTGTGATGACCTCTTGGTCACAAAATTGTATCATACAGTAACCTAACATAATATTGGCCATGTTCCTTCATCACCACATCTTCTTTTTGTGGATACATGACTTCATGACCCATCTTCTTTTATGAAACCACATAACCTCATGAACATCATTAGAACACCTGTCTCTTAAAAAAATAAGACACTTCATTCCATATATGTGTTTCATGAACTTATTATGTCTATGATATCCTCTATATATAACCTAGGAAGAATCTAATTCTAGTTAATAATATAATAAATATAATTACATTAAAATGATTGATCTATCATATAAAATATCATAATTCAATTATATGAATTTTTTATATTCTTTCATTTACACATTCCTATTCCCTATGGAGTAAATAATTCCCTAATGATTTTATCATTATGTTCCCCATGTAGATTAGAAATTAGAAATATTCTATGTGAAGGACCATAACCTACATCAATAGGTGTATTCACAATGGGAACTATTTTACTATTATATATTTTCATATACCATAGAATAAATCACCAACAATTTGGGCCATATGACCATCTCACTTTGAATTTCTATCTCTCACTATGAGAGTTAGTCACACGGGCATATAGTTTATGTCTTCTTGTCTTAAGGTTGAATTTCCATATATTATATCCTCACTATAAAACATTACTATTAATTTTTAATTTACATCTCACATTACATTAAACTATATGTGGTCAAAATTAAAAAAATTTGGATTCCATTTCATATAGGAAAAGTAAGATGTATCATTGAGATTCAATCCCAATACTTTTTCTGATAGTCATTTTTCATCCATTAGTAGATGAGGAATTCAACCACCCCATCAACATCCATTCAAAGAGAAAGGTAAAATATATCATAGGCTTAGAATCAATGTGTCATATCCTTTTTTTATCTATAATTTCATAAACTGATCATATATGATAGGGGATTATATATCATTGATTAACATTCCAACACGATGATGATAATTCATCCACTATGTTCATCTTTTTTACATGTATATATCAAACATATATTCTGTCACTTCAAATGGTCATATCATAATGAAGTATCATAGAGCATACACAATAGGTTTAATCCACAAAATACTAATTATTTTTTCACTATTCGTGATACAAACATCCTTAAAGAACGATGTTAAAGTGAACGACATAGATTCTTACCGTATTACATGAAACTACATAGGGATATCATATCACTCTACCTTAAGCAACATAAGTCAAACTACATGGGATTTGGTTCATGTATTAGTTATATATGTAGTAAAACTTTTTGAGGATTAAACTGAACACCATTACCATTCATTATCTTTCGCATTGGGAAATATTTCTATAGAGATTATTTTTTTATTCCCTCACATGATTATATTAGATTGATCTTAGACATTTCTATAAAGGTCCATATTCCCCATGGACCACCCTCTCATCAGGTCGCATTTCTGATAATATCATGAACCTACTAAGAGGGATATATTCCATCTGGATCTTATAATATCATCCTCATTATAACATATTCCAAATGATTTCTATGCACATTGGGCTATATTTTTTGTCGGAAAAACATAATCCCACTCTGATATATGTCCTATGAGGATTAGAAAAAGGGTTGTACATGCATAATTCACATGGAAAAAATTTAATTGAATATTATACACAGTCATCCCTGCATCATATAGCTAAACTATATCGATCAACCCTTTTAACAAAACCATAAAATGTACAGTATGACATATTATGTGGCATCAAATTATTGTTAGGATGGAATAGATGTAGTGATAACAAAAGATGGGGTATAATTGTATTCTTTTAACAATTACACAATTTTTTCGATTCACATTAATAGTAAATAGAGATGGAAATGTTTTTGTATGAAAATATATATACCTCAGATAAAAAATAGGAAAAAATGAACCTAAATTTATAGTGGTTCAGGGAACAAAGGTCCCTTTGTCCACTCTACCAATCACCCTCTCTTTGGGCGTGGTGGATTTCACTATTACTGTCTTGGTATCACAAGACCGATCCATAGCTGAGTTCCGGTAGTTGTCACCCTTACTAACAAAGTATTACAAAATAGTTCCTTCTGGTTGTTTTACAAGGAACTGATAAAACCACATCTTTGTGTGAGAGCTGACACTCTACAATGACTAAATATGAGTAGTCAAAACTCATGATAGATAAGATGTATTTTGGTAAAAAAAATAGATGTAGCCCGTAGTTGTAGCAGCACACAACTACTAAAAGATGAATCTTGTGTTCTGAAGAAGAATAATATTGAAATATACCTGAAGAGATCAGGTTGCACAAGAGATATTTGAATTTATGAACATAAAAAAAAGAGAATAATGATTAAATATTTGAAAATGTATATCAACGAAATTTGTTTCATGAATCTGAGATGCATGACTACAAAGTAGGGAATTAATTTTTTACAAGAAATCTCAGAAAATAAGAATTATATATACAACCAAGAAATATCCAAGTCATCATATATAAAAATATGATGGGGAAATATATATATAACAATATTTATGCTAAAAATATTTCATATCTGAAAAATAATCCTAATAAATCACGTGATTTCAAATTCAAAGAATACAGCTCAGAGTAATCATAACTTATCTTAAGGATATGAGAGAAAATATCAGCGGTAAACGACTCTTTAAAATATTTAAAAAGAGCTTTGAAATAATTTAAATCATGTTTTAAATCACCCTAACATTCTTTAAATACTATTGAAAAATGCTCCAACGAAGTCACAAATTCAAATTTCCGACTTTGAAAACTCAAATGTAAGGTTCCTTCAGAAAATGACAGAATAATTAATGTAGGGTTTAACTTATAATGTAGGGTTGACGATCCTTTTATTTGTCGATGCCATCATTGATCTATGAGCATAAAATTGAATATCTATTTTCCACTTTTCCAAATGTAAGGTTTACAACATAAGGTTGACCATAAAACTATGGTAGATGATCCATATGTTTGTAAAGTTATATATTTACATAGGGTCCTTTAACTATACATTTCCATTATTTGTAAAACCTGGGGTTCTTATCCCAGCGTAGGGTTCTTATCAAAACATAATGTTCCTTAACCATATTTTTCATCAAATATAATTTTTATTAACCATATGTGTTGATATTTAAACATAAATGTAATTTTTTTCCTTATGTTACTTTCTTCGATGTATTGAATGAATAGTATTTCTAGTAAACGACAAACAATGAATAGTGTTTCCAAAATTTTCTTAACATCTTTCTTAACACAAGAACGAATATTTCACTCAAATAAATAATTTAATATTATTTCAATATAATAATTAATATAGAATATAAATTTTCTGAAAGAAACATAAAATAAAACCATTAACAAAACAAAAAAGTGTATTTTTAGCTTCATAATCATTAATATTTATAGAGTATTGTTGAGGCAATACATTCCAAACGGTCTCCAATTTATGATGATCACAGATCCCATTTATTAAAATTATAATCTTATAAAAAATAATTTAAAATTCTTAAACAGTAAAATAATATAATTTCAATTAAACAAAATTATTTCGATAAAGAAGAAATAATAGAACTTCTACCCCAAAGATAAATTTCAATGAAATGTTTATATTTATCTAAATAAAATGTTGTGTCATCAAATTTCTACCAAATAATAATTATGAATTATTTATGAGTTATATAAATAAAGAATAAATATTTTAATTTCTCAAATAAAAGAATAAAAGAAATGTTGTGTTTATCTAAATTTATCCCCCTTTTTGTGATATAAAGAAGAAATTATAGAAACATACTAAATCACATTTAATATTGAACATAATTAGAAGTGAAATTTGTAAGTAACTATAATGAATAAAGGGAAATGAATTGTAAATAGTGGAAAAATTAAAAAAGCAGATAAAATAATGAAATGAAATATACAGATAACAAACAAATTCATTGATCGATGAAGAAAATATTACAATAATGTTTGTAATAGATAAAAAAATTCAATTTCATGGGTCATGTTAGGAATGAAAAGGAAGGCTAAGGATTGGATGGATGATAATTATGTACGGCTTCAAAAATGTCCTTCAAATCTGCCATCTTCAATATCAGCATCTTCATCAAAAAATCTCCTAGATGAATTAACATGTTCATGCAATCATTATGGACAGAAAAATTATAAAAAATGTTGACTTTCAGAAACACATGAAGACATTCTTCATTCTTTATTAATATTTGTGACTTCTTTGAAAACATGCACAAAATCAATCTAATGATTAGTTCTCCCTGAGTTAACTAATACAAAAAAAAATTGATTATCTAATAAAACTGATAGAGGATCACAATTTCATTGATAATCAAGAAGTCAAATATTCACATCTTCCATAATGGATGTAATGGACAAAAATTTTCTGATTAAATACGGAGTAGTTATCGGGGTAGGAGTAGAAGCACTGGCCTAATTCATTGATCCTTTCATGGAATTAAACAAACTTCCCAAGTACCATTTTTATTCTAAAAAATATATTTTGGCATAACATCAGATCAGATCATCCCAATATCATTTAACATGTTTCTTTTGAAGGAATCAAAATCCATTCTAGAAATAGTATTCTCATTAATCTCCTGGATATTTTTCTTTTCAATTTCAAGTTCCAATATCATATTTGAATTCTCCTCTACAGACATATTGAACTTCATCACAACTTATTCAACTTGATGAGATACTGAATCAGTTGTCCCCTAATCTACATTAATATCTAACTTTTTATTTTTAGTAGGCAATGAATATGCCACAATTTTCATTACAGGTTCTTCAAAAGAAAATGAATGATTGTCCAAAACATCCATCTTCCTCTATGAAATATGATATGACTTTCCTACAGTATGATCTACCATTTAAGGATGAATTTTTGTAACTAATTCTTGTAAAATATTCCCTTCTTGAACATCTCCTTGTTTAGTAAATTCTTCACCAACAATTTTTTTTTAATCATTTTCAGATTTAATATTCTTCTATTGAACTATTTCCTATAGGTTTTTTTCATGTACTTGTTCACTCACCAAAGTTACAATCTCTAGCTCTATAGATTGACTCTCCACCTGAACTTTCTCTTCACCAATAATTTCTTCCAAATGAACTGAGCATGTTTCATCTCCAGAAGCCAACATTCTCTCTTCAACTTGAGGAACATCAATTTTTCTATGTTTTATAACAAGAACTTCTTGAAATTATTCTTCCTCCTCTTATTCATCAGTGTGAAATCTAAGCCTTCTCTTGGATGGTTGTGAGACTCTATCTATTCAAGATTCAACTACTCCCTCCATTCAAACACTAGCTTTCTCCCAAGAGATAAATCCCCTCAACTCTGTTCTTCCTCAGCTTATATAGGTAATATTTTTTCATTCACAGTGCTCAAGAAAAATATATGTTTCCTTAGTGTTCTGTCATTAAAAAAATTACTATGATGACATTTTATTGTTACGTCAACCAGTCTGATCATAAATTTTTTAAAAAATCATTGAAATTATCTGTTCATATGGAAAAAAATTATTATTTCTTCTAGTGATCAATAGTAATGATGATACTTAAAAATACCATCAGAAAGATAATTTTATAACACCCACAAAAAGAAACATGGTATTCCGTACTGGGTAAAGGATTATATCCATATCATCCATCCTTGAAACAATTCCAATCTAAATAAATTTTACCAAAATATTATGATTAGGTTCTAAATCATTAAAAAAATCAATCTAAATTTGTCCAGATGAACATAAAATATATAATATCTTTGGAAGAATGGTTATTATCTCCAATTGACATAATATCAAAATGAAAAACTCCTTCATGTGGAAATTTAAAAATTTGCGCATCCTCATTTGAGGAAATAATGAAATATCTATCTTAGATACTATCAAAAATCATGTCCTATATATCTCTAAAAATAAACTGCACATATTAATAAAAATAATTCAGTACAACCTCATAATGAAATTCTAATTTATGCCATTAAAATACATCTCAATACCTTTAAAATATAACTTTTCCTCAGAATTATGTTAGTAAGTAATAACCATTTTAAATCAATCTGGTTTCCCAAAAAAAAATCGGCCTGTAATTCTTTGACGTTTCCGTTCACTTACTTCTCATTATTTGATTCACTTGGATTTCGTCATTCTTGAAGATCTGAAAATCTGATTTTTTCAGTTTCTAGTGTTAGGAATGACCAATGAAGATCGAGGGTTAGTTAAAGTGGAGTTTTTCTTTGTTTTGGGTAAACAGGTTTTGTAAGGCGAGGTGTTTAAAAAACGAACAATTTCTAAAAAATGACATTTTCCTCTTTTCTCATGTCATTGTGTAATTATAACAAAAACCTAATAATTACATGGTGTAAATAAATTTATGATAACGTTTATTAAATAAAATATCATAATATAAAAGTAATAAACAAATTTAAAATTTTAATAATTAAATTAGGCATAAATTAGAAAAAAATAAATAAAAATAAATAAAATTAGATTTTAATTACAATTTAAATAAACACAAATCCACCTTGTTAAGATGAAAACAAGAGTTGGGATGATTATTAGTATAAATATCAGCTAATTTATATTTAGTATTAACAAATTCAAAAGATATATCGTTTTTAAGAACATGATCTCTTAGAAAATGATGTCTAATATCAATATTATTAGTTCTAGAATGACTTATTGGATTTTTTGAAATTTTTATAGAACTTGAGTTATCATATAAAATATTTGTAATATTAAAATTATTTTCAAAGTCCATTAGAGTTTTTTTAATCCACAACAATTGATCACTACCATTTCTAGTAGATACATACTCTTCATCGGCTGTTTATAGTGCAACTGAGTGTTGCGTCTTAAATGGCCATGATAGTAACGATTTTCCTAAAAAGTGATAGGTTCCTAAAGAAATTTTTTATCTAATATATGTCCTCCAAAATATGCATCTATATAAGATAATAAATTAAAGCCTTATTTATTTGTATAAGGACGTGATTGATTAAATGTTCCTTTTAAATATCTGAAAATCCATTTTATAGTAGAAAGATGGGATTCTATTGGATTTTATTGACATCTAGCACAAAGAAAAACTAAAAACATAACATTATGTCTTTTAGTTTTAATATGTTTAAACCTTTTAATCATACCTCTATATATCTTTTTGTCCACTAGTTTTCCGGCTTCATCCAATTCAAATTTAATTTTAGTACACGCGGGAGTTGAATTTCACTTGTAGTTCTCAAGACCAAACTTTTTTAATAATTCAGTATTGTATTTACCTTGATTTAACACATTTCCAAAATATTTTTTGATAAATTTGATGTTCTAAAAAGAAATTTCATTCTCCCATCATGCTAATTTCAAATTCTTTTTGTATAAGATCAGAAAAATCATTGTTAAGTTTTTTATTTGTTCCTCCAAAAATAACATCATCAACATATATTTCACCTAATAATAAACTTCAATATTTTTTTTTCGTAATATGGGTTGGGTCTACAAAACCAACAATTAAACCATTTTTCTAAATAAATGAACTTAATCTTTCATATAAATCTCTTTTTTCTTGTTTAAGGCCATAGAGAGCTTTAGTAAGTCTAGAAACAAAATTAGGTTGTTGAGAATTTTCAAAACCAAGACGTTGCTTAACATAAACATCTTCCTTCAAATATTCATTTAAAAAGTTAGATTTTACATCCCTCTGATATAATTTGAGATTCATATAAGATGCACAGGCTAAAAGAAATCTAATTGCTTCTAGTCTAGATATAGTAGAAATGGATTCTTCATAATCTATACATTCTTATTAATTGTACTCTTTAGCTACTAGTCTAGCATTTTTTTCTTGATATAATAACTTGATCATCTTGTTTATTCCAAAAGATCCATTTAGTTCCTATTTCTAGATAAATCGATGGTCTTTCAACTAATTTCTATACTTTGTTTCTTTTAAACTGATGTAGCTCTTCTTGAATTGAAAATAAACCACTTTAATATTTTAATTCTTCTTCAAAAGACTTTCTCTCTAGTATAGATAGAAATGCAGAAAATTCAAATAGGATTCCCACACTTCTCATAGTTTGAATTCTTATGTCTAGATCTCTTATAATAGTCTCTAAAAGGTGATTATTCAGGAATCTAGGATTTCTAGGAAGAGTAATTTTAGGTTCCTTAGTATCATGTACTTTTGAACTAGAATGAATTTTGTTTATATTTTCAAAATTATTTTCAATGTTATCAAGTCTCATGTTTTTAGAAGAATCCTCAACTTCATATATTTGATATTTTACTTTATTTAATGGATCAGTTTCATCAAACATCAAATGAACTGATTCTTCAAAAACCCTTGACTATTTATTAAATAATCTATATGCTTTAGAAGTTGTAGAATATCTTAAGAATATTCCTTCATCAGCTTCCGGATCAAGCTTTACAATATTATACTTGGTGTTCAAGATAGATACCTTCCATCCAACAAACATAAGTACTTTATCTTCGACATTCTATTATTCCAAAGTTCATAAAGAGTTTTTTTTGAAAATAGGAAAAATTAAAACACTATTTAAAATATAACATGATGTGCATACAACTTCTACCAAAAATTAGGTTGGAATATTTTATTCACTCAGCATTTTTCTATCCATTTCATTAATAGTTCTATTTCTTCTATCACCAATTCCATTTTATTGAAAATTTCTGGCTATAGAGAATTTATTTTTAATACTCATATTTGAGAAAAAGGAATTAAATTATTGATTCTCAAATATTCCACCATAATCACTTCTTAATGAAATTATCATGAATCCTTTTTCATTTCTAACTCTTTCAGAAAAACATTCAAAAACAAAAATACATCATCATTTTTGAGTTTTAGAAAATATACCCAATTAAATCAAGAATAATCATTAACTAATGCATATACATTTAATTTACCAGGAAAACATTCTATTCTTGATGGTCCAAACGAATCCATAGGAATAAGTTATAGAGACTTTGATGTAGCAATTTTTTAACGGATTTGAATAAGGATTTGAGTTTCTTTCATATTTGACATGCATTATAGAATCTATCACTATCAAATTTGAGACTAGGTAAATATGAAAGTAATTGTTTCTTAGATAATTTATGTAAAGAAAAAAATATTACAATGACCATGTCTTTAATTCCAAATCCACAAATCATTTACATTAGCAATTAAACAGTTCACTTTCTATTTAACCAAAGAAATTAAATCTAAGGTGGCGGCATTATCTGTTATGTGTGCTCTAATTTTATTTAAATTATTTTTTAAAGAATAACAGTTTCTATTAAAAAAATAAACACAGTATCCATCATCATAGAGTTGAGATACACTTATCATATTTTTCTTCATTCATTGAACATGGAGTACTTTTTTAATTTAGATAGTATCTGAACCTCCAATTTTTCAATTCCAACAATTTTTCCATTTGCATTGTCTCAAAAGGTGACTAGGGCTCCATATATTTCGTTTCGAGTACAAAAATTTGAGGAATTTCCACTCATATGTCTGGAACAGCCACTCTCCATATAACATATATACTTTCTTTCTTTGGCCTATTATTAAGAATGAAAAATTAAACAATGATTTTTTTTATACCCAAATCTTTTTGGGTCCAGTAGTGTTAGATATCAAAGACGTAGGAATCCAAACAGATCTATTTTGGACAAAACTATTATAATTAAATTTTGTTAAATATTTTGAATAATTAAGATGTTTGACACCACATAATTTCAGTTTTTTGAAATATAAGTCATTAAAATAATTTCTATTAATACCACAACAAAAAACTTTTAACAGTATACATTATTTTACTCTTAGAACCATGAAAAAAATATTTTGAGTAATGTTTAGGTTTTTCACCCTTAATACCTATACCAAATCTTTCTTCATTAATTGCATTTTACCAATAATTTCATTTATAACATTTTCTCCTTTTATAAATATAAGAGAAAATATTTATAATCTTCTACTATATACTATAGTTTATTTAATCGTTTTTCATGATTAGTATAGTTTTTAGTAAATGAACAAAAAATATCAATTAAATCTTGGTGTAGTTTATGTAATGTATCCCTTTCTGCTAAAATGGAATTATGAATATTTTCTAAATATTTGAATCTCATTAATACAAAGTCATATCCTTCTTCTATAATAGTACAATAGGATGTCATTTAATCATTTGTGTAACAAGAATTAGAATCAAATGAATATTATTATTCTACCTTCTCTTTTTTATCCATAAAGAACATATTGGATTTCAGATTTGATTCTTCCTTCTATGAATCAGCGATTGATGAGAAAAAAGAGTCCTTAGAAACACTCTATGTCGATTTCATAGCTCTATAATCCTTTTACTCATAATCAGCATTATTATGATATTTCTTTCTTGTCTTTATATGTTCTCTTTTCAATTAAGGAAAATCAGGTCTTTTATGACCCAATTTGTTCACTCATAACATCTTACTTCCCTTGAGTCTTTCTCACACTTTATTAAGGTTCTTATGAATCCTTTATTGTTCATATTAAATTTAATGAATTTTCTATATATTTGAGCCAGCTCAACTTCAGAGTCAGATAAGCATGAATTTCATTCTTCTTGTTCTAGTTTTCTGTAATGTTTTTGGGACACAACATTTAAAGCAGTGTTATAATTTTTTAATAGGACCTTGTTGCCTTCAACATAAAATTCCATTTAAGCCTCATACATCATTAGGGTTCCAATTAATTATCTCTTTTTCATATTCTTGACAGGTTATGATTGGAGGATTGCAACATAAATTTCATTCCAACTTTTCTTGTTGAACTCATAAAACATTCCACGATTGATCAGGTTGATTCATAGGCTCACCTAATGATGTTATATTTTAAACAATTTCTGTCAGCCCTCAATTCACCTGGGTTATTCTCTCCCCATCATACATTCAATAGTATCAAACAATAATTTCTTAGTAGCGTATCACATTTGAATAACATTGTTAGTACCTTCATAGGCTACTACAATTGGCTGCAACATTTTATATGTTGTTGGGAATTGCAATAAGTGGTTAAATTCATCTGGTCCAAGACTTGAAATAATGGAATTCATTACTTTCAAATTCATATCATACTCAGAAACTATAGTAGTAGACCAAGATTCATGATTTTATGGGATTTTATAAGGAGTAAAAATCATTGAGTATACTACATATCAAATATTTTTTTATGTGGATTATCATTCTTGACATTCAACATATATAATTTTCACCATTGAAATATAGAGCACGAAACATTGACACTCATTCCTTGATATTATCCATTTCTATCACTAATACATATCTTCTGCCTTTAGATTTATATAGTTATGTTGATAATCACATACTCTATTAACAAATGATAGGTCAGAATAACAATCGTCATAACATAAGAGGGGGTGAATTGTATTCTTTTGAGAATTTAAAAATTTTGTCAACTCACATAAACAGAAGATTGACCTAGCGATGTTTCTGTTTGAGAATATATATGTAGCAGGTGATAAAAATATAACAACGAAAAACAATGTATAGTGGGTAAGGACACGAAGGTCCCCCAAGTCCACTCAACCAATCACCCTCTCTACGGGCTGGGTGAATTTCACTATCAAGGTCCTCATATCATAAGACTGATCAAAAATTGTGTGCAAGAAGTTGTCACCCTTACAAAAAATGATTAAAAACCAGAGTCTTCTAGTTATTTTACAAGGAACCGAAAAAAACATAGCTTAGTGTGAGAAGCTGACACTCAACCATCACTGAATATGAGTAGTCAAAACTCATGATAGTTAAGATTTAGTTTGGTAACAAAAAGATGTATCTTGTAGTTGCAGTAGCACAGAACTGATAAAATATTAATCTTGTATTTAGAAGTATAACAATCTAGAAATGTATTTGATGAGATCATGTTTCATAAGGGATATTAGATTTTAAGATAAACAACCAAAACAGAGCATCGTGATTCTATATTTGAACATATATATCTCTAAAATCTAGTCCTTGAGTCTATGATTCTTGATCGCCTAGGAGAGAATTGATTTTTTACAAGAAATATTGAAGAATAATAAATATATATAATTCAAAGAAATATCCATGTTGTCAAATCAAGAAAAATCAAACACAGAAAGATATATATAACAATATATTTCATATAAATATTTCATATCCGCAGAAGACGCATCATAAATCGAGTGAAGTCAAATTAAATGAATACAGATCAGAGTAATAATAACTTCCCTTAAGGATAGGATATAAAATCTCTACTATAAATGGCTCTTTAAAATATTTATATCAAGTATTGAATCAATTGAAATTGTGTTTTAAATCACTCTAAAATTCAGCAAAGACTGTTTTAAATGGATTCTATAAAGACGTAAATTCCAATTTCTGACCTTGAAAATTCAAACTTAATGTTCCTTCACAATAGGACAGAATAACAGATACAGGGTTAAACTTCATAATGTAGGTTTGATGATCCATACAATTATTCACGTCAACATAGATCTCTGAACATAACATTTATTATCTGTTCATCTACTTTAACAAACCTATGGTTGACAATATAATGTTGATCATAAAAGTAAGGTTGATGATCCATAAATTTTTAATGTTCCATAGTTACGTAGGGTTCTTTACCCATAATTTTTATTTCTGGAAAATGTTAGATTCTTATAAAAATGTAATGTTCCTTAACCACACGTTTCATAAATTGTAATGTTGATTAACCATACTCATTGATCTTCAAAAATAAATGTATGGTTTGTTCCATATGATACTTTCATCAATGTATTGAATGAATAGTATTTCCAATGAATGACAAATGGTGAATAATGTTTCTAGAATATTTGTAAGAGCGTTTTGAACACGTTAACATGTATTTCTCCAATATAAATAGTTGAATATTATTTCAATATTAAAATTACTAATGAATATAAATTTTTTTAAATACATTCAAAATAAAATCATCAGTAAAACAAACAAGTGTATTCGTGAGCATCAAAAACATTTATATCTATAGAATATTGTATAGACAATGAATTCCCAACAACTATGAGGTTTTTGATTCCATTAAATATTATATGTAGGATTCCTCTTCACAGGATTGATCATGATTCCTCAAACATCCAATTCCTTCTTAGATGGAGATAATAACTATATCTTTGAATGGTGTGGATTGGAAATATAATGACTAATAGTTTAGCATAAACAATTACTAAGAGCATAATGGTGGATAAACTCTAATATATTTGTATGTAATAATTATGGGATAACCTCTAATATATACATATTTTATAATTATAATATTCGTCTTATATATAATGAAGTTCTCATTTCCATGTACCAATAACTAATCACAAATATTTTCTTAATCGATGTCAAATGATGATTTGTAAGTGATACATGAACCTCTCATAAGTCTATAAAAGAGTCCCTAAATACTAAATAATTCCCATCAGTAGGGGTTGATGATCCTGATCTCACATCATCCCAACCAATACTAGTTCTTAATTGTAATTATAATGAAAAGTGAATATAATCCAATATTGGAAAATTAGGCAAGTATTTCATCATGAATGTTGGATTTTTTGGGTGTTACTAATTCCAAAAATAAATCATGTTGTAAGCAGTCATAGATAGGACTAATGATATTAATAAATGATTGGGATACTATAGACATACCCTCACAAAACTAACCTCTCTAAATCTAAAACCTAGTATCAAAAAATGGAAAATCTCAAATATATCATTATATAAATACATAAAACCATAACAAATAAGTAAGTTTCCACAACATAGTTGGTTAGGAATATTTCTATACATGTAAGGATGCACTGAATGATATTTAGTTTTTTGTTGTATTAATTACCATTGATTCATTTATCAAGATAACTCTTTAATCTATATAAATAATTTCATCGTCGATAAGTCATTTTAATGTATCAACTACCCTGAGGGTTGTTGCCCCATAAAAACAAGGACCACAAAACAAGTTCAAAATATCAGTCACTAGTTGGTGAATGTAATGGTTATAGAGTAACATCAGAAATAATTTGTGGGATGTATTTTTTATCATATTAAAATTACATGATCAATATAAATAGTATTGAAATTTCTAAATCTTGAATGGAAATCCACTTACCAACAATAATTGAGATATTTCCACAATAGAATATTATCAGGAAACTCCTCCTGTTGACTTATTTATAGAAATTATTAGTGATGAAGAATGTGAATAAGAATGTATAAAAAAATTAAATGTTCCTACTATTTTGGAATACATTAAGGTATTTCAGTAATAGTTATTTGGGCCTCCCCTATAATGATAGGTATGGTGATTAATTGAACTCTTACCTAGATTGAATAAAATATTTAGAACCCAATATGAAATAGAAATCGTTATTACAATGGAATTATATAATTAACTCTAAAATCTATTGAAGAAGGGTTTTTTTAAAAGTGTATCTCATTGGGAGGCACATATTTTACTTTTAAATAAAAAGGGAGAACTAATTTTACAATGCATTGATTATAGATATCTTAATATGATCAGAGTGATGAAAAAAATATCATGTTCCAATGTATGATAATTTTTTTGACTAGAATCGTGGAGCTAAATTAATTTTCATGGTTGATATTCAAAATGGGAATCATAAATTGGGTGTGACTAAATAATGTATCCCAAATATTTCCTTCCAAGAAAGATATTATAATTTTAATTTTTTGGAATGCCATTCATCTAGAAAATTTATTCTTTTGTATTTAATGATTTGGTAAAATGAGTATTTAGAGTCTACCTTTATAATTTAATGGTGGAATTTATTGATGATATTTTGATATATTTCTAAATCTTCAAGGAGAATGAAAATCATCAACGGGTTCTTTTAAAAAATATAAATTTGGGGACATATTTTCTTAAATTGTAGATATGTGAGGTTTTTTAATATGAGTATTCATCTTAGGACATTTCGCGTATCGTGATGTAATCCTAGTGTATAATCAAATAAAATTTTTGTGTAGGGTTGTCTATATCTTACAATTATAACTAATATTCATAGTTTACATGGACTAACAGGATACTATTTAATGTTTGTGAAATACTTCTCAGGTATTTAAAATCCACCATCAACATTAACTAAAAATAAATTTAATTTTATTTAACAAAGGTATGTGAAATGAGTTTTCATGTACTAAATAAGAAGTTTTCACGGTATCTATTAATAACTTCACCCTCTAATGGGGAATTATTTCTCATTTGTAGTGATGAAACCTTAAATGTTCTTATATTTATACTCATGAAAAATGAAAAGGAGGTCGCTTATGCATCACGACCGTTAATGACTCATTAACATATTTATCCTACCCATAATACTGAGTTAAAATTAGTAATCATTACATTGATGATATGGAGACACTATCTTTATGGGGGGAAATATGATATATATACATGGAACAACAATGTTTCAAGTATATTTTAACAAAAAAGGGGATCAACATGTTTGAGGAATATCATTAGTGCTAATCAAGAAATATAATTTCTCTATTCAGTACCATCTAGGAAAGGTGAATAAGCAAGATAACACCTTTAGTAAAAAAGAAAATTCTTATCTATCCTTGATGTGGATAGAAAAATACCAAATCTTATTGTATATGAATAGAATGAAATTTAAATTCATAATGGCATAGAATATATCCTACATAGACAAAAATTTTTCCAACCATATATCCAAGAGAGGATTGATGGGGAATAAATGGATGGTTTGGGACTTCAAAATATGGTGATATTTGTGAAGGATATGGGGATTCTTTATTTTCACATCAATTAAGATTGTTCCTTATCGTTTGGATATAGAATTCTTGTTCCTTAATCCCCAAAGATAAATCAACAGCTATTATAAAAGGAACATATAACATATTTGACATCCATCCAAGAAGTACCATGATGTACGTGATCTTTTAGATAATTTTTAGGGGGGAAAATGAAGAGGGGGATAACTAAGTATAAAATTTTGGGATTTACATGTCATTATGTTAAATAATTTAGATATAAGTCTAATAATTTGAAATAGAAACTACTCATAGGCACATGAAACTGGGTGAACATAAAAATATGCTTCATCACTCATCTCTTGAAGAGATACAAAGTAATAAATGTGGATATGGGTTGTGGTGTATTGACTTACCAGGATATCCCACTTCATTTATATTTGAGAATATTTCTCCTTTCCCCCACATTCCAAAATATATGTAATAGAATGTGTGATCCCCCTTGTGGTAAAACATCCAATTGTTTCTTATCAGGATCCAAGTTTCCCTACCAAATTTTAGAGATGTCTTTAGTATTATCTAAATGGGGAATTGAATTTCAGTATAGCCTATCACCTGAAAACTGATGGTCAATCCAAAATAACCATTCATACATATGAAAACATTCTATGATCAAACTAAATGGGTTTTAAAGGTGGATGGGATTAACATATCACATTAGCTTAGATTTCACATAGGAATATATTCCTTTCAAGTATTCAAATGGTTCCATATCATGCTCTTTATTGGAAGTGATGTAGAACTTCAACATTTTATGATGAAGTTCATGAATAGAATATATATTGTCCTAATATTGTTAAATAGAAGAAAATATGGTCTAGTCCATCCAATAGAACATAAAAGAAACTTCAATTTTATAAAATATATATTCTAATAATAGTCAAAAAGAAATGGAGTTAAATGCATGAGACAAGGTGTTCCTTTGAATAACACCATGTATGATATACCTATGGTTGGGAAAGAATGGAAAACAAAGCCACATGTAACTTGGTCACTTTTAGATCCCTAATCACAAAAGGTTGGTGTCCAATCATTAGTAAAATCCACCAAACATGTCTCATGTAAATCTAGTGTTACAAATATCATTCATGGTGACTTTAATACTATATCCCACACTTGTAATGAATCTGGACGTGGTAAAACTGTACATTGACCTATCTTATAACGAGGATCCTATAAAGCTATTTGACTACGGAGACAATGTTCTTTGCAAAATGACAACTCATATTGTAAAAGTAATATGTAGGTACCTTAACTATAATGTATAAACCTGGGAACCAGAGAAAATAATGTGGTAGAAGTACCCTCATCTATTCCCAATCATGAATATGAGTTAATAGTTTTGGGAACCAATTCTTTTAAGGGGAAAATGATAAAACCAAAAAAAGTTTTTCTTATAATAAAGAAACCCATTTCCTATAAAAAAAATAATGTTTACAAAATATATTAATATATAATGAATTTGAAACGTCATTACAAATTTACACATCATGTGTCTATATGAACTAGTATTACAATAAATAGTAAAGTGATGGAAAATAACCTAAAAACCAAAATCCCTTTATTTCATTATTCCATAATATTGTACTTATTATATTACGATACCCAATATAAAAATGAATATTACAATGGGATGACTAATGGTGGTTAAATAAATTAAAATATATAAATTTTGGTCAATAGAATCCCCTAAAATAATATCACCCAAAAATAAAACTCTAGCAGAGAAACAAAGAGTTTGTAATGTAATATTAATTTTAGAAATGATATTGAACCTTGATATAATTTAATTGAATGATTATGTGTAAGAATGATTGTATATTAATAGACAAATATAGTAATATGACTTTATGTTTTTTTTGGATAATATGTTTGATAATTATTATTACCATTATTTAATAAAACAGTTGGTCATTATTATTGTTGGTTATGTAGAGGCATTTAGGTTATCATCATGATTATTTATTAACATGTTAAAAATGAAATTATATTTGGAGAGAATAAACATATCTTCTTAAAAATTTGTTTCATTATAAATTTTGAAACACTCTCTCACTAAAGGGTTAGGAAGAAAAGAATTAAGGTAATGGAATTCATATATTCTTCATTTCCATTCAATAAACACATTTATTGTATGTCTTCAAAATGTGGAATTTCATTACTTACCAATAATTTGTTATTATTAATTTAATAAACAAAGGGTTTTAGCAGTTGGATAGCTTATTTTGTTTACAATTATTCCTTCTCTAAAATCAATTATTTTTGTAATGTCATGCTGCCACATTCAATTTTTGAATTTCTCCATTTTACATGGGAAATTATAATATTGTGAATACACAAACCACCACCTTTTTAGTGAGAATAAACCATAATGTAAATTTGACTTATTTATTGGGTATTTTAATTTATTAAACCATGAATCCCATATTTTTTCCTAAAAATGATGTAATTTTCATGTTTTTAATCAGTTATTCCTGCATTGATTTTATAGGAAACATTTTTTCCACCTTGGGTTATTGATAATACGATTTGTTATGATAAATTTGGATCACATGAATTGAGATATTTGATGGGAGTTCCCTAATATATTTCTAATGAATTAGTTAAATTATTTTTCACTAGAAATGACATGATTTACAATAACATGGCGAACATCCTTAGTAATTATTATTTATGTCCCCGGGATGATAAACCATGGTGAAATGTTTTTGAATGAATATTTTTTAGGTTGTAACAAAATTTACATGTTTTGATTCATGTTATTTATATTATAATATTCTCCATGTTCATATTATCAGGCATTATTGATATTCCTCATAGCCACATGCTACTTATCTTCTTTTTTTAATCCCTTACTAGGCATTATGCTCACCCATGTATATGATGTATGTCCCTAAGAAAGAATATATAGTAAAAATAACATGGGATGAACCTATGATGAATAGTTTCAAGTGGATAAGAGGAATTTGTAGGTTTTTTATGTTTTTATATATTTTTTTCTTAGTTTACAAGACATTAAACCTTACAAGTTACTTTTTATTATTAAAATTTGTACCATATGATGAATGGTTTACCAAATAAAATGGTTCGTCTCTATAAGGAACATATACCCACAACAACCAAAGATATTATTTGAAATTAATTTATTCCAACCACCCAGCAATATCATATCCACAATCAATCTCAAATTGTATGTTAATCTATTACGGTGACAATGAAGAATGGGACTCATATTCTAACATTACTCCATGCCATAATCCTTTAGGACATAATCTGAAAAAATATATAATGTGATGGATCATTTAAATCTTCACATAAAGTTCATATCTTCCATGTGAGAAATTCTCCAAGTATTACAATTTATGATTATGAGGATCCTACACCAGACATCAGTCATATAAATCCTCCCAAACAATGATATATTACTGAGGTAAGAAAATATTCACCTAATTATGGAACCATCATATAGAGAGGCTCTGAAAAAATGGGGTCTCCTACAAATGGATCTACATCAATTTTTATTGACATCAATCATTGTTCAATAAATAACCAACAGCACAGACCACCACCCCAACATTCTACAGGCCATTAGTCATTATCTATGAAAAATAGACCTCTACTTCTGGAAAAAATTCATTAATATGCCTCCAAGGAATAGGATTTCCTCGATATGTGGAAAAAATGATCCAGTTCAATATCTATACTATGTTGTCTCTCTTTTAATATTCGAGTAATGATATCCTAGATGTGTTGAATTATAAATTCATGCCTTACATGCTGATAAAATTATGGGTGAAATTTCATTGATAAAATTTTATGAACCACCCTTACTAGGGATATGAATTTTTTCACTAAATGATGAGATGGATTCAATATAAAATTGACCTTTCTAATTTTTCAGTCTATAAAGACCCAAGGTTAGAAGGAACATTGAGAGTCTGTGGAATTCTTTACTCAAATTATATTGGACCTTTAAAAGATAATTTAAAATACCTCATAAGATGTACGCATCAGGGGATGTGGAATTTATGGAGAATTGAATTTCACTTCATCCCTATATTATTATATTCCCTTAAACATGGAATTGAAAAATATTATAACCATATGATATGTTTTAGATCTAAACATCACCAAAACTATTTTTTAAATCCAATAATATCCACCCACATCTACGGATTAAATGTACCATAACTAAGGACAATAATTTTTTTCTAAAATCTTAAGCCAATCTAGATAAATGGATAAGAACACATCCTAGAAGAAACAACTAAAGAATCTATTTTCAATGAAACTTCTCGTAGAAATAAGCTCAAATTTTATGTAGGTACCACACATAGCTCATACACGAATAAAAATGTTCCAAATGAGGATTTTTACCTTAGTTTATACCATAAAATAAATATACGAGTATCCCCAGATTGTAAATTTCAGAAAATTTTACAACCACCACCCCTAGGATGACCAAATATCCAAATTTTTCCAAAAAAGGTTCCAACTATAAGTCAATCGTATCCCACAAGGTAGAGGGAATTTTTATCAAAAGATCCACCTTTGAGACTATCAAATTATAGGTAGGTACATTTATTAATAGTGGTGGCTCTATAAAAATAAAACCCTTATGGATAGTGTCATTATTATCATCTCCTCTAAGAAAATAATTCTTTTCTACACTCGGTAGTGCTTTCCACTAGTTGTCTCTCATTTCACTCATGACACCAACTGAGAAACCCCTTTCACTATTTACATGATCAGTTAGGGTACTTGGGGATTCACTATATATGAATATTCATATATCAAAATAAAGAGATCAACTAATAAGTAAAATCCAACCCCAAAAATGTTCCATTCATAAATATTCTAATGGGAGAATAGATAAGTGTTTATATCAAGTGCACTATCCAGGTATTGCAGGATATACTGAGGGATTGTAGTCCATACTTTAACTAAAGTTGGGAGTCTCAGTTTTCATTAGTATAGTTTTCAAACATTAATATTTAAAACATTACTATTAGCATGGAAAATTTCAAGGCCCTATATGGGAAACACTATAGGTCAAGATTATGCTCGACTGAGATTAGTGAGGAATCAATTTTTGGGTAAATTATGTTGCAAGAAATGATAAATAAGGTCTGGGTGATCCATAAATGGATAAAAATCCACCGTAATAAGAATAAATCATGTTAAGATCTATTTCACAGACCTTCGGATTTCACACATGAAGATAAGGTTTTCATGGGAGTATCCCCATGTGGTGAATTGTAGAGATTTTCCAGATGTGAAAATTTATCCATGAGGTTCATTGGGTCATTTTCTATCTTTAAGAGGATTGGTGAGGATTCCTAATACATTTACATACCCCCATATGTTGATTAGGTGCCGGATTTCATCCACAAGTTATAGTTAAGGAAATATATATATAACCCCACCCATGTTATTTACATGGGCTACCAAAAAATTGAGGATGGAACCACTTTTTCATATCACCTAGTAGTGATCAATGATCAAAAGGAGAGTAACCAACATAGATAAACCACACCCTTCACACATGTTTTGTGGTAGTATAGGAGTCTGTTGGAGGGCTCTTGTGAGTGGGAGAGCAAGAAGCAAGCTCAATATCCTGACTTGGTTATTTCATTTTTATTTTTGAGTATGAAATTATTAAATGAGATAATAATTTAGATGTACTGTTTTTTGTTGTCAGAATTTGAAATAAATAAAGAAATATTCATTTGATACCGGCACAAATAGAGTCTCAGATGTAAAATCTAAGACCATATATTAATCTGTGTCATTAGGTTTAACCGACATATGACCTAAAATAGGTTTCTGTGGATCGTTTGGTTATATTTACTACTGGAGGTTGTTTTTACATTAAATTAGTATAGTAATTTAATTGTTTAATTTAAATAACTTAATCATAAAGCCTCTATAAATACATAGTTATAGAATATGTCCATGTATAGTTTCATATCCCTGAGAACTTTTAGAGGATATTTTGACAATCTATAATTGTTTAATCAATATCAGATGAAAAAAACATCTAGATCTAGGAGAATCGACATGAGATGAATGAATTAGATATTCCTCCTTTGTTAGCGAGCATCTTTTTCATCAACAAATGATTTGAATCAACATTGGAAATATCATATGTGAATTTCCACCATTATGATTAAATTATTGAGCATTATCATTCTTATGTCTTGGATCTATGTCAATTTTGAACCATTTCATTCACCCACATATCATATTTAATTTAATTATTCAATGAACCCTAGTTGTTCTACGTTTTGTCACCATGGATATTCCAGAGATGAATTATTTGGACAAGGACACTTTGAAAATGATTTCTTCACCGATTTCATGCACTATAAACATATTTTCATTGTTTTGGTCATTATTGGACTATGGGGTATTTATTTGACTATTTTTGATAGGACCGAACGTGATGGGGTCCACAAATTCACATAGATTTACATATGATGATAGGACCAACTATTTGGGGATGAATTAGTATGTGTTGTAGGAATTAAGTGGAAATTTATGTAGAAATATAATCTAAAAATGAATGATGATGATAGGATACTGTAGAGGAATGCAGAGGACCATCTCATATTAAGAGACACTAATTTCTAGCAACCAAATGGCCAGAATCTTTGAAAGGTCATATATTCCTTCGATTTTGGGTAGGCTAGAGGCTTGATTCAAATTGGAAGAAGTGGATCCATAATTTGGATAGTGTATATGTGTTTTTTCAAGAAAACAAACTACATATCATGTAGTATTAAGAACATGTTATGTGTAGGACTTTGGCTATGACGAATTGGGTTTTTAGGCGAGTTAAATTTCACAAGCCATGTCGGACTCCCTCACACTATTTGAATCTGTCATGTAAAACCAGTTTTTAATCCGAGAGTAAAAATACATTGGAATATCCAAACACAAGTTTTTTACTATAAAACAGCCATGGAACACAGATATGGACCTAAAGAATTGGTCACAGTCCTATATTGGAGGGCACAGAGTGTATCACAGTATAGAGGCATTGGAGAATTTACAAAGACATGACCAGAAACATGGGAACAAACCCAGGTCACTGAGATATGTCATGTAAAACCCTTATACACTGTGTAGGGATACATGGGTAGAGATCTATATACTAGAAAAGTACAGGGCTAGGAAACAAATAGGGATTACTTGTCATGTCGGACCCCTTACATGTTATGTACATCCAATTTTTGTGGAACCTTAAACCTGGCGTATATCCTTAATTTGGACAAAGAATTTGGCCCTAGAATATCCAATACAAATTTTATTTTCACCAATAACATGATGCTGGAATCCTTTGTGTAATTTGAGATATTATGTGTGATGTTCCATGTGATGCACTTCATTAGGAGGCACTCAATGAATATAGTGAATGGGCTGGATAATCTAAGAGATTATAGTGGAAACATACATCTATGATAGGGAATGATTCATATATCTATAAATCAGAGTGGAACCCTCTTAAATTTATAGGGAATTGGTCCTCAACCATCCATGTGGTACCCTTTTATGGATATAGATCATGGGTCCTCTATCGACCATTAGAGAGGGAATCTCCTGCTGGGATTGGAAATGGGTCCTCTGTCTAATATCTGAGTGGCACCCACATATAGAGAAAATGTATTGGAATTCAACCACTAGTGTGGAGCCCTGTTTCTTCATAGGGCATGGGTCCACTATCAACTATTAGAGTGACACACTCATATAGAGACAACACAAGGTGATTTTTCCATAACAGTTCCACCCTCCTATGGGGTTGGTAATGGGTCCTCTCTAGAAGATCAGAGTGTAACCGTCCTAAAAAGAAAAGGAATTGATCCTCTACACATTCAGTTGTACCCTTAGTTCATATCTAAGAATGGGACCTATACCTAGAGATAGTTCCTCTCAATAATTAGTAAAATTAGTGAGGTACGGATTCAGGCGGTTGTTTCTACAGGATATACATACAAGATTTTAGACATCCTTGACGGACAATTTATAACTGATGAAAGACTAATTTATTTGGAATGGTTGGGAGATGGAGATCTTCTTTCACTATCATTCCAGATTATTTTTTTGAGAATATATATTTATATACATCTATATATATATTGTTGGATTTTCTTACTCTCTTTCTATATTTTGATATGTCTATTCATATCGTATATCACCTGGTGCACCCTTCATATTTTGAGGAGTCCTACTAGAAATTGATATAGTTGCAACTAAATTAAATTTTCCCATATGTTTGAGATGTTATGCATGAAATAGATAGGTAATATTTTATTAAAATAGTTCATTGGGAAAACGAAGTTCATTTACCTACATAATGTTGTCTGGGCATTGAGATTCGAAGTCAGGCTCTCTCAATAGTTTACATTATAGTTATTGTTAGGTTGGGAGATATTTTTTGTTGGGCATGTATTTTACCCTTTTTCTAATCCAGATTACATTGTTTTACTCTTCTATTCCCTTGAGGTTTTACATGCATGGTTAATTCTATAGATGTTGTATTTATTTTTATTATTCACCACTATTGTATAGAGATGTTGTTGTGTGTGTAGGTACATAGAAAAATAACTCCCACAACAGTATTCCATTCAATGCTTGATGCAATCCCCTCTCCTATAAGGGTAGGCTTGGGTTAGTTTGGGGATGATCCCCATTAGGTTGGTTCATGATAAAAAGTCATTATATTTTAATATGATATTTCAATAAGATTAAGATGTATCATTATTGCAACATCCACATTCCACATATTAGGACAACAACCTAGTCCCAACCAAACCAGTTTTCAACAGCCAGTAGATGTTAGACAATCATGTAAATATATTATTAATAATCACACCCTTGTAATAAATTAATAAATGTTCCCTCGTAATTCATCATCACTATTGTGTATCCAACCACCAAAATATAATCCATTGACGGTAAGTGTTTCCCAATTAATCCCAAAATGAAGCACATCTAGAATAGGTGGAAAACAATCAGACTCCACAAAATTATTTTAAATCAAGTTTTCCTCAAAATTTAATGAATGCTGGTCTTAGAGTATAACATCTCAAACTTAATTTCTCAGTGCAGTCCTATGATTGGAGCATGAGACCATAAGTGTTAGAAATGTTCAGATTCATTTTGTAGACTCTAGTGTGGATAGCTTTTGTATGGTATAGTAACCTACCAGAAGTATCCATCACCTATTTGGAAGACCTTCATCATAAATTAAAATATAAATTTAACTCTATTATAAGGAAGAAATTGAATTTGATCTTAAAAAACATAACAACATAAACACCAAAGGGTCAATGATGTAATCAAAAGATGGAAAGGCCCGTAATACTAACCTAGAATTCAAATACAGTTAGAGATTATATTACAATATAGTTCATAAAACCATCTTAACAAACTATGAACAGAATTGTTATCATTGAAATATCTATTTGGATTACAGGATTTTATATCATTATGTACTATTTAGTTGATTCCGTTAAGTGAAGAAATGAAACAATAATATCATTCTAATAGAAAAAATGAAATAGTTCTAATAAAGAAAAAATTGTTCTATTAGACTCAAATTAGTTCCAATTATTGTTTAATCACCTAGTAATGTAGTACATAACCCATTGCCTCATGTTATGCTCTGAAAATAATAAATCCCCCACTATTTAGTGGAAAATAGAGATCAAGGATGCTCGTGCATTCATCTATGGAAGAAAAATAATTATTTGTTCATAAATGAATATAATCATAATTAATTACCTATGTCCATAGAAAATAATATCATTTCTCTACCAGAGCCTATGAAATTAAAGGATATTTTCCTCATTGATCATATAGACTATTTGTAATTTATTCAATATATTGGACAATTGATATATGTCTTAATTGTCTTCAAATTCAACCTACAGTGTGTGGTTGATTCTAGAAAGGTGATATTGGTAAAATATCCAATGAAAGTGTTCCATTTTCCACCACCCAAATAGAGGAATAATCCAACTAATAAAACGTAATAGCTCTACATGAATGAAAGTTGGATTCCATGATGACCTAAAATATTAGTGATTGGGATAATTTTATTCTCATGGAAGAACTTCATCAACCTATTGTGGTCTCAACACCTCCTACATTATCCAAATGGACTCCTAAGAACCCATCCATGGGTGGAGGAATTAGCTGGTGGATGTAAAATAGGTCATAACAACAATAGTATCATATGATACCCAAACCAGCATGAACACTTAATGATTTATTTCCCTCATTACTCATAGAATTTGAACCGTACCTCCTAAATGAAACCTCATTAGACAAAGAGCTACTCTGAGATAATATTAAAAAAATTATCTTAGTAGAAATATTCTCTAATGAGGAGTATACATATGAACATGTGTTTCTTTAGCTATTTAAGGTATTCAAAGGAAGATGATACATAATTCATGGAAAGGAGGAAGAAAAAACGATCAAGGACTTATATCACAGTCACATCCCCATTGAAGTAATATATGGAACATAAAAAAATGGTTAAAAACCTCATTGAGCTGAGAAGGATCATTGAGGCACCCGAATCAATTTAAAGAGCCATTAAAACAAATTTCTTTGGATGATTTTTTGTGCAACTATCCAGCCAATCAAGAATAGTTATTCGACCAGATTGACTCAACAAATTGGAAATAGGTATTCATTATTTCATATTTATATACACACGACTCTTCTAAAAAACAATTTTATCCTCTAATAAATGTTAAAGGAAAATACACCACAAAGGGAAGCATTGTCCTCTCATAAAGATGTATTAAATTTTGAAATAGTTAGATTTTATCGTGACTAAGCTTGTAGTCCTACACACTCTTTAATTTTTAATGTTTCTTAAGGAGGAACGTGTCGAGGCCCTCCAGATTCTCAAAGCGCATGAGTGAAAAGTAGTTATACTTGAGGATAAATGTAAATATGAGGAATTAGTTAAATTTCTCACCACTATCTCATTTAAACAGAAATTTTGAAAATACCCCTACCAATAGAATATCATACCCTTGTATATTTTTAAATAATAATTATATTCCTTAAATTTTATGGGTTTTAATTTATAATGGATATGAGACTAATCAATTCTAGGTCCAAACCCTCTAAAAGTTTGGATACACTGTGCTTGATTTTTCACCCTGGAATCTAACCGTTCAAGTGCAAAAAAATAGTTTGAAAAATCCCCGTAGAAAGATAAATTTCATGGATCGTATTGGGGATTTTGGTGTCTAATTATATGTTCATAGTTATCCACTTGTATGGAGCATATAATTATATTATCATAAGTCCTTGAATTATTATTTAAACATCACAGACTCAGATTCCACTGAAAGGTTCTCTGATCCTGGTGGACCACATGGCCTCCAGTGCATCTCCCCAATGGCCAGAGGCTGCTGACTAGAAGTGAGAGCCAATGGTGTGTTAGTGGGAAGACTATGAACTCATCACCATAGTGTATAAAAATTTATATAAAATGAAAATAAGTAGCTGAAGAAGTTAATTAATCCGAAAAATTAATGTTAGGAATAGTTATATATAAACAATTACATAAAGGAACCTCATATACAAATAATGATGACACATGTATATCTCTACAAAACAACCAAAAGATGTATACATGGAAGGTGTACAATACACAAATCAAAATTAAAAAATCCAAAAAATCCCCAATTGAATCATGATCCTTATCTAATTACAATTCTCCCCTTCAAAAAAATAATTAAGAACTAATTGTATGCCATATACAATTATCCATACCAACAATCACAGAGTCTGTTTTGATACTATTAGGGAACCGTACATGGTGGGGGATACAATCCCATTAGGAAACCTACAAAGGTCCACTAACATCTACTATGTGAATATATTACAATAATAGTGTGAATTATGTAACACAATATACAAAGGAAGCACTAAATGAAAAAAAATCCTATAATGGTCTGGGTTCTCATCGACGCATGTATTCTACTACCTACTTCATCCTAGATATAATGTCTCTAAATTAACACCCATACCTTTCTCATTTTATAATCAATTTCATTAAATTAATAAATTTCATTTAAATAATATATCCATGGACCTATAATATAGATCAGTGTCCTCCATGAAGATATGTGATCAAGGATGCCTAAATGGTCCACCTATAAGGTTTAAGACGAAGACCAAATACAAGATTGTTCTTCTAATTGGTAGACATGTCATATAAACCATTTCCTTAATTAATCATGTTATAACCTAATATCATCCTTGGAATTACTAATTTGAAATACAAGTATCACTCTAAGCATATCGTGAAATGTTCCCTTTACAAGCCCATCTTAGGCATTCTTCATGGGAATCTTAGTATCGCTCTGGGTGTGGTATAATATCATTTCCATTCGATTCAGTCCTTATCAGTTTACTAATGTCGACCTTGTGTCACCCATGGTGTATATGACCAACTAATCTCTATATATTTTATTGAAAATACATAAGGTATTCAACTATCACTCGACATGTAATGGTCTTCCCCAAAGATTCCATCTTGGGCAGTCCACTATGGATTCCATGTGTCACTCAGGGTGTGTGGAAGGTAGAATCCAAATGAGCCCATCCTTGTAATTTGTATATCAACCCTTGTGTCACCCATGCAATGTAAGCATTAAATCAATATCATTAAATTATATAAATATTCATCACCCTGACCAATACCATTCAATCTCACTACCATAGGTTTCTCAAGGTGTGGAAAAGAATATAAGTATTAGTCTTTGATTTCACTCATGTAGTCATTTAATTAAAGGAAAAAATTGATTCTTCAACAACCAAATATGTTTCCAATCCTTGGTTCATGGTTATCCATACCCTTCCTTTAATAAACTCAATTCAAAATTGATATTTCTGTTCAATTTATAATTCAATTCATCCCTTAAAATCCAATAAAATGGGTAAACGCCACAACTCAAAGGTAACAAAATTTATATACAACCTATCATGACCAAATATTAGAATACATGAATATTAAATAACATTAGATTAATATTCCGATCATTTCAAAAATAAATTCCCATGGACCATAATATTTTAGAATATTGGTAATGTTGGAATCATAATTTTATATCTTGTTATTGAATCTTTAACATATCCCTCAAATATATCCCCATTTAGTAATCTTACTTATATAATTTCTTCACAACATGGGTAATGGATACTTAATAAGGAGGTTGGATAAGATGCTTAGTAAGGGTAAACATGTGAGATATGTTATCATAACATTACCATAATTATATTGGAACATAATCCTAACATTATAAGGTCATAAAAAACACATCAATGATCATAATAATGAATTATTGGATAAACATTGGTATTTCATATGACATGAATCATAAGTGTGATAAATAATCATAAATCAATCATGAACCATAAGATCATTAATATAAGTGCAGAATCATTTTAACTATTGAAAACCATTTAATGCATCGAGTTTAACAACCATGACCATCAACATAATAGATCAGGATAGAATTTTTTTCCATTTTTTGGATTATGACACTTCTATTTCCCATATTGGATCAAGACACACATATTTTCCATAGTGTATCAAGAAAAAAAATTCCCATTTTTTGGATAATAACAATCCTATTTCTCAAAGTGTATCATAATATATTAGTTTCCAACTTATGGATCAATATCTTCTACGTGTTTCCCATCAGTATATCCTGAGATATAAATTTTTCCCCAATTAATTAAATGGATATATATTTCCAACCCAACATATAATAAAATCAAACATTTATGTGCAATAAGATAATAAAAAATTCATCCTATCATTGACCATAAAAAGTGATTGGTTTCATAAAAATTATATCATAACCCATGAAATGAAATGGGTATCATAAAAATTTAACCACATCATAAAAATTAAAAAGATATGATATTCAGAATCATTTTATCAATGAATAATCTATGAAAAGAAGTGGGATTCGTAATCATATATTCTGTAGTGACTAACTGGTTTCATAAAAATCATGCCATAAAAACATAAAAATATCAAGAAATAGTATGAATGGTATTATTGTATCCTGACCCCAATATGTCATAAATTATATCAAAGTAAGGCATATTCAATGAAGATTGATTTTGAATGATCACATAGAACACAACCTTTTTTAATGTCACTTTTTAAAAAACATATAATTTTCAAAATACTTTTAATTTAAATCACATTTAAAACATATATAAGAATCATTAAAAATAATTTCAAACATTTCTTGAAGAAAATATCCTTTCCAATTTGAAATTTTTCTTCAAAACATTATCATTTAGTGAAAAATTAATTCAAAATACAATTAAAAGATATAATAGAAGCATTAAAACCCATATAAAAATTAATGAAAAAATTTTTCGTTGAAGAACCTGTTAAATCAATTAATTTCAGAAATATTAGAAAATATATTTTCATCTAAACGTAACCATTTAAATTTTCAATAGTTTCTTCCAGGAAATTTGTGTGGGTAAATTTTTATATGTTCGACATTTCTTTTGCACAGTAAAATGTTTAGAAAAAGAGCCTCGATTAGAAAATTGTGAGGATATTCCTTTAATTTTTCTTAAAAGGTAAAAAATGGTAAATTTTTTATTAAAAATTACAGGATGAATAAAAGAAATATTTTAAAATATTTTTTGAAAATGCGGTTTTTGGAGAATAAATAATTCCAAACGAAAGAAGATACAAAGTCGGATCTCCCAAAAAAATCATAATAATATTAAGTACTATATTTGGAAAATATGATACCATTACATGGATATAAAATTATTAACCATAAGAGAATAAAATTCTGGAGATTTATTAATATATTTATCATAATATATCATCAATGGAAGTATAATCATAAAAAATCTCGATTAATGATGAGATTGTAGTAATAAAATCTTACCAATGAGAACATTAAATAACAATCCCCAAAAGATAATAGAATTATTTGAAACATTTAGTATCATGAATATAATAATAATCCTGATATAAAATTTCAATGTGATATTATATATACCTTATCAAAGAATATAGGTTCCAAATATAAAATGAGTGTCAATGAAATAAAATTAAGACAAAATTACCTAACTGATTTGGTGACATTAAAACCATAAACTCCATGAATGTTATATCATAAAAAGGATATATAAACTACAATAAATTGAATTTTAAGGACCATATAATACATTCAATGTAAATATATACACCACACAAAATAAACGAGTTGTGGAAGTTGAATGTATCTCATGTATATAAAAATTTATGAGAAAACCATTACCTTAAGACATGAATTTCATCTTACCCAATCAAAAATCCTATATAATAAATATTAGTTTATTATAAATATACTAAATAACCATATGAATATATATAATACCACACTTTCTTCACCCATTACATTTTTGTACCTGTTTATTATGAACGTCGTGTTAAAGAAACATTTCAGGAAATAAACACTTTGATTATCATATGTGTTTTGATTTGTTATTATCGATCCTATTACATAGATAATTCATTACATATATAAATAATTTAAAACATAAATAATATATTTTATATATTTTTTAATATCAATATTTTTAATAATCTAAAAAATATCTATATATGAAATGTAATACATTGTTCACAGAGACGGTAAGCCTTACGTATGCATGAACTTTATTTCCATTTATTTATCGTATTTAATGAAAGAATGTAAATAAAATATATATGTATATTATCATTACAATAAATTTATTATTTATTATATATCATATATGGTTACTAAACTCAACCTTAATATATTCCTTGTAATATTTGTATAGAACGCATCACTCTGGGAAAGCGGTAGTCCACATGTTTGCAAAAGAAGTTATCCCATTCAAAAAAAAAGGAAATAATAAATGTATGTCATTTATAAAAATTAATTAAGCTTAAATAAATCATTAAAATAATATATATCATATAAAAACATATTTTCCATAATAATTACCAACTATGAGAGGTGGTAAAGGAAAAAAAGAACAACATTATTTCGTGAGGTGGTAGTTTATTCCACACAAGAAGGGTAGTATCATTAGTCATTAGATTTAATTTTATGTAATTGTAGTTATATACCATATACTGAAATTATAAAAATAAATTTATGATTGAAAGGATATTATATAATCATGTAATTATATGATTTTAGGGGGTAGATAATGAAAATAAAACATAATATCTAGAAGATAGGTGTTACGTCTAATTTTGGTAACTCTAGATGGTTTTCACCAAAGGGTTTCCTTGGATGTATTTAATTACTAGTTTAAGATTCTAGGATAAATTTATGGATTTCAGTATGATATTTTGGAAGAGTTTTTTTATCCAAATTCATTGATATGTTTGTATATGGGGGAGGGTTGAGTTTGATTTTATAGTGGGGAGGGGGGGCATTCTATTAATGTTTTGAAATCGAAATTCCACAAATAGTTTTCCCATGTATTGTGGCTCCAATGATGATAAATATAAGATACTAGCGATTATATGGTATAAATATTAATGTAAAATTCCTTATGTACAATTTTCTATAGCATTTGGGCCTTATGATTATGGTCCAACCCTTTGTCGTGTTAATTTCTCTCTTAATCATTGTAATTAATTTCAATCACCTTTACTAATATTTTTGGTGAAAACATATTGGAAAATATTATAAAATATAAATTATGATTATTTCAAAAATATATTCCATTTTTCTATGTTCCAATAACATAAGTGGAATATATTAATATAAATTAAATATCATAGATGGGACGGAAAATTGGGGTATAAATGTTAATATGTTCAACATATAGAAATTTTTTATATCCACTTTAAATGTGACTCTGATTACAATTAGAATAATTGTACTAATTTATGTAAAAAATATATAATTAAACATTAAATAAAATTAAAAATATAATTTGACCCTATAAATTATTTTGATGTAAAAATAGATTCAAATTAAAATTCAGTTTTTTTATTATTCATCAAAATAATGGAAATTCCCAAACCAAGGTAAATTTTGTTATTAATCATTAAAAAAGAATTTTTTTGTTAAATAAACATTATAATAGTTTCAAATTTTATATTATAAATGGGTTCATCAGTTAAAGTTAGTAAAATAACCTTTTTGTACAATTCATATTTTTATTCATAAAATTGGATTTATTTTAATCTTATAACTATAAAATATATTAGGTGAGTGTAAAAAAAGAGATTTAATATATAATATATAGATTTCATTGAAAATATTAATCAAAATAATTTTTTTAATTTCTTTAGATAAAATTATTTTTGTACATGGAAAAATAGTTTTCTTAGAAAATTAATTTATTTATTTACAAATATTTCATTCATTCACATATACGAATTGATTACAAAATGATTGATTTTATATACATAATTAATTAGTATTTTCAAAATTTAGTTAATAAAATTCAGAACCTATCTTCTAATGGATATTTGGTAGCAATAAAAATATTTTTATAATATTTTTAATATTATCTTAATGTTCAAAAAACACAGCCTTTCGCCATACACAATCTATTGGAGGGACACGACATTGTGTGTAACAATGTCCAATAATAGTGATGTGTGTAATGCCAGCTACTCTGTGTTTTGCGTGAGGTACAAATCTTGACTTGGTGTTGCTTATAATGTAATACACTGTTAGAGAATTCATAAAACAAAAACTATATTTAGGGCCGTTTGAAATGAAAAAAATAGATCAGAAAGGGATAAATAATTTGAAAAAATATCACAAAATCTCTGGGTGATAAATTTTATACCCATTAAAATGTTTTTCAGTCAAAAAATTCATTTGGGTTATCGATATTTTAATACATGAAGGTTTAATTAATTGAAACCCATATCAAAAATATGAATACTAAAACATCTTATAAAAATTAATGTCAGAAAAATAATGGTAACCCTATGTTACATGTAACTAGGTTTCCACATACGATTTCATATGTGGGAGGTGAAAACATTGACATGGAAGAAAATTGTAATTAATCCTATAGACTAATAATGATCACTATTCATAAGAATGTGGTTGATCTAGAGAATGATAAAAATTAGAGAACCATAAATAGGAAAAGCATGAAATAAGTAATTTATATCATATACAATTATGATAATAAGAAAACAAATTATTTTAATACCATTTCACTATCATGGTGAATTATATTGAGAAGATATATTTACATTATTTTATCATAATCTCACCATTTTTTCCTTTATTAATTTCCACATAATCTATTATTCCTATAAATAAAGGTGAATTCTTCAATACTAAAGTGTTAGTAGATCATGAGATCCAAAAATAGAATGATATGTCATTCTATCTATCGTTAACAGGAAAAATGTTAGCACAGGTTATCCAATATTCATAAATCCTGAAATTTTGAGAAAATAACTTACTCTCTAAAACCTCTTCCAATGTTTAACAAAAACAATTCCATAAATGGTTATCTATATAACCCTTCTGAAAAAAGAATGTTCAAAACATTAGAATGTAGGACACTAAATCATGTCATTAATCAAACCCCCAAATATCCGAAGGTAGCTCTTGGTTTCTACATTCTAAGCATGTGAATACCATTATCATGTATTCCATTGAAACATGGTAATAACCTAAATTGCCATCAATACTTTTTTAAAACTATAATGATTTCTTAATTGAAATATTATTCGATATATTCATAAAATCCAAAAAGTTTTGTAATTAATACTTGATAGAATAATCAATTTTTTCATGAAATACATTATCATTTTTGAGGTCATAAACACAATATAATTTAATTTATCCATACCATCATCTCTTTTTTAAATATTAGTTTCTCATCCTCTATAACATATTACGGGTTACCATCTATTAATGTAATATTACAACCAAATCATTTATTACAATCCATAATAAGATTTATTACATAAAAATGCTCTTAATACAACTCTGAGGATAGATAGCTATAGTGTCTTGGTAAATTTGGAACATTACACAACAACTTATAACATTAAAAATAACATCTTTATTGAAAACAAATTTTACATGAAAACAACATTCCTTCATACTTACCATTTCATGGGATAACCTAATCACATTTATAAGAAAATGGGGATCTAAAAATCATATTAATGGAGTATAAAAGGCACAAAATGAATAATATAATACATATTAGGAAATTTGAAATATCAATGATGAATAATAGAAACATTAGCATAAATTCATGATATAGATTGATTATCATTACATAAATATGCGGCAACAAAATTTAATATGTTATTAGCTTGAGCTAAGCCTCATTTCACATGGAAAATGGGTAAACCCTTCGTGAACATGAATTATCTTGAGTAAACCATCACTTCTCATGGAATATCATTATACTTTTCTTTACACAATGCATTGAAGGGATATTAGGGTTCACCATTTATAAAAATTTCATTTCGTGCATAAGTTTACCTTATAGATCATAAAACATTTATTTATTAAGCGTCAAAATTTATTACATGAATATGAGATGAGGAATACGTAAAGGTATGTCTTTAATCAACAAGTACATGTGAAAATGGTGAATACCCTAGATAGAGAAACGAGTATTCTATTCACATTCATAAGGATTTTGGCATGGGAAATTTTGGTGTAACATTGGCAGTATAAGAATGTCAAATATAAATCATAAAATGGTGTGATGAGATAGAAATGGGTATATAATCATTTATACCATAAATTTAAAGTAAGGGGATTCATGTAACATAATATGCCAATATTTTAAATGGAATTTAGATGCATAATATAAAATAATTTCTTGAAATTTAATGGCGAGGGATAAATCCATTAAGGAATTTCCGTATAGTAACGGGTGTACATGGGATGCATTAATGAGAGAGAAAGGGGTATATAATCATTCAAAAATTAAGAGGGCTGTATAGGGGAGGTTCAAAATTATACCACAACAAATTTAATTGAAAATAAATGGGGAAAAAAATATAAGGAGACATGGACATAAATAATGTTGGAAAGTGAAGAACCCTTACTTGGAAGGGTGTGACTACAAGAGCTTGGGGAGGAGCATATTCATAGTTTATGGTGCCTTGGGATGATTATAGGGAGATAAGGTTAGTGTAAAGATGTTATAAAAGGGTTTTTAGTGAAGAGACGTTAGAGCTTGGCTGAGTTTATATAGGAAAAGTGAGGGGAATTCATTAATATTTCACATACAATTGTTTTGGAATCTATATAATTAAATATTCAAAACCACAAACCAACACATGGTTTTTTCCCATGAATTTTTCCAATGGGGAGTGGAAAAGTTTATTTATTAAATCCAATGGCCAAACGTAATAAAATATTGGGATTTCTTCAGTGGAGATGAGTCACACTCTAAAGGAAGTCATTTTAAAATGTTAAAATATTTTATAAGTTTTTGAGGGTCCACTAATACACCATAAAATTAATAAAACAAATCTAAAATCATATTATTTTAAAGTTAAAACATTTATTGGCCGAAGATAAATTTTTATAGTATTTTATTATATCATTATTGGGTCATTATGATTACATAAAAAAGCATATATTTAAACGGTATTTAATTTTTACACAAAAATGAAACTGTCTCAAAATATTATAAAAAACTCACCATTAGATAATTTTGACATCCTAAATCACAAAATAATGTTAATTTTATCCAAATATTTATAAAATTTTTGAATTTTTTGTTTTAAAATAAAAACCAACTTTTATAAAATAATCATGGCTCTTAAGAGAAACAGCTTTCAAACCTTCATAAAAAAATACAATTGTAACCATAAAAAATTATACAATAAATAATATTTAGTAAAAAAATATTTTAGAAATTTTTTTTTGTTAAAATATTATTTATATCAAAATCAATTAATTCATAAAAATATATTTCTTAAATGAATATTAACTAAAAATAATATTTGTACATTAGAAACCATTTAAAAAGTAACAATAATAAAATTAATGTATATTATTTATTCTATCAAAAAAATGGACATAATTAGAGTGTGAGGGTCTTCATGAATAAACCATTATAACAAACACTTAATACCTATTGTTTTGGTGTGTTGTGGTGAAACACTCTAGGGGCGGATCGAATATCATCGATTGGGTGATAATCTCTATTAACTTTAACATCACAGGTAGGTGATTTTGTTCAAGATTAATGTGTTGAAGCTCGACTTGGGAATAATCAAGAGTGATGCACAGTGACACTACCTCTTTTCTGAGCACCAAAAATGAGCATCATATGGAATGATTCTACAATATAAGGCCATCAACTTTTCTTTCATAATTAATTTTTTCATTTTCATTTATATTTATAAATACTACTTATAACATTAAAATTATTATTTTTTCCAATGGTAAAATTTATCTTCAGTCATAATTGACCAATGGTCATATAATGGTCAAAAACTGATAGTTAAATTTCATTTTATGTTGATATAGTTTTAATTAATATGATATAGTAAAATATACATTTTCTAAAAAAAGATATTATTCCAATGTTTGGGACATTACCGCCCCCCCCCACCTCAGAAATATCACCTTCGGAATTTTATTTTCCAAACTAAAATAGATGAGGGTACTTCTCCTTAATCACTTCAATATGGTCTTAATTAATTCTTATTGGTATATCCTTCAAGGATAAAGGGTTTATGAATCATTATGGTACCTCATGATTTTTTCAAAATCATATACTTCCTTTACATAGAAACATTACAAGATTCATGGATTATATTGATGGAAGCAGCAAAAAGTAATTAAAAATGTATTTCATGTATATAATTTTGATATATCTTCTTCAACATTTTTTTATGAAAAAAAATCGTATTGAGTCATCTTTAAATATTTCAAATTAGGGTTTTGAAGTATCAGTTTTGGTGTTTCCCCAATGACATAAAATGATAATGGGACATATAAATATATATATAGGCTGATCGGAGGTCACCCTCTTTTGTAGAATCTGTAAAATAATTTAGTGCATAATCATTTTTAAATGAAGAGATGAATTTGGAAATACTCAGATGGTACTTACCACTCTTAGCATGGTATGAAAATTGAGAATGAAAGATTATCTAATAGACGGTGTGTGATCCTTGAAAAAATTGTGTTATTCTAGAGGTATTGGATGCCACATAATTTTTATTTCCTGTAACATTGATATTTACAAAAGTCTCAAAGTCATCTGACAATAGATTTAGGATAATCTCTCCATGAAGTTTTTTAGGAAGAGAGAGAAGAGTTTTTTGTGATCTTCCTCCTTCCATGTTTTAACAAAGAATAAGAAAATAAAACTAGGGGGTGTTAATACATAGAAAATATGAATGTAAAAAATAAAACATTGGAAATATAAGGTTAATCCTCTATATTATATCGTAAGATATGATAACCTATGTTTCAATCTAGGTTATCCATGATCTATTTCATAACATATATTCGTAAGATATTTTTTTAAAATGGTTCACACTATGATAATAATTTTAAAAAGCATATCAATTGGAAGTGTTGAACCATGAAAGAATCAAGGACTGTTATCTCACACTAGTTCCCATTTGAGTCTAACTCCAAATGGAGTTTTCATGTTTTACCTTGAGATAAATTTGTGCTAGAGCCACCTCAACATGATGGTATCTAGACATGGAAGTATTTCCATGATAAAACACTTACTCTATACTCACAAAAATATATATATGTTTTTATTATACATAGTCTTATCCCTAAGACTTTCACTATGGTTTTTTAATCCAATACCAAAAAATAACTAAACATATCCTCTAATAAAAACTATAACATTCTGACACATTATTACATGCTTTAACATGATTTATTACATAAAAGTGAATTTATGAAAAATCTATGAATCAAGAGGTCTATTGTCTTGGAAAATTAGATATATTACATAAAATCATAGAACACAAAATACAACATCTTTATTGGAAACTCCTTTTACATGACCACAACATTCCTTCGTACTTAGTATTTCATGGGATAACCAGTGGTCATGTATAAGAAAAGGGTGATCTGGAAAAACATAGAATGGGAGTAAAAAAGGAAAAAAATGAAGAATACAATACATGTTAGACCGTAGGAATTTCAATGGATCATAAGAGAAAAATGAACATAATGTCGTGATATAGCATGATTATCATAACATGTATATGTGGAAACAATATTAAACATTATATTCTCATGATCCACGGCTCATTGCACATGGAGCTAGAGTAAACCCTCAATGCACTTGATTTAGAATGTTTAATCCCCCATTACACTTCAATTATCATTAGTAAATGCTCATTGCACATGATAAATCATGATATTTTTCATTACCCAATTCAATGGAGCGCTATCATGTCACACCCTTTTAAAAAATTTCTTTTCTTGCATAAGTGTAACACATAGATCATAAAACATTGATTCATCAAACATCATAATTTATTCCATAAATAAGAGATTTGGAATATATAAATGCAGTTCCTCAATAAACAATTACTTGTTCATAAATGTGAGTACCCTTGATATATTAATGGGTAAGGTATTCACTAACACGATGATTTTGGCATGGGAAATTATGGTTTAACTTAGGCAAGATAATTACATCAAATAGAAATCGTAATATGTGTTGATGAGAGAGAATGGGGTCTATCACAATTTATACATGAAATGGAAAGTAATGGGGGACATGGAATATAATATCCAAACATATGGTAACACCCAGAGATTTTATGAGAAATATTCCATTTAATTAATTTCATATCTTCTGTTGTACGCTACACCAATATTATATTGTGCTATATGAAACACCATATTAGTGTGCAGTATACGCAACACTATTCTGGGATTGTGTTACACAAAATTCCATGTTTGTTTGATATTATATATTTTATGCAACATTGATTGTATATATATATATATATATATTCAATGTATAAATGAAATATGGTTGGATTATGTTATATGAAACAACAAAGGAGTCTCTCACTACATGCAACCCGGACTTGGCTTACATTACACGCAATTGTGACCTTCCACGATAGCATGTGTTGTACACAATACCGAGTTTCACTAAGCAATGATATGTTATTAAAATATTATATAAACTAGCCATTATGAATAGTAAAACGCACTTTTTGAAATTTTATTTTTCAAAATGGACTTCATTTTTGGAATTGGAATATCGAAATTAGCCTAGGGTGAATATTTTGTTTTTTTCATAAAACATTCAATTTTTGATGAATAATGAAAACACTTGGTTATTATTTAACAACTGACTTTTTATTTAAATTTATTTTAGGTAAAAATTGTTACATAATACCTATATAGGTTCAATGTAATTAATTGGAGTCATTTTATAATAATTCTAGATATATAAAACTTTTATTGAACTTTTCACCGTCTTTTACCCACCTCCATGGAGAATTTGAAAATTTACGTAAAACATAATTTTACCGCTTCTATGAATGGAATTTTGAAAATTATTGAGGCATGGTTAATATTAAGGAGTAAAATGTGGTTCAATAAGATAAAAATATTTTTTGGTGAATAGTAACTTTTTACTTTTATTTACCACGGTTAAAAGTAAATAGGGTAATTAACGGTAAAAAAGATAATATTATTAGCCTAAAACATTTTATAATTCTATTGGTTATGTATAATTTTACTAAAAACAACCCTATTAATATAATATTATCATTTAGGTCCACTTGGATTTGATTAGGACATTTATTATTTTTTTATTATAAAAATAGTTAAAATAGTTAAAATCAAATTTTAATAACTAAAAAAATTTTATATTGGGTTATACATAAGAGAAATTAGACATTAAATATTAATTAGAAAGATTAAAAGTATTCATTCCTAATGGTATTTTATTTATAAATTTTAGACATTAAATAATTTAATTTATTTATGACACAATGGTGATCTAGTAATTACCAAAATAATGAAATATTAAAATAATTGATATTATAAATACCCTAATAAATTGAATTTGAGACTTTTTTTGAATTACAATAATTTTTATGGTTAATATGACATGTTATTATTGATTTAATTAACTGTTTTTGAACTAATCATGTTGTTATGATTTTCACAAAAATCAATTACCAAATAGTGTCAAAATTGACATAAAATAGTTTTTAAAAAAAAATAGTATATTATTAATTGTTATTTTATTTCTAAAAATCGAAGGATCAGAAAAATGACTTAGATAATATTATATATATTAATAATTAACCACTTGGGGTTCGTTTGGCTAGTTATAGTATTTTTATTAACTATATAGTGTAATAAAACAGGAAGACACGGTAAACGTTAAATTATTTAACTTAGAGGTAAATCTAAATGATAAGGTTAAAATAGTAACCTAAACTTGTCCGAAATCTATTGGATGAAAGTATTTCGACCCATCCCCACCTTAGCATAGAAATAAATCAATTTGAAGCTATTGAAAACTGAATATGACTTAATAATAAAAAAATATTTTATGTTTTTCCTAAGGTGCCTCTCTCCTCCCTTATAAAAGGGAACCTCCTCCCTCTCTCACTCACACCACTTTTTGCCTTCATGCTCTGCAAAACCCTGCCAATTTCTTTTTTCCACTTTCCTAGAAACATCCTAGTGGTCCTGGAATTCTTCAAATACCATTTTTAGTGCCATAAGAGGAGGTTAAGAAGAGGAGTTTCAAAGAAGAGGTAATGTCGGTTACTCATTCTATTAAATTTATTTCTTCTTCTACTTACTCTTCATTAGTTGTTTCATTTTGAAGTAATAACATCAGTATCAATAATATACTGATATGTTATTATAAATATTAAACAACCCCATTTCACCTTCTATCCATCTTATGGAAAACGCAAATCATGGTGCGTGCGTACGTATGGAATACCGTCTCCACGCCGTGGAGTAATCTGTTTTCCACCACCACCTTACTTGGATGGTTATAATGGTGTAAAGAATAAATATATATTATTATTGTAAATTTATATTGATTGTGAAATATTATACATACACTTCAATACAATTCCACGATCTTGGGAATGATATCATCGCTCGTGCATACGTACGGACGACCGTCTCCACTACACGATGAGATTCATTCTCCATGTTAACTATTAATGAGGGATTATAATGTTTATATAATGAATAATAATGAAATATATGAAATAATAAAGACACGGTATTTATGTAAAATTATATATGTATTTCATCTACTTAATTCCATTCAATTCAATAAGGAAATGAAAACAGCGTTCATGCGTACGAACGGCCTACCGTCTCCATGAATGGTGTATTGCATTCCATTTATCGATCTATCATATATATATGTATATGCTGAATATATATTATATATAAACCATTTTTTACATTCTGGAATTAAGTAAATCAGTAGATAAGTAATAATATCAAGAACAACAAGATCAAACACGTACGATAAATGAAACGATTTTACCCAAAACGCTGCTTTAAAATGGAATTTACAAAAGAATGGGTAATATAAAGTCATAAGTAAACCATATATGATATCATAACAATTAATATGATTTTGTAATAAGTCAATGATGTTATTTAAATCATTATACAATAGGTTCGGATACATATGAAGCATATCATACATAGGGTAAGGGATAACTTTTCTAATCTCGTTTTTATCCGAGATTGTTTATTCGTAAGTATTTACTAGGATTATATTTATCATCTATGTCCCTGTTTTCTAAAAATGGTTTCATATATGTTTAAATTCATTTTACCCATTTTTTAATTTTACTACATGGAATGTAAGGAATCTTTTTTTTACCATACGAGGTGCTTTTTTTACTTTTCTGGAAAAACTATGAGAAAAATGTTTTTTAACCTATATGAATGAACATATTTTAACAGTTTTCATAATGCCTTATTTTCATGAAGCATACTCTATAAGACATCATGACTATTTTCAACCAAATCCTTTTCATTTAAAATTTCCTTCATTTTTTGCAATGAAAATGATTTTTAAGAAGAAGAGATATTTTACTCAAGAATTCATTTCAAGTGTTTTATCAAAACCATTTTCCATCTAAGATGAAAATATTTCATATGTGTATGTTTCAAGTATAATGTCGATATGATTTACATGGTTTCAATTTTCTTATGATGAAATGATATCCATTGGTTTATATGGATTATGTTATGATGGATTTATTTTTATGAAACCCATTTTATTCTTTGGGTTATGATGAATGATTTATGTTTATGTTGTGGCACAAGTAGGAATGATTTTATTATGAGATGGGTGGGAACTATATCTCCCTCCAATTCATTGGGTAAAGATTTATATTTCAGGAGATAAACATGGATGGAATAGTACGTTAATCTGGTTCAGTGATATAGGACTGGAACGAGGAGTGAACTCGATTTAAAAAGGGACTTTATCCACTAAGATGGTCTTGATAGAAATGCCTTGGATACTATAGAAATCATATCAAGTGCTTAATGGTTTTCACAATCACATGTTTTATTCCCATTCTATTTTATCATGATTGATGTTCCTTTATGATATATTCCTTACGTACTTCAAAGATTTATATCTTTGCTCAAGATTTTGATGTTTAGATTTTATGTTCAAGTTTTTGTATTCAAATGTTTATGGATTGTTTTATGTTCTTTATGTTTTCACTTACTGAGAATTTGAGCTCACCCTTTTTATGTTTTCTTTTCCCTATGATATAATAAAATGTTTTAGATATGAAAACCAAAGGGGAAGATCTTTATGGGAGATGTTAAAGATCTTTCACCATGATTAGAAGATTACATTCCGAGTTTCCAAAGACACTAAACTAAAACGGTCTTTGGGAGTCTGTTTTTGTCATGTATTAAGTATTCCAAAAAAGTAATGTAATGTCCATGTACGTCAAGCTTTGGGTCTCTACAGTTGGTATCAGAGTGAAGGTTTAGTTAACCTTTGGAAACTAGGATGCAAAAACATTAGTGAAATCCCTAGAGATATTTCTAAGGTATGTCTAGGGATATCCCTAAGGATAAGTATACATATAGGTTATAGTCCTAGAATTATGGTAACAAACGTAGAATTTTACATAAGATGTTAGATATTGATGGCACTCCCCCTTGATTCTGTTTTTTCCCTCTCACACTATTCATTTTATGTTTTTAAAAATGGCGGGAAATAAGAAGATTTATGATAATGGAGGATATGATGGACAATGGAATGATATTCTTCATGAGCAACCAAATGAAACGGGATTTGGATGTCCAAACATTGTTATTATGCCTAATCAGCAATCTCATAATATGATCAATAATATCAACTTTGGTAAGTATCCTGGCTCAGCTAATAAGGGAATGATTGAGGTTCATTATGATCATAGAGGAAATAATGTTCAATTTCTCTCATGTAAATCATGTTGGAAGAGGCATCAAGGAGAATGTTTCAGTGGAACTGGAAGATGATTCAGGTGCGGAAAAAAAGGACACAAAGCCAGTAATTTCAAAGGAAAAGGTTTAGTTACCACCATGGACAAGGATAATGGTATTTCTAAGACATCACCAATGATTAGATTTTTTAAATGTGGAATGTATGGGCATTATTAAAACCAATGCCCTAAGGGAAAATCTCATTATGAGAATCAGAATGGTCATATGGGTAGTATTTATGTGGATAATGATGAGGAGACTACAAATGATATATGAGATGAAAGAAGTGTTGAAGCTTGGTCAATGGATTAAGAAGGTTGTGGAATGGTTGTATGTTTATCAAGAGTTCTATTATATAGGCAATTTAATGGTACACTAGAATAAAGAAACATATAAGGATTGTTACACTATTGTTTTTCCTAAAGTATTTGAATGTATATGTTAGATGGTACTGGTAACTATGAATGGTTATTCAGATATTTCCGGAAAGTATATGAAATGCACATAATGAAGAAATAAATAGAAAATGAAATTTTGATATTATTCATGAGCTCATATAAGGAAAAAGTCATTTCATGGTTTGAGTATATAGAAATTGTGGGATATTGGTATGTGGAATGAGTTAACTTTTGACAGCATTCATGTTTTCGTTAAGGTTCTATGGTAATTCATGTTTCAAAAGAATACATGATTAAGGTATTCACTTTATTGGAATATGACCAACAAGATATATCTTATGATATATGGAAGATAAATGATGGTATTCACATGCTTGGTACATGACATCTCTAGTAATCATTTTATTTATACTATGAGACTGGACGTAAGTATTTTCGATAAGTCTAAAGATTGGAATTAATTACGTGATACATAAGATAGTATTGTTTAAGTCTACTTTTTTTTATTTATGGAATGTTATAATAATTTAGTTTTCGAAAAAGGACAGCCAGCATGATGGGTGACAACCCATCGCGTCAGACAAGGATGAGGGAATCAAACCCACAACCGAAGTGCGACAGGACTTTATCACCTACCATTGGACTATAGAAATTCCCTGGTTAGTAGAATTTAGTTGTATTTTATTAACTGGTATAATAGATGATGTATAAGTCTATTTTTAGAATCATATAAGATTAACCTCACCATATATGGACTTATGTATATTTGATAACTTTTGCTAACGTTTTGTTTGGGTCATATTGAATGACCCATCATTCTATCACATGATCTGCTAACACTTCACGAATGACAAATTCTACTACATTTCGTTAGGAGATGAAGAGGAAATTGTTCGAGGAATGAACAATGGTGAGATTGTACTGAAATAAAGAAAGTATTTATTATAATTCAAATTCTTCAACTTTAGGGAAATGATCTTGATAACCAAAAATGTTGTCCTAGTTCCCTTATATCAGATGAATCTGATGGTACCTTAGATAATCACAATTTTATGGCTTTGTGATTTTTGGCTTTTTCATAGCCATGTTCTATACCACTCTCCATCAGAAATTGATGGTTAGATTTCTCTTCCATATCTATATCTTCACCTACGTTATCCTATATAGAAACCTAGTGACTTGTTAATTTGGGTAACCGTTACATTTCATACTTTAGTTTTTAAAGATAAGTTTTGGTATTCCTTTTTACGATGTGGGTTTCTATTAAAGAAACTCCCATGTAATAAACCTTTTATAACCCCGACGACTTTTGAGGGCGAAATTTATTTTAAGGTGGGTAGAATGTAACACCCCAAGAATTTATGAGATATATTCTTTTTAATTTCTTTCAAATCTTCTATTTTATTCTACACTAAGATTATCTTGCACTATACACAATACCATATTAGCTTGCATTATACACAACACAATTCTTGGATTGTGTTACACACAATTTCATGTTCGTTTGATAGTAGTTATTCTATGAAAAATTGAGTGTATATATATATATTCAATGTATGAATGAAATATGGTTGGATTATGTTATACGCAACAACAAAGGAGTCTTTCACTACACGCATCCCTGACTTGGCTTTCTTTACACGCAATCGCAACCTTCCACGATAGCATGTGTTGTACGCAATACTGAGTTTCACTAAACAACGATGTGTTATTAAAATATTATATAAACTAGACATTATGAATAGTAATTCCCACTTTTTGAAATTTAATTTTTCAAAATGGACTTCATTTTTGGATTCGGAATATCAAAATTAGCCTAGGGGGATTTTTGGTATTTTTCTGAAAACTATCAATTTTTTACGAATAGCGAAAACACTGGGTTACTATTTAAAAACCAGCATCTTTTTCAATTTATTTTAGGTAAAAGTTGATACATAATACCTATATAAGTTCAATGTAATTCATTGGAGTCATTTTTTAATAATTTTAGATATATAAAAATTTTATTGAACTTTTCACCGTCTTTTACCCACCTACTTGGATAATTTAAAATTTTACATAAAACTTAATTTTTCCACTTTTGTGAGTGGAATTTCAAAAATCTGAGAGACACAGTTAATAACAAGGAGTAAAATGTGGTTCAATTAGATAAAAATAATTTTTTGTGAATAGTAACTTTTTTACTTTTATTTACCACTGTTAAAAGTAAATAGGGTTATTAAGGGTAAAAATGATATTATTATTACCCTAACATATGTTATAATTCTATTGGTTAAGAATAATTCATCCAAAAACAACCTCAGGAATATAATATTATCATTTAGGTCCAGTTGGATTAGATTTGGACATTTATTATTATTTTATTTAAAAAAGAGTTAAATTAGTTAAAATAAAAGTTTAATAACTAAAAAAATTAATATAGGGTTATACATAAGAGAAATTAGACTATAATTATTCATTAGAAATCTTAAACGATTTCCTACCTAATGGTATTTTATTTATAATTTTTAGACATTAAATAATTTAATTTATTTATGACACAATGGTGATGCATTAATTAACGAAATAATGAAATATTAAAATAATTGATATTATAAATACCCAAATAAATGTAATATGAGACTTTTTAAAAATTCCAATAATTTTCTAGGTTAATATGACATGTTATTATTGATTTAATTAACTTTTATTGAACTAATCATGCTGTTATGATTTTCACAAAAAATCAATTACCAAATAGTGTCAAAATTGACATAAAATGATTTTTAAAACAAATATTATATTATTAATTGTTATTTTATTCCTAAAAATATAACGATCAGCCAAATGACTTAGATAAGGTTATATATAATAATAATGAACCACTTATTGTCTTTTTGGCTTGATATAGTATGTTTATTAACCATATAGTGTAATAAATCATGAAGACACGATAAAAGATAAATTATTTAACTTAGAGTTAAATCTAAATTATAATGTTAAAATAGTAACTTAACTTGTCCAGAATATTTTTCATGAGAGGATTTCGACCCAACCGTACCATAGCTACGAAATAAATCAATTTTGAGCTATTAAAAGCCGAATATGACTTTATAATAAAATAATATTTTATGTTTTTTCTATGGTGCCCCTCTCCGTCCTTATAAAAGGGAACCTTCTCCCTCTCCTCCTCACACCACTTTGAGCCTTCAATCTCGGTGGAACTCTGCCAATTTCTCTTCTCCACTTCCCTAGATACATCTTAGAGGTCCTGGCCTTCTTCAAAGACAATCATTAGTGCCCTAAGAGGAGGTTAAGAAGACGCACTTCAAAGAAGAGGTAATGTCCGTTAATGATTCTTTCAAATTTATTTCTTCTTCTACATCCTCTTCTTTAGTTTTCTCATTATAAAGTAATCACATCAGTATCAATAATATACTGATATGTTATTATAAATATTAAACAACACTATTTCGCCTTCTATCCATCCTACGGAAAATGAAATCACCGCGCGTACGTACGTACGGAATACCGTCTCCACGACGTGGTGTAATCTATTTTCCACCACCACCTTACTTGGATAGTTATAATGGTGTAAAGGATAACTCTATATGATTATTGTAAAGTTATATTGATTCTGAAGTATTATACAAACACTTTAATACAATTCCACGATAATGGGAATGATATCATCGCTCGTGCGTACGTACGGACTACCGTCTCCACGACGCGATGAGATTCATTATCCATGTTAACCATTCATGAATGATTATAAAGTATATATAAGGAATAATAATGAAATATATGACATAATAATGATACTGGATTTATGTACATATATATATGTATGTCATCTCGTTAATTCCATATGATTCAATAATGAAATGAAAACAGCGTTCATGCGTATGAACGGCCTACCATCTCCATGAACGGTGTATTTCATTCCATTTATCAATCTATCATATATATATATATATATGTATATTATGAATATATATTATATATAAACCATTTTTTATATTCTGGAATTAAGTAAATCATGATATAAGTAGTAATATCAAGAACAACAAGTTGAAACAAGTATGATAAATGAAACGATTTTACCCAAAACACTGCTTTAACATGGAATTTTAAAAAAACGTGTAATATAATGTCATAAGTGAACCATATATGATATGATAACAATTAATATGATTCTATAATAATTCAAGGACGTTATTTAAATCATTATACAGGAGGTTCGGATATATACAAAGCATATCAGACATAAGGTAAGGGATAACATTTCAAATCTCGTTTTTATCCGAGATTGTTTATTCGTAAGTATTTACAGGGGTTATATTAATCATCTATGTACATGTTTTCTAAAAATGGTTTCATTTGTGTTTAATGCCATTTTTACCCATGTTTGAATTTTACTGCATGGTATGTACGGAATATTTCTTTTTTTCCATACGAGGTACTTTTTGACTTTTCCAGAAAAAGTAATAGAAGAATGTTTTTTTAACTTATATGGAATGAACACATTTTTACGGTTATCATAATGACATATTTTCATAAAGCCTAATCTACAATATTTCATTACTATTTTCAACAAAATCCTTTTATATTATGATTTTCTGTAATTTGTGTATAGAAAATGATTTTCAAAATGAAAGGATATTTTCTTCAAGAATTCATTTCAAGTGTTTAATCAAAACCATTTTCTATCTAAGATGAAATTATTTCATATGTGTATGTATAATGTATAATTTCTCTATGATTTAAATGGTTTCACTTTTCTTATGATGAAATTATAACCATTTGTTTATATGGATTATGTTATGATGGGATGATGTTTAGGAAACCCATTTTATTATTTGGGTTATGATGAATGATTTATGTTTATGTTGTGGAACACGTAATAATGATTTCATTATGAGATGGGTGGGACCTATATATCCCTCCAATTAATTGGGTAAAGATTTATATCTCATGAGATAAACATGGTTGGAAGGGTATGTTAATCTGGTTCAATGATGCATTACTGGAACGAGTAGTGAACTCGATTCAGAAAGGGACTTTGTCCACTAAGATGGTCTTGGCAGCAATGCTTTGGCTACTATGGAAATATTATCTTGTGCTTAATTGTTTCCACAATCACATGTTTTATTCCCATGCTATTTTATCATGATTGACATTCCTTTATGATATATTCCTTACGTATTTTCATGATTTATGTCTTTGCTCAATATTTTGATGTTTAGATTTTGTGTTCATGTTTTTGTATTCAAATGTTTATGGATTCTTTTTTATTCTATTTGCTTTACCTTACTGAGCATTTAATCTCACCATTTTTATGTTTTATTTTCCCTAGGATATAATGAATGGTTTTAGTTAAGAAACCCAAAGGGGAAGATCTTTATCGGAGATGTTGAAGATCTTTCACCATGATTAGAAGATTATGTTCCATGTTTCCAAAGACACTAAACTAATACCGTCTTTGGGCATCTGTTTTTGTCATGTATTAAGTATTCTGAAAAAGTAATGTAATGTCCACGTACGTTAATATTTGGGTATATACACATATGTAATGGAATTTAGATGAATAATATAAAACAATAGATTGAATGTAAATTAGGAGAGAGAAATCCATTACAAAATTTCTGCACGGTAACAACTGTACAAGGGAGGAATTAATGAGAGAGACATGGCTCTATCATCATTCAAACATAATAAGGGAAGTATAGGGTAGGTTCAAAATCATACCCCATCATTTATAATTCAAAATAATAGGGGGATAATAATATAAGTAATCTTGGACATAAATAAGGAATGGAGGAATGAGAGGATCCCTCACTTGGAAGTCTGTGGATTCAAGAGCTCGTGCATGGGTTTAATGAGAGCTTGAGGCACCTTGGGAGGATTATAGAGGGTGGAGGACTGAGAATGGACATTATTTTTAAGGTTATGAGTTAAGATATATGGGACCCTGGATGGGATCATATTGAAAAAGAGATGGGAATTTTTTAATATTTCACAAACATAGGTTTTGGAATCTACATAATTAAATATTCCACACCACAAACCAAAACATGTTTTTTCCCTTGGTTTTTTCCAATGGGGATTTGAAAAAATTATTTTAAATGGCCAATGTAAAAACATAATAAAACATTAGTCTTTCTTATGTTGAGGTGAGTCACACTCTAATAGAAATCATTTTAAAATGTTAAAATATTTTATAAGTCTTGGAGGGTCCACTAAAGAACCATAAAATTAATCAAAAAAAATCTAAAATGGAATTATATTAAGGTTTAAACATTAATTCGTTGAATATCAATTTATATTATTTTATTACATCACTATTTGGTCATTATGATGTAATAAAACACATTATATATTTAAACAGTATTTTATTTATTCCCAAAAATTTGATTGGCTTAGAAAATTATGAAATATTATTCAATATAAAATTTAAATGTCCATAATACAAAAAATAATATTCATTTTATCTATATACTTTTATAAATATTTGAATTTTTAATTTTAAAATAAAACCCGTCATTTATAAAAAATTCATGGGTTTTGAAAAAAACAGCTTTAAAACCGTAATAAAAAATTACAATTGTATTCTTAAAAAATTATATGATCATTTATATTTAATAAAAAGTAATTCAGTAAAAATATTTTGTAAAATTGTTATTTAATTCAAAAATCCATTAATTCATCAACATAATTTTTTTAATTGGATATTAACTAAATATACTATTTGTTCTTTAAAAACCATTTGTAATGTAACAATAATAAAATTAATGTATATTCTTTATTCTATAAAAAATTTTCCACATAATTATAGTTCTAGGGGCTTGTTACATAACCCTTTATAACACCCACATAATACCTAAGGGTAATGTGTGCGGTGGTGACATAATCTTGGGGTGGCTTTAATAACATCACTTTGGAGGGAATCTATTTTAACTCGAACTTTTCTAATTAGTGATTCCATTCAAGCATAACGTATTGTAGCTCAGCTTGTTATTGGTCAAGAGCGAAGCCCAGTGACACTACATCCTTTCCATGATCCAAAAAATGAGCTTCATATGGCTTGATTCTACTGGATGAGTCCATTTACTCTTCATTATTATTTAATTTTTAAATTTTAATTTCTATTTATAAACAATAATTATATCACTAAAATTTTAATTGTTTCCAATGTTCAAATTGATATTTAGTCATAATTGACCTATGGTCATATAATAGTCAAAAACAGTAATTACATTTCAATTTATAAATATATAGTTTAAATAAATTGGACACAGTAAAACATAAATTTTCGGGAAACAAAATAGTATTCAAATGATCAAGTCATTACATGTATCTTCTCAATTATATCAATTTGTATTCCATTGATATCATTTAAAACATTCTTGAAAATCCAAAAATAAATACTCCTATAGAAAATACTTATATACTACATGATTCACATAACAAAATCATTTAATTTCAAATCATTTACACATAATTAATCCAAAATTATTCTTTAACAATTTCTGAGGCATAATTATCTTATTCCTTAATATCCCATTCCTTGAATATGAAATATTTATCCTTTGTTAAGGTTCATAAAAAAATTAATATAATCATACATATTATGATTAACTCAAATAAAAAGTTAAAACACCCCATACCTTTCATATGTCATTTGCGATCTATTTGTCATCAATAGTATAACCAATAATTATATCACCATTTAGATTTTATTCATGTGATTAAAAATTCTAACATCAATATTACATACCATATCTAAATCATTCAATGTTAAACATGTAACATGGACTTCCTTCTATTTAGTATGTTATGAAATCATATTGTGAAAAACAATTATCATAACATTAAAACCAAAAATAATGAAAATTAATTATAGGATACCAAAATAATTACACATACTTCTAAATAAATGAAACCATACGATTATCCATAGAAACATCCCTAGATATATACTTAGAAATATCCCTAGATATATCACTAAATTTCTCTCATTCTAATTTCCAAATGATGACTAAACCATTCCATTGATAGCAACTATTGAGACCCAAAATTAACATGCACGGATATTGCATCATTTTATATTAGTATTAATCAAATTTCATAAAAAAATTTTGCGGATCATTATAGTTTATTTTATTTGGAAACTAGGAATTAGAATCTTCTAAAATGGTGAAATATCTTCAATATCCCCATTAAATTTCATTCCCACTAGAGATCCTTCTTATAACGTTTTCTTATAACCTAGGGAAAGGAAACAGAAGAATGGGGTGATATATGATGTTGAGAAAGGGGAAAAAAGGGATAAATTTAATTATAACATGTTTTTAGGTGTTTGTGAAAATTCTCTTACTATTAAAGATCACACCCTGCACATCAAAGATCATAATCAAGTTTCATTTCATAAAGAATAGAAGTTATTAAGACATGAATCATAATGGTGATAAATCATCACAAATCAATCATGAACCAAAAAATCTTTTCATATATTTTTGGTACTATTATACCTATAAAAACACATTTTATTTGTCGTGGTGAAAAACCAATACCATTAACAAAGATGATCAGGACACAAATCTTTCCCGTTTTGGATTAGGGCTCAACTGTTTCCCAAAGGGGATATAGACACACCTGTTTCCCATTTTTTGGGTCATGAAACTCATATTTCCCATTTTTTGGATCAATCCCATAAACTTGTTTCACATAAATTTCTCACGATATATAAATCATTACCCAATTAATTTGTGAGAGATATTAGCGCTGCTTGTTACATAACAAAATCATATATACATGTTCTCAAGGATAATAAAAAATTATTCATATCATAACCTATATAAAGATATGGGTTTTGTAAACATCATATCATATCCCCTAAAATAAAATGGGTATAAAAAAATTTCATCACATCATAACCTATACAAAACATAAAGGATTCATAATTATTTTATCAAAGCGTACACTATGAAATTAAGCAGGGTTCAAAAGTATATAACCCATGCAAGAGAAATGGGTTTCTTAAACATCGTGAAAAAAATAAACCACAAAGTAAAAAATTTGAATGGTATTCATATGTCATTTACCATTTAAATATTAGAAAATATAGAAGTATAACAACATATATAAAGAAGGTTTTTGAATGACCAAATATAACAGAACTATTCATTCAAATTTACATTTTAAAAAAATTATCATTTCAAAAGAAATTTTCATTTAAAACAATTTTAAAACGTATAGAGGAATAATTAAAATTATTTTACAAAATTATTGATGAAAAATTACTTTCCCATTGGAAAAATAATTTTTAAAATGTAATCCTTTTGAAAATATTTTATTTTATAATTACCCGTAAAATATTAAAAAGGATGTTTTGAAAACCATATAAAATAAATTTTAAAAACATTTTATATTAAAAAAATATTATAATTAAAATTTCAAAAATATTAGGGAAAACATTTCTTTTAAAAGTATGGACTTAAACAATCAATGTATTTATAATAGAAATAACGGTGGGTTAATCTATACTTTAGAGATATTCCTTTTGTATTGCCAAAACATCAGAAAAGGAAATTGATCATAAAAAAGAATATTACTTTTAAAACCATTTATATTAAAGGAAAAAAATGGGTAAATATATTTTTTCAGAATCATATGGTGATATTAAGACATTTTTGAAAAAATTTTATAAAACAAGGTTTTGAAAGAACACATATTTTGGACTGAAATGAGAAATGAAGTCGTATTTTCATAAAAACATTTTTTTAGTTATCATAAGTAACAAAGATTGGAATACAGTATTATTAAATGGATATAAAATGAATAACCAGAGGAAAAGAAAATATATAAGATGTCTTAATATATGTGTCATAATATTTCTTGAATAAAATCATAATCGTAAACAATCTTCATAAACGATGAGATTATAACAAGAAACACTTAGCACATTGTTAAAATTAAATCATAATCCCCATGAGTGAATTGCATTACCTGAAAAAAATTTAATATCAAGAAGATAATATGAGTAATGATATAACATGTCAAGTGGAAATCATATAGACCATTTAAAAGAACATAGGTTTATAACATAACATGTTTCTCAAATAAGGAAAATTAAGACAAAATTACATAACCGATTTGGTATATTTCTAACCCTAAACCCCATGAGAAAGATATCATTAAAGGGATATTTATATTCCCAAAAATTTATGTATAATTATCAATGAACACATAAATGGTCATCATGTACACCACACAATCGAAACAACATGTGAGAATGTCATGTATCTCACTGTTATAAAAAACTAGAAGATAAAACTCTAACCACAAGCCATGACATTATTCATACCCATTCAAATAATATTTTATAATAAATATAAATTTTGTATATATATAAATTTTACATATTCCTATAAAAATACTATATTTTATTCACCTATGACTTTATAATTCCCATTTATTATCAATTCCATAATAAAGAAACGTTATTGGTATATATATATTAAAATTCTATTCGAATTATTATTTCATATATATCATATAAATTTACGTAACCTATCTTAAATACTTACCATGTAATGTGAGAATCATTTACATCACTTTGGGGAGGCGGTTGTCTACATGAATACAAATGAAGTTATCCTATTTTAAAAAATTAGAAATAATAAATTTACGTATTATATAATAAATATATTATCATAATTATCATATATATATATATATAATTTAAAATCATAGTTCTCATCATAACTAATAAACACGAGTTGTCGTAATGGACAAATGAACAATATCATTTCGTGTTGCGGTAGTTCATCACACACAAGAACTATAAGATCATTTCCCATTATATGGAATTTTGAGTAGGTGTAGGTTTAAAAATTACATTAAAAACATCCATTTATATTGATTATATATAGGTTATTATATTACCATATAATAAGACAATCTGATGGGGTGTAGAATGAAAATTAAATAAATAAGTTTGAGGAATGAAGTTACCTTTTCTTTATGTGAATCATATTTGTTTTAACCAATGAAAATCCTTTGATTGATTTATAAAAAAATAATGGATTCTAGAATTAACATAGGGATTTTAAAGGAAGATTTTCGAATATTTTTTCAGATATAAAAGGCATTATATGTGTGAATTAGTTGGATGGGTGAGTCCCTTTTTATAGTGGAGGTGGAATTCCCTTCTAGTAATTTTTTGAAAAAAGAATTCCATCCTTGTTTTATCCTATTTAGTTGTATATAATAATGATATAAATATGATGAAAGGTAGTATAGGGTCTCAATATTAAAATCCAATGGATTTATTACATGCTTATATCTCATTTTGGGCCTTCTGTTTAAGGTTTATCCCTTTCTTAAGCTATTTTTTTCACATAATCAATTTAATTACATTTATTCATTTAAAGTAATATCTTGTGTAAAAAACTAATTCCACATTATTATAAATTATAAATTATTATTAATCAAAATATTTAATCCATTTGAATAAATTTCAATCACATAATTGGATGATGGTAATTAAAATTTAATCTCGCTGACGGGATGATAAAGCGGGGTTTTAATGTAAAATGCTTCAGATGATTGCAATTTTATTATATCCCATTTAAATGTGGAATTGATTAAAATGGACGAAATTGGATGAATATATTTATAGTTGATATAATTAAACAATAAAAATAATTAAAAATATAATATTACCCGATAAATTATTTAGAGGAAAATGGATTTTTGAATTAAAATTCAATGTTTCTTCACAATCCATCAAAAAATATAACTTCTCATAAAAATGTCAAAATATCACCCAAGGTATATATTTATTTTATACATTTAAAATTGAAGTTTATATTATCAAATGGAAATTTTCAATTTTTCTAAAAATAATTTTTAAAATGGTTTCACCATTAAAAGGATGTGAAATTTCCTTTTAGAAACATACATATTTTTATTCTTAAAATTTGAGTTATTCTCATATGATAACTATTAAATCGAATGGATGAGTATAAAAAATAGTTATTGAATATATAATATATAAATTTTAAGGAAAAAATAATAAAAATTGGTTTCAATAATTGATTGATTTTTTTTGTTTTCATGTAGAAAAATATTTTCTTTGAAAAGTTATTTCTTTATTTTCAAATGGTTCATTCATTAACATATACCAATTCATAACCAATGAAATCATTTTCTATACGTGATTAAATTATATTTTCACAATTCCATTAATCATATTCATAACTTCCATTTGAACTGCTAGGTGGCACCTATAAATTTTTTTGATTCTAATATTAATAGTATTTAATATTTCAGTAAAACCCGGTCTTGCGTGTCACACAAGAAATATAAGTGACTCAGTATTGTGGGTAATATAAGACAAACATAGGTATGTGTTTACATGAAGATAATATATGTGTTTAATGTAGTAGACTTGTGAATTGGTGTTGTGTATTATGAAATCCACACTCCCTACTTTCATAAAAAAATCTATGTTCATTTTTCTGTGAAAATTAAGGAAATATCAAAAAGGATAAATTATTTAAATAATAATAACATGTTAAATATCAAGGTGCTAAAAACCCCATGGTGGTTTATTCGGTTATGAAAACCTCCCAATATGTGGTTTTAATTCAATTTATATGACTATTAGTCAATTATAAATAGGTCTTATTAATTACAACGGTCATACCTATCAATTCAAATCCAAGATTGAACACTATTTCAAGAGAATTAATATAATAATTTGGAACATAAAAAAATGAATTATATATATATACTTATTATTTAAAGGGAAAACATGATACCACCTACTATAGGTTCATAGTGTGTGGCTCATCCAGTATAATTTTCTTATTTGTCTCAAATTAGGAGAAAATTGAAGAGCGAACAAAGAAACTATAAATTGGGAATATTAGAATTCACCTAAATAAAATAGTTGATACCAATAAGAAATAATAAAGGATAAAGTAGAATTTATATCTTATGGGTGTGGATCTGACGAGATTAACATGTCTCAATTTTGAGCTAGGACGAAGAAGATATCTCATTTCCTACATTAGGCTTCCAAACAGGATATCTCAAATCAAAGGTTATATCCAATAGATGAAATACAAAATAAAATTTAATTAATAGATTAAATTATATAATAATCACAAATTCAACCAAATTATTTTGTCACAAGGTTTGGTTACATGGTTCTCTAAACCATGCACCAACTGTTATTCCTTTTCATTATAAAATTGCCACCCCATTTGGTCTGTATGCATAGTTTGAATAACTGTGCACAAACCATGTATCATCCTGCTATAAAAAACTACAAGAATGGCTTCATTATTGCATGCCTCAAATTTTATGGTTGTTGTAGCCATACAACCTATAATATTTCACTCTCCAACATTGAAAAGTTAGAAGTAATTATGTAGAATTCCCCCACATATTTTCTAATAACCATGTCACATAATGTTTTCCTTCCAAACGCATGGTTTCAGTCTCTACACGGGCCTCGAACATCATCAAAGCATTCATAATCTCAAAAATCATTAACATTTGGTCATAATTATTCATTTAATCTGATAATTGAAAAAAGGATTAGATTATGTACCTTAAGAAAGAATTGGGTTATTAAAAACTTAAACCTTAAATAAATTCATGCCTGAATTTTCCCTCTATGGTGATGATAAATTGGTCAAGAAAATCATTGGACACTATGCTCATACATCATCCTTCCCCTCCCCGGCCCCACCATATCTTGTCCATACTTCCATATAATCCATACTTGGGGAACTAGCTAGACTTATAAAACATTTATTCTATGATCCAAAATGTGTATAGGATGCTCTTAAAAGGAAAAATCTACCTATAACTCGACATCCTCGGTTTGAAAAGCATGAGGCATTTTTGAATGATAACAGTGAAGCTATGATACATGGAAGACGTCGTATATGTCTTTCTTTTTATATAGTAACTACAACCAATAGGCAGTCGGCCTAACTCCATCCAGAATCTTGAATAGTACAAAATATCATGGTGAAATATTACCCTATCATATGATCCTCATATGTCCCAGCCTTTACAAGCCACATAAAAAGATTTTATCCCCAACCTCGAACTCTATAGGTCTTCTTGGAAAATATGTGTATTATTTATCTCATGCTTGCATTGTATCCAACCACTTCTAAATCAACTAAACCTATAATGTGGTCTCCTAAAAAAGGAGAGCATCAAACATAGCAGAATATCCTACCCCAAACCAACACAGGGTTGATCGGAATGGGATACCGAACAATTCATTATATGTTTAAATCATTATAGTATCCTAAATGATATTTTTGTAGGAGAAATAAACTAGGGGTATCTGCCTCTCCAAATTGATGCCAAAATCATATACATAGGATTACAACATGTCCTCAAGCACCTTAATCATCTGCTCTTACTGGCCATCGGTCAGAGAGTGGAATGATGGGCCCAAATAATCCTATATACCTATGGACCACTTCAAACATTTATAGAACCATCATGTAAAACTTTCATCCCTATCTAAAAAAATAGTATGTGTGACCTTGTCAATTCATACTATATCAATGATATACAACCTTCCAAGATCCTTAACTAAAAACTTATCTTTATGGATAGGAAATGAGAATCCTTTGTGATCCAATACATAGCTTCACAAATGTAATAAATAAATTGATGTTACCTCGATAAAACTATCACAATATCCATTTCAATATCATTCCATTTCCACTCGAGAATGGGATACTTCGGTAAAATTTTGGCTATTCTCTGTTGCTCCGCCTCTACCCGATGAAATGTGGATTTCCTCATTATAGAACAAGCTACATCCCTTTTCCTACCCAGACACAATTATTGGCGTTGTAAACCCTAATACATCATAGTGACACAAGGATTCAATGCACAAGCTGAAGAATAAATGTATCAAATCATATCATCACGCTTGACTAGCGAAAACCATATGGAACTTTTTAATAGAATAATTTCTTCATTTCCTATCATCCAACTAGGAAAAGTTTTATCACCTTCTCGACTCTCTCGTAGGACATAAACCTCATAATCTAAAAGATTCATCATCCTCATTATATCCATAAGGGCAGAGGTAATATCTAACGATAGTAGATTATTTTTTATCTAACTATCCTGCAACTCCAAGTGCATCTCAGAGAACAAATCCATATGCTACCAATCTCTATTGGCCTATTGAACTAACTATATATGATTCATCCTTCTTAGATCCTTATCAATTGTGTTTTCCTTAATAGGTTCATAGGGAATCTTGATGTAAAAATGATTTAGTAATTCAACCAAAATTCACTAACTCATGTACATATTTGGATTTTTAAATATTATCGTGAATATTTTTTGGGGTGTGTACACAAAAAACACTCTTCATGTATTTAATGTCTCCAACAGCATATGGAATGAACAAATGTGGCCAAATCAACATCGTGCACTGGGTAATTCCCATCTTGTGGTTTAAATATATGAGAAACATATTCCATGACTCCATTTCTCTATATAAGGACTAAACCTAGACCGATACATGATAAATCATATGAAATAGTCTAACTCCTACTTGGCTCTGGAAAAATCCATATAATCTCTGAATTTTATATCCCCTTCAGCTTCTAAAAGCCTGAATCATGAGCATCTCACTATATAAACTTCAAATCCTTCTTAGTCATACTACTTAGTGATTCTTTAAGGAATGATAATCCCTTTATTAAATTCTTATAATTATAATCTATTCCAATGATATTTCATACCTCAAATCCATTCATGGGATAATCCAAGGAAATTACACATGTCACCTTTACTAGGTTAACTAATACTCCCATATCTGAGATAATGCGACCTAGGAAGTGAATATGATTCATCAATAAGTGAATATTTGTGATCATACCATATAAATGATTATCTCTCTTTTAATTCAACAATATCTAATGATTTCAGGAAAGCCCATCAGGATAATGAGAATACACTGAGATATACTCAAAGAAACCCATAGAAAATGAGTAACTGTAAGGATTGATGACTAGGTTCATTTCTTCCATGAAGAATGCTAGTGCATTCCTGATACTTAAAAACATAACCATATACACGTATAGATTCTACCTTCTTTAAAAATATTTTCTATATATGTCTACTGGTCTACGACACACATAATGATAACTGTATCTCAAATTAACTTTTGAGAAAACCCTAACTCTTATGGAATTGTGGTATAGATCATCTATCCATGATAGAGGATACCTATTCTTGACCATCAGGTAGTTCAATTTCCTGTAATTCAAATATAGCCTAAGTGTTCACTAAACATATTTCGTGAAAATGACTTTTGACCCCATTAGAGATGTACTTGGCCAGATAAACCATTATGCCTCTAACTCCTCAATATTCATCACAATCACTTATATCTCACTAGTATCCATCCTTTATGGTGGAATGGATACTAGTTAAGATCTTGTTACTAGATCAATAGATAATTATCCCTCCCACATTTGAGATAATCCTAAAAAGTAGTCTATGAAAACATCTCTAAAACAATCTACCATTGGAGAAAAATATTCCAAATGTGTTTCAAGATCATATAGAACTAAAATCACAATATGGGATGTCATCCCTCCAATCCCAAAATTATATGGTCCATCATTACTCACCTGGACTCCCATTCACCCTTGTGAATGAACTCTCTCCACTATAATGATTTAAAGTTCACTGTACAATGATATAAATAAATGAAAGCATGAAACGGTACCAACCTGTCCATATTGACAATGATATAAAAACCTATCACCTCAAGGTTAAATAGATCCCATATGAAATGACACCTTCCAATATAAATGGGCAACTCCTTGAACTTACTTTCATCATCAATTATAATTCTCAATGGTATCTCAAGCGCCATAAATCCATTAAACCATTGAACTCTAAGCCAAAGGCTCACCTAAATTGGCATAGATATTAAGATACGAGAATATCTAATATCCAAAAAAAATATGTTGAAGTTGGTACTACTATAATATTAACTAATTCCACATATGTTCTATAGTTATTCTCCGCAATTATTGATTTCATTGTGTGTATTTGATCAAATCAGCGATATTGGGATACTGCTTGGAAACCCTAAGTAGATTCACTCTGTTGGTGCTAAAAATCTAGTGTCTGACTTTCAGAGTTGCAACCAACCACTTAGCATAATTGGAAGGTTGTATTATATAATCACATCTGATGAGAAGCTAAAAAACCTACTCTCATACATGCGAATTTGGGGAGGAACCTCTCTAACTATCTAATAGAGTAAAAGTTATAATAAAGCATTATAGATGACACATATTTCAAGAGGATCATCACTCGACTGGGTATCTCGTACATTGAGTTCACTTTTGCACGTATCTACCAAATTTTGTAATCCTCACTAGGCTAATAGAGTAGGTTATATGGAAATGAATATTAATATGTAGATGCTCCGTGAAACACATACTATTATTGGTCAATATATTACCCAATATAGTTGTAAATAAAACCTATGCTTGCACCCCTAGTTTCTCTTACAAAATGCCCTGTGATAACCGCATAATTCAAAATTCTATAAATTGTTCTAAACTGAAATTGATTCACCTATGACTAGATTTTTATCCGGATACTATCATCAAATCACATATATTTATATAACTTGTGACCCCTCATAATAGGTGTGAAGAAATGAACCTTAATTAAAAGGGAAAATAATCCACAACTGATAGCAAACCCTGCTGCAAGTGCATGAAGTATTCAGCTCTACCACCCGACAATGTCTCAGGATATATGTAACCATAGAATGGATTTTCAAATTCCTCCAATCCAACTCCCAGTGATTATAATACTAAATAATATCACCCCACCATATCTTGGGGGGTCTCATAGAAGAAACGTAACAAACATAACCCTCATATTAGGATGTGAATATATATTCTCACAAATAGATTATATGTCCTATAACCATGACACCATAACCTGAGGTCCACCATTACCAAAAAATGTGGCTGGATTCTTCAACTTGGACTAATGAGTCTTCTCTTCCATAGTCAGGGTCTGTCGCAATAACCCCAAAATGGTTTGTATGAAACATATAAATCCTTCACAGAACTACGATTCATAAACTTGGGTGCCTATAACTATTTGTGCTATAGTTGGTACAAATATGGGATCCACCATAATCCCAAATCCCACCACATACATATAATTATCACAACTACACTCCCGGTGAATGACTGGAGGACATCACAGTGGAAAATCACTAAAAAATTAAATCGCACACCTCAGATATTGATTCAACAACCACTAAAACCAGATATATTTAAAGAGGATTGGCACAAGAAAAACAATATAGAAAAAACACCCTTATATAATCTAGTTAATTTGGGTAGACGTTATATAAAAATCATATATAAATGAAAGATATACTACCTACTTCCCACTACTAATGTTGGGTTTGTGTCACGCTCTCAACTATATAAAATTTCTATTTTTATTTTCACTAGTATTATCCCCCATTTAAATTTCATTACAGTACAATTCATTATAAATGGTTTAACAAAGTGGTTCACTAAATTCCAAACCTTAGGGGGCCACACTCAGGAACAAAAATATGGAACCGTCATAATTCACACCATAACATGTTCTCATCCTTGCAACTCATGCTCGGTGACTCGACGTGCCAAAATTTATTTTTTATTGTGTTTTCAATAGATAAATATGGAAAACACATCTATTGTTAACGCAATAACTCTATGTACAGACCATTTCATCCAATTCCTTGCACAAAATTTGTATCACAAAGTAGGTATATCAATCGTTTCACAAATCATATCCTTTTGAAAACAGAAAATTAATTCTATGTAAAGTGTCATAATTAAGGGAATGTGATCTATAATAATTTCCTAAAATCATGAATGAGATGAAATATCTTCATATCATTGGGTTTCAACACATTAGAAACAATGATCATATCAATAATTAAATCACAATACAAGTGTAGCACAAAATGGTTGAATCAAATCAACTATAACATCAAAAATCCAGAAAACATTAATTTTATTTGTGGGAAATTGGATTTTTCATATACAAGGGTATCTATAATCAATAAAAAATGATTACTAAATTCCATATCCATCATATCCCATTATATTGTCTCAAAATTTTAAATCAAACCTGAAAAAAACATTTTGACACTACTTTGTAATATCATATACCAAAATTCTACTAAATGGTTCCTAGATCCTGGTTTCCCACATTTCCTTAGACACATCTCCACAAATTATAGTGGTTCCTGACTATTAGAGAGGGCTTATGGTGTTTTGGAGGTGTGACTATTCCCTCATCACCAGAGTGATAAAATCCAATATAATAAATAGATATGCATTGGGATTAATAAATCAAACAGACAATAGATGATAAGTATGAATAGTTATAAATAAACAACAATAGAATAGAACCTAATTTTAAAATAATTATTATTAATTCCATGTTTCTAGAAAAAAATTAAAATAGGTAAACATGGAAGGTGTAAAATACATGTAATAATGGTAAAAAAAATCCAAAAACTCTCCCTACTCACATTATGAGCATCCACATAGTCACATGATCCCCTACGCCTGAGAAATAATCCTGAACCTATAGTAGGGATATATCCCATAGCCTATGTGAAATCATATATTCTGTTCAGGTATGATCAGCTTTCCAAGCATAGAGTGAGGTAAAATTCTTGTAGGCACCCACCTAGTGGTCTAGTGACATCCAGTCATTGATTATATTACAATAAAATTTTGTAGGAAGAAATATAATTTTTTAAGGACGTACTAAAATTAAAGAACCTATAATGGTTCGAGTTCACATGGACACACATACTCTACTACCAACTTCATCCTAGAAGAGATGTATCTATTTTAATTTGCATTCCAATCTCATTTTATAATCAAGTTAATTTAATTAATCATACACCCTTAATTAATAATTCTCAAAACCCATCATGTATCCTAGCCTCCCCTATAGTGAAATTTGATCAAGGATACCTATCCAAGCAACCTATATGGTATAAAAAAAGATAGAATAACCATGAGAGGTCCATAACCATTAATCAATAACAAATTGTTCCTATTAAATTCCTAGGTTAGAACAATCAAATTAAATAATGTATTAAACTCTATTTCTATGTCATCTCCCTGATAATTAAACACATGCCACAATATCATATATACATATATATATATACAAATTTAAATTAAAGTAAATTCATTATGCCACCTACCATAGGTTCATAGTGGATAGCTTGTCCTGTATGAGCTCTTGATTTTTCTCAAATCGTGGAAAACATGAAGAATGGATGAATAACATATAAATAGGTCGTATTATCTTAGGAATAAATTGCACCACAAATACGAAGAAGAGTGAATAATGAATAAAAGTGAATGAATATCCTACTTTTGTGGATCCTAAGAGATGAACGACTCTCGATTTTATGCTTAGGAAAAGAATATCACTCATTTCTTACTTTAGGCTTCCAAAGTGGGGCTCTCAAACCAAATGTTGTGTCTAATGGAAGAAATATTATATTAGGCTTTTGTTAATAAATTAAATGTGGGGGAAATTATAAATTCACAAAAATTATTGGGTCTCACTATTTTGTCGCATTATTGGAAAAATCGTGTGCCAATCAATCACCCATTATTGTAGGAACAGGAAACAGGGATGGTTTGAATTCATGTATTGACTAACCATGCACATAATTTGTCCATACCACTTTCAAAAAACTACAGAAATTTCCACAAAGGCGTTCATGTAAAATATGATGGTTTTTCTAACTGTGTAGCTTTTAGGACTCCACTATCTAGTCTTGCACAGTTAGATGTAACTTTTTGTCCCACCATGCATGATTTCTACTAATTGTGTGCCATGCCTTTTCCACCGAAAATCGAGGTTCGTGGCCTCATAAAATCCCCTAACACCCATAAATCTTCCATGACCTCACGATTCATTCACATTTGGTCATAATTAAGCATTTACAAACATTATGAATGGATATTATTAGAATTTTTACCTCAAGAAAAAATCGGTTTCAAACAGATACCCATGTGGAAGTTCCATCATCATATAATCAATCCCAAAAATAAAAAATTATTGGAGAGTCTAAAATGATTAGTACTGATAGATTCACCATAAGATATTTTGTATCCCAATTTACTAAATAAATTTCTATAAGTGAAAATCAATGAAATTAATATCATGGAATGTAACGTCTGTTTTTTCTGCCCCTAGTTTGCGAACCAATACTATAAATCCATTCAGCTTGGTCAGTGATGATTATGTGTATCCCATAGTCCTGGTAGATGTAGAATTTCACTCTCTTTCATGAAACCTAATCTCAATAACATTATAGTGAAATCAATATTTAATTGAATCCATTCCAGAATAGGAAGGTCTAAGAAGAGCATGTCAAGTCAAACCTAGGAAGATCGATGCACCAAATAAGAGTACTTCTTTATTCATCAATGAGACTTCTGGGGACCATTATTCTGGCATCTATAATATAAAATTTCCATTAACCTATGGAGGTAATTCAATATTCACTTATGAACTCTATTTCAACTCATCATTCTAACGTTTCTTCTAAACATGATGATATTTGATAAGAAGGTATGTATCTCTAAAGTTCTCCCGATCTTGAAACCCATTCTATTGAACTCTCAAACAAAATTAATGACTCCATATACTTCTTTAAGTAAAGAGATACTCCGATATTATCTATTAGTCATTACTCACTTCTGTAAATGTTCGTATAGAAGAACAGAAGTATGGCCTTAGAGATTCCCCTCCTGTATTTGATTGAGGTATCTCTACGTTCATTGATAAGCTCAAAAATGTAAATCTATATATAATAAAAGATCCAAAACCCACAGTGAATAGTTCCTCCATGCCTCTGGAATGGAAAGAAATTTATTTCTCCTTTTGGAAACATATTATACCTTGAGACACCCAGATATAGGATGGTATAATATAAGTGTTTATTTTTTATTTTTATTTAGACGATCATGATCCCATGGTGTTAATAACTACTTAAACTAGTTAGATTGTATCATAAAAACAGAAAATCTAGAAAATAATAATGGTGATGCATGTGAAAAAAGATTTTAATATGTATGAGTTAAAATGTAATAAGGGTAATATTCATCTTTACTTTGAGCACCTTTATTTAATTCACTTCATGAACTACTATAGATTAATTCTTACACAATTTAACATGTTGATGATATCCTTCCACAAATTAAAAGTATGAAATATTTTTTACACCATTAATTTCATAAAATAATTCATCAAAATATTTATTTTTCTATAGAATATTGTTATAATTAACTCATTTTGGAGTTCAAAAAAATTTGGCTAGAAGAGAACTGTTCATGAAATAATATCAAGTACATATCCCATGCATGGGATCCCAATAGTGTAACCTTAGGAGCCTGACTATGTCACCAAAATTTGGATGAAAGGTTCATTCACAAGACCAATGGGCACATAACGTCAATCCCAAGATCCCTAGTGAATAATATGGGTTCATATATCCTATATATGATTTGCAAGAGTGTAAGTCCCACTCACCTAAGATGAATCACAATACCATGAGCATGTTCATCCTTCGTAAGGGTTAGTAATTATTTTTTTCAAAATACCAATGAAATGTCCCCTTTAAATTATCTCATTCATGAGCCCTACTCCAAATGAAATTGTCCATGTTGCACACTTCCAATATCTCCTCTCAATTTTTGTGATCGTGTTTTTAATCCAGAAATTCTCTAGAGCCTACTCCAGATGCATTACAGATTCATTGAAATACTTCTAACTCATATTAAACCATTCATTTTATCATTATAATACAAATGAGGTGATTAGTGGTGATTTTCAAGAATTCCATCCAACTTATCATCCATAAAGTAATTATCCATCCAAAACACTACCTCAAATATCATAACTTCATCAAAACCTTCCATATTATGGTTTTCTAACATCATTCAATGCATGATGCTACAAGACCACTACTTGTGACTTCTTCTTTAAGGGCCCTATGAGAAGACATATTTTTTCTTGACTATGTTTTGCTCAATATCAAATTTTCAAACAAGATCACCATTTTTACAGCATATCTCACCCCTTACACACTTCATGTGACCATGTTTGTAGGAATATTTTAAATAATTTGACATTTTAATTAATTGTAACACAAAAAATCACATGATCCAATCATGAATATGTGATACAGTAAATCCTTTTCTCCAAATATAATTCCTTCACTGCTATCGTAAAATATTTTATGAACATCAAATGACTGAATCACATGATTAATTTAAACAAACATATTCTTATGATAAAAGACTCATTTTTCATTCATCAAAAGAGGTATCATGATTAAAAAAATCTTATGTGATAAAAAAGACCCCATAGACACACGGTCACAAAATCTTTTTAGGTCAATGTAATCATGTTACTCCTATAGACTTCTGTAATAAATTTTTTTAAAATTATCTAAGTTAAAATTAATCATTATTTATCATAAAAATCAAAATCATAATGAATAAAAACACATGTCATAACCGGTACCTTGTTCCCCATATCGCGACTACTCTATGCCCTCCTCGCAATGTTTAGGGGTAGGTGACTAGTACCAAATGCATTATCCGTCAATTGGGAGGCATTTTATGAGAACCTGTATACACGCACACAAACAACCCTAGCCCATAATGCTGAAATGGAAATCATGCATACCACTAAGCCAACCACTAATAGTAAAGGTACACGATGTATGTAAAACAATTGAAAATAAAAGCCCATAAAATTAAAGTAGTAAATGGGGGAGTACTATGTCTGTGATAACCAGTATTCAGAAAAACCTACTAGAAGCATAGGTGAAGAGTAGCTACCAGATTCTATAGGAGTATACCTTGCATGTCTGATCTCACTGGGCAACACGTGGTGATGGCCACCATGGTCTCCGTTAAGATGTCAGTCATATCCATAAGACATGACAAATGTAGGTGAAGCCTTTTCAGAGGTGAGTAACTAAATAGTCGGTAGGGACTTGTATCCACAAATAAAATTACACACAATTTTATGGATTTGTCACACAGGTATATCGTAAAGTACATGATGATATATTATCAGTCATAATGATGAAAATCTTGTACTACAATGAGACTTATCCCTGATGTGTCACTGAGATCTGTTGACCTAGTAAGGTCTCCTCGACTACCATTCTAATGAGGTCTATTCATCACTGAGGTTTTCTAGTGCACTATAGTCCACTCGTATGTCGGGCCACTAAGGTATGGTAATCTACAAGGCCACTGAGGTTTCTCTTCTACCAGACCACTGAAATTTTCACGTATGTTGAGCCAATGAGGTCCTCTATACTCAATTGTTGGGCCACTGAGGTCTTCTAATCTACCGGACCCCTAAGGTACACTCGTCTACTAGGCCACTAAGGTCCTCCCATCACATTGTGGTCATCACAGCCAATCAAAGAATTTCAACTTGTTTCACGATTGTTTATGGGTGAATCTAATACTCAATCCATAGTACATATACCAACATCCATGGATACACACATGGGTATTCCAAAATGGTCATCCTATCACAATGGTCCAAATGCCGCAAACAACTCATCAATTGGATGCACAGTTTGGAAAAAAAAATTCATTCTACTAAAAGTGGTCAGTTGGGTCTCAGCCGGATCTGAGCCAATCAGGCCTCCAAGACCAGACCTAGTTGGATCTGGGCTGACCCAATCTAGCCAGACCCAATGTCAAAGTCCCATTGGGCCTATTGGAACCAGCCCGCTGGGCCATCGGTCTAGCTCGTAGGGCTACCCAGCAGATAGATCTTCCTTCGGCCCACCCCACGTTGGTAGGCCAGTGTCTTCCCAGTCAGGCCACCTTGCGGCCCAATTTCCCCAGGCTCAGATCTTTTTAGTTTCGTGGTTTGGTCTATATTAGATACGGTAGTCATTGCTTCCATCCTACATCACATGGATGGCTCCCCTGAATGCGGCCTCATGGACTGCATGTTGGCACCAACCTGTGGCTCAGTCATGGGTCTCCTCCTGAGATGCAACACATTTCATGTGCCGCAGTACAACACTATCGTGGCCTCCTCCCCTGCACTGCGCCACCGCTAGCTTCCGCCACCCGCAGGCGGTTGCCTGCTGCCCCCACCTTCCACCTGTCTGATGCCCCCCAAACACAAGAGGTGGTTTCCACGAGTTCCACCACTCCCATCCTTAGAGTAGGAGGCCTTCAATAGCCACTATTATGTTCCTTCATGGACCATTTTTTTCATTAAGTCACCATGAATAGAAGAAAATAGGCGAAGACTAAAAATGAAAAATGAACACACTGGGGAAGAATCACGACCTTTGTTTGTGTCTGTGTGATTTATCATTGATTGGATTTTAAAAGTGGATAACAAATCTGAATCCAACATTGCAATACTTCCCACATGCCAAAAAACCCATAAACTGCAGGAAAAAATTACCCATGGACCAACCTGTTAGTGGCTTCATTCACATTTTTTGATTAGAAAAAATGAATATGGAATCCATTTCAAAAAGAACAAAAACCCTACCTTGAGGTTGGATCATTTTTTAATGAAGTCCACACCACTATTGTTCATATTTTCTCAATTCTTCTCTAGTGGTGGTTCATCGATCTCCACTCACCAATGCCATCACACCAAGGTTTTAGAGAAGCCCTTGATCATATTAATGATCGATCTTGGGTTAACCCATTAAATGGTGAAAACATGTTTAAGTATTTCTATTACGATGTGTGTCTATAACGATTCATTGTAGTGTCATTAAAATATTTCATTGAAGAAATATAATTTCAATTATGATTCAACAGAATAAAAAATTTTAATAAAATAAAGTAAAAGTTTTTTTTTTCTTTCCTTAATAAAAATCATTTTAAAATTTTAGTAAAATTTTTTAAAATAACTTTTTCCATCGACCCTTGATAATCATGGCTAGGTCCTTCAATTGGTAAATTCGTTGTTCCAGACACAACAGTGCCATCCTATTTTTAATCCAGGCCCACATTTAGATGTTTTTACAACTTCTCATTTGAGTTATTTTAAAGAAACCCTAAGAAAAGTTCAAACACTTATTCCAGGATCACCATGCCACATAATCAATTTTTATCGAAAATCCAAGTCTCAAAATAATCAAATATAATTATAAAAAAAATTACATGGAATTTTCGGTACATTACATTACCCACACCTTTAGGGCCTTACGTCCTCATATGCTAATATAATGGGTAAACAAACAATTTGGGGTAATGAGCTTTGATCTGATTTTCCCTCTCCCAAGTGCTCTCCAAGAGATTCCCACATTACCCTTGAACATACAACAATGGAATAGACCATTCACAAAGGACCAAATACTATGAATGCTCTATATTTATCAGGATCTCCACAAACTTCACCCCATTGTCAAAATCCATCTCTCCTGGTAGATGTTGTGTGATGAATCATGAACGTACCCCCTCACTTCTATTAGGTGGAGGATATTATTCACAAGGTGCATCTATGTGGGTGAGGTAGGAAGTATGCCACCTCACCAAATCTACTCAGAATTTGAAAATGTCTAATGAACCTTGGGGATAGATTGAACCCCTAGGCAAATCCACACAATCCCTATCGAGGTGAGACTAGAAGAAACACAGGGTCTCCCCCCTCGAACAACAAGGGCCTATATCTCGTATCAACATAATATCTATTCCTTCTCTCTGTAGTTATAATCTTCTCTTTGAAGACCTACACCACCTTAGTGTTATCCTGTACCATCTCTAGACCCATGAGTGTGGACTCAGCTGGGTCTATTCTGCATAACGGTGACTTGCATAGTCGCTCATACTGTGCCTCGAATGGTGCCATACCAATTATGGGGTGGTATATGTTGTTGTATGTGATCTCCACCAGTGGTAGGTGGTCCTCCCAACATCGCCCGAAGTCCAAGATTCAAGCACAGAGCAAGTCCTCTAAAACCATGATAGTCCTCTCTGTCTGACCATTATTTTGGTATGGAAAGCTATTCTAAAGAATAGTTGTGTCCCAAACACCTCATTGAATTCCATGCATAGTCAGGTAATAACCCATCTATATCGATCTGAGATAATCATCGATGGGACGCCATGGATTCAAACAATATTATGTACGTAGAGGAATCCTAACCTCTCAACTGAACCCTGATCATAGAAGGGTATGAAGTGGGGGACTTGTTGAGTCAGTCAATAACCACATAGATCGTATCATGCCCCTGAATATACGGGGTAAAACTATCAGTAATTCCATAGAGATACCATCCTACTACCACTCCAGCACCTTATGTGGTTGATTCAAGCCTTCTGGATCCTAATTCTCAACCTTCACATTCTAACAAGTGAGACACCATGAAATGAACTCAACTACTTCCCTCATCATCCTCGGAAACCATTAATAATGTCGGAGGTTCTGGTACATTATTTCAAATCCTTGATGTACCGCCAGAGGTGAGGTCTAGAACTCCATCCAAACCTCCTCACGTAATTCCATTGGATCAATGGTTCACCCTCTGAAAAGGATGAGATGATTACCATCTAGTGAATACCCTTCAGGCACCTCTCCGAAGGATGTCTAAGAACGTCAGCCTTCACTGTCAACATACATAATTTTTTCCTCCCTAACTCATTTTATGAGTGTGGGAGTGACATCCAATTACTGAATATTAGAAGCTCCATCAACATCCCTAAAGGATATCTGCGTCGTAGTTTACTGCTCTAATGCCTCACCCACATACATAAAATCAAATCTTCTACTATGTGTGTATTATACCATGTTCCCCTTCCCAAGAGTACAAAATATCTCGATGTTATATTCCTAGATGATCTTTACCCACCGCATCTCCCTCAAGTTCAGTTACTTCTACGAAGATATATACCCTATAATTTTCTTTTTCAACGTAGATGGTAAAATGCTGACCCCTCGAGTAGTGCCGCCACATCTTTAATGAAAAGACAACTCCTGGCATCTCCATGTCATAGGTCATGTAATTATGCTCATGTTTCCTCAAATACCATGAACTGTAGGTGATAACTGTGAGCCCCTGCATTAGGACACAACCTATTCTAGACCCTAATGCGTCGTAGAATACAATATATCACATTCCCTCATATGGTAGTTTCACGAGGGGGAACTCATCAGTCTCTGCCTTATCTCTGGAAAACTCTACTAGCACTCGTCCATCAACCAGAAGGATTTTCCCACTTCTGTCAGAGCTGATAAGGGTGCTTCAACCCTGGAGAATAGAGGTATGGACCTCCGGTATTATCCATCCAAACTCTAGAAACATTTCACCTCAATCACGATCTTGGATGGATTCCAAGAAAGCATTTCCAAGTACACTAGGTTGTCATTAATGCAGACCACAATGAACTAGTCACGGTATGGCTGGAAGATCCTTTTCATGAGTGCCATGAACACTATTGGGGATTTTTCATGATGAAAATCCTCAAAAAAAATCATACTGTCCATATCATCATCTGAAGGCTGTCTTAGATACACCCTCATCCCATACACGAAGCTGATGATACTCTGTTCTATGTACTATCTTAAAGAAGTAAATTGCTCTTTTCAGTTGATCAAATATATCATCAATCCATAGAAGGGGATACATGTTCTAAATAGTCACCTGATTTATGCACTGTAAGTCGATGCACATCCTCAAAATCTCGTCTGCATTCTTGGAAAAGAATAATGGTGCTTCCCCCTATGAAACCCAGGGTTTTACGAATCACTTCTTCTGTATATCCTCCAGATGTACTCTCAACTCATGAAGATACATGGGATCCAACTAATATACTAGTGTGGACATTAGTTTATTTTTTGGGTACGTATCAAGGTAGAATTCAACCTCCCTATGAGAGGTTAATCCCTGAAAATCCCTTGGAATGTTATCTTGGTACTCATCCACTATTATAGGAATGTGACGAATCTTCCCGTCCACTACACCAAGGGTGAGGCTAGATAAATTGTAAGTGATCGACTACATATTCCTTTTAAAAAGCCTAACCTATATAGAAAGATCTCCTTTTTCACTGGTGAAGGAAAACCCAGTCCCATCTTCATGGAAAAACAACACTTTGTGCCTAAAACAGTCGATCTGAACATGAACTGTGGATAACCAGTCCATAACCAAGATGACATCGTAAGGCCTCAATGCCACTACTATGAGATCCCAGCCAAATCTCTCACCTCCAAGAGTAATCACACACTACTGTCACCAGTTTCTAATTTTCAAATCCCCTCTTGTAGGAGTCTTTAATTGTAAGGAATGATCCAACACCTCCATCAGAATATCTATGCTTTGAACAAGGAATATGGAAATTAAAGAGTGACTGAAACCTATGTCTATAATTACTACATCTAAGGTGTAGAATACACATATCAGACTTCTAATCATATATAAAGCTTTTTGGCTATATGAATCCAACACTTGTATTTGTACTCCCCCTAATCCACCGGCTCCTGGTGCCCATGGTGGACCACTTGGGTGTTGTAGTAGTAAAACCACCTACCTATGCCTGCCGCCTGGTACTCGGCCAGCTCCCCTGCCACATCTGCCACCCCATGGGCCACCCTTATCGAACCACTGCCTCTACCTTAGAAGTCCCTCGGCCATATTTCGGTCATCTGCATGGAGATTCAGGCAATTACAAGTCATGTACCCCCTATGCACAACATTATTAGAACACCATGCTCCCCTGATGACTCCCACTACCCTGGGGGGCTCGTACTACTGATCTTGCCTCCTGGGGTTTCCCCCCAAAATTCATGGCCACATTAGGCCCGTGTTTCTACGACCTTCTACCCACAAATAAAGACTCCACCACACAATGTCTACTAGTAGTTACTAATACTGGCGCCTGCTCTATTAGGAAGATATCCTTGAGTAGGACCCGCTTCAGCTCCCCAGTCTGAGTAGGGATGCTAAGAGATACCATAGACACATTGATGTCCTAGTATTTTCCCTGATCAAATGCTCGAGCTCAGAAAAATAGGTCTCGAACCATGTCCATGGAGTTGTGATAAATCTCAATGAATCTCACTAAGTACTCTACTACTATCATACTACCCTACAGTAGGTGCAGTATCTTCTATATGTGAAATGCGAGAAACATCACTGAAAAGAAATACTCTATGAAGAGGCTCTCAAATACTGTCTATGGGAGGGTCTCCTTATCATATGTTTGGATTGTCATGCTCCATCATATCGCCATGGAGACCAAAATAAGGATCGCAGCCCTGATTACAATCTGGTCAAGAGGTGTCCTCACTAGACGGAAGACTTGCGTAACAACCTCAAGCCAATCCTCGGCCACCTAGGGGTCAGTCTCAGATCTAATCCTGGGAGGTCTAAACCAATGAAACTCATGTAAGTAAATGATCCTACTTGTGTACTCAATTGGTAGCACCAGTAGCAACTTCTGACTAGTGGGTGGTGCCAATGCTGGTGCGTCTCCCGGTGGGGCCATCTCCGTACTGGTCCCTATACTAATGCATCATCACTGGGCATATCATACTCATGGTAAATCACGAGAATCCATGCTACAAGCCTATGTGGCAGCATCCTGAAACTGATCAAGATATACTACAGTCAATAAGTTATAACAGGTGAGGTGACTCTACTACAATAAGACCATGAAAAAACACTCAATTACTATATGATGCATGCAACCATTGTTTTTTTGTAATGAGACAAAAATCAGAATTCAAGGTCCTTTTGTATGGATACATTGGCCACCGCCCCAAAATTGGACTCCCCAATCCTGAATGTTGAACTGGAAACATTCTTTAGGGTTTCCCCAAATCAAAGCCAAAGACTATTTGTCCTTAGGGTAAAACTGGCATCCTCAGATAAAAAGAATTCACGACCCATCCCCTAGGGACCATATCGCGACTACACCAATCCTGCCTCCCAAAGACAGGGGCTACCGACTAGCAACGAAGGCATAATCTTACAAGTGGGAGGAATTTTTCGAGTACTTATACACACTCACACTAACAACATCATGACACAATGCAGAAAAGGAAAACATGCATTCCACTAAGATATCCACAAAGAGTATAGGTACAACATATATGTAAAATACACCAGAATAAAGACCCAGAAAAGACATGTGTTAAAAAGGGTGTAGAAGGTCTCTAGAAATCCTCCCACTCGTTCACTAGGCCACTATAGTCCATTCATCAATGAGGTCTATTGGGACACAGAGGACTACTCATCATCTGTACCACTGAGGTCCGCTCCTCAGTTGGGACACTAGGGATCTCTCATATACTAGGACATTGAGATCTTCTCAACTATCAGGATACTATGTTATTATCCCCCCATTTTTAGACCACATAGGTCCACTCATCTACCGGGCCACTAGTGTATACTCATCTATCGAGCCACTGAGTTCTTCTCTTCCCATCCTTCTCGTCCCAGCTAGAGTGCATGATTACGGGAGAATCTAATCTGCAAGACATTGGTTTTATCACAACCTCCATTGAAACTCACATGGGGTATGAAAATAATATCTTCTTGTTGTAAGGGTCCCAAAAGTGCAAACAGATCATTAATTAGTTGCATGGTTAGGAAAATTATTCACATTCTACTAAAAGTGGTTGGTTGGGTTCGAGCCTAGCCCAACCCGAGTAGCCTGACTCGAGTCAACCGCATTCGTGTGACCCCACCTAATCCAGTCAGGTCTGGCCTGACCTATTCTTCCCTAGCCTATGGTTCAGGCCCATTAGGCCTACTGGACCAACCAGTTGGGCTATGGGTCCATCCCGTAGGGCCGCCTAGTGGGCCACTTAGCATTGGTGAGTAGGATTCTACCCAACCAGGCCACCTAGTCTCCCAGTTTCACCCTAGCCCTGCTCAGGCTGGTGGGCTAGTTTGGTCTAGCACAGATGTGGTCGGCTCTGCCTCCACCTTGCGTCACATGGGAGGCTCGGCCGACTGCCTCCCCATCACACGTTCCGGCAGATCTCTGACTAGCAACAGCCAACAAACATTTTGCAGGTCTCCCGACCAAACGTGATGCTCTACTTGCACCATATTTCTTAACCATCATGGCCCACTAGTCGATGCCTCTTCTGCCTAATGTGGCGTTGTAGTTTTGCACCACTGTAGCCCAATGGCCATGACATCATCCACTACAATGCACACCACTTCTCACCCTTAGCTGCTCCCACGTTTCACCGCTGCCGTCGGCCACCTACCAATGACCCTCATCCACCACTTGTGGTGGTTGTCATGTGTTCCACTACTACCGGCTTTTGAGCTAGAATCCCTTGCTGCAACCGTAACCCTCTTGGACATGGCCTTCCTTCTCCACCTCTCTGGTCCTTCTTGGACTGTGGTTGTCATTATTCTATGAATAATGAAATAAAAATGGTTGAGAAGAAGAACACACAATAAAATAATAAAGGATGAATCACGATCTTTGTTCAGGTCGGCATGATTCTTCCTTATAATATGTTTAATGATGGATGGTGAAAATGTGAATCCATCTTCCAATGACTCTCTGTATTCAAAAATCCTAGATCCTACAAGAACAAATGACCTAAAGATCACCCCAGTAGTGGGCTGACCTTCATTATTTTATTTAATAAATAATGAATTCGGAATCCAATTATAAATGAAAAAACCCCTACATTGAGGTTGGATTTTTCGTTGATGAAGATCGCACCACTTTCGTTCATTTTTTCTCAAGCTGTCATTGGTATAGGTTTGTTGATCCTCACTCACAAATGCCAAAACACCAAGGGTTCAGTGCAATCCTTGATCTTTCCAATGACTATTCTTAGGCTAACCCATTAAATTGAGGAAATGCATTTTAGTGATTCTTTTACACTATGTTTCAGCACCGTTATGTTCTTTAATTTTTTAGGATTCTTTTCTATTACATTACATTGAAATTAAAAATTCCAATAAAATAAACAAAAAGTTTATTTTAATTTTCCTTTTAATTTTTTTATTAAATATTATTAAAATGTCTGACCATTTAATTTTTCCATCACCACATGATGATCGAGTTTAGGTCCTTCCATATGTAATGTTTTCATTCTTGATGTAACTGTGCCCTCTGATTTTTAATCCCGACACTCGTATACATGTTTTGAAAACCACACTCATGCACTATTATAAATAAACATACAAAAAGTTCAAACACTTATTCCAGGATGAACAGGCCTTAGAATCAAGTGTCCTCTAAGATACTAGTATCAAAATAATCCCATATAATTTTAAAAAATTACACAGAATTTTGGGGAAATTTCAAAGCATGATTATTGTAGATTCAAATTGAAAAAAAAACCACAACACCATTTATTCACAAAAGGACACCATAGATCAAATATCCCCCACCCTTTTGTGTTTTTTGGAAATACTAAGTTAAATTCACATACATGCACAATTCCTGTAGCCATTGAATATATCTTCCATCACTAAACGTCTAAATGATTAGAATTCAATGTTTTGAACATATTTTTGATAGATAAATCCATTCTAAAAAGCATTAAATAAACTATCATTTTCCTTATGAAAAGAAAAAAAAATATTCTACATGCACATAACAAAATCCCATGGATTTTATCCCCCCATAAATTGAAAACCATAAAATTCCCCTAATATAATGGAGTTCTTTTAAGCACATCAAAAACCTCTTGTAAGAGCAGAACATAAAATATATTGAACTTAATTGAAGCGTAACACCCTCTAATAATAAACCTAACATGTAATACCCCACCAAACAAGAACAAATAGTTAAATCAATATGTATAATGGGGAGAGGGAAAAATTTTCAATTTTCAAAATAACAACCTTGAACTATGAGATGTGATTGAATATACAGTTTCAATTGATGCATCCCAACAATAGCTTAGTAAATAGAGTTACTCAGATATCCACCAACTACTCAGTTGTTGCAACACACAAAATTTGGATCAATTCTTATTCAACCTACTCTTTTATTAAGTTATAATAGATTTCAGTATGACTTATATGGTATTTTTATGTTAGATTTTAATAATATAGATCACAGTTTTATTTTCCCAAAAGATCATCATTGGCTATTTCACTTCTTTATCAATATCCCCCACTTCTTTCTTTTTTCGAAGAACATAACTGCATAATTTGGCTACTGTAATATATTTTGACCCTATCATGTTTATTGACATGATTCCTTAATTCTTAATCGGCCAACCAGTACACTTACTACCAATGTTGAATATTCTACCACTTCTATTCTTTCATTACACTAAATCACCATCTTTGAAAAAAGAAGGGATCATAAATAATTCATTATCTTTTTCAAAATCCAACAACAATATATAATCGATTGTACCTTGAATTTATCACATAATACATTTTATATTAATGTGATTATCTTCCTTTAGATTACTCTAGAAAAAGATTCTTAACATATTAAAAAGATTATATCTGGACATCTTGTAGTTATGTATTGTATGATTTTAATAATTATCCTACATAATCTGGGATGTTATGATTTTACATCATTTTTAATTCCATGATTTTTTAAAACCACAATTAGTGTGTTCTTTTCATTTGAATCACACAAGTTAATATTTTTCAATAGTTCTTGTTGCATTATTTTCTAGGAAAAAAAGAATATTTCTATATCTAAATCACCTGAAACACCAAGAATTCTTATTAATACAAAAATAAGGAATATCTCAATATCTAATCTCCTTAATCTTGTAATTTATTTAGCCAAATATTATTTGCAACCACCAAATACAATATCATCAACAAAAATAATAACCGAAAATTTTTGTTCCAAATAGGATATTATATAAAATTTGTGATATAATCTACATATTTTAGATTAACGCTTTTTCAATTATTATTATAGAGGAATAAACCATTCTCTTGGATCTTTTTTCAATCCTAACATGGAATTCCATAAAATTTAGACTTTATTTTCATCATTTTCAATCAAAAATACCATTGGGTATTCAAAATAAACATATTCATTAATAAAACTATTTAAGAATTCCTTTTTAATACTCATTTTAAAAAAATATCTTATATTAATTATAGTAGAACAAGAGATTCTAACTGAATATATAAGATCTAAGAGAGAAAAGTTTTTCTTAAAAATATTTAACTTATATCTAAATATATAATTTATAAAAAACATTAAATTTATAATATCATTTCCATGTTTTAAGATCCATTTATATATATTAAAAACATGATTTGATTGACATTAAAAAAGTTCCCATGTCTAGTCATTATTAATATAATTCAATTCTTCTTTCATAGATTGGATATATGACTCATCCTTCTCTACCTCATCAAATGATATTGGATCTACTATAGGAAGTAAAGACTCGTGGACTGTATGATTCAATCTCCTTATTTATTGGTGAAAATTGGAATATAATAATGTGAGAAGGATCATCCAATGTTCTTTTATTTATTCTTTTATTCCATGATGACCATTTTGACAATAACTTCCGTAACTGTTTCATCCTCTGAATATTCATTGATTGTGGACTCCTGGTCATTTTTTATTCCCTATAATTTCAAATTTTGAATCAATATCAGGATTATATTAATATTCTTCTGCAAAAAACATAATATAAGATACATCTCATGTGTTCCTAAAATATTTATCTTAAACTACCTAAACATCATTACCCTTTAAAATTTCCCTTATGCAAATTTCAAACAATTTTTTGGTGTTTATTTTCATAGTGTATCTATGAAAAACACTTTCATATATTGCATCTCTATATGTTACATGTTTTATTTCATTGTTTCAAATATTTCATTGTATTACAAAAACATGAATGTAATTTATGAAATGATTTTATCCCTGACAGTTTCTTTAGGAAATTATATCTTCTCAATGATGCACCGCTGACTTGTTTTTGGTATAGACAGTGTCTTATATAACTTATTTCCAATAGTGATGTGAAAATTCATTCACAAACATCATATTTTTGGACATATTGTCCACTAGTCAATTTTATATTTCCAAGAACCCATTTTATTGTGGGATTTTGGATGATCATAGATCCTATTTGGTATCATGTTACCATAGAGTGTTCTCAAAATTAATGGATTCCTAATCTCTTCCATTTTCCGAACATAAAATTTTAATAGTATGCCAAGTCTCACATTAATCTCTTTTTATATTTTTCTTCATGAACAACATGAACTCTTGATTTCATTATGTGAACGTAAGTTATACAATTATATTATAATCATCAATAAATATGATGAAATATCTTTCTCTATATGACCCAAAATATTCATCATACCACATACATAACTATTAATTAGACCGATCTAATTTGATACACATTTTTTCTTTGGTTGATAGGGATTTAATACTATTTTACACACTTATAATCATCACATGTATTTTCATGATCACATTTCATATTTGGAATATCTAATAATTTATTATCTTAGAAAAGTTATATGTAATATATTAGTGAATATGACAAATCCTTTAATTTAAAAAGCTTTTTCCCACATAAACAGTTAGAATGATGGTGTTCTATTTACAATCTATATGTTATATATTATATGTGATCCTCTATCCTTTCATGATAGAGTTCCTATATTTTACTTTCACAATTCACCACTTAGAATTAAATGATACTTCACACCCTAAGCCACATAATTCACTCACACTCAAAATATTGGTTCATAATCAAGAAACATAGAGAACATGTATTACCTTCACATAATTGTTAGATAAATTTGCATTTCCACCAACTTTGATTATCAGGGGCTTGTCATTCATAAGACTCACTATTCAATCCACTCTTCAATTCATAGTTTTTTAGGATTCCTATTAAATTTAATATGGTTTTATCCCCTACAATCAATAATCATAGTTTTTTTTATTAATTTTCATGATGAATTTTATTTATGTAAAATAATAATTTTCAATATTTTTATTTTCATTCCATGATATTTTTTGTTGATTTAGAAAATAACATGGATTTTCCTTTCTCTGTTCATCATAAGGTGTGTAATGATACTCATATTTATTTTCAAATGGTTAATATCACTTTTTCATTTCAATTTTATCAGGTTGATTAGAATTTATTCATTTATTAATTCTATATTAAGAAAAAGTTCATCAAAATTTCACTTCAATCTACTACATTGGAGCCATAGAATTATTAATGACAGAAATATTATAGATAGAATTACTTCTCTAATATGGTGGATATGGTCAAATTATCCTTTTTTAACTTCTAGGTGTTTCTCCATTCATGAATCTTATTGAGTCATAAAAATAAGATATAGTGGGACCAAGTTATCCACCAAAATGAAATTTTGTAAGAGAAATAATCAACCCACACCATTCCCCCACAAGCATCTAGGATTCATAAAATTACTCATTTATCGATTAACCCATCCAACATTAGATGTGTTTCCAATCCCCTAATATTCATTAACTGATTCATATTTTATTCTCACAATGGTTGTTGTCGTGTTAATTGAAAGATCACCATAATTCCACTTTTACTTTTCCTTTTCCATAATAGTTGAAAATATTGATGACTTATCCCGATATTTAATACCAATGTTATTAGCTAATCATGGACTTTATAAATTCAGAATGTAGGTCACACCATTTGAGCCAAACATGAATATTTTTATCATTTCACAATCTGCGAACCTCAAAAAATGATGTTTCTTCTATGTACCACTTTCTTTCCATTTTTTCCATTTTTTTATGTTAACAATCTCTTATTTTTGAGATTCTTCCTTCTCCATTTTCTGTTTTCTACAAAAATTAAGGTCATTAATCACCATATTCGGTTATTTTATGTTGATCAAGAATTTCAAATCATATTATACATTATCATTCCTAGGTTTTGAGCATCTCTTGTTTTAGGATACTTTATAAAAGATTCATTATCATTCTCACCTTTTCAAAGAAGGATATTTACATTTAAATTATATCCAAATTTGTTCCCATATTTTGATTGAAATAATCTACATGTATTCCCTAAAACATTTTCTTCAATTTAATTACACTAAATCATTTTGGGAATCTCACAATATTGTGCCCAAAGTTTCCAAATTCAAAGCACACAAGAGGAAACATTATTTTAAATATATATTTTTCCAATTTTGAATTTTCTTTCAACCATTGGTGAGATATCATCTTACTAGGCATTTTTATTTTCATCATCATTGACATTCATATTTACCATGAACTTTTATGCTATTTTCTTAATTGTATTAGTTGAAGTGGCATGTGGTTCCATTATCATTTCATAAGAAACATTAATTCATTATAGGCCCATAGAGACCCAAATTTCACATATTGAAATATCAAATATTTATATATTAATATTTATTACAGAACATAAAATTCCATTCTATATTCGTTTAGTTCCAGTTCATTGGGAAATGTTGGAACAAAAACAAATCGTCCATAAGTAAGCTACACCATCTACCACTATGATATTCATTACTAGAACCCTTCATATAATTATCAAACATAACACATTTATTCAAATACAGGGGAATGTAAATATAAGAATTGTTGAGCTCATATTCTCAATAAATGTTTCTAGATATCAACATAACATAAGAATAAGGTTTTAATAACATGGGAATAAAATAATAAAACCATACCCTTTATATCATTGATCAAAAATGTAAAATCCCAAGTAAGTAATGAATAATAGATATTTTTATCTATGTCTATTAATGATTAAGATAGTGTTATAGCGGCTTAAAATGAAAATAAATACAATCTTATGCATGGAATACACTAATATTCATAAAAGATTGTTTTACTGCCTTTTGATGGCAAACCATTTTTGAATCTATATTTTGACAATTTTAAAAACTATGTTTGTCAAAATAAACTTATTCTTTATGAATGGGACATCAAAATTTACCTTGTGTGAATTTTTGGTATTTTTCTGACAATGTTCATTTTTTAATTAATAGTGAAAAATACTGCATTTTACATCAAAACTACTTTTTAATCTAATTTATTTATATGATTAGATTATGTTTTGAATTTGTTTTGAAGTGAAATTAGAATATATTTTTACCATTTTATCCAATGGTGGACATTGGAATCAATTTCACATTGAAATTAGACTTAAACTAGTGTCAATCTTTTAATACTTATTGTTTTGTAAAAACACGCTATTTGCTCTGGCAGAGGGAATTATTTATTAAATTAATTAATGTGACCTATATGATTTGAATTTTGTAAAATAGACTTCATTTTTGAATTCGGAATATCAAATATATCTTAGGGTGAATTTTTGGTAATTTTCTGAAAAACTTCAATTTTTGATGAATAGTGAAACCACTAAGTGATAATCAAGCAAACTGATTTTTCAGTTAAATGAAAGTTTACCACTAATGTGTATTGAATTTTGAAAATCCGACATACATGGTTGTCATTAAGAAGTAAAATGTGGTTCAATGAGATTATAATAATTTTTTGGTGAATAGTAACTTATTAAGTTCTTAATCACGATTAGTGGTAAGTAGGGTAGTCTAAGGTATACATAATATTTTAATAAAATGAAATGACCTAGACACATGTCCCAACCTCATTGGTTGTGTCATGGCAGACCATGACATGCCATGGGTCAACTTGGGGACCCCATGGATCCACTTTTGTTGGGAAATGGCATGAATTACTTTTTATTTAATATTAGAGTGAAAATGACACAAACATAATATGTTTTACGAAAACAATTTTTAAGTGGGGTTATACAAGTCCACAATTTGATTATAAATAGTCATTGGAAAGAAAAAACGATTTCCTATATCATAGTATTTGTTTTATAATTTTTACACATTAAATAAATTTAATTATTTATGACATAATAATGATGCAGCGATGACATCATTATTTGACGATTTAAATAAAATAGAAAGATAATGTAACATCTATGAACTACACATGTCCAAAACCAATTGGATGAGTGGATTTCGAACCCTTATCACCTTATACACGAATTATATCAATGTGTGACCTTTTAAAACCGAAACACATTTTCAAATAATGTAATATTTCTTTACTTTCCAAAAGTGCCCCTCCTCTCCTCTTATAAAAGGCCCCCACCTCTACCTCATTACACACACTCCTCAAGCCTTTGGCTCGGCCAAACCCTGCCCATTTACTCTCTCCACATCCCTCTCCTCATCCTAGAGGATTCCCTTTGGGCATAATCCTTTCAAAGGAAGCCTTTAGGCTCAAATCAAAAGGGAGTTACACTTTTAAAGGTAATTCATTCTCTCTTGTTCATTTGTTTTATTTTGCTTCTCCAACCCTCTAAACTCTTTTTATTTACTTCTTTTTTAACAACACCAGTATCTTCAATATACTAGTATGTTTTTATAATATTTATTTGAGCTACACCCTCACACAACTACATCAAATGGTTAAAGAACATACGGTTTCTGTGGATGGCGAAATTCTGCCTCCTAAAACGATGATTGTTCAATACTCATTTAACACCTTCAAGGGTGGCCATTATGATGTCACTATTTTTATATATGATATATAATATGTTTATGTTTTCTTTAAGCTTCTGTATTTTTCATTTTTGGCGTACCTTTATGGTTTCCATTATGGGTAAACACGATATCTTCATTTAAGGAAGTGCGGACTACCGCCCCCTAAAAGTGATGTGATTCGTTAATGCCATATGTGGGACGTGTAAAGGATGGATTTAAAGTTATTATATATGATTTTATACTGGAATTATAATATACCTCTATATCATTATTATTTCTTTCCATTAAAGTATGAGATAGAAATGAAAGTAGCGTTCATGCGTACGTACGGCTTACCGTCTCCATGAACGGTGCAATTCATTTCTTATCCCCAAATGTAATGTACTATTAAAAGTACATGTATACAATGGATATATATAATTAATGATATATCTAAATGATGAATATAATTCTGGAATTAAAATATACATACCTCTCATTTAGTTTTAATTCCATTAATATGACAAAGAAATGAAAGTAGCGTTCATGCGTACGTACGGCTTACCGTCTCCATGAACGGTGCATTTCATTTCTTACCTCTAAATGAATATGTAATATTATAAATACATGTATATGATGGATATATATGAATCATATTATATCCAAATCGGGAATTTCATTCTGGATATAAAGAACTTTTGACCACATGAACAACATGTAATTGTAAGAAGTCAACTTTCGACTTAAGAACCAAATATTGACAAAACAAACATTATTAACTTAAATGGTTACATAATGTTTATAACATGGCAATAAGTGATATAAAAAGAATAATGATTTTTAAAAAGGTTCTTAATCAAGTATAAATTAACTCAAGTTTATTATTCAGGATGTTAAAGAACGATCGAGTCAAGTCGGACCCAAGGTAAGGGAACTTCTTAACCCAACTTCCATTATTTGGGTTAATCTCCTACTTTCAAATTATGTCTTGATATTATTATATCTTATTTTGTATTTTTACTTTCTTTATGTGTACCTTTAGTGAATACACATAATATATATATTTTATTTTAAAAATGATCTTTGTAAGGGACTTCTTCTCAATCTCCTTTCATTGAGGCATATTTCGTTTTATACACAACTTTCTTTTATACGGTGTATAAACTCCTTTGACTTTTACTTTTATACAAAAGGAATCTTTTTCTACGAAGCGTTTTACTAAACGACATAAAGGAATGTTTTTTTAACGTACGCGGGGACAACGACCTTTTTCCGCCGCCGCGAGTATTATTTGATCTTTGGCTTTCTCAACAAGCCGTAATGTTTTTAGAATAAAATAAATACCATATACTCTTTTATGTATTTTGGTATTGAAAATGGTTTTGAAAAAGGATTCTATTATGTCAATATATTTATGATATATTGTGATTGAAATGTGGAAATGTTATCATTCCTTTATATTGGTTTTATGTTTTATGATTTTATATTGGTACTTGGACATTTTAACGGGTGGTTACGTTATAAACCATATGACGGGTGGTGCCGTGAATACCAGGATGGGTGGTTACGTTATAACCTCCAATGCATTGGGTATGGAAGTTGGCCGTATGGCTATTCCATTAAGTATGTATGGAAATTGGACATATGGCTATTCCATTAAGTGATATGTGTGGAAGTCAACCGTATGGTTATTCCACTTAAGTATGTTTATGTCCCAAGTTACCTTTATATATTCTATGTGTTCTTTATATGGGTTTTATGGTAATTATTTGGTTACAAAAAGGTATGTAATGATACTTTATTCAGTGAAGAGTTTTTACTACTTCATGAAGGTGAAGGTATTACTTTGATATAGTATACATGGTTTACTTGATGTTTGAAAAACTAACAGTTTTCATTCTTTTTGTATCCCTTACTAAGCTTTTTATGCTCACCCCAAGTTTTTTCGAAATGTTTTTCACAGGACTTAAAGTGGAATAAGGTCACGGATGGGATCAAGGAAATTTCATGCTATCTAAAACATGGAATCTAGACATCTTTATTTTTAAGAGTTTTTATTTTATGGAGACTTAGTAGAAGTGTCTACTTTGTAATCTTTTAAGATGTAATAGTTATGTTCTAATTCTCTAAAACTCTAAACCTGAAAAGATCCTCAACGTGAATTATTCATTTAATTCAATATTAAGTAAGGTTTAAGGATGGGGCCTTATAGTTGGTATCAGAGGTCGGTTTAGACAACTTTAGGAGTTAGAAAAGTGTTAAATTATAATATGATTGAAATGATATAGCATTTACAGATTACCATGTTGCTTCGCCTAAGATATTTCTGTGTTCAGAATGGTTTTCCGCAGAGGAAACAAAGCAGCTATGTTGGGACGACATCAGGAGAAAGATAACCTTCCAAATCAGCAACCTGAGATGGTCGGAATCGGAACTGAACAGTTTGTTGCAGTGATGGAACAGTTGACTCTGGCTATAAATGGTGGTGGTATCCATGCACGAGATCAGCCAGATCAACCGCAGAGGAACATGTCAGTGGTGGAACATTTCATGAGGCAACATCCCCCATCATTCAGAGGATCATCTGACCCTGTGCAAGGTGAAGGGTGGATTAAAGCACTGGAGAAGATTTTTGATGTCATGGGGTGTTCAGAACATCAAAAGGATAGTCTTGCTGTTTACCGTTTCGAAGGTGAAGCTGATCAGTGGTGGTCGATGGTGAAAAATATAAGGGATAGTGATAAGATTGAGGATCTTCACTGGGACAAATTCAAAGGTATGTTTCTTGAGAAATATATTCCTAAGGTGGTTCGTCTTAGGATGGAAAAACAGTTCCTAGAATTGAGGCAGGAGGATGATTCAGTGGCTGCTTATGAAGAAAAGTTCACTCGATTGGCAAGGTATGCTCCAAACTTCATACGTGATCTTGATAGTAAAATAAACCGTTTTTACTCAGGGTTAAAGCCAAAGTATCGAAGGGCTTTAGCTTCTCGTGAGTTCAAAAGTTATGAAAAACTTGTTCGATGTGTGGAGAAGGTAGAAATGGAGTTTGCCGATGATCAGGTGTTCTATGACAAACAACAGAATAAGAGGTCTAGTTGGCAGGAAAAGGGGAAAAATTCATCAAAGAAGCAAGGAGGTAAGAAAACCAAATATCCAACCTGTGAGAAGTGTGGTAAAATGCATCCTGGAGAATGTTTATCCAAGTCTGGAAAGTGCTTTCGGTGTGGTAAGTCTGGTCATATTGCTCGTAACTGTAAGGAAGATGATCAAGCAGGAAATGAAAAGCCAACGGTAAGATGTTTTAAGTGTAATGAAATGGGTCATTATGAAAACGAGTGTCCAACGAAGAACTTAACTGGGGGAATGAAGTCAGACTACAAGAAGAAAGGGGTGGTGAAATCCTTTTCAACAACTTCAGCAGATGTTGGGCCATCGAATGAGGTGGTATCAGCTCCAGGGAGCTCAATATTTTTCGACGATTGACTTGAGGTCGGGGTACCATCAGTTGGAAGTAAAAGAAGCAGACATTCCGAAGACTATGTTCCATACTAGATATGGCCATTATGAATTTTTAGTTATTCCCTTTGGGTTAACCAATGCACCTGATGTATTCATGGACCTTATGAATAAAATTTTCCATGAGTTCTTGGATAAGTTTGTGTTTGTTTGGGAAGAGGTTATGTGTCCCTTGTGATTCACAGTTGAAGAACAAGTTGTTTTTTCATCCTGGCAGTACTAAGATGTACAGAGGTCTGCGGGAGTATTACTGGTGGGATGGAATGAAAAGATACATTGCTGATTTTACTGTGAAGTGTTTATCATGTCAACAGGTTAAAGCAGAGCGGCAGTTACCGAAAGGGATGCTTCAGCCTTTACCAGCGCCAGAGTGGAAATGGGAAAACATATCCATGGACTTTGTTGTTGGATTACTGAGGACATCTCGAGGTAATAATGAAATCTGGGTTATTGTTGATCGCTTGACCAAATCTGCTCATTTCCTTACTATACGAGATACTTTCTCTCATGATCAACTTTCCCGTTTGTATCTTAATGAGATAGTCAGGTTACATGGAGTTCCTCTCTCCATTGTATCGGATCGTGATCCCAGGTTTACTTCTAACTTTTGGAAAGGCCTTCAGAATTCGTTGGGTACTGAATTAAATTTTAGTACATCGTTTCATCCTCAATCAGATGGGCAGTCAGAACGAACAATTCAGACATTGGAGTATATGCTACGAGCTTGTTCTATGGATTATCAGGGAAGTTGGGACCAACATCTTTCTTTGGTTGAGTTTTCATATAATAACAGTTTTCATCCCAGTATACAGATGGCACCATTTCAGGCATTATATGGGAAGCGGTGTCGAACTCCAGCTTTCTGGGATGATGTGGGTGGAAGGAAGTTGATGGGACCAGAATTGGTAGAAGAGATGGCAGAAAAAGTTCAGCTGATTCAGAAACACATGAGAACATCTCAGAGCAGGCAGAAGAGTTATGCAGATAATCGGAGGAAGGATCTATCTTTCGAGGTAGGTGATCATGTTTTTCTCAAGGTTTCTCCTTGGAAAAGCGTGATGAGATTTGGTAAGAAAGGAAAGTTGAGTACAAGGTTTGTTGGACCATACGAAATTCTGGAGAGAGTTGGATCAGTTGCATACCGAGTGGCTTTACCTCCGAGTTTATCTCAGGTACACAATGTTTTTCACGTTTCTATGTTGAGAAAGTATATGCCAGATCCATCTCATGTTTTGAGCCCAGAGGTAGTTCAGCTGGAAGAGAACCTATCTTATGAGGAACAACCAGTCCAGATTCTTGACCATAGGGAGCAAGTGTTACGGAATAAGGTGATTCATCAGGTAAAGGTTTTGTGGAAAAACCACATGATTGAAGAGGCAACATGGGAATCTGAAAATTCAATGAGGGATAAGTACCCCCATTTATTCGATAAGTAAATAAATTACGGGGACGCAATTTTCTAAAGGGGGGAAGGATGTAACATCCCATGTAAGTAATGAATAATAGATATTTTTATCTATGTCTATTAATGATTAAGATAGTGTTATAGCGTCTTAAAATGAAAATAAATACAATCTTATGCATGGAATACACTAATATTATTAAAAGATTGTTTTACTGCCTTTTGATGGAAAACCATTTTTGAATCTATATTTTGACAATTTTATAAACTATGTTTGTAAAAATAAACTTATTCTTTATGATTGGGACATCAAAATTTACCTTGTGTGAATTTTTGGTATTTTTCTTGACAATGTTCATTTTTTAATGAATAGTGAAAAATACTGCATTTTACATCAAAACTACTTTTTAATCTAATTTATTTATATGATTAGATTATGTTTTGAATTGGTTTTGAAGTGAAATTAGAATAAATTTTTACCATTTTATCCAATGGTGGACATTGGAATCAATTTCACTTTGAAATTAGACTTAAACTGGTGTCAATCTTTTGATACTTATTGTTTTGTAAAAACACGCTATTTGCTCTGGCAGCGGGAATTATTTATTAAATTAATTAATGTGACCTATATGTTTTGAATTTTGTAAAATAGACTTCATTTTTGAATTCGGAATATCAAATATAGCTTAGGGTGAATTTTTGGTAATTTTCTGAAAAACTTCAATTTTTGATGAATAGTGAAACCACTAAGTTATAATCAAGCAAACTGATTTTTCAGTTAAATGAAATTTTACCACTAATGTGTATTGAATTTTGAAAATCCGACATACATGGTTGTCATTAAGAAGTAAAATTTGGTTCAATGAGATTATAATAATTTTTTGGGGAATAGTAACTTATTAAGTTCTTAATCACGATTAGTGGTAATTAGGGTAGTTTAAGGTATAAATAATACTTTAATAAAATGAAAAGACCTAGACACATGTCCCAACATCATTGTTTGTGTCATGGCCGACCATGACATGCCATGGGTCAACTTGGGGACCCCATGGATCCACTTTTGTTTGGAAATAACATGAATTACTTTTTATTTAATGTTAAAGTGAAAATGACACAAACATAATATGTTTTACGAAAACAATTTTTATGTGGGGTTATACAAGTCCAAAATTTGATTATAAATAGTCATTGGAAATCTAAAAATATTTCCTATATCATATTGTTTTTTTATAATTTTTAGACATTAAATAAATTTAATTATTTATGACATAATAATGATGCAGCGATGACATCATTATTTGACGATTTAAATAAAATAGAAAGATAATGTAACATCTATGAACTAAACATGTCCAAAACCAATTGGATGAGTGGATTTCGAACCCTTATCACCTTATCCACGAATTATATCAATGTGGGACCTTTTAAAACCGAAACACATTTTCAAATAATGTAGTATTTCTTTACATTCCAAAAGTGCCCCTCCTCTCCTCTTATAAAAGGCCCCCAGCTCTACCTCATTACACACACTCCTCAAGCCTTTGGATCGGCCAACCCCTGCCCATTTACTCTCTCCACATCCCTCTCCTCATCCTAGAGGATTCCCATTGTGCAGAATCCTTTCAAAGGAAGCCTTTAGGCTCAAATCAAAAGGGAGTTACACTTTTAAAGGTAATTCATTCTCTCTTGTTCATTTGTTTTATTTTGCTTCTCCAACCCTCTAAACTCTTTTTATTTACTTCTTTTTTAACAACACCAGTATCTTCAATATACTAGTATGTTGTTATAATATTTATTTGAGCTACACTCTCACACAACTACATCAAATGGTTAAAGAACATACAGTTTCCGTGGATGGCGAAATTATGCCTCCCGAAACGATGATTGTTCAATACTCATTTAACACCTTCAAGGGTGGCCATTATGATGTCACTATTTTTATATATGATATATAATATGTTTATGTTTTCTTTAAGCTTCTGTATCTTTCATTTTTGTCATACCTTTATGGTTTCCATTATGGGTAAACACGATATCTTCATTTAAGGAAGTGCGGACTACCGCCCCCTAAAAGTGATGTGATTCGTTAATGCCATATGTGGGACGTGTAAAGGATGGATTTAAAGGTATTATATATGATGTTATACTTGAATTATAATATACCTCTATATCATTATTATTTCTTTCCATTAAAGTATGAGATAGAAATGAAAGTAGCGTTCATGCGTACGTACGGCTTACCGTCTCCATGAACGGTGCATTTCATTTCTTATCCCCAAATGTAATGTACTATTAAAAGTACATGTATATAATGGATATATATAATTAATGATATATCTAAATGATGAATATAATTATGGAATTAAAATATACATACCTCTCATTTAGTTTTAATTCCATTAATATGACAAAGAAATGAAAGTAGCGTTCATGCGTACGTACGGCTTACCGTCTCCATGAACGGTGCATTTCATTTATTACCTCTAAATGATTATGTAATATTATAAATACATGTATATGCTGGATATATATGATACATATTATATCCAAATTGGGAATTTCATTCTGGATATAAAGAACCTTTGACCACATGAACAACATGTAATTGTAAGAAGTCAACTTTCGACTTAAGAACCAAATATTGACAAAACAAACATTATTAACTTAAATGGTTACATAATGTTTATAACATGGAAATAAGTGATATAAAAAGAATAATGATTTTTAAAAAGGTTCTTAATCAAGTATAAATTAACTCAAGTTTATTATTCAGGATGTTAAAGAACGATCGAGTCAAGTCGGACCCAAGGTAAGGGAACTTCTTAACCCAACTTCCATTCTTTGGGTTAATCTCCTACTTTCAAATTATGTCATGATATTTTTATGTCTTATTTTGTATTTTTACTTTCTTTATGTGTACCTATAGTGAATACACATAATATATCTATTTTATTTTAAAAATTATCTTTGTAAGGGACTTCGTCTCAATCTCCTTTCATTGAGGCATATTTCGTTTTATACACAACTTTCTTTTATACGGTGTATAAACTCCTTTGACTTTTACTTTTATACAAAAGGAATCTTTTTCTACGAAGCGTTTTACTAAACGACAAAAAGGAATGTTTTTTAATGTACGTGGGGACAACGACCTTTTTCTGCCGCTGCGAGTATTATTTGATCTTTGGCTTTCTCAACAAGCCGTAATGTTTTTAGAATAAAATAAATACCATATACTCTTCTATGTATTTTGGTATTGAAAATGGTTTTGAAAAAGGATTCTATTATGTCAATATAATTATGATATATTGTGATTGAAATGTGGAAATGTTATCATTCCTTTATATTGGTTTTATGTTTTATGATTTTATATTGGTACTTGGACATTTTAACGGGTGGTTACGTTATAAACCATAGGACGAGTGGTGCCGTGAATACCAGGACGGGTGGTTACGTTATAACCTCCAATGCATTGGGTATGGAAGTCGGCCGTATGGCTATTCCATTAAGTATGTATGGAAATTGGTCGTATGGCTATTCCATTAAGTGATATGTGTGGAAGTCAACCGTATGGTTATTCCACTTAAGTATGTTTATGTCCCAAGTTACCTTTATATATTCTATGTGTTCTTTATATGGGTTTTATAGTAATTCTTTGTTTACAAAAAGGTAAGTAATGATACTTTATTCAGTGAAGAGTTTTTACTACTTCATGAAGGTGAAGGTATTACTTTGATATAGTATACATGGTTTACTTGATGATTGAAAAACTAACAGTTTTCATTCTTTTTGTATCCCTTACTGAGCTTTTTATGCTCACCCCAAGTTTTTTCGAAATGTTTTTCACAGGACTTAAAGTGGAATAAGGTCAAGGATGGGATCAAGGGAATTTCATGCTATCTAAAACATGGAATTTAGACATCTTTCTTTTTAAGAGTTTTTATTTTAAGGAGACTTAGTAGAAGTGTCTACTTTGTAATCTTTTAAGATGTAATAGTTATGTTCTAATTCTCTAAAACTCTAAACCTGAAAAGATCCTCAACGTGAAATATTCATTTAATTCAATATTAAGTAAGGTTTAAGGCTGCGGCCTTATAAAAAACATGAGTCAAGAAATAAATCGTTGTAGTTTATAATACATATATCTCAGTGGTTTAAAAGAAGATGATCCATTAGATCATAACATTGGAATAAGACATATATTTTTTCCATATACATAAACAGAAAAAATATTATGTCAAGGATACCCAACAAGTCATTCATAAAATATTAAGCTTTGGATAACCTACCATGTTCCCACATTTGGGATTAGAAATACCTATAGTGTGCCATCTTTTTGGATTGGGTTAACCTTCCATTTAACCTCTTTGGTCTTGGGATAACCTCTTTTGTACCATTTCATCTCATATAATATTAATAATTACCACTGGCATTATAGGGAGATATAGATCACACCCATCACATAATTAATAGATCAATGTGCCAGGAAATGGCAAAAAAGTGATCTTATCATATCCCAGGAAAAGAAACTAGTTTTGTAATCATTACATCAAGCATAACCATTATAGAACTATTGGGTTTCACAAATACTTAATCATAACATAACCATTGGAAATGAAATGGATTTCATAAACGTCTCTCCATTATAGTCATAAACCATCACGAAAAAGAATAAATATTGTATAATTAGATCATATCCCCAAAAATGCTTTTTTAAAATTAAAGGATGTCACCTTATATTGAAAAATATTTAGAATGAATGATCACATGGAACATTTCTTAAGGAAAATACTATTTATTTAATAATAATCCTTTTAAAATAATAATTTCATTAAATATTGCTGATATCATTTTCATTAAAAATAATATTTTGAACTTATAATTACAGATTTAAAAATTGACTAAAACAACTCTTGATGAAAATATCTTTTCAAAATTTAAAATATATTTATAATATAAAATATTCTCAAAATAATTTTTTTATAGTAACCATTGAATAATTTAAATAAATATTATAAACATTAGGTGTTTATGATGTTGTAAACTAACCTTCATGTTGTATGGCTTAAAACAAATATTGTATTCATATTTTTATTAAATTCCAAAAGGCCATATTTTATAAAACTAGCAGAAGATTACATTTAAGAATTTTCAAATGAAATCAATCATGGGTAACAAAAATTTAAAAAAAATTTCAAAAAAATACAACATTTTTTAGAACATGGACCAGTAAGAGAAATGGTTTTCAACTGAAAAGAGAGATTAACAAATTTTTCCCTTAAAGCCTTTTTTAAAACATTTTAAGTAACAAAGATTTAAAAAGGTTATATTAAAAAAAATTATAGAATAAAAATAGGAGGAGAAAATTCATAAATATATTAAGAGATAGATCATAATTTATCATCATCGGAGGTACAATAAAAATAATACTAATAAAGGATAAGATTAAAATATAAAATATGTACAATTATGGTACTATATTTATTATAATACCCATGAAATATTAACATGAAAATATACATATAAATGTCATGAAAAAACGTATTTTCATCATAGAACAGGTAAAAGGGACTATAAATACACCTCACAAAAAAAGATAGGTGCCTAACATGACATATGTCTCCGATAAGGAAAATCAAGATCGAAATCCCTCATCAATTTTATAACATTTGAACCCTAAACACCATGTCATAGAGATCCAAAAATTAATGTATAAAACCACATATTATTAATTAAAATAACCATAAAATACATTAATGAGATGTATATACACTAATTAAAGGAAATAGGTGGAGAATATGACATGTGTCTCATAGAATAAAAAAATAGAGATGGAAATCACATACCATAGGTCTCAAAATCATTCATACTCATTCACAACTCTTTTATAATAAATGTTATTTTTTAAAATATAGTAAATAATTATAAATATATATAATACCATATATAATTTAATTTTTACCTTTTATAACCAATTTTTAGAAATTTCTTCTGAAAATAATTTTTCAAGCAATAAAAACATTGATTTTCGTGTATATATTTTTCTAAAATTTGTCGTCCTCATACATTTTTAATGGATCCATAGTCTCCATAATTTTTACCATGATATAAATATAATATATATATATATATATATTGTGTATATATATAAATTAATCCATAGATGTTAGAGATAGAGTATGAAATAAACCATTCATGGGGATGGTAGGCCATACATATGCATGAACATTAATTCCATTTTCTCAAAGGACGAAATAAATGTTAAGTAAATAAAATATTACAATTAAAAAAATTCATATATATAAAATATGTTTATTTGAAACTTCCCTTATTAACTTATATATTATGTGTATGTGAGAACGAATCACATCGCTTCATGATGTTTTATTCCACCTTACTCACGAGTGAAGTTATTGTATCTCCCATGGAATAGAATGTAAAAAACATATATATTATTAAACATTTATATATTTATTTCAATGTTACATATATCATATAAATATATATTGTATCCATTACCATACCTAACCATATGAGGTGTTGATGGAGAACTTGTCATATCGGTTCATGGGTAGTTATTCCACCAGAAACACGGGATCCATTATCATTTTCCATTTGAGGGAATATGTGTTATATATTGGTCTTGAATATAGTATAATGAAATTCATTTTAGGGAATATAATTATTTTTCAATTTTATCATGGTTTATCAGTAATTTTAGGAGGTGGATGATGAAATTAAATATAACACATGGTTATGTACATTTCATGTTCTTCAACAGCTTCTTTTAGATTTTACCAAATCCATCCAATGATGAATTTATGACCCAAATATGTAATCATGGATTAGAGGAGGGGTGTATGGAGATGATTTATTCAAGTATTGTCTAATAAAAAGTGTTTTAAAATTATGGATAGAAAACGACAGAGGTGTCCTTTTATTTGTGGGTTGTGTGGCACACTTATAATATTTCAAATGAAAAAGGTGTGATCAAATTTTTCACCTATATAAAGTATAAAAAATTTCCCATTAATAAAATTTATAGGTGATATGGTGTAAAATTATCATTAATATTGTTCTTAGACATGTTTTTCGGTTATTTATGTAGAGACCCAAATCTTGACATACTTGGATGATACATTACTTTTGTGGAATACATAATAAATAAAAAACAGACACCCAAGGACCATAATAGTATAGTGTCTTTGGATACTTGGAACATAATTTTCTAATCATTGTGAAAGATCTTGAATATCTCTCATAAAGATATTCCACTTTTGTTTTCTTACCTAAAACATTTCTTTATATCCTGGGGAAAATAAAACATATAATGGGTGAGCATAAACTCTCATTAAGGGTAATCATTGAGAAAATAAAACAAACTATATACATTTGAACTAAAAACATGAACATAAAGTTTAAACAACAAAATCTTGAGTTGGGAAATAAATCTTGGCAGTACGTAGGCATAGATCATAAAAGAACATCAATAACGATAAAATAGAATGGGAATAAAACTTGTAATTATGGAAAACCATTAAGCACGTGATATGATTTCCATAGTAGCCAAGTCATTTCTTCCAGGACCGTCATAGTGGACAGAGTCCATTACTGAACTGTGTTTACTTGCCATTCCAGCCCTGCATTACAGAACCAGATTTACTTACCATCCCAGTCATGTCTATATCATGAGATATAAACCACTACCCAATGAATTGAAGGGGGATAAAGGTCCCACCCATCTAATAGTGAAATCATTCTTACGTATGCCACAAAATAAACATAAATCATTCATCATAACCCAATGAATAAAATGGGTTTCATAAACATCATCCAATCATAACATAATACATATAAAACAAATGTATATCATTTAATTATAAGAAAAATAAAACCTTGTAAATAATAGAGACATTATTCTTCAAGCATAATCATATTAAATAATTTCATCATAGATGGAAAATAGTTTTCATAAAACACTTGAAATAAACTCTTCATGAAAATATCTTTTCTTCTTCCAAATCATTTTCTTTTCTCAAAATGACATTCAATTTAAAAGAAAAGATTTTTTTTGAAAACAATAATTAAATTTTGTAGAGGAAGAATTATGTAAATAAGGAGTTATGAAATCTCAAAAATTCTATCACACTGTATTAGTTACAAAAACATTCTCCTCATAATTTTAATGAAAAAGTCAAAAAGTACCACGTATGGTAAACAAATGAATGATTCCTTCCATAAAACAATGTATAAGTCAAAGAGGCATAACCATTACTTTAAACATACATAGAATAATATTAATCACTTTATTAAAAACATTTTTTTGGACATGAGTGAAAAATATAACCCCAGTAAATATTTTTGTATAAGAAATCTCAAATAAAAATGAGATTGCAAAATTATCCATTACATTATGTCCAATTTCTTCCATATGTGTATGAGACTCTTGTATAGTTGGTTTAAAAATATTTTTAACTTGTAAAAAACCATAATAATATTTATGATATCATATATTACTCACTTATTAATTTATATTACCCGTTCATTTGCCAATTCCATTTTAAAGCCGCGTTTTGTTTAAAATTGTTTCATTTATCATACGTGTTTGGACTTGTTAATCTTGATATTATTTTTACTTATAACCTGATTTACATAAATCAAGAATTTAAAACATGATTTATATATCATATATATTTAGTATATATATATAAATATAATATATAGATAAATGAAAAGAAATACACCGTTCATGGAGACGGTAGACCGTACGTACGCATGAAAACTGTTTTCATTTCCTAATTGAATTTAATGGAATTACATAAATGTAACATATATGTACATAAATACAGTATCATTATTATTTCATATCTTCCATGATTATTTATTATATATAATTTATAATCATTCTTTAATGTTTATCATGGAGAGTGAATCACATCGCGTCGTGGAGACGGTAATCCATATATACACACGAGTGATGATAGCACTTACATAATTATTGAAGGGAATTGGAGAGGATTATAGAATATATCAGTATTTTTATCATGTTATAAATATCCTATATAGTTATTCTTTACACCATTATACCCATCCAAGTAAGGAGGTGGTGCAAAACAGATTACACCACGGCGTGCAGACGGTATTCCGTACGTATGCACGCGTGGTGATTTCATTTTCTGTAGGATGGATAGAATGTGAAATAGGGTTGTTTCATATTTATAATAACATTTCAGTATAGTACTGATACTTATGTTATTACTTTATTATGAAACAAAAAAATAAGAGGAAGTAGAAGAAGAAATGAATTTGATCAAATCGGTAAAGGATATTACCTCTTCTTCGACGAGCCTCTTCAAAACATCCTCTTAGGGCACTAATGAAGGTGTTTGGAGAAGACCATGACCTCAATTAAGTTTTTTTTGAAGTGGAGCAGAGAAATTGGCAGGGGCTTTCCGATCTTGAAGGTTCAAAATGGTGTGAGGAGGAGAGGGAGGCAGCTCACTTTTATAAGGGAGGAGAGGGGCACCTTTGGAAACATAAGAAATGTTAATTTATAATAAATACAAACCCCACGGAAAAACCTCCAAAAATGACTAAATTCTAGGATTAGATGTTATATAGTTATAATACCATAAAACAATAAAATTTATACATGTTTCTAATTTATTTTAAAACTTATCAACCTGATTTATCCTTATTTAATCTATTTAATTTTATTTTTGGAAATAATATTCTAAATTTTAAATTGTTATAAATAATTACTTTTGTGTTGAGAATTTTCCATAATTGAATAATTTATGACATTTTATACAATATAAACTTATAATTTATAATTTTTAAATATTTTTTTGATTTTTTAAAAAAATTTAATATGTTATTTTTATAAAATAACAATAGTGTCAATTATGACACTATTCATTTATTTGAATTTAAATAAAATTTACACAGAATATATGTTTGAACTAATAGATTTAATATATTAGCAACATGTAATATTTATCTATAAAATTCATGGAGAACATTAAATAGTTCATATAATATTTTTTTAATATTTTTAAATCCATTTATTTGATATTTCATTCAAATAAAATAATATCAACATCACTATTGTGTCATAATTAATGAAAATTATTTAATCCCAAAAATAATAAATAAATTCACATTATGTGGATAATTTTATTTTCATTCTGGAGACTATTCATGTTCGAAGTTTTATGAAGTTTATCATTAAAAATAAAATTATTACACTAATAAGATATAAGAGAGTGACATGTTCTAACTTTCTTTGGTTTTAATAGTAATTATAGAATTTTCATGGTCCAATGTCCATTAAAAGAATCTATTCTGACCCGTATATGATATGGGTCGACTTTTATTCATCAAATAGACTTTTGGAAGGTGTTAGGACAGTTTTATACTCTTATTTTTACCCATAATTACCCGATTTACCTTTAACTGAATTAAATAAAAATTATCGTAGTTACTATTCATAATATCAATAAAATTAACAGTAAATTATTAACATAATTTGGACACACTGAATCCAAATATGGAATCCATTTTTCAAAATTAAAAATATATAATTGTTAGTAATTAATTTAAAATTAATCTCGTTGCTAAGAAAACGGGTTTTAAAAGTTAAAACATTGTCAAAGATTGAAATGTTTTTATCTATGAATTCAATGTAAAATTAATGCTAGTGTATTAAATTATACTAAATGGTAAAAATATATTATATTTATACTTAAAAACCATTAAATATTATAATTTAACCATATAAATTATCTTGATGAAAAATTTTGTTTTTAATTAAAATTTTGTGTATTTTTACTATTCATCAAAATATGAAAGTTATCAGAAAAGTATCCAAATTCATCAAATGTAAATTTTTATATCCTAATTAAAAATAAAAATATTATTTCATAAAATTGAACTTATAAACTTGTCAAAAATTAGATTTAAAATTGGTGCACCATCAAAAGCCGACAAAACCACATTTTTTTGAAAAATACTTATTTTACCCGAATTTTTTTTTGTTCTCATACCATGTTCTATAATATGTGTAAGATGAATTATTATGTAATAAAATTAAAAATTCAGTTAACACTATTTATAACATCTATATTATAAAAATATATCATTGTTTAGTGAAATTCAGTATTGTGTACCACACATGTTATTGAGGAATGTCTCTCTTGCATGCAACGTAAGCCAAGAATATGGTTTGCGTATACTACAGGATAATACGATGTTGAGTATAGTGAAAGATAATCTTGGTTTAGGATACAACACAAGAAATAAAAGAAATTAAAAATATTATTTGTCATAAAATCTCATGGTGTTAGATTCTACCCCCTTAAAATGAATTTCGCCCTCGAAATTCGTCGGGGTTATAAATTGTTTAATACTTGAAAGTTTCATTCATAGAAACCCCCATCATTAAATGGAAGATTAAAACATAATTTCAAATCTAAACTATGAAATGTAATACTTACCCAAATTAACTCATCACTGGGTTTCCATATAGTAGAACATAAGTGAAAATATGGATATGGAGGAGAAATATAACCATAAATTTATAATGGAGTGTGGTAGAGAACATGGCTATAAAAAAGCCAAAAATCACAGGGCCATAAATTTGTGATGATCTCAGGTACCATCTAATTCATCAGATATGAGGGCACAAGGACAACATTTTTTGTTCTCAAGATCATTTCTCTAATGTTGATTAATTTTTGAATTAAAATAAATACTTACATGATTTTTACACAATCTCAATTTTTTTGTTCCATAAACAATTTCCACTTCATCCCTTAAAGAAATGAAGTTGAATTTGTCTTCTTTGAATATTTAGCATGTCCTGCGATAGAATGATAGTTCATTCCATCTGTCTCAAACATTATGTTTGCAAAATTTATATACATATGTTCATCTTATGGTGATATTAGTCGTATGTGGTTCCAACAATAAACTTATACTTCAACTATCATACCGCTTATTAAAATAAAAATAATATCTACAAACTAGGGACATCTTTTAGGCCAGTGGTAGGCAATAAAGGCCTATCACACTTTGGTTGTGGGTTCAATTCCTGCAGCCTTGTCCAACACGATGATTTATCATCCATCCTGCTTATTGTGCTTTTTCTAAAACAACACTATTATAACATTCCATAAATAATATCGAAAAAAGGTTCTGTCCATAAACAATACTATCTGAGGTCCAACTTTATCCATTCCAATCTTTAGGCTTATCCAAAATACTTCTATCCAATCTCATAGTATAATGTAAACGATTACTAGAAATGTCATCTACCGAGCATGTGAATACCATCATTTATCGTACGATATATCTTGTTGGTCACATTCCAAATATGTTAATACCTTAATCATTTATTCCCTTGAAAAATTAATACCCATTGAACCTTAGTGAAAACGTGAATGTTGTCAAAAGGTAACTCTTTCCACATACCAAAATCCTAAAATTCTTATATACTCAAACCATGATATCATTGTGTCCTTATATCTATCCAGATCTCAGTAATACTATGAAACATATTATTTTCTCCTTATCCCTTCCTTATTTTCATATCATCTGCTTTCCAAAAATATTTAAATCACTTTTCATGGTTACTAGTACCATATAATTATTGAAAACCACAATAAACCAATACATATATATTTCAATATTCCACAATTCTATAAATGAGATTCTACAACATTATTTTGGAATCCCATTACAAAAACACATAATTTTTCCACCACATCATTGTCATACTCAACATCGCCAATAGTGATTACATGTGACATCCCTTTGTCCTTTTCCTTAAGATGTTGTTGATGTTGATTATCATTAACCCTTGTATTAGGGAATTGGTTAGCATAATTCCCCATTTCCTTGAACATGTAGATTTGAAGTGTTGGAGGAGCGTTCTCTATAGTCTTTTCAATATTCACATCATTAGAAACCATTTTCCCATTACTTCGGCACTCAGATACTCGATGACCTTATTTTCCACACTTGAAACAATTTCTAGTACCTTTTAGACAATCGCCACCATGCTTTTTTCCACACTTTTAGCATAAAGAATCATTTACATTCTTTTCACTATTGTTTTGAGATTTTTCCTTGGACTCCATCTTTTGATTCTTGTTAAAACCATGAGATGGATATGTAACACCAACTTCTAGTTCTACCATGATAGAACAATGCACAATTTCTTCATAGGTACAGAAGTCTCTCATAGCTAATTCCCTTCAAATACCTGGTTTTAAGACACTGGAAAATTGATAAACATTACATTCAGGTTGGATGGTAAAGCTAGATGCATACCTTGCAAGACATGTAAAATTTTCTTCGTATATAACAACAGATTCATCGTCCTTTTTCTTAAGCTCATATAACTCCTTTTTCATATATGTTTGAAGAATAAGAGGGAAGTACTTATTGAAAACCAAGTTCTTGAACTCGTCCAATTTCGTGGAATCAATTTCATCTTGTGCCCTTTTATTCTTAATTAGAGTCCACTACCGGTCTCCTTCATCTTCTAAACGATAAACAATCAAAATGAGTTTTTCATGCTTTGAATAGCGATGTATGTAAAATATAAATTTAATGGTACTATTCTATTGTTCAGCAACAAGTGGATCAAAATTCCCACTGAATGAAGGTGGACATTACCTCATGAAGGACTCAATAGAATATTGTTCCCTTCTCTGCACATTTGTAATCCCAGAATGATTCATAGATAGTGTAAGTATAGAAATAAAACTTTTCACTCCATCTCCCATATCATTGGTTTGTTCAGAAGAATAATCATTTCATTATCCAGTACATTGATCAACAGGGTTCCGTCGGGTTCCAGCCATCGTTTAAAACCCAAAAATAATACTGTGAGAGGAAAAAATCATGCTAGGAAAACAACATAATAAAGAGGGAGTAACATCAATATCTAACATATTAGGTTTAATTATATGATCTTTTCTGTAATTATAGGTCTGTAAACTATAATTCTACTTATCCTTAGGGACATCCTCAGACATACCTTAGAAATATATCTTGGGATCTCACTAATGTTTTTGCATCCTAGTTTCCAATGGATAACGAAACCATTCATCTGAAACCAACTGTAAAGGCCCAAAGCTTGACATACATGGATGGTACATTACTTTTGCGGAATACCTAATACATTACAAAAACATAAACCCAAGGACCGTAATATTTTAGTGTCTTTGTAATCATAGAACTTAATCTTATACTCATTGTGAAAGATCTTCAGCATCTCTCATTATGATATTCCCCTTTTGTTTTCTGACATAAAACATTTCATTATATCCTGGGGAAAAGAAAACATATAAAGGGTGAGATCAAATGCTCGGTAAGGGTAATCATGGAGAAAATAAAACAAACCATATATATTTGAACTTAAAAACATGAACATAAATTTTAACCATCAAAATAATGAGCTGGGAAATAAATCTTGGCAGTACATAGGCATAGATCATAAAGGAACATCAATCATGATAAAATATCATGGGAATAAAACATGTAATTGTGGAAATACATTAAGCACATGATATGATTTCCAAAGTAGCCAATTAATTTCTACCAAGACCATCATAGTGGAAAAAGTCCATTACTGAATCGGGTTTACTTACCGTTCCAGCACTGTATTACTGAACCGAATTTACTTGCCATTCCAGCCATGTCTATCTCATGTGATATAAATCTTTACCCAATGCATTGGAGGTAGATATAGGTCCTACACATCTCATAATGAAATCATTATTACGTGTGCCACAAAATAAACATAAATCAATAATCATAACCCAAAGAATAAAATGGGTTTCATAAACATCATCCCATCATAACATAATCCATATAAAATAAATGGATATCATTTGATCTTATGAGAAATAAAACCATATATATAATAGAGACATTATTCTTGAAACATAATTATATTAAATAATGTCATCATACATGTAAAATAGTTTTCATAAAACACTTGAAATGAATTCTTGATGAAACTATCCTTTCTTCTTCCAAATCATTTTATTTTCTCAAAATGACATGAAATTTAAATGAAAATAATTTTGTTGAAAATTATCATGAAATATTTTATATAAATATTAATTTAAATAATGAGTTATTAAATCATAAAAATCCTTTCACGCCGTATAAGTTAAAAAATCATTCTCCACGTACTTTTAAAGAAAAATTCAAAAAGTACCACGTATAGTAAAGAAAAGAAATATTCATTCCATAACATAAAGTAAAAGTAAAATATGGGTAAAAATGACTTTAAAAATACATGGAAGAATATTAAACACTATATGAAAAAAAATTATGGACATGGATGAAAAATATAACCCCAGAAAATACTTATGTATAAGCAATCTCAAATAAAAATGAGATTGCAAAATTATCCCCTACCTTATGTCCAATTTCTTTCGTATGTGTCAGAGAATCCTATATAGTGGGTTTAAACATATTATTAACTTGTAACAGAACCATAATAATACTTATGATATCATATATGATTCACTTATGACTTTTTATTACCCTTTTATTTGTCAATTCCATGTTAATGTTGCGTTTTGGGTAAAATCGTTTCATTTATTGTATGTGTTTGGACTTGTTGTTCTTGATATAATTACTACTTATAAAATTATTTACTAACATCCTGAATGTAAAACATGATTTATATATCATATATATTATGTATATATATATAATAGATTGATAAATGAAATCAAATACACCGTTCATGGAGCCGGCTGACCGTACGAACACATGAACGCTGTTTTCATTTCCTTATTGAATTGAGTGGAATTAAGTAAATGAAACATATATGTACATAAATACAGTATCATTATTATGTCATATCTTCCATGATTATTTATTATATATACATTATATTCTTTCTTAAATGGTTATCATAGATAATGAATCTCATCACGTCGTGGAGACGGTAATCCGTACGTACGCACGAGCGATGATATCGTTCCCATAATTATTGAAAGGAATTGGAGAGGATGAAATAATATCATAGAATTAGTATCATGTTATAATAATCATATATTTTTGTTCTTTACACCATTATACCCATCCACGTAAGGTGGTGGTGGAAAACAGATTACACCACGACATAGAGACGATATTCCGTATGCACGCACGCGTAGTGATTTCATTTTCCATAGGATGGATAGAAAGTGAAATATGGTTGTTTCCTATTTATAATAACATATAATTATATGAGTGATACTGATGTTATTACTTTATTATTAAACAACAAATTAAGAGGAAGTATAACAATAAATGAATTTGAAATAATCGGTAAAAGATATTGCATCTAATTCGACGAGCCTCTTCCAAACCTCCTCTTAGGGCACTAAAGTAGGACATTGAAGAAGAACATGACCTCTAGTATGTTTCTAGGAAAGTGGAGAATAGAAATTGGCCGGGTTTGGGTGACATTTAACACTCAAAATGGTTTGAGGAGGAGATGGAGGATGAGCCCAATTATAAGGGAGGAGAGGGGAACCTTTGAAAACATAAGTAATATTAATTTATAATAAATTCAAACCCCACATAAAAACATCCAAAAATGACTCAATTCTAAGATGATATGATATATTGTTGAAATATCATCCAAAAATAAAATTTAGAGATGTTTGTAATTTATTTTAAACCATATCAACCTGATTTATCCTTATTTAATATATTTAATTTTATTTGTGGAAATAATATTCTAATATTAAGTTGTTATAAATAATTACTTTTCTATTATGAATTATCCATAATTAGATACTTAATTAAATTTTAGAACATATAAATTTCAATTTATTATTTTTAAATATTTTTGTGATTTTTAACCAATTTTATAATATGTTATTTTTATAAAATAACAATAGTGGCAATGTTGACAATATTCATTTATTTGAATTTAAATAAAATCCACACATTACATATGTTAAAACTAAAATATTTAATTGATTCATAACATGTCATATTTATCTATAAAATTCATGGATCACATTAAATAGTTCATATAATATTTATTTTAATATTTTTAAAACCATTTATTTGATATTTCAATCAATAAAATAATTTTAACATCACTATTGTGTCATAATTAATGATAATTATATAATCCCTAAAAATTATAAATAAATTTACATGATGTAGATAATTTTATTAGATTTATGAATACTATTCATGTTTGATGTTTTATGAATTTTATCACTGAATTAAAATTATTACACTTATAAGATATAAGAGAGTGACCTATTGTCTCTTTCTTTGGTTTTAATAATAATTATATAATTTTTTAATAGTCCAATGTCCATCAAATGAATATATTCCGACCCTTATCTGATATGGGTCGACTTTAATTCATCCAAAATAATTTTTGCAGGTGTTAGTGTAATTTTATACTCTTATTTTTACCCTTAATTACCTGATTTACCATTAACTGTATTAAATAAAAATTACTGTAGTTACTATTCATAATATCAAAAAATTAAAAGTAACCTATTAACCTAATTTGGACCCAATGAATCCAAATATGGATCCATTTTTCAAAATTCAAAACAAATTATTTTCAGTAATTAATTTAAAATTAATCTCGTTGTTAAGAAAATGGGTTTTAAAATTTAAAACGTTGTCAAAGATTGAAATTTTTTTACATATAAATTCAATGTAAAATTAATTCTATTGTCTAAGATTATATTAAATGGTAAAAATATATTCTATTTATACATTAAAACCATTCAATATTATAATTTAACCATATATATAATTTTGATGAAAAATGTTGTTTTTAATTAAAATTTATCGTATTTTTACAATTTATCAAAATATTAAAGTTATCATAAAAGTATCAAAATTTAATAAAATGTTAATTTTTATATCCTGATTCAAAAGAAGAAGTTTATTTTTTAAAATTTAACTTATAAATTTGTCAAAAAATATATTTAAAATGGATGCTCCATCAAAAGTCGACAAAGTAGCATTTTTTGAAAAGTACTTATTTTACCTGAATAATTTATTTTGTTCTCACACAATGTTCTATAATATGTTTAAGATGAATTATTATGTAATAGCATTCAAAATTTAGTTAATAATATTCATAAAAGCTATATTATAACAATATATCATTGTTTAGTGAAATTCAGTATTGCGAACAACGCACGCTATTGAGGAAGTTCGCTCTTGCGTGCAACACAAGCCAAGAACAAGGTTTGCGTATACTACAAGATAATACAGTGTTTCATATAGAACAAGCTAGTGTTAGTGTTGTGTACAACACAAGAAATCAATGAAATTAAAAATATTATTTCTCATCAAATCTCAGAGTGTTACAATTTACACTATATCATTTTAGTTTAAACCCCCTAATAAACCCATTTTCACCTAACCGTAGTAAATAATTATTACTTCAATTTTGAATCAAAGTTGTAAAAAATTATTCTTTTCTTATTAGAAAATATAAATTGAAATTATTCATGATATTGAATTCATTATTTCAAATTAAATTCACATAAAATGTATATATTTAAAATTATTCCTGGCTATGTGACAAAAAAGTGGGTTTCCAAAAAAAACATCAAAAGATTAAAAAAAATTACATAAAATTTAAATATTAAATTGAATATAGTGACATAAATTAAATTAATATATAATTAACTGAAATAATTTTACTTTTTAGAACATATTAAAACAACTTATATGTCTTTAAAATCAACAAACAAAAAGACAATTCATAATAAAAACTTGTTTTCACTATTCATTGAAAATTTGGAAATTCATAAAATTATAAAAAATTCATTTGAATATAATTTATACAAGTTTATTTAAAAAATAATTTCACTTTTTCACGTAATTTCCCTAAATATTTGAAAAATAATTTTAAAATACGGGCATAAAAATCGACAAAACGTTGTTTTAGAAAAATTGTGTTTTTAGGCATAAAATTTGATCTATTCTTATCCTTTTTATATAAAACAGAAAATATGAATATAAAACATTTTATTAAATATATAATATATAAATTTAAATAATATTATACCATAAAATTGAATGTTTTTAATTTTTTTTTGGGAAAACATGTTCTTGTATATAAAAAAATTACAAAATTATTTCCTTTTTTGAAATGGTTTTTATTTTCATTTACAAATAAATTGGTAAAAATGGATTATATATATATTTTCTGATGTATTTAAAAAAAATATTTTCCTAATTAAATTTATCCTATTCATACCTGTCATTCCAATAGTTAGGTGATAATTATCATATTAAATAATCATATTTTAATGGTATGTCGCATTTCCTTAAAACTCATTGTTATGTGAAACGTAAGCTAAACTCAATGTTATGTGTAACTAAGGATAAAAATCTATTTTCCTATAAAATAATCTTAACTCAATGATGTGGGTAATTCAAAATAAAATTAATATTTCATGTAATTAAAAATATCAAAAATGATAAATTTTTAGGAAGAAAAAATATTTCACAAAATCACAGGGTGTTACTGTCTACCTCACATAATATGAGTTTATCCGTTCAAATTAATCACTACAGTGCCAAGAACATAGTATAATTCAACTACATTATATCCTCAAGTTTCCACATAACTTTCTCAATCTATTGGTTTCCCAAAAAATCATTGATCTGATTAGTGGTCTTGTTTTTTAGAACAATGTTTAATCATAAATATACATCACTTGTTCCTCATAAGAAAGATCATGCCCATATTTCATGATCTCTATTTTCTATAAATTTTAAGGATTATTTTTGTACATTCTTGGGATATATAAATGAAACACATAATTATAATCATATATGAAGATTTCATGTCCCAATTGATATGATATGGCCCCAATACAGTCAAGAAAATCAAAGGGATTGATATACCAAGGGATTAGATTACCCATATTTCCATAATGGAGAAATTCATAGAAACACATTCTCACCAAATTAAAATTCTATATAACATTGGTTATTATCATTATAACATTTATATCAACATTATGTTTCTCTTACATGTTGCTAAATGGATCAAACATTCTCTTATATTTCGTCAGCTAGCTCAGTTCCAAGTAGCATTATTTCTACAACATCTTTCCAGAACGTTGATGATATACACTTATTTATATATATTTCATCATAATAAAACATATTAATTTTTAGGTTAATGATATTTTCATATGAAAACTCAACTAGAGGAATATTCATATCCCAACCACCTTTTAAAGCCCTAGAACAATATCATAGTATATCCTCTAGGTCATGAATAGTTATCTCAGACTGACCATTGGTATGAGGATAATATGCAGTGTTGAAAATAAACTTCATACCATGATCTTATTTAATAAATAAAAAATCATGGTAAACATATGATCTTAATCAGATATAATGAAATGTGGTAATCCATGTAACCTCTCTACTTCTATAATATATATTCTGGCAGGAGGATTTAGATTGAAATTTTCTCAGATAGCAATGAATTTTTCTCCCTTTATAAGGTGAATTAATACAAACCATATATTACCTCGATATAATAGATAATATAAACCATAAAGGTTAAATATAAGATTAATGACATGTCTAAAATGTGTAATGGCATTGATACTCAAATACAGTATAACTTAATCATATAATAACCAATGGGTTGTATTTCCATAATTGTTTCTTATTACATCCTTAATCTTGAAAAATTGACATCACATATAACAAAAATGGGGTCTCAGTGGTGGTGAAATTATGATCAAACACATACTCATAAACCCATTATAGTATCTATAACCATTATGTCATTCTTACGATGATACATAGACCCTTCTAAAAGTTAATTCACATTTTGTTCCTTTTATAATCACTTTTCTTGTACAAAAAACATACATTGGAAACTTGGGTCCATCAATATACTGATGGAATATAAAATTGGATTAAATTTGACTAGAATCTATGTAGAGGGATAAAATCACATTAAATTTATTTAAATGACGAACAATAATATTTCATACAGTACATTTTTACAAAATGAAACAAAAAATAACAACTAAGAAGGGAAGGAGATGGGTTTCCTAATAATAATTTTCATGTAATCCATTGTGATTTAATTATTATTATTTTTCCATTTTCATTAGATATTGTTATGGGCTATGCTCCATATTTCCCTTGTATTAGGGAATTGATTATAATAAGGAACAAACTCAATACACTTGTATAACTAGAGTGTAGTTTGTGCCTTCCAATGAGATATCCATCCATTAATTTCATTGAATGGAACATTACAACCACTTATACATTATTATATTGTATGGATATGATTCCCACATTTATAACACCATCTTGTAAACTTATATAATAAACATGAGTTCATTTTATGACATTTATGTTTTATAGGTGACTGAAATTTCATACCATCATGTGATTTAATATAGTTCTTATCAGTCTTGATCTTCCTTTTCATATCAAAACCATAGGAATTTTCAAAATCTCAAATTTACATTTCTTCCTTTAGAGCACATAAACCGACTTATTTTCACCTATTAAATTATTTTATAACCAACACATTTATTAGATTTGTTCTAAATCCATAAAATCACGGATCAAAATTTCATTCTAAAATGATAACTAAACCAGAATAATATTGTTACGGCATTGGTAAATTAGCTTCATAGGTATGTCTAGATTCACTATTGTTCTATTTGAGATCATGAAATTCCTTCTCCATTCTAATTTGTATAATATGAGAGATGTACTTGATGAAAAATATCCCATTAATCACATCCCATTCCATGGAGTCAATTACCTCATCCTGACTCATATTCTTAACAAGGTTCCACCATTTATCTACTTGGCCTTTCTAATGATGGACTACCAATTTCATCCAACAAACACAGGATAATGGAAAATATATTTTTAGTTGTACAAAACAATTTATCATTGACTAGTCGTTTATTTTTTCCACTAAATGAGGGTGGATTTTTCCTCAATAATTACTCAACAAAATGTTTTTTCCTCAATTTCTTGTTTTTTAATCATTCATATCATAAGAATGTTGTGTGAGCATATAAAAGTGTTTTTTTATTCTGTATCCCATAACATTTGGTTGATCATGGGGACAATCATTTCATTTTTTTGTATTTTTCATTAAAATAGATCATTTGGGATATATCCATTGACTAATACCAGAAATTATAGAGTGATAAACACTAATGTTTGTAGATAACCACATATTCATCAAAAAATATATTTAGGATGTCTAAATCATTAGAACATATTTTTAATCAAGGAAACCTTAGGATTATCTATGTTTATTAATGGTCATTATTCAAATCATTCATGATGGTTTATAATGATTATGTGAATCTGCTGAACATATCCCCTCTGAGTCTGAAAATTGGTGTCTAGAAAGGCATATTTTCATCCACCAAATGAAAATAAAGCCTTTATCAATGCACCCTTTTCGAAGTTATTTCCATGGGGTACCTCTGTTCTAGATCAAAATCCTCTTACAGTCTTTAGATAGGGAAGTAATTTCAAAGAATCCACCTCCTCAATCCATTACAAAAATTCCAAGACATTACCCTATAAATTCACTCATACTTAAACATGTCATTTTAACTATCCCTAGACACATTCATATAAATATCCATAGGGAACTTGCTAAAATTTTCAAATAAAAGTTTCAAAATGTTATTTAAACCTTTGCTCTGATACCAACTGTAGACACCCAGAATTCTCATACATAATTATTATATCTTAGTAGTTGAATAATCATTACAAAACATAAAAATCAACACCAAAATTTTTTATGCTTAGTCTTTTCAAAACATGGGAACATAAAAAACTAGTTCATAAGTGAGCTATGTTATCTCTCACTAAGTTCATCATTACCATCGCCCTTCTACATCATATCAATATAATACCTTTCATCATATCATGGAGAATGGAAACAAAATAACAGGTGATCTTATATTCTTAGTAATATAAAACAAGGTAGATATCAGTATTACATAGTCAAATAGTCATGAGAAAATTAAAATAAAATATGAAATATGTACATGTCATATCATTGATCATAAACATGACTCATGGAAGAAATCATGGAATTTCATATAACATTAATCATAATGGAATCAATGAACATGGTCTATGAGAGCATAACATTGTTATAACTCATACATTGTGGTATATATGTAAGCATACAAAATCTTATATCAATTTTACCCACAAAAACATTCATGACATGTTTAGATTGGGATAACATCATGTGTGACCTCTTTTGGGATTGGGATAAGCTCCTGTGTACCGTGTTTTGGGAGTAGTATATCCTCCCCTCCACTATATTTTGGGCACGTGTTAACTTCATATGATCTATTATATCTCATATAACATTAATTATTTCTCAAGGAATGGGGGAAGATGTTCGTCCCAGCCGCCTAAAAATCTTTATATATATGTACCATAGAATCATAAAACAATTATAATATCCTAACCCACATAAAGAAATGTGTTTAATAAGCATTGCATCATATCATAACCCATGGAAAAGAAGCAAAATTTTGATATTCTTCCCCACAATATATCCCATGGAAGCGAAATGGTTTTCATAAATATCTCTTCATCATAATCATAAACCATCTTGGTAAAAATAATTATATTATCATTAAATCATATCCAAAGAAAATATTATGTAATATCGAAGAAAATCATATTATATGGAAAATGATTTTAAATGATAATTAACTACCAACATTTCTTGAGGAAAATATCATTTATTTCATAATCATCATTTCCAAAAAATAAATTCATAAAATATTTTATATATTATTTTATTTTAAAATAAGCATATAAATTTTTTTAACAATGGCTTTAAAACATTTAAAACATTTTATAAGTAAAATATCATTTGCACATTGAAAAAAATTTACAATGTAAAACATTTTAAGAATATGTTTATTTAAAAATATTTATTAAAAAATATTGAGAAAAAATCAATATATTGAGTGTTCATGATGTCCATTCATTTCATATAGTTTAATTATAATAGTCCATTCCCAATTTTCTGTAAAATCCAAAGGGACCTTGTTTTTTTTAATACGATTATTTATATAATAAATTATTAAAAATTTAAATCATTGTTAAAAATTGCATTTATAATCCATAAGAGAAAGCATTTTTACATTTTTATAAAACATGAACATGGAAGAGAAATGGTTTTTGACTGAAGAGAGGTATAAAGTTAACCTTCATTAATAACATTTTCTCAGTAATTTTATATACCAATGAGTGAAAAATAGTAAAAAAAAACTTGAAAATTACATGAATAAAAAGAGTAGAATGAAATAAATGATTTTATTATGAGATATATCATATGATTTTATACATTTTAAGATGAATGAAACACATTCTTGATATGTGATGAGATTTTCACCCAAAATAATTATCACATTGGTAACATTTGAATAAAATGACATGTGAAGGAATAAAATAAATTGTTACTATAAATACCATGAAATGAATTTATTCATGAATTAACATGTGAAATGGATTTTATAAACACCTCATAAAATTGTGGGTTTATAATAATACATATGTCTCAAAAAAATAAAATTGAGAAAAAATGCTATAAATCAATGGTAAATTTAGAACCATAACCCAATAGAAGAGTGATCATAAAATGTATATTTAAATCCCCATAATTTTAATTGAAATATTTATAAAATAAATTCATCATAATTATATACCCCACATAAAATAAATAGGTGGTGATTATGGAATGTGTCTCACAAGAGTAAGAATGTTTGACGGAAATCCCTTAACAAGATTCTCAACTCTCTTCATACATGTTTTAACAACCTGAATAAGAAAATATATGATTATTGAAAAAATATTAGATAACCATTAATATACATATATGAATATATTATTTACTTATGACGTAATGTTCCAAATTTATTAACAATTCCTTGATAAAATCACTTTTTGAGCAATAACTCTGTTTTTTGTGTATGTTTGGATTTTTTATTTTATTTCCTCTGGAATTGATCATACTTCCATAATGAAAAAAAATATCCATGAAATAAATATAACATATATTTAGTGTATATTTATTTATAGTAATAAATAAACTTTTTAGATATAAAATTAAAGACATCATTCATGGAGACAATAGGTTGTACGTACACATGAACATTATTTCCATTGTGTCAATGGATGAAATAAAATAATTTTAAATAATATATTACAATTTCCTAATAATTTTTTACTCTTATATATAACAATTTTTTATTTAAAATTTTCCCTATTTTCATCCATGTGAATAAAATGTGAGGAACAAATCACATTGATTTGTGAGGTGACATTCCATCGTGTACATGAGAAACATTATTGTATCCTCCATAGAATATAAAGTAATAAGGTATATATGATAATATATTTACAAAATAATATTTACGTTAGAAATATAATATAATATAATATATATATATAACATATATTTATCATCATACCCATCCTTGAGAGGTTTTGATTTAAAATTGGTCACATCCGTTCTTGAAGCAGTATTCTTTCATACTTACAAGTGATGATATCATTTCCCATTTTAGGGAAGAGGGTATGAATATAGGTTATTTACAAAGTATAACATCATCACATTATATTTAATCAATTTATTTTATTATATTATGATGGTTTTATAAAAATTTAAGGAGGTGGATGAAAAAATAAAATAAAACACTCGGTTACGGATGTTACCACTTCTTGGGACAACTTCTTTTAGTTTACACCAAAGGCCTTCTTAGGATTACATACAAAATAATCCATGAATTATATGAATAAAGGAGGGAATAAATGAAGTTATTTTTGTAGGAATTCCCTGAACCAAATGTTCTTGTATGTGTTATGTGAGATGGATATGGTTGGTATTTCACAAGGTAGGGGAGTCACACACTTTAAATTCTATAAAAGAAAAATTTGTACATGCATGTTTCACATCCCAGAAGGCACCAATGTGAAACACTATTAGACCATAGAGATTTATATTACCGAATATTTCCATTAAAAGGATAAAAAACATTTACCTAATCATTTTATATAAAATTTATTCAATTGAAATTAATTATTTTACTAGATATATAATAGATATTATTTTACTTTTAAAACCATTTAAAATTCATATTTTTAAGTTAAAAAAATGAAAATACATTGAAAATATAAAATAGTTGTTTTCATTATTCATTAAATATGTTTTTACAGGAAATTAAAAAATATCAACTCTATGAAAAGTTTTCATGATGATTTAAAAAATTTCTTTTATATTTTAAAATATTTTTTAAAAAATTTGTAAAAATTAGTTTTAAAATATGTTTTCAAAAGTTGAAAAAACATATTTTAAGAAAAATATTGTTTTAGTATTAAAATTAGAATTATTCATATCTCATGTCTATAAAATACATAATAGGAACGATTAAAACATTATTTAACAAAAAAATAATCAATTTAAATAATTTTTTTAACCCAAAGTTATTTTTTATATTTATTGGTGTAAAACAAGATTGTGTGCATAAAAATAGTTTTTTAAAAAAATTTATTTAATTTCTAATAGTTTTTATTTTCATTTCTAATTTATTGGTCATAAAATAAATCAATATATATATATGTGCGTGTAAAACATATACTTTCATAATTCTATATATCTAATTTTTACCAACCATTCCAACATCAAGGTGCTTACAATCATATTAAATAATAATATTTTAATAGTATGTCTCATTTTATTAGAACTTGAGGTATCGTGTAAGACAAGATAAAATGGGTGTTATGTGTAATGCATGTGAAACTCATTGTAGAATGTAATTTAAGCTAAAATTTTCCTTTTATATAACTAAAAAAGAATAAATATTTCTTTCATTAAAAATATTTAAAAGATGAAACTTATTTGAATTTTTTTCATAAAACATCGGGGTACTACAAGTTCATCCAAATATAGCTTTGTAAAATCCATTTCTTCATGAGATAGCACATTGGGATTATACCGGGAGGATTCCATCATAAAATATTTTTAATGAAATCAAAATCATTTATTTACTCTCTATATTACTCGATAAATCCAATGACAGCTAAATTTTGATTTTAGAAACTATCTACACACTCGTTTGAATGGATTTTTTAATCTAAGAATTTTATATCCAACATTTCAAACTTCCATTACCTTGATATCCCCTTAATTTTTATTATCCAATTTATCCCATATTGTATTATAAATAGTTACTATTGTATCATTTTTTAGATTTCATCCTTTAGAGATATAGATAATATACATAAATCATTCATATCTACATCCAAAATTATTATATTAGTGTCATTCAAAAGAATTCATGGAATATAGCTGATTTGTACCTCACTTTTATTATGAATAATAAATACAATCCTAAGTTATTAGAGTTGTGACATCATCTAATTTTTTCCAAATCTAATATAGACTCCCAACAAAGGGATAAATTATTATTACATTGAAAAAAAATCTATGAGTTTATAATTATGAAATCAGGTCCAAAACATCAAATCATCCATATGATACAACATGATAGACCCCAGGACACCCTAAAGATTACACTAAATATGTGAAAATGAGAAAAAAACTATTTTTAATAAGTCATTTTTAATTAATAATTTTCTCTATGTTCAATACATGTCAAGTACACTATCTTTATAAGATATTTAGTTATAACACACAACCTCACTTAGATAACATTTATTAAATCCTGATTACACAGTTCTCGGGATGAATCCTAACTTGGTTTAATGTCTTTAAATACGTGATATTCTAATTAAATTTGTGGTGTGTGTATCTCTTCATCATCATTGGAATATTATTTATCATTATGTTCCTTATTATTCATAATATCATCATAATTATATCATTATATAATTATAAAAAAATCCTTAAGGGAACTATGCATTCCATAACCCAGAGTTTATATCCAAATAATGTGTCCCCTTTACCAAAACCATGGGAGAATAATAATTGTCATAATATAATGGATTCTCGACTCCTTTGAATGATCAACTGAAATATAGCAACTATTTTTAAAGCATGATCATAAAACCACACACATGTATCCACTTCACAATTTAATTAGTTTATAAACCCTGATTGTTAGAGCCCAAGTGCAAGACCTTGATTGTTTTCTCACATTATAATATAATATAACCCCTATAATGAAATCCTTAGCATAAGACCTCTAGATGTTATCTCTTTTGTTAGGCCTTTTCCAAATGAAATGTGTTGTGTTTCCATGTTCTTGTATCTCCATTATTCTTTTCTAATCCCTCTATCAATCTATGTAAAATACTATCTCTACCATGATTTCATGACTAATTCCTAAATTGACTCCTGACCTAGATTAAATACTTGATCTTATAATTAGGGTACAATTGATGTTAATAATGGGTGTTTTTATACAAGAAACTAGTGTATCATCTATGAAACATATTTAGGCATCCAGACTAGAATCTTAAATATTTTCAACTATTCCTGGTCATGTCACATGATGATCGTGTAACATTATTCAAATAATCTGCCTACATGAACTCTATGATAGACAGTATTCGGTTGACCCTAATCACAATATGTCATTCTTCATTTGACTCCTCCCAGCACATCATGTCATGATTACATGATATCAAGAATATTTTCTTATATATCTCACACTTATTTATGCTCATATGATTCAAATGGTCATGAATAATGTATTATTCCTCTATATGTGGTTGTAATATATTACTCATCCAACATTATTTTGCAACTCCCCCTAAACTCATTGTCAAATAAACATTTCTGGTTCATTTGACTATGTATCTCTTACATACTTATGTTATCATAAGTTCATTTTGTCCATATTAAATAATGTAATGAATTATAAATTATTTGACTTGACTTAAATTTTTATAGATTTTTATACTCCAAAATGGAAAACATTAGTAGAATATTTTTTCGTACCAAAATTATCAGGGTTAAAATTAATACATCTTCATAAAAATCAACATATTTCAGAATAAACCAATATGATCATACATGAATCCTATAGATACAAAATTAAAAAAACCATCATTCTCTTGTAGAACTCCTTCAATCCAAAAAATTGTATCGTTGAATGATATTTCATAATTACTTAGTTATACCTTTTCTTGAACCGGATGTGTCCATACATCTTTTAGACCATCAAAAGGATCATCAATGAATCAAGCAGGAATCCAAATGAATGAGTACCTCACTTGGCAGTAAGGTAGTGTCCAAATTTTATAATCTTATCAAATCCAAAAAAAAATTGTTTCTGAAATACTCAAAATGGATTTCAAACATATTCTTTGTTAATAAAAATTATAGGAAAATTAGTGTCTATATTGACTTCATGGATCTCAATCAACATTGTTCAAAGGAATATTTCCCGATTTGGATTACAGATCCACTAATTGAAACTACCATGGGTTTTAATGAACATTTCATTATGAATTTTACTCAGTGTGAATTCAAATCAAGATGACCCCTAATAATGAGGAAGTCTCCACATTCTAGGAACATCAAAAGATAAACGTTTACCATGTCATACTGTTTTATTTAAATAATAATTCTTCCAGTAAAATATGTGTCCTTCATTACATTTTAATAACTAATATAAAATAAATCATATAAATCTATATTTATAACTGTTGATTATGTCTCATAAATATTTTGGTCGCCTCATTGACCTGTAAAAAATATTTTGAAAATTTCTGCATCACCTCTCAAAGATGAACCCTATAAATTGTTCCTTCATGGTAAAATAAGTGGAATTACATGGTTTACTGTTATAAAAATATATAATTATGAACAAAAATGAGAATATTAGTGTGCTACTCAAATGATTCATCCTCATATCCTTAAATAGTTTACATGGATTTTGGTACACCTTGATTACATCAATACATCATTTCAAATATGCCTGCAAAATTACACACCTTTATAAGGATGTTAATAAAGGAGATATATTATCAAAGTGGAAAATATTTCAACTAATCATTCAAAAATCCTCTCACAAATGGTTTTGAAACCACCAGTTTTAATGCTGCCTGTATAAGGCAATCCACTCATCCTATATATGGCCACTATAGTGTCTGATTTCCCCCCTTTGGGAAAAAAATAATGGTTTAAAAAATGAAAATATACTTTTAGATATTGTAATAATTATTATATATGTCAAGACTCAATATTATGATATCAAGAAGTGCTGCCTCCCAGTCAACTTCATGATGAAATGGTAAAGGCATTATATGCATCACTATAAGGTCATCCTTATCTCTCATATTGACCCTCTCATGGTAATGTTTTACAACAATTTACAAATTATGTATCTAGGATGATGGGAGGTTCTCTTACAAAAATATTAAATATAATTTTTATCATAGAAGGAAATCAAAGGGAAATCACTGAACAATATTATCACAGAAAATTCTACCTAATAAAATTTTTTGGTAAATACCGATAATCCTAATGAAGAGGTTTTATATTCCTAAAACACTCCTAGATCATGGTATATATATTATTATATGTCCGCAAAAATTACAATTGGTAAAATATTGTAAATAAAAAATCTCAACCGGGTTGGTGTAAAGATTTTATTTATCTTCCCTAAAAAGAAATTCATCCATATTTTTTTCTCTCTAAAGGATACACTATAATGAGGTGGGATACCAAGCACTTAAAATAGTACTATAACTATCCCAATATCTCCACATATATTATCTAAATGTAAAAGGTGGATCATAATAAGTTATTAAGTATATCAATAATGAATATATAATCATAAAGGAAGAGACAACCCCTCTCATCAGCTATGTGAGGGGACTGATGGATGATATCCAATTTAAACTAACATCAAACAACATCGCCGATACATTATATTCGTATACTAGAGTGATAACAAACATAGCTACAACCCCAGCTGACCATGACAGGTATGAGATAGTAATCTCCATTCTATAACAAATGGTAGTCTATAGGTTCATCATTTGTGACATAAAAGAGATCAATCATATTCTATATTCCCCATGTAGTGATAACCGCTATACTTTATTGGATGGATTAACCCCATAATGGTAAAAATCAAAAAATGGGACCCCTATATCATGTAAGGTAAAAAAAAGAGAAAATCTTATTCCAAGTCAGAAACATTACCCAATGTGGTAGATTGAGTGAATAGAAATTCCCCTATAGATGAAGTTTTTATGGATTTATCCTATGATGTATTATATATTGATAGATGCTCATTAACTTATAGCAAGTTAATACCAGATACTACAATGATAAAATAATTTTTAACTAAGATCTCCCACCAAATTAGTTGAATCATTAATTTCAATGCAGTAATGACACATGACTATATGGAATTCACTAGGAAATTTCATTTTTTATAAAATAAATGAAAATTTCATCCACTAGACCATAGATTTAGTGAATACTATCAAATACTCCTGGTGATTTTCAATGTAGGGAATTGATATCATTGGGCCATATCCCCAATCTAATTCTAGGAAGCATATGTATATCCTTACAACTACTCAATTTTTTTAAATGGGCTGAGTAAATAACCTTTAAAGAGGTCATAAATAATATCATCATCAAATTCAAGAAGTCTTATATCATCACCATGTTATTTTTCCATCATAAAAATTTAATGCATGGTTGAACTAAGTTTTGAACTTTTTAGTTGAGAAGGTTGTATCGGGAGTATGACATGGAATCCTTCTATTCATCTCACCATCACTCAGTGAAATATGTTATGATGGAGGCTTTCAATATTACTTTTCTAAACATACATAAAAAAATATTGGATAAATATAATAAATGATCACTAAACCTAGACATGAATGCCTTCTGGGTCTATCATTGAACAACCAACCAACCACACAAGTGACCCCATACCCACTATTCTAGTGTACACAAGATTTGATTCCCATACAAGATTAGTTTCCCCGAAAACACATTGATGTCTATTGATTGGTATCGTAAGATAAATAATCTCAAATGTAACATGTGGAATTTTAACTAACCAATGACAAATATTATTCCCACTTCACATAAATATAGTGGATAGATTTTCATTTTAGGTATAAGTGCACCATCTTATATATATGGGAATAACAGTTGTTAGGGACCTTAATTTCATGATATTCTTGTTTCATAATTCCTGTCAATATAGGATATTTCTTTTGCCCACATATCATATTCTGGTCCCATCTACAATGTTTAAAAATATTACTTCCACCTGAAGATTAGTTAGATCTATGCAGGGGATTTTTTTCAAGGACTATGTGTGATTTGATTCATGATCAATTAGGATACACAGAAATTCTTGGTTATATTATCCTACACCTAGCTATAGATTGATATTTATCATAACAATCTGTGATTTTGAGTATTTATTGATAGAGATTTCCTAAACACTATTTGATTATGATATGGATAAAATGACTCCCTATGTTAAATAACCTCATAATAGAATATCCCTTCACCATCATAATATAATAATTATTTATTAATTTTTTACTAACACCATACTAAAATAACGTTGCATGGCTTCATTCTTATGAAAATCGGATATGCAGTTTCACCAAAATCATTTATCTTAGGCCTAGATAGAAATTAAAAAAATAAACCCCTTTCCCCTTCATATATGTTAGATATATGTACAGGAAGTGTTATTCTTCAACTACAAGTAACCTGAATCTTTTCATCAAAATATTCATTATTATGATCATATCTTTTATCATAGACCTAACCAGCATTAAGAATTAAATAACCAATTTTTACATAGTGATTAATCCCTTCAGGAAACAATTCATTTCTATGGATGAATTATTATATATATTGGTTCAATCATATTTCCTTGAATATTATCCATATATATGAAGAGGGGGCCTCACAATTATTGAGTGCATCTTGATAAAATTTCCATCTCTTTTTATGATCCAAATAATCATAGGAGTCTTCATCATAGATTTTTTTTTCATCTATGAACCTTTTCTAAAAATAAAATCCTCCATGCATGATTATGATCTTTATATACAATTTCATAAATGGAATAAATGTTAATTGATTCATTTTATTACATGATATATAGTGATGTTCATATCTCTAATATTAGTACAAGCTATAATTTCCAAACAAAAATTCTACTCTCTCTACATATGATCATGATATATAAAGGGAACATCTGAGAACTCTGTATGAATTGAATCTTATCATCAATGAATATAAAAAATATCTATTATGCCTTTTCTTGGATACAGCCCATGAATCAAAATAAAATAACCCATTTACACTAAATATAATCAAGCTATATTCTACAGACCTCTAATATAAGAACTATGTATGGATTGATTGATATCTCTATAGGATATATAATGATGTAGATACTCCCAATCGTTGGCCCCAATATGATTTAAACATGTTTCCTTTCACTTTAGCATTGTAGCTTTATAATTTAAACTAAACTTTTCATAATAATTCCATACTATGGGGAAACCTATATTTATTCCCCCAAAGATGGACATTATAAACATAGAAAATGAAAAATAAAATATATTCTCTCCAATGTACATGTCTGAACTATGTGAGGGACTTCACTATTGAGTTCTTTGTTAAACTATTTTAAAAACATCTTGTATATTACGAATTATATATATCTACATATTGAATTAATAGATTGTATATATTCATGAATCAATTCTTATCCTCAGAGTATATATGATGATAACATGAAGTTATGTACTAGGTCCTTCCAAAAAGTTCTGAAAGTCCCTACCTTGTTTTGGTAGTTAAATACAGTTTTTTTAATCAAAACATTGTTTGGATTCTTTTTATTACTATTACAAGTTACATTAAACACCCATGTAAATCAAATCTATGAAAACCCCAAAAATACTAATGGATCTGTCTTATGTATGATCTGGATCATTGTAGGAGCCATATATTTTGGTTCCCTGATTTACAGACCCATTGTGAAAGACAAACCATTTTTCCTATATATGACTTAGGTCTATACAACGGATAATCATTATATAAATTTTTTTCTTAATTACAATTATCTAAAGACACACAATTATAATATATTCAAGGCCCAAACACAGGTTCTAGATACCAAATTTCCCTAATCTCTAATGTATATGAGCTTTCAGCAGAGGTCCACATACAAATCTATACTAATGAAGGACAGGGGTCAATGAAGTCCAACATTTTAGAATTTTTTAGGATATTTGACCCTTTAGATGACAATGGTACCCCAAAATTTCGTATACCTTCTTTAATATAGGCCATCAGGTAACACGTTTTTTGGTTACTATCCAAACACCTCTTATTTATCACACTGATTGTCATGAATGTTAGGAAAGAGGCCATTCATGATCAACCCAATCAGATTATTTATGATCATGAGGAAAAAATATGTGAGGCAATGCCCCTCCCTTTAATACCATGGAAATCTCCAGAAAGGTATATTCCCAGAGAATTCCTTTATATGCATATGATTTATATCTTTATAGGTTCAGCAATCTTGTATCCATTTAGTTATATCCTTGTTCAAGGATTATAATATCCCCCACATCCACACAACCCTAACCAATGTATGGTGTCTCTACTATTAAATTTCATATTTTTCAAATTGGTTCAAAAAATCATTGAAACATGATTTTCAAATGTACAACCTTCATCCAATCTGTATGAAATTAAATTTCAGTGTTTATGGTCATCATAAAATATTCCTAAACTATAGATCAGGTGAGATATTATCAGAAGAAATTAGGCATTATAATAATAGAGTCCTTATTGAATGATGTTAAACTATATAGACAATCCTCCATTATTATTCCTTATCAAAGGATAGTGACAACATAACCACACCTAACAAAGGCCTTGGATAATTCTCTCAACATTCCTAAACAGATCATTTCATAAAATCACACATAATTTCTTGAGTGTCTCAGGTTTCCACAAACCAACATTTAAAATCAATTAAAAGTTTATATGGCTTCGAGGGATGCATATGTTAGGATTTTCATACAATCCCCATTTTGTCTCCTATACAAGTTTTGGAAGTAAGGACTACAATCCAAAGGTGGTTTCATCTCATTGAAATGGATCCTAAGATCCTCATGTTCCCAAAAAACATTTTAGCAGACTCTACCCTTCAAATAAGGTCAATAAACATACCTTTCATGTCTTTCCCATACTGTAATTCAATATTCAAGACCCTTTAGGTTTGATTTATAGTATCCTCATACACTATTGTAATGTTTGTTTGAATAATCTCAATTTTGGGAATCTGAATTGTGTTGTTATTCAACACTTTTCCATTCCATGGTCTACACATCGTGACCAAAAACAATATGCACACTATTTCACTAATCAAACAAATTAACTCCATACATCTTTCTCAAATCTATCTATACTTAAACATTATCCTTGGATGGTCCAAATCCCATGAAACTAAACAACTAGAGAAATATACTTAATACTTTTAATAATAAAACCACACAAATGGAGTTATGTAAAAAATTCGGGTTTCCAATCTCAATAATCCCCCCATTATGATATTATAAAACATTAGAGAACAAATAAAAGAGGGGGAGTACCTTTAGTTCTTGTATTATGACCCTATAAAAAAATCCATCCACATGTGTGCCTACTTGAAATATAAAAAGTTAAAGAAATGATTTATCATACCCCTTTTCTCTAAAGATATTTCTAGTATATGGATGATTAATATTTAAGGTTCCAAAACTATGCATGGAAAGAAATTTCTCCATAACATAATCCAATGACCATGTCATTTAATAATAAAAAAACATTAAAGGATAAAATTAAATATTATATAATGATTTTGGTAAACCTATTATTGGCTATATATACATACCCCGTGTTGGATTCATTATATGTTCACCCATTTTTTCCTTCCAACCAATGGCATTTTTGACTTAAAAATGACCCCTTATTATATTTTGACCTAAAAACAACCATGTGGAATCAATTTTCCCAATATGATTCATCGTTTCCCCAGACATGTATATATTATCTTACCATTCTCAGTGAAAACAACAAACATGGGATTTACCAAATCTAAAATCCAAAAACTCAAGTGTATTAGAGTACCCCAATGTAACATAACCTTAGAACATACCTGTTCTTGGAAAAAATATGTGGTACCTCATTCCTGAATCTTTTGATGGTCGTCATCACATGAACCTAACCTGCATATTACATGGTGTGAGATTCCAAACAATAAATTTGATGCCACATGTTCTAAGGTAGTATATTACTATAATAGGCCCTACAATAACACTGAGTATCTCTCAACTCTTCTTTATTTACTATCTCCACTACATCTAGTCAGAACATAATGAAATTAAAATATTTTTATAGTAGTCCATGAAACAATACCATAATCCATGTAAATTACGGTAAAATATTTATTTCCCTTAAATCTATCTCATGATGGATCGAATAAAAATAGATTAATCTTGTATTAGAATGAATACAAGAATTTTCAGACAAGAAAACCATAAATGGATGTATATGAAAAACTCAAGTCTCTACTTTCAAATCACATAATATTAACAGAAATGGAAAAATCTAAAATTTTAAGGAAAAAAGGAACAAATCCCACATGTTTCATCATATGAAATAACAATATGTTTTTCCACCTTAATAGACCCACTAGGTTTATGAAAAAGTAAGAGTCATAATCTACTTAATTTTAGAATATATAAAGTGTTAAATACATTGAAATTGATCTCTAGAATACCAAAAACCTTCTTTTATTCTCATCTCCCATGACCCATGTCATTTCATAAGCATTTAGATCCGTAAAAATCATTCATGCATATTGGAAACAAGGTTGATCAAATCCATGGGAAACCTCTTCTTGACTATAAATACATGTTGTTGTTTGGATCCTACATATATGCCCAATTTTTTCCATATCAACCTAAATCATTTTATATTTGTGAATAGGGGAATCATATTTCTAGGTGTGTGGAAACTACTACAATATAATAAATTTCCCCATTGTCATTCCTGGTCATAACCATCATGTGTTCCCTATCTCATCACATGGATTAAAACTTTTTTATCCTTGATTTAAAATTTTTTTCAAACCAATCTAGTAGATTCAAAATCCTCCACATCACTCCATTAGGTATAATACTATTTATCAAAATAAGGATGTGGTACCTCATTCCTTGTCCTATTGATGGTCTTAGACATGAAACCTTATATCATAGGAAAAATTGATCTATATTATATTAAATTATACTACTTAGGAAAGTGACATGATACTCACCATGATGAAAACCAATAATGTATGGTCTATGAAAAACCAAATCATCTAATCTGATGATATTCACTATGTGTGATCTAGTAAAATTTGAGCTTTAAAAATGACAAAACATCATCAAACATGTTATATCGAATAATCACATATGGTATTCATACCCTTTAGTAATTCATCATGGGACGATTAAATAAATATATGGAAAATAAATAGAATATACACAAATTTTAAAGGACCAACATATATTCCCAAATTAATGAATATATTCTCACTAGGACCATATCCTATGAAAATATTGAGAATTCATTATCTATAATATCCTTTCTCAAATAACTCCTTTAGGATGAAGTAGTCATAATTCATCCAAATAGACTAGCTCCATTATGTCGATGATTTTGTTTATCCAAAATAAATTTTTGAGACACAACCAAGAGGAATTTCTCATTATTCCAACATGAAAAGTTGTTGAACAATAGTGATTATTTTTATACAGATATCTATTTTTGATCCATACCTAGGATTAATCTATCATTATTTCAAAAGGAGTACCTCTAGTGTTTTGGTTATGGTTTTATACCAATATATCTTTATGTGACACACCCAGGATGAATTATTCATTATTTCAAATAGACCTGCTATATAATTTTGGAGAGTATAAATACACTCATATCCACATAGAAGCTACAACTATGATGAATTCATCATTATTATGAATAGATATTCTCTGGTGTGTCGGTGATGGGGTTTATACTTATATCCATCCTTGATCCATGTCTTGGAGTAATTCATAATTATTCTAAATTGGGTAGATCTATATAATTGGTGATGGTGTTTAGACTGATATCCATATGTGTTCAATACCCAAAAGGAATTAAATATGACCAAATTATTTAAATTAATATTTTTTTGGCCTAATAGTATGAAAAAACATAATGGGTCTTTGTGATTTATAGGATAATGAGTGATGAAATAGTAGGAATAACAAAAAATTTAAAAAAAAATCCCTGGATGAATGTATCATTTATTATTGTTCATTTATAAGGTGGTAAGCACCTCCAAATCTATGTAGTCTTCTACAATACTGTATCTATGGAAACAACATTGTCCTTGGTCTTTTCCATTTTTTTATTGGTAATTTTTTATTCAGACATTATCTACTCAAGAAAACTAACTATATAATTTCGGGAAGAAAATTCTTGTTAAAGCCTATCAGTATTATCTCTACAATTAGTGACCAGGTTTTTATGCATCATTAAACCCACCACATATTGTGGGGTTTCACTATGTGCCTCATTCTGATGATATAAAACCTATGTTGTAGACTTTGATGCTACCATTCTCATCTCAATGGACCACTTAATACCCCAAAAATCAACCACCATCGTCATGCTCGTGTAGATTACTTAATAGGAAAAACCACCATTGCTGAGGGTTGTAGAAAATGTACAACATATGGCATAATAAGTACATGAGATATTTTAATGAGACCTACTTAATAAAGCATCAATTTTTTCTCAACACATGCTTCCTTAATTGATATTGATATGCCGACTGTTCTTATCCTTGACTTATTTTTAGCCCTGGCATAAGGATGTAACCCAAAATTATGTCTCTGAATGTTGGGATTGTTCTCATATAACTTGCATATATTTTTGTGGAGTATACTTGTACCTAACCTATTTTTACTATGCAATATCATAAATTATAAGGATTTTCAATTTATAAGACATGACGTGGAGGTATTACAGATAATAACATAATTCATATACAGACTTGAACTAATTTATAAATAAATATTATATTATTTTATAATAATTTTCAATACATAACATTATGATCTAATATAGAATAGTAATGGTTTAGTTTTTCTAGATACAAGATGTATAAAAATAAAATTTTGGTACATTCATCAAGATATATTACATGTTTTTAACCTATTATACACTTCTTTGTATACCCTATATAAAATCATTCTTTATAAAATATAGATAATAAATAAAATAAAGGTGAGGTTCGATATCATTAAGATTAATAATGAGGTATATCCATTGATTATCACATAAATTATAATATAAGAATAATTTTTTGAGATCATGGTCATAACATTCAAATTGTATACCTAATATGTCATAGATTGTAAATAATATTCATGGAATAAAACATTTACATTTAAAAGAACATGAATCATTATTCTGTGAAAACTTCAAAAATAAATCTTGAACCATTTGTTCATAGTATAATCATAAAAACATTCCCTAAAATTGTAGATCATTCATAGGTATAGAATCCATTTCATATGTCAAGGTTTAATACTAATATTTTCAAATCCTAGTCAATCATGAATTAGCACATATTTATAACATTATATCATATTTGGAATCATCAAATATTTTCTATAGAGTATAAGGAATCCATAACTTCATTCAATAGTGGAACAATCACAACAACTTATTTCCCATAATTATTTAATGATATAAAAAGTGCTATTAATTCACCATTATAATTCATGTCCCATCCATCACATAGTAAAATCCATTCATATGTGGGACACAATGTCATAAAACATTCATCATTTAATTAAATGTAAACCCATATAAACGAAATGGGTTTCATAAATATTTTTTCATTTCGTCACAGCATAATACATGGGAATACAACTAGTATTGTAAACATTAAACCATTATAATAATAAATGATAAAGATAAAGAATAAAGATGGTTTAATATGATCATATCCCAAGTAAATCATAATTATGATTCAATATTTTATCAGGGATTGAAATCCTTTTAAAACATCAAAAGAATATTTCATGTGTAAAATAAAATTTTCATTTGGAAAGCGCATAATTAAAATTTAAAAATTTATACAATATTATAGAAAAAAATTTCATTGAGAATAACCATGGGAACATTATCGAGAATTGTCAAAATATTGAGAGGCTCTAACAATGGTAAATTTTGTTCATACTATGTACTTTAAAACATGGAGTATTAATAGTTTTTTTTAAATGTCAAAATTACTATGTACATAAAATGTGAAGAATATTCCATTGAAATTTTTTCATCAAATTTAAAAAGTTGATAAAAATAAATTTTTAAAATTAATAGTTAAAAATAACAATTATCAATGAAAATAATTTAAACTAATGAGTATATATAATAAAAAAATTCCATTTTGAATGGTATAATTTTATTTTTGAAAAGATATTTTTTAGGTCTTTTAATATCATAAAATTAAGAACATGAAAGGTGAAAATTTATATCCTATGAATAATTTGGGATTATAATAATTGAATGGATTTATTTTATAATTATCACATAATTTACTCAATAAAAATTAAAGTGTAATCTATAATGAATAAAATGGGATTGAGACCAATAGTCCCATACCTCATGTCTTGTGATCTTTAAAAGATGTTTAAATATACTCTATAATTAATATATATTTATAATTAATTTATTTCAGAAAAATAATCAAATATATCATACTGTATATGATTAATTTATAATATCATTCACTAGTTCACTAATAATTTTGTCTTTAAATGACTATTCTGGGTGATAACCGCTTCATTTTTAATGAAATTTTTGGTTCAAATGTGCCAATAAGTGCACATTTATCTTGATTACATAATATATATAATGGTAAAATTGATATTAATATCATAAATATTAATTATATATATATATATTGATTCATATATAAAAGTAGAAATAGATAAATGAATTACACCGTGTATGCAGATGTTATGTTGTGCGTACTCATAAAGGTTGTTTCACATCTCAAATGATTAAAAAAATAATGAAAAATAAAAAAACACCATAAAAAAAAATTTATTATAATATATATTTATATATATAACATTCATTAGGTTTTTCCTTATTATTATCCACATAAATAGTAAATGGAAATTAATCATATTAGTTTGACGGGGTTGTAGTCCACACAAATTCCCAATTGATGTTATCATTTTCAAACGGATGGGGAGGTATGAAAGTATATTTGATGTTAATGTTCCATAAATATAATTAATATAATTAATATAATATATAAACATTAAACCCATCATAATTACCATCCATGAATTATGGTGATGGAAACTAAATTGTTTATCTAGGTGAAGGTGGTAGTCAACACATACGCACTAGCGATACATTCACTTCACATTTGATGGAATTGAGGGAGAATAAGGGTGGTATAATAATTATAATAACAATTAAGTCTATTTAGGATAAAAAATATATAATATTATATGATGAATACCATATGTTTTGTAACACCCCGAGATTTTATGAGAAGTATTTTTTTTAATTTATTTGATTTCTTGTGTTGTATGTTACACCAAGATTATCTTGCTCTATACGAAACACCATATTAGCTTTCAGTATATGTAACACTATTCTTGGATCATGTTACACAAAATTTCAAGTTCATTTGATAGAAGTTATTGTACGCAACATTGAGTGTATATAAATATATTCAATGTACAAATGAAATATGGATGTATTCTATTATAAAAAACAAAGAAGGAATCTTTCTCTACACACAGACCTCACTTGGCTTTCTTTACACGCAATCGCGACCTTCCACGATATCATGTGTTGTACGCAATACCGAGTTTTACGAAACAATGATATGTTGTTAAAATATTATATAAACTAGCCGTAATGAATAGTAATACCAACTTTCTAAAAATTTATAAATTTTATCATTCAAAATTGACTTCATTTATGTATTCGGAATATCGAAATTATCCTAGGGTGAATTTTTAGTATATTTCTGAAAACATTCAATTTTTGAGGAATAGTGAAAACACTATGATACTATTTAAAAACCAAATTTTTATTTAAATAATTATTTATTATATTTAAATTTATTTTAGTTAAATTTGATACATAATACCTATATAAGTACAATTTAATTAATTGGATTCATTTTATAATAATTTTAGATATATAAAAATTTTATTAAACTTTTCACCCTCTTTTACCCACCTCCTAGGAGAATTTGAAAATTTACATAAAACATAATTTTTCTGCTTCTGTGAGTGGAATTTCAAAACTCCACGAGACCCGGTTCATATCATGGAGTAATATTTGGTTCAATGAGATAAAAATAATTTTTGGTAAATAGTAACTTTTTACTTTTATTTACAACAGTTGAAAGAAAATAATGTAATTAAGGGTAAAAATGATATTATTATTACCCTAACACATGTCCAAATTATATTGGATATGTTTAATTCGACCAAAAACCCCTTAGGAATAAAACATTATCATTTAGGTCCACTTGGATTAGATTAGGACATTTATTATTATTTAATTCAAAGAAGAGTTAAAAGAGTTAAAATCAATGTTTAATGACTAAAACAATTTTAATATAATGTTATATATAAGATAATTTTGACTATAAATATTAATTATAAAGATAAAAATATTCCCTACATAATGGTATTTTATTTATAATTTATAGACATTAAATAATTTAATTTATTTATGACACAATGATGTTGCAGTAATTACCTTGTTAATGATATATTAACAAAATTGATGTTATAAATACCCAAATAAATGTAATTTGATACTTTATATAAATTACACAATTTTTTTGGTTAATATTAAATGTTATTATTGATTCAATTAATTATTTTCGAACTAATCACACTGTTATGATTTTCAGAAAAATCAATTACCAAATAGTGTCGAAATTGACATAAAATAGTTTTTGAAACAAATATTATATTATTAATGGTTATTTTATTCTTAAAAATCTAAGGATTGGACAAATGACATAGATAATGTTATATATATTAATAATGAACCTCTTGGGGTTCTTTTGTATTTTTATAGTAAGTTTATTAACCATATAGTGTAAAAAACAAGAAGATGTGGTAAAAGTTAAATTATTTAACATAGAGTTAAATCTAAATGATAAGGTTAAAATAGTAACCTAAACTTGTCTAAAACCTATTTTTTGAGAGAATTTGGACCCATCCCCACTTTATCTTCGAAATAAATAAATTTTGAGCTATTATAAATGGAATATGACTTCATTATAAAATAATATATTATGTTTTTCCTAAGGTGCCCCTCTCCCCCCTTATAAAAGGGAACCTCCTCCCTCTTCTCTTTACAAAATTTTGATCTTTAAAGCTCAGCCAACCCCTGACCAATTCCCTTCTCAACTTCCCTAGAAATATTATAGAGGTTATTCTCTCCTAAAAAGACCTACTCTAGTGCCTTAAGAGGATGCTTAAAAGTGGTGCGTCAAAGAAGAGATAATCTCTTCTACCGATTCTTTAAAATTTATTTCTTCTTCAACTTATTCTCCTTTATCTGTCTCATTATAAAGTAATAACATAAGTATCAATAATATACTGATATATTATTATAAATATTAAAAAACCCCATTTCACCTTCTATCGATCCTGGGGGAAATTAAATCACCACGCGTGCGTACTTACAGAATACCATCTCCACACCGTGGTGTAATCTGTTTTCCCACCACCACCTTACTTGGATGGGTATAATGGGGTAAAGAATAAATATATATGGTTATTATAACATCATAATTATTCTGAGATATTATATCATCCACTGCAAATCTTTCAAATAATTATGGGGATGATATCATCGCTCGAGCGTACGTACGGATTACCGTCTCCACGATGTGATGAGATTCATTCTCCAGGTTAACTATTCAAGAATGATTATAAAGTATATAAAATGAATAATAATGAAATATATGACATAATTAAGATACTGTATTTATTTATATGTATATATGTCATGTACTTACTTCCATTCAAGTTAATAAGGAAATGAAAACAGCGTTCATGCGTACGTACGGCCTACCGTCTCCATGAACGGTGTATTTGATTTCATTCATATATCTATTATATATATATACTGAATATAAATGATATATAAATAATGATTTAAATTATGGAAGTACATAAATCCAGATATAAGTAATATTAATAGCAATAACAACAAGTCTGAACAAGCACGATAAATAAAACAATTTTACACAAAACGCTGGTTTAACATGGAATTTACAAAATAACGGGTAATATAAAGTCATAAGTGAATCATATATGATATCATAATAAGGAATATTATTCTGTAATAAGTCAATGATATTATTTAAATCATTATACAGGAGGTTCGCATACATACGAAGCATATCAGACATATGTTAAGGGATAACTTTTCCAATCTCGTTTTTATCCGAGATTGTTTATCGGTAAGTATTTTCTGGGGTTATATTTATCATTCATGTCCCTATTTTTGAAAAATGGTTTCATGTATGTTTAATGTCCTTTTTACCCATTTTTGAATTTTACCACATGTTATGGTTGTAGTCTTTCTTTTGATTACCATACAAGGAACTTTTTGACTTTTCTGAAAAAAGTACGAGAAAAATGTTTTTTGACTTATACTGCATGAACAGATTTTTACAGTTTCATAATGCCTTCATTATATTAAGCCTACTATACAAGATTTCATGATTATTTTCAATAAAATACTTTTATTTTAAAATTGTGTTGCATTTTGTGAAAAGAAAATAATTTTGTAGAAGAAATGATATTTTCCTCAAAAATTCATTTCTAGTATTTTATCAAAACTATTTTCCATCCAAGATGACATTATTTTGTATTTTTACGTTTCAAGTATAATTTCTCTATTATATACATGGTTTTATTTTTATTATAAAGAAATGATATAAATTTTTGTATATGGATTATTTTATGATGGAATGATGTTTATGAAACCCATTTTATTCTTTGGGTTATGATGAATGATTTATGATTGTTTTGTGGCACACATAAGAATTATTTCATTATGACATGGGTGGGACCTATATATCTCTCCAATTCATTGGGTAATGATTTATATCTAATGAGATAGACATGGCTGGAACGGTATGTTGATCCGGTTCAGTGTTACTGGTCGGGAACGAGGAGTGAACTCGATTCAGAAAGGGACTCTGTCCACTAAGATAGTCTTGGAAGCAATGCCTTGGCTACTATGGAAATCATATCATGTTCTTAATGGTTTCCACAATTACTTGTTTTATTCCCATGATATTTTATCATGATTTATGTTCCATTATAATATATTCCTTACGTACTGCCATGTTTTATGTCATTGCTCATGATTTTAATGTTTAAACATTATGGCCATGTTTTAAGTTCAAATGTATATGGATTGTTTTATTTTCCCCATGCATACCCTTACTGAGCATTTGAGCTCACCCTTTATATTTTTTCTTTTCCCCATTATATAAAGAATGGTTTTAGGTAAGAAAAAAAGGGGAAGACCTTTATGGGAGATGTTGAAGATCTTTCACCATGATTAGAAGATTATGTCACAAGTTTCCAAAGACACTAAACTATTACGATCCTTGAGTGTTGGTTTTTGTTATATATTAAGTATTCCGCACAAGTAATGTAATGTCCATGTACGTCAAGATTTGGGTCTCTACATGTTTATAGCTGGAAGGTTGAGAAATAAATAGAAAATGTTTGGGTAAGACTATTGCCCCTCCATCGACATGCCTTCACTAGATTTTTTCTTTAAGGGCCCATATAATGTTATTTTAAGGAAACAAAATCCACTAAATCATGAATAGATAAGTTCATATGATAATTAAGTAGGTTTTGGTAGAGTTATGTGGCTCAATGAGAGTGCATAAGAGATGAGAGGATGTTCTATATTAGTGCTGATAGGGGTACTCTTGGAATTAATGAAACTATGAAATTATTATAAATTAATATTCAGGGAAAATTCATTAAAAATTTATAAAATTATAAGATAATATGATTATGATAATAAATCCTCTCATATAATACAATTTGGACTAATTAGAGTTATTTTTGTACCATTTTCTCTTATTTTTAACCCATATTAAACCATTTTATAATTTCAGTTATATCAGTGTTTTTTAATCTTTAGGGGTCTCAAACGTTACAATAAATGAGAAACTAACCCATAAATTTTCCATGGATGGTATTGATATTTATATCCCATTCTTATTTTTAATTATATGGATTTTATGAATTTTGAATAATTTAATAAAATTTTACTTGTTACAAAATATCTTTAATGTGATTTTGGGAAATACATAAATATTATAATAAATATGTTTCTAAATCTTGTAAAATGGATCAATAATAATATTACCTTAATTTAATGGAATATCATATATTAACAGAACAAATAAATAATAACTCTATAGGTTTAGACATAATGTTAGACCATATCATTTGGTTTTACCCATTTGTTTTGAAAAGTAAACTATAACAATAGTAATGAATTTTTCATTATTATTGGGTTTTAATTTTTATTATAAGGTGAAAATGGGATCAAAATAGAAAGGTTATGTCATTTTAGACAATTTATCATCCCAATTGATGTTTTCGACATTTTTATTAATTTTACATATTTTTTATGAAATATATTTAATCAAAAATATTATAAATGTTATTTTGCGAACGATTAAAATAATTTGACATTGAAAACCAGATTAATGTAATATAAATTGATATAAAACATACAATCTTTTATATTAAGTTTTAATTATATTTAAATTCATGGAACAAAATAATTCACCCAAACAGTAATACTTTTAATATTTTTTAAACATTTATTTTTTTTATTAGTTAAGTAAATACTATTTCGGTGTTGTGTATGCATTTAAGATAACTATTCAATCACTAGAACATTAAAGTATATTAGTATGAAAAAAAAATAATTCATTTTTTACATAAAAAATCAATATGAACATATCCTTTTTTTGTAGTGAAATAATTTTAGATATATTTTATTAACGTGAGTGACGTTTAATATTAATGTAATTATTAAATTAATATAAATATCATAATAAAATTAAAATGAAAAAAAAATCATTATATTCAAGTACTAAATATAAATTACAAAATTCCCCTTATCTAATATAACAATCTCATGTACTTGAGTAATTTGGAAAGCTTATTCCATGGTTTTTGCTCTATTTTACCTATTTTACCCCTTCTACTGTGAAATTTTTTTACCCTGGTTTCTATTAATAATTTCCCAAAATAAACAAGAAATATTTAAACAATTAAATCTAATAGATTACAGATAATTTAAACATTATTGAAGATTCAGTTCAAATAATTTCCAGAATTTAATTGAAAATTATCTTAGAAAACATAATGAACAATTTTTTTCTCGAAATTTGTTTACAAAAGTAACTTTTTTTCATAAAATACAATCTAAAATTAATTAAAATGACATTAATAGGATTATTAATAATATAAATGACCAATTTTTACTATTAAACCCATCTTAAAAATATGACTTTGTAAATTTGATAAATGTAAAATCATTTTTGAATAAAAATCAGTATTCTTCATTATTGATTAAAAAAAGAATATTTTATGAAAATTATAAAAAATTCATTCTAAGATGACTCTAAAATTATGATATAAAATTAATATTAATTTTTTGAATTTAAATTTACAATAGTATTATAAATCAATTTTAATTACTATGAATAAAATTAAAGAAAAATTATTTTTGAAAAAAAATTATATATTTAATGTATAAAATAACCTCCATAAAAATTGTGTTTTTATTTTCCCAATAATTAGTAAATACCTTTTTATTAAGTTATAATACTATACATATATTTCTTAATGTATTTACTATTATTTGTATCTACCAATTCAAGGACTACATGAGAATTATATAATAATATTTTTAATATACAACTTAATTCCTATAAAACTCAGTGTTGCGTGTTAAGAATTTTAGCAGGATTATTATTTTTTTATACTAAATTTTCAGTGGGTAACATCACCAACCGATTTTAAATAAAATTTTCCCTAAAAATTTTATATCAATAAAATTGGTTCCATTATTTTAAATACCTTTATTGAAAACCCACTTCATATAGAGAGGGTAATAAAACATCTTTTAGAAGTTGATATAAGAAGTATAATGGTTAATTAAAATTTATATTCTAAGATTAGTATACCATTTTCGTGATGTAAAATATGTATACTAGAGGATAAAACTAAACTATAAGGACTAATATAGATTCATTGATAACATGGTCATGGAAAAATTAACATCCAAAAACCAAAAATTAGTTAGGGTTGAAGATACCATCAATTCATTAAAAATAATGGTAAAATGATATCATTTTTATTTAATGAACAATTTCCCAATGTTGTGGGATTATTATAATATCAATATAAATTACATGAAAAAATATATCAGATTGATTATTTTCTATTTAATAATTAAAATTCCATCATTTGGTTTCTCTTCGATCAATTTAACTTCTATATCATCTCTTACTCAACGAAATGGATAGTCTAGATGATTTTTTTATTCCCAAAACCCTATAATTAACCCATAATGAATAATAAGATCCATAATTCATTATACCTATACTTATTTACCAATTTTATAATCATTATCATATGTTATCCAATGTGGAATAATATAAAAAATTACTCTCTAAAACCTCTACAGTAACGCTCAATGTAAAATTTAATCCATTCAGAAAATATGAAAAGATAAGTCTCCTAAAAAATATAATTGACAAAATTTGGGCACAAAATATGTGAAATATTTGATAATATTTTTTTTAATATCAACTTTAACACTTATCCCAATAACACATGAAGTAGCTCATAATCCCATATACCAAACATGTGAATACCTTAATTCATTTGAAAGATGTAAATAACCTAACAAACCATAATAAATAATTGAAAACATATATGACAGAAAAAAATTAAAATATATGTATTCCTAAAAAAATCACAAACAATTGAACATATTTTTTAATTCCTAAATTATACATGATTCATCAAATATGACCTGAATCGCATTATTATAAATTCATAATAAAATTATAAGGATTCTAATAATATCCCACTTACATCATAAATTTCAATAATATATTATTCATAATTATACATTATTAACATGACATTAAACACATATTAACGATTATATTTACTTTAACCACGTGTTCATAAAAAATTTCACTTCACAACCAAATCATGTTTCTTGGTTATTGAAACCATTCAACATATGCTATCAAATTCTTAAAGACAAAACTATTGATGAACTATCCTTCAACGTTTCATGATTATTATTACTAGAATATAACTCTTAAATCCTAAAACATAATGTAACACCATTATATTTTATGATTATTGTTCAATTGGATTTAATTCATTCGATATCTTTTGTTACCTGCAACACCTGGTTTTAATGAACCATAATATACTATTTCGTAATAATTTCGACATGACCATTATAAACCATCCATTATACATAGTGGTATTAATACATATAACCTCATTTCTAAAATTAAGTGTAATATTTTTATATAAAGAAAACATATTGAAAAAAAGGTCATAATTTTTAGCAAAGACTTTAAATGCTCCGAAAATACCATTTTCTCAAAAAACAAATTGAATAAATCATAAAACATGATTCCCATTACAGATAAATTTTGTTAAAAATTCAACTCCATTTTTTGAATCACCATGCCCAAATTATTTGAGGGTGAATTTTATGGATTTCTCTGAAAAGATTAAATTTCTGATGAATAGTGAAAAAGAAATTTTTTTATTAAATGTTTAGATTTTTTTAAATGATTTAGACTATTATAGTTTATTTTAAAATAATTTAAAAGTAAATTTAATTCAATTAATTTTTTTATTAATCAATTTTAGGTCTTTATAATTTACTTATTTATCAATTTATATTCAAAAACATCTAATACGTATGAAAAGTTTTTCTTTGGAATCATGTTATTTTTTCTCGTCAGTGTGTTTAATTTTAAATTTAATATATAAATTTTTTTTAATATTATTCAAAAATATATATTATATATTTTAAATCATAATAATAATTATTATTTATAAATTAAAACTTATTTATTTTCTTATTGATGATAAAAATATTAAAAAACGAATTACTATTGTTAAGATTAAAACCGGTTTTCCAAGAGGTTAAACTAAATAGATAAGGTATAAAATGAAATAAAAACATTTAAAATTATTATTTTATGGAAATAATTTGACCATATATCAAATATATGGTTCAATAATGATCATTTTGGGAGCCCTTTGTCTTGTGAAAATTGTTGTTATACATTTTCTATTTCAAAAATTCTATGTGTTTATTCTCCCCCCACATATAAATTAGAACTCCTATATTCTTCTCCTCACAATTCTAAATAATTTTGGAATGTATAATAAATTAAAAAATAAATTATTTATTTTCATCCCAATTTCCTATAGGTATTTTTATTATGAAAGAATCCATTTAGGGCATTTAGTAAAAACCTAGGGTGGTTTTCCAAAGAAGAGGTCTCATTCTTAAGTGAGAGTTATTATTTAATTCATTCTTCCCCCACCTTAAAATATTATTAAACTGTTATGATATAATAACTTAATTATCTTCCATATAATTATATATTATTATGTTAATATAAAGACCTATATTTTTCTCCGCCTTAATAAAATGGAACTATTGTCAAACTTGTGTACCACAGACTACTGCCTCATGAACAGATGCAATTTTTTCCATTGATGCCTCTCAAGCCTAGAGATAATAATATTCTAAATTTTTATATATTATATTTCCAACATATTAATACACCTAGAATTATAAAATCACATCTACCTCATTGCATTCCATTCCATTTTAAAATGATAAAACCACTTGTGCGTACGTAGAGACAATCACATCAATGAAAAAATATTATATGTTTTACATTTTTTTGTGACTAGGAAATTAATAAGGATTTTTTAAATTAATATACATGATAAAATAATTATTCTATAATTTGGATTTAATTTTTTTAGTTTTTTTCATTCAATCTATTGAGAAAATATTAACATTGTTCATCCGTACGTACGACCTACTATCTCTATGACCGGGGCACATCATTGTCTATCTCTAAATATTTTTAATTACAATAAATTCATATCTTGTGAACATATATTATATATATAAATATAAAAATCTATATGTTATATAGCTATATCAAATTACAGGGAACAAATAATAGAGCCAAAATATATAAGAAGAACAAAGGAATTAACCCCCAAAATAGTGGTTTTAACAAATAATTGTGTATAAATGGATGATAAAAGGTTATATGTAAATCATATATGGTATGATAAATATGAATATGTTTCAGAAATATATTTATTATAAACCTAAATTTATTGTCTAGTATTTAAGAAGAAGTATTATGAAATTTTTTATTTGAGGTATGGGATTTTCATCTCAATCTTACATTTTTGAGTCACATTATTTATTCACCACTTATTTCTCCTACATGGAGTATATAATACTAATTAAACCAATTTATTATTATTTTTAATAATTTTTTTGGATTAAAATATCCATATTTGTTGGTTTATTTAATTGGTATTAGGAGTGAAAAGTAACCAAAGTGCTATAAGTTTGAAGTTATAATCTCATTTTTTATTGGGATTTTTTTATGCATTAAATGATGAAATAATATGGAATATCACTACAGAAACTAAGTTATTTTAATATAATTTGGAAATTTATCTAAGATACCTGTTTTCATTTCGTTACCATCTCTTTTGTACTCTACTGACTAATAGAACAATTTTAATGAAATTGGCACTGTTTCTCACTTCGGTTAAAAATATGTTTTCTTTCATATACATTTTCTGTATAAATTTTTCAAGAGTGATTATATAATTGCACTATGACGTTGTATATTTAGTTTTAATCATGTGATACTTTTTAAAACTATTTTAACACACATATTTTTCCACTTTCCTAAATGAGGTATGTTTTTCTTTTTAAAAATAATGTGAAAGGAATAATTATTTTAACACGTACGACATGATTGAAATTTATATATTTCATGAAACTCAATGATTTAATGAATTAATTACATTTTTATATGAATATTTTTAATAAAAAAATATTATTCAATGTTTGGGAAATTTTGATACTATTAATATGTTATTCCAATATGGAAAGGATATTTTAATCAAGAAGTGTTCTAAGAGATCATTTGATGTTGTTTTCAATCAAAGATGAAATACATTGATAATACATAATATTTATTGGAGACATAATCCATGGTAAGAATGATTATTAATTAGATGGATGGTTGATTATAATGATAAATATATTTTTATGAATCCTTTTTATTTTCATGGTCTATTCTATGATGTATTCATAAAATTATTATGAAACTAGTTTCCCTTGAACGGGATGAGATGGGATGGTTTTATGAAAGTTTAATGATCTTAGGGAACACATATGTATGGTTCTAATTATGTTATTGGTTGATATATCATAACCAAGGATGGTGATTATTTTAAAACTGAGTACAGTTGTTATGCTAGAACCAATGAGGGTGGTTTCTTTAGAACTTAGGATGGTGGTTACATAATAACCATCGACTAGTGGTCACGATATAAACCGATATTGGTGGTTACAAACAATGTGTATTGGTTAATGATTGATAACTCATTATATAAAAAATATTTTAATGGAATGTGAGCCCATCATAGAGAGGGGAACTTCCCAAAAAGATATCCTTAGAGGTGAACCTCGACTAGTATGATGGTTTGGAGTGTGAACCCATTCCACTTTTATAGTTTTCAAAGGGAGACATGACTTCTAGGGTAATTATTCTATATTATTATATTCATTCTCCAAATCAATGTATTATTATAATGTTATGATATCATGGATTAGGTTCATGAATAACATTATGAATCATGTCTTATGAACTGCCATGGTTTATTACATGTCACATGTTATGATATATGATCCATAGTGTATGGTTTTCAAAAATAAATCCCATCCTCTAATACCATTAATAACATGTTATGTTGATATCTCACCTTTTCCATTTTACTAATCATCTAATATAAACATTTATTATGTTTTATTTACACATGTTATTAAGGAATATATTATGTTTGATATTTTGGAGAAGTGTACCAGTTACAAAAATATTAGTGGGAGATGCAGTGGATAACATATGAAACATATATTTGTGTATCCAGGCTTCCAAAGGCACTAGACCTAAATGATTATGTGATTGGTCATTACATTTTATAACGATTACTTTTCTACTAAGATTTGATATCTATCTATTCAAATAATGGGTCCTTATTGATGGTTTTAGAGAAAGGTTTAGTCAACTTTTGGAAACTCTTATGATAAAATGATTGTAAGAACCATAATGATAATTCACAATATATGAGAACTTCCAATAATTTTAGTTTATTAAATATTAAATTATTTCAAAGGAATTAAACCCCATTCGGGACACAACAAGTGGATGTGGACCTATAATAGTTGTACCTTGGGGTAACAAATCAGAAAATGTCATATTGGGATTTAATTGATCATCACCCATTTCACGATTACAGGCCCTACTATAATCCTAGTTTTGAACTACAACTAGAAAAATATTAGAAATTAACCAACTCTCTCTGATACCTCATGATTAATTTTAATATATAATTTAAAATAATTAATTATGATAAACTTATTGTCTCGTATATTGAAATGAATGTCTCATGATTTAGATATCCTATAATATACTATTTATGCTTATTTGGTTTCCCACTATGATTATTGTTGTTCACACTATGATTTTTGGTTTTCTTAAATTGCAAGAACATGAATGAATTGTGTTAATGATGAATGTGATAGACAATGAAATGATTTTCCACCTAAAAAACCAAATTCTAATGGATATATAATTCAAAATATAATTTCAATGATCACGCAAATTTATCAGGAAATGAATCATTCTGAATATTCATATGAAAAAATGAGGGAACATTATTTTTTTGAGACCTACATGATGATTTTCCTACATTCTTTTAGTCATTCCACTTTTCCACTAGTTATTGAGAAATGGATTAATACCATTGAAAATATATTTACAATTCTCTAGTGCATGACTCTTGAAAAAGTAATTTTGGATCTTTATCATTTAGAAATGGATGAATATCAGTGGTGGAATCCTATAAAGAATATGATTAAACAAGATAAAATTTACACCATGGAGTGGGATAATTTTTAGTGATTACTTGTTAGTAATTACCATCCACATATTCTTCAATTGAAAAAAGAGATGGAATTAATTAATTTAAAACAAATGATGATGAATTTTATAGTACCTATGAGGAAAAAATTTCATGAAATTAACGTATGTTTCTAGTATTACTATCCATTAGAATGTATCGTTGATCAATTATCACTGATCAATTATTTAGTGGGTTATTTGAATAGTGTGAAATCTCAATAGAATTCACCACACACACTCTAGGATTTCATGTTAATAGTTTATGTGTATTATTATAACCAATGCTCAAATATGAAAGTGAACAATGACGAAAATTGTGAGTAGCCTCTTAATATAGGAGAAAAAGGTAAATATAAATTGATCACTATTTTTAGGGAGACATATGATACTTACACTGTGAAATGTACACTTACCATCTACTATAGAACTACAAATATTGTATTTGATTATGGGTCCACCAACTTGTTTATATTAAATGAATTTTCTATGAGAATCAATATTCCACCCTAATGGTTATATATTGAATTATCATTGATATCCCATAATGGTTTGATGATAACATCTCTAGTCTATATATCCTCACCCATTGTATTTGGTGAGATTCTGATTCCAAAAAATGTATTTATTCTTCCTCTCGTTGAAATTTATGTAATGTTAGGAATGGATTAGATTTCCCCAAATAAATCCTACATCAGTTTTAGAGGAAGGGATTTCACATTTTATAATCCACACTATCCTTTTATTTTTTATCATTATGATGAAATTAATGAACATTTAATGGAAATCACATCCATTTTATAGGTATTGATTCTCATTCAAAAGGGGTGTTTATCTTAGGTAGTTGGGGAGAAACTAAACATCAAGGATATGCCTTTTATCTGGTATTTTTGTTTATATCTTTATTAAAGTGTTTAATTATCTTGAACCAATTCATGATATTAATTCCTCAATAAAACACATACTTTTTGATACAATTATTTCCACAAATAACTATAAAATGGCCTATTTTCGGTCAAAGGAGTTAAAGATGAAACTCTAGAAGAATGTGAAAAGGGAGTTATTTATCCATTTGTGTCATCATGGGGTGAGATTGTTATTTTTTGATGTATAATGATAGATTGATACAAACATACATGGTTTTTCTGGAACTGAACCCGATCACAATCAAGAAAAAGTTTCATTTTCCCTATATTGATGACATATTCATCAAATTTTATATATTTTAATATTATTCCATGATTTAAAATTATTCAATATATCACAAATTGAGGGATCAGAAACATGATATACCCAATAAAACATTATGTAAAAGGAATGGAAACTATGAATATATAGATATTCATAGAAGAAGTCACATAGATGTGTTCTCATGATGAATAACATGTTAATATTTTATGCTTCATGGAAATTGAAGATTCATAAAATTATATCTAACTCGTGATTTAGAGTTAGCTTCTATAATTTTTACAATAATGAATTGGTGGTGTTATCTTTCTAGATAATTTTGTTATATTTATATAATGAATATAACATATTTAAGTATACATTCACTTAGAAAGAGTTGAATATAAACCATGAATAGAATTCGATGTAATTAATTATTATGAATTCTCATTACATTAACACCCTAGGAATGAAAGCAAGGAGTATGATTCTTTAATAACAAATTTCTTGCTTTCTTATCAATGATGTGGATAAAAAATCAATATTTATTTATTTAAAATGTATGGTATTATAAATCATGAAATAAGGTGAGTAATGTGATATTTCCCTATTGCTGTTCAACCATCTATTCTAGTTAAGACATTAGATGCATAGAAGGAAGACATAGATCAACTAAATAATGTGTACAATGTTATAGAGTTTAAAATTGATTATTATGGAATGATAGTTTTAATGAACCATGTTTTTGTTCCATCCATAAGAGATTTAATGGAGATGTAAGATTAATATCGTAGTTCTTCAATTTATTATCATCCTGTAAGAACATTGTTTTATAGATATTTTAAATAGTTTTTCTGGTGAGTGGTCATGAAGAGGGATAATTCAGAGATTGTATCTTAGTGATCTATATGTTAGCATGATATGTCTAAGAGTCAAAATATAATTGGGGGTTATAACCATTACCCATACCATTATAAAGATGTGAAAGCAACAACAAGGATTTTGTCATCTGACTCCCCCCAAACATATGGTGTTACAATGTCAAGGGTTGTATTGAATTACCTTAAAATGTAGGAATAAATCATTACATCCAAAGTATATTTATAATTTAATTACATTTCATGTATATAAATTAAGTAATCGGTAAGAATTCATGGTGTGCCAACATTAATTGTATCTGATCGGGATCTAATATTAACCTTGATGTTTTAGAAAGTCTTCAATAGGATCCCGATACATAGCTGAGTTTTCGCACTGTGTGTTATCCTAAAATTGATGGTTAATATAAGAGAACCATTCAAACTATATATGATATATTAAGATATTTTTTCTTGGATTTTGAAGGTGGTTGGGATCAATTCCTTCCCCTAGTCGAGTTTTCATACAACAGAAGATTTCACCCATGATTTAATATGGATCCAAATAATGACCAATATAGAATGAAGTGTAGATATACAATGGGTTTGGAAGAAGTTGGGGAAAATGTACTTGTGACCCGGAAAATATAATTAAAAGTAGTATAAATTATAATCCATTGAATAATGCATCATGTTCATTCATAGTAAATAAAAAAGTTTTGTGTACAATTGTCGACATAGTATGTAGTTTGAGATTATTGATAATGTTTTCCTATAAATTTGACCATGTAAAATGTTATGGGATTTGGAAATAAATAAAATATTATCCTCAGTTATATTTTCGATTACAATTTTCTTGATTGATTAGGGATGGTTGTATATCACTTTGCTCTTCCAACAAGCCACTCTCAAGTCTATAATTTGTTAAATATATCTATTCTGAGGGAGTATATACAAGATCCGTTTATTATATATAACATGGAAGTCATATCCTAGGATAATTATCATTCATATGAAAATAAAACTATGTAAATTCATTATCAAAGATATAATACACAATTAAACAAGACCACTCACATAGTCAATGTTTTGTTAAAAAATCACCAAATAAAAGAAGCTATGTGGAAACCTAAGGATATAGTGAGGTGGAAGTATAATTAGTTGTTTCTGTCAAAGTAGTTAATTTTATAGTGTGAAATTAATTATATTTGGTTTATAATGTAACAACCTAATATTTTATGTTTTTTTAAATAGATTTAATTTCATCAGTAGTTGTGTATCACACAACATCAAGTCATAACTATCCACAATAAGGTATTAATATCACTATTTAAATATGAAAATTATAATATATCCATTAAACATAATTTTATGAATATGAATGACTAAAATTTTGACAATTTATTGTTATATTTTTAAATAAATTTAAATTATAGATATAAAAGTAAATAATTTTTAGTAATACTATCATATGCTTGGAATATAACTTCTCCTTAAAAACCCAAACAAATAATAATTTTATTTCAAATATATAAATTCTATTTAAAAAATATTTTTTTGAATCGTGTTATTAAAATTTAATTTTGGGCGATTTTTTTGGAATTTTCTAAATTGATTAACATTTTAGAGGGTACTGAATAATACTATTTTTTCATTAAAATATCCATTTTCATTTAAGTCATTTATATTTTTTATTTTTTAAAAATAATTTAAAAATAAAATGTGTTCTGTTATATTTTTTTAATCCAACTTTGTTCATTTGATCAAATTTTAATATCAATTCTGATATAAAAACATCTTATACTTATGAAAAGTTTTTCTTTGGAAAAACGATATTTTGTCGCACTTGAAGGTTTAATTTGAAACAAAATTCGTCCACTTCTATGAATATAATTTGAAAAAAATATTCCATATTTGGAATTACTATTATTATTTTTTTATAAAATGACATAAAAATAATTGTTTTCATAAATAATACTAAAAGTAGGAAAAAACTATTTATCACTGTTAAGGTTAAAATGTCATTACCAATGGTTAAACTAAAATGATAAGAGTAAATATTTCCTAAAAAATTTAGAATTAATATTTTAAGGTTATAGATAAATGATATATCATATATGCTTTGATAATGGTCTAATTTTTACCCTTTTGGGATGTTAAAAACATGGTTATATATTTTTTTAAAAATTGCAAATTTATCTTCTACACCACTTACATAAGGGAACCCCCTCTCCAATCCTCTTCACACCTATAAAGAGTTTTAGTTCTTAAAATAACATTGCAAATGCCTTCTTTAATTCACAATACACATCACAGAGGCCTTATTTTTATTATTAACTCCTACTAAGAATACATTTGGTGCAAACCTTAGGATGTTTTCATAGGAATATGTGTCCTTCTTATTCAAGGTTTTTTTCTTTTATTTCTACTTCCAACTCATTCATTTATACTTCAAATATGAAAATATACTAAAATATTTATATTATTTTGATATATATTCTATTGTTTTAATTTTATAAACTATATATATCTACACCTCTATCAAATGGTAAATGAATCCATCGATCATGTGTGTGGAGGTCTACTGCCTCAAGAACCAATGTAATTTTTTTTTCACCACATCCTATCATAAATAGATATAATGATTTATTTAATGATTATATATTATATTTGTGAAATATTTATACACCTAATATTATAATATCATATCTACCATCTTACCATGTAGTTATTTAGAAAACAATAATGTCCCTCATGCGTACATGTCAACTTCCAGCTTCACGAAATGATATGAACCATTATTCATATTATTATTACATGGATGTTAATTAGAAAATATTTATGAAATGTATATTATATAATTAATATAACAATTATTTTTTATTTTTTATTAATATTTACTTTTCATTCATTCCATCCATCAGTAAAATGGAAATACCATCCATTCATAGCCTCTACGGTCTCTATGAATGGTGAAATTCAGTTTATACCTATAAATTTTATGGATTAAAATAGATTCATATATAATAAATATATAATATATATATATCATTGTTAATATATTTTATATGATGAAACTATGATCAAATTATAATTTCCAAAACTACAGAAAAAAAGGTATATTAAAGGAAAAGAAGTGATTACTTTAATTAGTAATTTTAACAATGAATTATTAATAAATGTGTGATTAAAAGGTTTTATTTAAATAATATATTCTATAAAACATATAATTATTCGTTTTTAATAGATTTTTCAAAAAACTATAATTATTATAAAGGATTTTTTTAACATTTAATAATAAATTTGAGACTATGTGTAAGGAGTTTTAGTCTCACTTTTCATTCTATGAGACACATGATATAATCTACACCAGTTTATTTTATGTTGTGTATATACTACCAATTAATTTCATTAATCTTTATTATTTAACATTTTTTTGGATTTACATATCCAATTATGGTTCTTCATTTCATTGGTATTATGATTTTAAAGTATCCAAAACTGCAATGATTTGAAGTTATAATCTCATTATTTGTCAGGAGATTTTATTATAATTCATTTTATTATGAACTGTATTGATTTATATTTTTAAAAAATAATATTTCAGCCCTTCGGTTATTTCTAGAAAATAAATTTTTTCATTAATTTTTTCTCTGTATATGTACTCAATATACATAAATAATCTTCTAAGTATAATCTAATTTATTTCTCTCTTCGATCAAAAATCCATTTTCCACCATAACCTTATTTTCTATAAAAAATCAAGAACTTTTTTAATATTCCTATTATGATTATTGAATTTCATTTTTTCTATGTTTTAGTTTATAAAAATAATTAAAATTAATATTCAAATCACTACTCAAAATGATATACTTTTGATTTTTTACCAATGTTGTGGCATAAATATTTTTAAACATGAATGACATGAATGGTATTTTTTGATGTCATAAACATTCACTAATTTAATGATTCATGTAAAAGATTGAATTTCTATTCAAAGAATTTTTCATCATTAATTTTTAGGAAATTCTTATATTTTGTATTTTGTATCAAACTAAAAAGAATATATTACTCTAGAAGTGTTGCATGAAATATTTCATAACCATTTTTCTATATAAGTTATAATAATTTGGCATTACGAATGATTTAATAGGGATATGATACAAAGTTAGAATCCTTATTATTTCTTTCTCTGTTTTTTGATTATGATGATTAAAAGTTTATGAAACCCATTTATATAAATGGGTTACTATATGAGGAACTGATGTAATATTTTTGAAACCCATTTCCCTTACACATGTTATAATGTGATGATTTGATGAATATTTTATGATATTATAGAACACATAATCATGGTTTTCATTATGTGGTTGTTCTTTATATTATAACCAAGAATGTTTGTTACGTTATAACCAGGTATGGTGGTTACATTAAACCATGATTGGTGGATACGTTATAACAATGGACGGTGGTTATGTTATAACCAATAACTAGTGTTTATGTAATATTCTAAGAGAGGTGGACCCATAATTATATATATCCCTCTAATGCATTTGGTAATGATTGAAATCTAACGAGATAAGTTGGACTATAATGGAGAGTGAAAACTGTTTGGTAAATTATATACTACACTATTATAGTCTTGGATGTGATCCTTGACTACTATAATGGATTGGGGAATAAACCCATTCCACTATGATATTTTTTATATTTACCATTGAATACTAAATAAATTATTCTATATTATTAGGTTTATTGCAAAAATCAGGGTTTTATGACAATGGTTTGATATCATGGATTATTTAATTTGATTTTGTTTTGAATATTGTCTCTTAAACAACCCAGATTTAGGTCGTGTCTCATGTTAATGGTCTATGATATATAGGGTTTAGTTTTCAAAAGTTAGTACCACTTCTCTTACCATTTTTCTCATGTTATATTAATATCTCTCATGTTTACCAATAATGTTCATTTGACACAAATATTTATTATGTTTCCATTCACCATGTTATGATGAAATTTATTATGTATTATATGTCCAAGAAGGATGGTAGTTATGAAGAACACAGGGTAAGATAAAATAGTTCACTTATGAACCTATTATTTATGTATCCATCTTTAAAATGGAAATGGACCTAATTTTTTTGAAGTGGTTCATTTTTTAATGTAATGAATATTCATCTTCTAATATGTGACATCATTGTAAAGAATGTGTTTGCCCTTATATATATATACTTCAATCCATTCACATTAAATATTTCCATAGGACATTGCATTCCATGCATTGGGTGTTGACTCCTAGATTTGGGAATTAACAAATAATTCCCATATTAAGAACACATAAGACATTGAATATTAAATTTTACCCTAGGATAAAATCCATATCCATTCATTAATCATTTTATTTTTCCTTCGAATCAACTTTCCTTATTCCAAACTTTCCACACGTAAAACATTTTCATATTCCTATAATACATTTCCATCAGTTCATCTCCCCACATTGTTTATTTTTAGGAATATAACTATTCTCCCATCCATAGTAATCTAAAATCACCATTTTTACATTATTAGGTGTGTCAGGATGCACACTCAAGTAAAAAAAATTATTCACATAAAATGATCACTGATTATGCATAATCACAAGGTTTTATCTTCTTGTTCCAATTTAATTTGGTTTCACATGAAAAAAAAGCATTCAATTATTGGAAACATTCCCTTTTAACAGAAATCTTCTTGGTTCCATCCATTGAATAAAACCATAAAATAAAGATTTAACAGAAATATTCCTTATGAGAAATCTAATAATCTTGAAAAATCATTCATCGGATATATGAATTGGAAAAAATATTTTCATTCGATGAAACCATTTATTTCTCCTATTATATTCTTAGTTATAATCTATTCAAATCATTTATAATAATTAAAAAGGAAAATATTGTTTAACCACGTATATTCCATGAAAGTGTCAAATCAGGTGTGTAATAAGGGAACTCACACTAGATATTGCAATGATAGTTGTGATATACTCACCCAACTCATTTATTTTTTATTTTCCCTAGATGAATATACTCTAAAACTATCATGACCCATTCCCTGAAGCCCATGTCGTAACTACCCCAAGCTCACCTTTCATAGGCCAGGGGCTGGAGACTAGCACTAAATGCATAAATCCCTATAACTGGGAAGGCATTGACTTTATAAAATGTAAATACACACACAACCAGAGTAAAAGATGAAGAAAACACTAAGTAAAGGAGTATAAAAAAAGTGTTGAAAGTACAATGGGGCCAGAAATACAAGCCCAACATAAAATTACAACTACAACTGAATGAAATGCACAAATGAAAAGAAAATAGCTGGAAGGTGAAGTAGATACTGGATCGTCCTCTGAGTTCCTACCTGAAGGGGTACATATGTCCTCCTCACCACTCCACGTCTATCGGTCTACTCCGTGTGCTGTCACGCTGAGTGTCTACCTTCGGGTACCATCCAGTCCTCATACACTCTACATCGTTCAGCGTTGTCTGTTGTCTGCATCCAACACAAGGAGGTGCGGGCATAGCCCATGCAGGGGTGAGTATAACGATACACAGTAGGGACCCCAATACCCTCAAGGTATCAAAAGTTCCAACAAGGGTAAACCACAAATAATGATCTCAACAGATAACCTTCACTTAGGTATATGCCCATACATATTCCTAAGTTATCAAGTAACCCATCTCAATCAAGAGGAAAACACAAAGGTCATTGACTCAACTCAAACAAGGATTTTCATTATCGAAACCAATACTGCTGGAAGTCTCCTCCTCTATCAAGTACAGTGGCCCTATCACGACTTTGAGGCGCTACTCACTAACCTTAGACTGTTGAGGTACTCCTCCTGTTGAGTTACGTGGGTCTGCTGCCAAATACCGAATGCTCTATCCATTGTTGGTCTACCACCAAATATTGGGCACTCCCCCTAATAGCCTATAAGGGTACTCCTCCTATCGAGTAACACGGGTCTACTGCCAACTACCAAGCGCTCCGTCCGTCATGGGTCGGCCACCAGATACCAGGCGCTCCATCCACTAGGATAATCAAATCACTTTGAGTCGAATCATTCAAGTAGTCATTAGGTCTACAGCTACTAGGTCTCCAAACTCCGCACGCTCGTCTCCAGGAGGGTCTGCTCCACGAGCTACTGGTCGTTACTTCCATGTTTCACGAAGTCTTACATAGAAGTAACAAAAAATATCACATCGTCATAAGGGTCTCAACGCAATAGACAGCGCGTCAATCGGACGCTCAGTCTGTGAGTTATTAGATTTTCCGTTCCATGGGCCTGGTTGGTTTTTAAGCTAAAACCAACCCTAACATACACCAATAAAATCTGAATTCCACATAGAGTATTCCAAAAGAACCGTCTCATCAATAGAAATCCAACGTAGTTGACAGCACGTCAATCAGACGTCCGGTTCTTAAGTTATAAGTGTTTCCGCTCTGAGGGCCCGATTGGTTTCGGGTTTGAACCAACCAAGATGTACCAAAACTTCGTTAAAACCCTGAGTGTAATATACCTAACCGACTGTCTCATTCCAAGTAATCCTATGCAACTAACAGTGCATCGATCGGAGGTCCGTAGCTCATGATATGTTCATTTAACCGAAAACGGTCCGAAAATGGGGGGTCTGGGCCCGATCCGACCCGGCCGAACCCACCCTGGGTCGGCCTGAACTGGGTCAACCAAACCCAGGTTCGGGTCGGGCCTGGTTGGGAGCGGCCCAGCCCGGCTAGTGTGAACCACCACGACGCTGCCACGAATGTTGCCACGGCGGATCTTCACCGGCGGCGCGCTGGGGCGCCGCCGCCTCTGGTCGCCGGCGCCGTAGTGTCAGCGAGGTGCGTCGACAGCGTCTTATGCGGATCGCTAGATGCACTCGAGTGGTCCGATTCACCCATTGTTTGCACCTGCGGCTCTCCCAGGAGCTCTTATTCACTGCGACAACTTCAAATCATCGATGTGGACCCGTTTCATGCCATCTGTCATCCCACGCCCAAACGAACAACCAGCGGAGGGTCCGGGCTTTTTCGTTAGCTTGTTCCCTCCATGTTAGAGGCTCAAACCATAAATTCAATGACGAGTGATGGGTATAAAAACAACACAAAACCCCTACCTCGAAAATTGACGTCGCACGTCGGGCATCACAGATGATGGCATTACAGGGAAAGGATTCGCAGGTGATGTCGGAGTGCATCCAAGGAGGAAGTGACGTCTCCTCACTTGTCGCGTAGAAAAGAAAGGATGTCATGTCGATCATTCTTCGTGGGACTGGTGTTCTTCATCGAATAAGATGTCGTTCTTCATTGGAGGGTCGGTGTTCTTCCCTGAAACTCAAGAGCTCTCCCCAACTCTTCTTTACAATAGAAAAGCCTCCCCCAAAATAAAATAGTATGCTACCCTATTATTTTATTTAACACAAGCCATTTCAAATTCAAACATTCAAACCACCTCATTAATTAAATGTGATGGAAATTAATTATAGAGAGGGATAATAGGTGGAAGATCTCATAAATTTTGGGAGAGTTCTCAACATTAAACAAGGGTGTTTAATTGGGGGTTTAAGGGAGTTATTTGGAGAGTTTAAAGAGGGTTAAGGGAGATGAAAGGTTGGGGCTCGTGTGGGCCCCACCTCTCATTTATCCACACATGGGAAGTTGAGTGGTTGTGGGCCCCACCAACAACTTCCCATGGGAGGGTTTAACTTCTAAAGTTATAAATTATAATTGTTCTAACAATTTTATTTATTTTAAACTAATTCCCCAAATAATAAATCTCAACTTTCTTAAAACAGATATATGGTAAAGGTCCCCTTAAGCAATTACCGGCACTGTGAGTTCATCAGTGCACTTGGATTTCAATTCCGAGCACTGGTTCAAAAGATAGAAAAACCCTCTCGTTCATTTACTGAACGTACCTGAGCTAAGCTTCAGAAATTGATTCTTGGCACACCGGGCCCTAGAATCAAGTGCCCTCAGAAGCCACGGACTCATAAAATTCCATATAAATTAAGAAAAAAAATCCCATGAAATTTTCGAGTCTTTACATTACTCCCACCTCAGGGCTTTACATTCCCGTAAAGCTGCAACACACGCTAGGGAAACAAAATGGGTACCGAGCACACATCTGGGCCTCCCGCTCCCATGTGCTATCCTGGAGGTTTCCATGCTGCCAACAAAAGCACAGTAGAGGAATCGGCCGTCCACATAGGACCCGCTCCTGTTTATCCTCAAACTCCACCATGACCTCCGTAAAAGATTCCCTACCATCGATGTTCAACTCCCCGTGGTCGATGATGTGTGAAGGGATGTGCACGTATCTCCTCACCTGAGATACGTGGATGACGTCGTGCACCTGGTACTATTGAGGTGGAAGGTCCAAGTTGTAATCCACATCACCTACCCTGTTGAGGACTTGGAAAGGTCCGATAAACATCGGAGATAACTTGCTGCCTCGACCACATCACCATAAAATTCGTCGAGGTGCGACCCATATAAAGATGTGGTCACCATCCTTGAACTCCAGTGGTCTCTGTCTCCTATCGGCATAGGACTAATATCAGTTATGTATAGTCTTCATCCTTTCCGGGATGATCTGCACCTTCTCTTGTAGCCTGAACCTTCTCTGGTTCTACACATACTGACTCCATCACTATCCACAAAGGTTATCTGAAACGTGGCTAGCTGCTATCTTTCCACTCATAATAGTTGAATGCCCGATCTCCTACTAAGAGAATCTGCTACAATGTTACCCTCCCTAGGAGTATAAACTATCTTGAAGTCGTACTCCTGGAGGATTTCAAGACATCACCACTGTCTCAGGTTAATGTACTTCTGAGAGAATATACACTTGAGACGATTGAGTTGGAGTGAATCGTAAATCGTTCACTCAACAAACAATGGGTGATACTATCCAATTGTAATAACTCATCACCACCCTTCATCATCTATGCTCTATCAGAGCTGCTGAGATTTTTCCTCTACCAAAAAGAGAAATCTTGTCTCATCCCCTACATGAACCTCGTTCTTTTCCTAATACAGTCAATCCTGACATGATCGATACAATTTAATTCCATAAACGACGTCGTAAGGCCTCAACACTACTACCAAGAGATCTAACTGTTACTCTCACCTCTAAGGGTTGAGTCACATGGTCGGCATCAGTGTGTGGTTACTGGGTCTCCTCCAGTAAAAATCTCGAAATTGAGGGTCAAGTTACCAGTTCTAACCGGAACTTCTCAGTATCAACCACACAAAAAGGAAGGAATAAAAATGTCACAAGGACAATTGTCTTTTATTACTGCAGCTCAAGTACAAAGACACACAACAACCACAAACAACAACAACACGGAAAAAAGAAGAACCAAGAACAATGTCCTCCATGCATGGAACTTGTCCCCCTCCTATCCACCTGATTCCGGAGCTCCATAGTCATATACTTCAGCTACCTGAAGTTGTGGTCTCCCATGTCCACCTGTTCCCTGCGGTCGGGGTGGACCTCCTGGTGGTCGTGGTGGCAACACCTTGAAGCATCTTCCACCACCAACTGCATGGCCAGCTCCTCTCCAACGGTCGCCTGTTCCTTGTGGTCTGCCTTGATCGAACCACTACCTCTGCCTGGGAGGTCCTTCATCTATCTGCTGATCATTTGTATGGCAGTTCGGACAGTTACTTTCCATGTGACCAAACCCACTAAAGGAGTAACACTACCCGCTCTTGGAACGACTGGCTTTGTCTCTACTATGGTGGTCCCACACCACTGAACCTGAGTTGTGCAGTAGGCCACCGGTGGGTCTGGTCCTCTTGGACCCTTGTGTCATCTGTCTACTGCCAGCTGCAGAAGACTTCGGTGCAAGTCAACTAGTGTTGGGTCCCACTATTGGAGACTGCTCAACAAGGAAATTCTCCACTATAAGGGATCACTCCAACAATCCTCTCTGCATTGGTATGTTGTGGGAGATAACTGAAGCTCTGATCTCTCACCTGAGTCCCTGCTCAAAGCTTCGGGCCCTGATTAATGGGTCTTGTACCATATCAGTGGAGCAGCACAAGAGGTCTGTGAACCTTGCTGAGTACTAAGATACACTCGTGCTTCCCTGCTGCAGTTGAAGTAGATCTAGTATCCGCACCACTCGAATGGTGGCTGGTACAAACTCCGCCCGGAACAGGCTCTAGAAATCTGCCCATATAAGTGACGCCTCGTCATGCATCTAGAGCATCAGGCTCGACCATCTGCCTGTAGCTTCCTGAAGTAGGCTGGCAGTAAGGATCACCATGAATTCTGCTGGTGTATTTACTAGCCTGAAAACACTCAACATAGCCTCTAGCCAATCCTCAACCACCTGGGGTCCATATCTCCCCGGAACATAGGTGGCCTCTGGTGCTGGAACTCGTGCTGCGCGCTCAAGTGGTGTGCATCGCCAGCTGCTTGGGCTGGTGGCATCGGTGGCCCAATAGAAAATAGTATCGTTGGTGCCTCTATTGTTGCCTCAACTGGGAGGGGGCCCTATACTGAGCCCTTGTCGCACGGTGGGTTGTCAGTACGTACAACTCTCAGAGCTCTAGCTGTTCATTCGTGAGGAGGCATCCAAAAAGAAACAGATGCGACATGGTCAAAAGACTATACCTGGTTAGTTGACCTGGATTGATCTGACTTAAAGAAATCATTTGGAAACACACATGAAATCAGTTTTTTCATGCACTGAGTCAGAAATCAGAAGACAGGGTCCTGGTGTATGGTTACGTTGGCCACCACACTAACACTGGACTCCGTGAACTGAAAATCACTCTCAGAACATTTAACACTATTGCATCATAGAAAATAAAATATCAGAGTCCTATGTTATGTGGTAGAACCGGCTCCTATGATACCAATTTGTCATGACTCGTCCCTCAGGGCCCATTTCATAAGTACCCCAAGCCTTCCTTCCATAGGCCAGGGGCTAGTGACTAGCACCAAAGGCGTAAATCCCTATAACTGGCAAGTCATTTCATTAATAAAACGTAAATACACATACAACCATTGTACAAGTGGAATAAAACACTATGTAAAGCAGTATAAAAAATGTGTGGAAAGTACAAAGGGTCCACAAATACAAGCCCAATAGAAAAGTACAGCTACAATTGAATGAAAAGTTCAATAGAATAGGCAACTGTTGGAAGGTGAAGCAGCTCCTGGATCATCCTATGGGTTCCTACCTGAAGGGTAGGTACAGATGTCCTCCTCGGCACTCTGCGTCAATCGGTCCACTCCGTGTGCCGTCACGCCGAGTTTCCACCTCTAGGTACCATCCAGTCCTTGTAAACTCTACCTCGGGCAGCGTTGTTCGTCGTCTGCATCCAAAACAATGAGGTGTGGGCAAAGCCTGTGCTGGGGTGAGTATAACGATACTCAGTAGGGAATTAAAGACCCTCAAGGTCTCACAAATTCCAACAAGGATAAACCAAAAATAAATATCTCAACAGATGACCTTTACTTCGGTAAATACCCACACATATACCTAAGTTTTCTAGTAACTCATCTCTATCAAGAGGAAAAAACAAAGGACATTAACTCAGCTCAAACTGGGATTTTCATTATCAAAACCACAACTGCTAGAGAACTCTTCCTCTGTCAAGTAAAGTGGCCATGTCACTACTTGAGGCGCTACTCACTAATCTTAGACTGCTGATATACTCCTCCTGTCGAGTACCGCAGGTCTGCTGCCAAATACTGGACGCTCCGTCTGCTGTGGGTTTGCCGCCAAATACAGGGTGATCCCCCAAATAGCCTACATAGGTACTCCTCCTGTCGAGTACCACGGGATTGCTGCCAACTACCAGGCTCTCCGTCCTCCATGGGTCTTCCGCCAAATACCGGGCGCTCCATCCACTAGGCTAATCGAATCACCCCGAGTCGAATCGGTCAAGCAGTCGTGTGGTCTACAGCTACTAGGTCTCCGCAATTCGTATGCTCGTCTTCGAGATGGTCCACTCCACGAGCTACAGGTCATTACATCCAAGTGTCACTATGTCTCACATAGAAGTAACACAATGTATCGCCTCATCATAAGGGTCTCAACGCAACAGACAGCTCGTCAATCGGACGCCCAGTCTGTGAGTTATTAGTTTTTCCATTCCAGGGGCACCATTGGTTTTTAAGATAAACCAACCCGACCATATTCGAATAACATCAAATTTCCATGTAGAGTATTCCAAAATAACACTCTCATCAAGATGAATCCTACGTATTTGATGGAACGTCAATCGGATGTCCAGTTCTTAAGTTATATGTTTTTCCGCTCCAAGGGCCTGGTTGGTTCCGGGTTCGAACCAACCCGGCTATTCCAAACATCATTAAAACCTTGACTGTAATATATCAAAAATACTATCTCGATCCAAGGAATCCTACGCAACTGACGGTGCATCGATCGTAAGAAAGTAGCTCACGATATGTCATTTTAACCGAAAACTGTCTGAAAATGGGGGGTCTGGGTCCGGTCCGACCCGGTTGGGTGCGTCCAGGCCCGACTGGTGTCGCCCAGCCCAAGGCTAGTGCGTCCTGGCCCATGGTCGGCGTCAGCTCTACCGGATTGGCCAACCGGTTACATAGAGTGGGGTGGGGCGTGGCCCCCCAGCTAATTGGGACCAGCTGCGTGAGCTGGCGCTGCCCCCTATCGTCCCGGATCCCTCGCGGCCACGGGATCCACCGCGTCACCGCCGCGGCTGTTGCCATGACGGATATTCTCCTGTGGCGGGCTGGGGCCCCGCTGCCTCCAGGAGGTCGGCCGGCCCCGGCCGCCGCCTCCGGTCACCGGCACGGCGCACCGGGAGCGTCTTCTGCGGACCACCAGACGTGCTCCGGTGGTCTGATTCACCCACCGTCTGTCTATACAGCTCTCTCGGGACCTTTTCTTCAGTGTGATGGCTTCAAATCACCGATGCGGCCCAGTTTCATGTCGCTCGTCATCCCACACACAAAAGAACAACCAGTATAGGGTACAGGCTTGTTCGTTAGCCCGTTCCCTCCACATTAGAGGCTCAAACAATAAATTCAACGACAAATGACGGGTATTAAAACAACACAAAACCCCTACCTCGAAAATTGATGTCGCATGTCGGGCGTCGCGGAAGACGGAATTGCATTGAATGGATTCATAGGCGATGTCAGAGTGCGTCCAAGGAGGAAGCGGAGTCTCCTCACTTGTCACGGAGAAAAGAAAGGATGGCACGTCGATCGTTCTTCATGGAACTGGTGTTCTTCATCAAAGAAGACTCCGTTCTTCATCGGAGGGTCATTGTTCTTCCCCAAAACTCAAGATCTCTCCCCAACTTTTCTTTACACAACAAAAGACTCCCCCCAAAATAAAATAATAAGCTACCCTATTATTTAATTTAACACAATCCATTTCAAATTCACACATTCTTACCACCTCATTAATTAAATGTGTTGGCAATTAATAAAAGAGAGTGAGAGGTGGTGGAAGATCTCATAAATATTGGGAGAGTTTTCAACCTTAAACAAGGGTGTTTAATGGGGGATTTAGGGAGTTATTTGGGGAGTTTAAAGGGGGTTAAGGGAGATAAAAGGTTGTGGCTCGTGTGGGCCCCACCTCTCATTTATCAACACATGGGATGTTGAGTGGTTGTGGACCCCACCAACAACTTCCCATGGGAGGGTTTAACTTCCAAAGTTATAAAATAAATTTGTTCTAACAATTTTATTTATTTTAAACTAATTCCCCAAATAATAAATCACAACTCGCTTAAAACGCATCTGTAGTAAAGGTCCCCTTAAGTAATTACTAGCGGTGTGAGATCATCGGTGCTCCCAGATTTCAATTCCGAGCACCGGTTTAATAGATAGAAAAACCCGCTCGTTCGTTTACTTAACGTACCTGATCTATACTTCAGAAATTGATTTTGGGCACACTGGTCCTCAGAAACATGTTCTGTTAGAATCCACAGACACGTAAAATTCCAATGAAATTAAGAAAAAAATTTCCTTCAAATTTCCACGTCTTTACATTACTCCAACCTATGGGCTTTACGTCCCCATTATGCTGCAACACACGCTAGGGAAACAAAAGGGGTACCAAGAATGCATCTGAGCCTCCTGCTCTAATGTTCTCTCCTGGAGGTTCTATGGTACAAGAAAAAGCACACCAGAGTAATGGACCATCCACATAGGACATGCTCCTGTCGATCCACGATCTCCACAGGGACCTTTGTAATAGTCTCCCCATCATCGATGTCCAACTCATCGTGGCCGATGATGTGTGAAGGGTCGTGCACGTATCACCTCAGGTGAGAGACATGGATGACGTCGTGCACCCGGTGCAATTAAGGTGGAAGGGCCTAGCGGTAAGCCACCTCGCCTACCCTGCTGAGGACATTGAAAGTTCCGATGAACCTAGAAGATAACTTGTCGCCTCAGCCACATCTCCGTAGAATTCATCGAGGTGAGACCCGTAAAGAGATGTGGTCGCCATCCTTGAACTCCAATGGTCTTAGTCTCCTATCGGCATTAGACTATTGTCTGCTCTATGCTGTCTTCATCCACTCCTAGATGATCTGCACCTTCTCTGGTAGCCTGAACCATCTATGGTTCTACACATTCTGATTCCATCACTATCCACAAAGGATATCTGAAACGTGACCATCTTCTGTCTCGCCACTCCAAACAGCTGAATTCTCGTTCTTCTACTAAGATAATCTGCTACAACATTCCCATCCCCAGGAGTATAAACTATCTCGAAGTCATAGTCCTGGAGGATTTCAAGAAATCACCACTGTATCAGGTTCATTTCCTCCTGGGAGAAGATACACCTGTGACTATTGAGTAGGAGAGAATCATAAACCGTTTGCGCAACGAACAATGGGTGAGACTAGAAAATTGTATGATCTCATCACCACCCTTCTTCGTCTATGTTCTATAAGAGCGTATGAGATTTCTCCTCTGCCGAAAAGATAAATTTTATATCATCCCCTGGATGAACCACGTCCTTTCCCTAAAACAGTCCATCCTCACATGATCGGTACTATTTCATACCATAGACGATGTCGTAAGGCCTCGACACTACTACCAAGAGATCAAATCATTACTCTCTCCTCTAAGGGATGAGTCACACTGTTGGCATCAGTGCGTGTTTTCTGGGTCTCCTCTAGTAAGAATCTCAAAAGTGAGGGTCAAGTCAAAAGTTCTAACTAGAACCTCTCAGTATCAACCACACAAAAATAAAGAAAAGAAAACATCACGAGGAAAAGTTTCATTTATTAATCTAGCTCAAGTACAAAGACACACAACAACCAAAAACTACAACAACATGGAACAACAAGCACAATGAACAAATGACTCCATTCCTGGAACTAGTCCCGCTCCTATCCACCTTCTTCCGGAGCTCCATAGTATTATGCTTTAGCTTCCTAAAGCTGTGCTCTCCCATGTCCCCCTATTCCATGTGGTTGGGGTGGACCTCCTGGTGGTGGTGGTTGGAACACCTCGAAGCGTCGTCCACCACCAACTGCATGGCCAGCTCCTCTGCCATGGTTGCCTGATCCTTGCTGTCCACCTTGATCGAAACTATGCCTCTGCCTGGTAGGTCCTTCATCTATCTGTTGATCGTTTGAATGGTGGGTCGGACAGTAACGTGCCATGTGACCAATCCCTCCATAGGAGTAACAGTGCCCACTCCTGGCCCAACTGGCTCTGTCTCCACTCCGGTTTCCCTGTACAACTAAACCTGAAACGTGTAGTCGGCCACCTATGGGTTTGGTCCTCTTGGACCCCTGTGTTATCTGTCTACTGCCAGCTGTAGAAGACTCCAATGCAAGTTGACTAGTGGTGGGTCCTTCTACTGGAGACTTCTCTGCAAGGAAACACTCTGCTAGAAGGGTTCACTCCAACACTCCCATCTGCGTCAATATGTTGTGAGAGATAACTGGAGCTCTGATCTCTCGCCTGAGTCCCTACTTGAAGGTCTGGGCCCTGAAGAACGGGTCTCGTACCATATTAGTGGAGTAACATGAAAGGTTTCTGAACCATGCTGAGTACTGAGCTATAGTCATGATGCCTTGCTGTAGTTGAAGTAGCTCCTGTATCCGCTCCGCTCGAAGGGTGGCTGGTACAAACTCTGCCCGAAACAGGCTCTCAAAGTCTTCTAATAGTAGTGAAGCCTTGTCATGCATCTGGAGCATCAGGCTCCACCATCTTCCTGGTGCTTCCTAAAGGATGATGGTAGCAAGGATCCCCATGAAGTCAGCTAGTGTACCTACTAGCTTGAAGACTCTCACCACAGCCTCCAGCCAATCCCCAGCTGCCTTTGGGTCCGTCTCTCCCCGGAACCTGGGTGGCCTCTGGAGGTGGAACTTGTCCAGTGTGCTCAATTGGCATGCATCACCTGATGCTGGGGATGGTGGCATCGGTGGACCAATGGAAAATAGTACCACTGGTGCCTCAACTAGGAGGGGGCCCTGTAATGAGGCCTCGTTGCTCGGCGGGCTGTCAGTACGTACAACTCTCGAGGATCTAGCTAGTCGTCCGAGGGGAGGCATCCTAAAAGAAACAGATGTGACATGGTTAAAATACTATATCTGGTGAGATGACCTGGTTTGAGCTGACTTAGATTGAGCTGACTTAAAAAATCTTTTGGAAATACACATGCAATCAGTGTTTTCATGCACTGAGTCGGAAATCAGAAGTCAGGGTCCTGGTGTATGGATACGTCGGTCACCACACCAACACTGGACTCCCTGAACTAAAAATTACACTCAGTATGCTTAACACTACTTCTTCACAGAAAAAAAATATAAGATTCCAACGCTCTATAGTAGAACCCCCTCTTCTGATACCAATTTGTCATGGCCCGTCCCCTAGGGCCCATGTCCTAAATACCCCAAGCCCGCCTTCCATAGGCCAGGGGATGGCGACTAGCACCAATGGCATAAATCCCTATAACATGGAAGGCATGACCCTTATAAAATGTAAATACACACACAACAAGAGTACAATCGGATGAAAATACTAAGTAAAGCAGTATAACATAAGTGATGAAACTACAATGGGGCCAGAAATATAAGCCCAACTGAAAACTACAGCTACAACTGAAAGAAAATTACAACTAAAAATACAACAGCTGAAAGGTGAAGCAGCTCCTGGATCGTCCTCCGGGTTCCTACTTGAAGGGTAGGCACATATATCTTCCTCAGCACTCCGCATCTATCGGTCCACACCGTGTTCAGTCACGCTGAGTGTCCACCTCTGGGTACCATCCAGTCCTAGTACACTCTACCTCGGTCTGCGTTTTTCGTCATCTGCATCCAACACATTGAGGTGCAGGCATAGCCCGTGCAGGGGTGAGATTAATGATACTTAGTAGGGGCACTGAGACCCTCAAGGTCTCACAAATTTCAAAAAGGATAAACCACAAAGAAAGATTTCAACAGATAATCTTTTCTTAGGTATATGCCCATACATATACCTAAGTTATCAAGTAACCCATCTCATTCTAGAGGAAAACACAAAGGTCATTCACTTAGCTCAAACCAGGATTCTCATTATCGAAACCACAACATCTGGAGAACTCCTCCTCTGTCGAGTACAGTGGCCCTGTCATGACTCCGAGGCGCTACTCACTAACCTTAGATTGCTGAGGTACTCCATCTGTCGAGTACCACGGGTCTGTTGCCAAATATCGGGCGCTCCGTCCGCTGTGGGTCTATCGCCAAATATCGGGCGCTCCTCCTAATTTCCTACAGAGGTACTCCTCCTATCGAGTACTGCAGGTCTGCTGCCAACTACATGGCGCTCCTTCCACGGGTCTAATCGAATCACTCTGAGTCGAATCGGTCAAGCAGTCGTGAGGTCTACATCTACTATGTCTCCGCACTCCGTACGCTCATCTCCAAGAGGGTCCACTCCACGAGCTAAGGGTCATTACTTCCAAGTGTCATGAAGTCTCACATTGAAGTAACACAAAGGACCGCCTTTTCATAGGGGTCTCAACGCAACAGATGACGCGTCAATCGGATACCCGGTCCGTGAGTTATTAGCTTTCTTGTTCAAGGGGCACGGTTGGGCTTTAAGATAAAAACAACCCGACCATACACCAATAACATCATAATTCCATGTAGAGTATTCCAAAAGAACCATCTCATCATGAGGAATCCATCATAGTTGATAGCACGACAATCGGATGTCCGGTTCTTATGTTATAAGCATTTCCGCTCCGAGGGCCTAGTTGGTTTGGGGTTCGAACCAACCCGGTCATACCAAAACATTGTTAGAACCTTGAGTGTAATATACCAAAATGACCATCTCGATCCAAGGAATCATACGCAATTGAAGGTTCATTGATCGGAGGTCTGTAGCTCAGGATTTGTCCGTTTGACCAAAAATGGTTCGAAAATGGGGGGTCTGGGCCCGGTCCGACCCGTCCCAGTTGGGCGTGGCCCAGCCCGGCCCGGCCCGCGTCTGGAGTATCCCGGCTCGGTGGGGTACGTCCCGGACCACGGCCGGACCTGGCACAGCCTGCACGGTAGAGCGGTTACGCGGAGCGGGTTGGGGGGCATCCCCCGCTAATTGGGACCGGCGGCGCCAACTGGCACCGCCCCCTATCGTCCCGAATCCCACGCGGCCGCAGGATCCACCGCGTCGCTGTCGCGGCTGTTGCCACGACTGATCTTCTTTGGTGGCACGTTGGGGCACCGCCGCGTCTAGTCGCCAGAATCGCCATGCCGGTGAGGCACGCTGACATCATCTTCGGCAGTCCATCAGATGCACTCCGGTAGTTCGATTCGCCCACCGTCTGCGACTGTGTCTGTCCTGAGACCTATTCTTCACTGTGACGGCTTAAAATCACCAATTCAGCCCTGTTTCACGTCGCCTATTATCCCTTGTACAAAAGAACAACCAGCGGAGGGTCCGGGCTTCTTTTTTAGCATGTGCCCTCTGCGTTAGAGGCTCAAATCATAAATTCAACGACGAATGACGGGTATAAAAACAACACAAAACCCCTACCTCGAAAATTGACATCACACATTGGGAGTCACGGAAGACGACATTATGGGGAAAGGATTCGTAGGCGATGTCATAGTGCATCCTAGGAGAAAATGGCCTCTCCTCACTTGTTGTAGAGAAAAGAAAGGATCACACGTCGATCATTCTTCATGGAACCGGTGTTCTTTGTCGAAGAAGACATCGTTCTTTTTCAGAGGGTTGGTGTTCTTCCCCAAAACTCAATAGTTCTCCCTAACTCTTCATTACACAACAAAAGCCTCCCCCCAAAATAAAATAATAAGCTACCCTGTTATTTTACTTAACACTAGACATTTCAAATTCAACCATTCAAACCACCTCATTAATTAAAAGTGTTGGCAATTAATTAAAGAGAGGGGGAGGAGGTAGAAGATCTCATAAATGTTGGGAGAGTTGTCAACATTAAACAGGGGTGTTTAATGGGGGGGTTTAAGGGAGTTATTTGGGGAGTTTTAAGAGGGTTAAGGGAGATGAAATGTTGGGGGTCGTGTGGGCCAAACCTCTCATTTATCCAAACATCTGAAGTTGAGTGTTTGTGGGCCCCACCAGCAACTTCCCATGGGAGGGTTTAACATCAAATGTTATAAATTAAAATTGTTCTAACAATTTTCTCTATTTTAAACTAATTCACCAAATAATAAATCTCAACTCGCTTAAAACACATCTGCGGTAAAGGTCCCCTAAAGCAATTATTGATGCTGCAAGTTCATTGGTGCCCTCAGATTTGAATTCTGAGCACCGGTTCAAAATATAGAAAAACTTGCTCATTCATTTACTGAACGTACCTGAGCTAAACTTCGGAAATTGATTCCGGGCACACCGGGCCTCAGAATCAATTTTCGTCAGAAGCCAAAGACTCAGAAATTCCTATTAAATTAAGATCAAAATTTCCATAAAATTTTCTGGTCATTACAAAAAACATGTCCACTTATTGTATCCAAATAGGGATATATTGTTATGATATTGACATTATTTCTATCTTACAAAATCATTATGGTGTTATCCTAAAATTAAAATTATTCCTATGGTTTTCCCTAAAGTGTTTTTTTTATCTCAAATGTTTGACTAAAACCTTCTCTAATACTAACTGTAGCAACCCATACCTTTTCATGCATACATATTACATCATTTTATATGAATATTAAAAACATAGAATCAGAATCCTTGGTATAACTAAAATTTTTTAGGATCATTAGAGATTAGATACGTGAAAATATTAAATAGGTATATTTGTTATAATACCTCAAAAAAATATTATCACTTTATAAACAATGTGACATTCCCTATTTAAAACCATTATTCATATCCCAAGAAAGTGATCATAATAAAGGTTGATGTCATAATATCAATAAGGGTAAACATTGGATATATCAATCTGTGATCATATAAAAGAATAAGATAAGAATAAGTGTATGATATCATGGTTTCTTGTTAAAAAGTTATTATACAATATTTAAAATTTACAAAACATGATTCATCGAATAAGGATTTATAATTTCAATATACAAGAATAATATGAGTGATAAATGATCACATATAAATCAGGAACAATATTTTCAATTCGTAATAAAAAATAATTCATAAAAATGTTGAACTATTATATGTATAGAACCCCTTTCATATTTCAAGGTTAACTACTAAGAACATCAATTATATTTTTTTAATGATTAATATAGCTTTCCCAAATCATAATGAACCATTCATCATCAATTTTTTCAAATAGTGTATTATGCATCAATACCTTTTTTATATAGTTGATCAGGCACATCGATTTGTTTCCCATAATTATCTCATAAGATATAAAATCTTAATCAATTAATTGTAGATATACAAAACTATTGGAAAACCCAACACATAATGAAAACCATATATATGTGTTCTATAGGATCATAAAATATTAATAATTTCTTCAAATCATACCATGTATAAAAGATACTACTTTTATTGGAATTTAATCATTTCATCATACATTAACCCATATGAAATTATTGGGTTTCATAAAAGGCTCATAATTATAATAATAATAAATCAATAAAAACTATAAGTATAGTATCGCTAAATCTTATTCCTTTTAAATAATCATTATAATTATGAATGTTGGAATTGATGAAAATTCCATTAAAATATAATTGGAATATTTTATAAGTAAAGTAACCATTTATTTTGAAAAAAAACTCTTAAAAATATTAAAAAATAGAAAACAATAATTTATATAAAATAGTGGAATATAATAGGGTATTCTTTACAATTTTTACAAATTATTATGATGATAAATATAGTTCTTTCAATATATTATAAAATAATTTTTCCATTCACATTTTTTGTAAAATTTCAAATGTACCCCATTTGGAAAACAACAAAAATATTCAATTAAAAAATTTCATAAAAATTAAAAAAATTATAAGGTGAATTCAAAAAATAATTTTAGAATAATAAAAATCAACAACGAAAACATTTTAGAGAAAACAAGGATATATAAGTTTAATGCACCCAACCAAATAATAAAACATTGTTGGTATTCCTTCAAAACATTCATTTAGTCTGTTGTGAAATTAAAATGTGGAAAATAAATTGAAATATGTATTACCTATATACCTAAATATGAAATTGAAAAATTTAAAGTATTTACCATATAATTATTATTAAATTTAATCAATATAACTTGAAGTATAAACAATCCTATAATAAAGTGTATTAAACTTTAAAATCACATTCTTGAATTATCATATTTATTTGTTCAAATTCAAAAATAATGTATAATAGATATATATTTATTATAATTTTTTTCAGATCCATTCCCATACATATGATACTCTATATGATTCACTTATAGAACTTCCATCCATTTTATAAATATTTTTTAAATAAAATAATTTATCCAAGTGATAATTAAATCATTTTTAATTCATGTTTTTGTTTGAAATTCATGATCCTTGGAAATTGGGTAAGGATTTTTCATATAAAGAATTTAAATCATGATATATATTTGATATATATTTTTGTATGTATATATATTAATCCGTCGAAGGTTGAGTCAAAAAAATGAATTACTCCATTCATGAAGATGGTAGATTCTACATTGGCCTGAATGCTTTATTCAATTCTCAACAAATGGAATGAAGGAAAGGTAATTAGTAATTAAAAATCAATAATTATTGTTATATTATATATATAATATATTTTAATTAAATATGACTTTATTACCATCCGTATAAAATAGAAATGAATATGTAATACCATCTATTTATGGAGGTGGTCATACACACTTAAGCACGAGTGACGTTATTTTTTTTCAAAAAATGAATAGTTCTGAAGTTTGAATAGGTATTATAATTATTGAACAATAATAATTTAATAAATAGTATATTAAAACATTAAAATCATTTTAATAACCATACATTAATATTGGGGATTGTAAAAAAATTGTATCTCTATATGGGGACGGCTGTCCACACATACGCATAAGCGATAATTTCACTTACTATTTGATGGAATAGTTGTTGGTTATCATTGGTTATATAAAAAATGAAATTTAAGTATATATGGGATAATAAATTTATTATTTTATGTCGAATACCATATATTAATAGGATTTATTAGAATAAATAAATTAAAACTGGTCGGTTTATATTATTAAAACTTCTTCGAACATCCCTTAAGATCTTTTGTTAAATTACCTTGGAATGTTAATTCAATTATTTAATGACTATTAATTTTTGTTTACTAAATTTTCAAATAGAATTGGTTCGGGATTGGTTGAGAAAAAATCTCAAAGGGTTTGAGTAATAGAGGAGTGGAGGTGCCCTTTTATAACTCAATAGAAGGTCACACTTGAAATTAACTACAGTATTCAATTAAAAAAACAAAATAATGCTTTATATTTTATAAAATTAAAATATAATATTATTCGATTATAAATTATATCATCTAATTTAATTTATAAATGTTTTTGTTATGCATTTATCTTAATCTCTCAGTTTTCACCACCATTAATCCTTATTACAATTAATATGACATCATTGATTTTTTCCGAATAGATTTCTAAAAAAATATTATAAAAAGAATATTTGACCATAAATTAACCATGTGTGGTATTTTTAATAAAATCCCATTTATTGGGTCTAATGTAGGATTTTTATGAAATTTAAATAATTTAATAATGATTTCTCTATTATAAAATATCATTAAAATCATTTTTTGGAAATAAATGAAATACTATCCTATAATATGTGTCTCACTCTTGTAAAATTGTTCAAAATTTTTATTAATTATAATATAAATATTATAAGATCTTAATTCAATAAAATAATAAAAAAAATTCTTGTTTAGATATCATTATAAACCATATATTTTTTATTATCCCCTTTATTAACCAATTTTAACATTAACCATGGTATTGAATTTTTTAGTCTTATATGGATATAATATTATTAATATGGTTTAAAAAGGTTCATAAAAGGAAAATATATATATAATTTTATAAAATTTGTCATCAAAACCTTCTTGTTAAATGATTTTTTTGTATTTTAAATAATTTAAGAAAATATATTTACTAAAAAATAATACTATGGTTATTTTAAGAACCGTTCACATTATTTCCCTTTTAAAACAATATGAATAAACTGAATTAAAATATAAACCTATAAAAAATATATTTTGATATTTTTTATCCAATATTCATTGAACATAATAATTCCACCCAATTATATTACTTTTAATATTTCAAAATCATATATTTTATTTTTATATAAATTGAATAAAAATTATTTCATGGTTGTGTATGCATTTAAAATAATTATTCAATCGGTAAAAAATAAAAATAAAATATTGTGATAAAATAATAATCAATATTTCAACTAAACATGTATAACAAATGTTATAAACTTTTCAACCTTATGACCTAATTTTAATGATATTTAGCTCAAGTGAGTGTAATTTTGTATTCATTGTTTTCTTAAATTAATATGATGGTCATAATAACATAAAAATGGGATCAAGTGGCCTTATATTTGAAACATTCTTGGAAATGGACAATCCATATTCATCAAATTGGATATAAAAAAATCATTAAGACGTTTTAATGCATTTTCCCAATTTTTTAACATCATTTTTCTTGTATAAAATTTACCGCAGTGAAAAATAATTCATAAGGATATTATTTATAGGGAACAAAAATATTAGGGAACTGATTATAAAATTTTAACCCCATGATTAAAAATATTATACCTATTTTTTAATATTTAATAGATTTGTGTGGTAGAAATCATTTTAAAATTTACCTAAAAAACATGAAAAAACCGTTTACTAAATTATAAACAAAATATAGAGTAAAATAAAACACTAAATTAATTTTAATGACCTTTGTTGGATTATTGAATTTTTAAATGAACTAATATTAATTAAAACCCTTTTTAAAATATGGAATAGTGGAAATAACATAAAAGAAAAGACGGTTTTCAATAAAAATTAGTATTTTTCCTCATTTATTAAAAAATATATCATTTCAAAAAATTATCATAAATTTACTATTAGATGATTTTGAAATGATAATTTTAAAAAATAAGTTAATTTATTAATATTTAGTTTTATATAGTGTCATAAATTATTTATAATTTACACACAAAAAATAAAATAAATCTTTTTTTAAGAAAATTCTATTTGAAGCATAAATTAAATTCACTAAAAAATGAGTTCTTACATTCCGAAAATTAAAAAAATGTATTTTTATTGATTAGAGATAAAATATATAAATTTAATAATTTGATTATAATTATTCATACACACAAATTCAATGTCTATGTCACCTTTAAATAATAATATTTTTTAATACGTATCAATTCACTTCAATCTCAACATTGTGTGTTAAATAAGATATTGATCTTGCTATTATTTTATAAAAAATTGTATGGGTGTTATAAGAATTTTGTTTGATAGAAATAAAAACATTCAAAAAACACTCAATTGCTATGTTAACCTCTAGTAATGTTTTATTAGCAACACTCGTAGAAACTCATGATTCTTTATCCCGTACATGAGGGACAAAAAAGATATTATCATATGGAAAGGGACCCTAGAAAAAAAGATGATGTCCCTAGGAAATTTATTTTTTCATAGATGATACTATGGCATCATCACCATGAATACCAGGAAACATAGATATATATCATACTTTATGATAAAACCTCCATTGTATATATAACATTAGAAAAAATACTTCTATATAACCAAAATGTGATGATCCTAGAATGATCAGGAGTATAATATATTTTTTATGTTAAGAATGAAAAAGAGATTACTCAAAACTTCTAGATCTAAATTATTTTTTATCTAGTTCATTAAAATTAGAAATTAGTTCTGCTTTCACCTGGACCTTTGTTTTCTCCACCCCTGCACATATCGTATCAAGTTCTAAAGGTCCTTCCGGAGATAATGAATGTGTATGATTCTAAATAAAATGAACCTAAGTCATTAGAGGGAACATATGATAACCTGTAAAATAAAAAGAGTGTGTTAAAATTACTAAAGTGATGAACATAGAAAATGTTATAAGTAAAAAATTTATTTATTGACTCTGATTGAGGTATATTCATTGAAGACTTTTCTCGCTTTCTCTTCATGGCTATTTCTATGGGAAAATGTTTCGATGGAACCATCACCTTAGGTGATGGAGGTCAAATTAGTGGTTTCACTGTTGGAGTCACATATATATTATCAATAACTCCTTCAATGTGCCGGATTTGACAAATATATCCAGCATCATTAGGCTCATTGTCATCTCATGATCCAACTGTAACAACCTTACCCCTATGAGAGTATACCGTAGGAATAAGAGGTGACTCAATATAAATAACATACTAAAATATCCTATTGATATATAATCTATATCTCAATAATATAAAGTAAGATATTATTAATATTGAAATTTATCTCATCTCTTAACCAGAACAATTCCATTCTCTATTATCGTCACCAATATCCATTATACTGGGAATTATCATTCGTAATTCTTAACTTTTATAATGAACATTTCCATTACAAGATTGTATGGATATATTGAAATCATGAAGTAATTCCTCAACTATGGATATTTAATTCTCATACAAGATGAATATAGGAATTTTTACACACCCAAATACATTTAAACCATAACACTCCTAGAAAAAACCTTCCAGGATTCTATGGGTGACATATTTCTTCTAAAATAATAAAATTGTGGGTAAAAATTAGGAAACTATACTTGAAATAGAGTGGGAACCTTAATGACTAAAAATTCACCTCGGTATAATCCACCCACAATTTTTTAATCTACTAGTTCTCCCCACAAAAAAAAAAGACATAGCCCTTGGCTCATAACATACTTTTGGGAATTTTTCCAAGAGATCAGTCCACTAGAATCCATCGTCTTACTTATTAGTTCAATGGGTATGAATAGGAATAACTATGATAAGAGATATATGTATAAAATATTTAAATAATTAAATTAAAAATCAATCATACATTTATTATCAATTTTTTGGAGATGAATATAAAATCATATGAAGGAAAAATTGATATTTTTCAGAAAGATATTTTTATCAATTAAATATATTTTTACCATAATATATAAAATTAGTCACTATTCATAAATGATTACAATGGTATTTATAAAGTATATATATCCAATTGTACTAATATTCATTTCATTATGTTAATTACACAAAAATGACAATAAATTCATATTATTATTCAAAAAAATTATCTTAAAAATTATTTTTATTATATTTTGTGAATGGATACTATAATTAATTTCATCCAATATTATTACATATATGGGTAAAAATAGATTTTATTTTTCAAATCATCTAGTCATTATATTCTTTGTACGAATTTTTTTACATTTTTAAAAATTATTTGATTTTTTCTGTGACTGGTAAAAAATGTACATTATACAAATAATATCATTTTTTCTCTTTAAAATAAATAACATAAAATTACCATTATGTTTTGGATTTTTTCATGAATTAAAATATTCCCCTTTAATTAGACATAATAAAAATAATTATAAATGAATTATCATCCAATTTAATTTTTTTATTAGATCTGTTTTTGGCTGAAAACACTTTCTATATTATTTTAAATTTTTTATTTTTAGAATTTCTATAAATATTCATATCATCCATTTATAAAAATTGAATCATGAAAATTTGATTTAATAATTGAAATAATGGAGTTTAAATTATATAATTATTTCTTATAAAAAAACTGAACTTTCGTTTATATATCGGTTGATAAAAACATAATATTTATAATTACGGATTAAATATAATAAATAAAAAATTTAGTTATATAAAACTTAGAACGTCATCAGAAAACGATGGACTACTGGTATTCATGGATATTTTAGGTTAATGGATTTGGATAATTAGGATAAACTATTACATAACAATACCCATATCCTCAATTTATCATCATTCCTATAATAACTAACTTTTATTATTTCACAAAAAAGCTTCAACATCTGCAATAAAATTTTTAACAATTGAAAACGTTCTAGAAAAAAATTATTCAACCTCATTCTTCATAACCTAAGGAGAATGAAAACATAATATATGAGAGATTAAATTATCAGTAATGGTAAACATAAGAATTAACTATTGACTATCATCATGTAATATAATATTATTATAATGGAATGATAAAATAAACAAGGTGTATGTTCATTATATTAAAAATTACCACTCATCAAAACACAAATCATTAAACCTGTAAAATATGATAAAAAATTATCAAATTCAAGAATTATGATAATAAATAATAAAGATCAATGTGAGGTCAATATTGATCAAAGTAGCCATTAAAAAATCCTAGATATCATAAATAAAATGTGTTGGTATCTTGGAATATAATCTTTATATATACATCACAAAATCACTTATAAATCGAATAACCTAATTGGTAAATTCAAAAAAAATCCTCTATTAAACATAATAATTAAAAAATAAATTACATTGAGATATTTGGATCATCAATCATTATAAATAATTATGATTAAATATAACATGAATATTGTCTATAGTTCATTAATTTCATAATAAAACCAATAAAAATAAACTTAATTCATTTCATAATGGGATTAGCTTGTGGGAAAAAATTGGTTCCAAGAAAATCTATTTAGGTCTGTCATAATCCATCCATTAAATGAAAAATTATGTTATTAATGGAACATATACCCATTATATAATAAGAAAACAATAAATTATATTTCCAAAGAGAAAAAATAAATTTAAAAGGACATTTAAGACATTTCTTTTAAAATGGGGGAAAATGCTGTTTTATTTTGATTACATTTTTTAAAAATTACCATAATATTTTGAGACATGTTTTATTTGAAAATAACCATGAAAACGTATTATAGATTCATCAAACTCGATTAATGTTAATGATGATGGGCAATTCCATTAATGTCAAAATAGTTAATAATAAACATTATATTAAAACTTTTGTAAATGGTGATAAAAGTGACCCATGTCGAAAACATTAATAAATTTAAATTTAAAATATATTCAATGATTATTGAAAATGTGTTTTTTAAAATTTCTATTTTAAAAAATTAATATTCTTGAAATAAGATTATGCATGGGGAGGAATATTTTTCTTTAATTTATTTAAAAACACTAAAATAATCTTTTTATAGAAATACAATCTAAGATTTCGAAAAACTCATTTTAATGAATTAACATAAAAAAGGAATATAAAATATCATAATTATGATAATAATAATGGTATTTTTTTATAATATTCACAATATAGACCACTTAAATGATTATAGGTTCATCAATAAGAAAATGTCTCAATGAAGGAAGATTATGATGAGAAACTGATGAAAAATGGGTAATGTAGGAATCAAAATTCCATTGAATGGAAGTATATAACATGATTCTATAGAAACCATAATTTTCAGGAAATAATATGTCAAAGAAAATATCATTTTGTTGTAAGTACACCATATTAAATAAACATTGGTTTATAACCATGATTATTTATCAATGAATTGAAATTGAAACAATGAAAAACCATATATGTTTTATGAAAAATTAAACAATTTCACAAGAATGTGATAACAGAATAGGAATATTAAATATCAAAATAAAAAATCATTAATGAAAAAATAACTCAATAATAATTAAATAATCAATAAAAATGAAGTATTTCTTTAATACAAGACACGTCTCAAGATCAATATTAAGATGAATAATACTTAAATTGAGCATATCGTTGAATAAATAATTAATCAATAATGTGATTATGTGTACCAATTTTATAAAAAATTAAAATATTAAATTTCAAAAAAATTGATTTTCTCACACATAATCATTTCATATCATAGTAAATGAAGTATAATCATATCCCAATTAATGGAAATTGACTTTCGAAACCCCTTCCATATAGTCTACACCTACTCTGTATATATTCCCTAACTCATATATAATAAAACTGTATAAATTAATTACTTTTTTTTAAAACAAAATAAAGTTAATTACCTTCATGATAAACTATTTAATACATATCTTTCAATGTCATGATTAATTACAAAATTAGTCAAGTTTGTGTCATATGTTGTGAGGTTGTTCGGTTTAAATTTTTATAATGACTTCTTGTATTTTGAAATTGATCAATAGGATAACAATTAAATATTATCCACAATATTAATCATGAAATATTTACAATTTTTAGACCATTAATATATTTTTTTGAATAACTCCTAAAAGGAAAAATTGAAAAATTAATCGCATCACTTCATGAAGGTTTTATTCCACATCTACACATGAGAAATGTAATCATTTTTTAACTGTAGAAGGGTATGAAGGTAATTAATATATTTTTTTCAGGAATATAAATTATGAAATTTATATCATAAATATTTATTAAATCCAACATAATAACAATCATTGTGATTTGGTGATGAAAAATGAATCACATTGATTCATTGATGTGGTAGTCCAAAAATAGGCACAAACATTGATTTCATTCCCCAATGAATTGAAAATGAGATGAATACAGTATTACTATTAACATAATAACGTCTAATTATATTTTAGATGCCTATATAATTATATTGTAATGGTTAATACCGTTTTTAAGGATATAACATAAAAAATAGGATTAAAACAATCAGTCAAGCGCTTTACCTCCTCTTTAGAAACCTCCTTAGTTTTAAACCAATGGAATTATATGCTGGGAATTCTGATAAAACTAGGGAATATAGTTTTTAATTTGGATAAGGATACTCTAATATATATTACAAATTTTTTTTGATGAAAATATGAGAGGATATACACTTTTGTATGTGAGGGAAATGAAACTCTTGGAATCATATAATGAATCAAATATTATTTATATCATTGGCACGTCGAGTGGCACACAAGAACCACAAATATAAAAATAAAATGTTATAGTGTTATATAATCTCATTCAATAACATTTATCTATGTCTTGGATGTATTTCAAACATTAAATCATAGTTCAACTACTTCAAACTCACTTTTATCTTAATTGTGATAAAATAACTTTTTACCATCAGAACAAAAAAAATATGATAGGAAAATGAAAGAAGTACTGTAAAAAATTTAGACCGGATGATACAAAATTTTAAATATTTTTTTTTCTGATTAAGTTTTTATAAGTATCAAAATGTTTTATAAACACAATAACCCAAAATGCACGAAATATAATTTTTCCAAAAAATATGTAACTTAAGAGTAAAGACAATTAATCTAAAATCATGTAAAGAGATGGTTTCCATGAATTTTATTGGTTATGAAGAAAATTTTTTTTTGGAATTATTTAAAAATAAAAAATATAATGAAACATTCCATCCATACCATTTAGTGAAAATAACCAAAAAAGAATTAATTTGAAAAAATATAACTTATCTTCAAAGAAGTCATGATTTGGTTATGAAATTAAAAATAATGTTTTGAAATAAATTATGAAATACCTAAAAATATATTTTCTCTTAAACCACTAGTACAAACAAATATATTAAAAGTTTAGAGTGATTTTAATTCTTTACCTCACTGTTTTACCCGAGGTTACCTATTTTACCGAGGTGACAAATCATTACCGTGGACATTTACATAATAAAAGAAAATTAAGTTAATATTATTATATTAAAATTTTTATGATGATTTAACTTATGAAATCCATTTTATAATTTTAAATTTTTATAAATAGAATAAATGTATTTTCAAATTAGTAATCAAAACCCAATAAAATTATTTTTTTAGAAAACTGCATTTTAAAGTTTAAAATTAATATATTTTAATTCAAATGATATTAAAAAACATAAACTAACATAATGGTCATTTATTATAAAGATATATCATAAAATGTATTATAATAATTAACCAATATTTATTTATTTTTTTAATATACACATATATTGTGCATATAAAAATAGTTTTAGAAAATTGTGTTTTTTTACAAAAATGAACATAACCCAAATCCAATATAATGATGATTCATAAGTAATTAGTCAAAAAATTTATAATTAAGGATAATTATTTTATTTCAAGACCAAATTAATATCATAATGATTCTTTTCATTTAAACTCAATGATATTTTTTACAAAACATAAAATTGTTCACTATTCATTGAAAAATCAACATTTTCTAAAAAAATACCAAAAATTTACCATAAGTTAATTTTGATTTTATGATTTTTAAAATTAATAAATTATTAAAAAATATATATATAAAGGTTTTATAGAAATAATTTGTCATATTAAAGCTATAAAAGCAATGAAATCCATTTTTTGAAGGAAACCTATAATTAAAGCATAATATTTCTACAGAAAATTGATTTCATATTTACAAAAAATTAATCAATACAATATCATTGATAAGGATAATTTTATACATATTTCATAATATATTTTCACATATTCATATCTTCCAATTCAACAGCTTTTTTATAACCTCCATATCTAAATTATAATATTTTCCCGATCATTAATGCTCACTGTTTATAAAACCATGAGATTTTATGAATTAGTTTTCAAAATTAATTTAATAATTTTGATATTTTGATTTATAATTAAAAATAAGATTATATTGATCTGAAAACAACATTTATTTTTCAATTCATTACCCAAAAAACTGATCATATCTTTTATTACATTTAACACAAAGCATAGCTTGTATTACTCACAACTCAAAGAATAAATGAAACGTGGAATATAACAAAAATATTTTTATTTAACATGATATTTGTCACATAGTCATTGGAATAGTGGTTTTGAATAACATTCAATAAATTATTAAGATGTGTCTTACAAATTTATATTAAATTAATTCTATTTTGACCAATTAAATAGAAATGAAATCAATCCACATTTAAAAATAAAATAGAATATTTCTATTAATAAAAAATTATTTTTGTGCGTACAATTGTGTTTTATCTAAATAAACTAACCAAATAACTTTATTTGAATGATTTTAATGAAATATATAAATAATATATATTAAAGAAACTATTTTAAATTCATCTTATTTGTTTTTTTACAATAAATTAGCAAACATCACTTTTTTGTTTAACACTATGTTTTATCTAAAGAACAATTTTGTCAACTTTTTAAGGTGCACATTGTTTTAAAACAAAATTTTTACACTTGTATGAAATTAATTTGATAAAATAAATATCAATTTTAAAATCATTATACTCTAATTGTCTGATTCTTTATTTTTGGGATTTTACTTAAAAGTTTCATTTTTTAACAATAGTGAAAAATAGTTAATTTTAATTGAAAAGTACATCTTCTAAAAATTAATTAATGAAGATAAATTATATATTTAATTTTCCTTAAAAATAAATTGGTTTAATTATCGGTATATTAATATAATTTAGTTAATTTTAATGAATTTCATAAAGAAATTGGATTTGAAAACATGATAAACTTTTGATTATTAACATTGAAAACTCACGTTCTTGTCACATCTGGGGGATTAATTTTAAATTAAAATTTTCAACTTATATTATTTTAATTTGAATAAATAGATTAAATATTTAAAATAGTAATTATTTATATTCTTTAATAAAATTATCTAAAAATTTTACCATAGTGATTATTGGATAGAGTTAAAATTAGTATACAAGTTTAAGGTAAAAACAGGGATTTTTGCATTAGATGTGTTTGTATTAAAACTAGTTTTACAAAAACATGAGATTTTTATTTAATGATTTAGAATTAATATTTGGAATAGTTGGGTTTAAATTTTTTAATATATATCATTTTAATTACATTATTAAATTTTAAATTACCAAGGTAAATAAAAAGATTTAAGCCACTCTGGTAAAAACTGAAATTATGAAATTGCCGAAAACATAAGGACGGAAGAATAAAATTACAGAATATGTGTATATTTTGTGATTTTTTTGAGTTTGTTGACCAATTAATACCCAAAATCCATTATTAATCAATATATGATCAACATGATGTAACATATTCCTACCAATGTTAATTACTTTTGGGTATTTACAAGAACACCACTCCACCTAAACTATAAAACAAACTCACTCTCCCCTCTTATTCACAACTCATAATCCATTTATCAAAACAGAAACCTACCAAAATCAATCCAGAAGTTAAAAAAATGTTAAGATATAGTTTATTTTGGATATAAATAAAATCTATAAAGGCTTTTGTGGTGACCTAAGTAAGATGCTCGGAGAAGTGGTGATTATCTTCCATGAGTGGTTTTATTTTATATATTCCTCCACCTCCTCCAATAATAATTATAACATTATTATATAATATAATAATTATCATAAATATATTTATATCATGTAATTATAAGGTTATGACCTATAATATAAGACACTTACATCAAATGGGTTATGAAATCATCTTTCATGTGTACGATGGTCTACCACCTCGTGAACCGACAATGTTCATTTTTTAATTTCTTACTTTTATGGTTAGAAAAATGGTGGACATATCAATTATATATATTATATATAGGATTTTTGTAATTTTTTATGATTATTTAATTATTATATCACACATACCTCCTTGTTTTCCATTTTGTGGGAATACGATAAATGTTGTTCGTGTATACGGCAAACTACCGTCTCGAGAATTAATGTGATTCATTCAAGATATACATGGAATATATTATTGATGGATTTAATAAAACTATATGTATATATGAAATAGAAAATTTTCTATAATGATATTGTATAATATATATTCCTTTCATTAAATCAAACAAAAAAATGAAAACAATGTTCATGTCTACGTACGTCCTACCTTCTACATGAATGGTGTATTTCATTTCATATTTCATTCATTTATAGTATACTATAAATACATAAATATTAAATATATATATTATTTTTAAATCATTTTTATCGTTATGGATATTATGAAATAAATATTAATGTAATTGAATAAAAAATATAAGAAATAAAATTGTATATAAAAAAACAAAGCTATTATTACTCGAGACATATCGTTAACATTTAATCTTAAATAGTCATGTCAAAATGCTATAATAAATTCATATATAGTACATTATACTAGAATATGGTTATATAAGATATTAATAATAAAATTATATTTATTATGAAATTGGTTTTAACGAGTATGAAGGAATTCAAGACATAAAGTAAGGGATTTCTATCTCATGTTTACTTTTTATGAAAGGCATTTCATATTCACAACATACTTATTTTACATTCTGTATGTATAGCCCATGAATTTTAATTATGATTCTTATAATGAAAAATATTTTGGATTATATATCCATTTTAAGATACCTCCTCCATATGTTTTACTGTTCAAAAAGAAACAAATTAGTATGGTAATTTTGTCTCAATTTCCATACTTTGAGACTTCTGTTATAATATGAACCTACATTCTCCCATGTGGTGTAAATAGAGGACCTTTGATGTTTCATATCATGAAATTGTTCATTATCATGATATTTTATGTTTCATTTTCTATTACTCCTTCCTTGTGGTAATGATTCAATGTTTCCAAAGTAAAAAATTATTTATGTTATAATCTAATATTTTATCAGGATTACTCATGATTAAGTATCAAATGTTGAAATATATCAGTATACCTCTCAAATTTTTTTATTAATTTTTTTATCCTCTATTAATTCATGATACAGTAAATTAGTAGCTTCCTTTTCCACTCTTTGGTACTTAATATAATTTAGAAAAAAAATTTATAAAAATACTACGTTATTCCATTTTTTTCAGAAATATGTTTTATGCCAAAACCATGTTTTCTAAAACTACTTTCAAATATAATTTTCTCAAAAGAAATATTAATATCATTTTCAGGAAAATTATTTTTAAAATGTTTTATTTTTTGAAAACTATTCGAAATTATTTTCAAATATCCTATTATATGATTTTAATGTTATTCTAAATGAAATTGTTTCCAAAAATTTTTAGGTTTTAAATTGTGTTTTTCAAAGATAAAATCATATTTCAAATGAAATATTGTAAATTATCAATAAAAATATTTACAATATATATTGATATTTTTTGGGGTTACATATACCTTACTAGAAATATGATCCAACGATATCATTTATATTTTTTCTCTTATTGGTTTATGTTTTGATAGAATTATGATTATGAAACTCATTTCAATTACATATGTTATCCCTATATGATATTATTGTGAAAAATACTTCTTTTATAAACTTATTCTATGTTGAAATTATTATTAAACCTATATATTTTACATAGGCCATGATATGATAAAATGTTTTTAATAAACATTTCAGTTCATGGGTTGGGATTTTTGAATGTTTCTGATGTTATGGATAGCATAAATATGTTTTCTATTATTATATGGGTGGATGATATATCTCCATACAATTATTTGAGTGATGATTTATATATCTCATGAGACAATCAAGGATAAAATTGGGATTTAACACAATATATCAGGGCATTGATGGAATAGACGTTGAACCTGGAATAGTAATATTGGGCTAGAACTATGAGTGAACTTGGAATAATAAAAAAATGTGTCCACTATGATGGTCATGGTAGTGAACCAAGACAACTATAATATAATGAAAAAACCTTATTAAATGTTCAATATTTTATGTGTGTACCTGATTTCATGTTCACAATGTTATGAATATAACTTTAATTCATGTCCAAAATGTTACGCATCGACCTGGTTGTATATCAATAAGTTCATAAAAATGTCTAATTTCATGTACTTAACTGAAAGAGTGATCCAGTTTCTATTTATAGTTTTTCACAATGATATAATCACATTTCTATTCCACAAATCTATGTGTAATGTCAATTTTATGCTCTCTTGAATCATGTTCTTCAATTCCCTTATGATTCATGTCTTATGAACATCCAATCATTGTTCCAATACTCTGGTTTATTATCTAGTTATGTGTGGTAATAAATTTTATAAGTTTTTCATTTTCACATGCCCTTATATTTATCTTATGATTTCATATGAACATATATTTTTGTCTCTAATGTTTACCCTTATTGAGAATCTGAGATCTCCCTTCCTTATGTTTCCCTTCCCCATGTTGTGAAGAATTGTTTTATATAGGATTTGTATATGAGGAGTACTAAATGGGAAGATCAATGATGAAAAATGAAACACAAAAAGATTTTTTGTATGTCTATTTTTAAATTTTTTCGCTTCAATAGCTTACGTTACATTAATCACCAAACATAAAAATGATTACATATTATTATGTAATTATGATATTTATCACCAATATGTCAGAATTCTAGGAATGAATGATATTATCTAAATTATAAAAATAAATTCCATTTTTATAAAATGAATTCATTTTATTCAAATTAATAATAAAACACAATAAAAAACAATTAAACATAAAGTATGTGTTTTTATATTAAAAACTACTTTTATTCCCACAATTTAATTTTATCTTAATAAATTAAACTAATCACTATTATTGAAATATATTAAAGAAATTTTATTTATAAAATTGAGTAAAATGTTTTTAAATCAATCAAATAGGTTTTATAGGCTTTATATAAGAATGGATTCTATTTTAAACATAAAAACCATTATTTTTTTAAATAAAAATTTTCCTCCTTTTAATGGCACAAATCGTAGAAAAATAAATATAGTGAATTTGAAATATATTTTTTTAAAAATTTACCATATTTTTGGAAGTAGTATTTTGTAATTATCATAGGGTAAATTTTTCTTATTTTTCTTCTATGTTTGGTTTTTGACGATAAGTGAAAAATATTGCATTTTAGAGGAAAAATAACTCATTATCTAAATAATTTATATAGTTAAATTTAATTTTAAATTATATAAAAAGTAAAATTAGTTTAATTATATATAAATAAAATAAATATAGTTCATTACAAAAAATTTCACATTGGAATTAGAAATGAAAACATTTTAAACTATTTAACTTTTTCACATTAAAAACCTATATTCCCATTACATTTGTGGGATTAATTTTAAATCCAAATTTTAAAAATATAGGAGTATAATTTCTTAAAATGGTTTATAAGTTTGTAATGATCAATTATAATATACTTTTTAAAGTCATTTCTTTTTTTATACTTATAAAAAATTTGTCGTCGTAGAAAAATTATTTACCAAATTACATGTAAAACATTGAAAAGGATTAATGTTAAATGGTAAAGGATTAACATACATAAAAAATAAAGAATTAAATGGTTGTCAAAAAAATTATAGACCCTATAGACTTGTTAACTTATTAATGACTAGATAAATTTGTTGTAATTAATTCCACCTCAACGTGGTTGGCATTAAACATTAAATAATCATTATTTAATAACTTATGCCCACCTCTCCTTAAGTATAAATACCACCCACTCACCCAATTATGACTCACAAGATATCACAGTATGAAATTAACTAAAAATTTCCTTCCTCATTACTCTACCAACAACTATGTTTTCCTGTTCAGACCCAAATACCATTTCCATGGAATTTAAGTGATCCTTTAACGATGTGATATTCCTAAGGTAATTTTCTAAAAGCACATCTATTAATTTCATTTCATCTTAAAAATACTCAGTAAAAAAATTATCCATCAAGTAATGATAACTAATGAATCATTTATTTATTGAGTTTTAATTTTTACGAAGGAATATATTATATCAAACCCTTTTATTAGCTCATCTTATTCAATGAAGTGAAACAATTGTCCAAAATTATGTAAGTTAATCATCCTAAAAAATAATGATTTTCTATTTTCCATTATCTCCATAGTGGATAGTCATTAAAGTATTATTATGGATATATAATAATCTAATAAGTATATAATATCATATTTCATTTTTTGTGAAAAATTTATAATAATAGTATTAAACAAAATGAAGCTGTATTGTGGTGATAAGAAAACCCACCAAAATTAACTAACCATTTATAAATAATGTTTCATCAAATGAATCATCCTCATAAAAGAATGAATATGATATATGGGAAAATTTTTATTATTGTAAGTTAATTAACACTATATAATTCTAATTATGGAGTTTTAATACCAATTTTTTAGTACATCTATAATTATACACAAATGAACCGACCAGGAAACCACGAAACGAACACACTCAAAACTGTTATAATAATGAAATATTATTAGTGATTAGTTTCTAATATGTTATAAAATAATTAAATAAGGTATTGTAAAAATTAACATAGTTATGTAATTTTTTAATTAAATTATTTAAAACATTATATAGGGGTTAATGAATGATAAAATAAAGGGAAGCGTGAGGTTAGGACTTTCTAATCTCACTTTTACTTCTATGAGATACATTCCTTATTCACCACATATTTATTGTGTGTGGTTTAAATACATCCCTTAGATGTATAAACTCATAAATCTCATTATATTGAGGGTATTAATGATTTAAGTTGGAATTTATTACTTTTATGGGGCATGTGATTCACTTGAGGACAAGTAATAAGGGAATCATTAACTCAATATTCATTCATTGGGTTAAACATAAATTTCATTTATTATGTCATGCTATGATTATGTGTCAAATTAATTTTTATTTTCTCATGTTTTCCTTCCACTTTTTTTATATGGATTTTCATAGATTTAAAATAAAAAATTCAATTAATTAACAGTATTATCTTTTTAGGGTAATTTGTATTAATCCCCTTTAACTGAGAAATATTTTGATGTTACACACGTATATTAAATTATAAAGTGTATATACAACTACATTAACATATCATGTCATAAATTATAATTTATATAAATTTTTGTTAAATTTTATTGTTGCATGGAACATATGATTCCAATTTTTCAATGTGGATTGGAACACAATGATTTTAAAATATCATTTTAAATTGATCATCTGATATATAATGAATGGTTTTGATATGGAAGACATTTTTTGATGACTATTTAATGTAATCCAATTGATGCATCGGTAGTCTCATGGGATGAAATAAGTTGGTGAAAAATTGTTCATGTTTTTTTTCAAGAAGAATCTGATGGGTTTCCAACCACATACATAAAATGGAAAGACGATTTATCTTGACTGCAACTATCTAAATGATATATCTAGATACTTCATACATCTAAAATTATGAATTTTCTTTATTTCAGTTATTACAATCTAGAGTATATTCACTATTAAAAATCTATGGATGAATTGTAATTCTTAGTTTGTTGATTACATTTATTTTTTATTTGATAATTTACCTTTCCACACTGAAAACTCTCATTGTTTAATTATTAATTCTTTTTTACTTAATCCATACTGAGAATTTATTTCATCTATATTTTTTTTCCATTACCAATGAAATGAAGATGAATTCTTGGAATTAGTTCCAAGGATACTGAGGAATTTCTTCATTTTACGCAATATGTCTCATTTTCCTTCCAAAAAAAATTGGTTTTATATATGTATCTATTTTTCATTGAATATTAAATTATTAGGACATTCGGAATGTGATTTCTTATATCTTTTAACACTGTAACAATGTAAGGCCCTAACTCCAGTGTTTTTGTGTAACACACAATTAATTTGTAAATTTTTTTTTCAATTTAATTAAACATTTATGATATATTTCATTTCACATAACACTGAAAATAATTTATTTTATATTGGGGAAAAATGTTTGTATTGCGTTATATGCAAACCAAAGGGAATTTTGAAGTACACACAACATGAATTTTAGCTTACACAGAAAACAAAGTTTATCTTGTGACTTAGAGTACATTACACCCAACACAGAATTGGAATACACAAGTTAAAACATTACATTTTCAAATGCTACATGAAACACTGACTTTCCATATGCAATACACAACACCGACATGGCCTAAGTTACTTGAAACATTGAGTTCTACCAAAACAAATATTATTATAATTATTTAAATGATATAATAATAATCTATCCATTAAAAATAGTAATTTGAATAGTTATAAATACATTTAATATATTTTTTATAATGTTTTTATTTAAATAAAACATATTTATGATGAAAGAAACAATTTTGGGAAAATTCCTTATATGTTTAAAAATATTTTTTTCTTAAATGATCCAATTTTAATATCCTTGTATGAAAAATAAAAAAAATATAATCATTTATAAATTCAATTTGATAAAATAAATTACATTTTTTAACTTATAATTTCAAAATAATCTTAGGTGGAATTTATGTTATTTTTCTAAGAAACATCATTTTTGGATGAATGGAGAAAAATAATCATTTTTAATTCAAATCATATTTTTCTTCTATTTTATTTATAAGGATAAAATATATTTTAAATTTGTTTCAATGTTTAAATAGATAAAATATTTATCAATTAATCCAATTTAGGTCATTAGAATCAATTTAAATTTGAAATTGGATATAAAAACATAGAAAATGTTTCGAAGTGTCTTGTTTAAAAACATGCAGTGTAATCCCATCCATAAGATTAATTTTAAATTTATTTTAGCCACTCCTTTTATTATAATTCTTAAAAATGGATTCAATAATACCAATCATAATAATTTATAACTTCTAATAATGTCAAATTAGTATTGGACAAAAATTATTACTAGAGGTGGTGAAAATTATTTACAACGGTTAAAGAGAAAAATCCGGCTAATAATGAACTAAAACATAAATTTAAAACACAAAACAACCTATAAACTTGTCCATGCCCCATTTTATGGTCAAACATTTTCTATTTACCCTCCATTATTTTGTTATTTTGGTTTGGTATGACCCTTTTTAGGTAAATACGTGGGTACACCTAACATGATTTTCAAAATTCCATGTGTGTCATTTCCATTACATATAAAAGGAATCTACCTCTATGTTTTCTTCACACCTATCAAACCACATTTGTTAGGCAAAACTCTTCCTAATACACTTCTCAACAGCCCCATTCCTCTGGGTATTTTCTTCTCCCAAGCTCATTTTTTGTTTTCTTTCTCCACCCCTTCAATCTCTTTATTCTATTCCTGTATCACAAAAATCGAATCTTCAATAAACTATTATATATTTATTCTATTATTTCTACCTACAATTACACACACATCCATATAATGGGTAATGAATATATTTTTTACGTGTATAGTTAACTACCGCCTCACTAAATGATGATTGTGAATTTTTCCTTTACCGCCTCTCATTGTGGAAATTATGTTGGATAATCTATTAATATATGTCATATATTATATTTACTGTATATATAATCTTATATTATTATTTTATAATAATATCATTATACATTCCATTTTTGTAAATTGGATGTGTTTGTTTGGGGATGTGTGGACCACAACCACCTCACAGTGAGGTGATTCTTTCATACATTACATGGAACATATTAAGGATGGGTTTAGTGAATATGTATAATATATATGATATCATAAAGATTATATAATAATGATATATATATATACACATATATCTATATATGACTTTTACTTCTCTTAATTCAACATGACAATTAAACAGAAATAGTATTCAAGCATACATACGGCCTACTTTCTCCATGGATAGTCAATTTAGTTTCATACTTATATACGTTATGGGTTATTATAATACACATAAATTGAATATAAATTATATTTTAATCATGGTTGAAATTATAGAAATCATGATATAATTATAATGATAGAAGATATAACAAATTAGGACACACACCAAAAACAAATCATATATTGCATGAAGTGAAACATTAACATAAAATTGTTAACAAGTACGACATATAAATCCATAATCAAACCATATATGGTATTATAAGTAATAGTATGTTTTTTATATATGTATAAAAAAATTTATTTATTATACAGGAGATCTATATTATTGTGAAGAGAGTCAAGACACAATGTAAGGGGATTTAATCTCACTTTTTATTTCAATTATATTCATGCTTTATTCACCATCCACTTATTTTATGTGATGTGTATACTGCTCATGGATGTATTCTATTATTCTTATACATAAATTTAAGTTCATTTTCCTATCGATTTTGTTATCTTTATTTCATGGGATTTAGGTTTCAAAAATTACCAAATTGTTAAGATAATTTTGTCTAAGTTTACATTCATTGATACTGATTCCAGGTTATACCCCTAAATTTTCATATGAGGTGTACATACTACATTTTCAATGTTATATCATGAATCAAATTATATTAAATGTATTTTATTATTCATGTAATTTCACTTTTTTACATGGGTAGTATGGTTCAAAGTTACCAAGTGTTATGACATTATTAAAACAATCTCATCATTTTTCAAGATTTCATCTATTTATTCTTCCTTCATTGAAATATTATGATCCATCCCTCAAGAGAAAAGATAAATTTTCTTATCATATTTTTATTCAATAAATATTCATTTTTTGGTTCCATTTTTTAATCAATGGTATATAATATTGTTAAGAATATGATTTTAAGAAAACCTCAACATTACCCACTCTTTAGACGGAAATCAATGTTCCTTCAAAATCATGTTTTCTAAAAAGGGTTTCAATGAATATTGGAACATTTTTCTATAATATTTAAAATAAATTTTTACCTTTTTCACTTTTACCAATCTCTTCAATGAAATATATTTATTACTTTATGAAATATTCATTTTTTAAACCTTTTTACAAAGAAATATTAATGTCTTATTTAACTCATACAACAATTACATATTTACCCGCTGTCATTTAATTGAAGTACCCTTTTCATTTGTAATTAGATAATTTTTAAGAAGATATTTTCAAAAGTAAATTTCATAGAAAATTGTTTTCAAAATTTTTTATATCCTCTTTTATATGTTTTCAAGGAAAAATGTTTTCAATTTTTATTCAAGCCTCAAACATAATATTTCAATGTATTTTAAATGAAATGGATTTTTAAATATTTTCAATATTTCATTATATGTTTTTAATTTTTTTTATGAAAAAGTTTTTTCAAAAACGATTGATGCTTATTTTATTTGTTTTCATAGGAAATTTTTTCAAAATGATTGGAGGTATTATTATTAAGTCTTCATGTTATTTTATAAGAAAATGGTTTTCAATTTTTTTATGTTTTAAACATTCATTCCAAATAATTAATGATATTTTCCTCATGAAACTTTTTTGAAATATATTTCAAAATTATTTTCAAACTATGATAAAAAATTTTAAAGTTACTCATGAATTTATATAAAATGATATAATGTTTCCATTCATATTCATTTTTTAAATTGGTTATTATTGATGTTGTGGTCTTTAGGAAACTTGTTTCTCTTTCATGTGTTATATGTTTATGAAACATGTTTCTCTTTAATAGGTTATATGTTTATGCAATCCATTTCACTTTCATGGGTTATTTTTTTGATGAAATGATTATGAAACCTATATCTTCTTCTAAATGTTTTGATATGATTGCATGTTTACGATACCCATTTCATTTCATGGGTTATGATATGATTGTTTATGATTTTGTGGAACATGTATATATGATTTCATTATGTGATGGGTGGGACCTATATCCCCTTCTAATGCATTGGGTAGAAATTTATATCTCGTGGACTAAACGAGGATATTATGAGAAATGAACTATATTCTGAATTATAATCTTTAATGGGAAGTTAAATAGGTTCATTATTACAATTTTATAATGGGGAGTGATTGGGGTTTAGAAATAAAAGGCTAGATAGGGGTCATAACTTGGTTTAGTTTGGGAATTTATCCAATAAGATAGTCCTAATAGAAATTCCTTGACTACTGTAGATATAATTATATAAGCTTATGTGTTTCCCAAAATTCATTGTTTTATTCCTATGTTATTATTTCATTCTTTATGTCCATTATATCATTTTGATTCATCTCTTATGAAATTCCAGGGTTAATTCCATGATTCATGTTTATGAACCTTCATATGGGAGTGTGATATTATATTTTCATGATCATGTTCTCATACTCATATGGTCATTATTATGTTTATATATCTCCCTTGATTACCCTTACTAAGAATCTGAGCACAAACCGTTTAATGTTTCCTTCTCTGTGTTATGAATATATATTTAAACTATGATATGTCAATGATGGGTTTTAGGCTTAGAGAACTGATTGGAAGATAATGTGGCTCCCTCATGTACTAGTGTCTACGTATCCATTTTTCTAAAGGCATTGTACTTATATGGTATTTGGGAATCTATTTGTATAATGTATTAATTATTCCACCAAAGTGATATAATACTAATGTATGATAACTGTGGGTGGTTATAAATTGTATTAGAGAAATGGTTTAGTAAATCGTTGGAATCTAGGATGAAAAAACCACAGTGATAACCCTAAGGACATGTCTAGGGATAAGTCTAAGGATAATGCAATGTATAAGAAAATATACTTGAATTTTGGTATAGTTTATAGTTGTTGGTTTTCTGGAAATATATCCATTTCTAGATAATAAAAGTCGATGTGGCTATTGAAAAGATATACATTGGGTGACAACTCGGACTAAATGTTCTAGGCCTAACTCAAGGTAATCCGGTATATGACAATGGGCCTTGATATACATTGGGTTTAACACTCCCATCAGATATGATTCAGGAATATAAAAACTCTTCATGAACCATCATTAATTATTAAATTATAAGTTGTCTATGAAAACCTAGGATGATCCTAGGATGTCATAAATTAATGAAGGTGTCATGATTTAGACATCCTATAAGTAATTATTTTCATGACTATGTTGTTTTCTTCTATTATAAATAATGATCACATTGTTCTTATAGTTTTAGTCAATGGTAGGAACCAAAAGGAACCATATTAATGATGAATGTCATGGATGGTTTTTTTTACCATTCAAGTGGGATTTTTACTAGAGTTAATGTTTTCTTTTATCATGCCTAATTATTTTTCAAATAACATGATTACCAATTTGTACCTCAACCAACTCTCAGACTAACAAAGGAAGGGAAAGAAGGATTTCACTGAGAGTTATGGTAATGGATACCGTGTATTAAAGAATATTCAATTTTCTAAGGGTCAAGAATGTGGAAAGAATCACATAAGGGAATGTCTTAGTGGAACAAGAAGATCTTTTGACTGTGGAAAAGAATAAATCAAAGCACGTGACTGCAAGGGAAAACTAATTAGTTTGGTTAAGAAATGGATTATAATATTTTCCTCCCTAAGGCATAATAAAAGTTTTAGTGATTTAAGTGTGGAATAACTGGTCATTATGAAACTCAATGTCCCCAAACCAAACCTCCTCAATAGAATCAGCATGGTAGTGAGATTAAAACGAAATATTGTATATGATTATTATACAACACTTGAAATGTGAAAGGAAAGATTTATTATTCCATAGGATGAGGTGGAATTATTAATTTCATAAGGATTAATTAATAAATGTTTTTATGTATTAGGGTTTTAGGAATTATGTTATGTGAATAGTGAAATAAACATGGATTGTCTAGTTTTTGTTTTTATCACTAATGATTTACAAGTATATGGTGAATGGATATAATGGAATAGAAAGGTGATTTAATAGAAAAGTGATTTCTATGGAAAACACATGATTAAGGGAAAGATAACCCATAATATGTTTCTTATATTATGATAATGTTGTTTGGTTAAAGATATTGGGGATATGAAAAATTAAATTAGAAGGTACAGATTGCCTTGGAACTTCTTAAGGACATGTTGATAGGTGGTTTACGAAATCATTGACGAAGTTTACAACATTTATAGATTTATGGAATAAATACAATATTCATTAATTTAGGATGGATTCATGTTTTCAATTAGTATTTAGGGTAATTAATATTATTACCTTATTTCAAGAGAATATATGATGATGGTATCCACATTTTTTGGTATGTGGCAACCACGATCTACTTTTTGAAATATAGGGGATCAATGTTGAGCTTATTTTGTGACTTTCTTTCTAAATTTTACAATTTATTTCATTCAAACATGTTATAATTTTAACTATTCTTGAAATTTTTAAGTTAAACATCAGGGGAAGAATTTATGTATTCTGATTTTCATGACAACCCTGATTAATATGATATTTAGTGACTATCCTTATTTCAAGGATGTTGATCATATTTTTGAAACTATATTAGTGTTTTTTTAGAAAATGACATCATGTATTTTGGGTGACCAACAATCAAGTATGGATAGGCCATGGGTATTAAACCCAAGACCAAATAATGATAAGGGTTTCATGACAACCACTAACCTATGCAACATCCATGTTACTGTGTGTTTATTTTTAATGAACAATTATTTATGATGAAACAATAGTCATCATTTTTATGTGAAAAAAATATTCTTCTATATCTACATTTCCAATGTAAATTTCACATGTTATCAATTTATTATCTAATGATTCATTGTTTCGATCTTTATTGAAGACATCATTAACTTCATTTAATTACATTTTATAACTACTTTCATTTTCATAATAAAACCTCCCGGATGGTCTTCAACTGGAAGATTCTCATGAAAACTCTAACAAAAAGAAACTACTAATCCCACATTTTTATTATTTCAATTACTTCTCTAGTTTAATAGAAGAATCAATCTTTTATTTCTCTCTATTTTTTCCATTAAAACAAATTTCACAAATTATGAGTTTTCATGTTTGTTTTCTATTAAAAAATATTTCTGCCTGTTGAAATTTAATGTTCTCTTTGAATAACCTTATATTGGATGGTTATTAAAGATGTCAATATTCCATGTGAAAATCATTCCTATAAAGTACACCAGACATTATTTTGAATTTATATTTCCAATGAGTTTTCATCTATTATCAAGTCATTATACAAAGTCTCTTCCATTTATTACTTAATATAACTTCTTTTATTTTTAGATTTCAGCATTCCAGAAGGTCTTCAACTATGAGCTAGTAATGAAGGCTCATACAAAAAACACTGGTTCAAATATCACCCCAAACTATATTATAGTGATGCTACCTTTTTTTCTCATTTACATCTTTTTATTAGATTTGATTTGATTCTTTGGATACTTTGTGCAAGGGTCAAAACTCAATAGCTGAGCATTGATGTATTTATTCTACTGGATTGGAAAAATGAATTACACAAGATATTTGTTACATCCCAGGTAAATAAATAATAATTCATTTTCATATTTATTAATATTTATGAATTTAATATTAATTTTACTTTAAAGGGGTTGATATGTTTGATAGCGTACCCGATACGCAACAAATAGTTTCATTGAAATCTTACGTTGCACACTAGTAATAAAATATTATTATTTTAAGTGGTAGTTAACACATAGTTGTTGTATTGGCGGGAATGGATAAAAATAACTAAAATATGATTATATATGTTTTTAAATTTTTTTACATTTATCCAAAAAAAGATAAAGGCTTAAAATATGAAAAGAATTCAATTGTAGGCATTTATACCCTAATTTTCACTAAAGGTTCACTTATCGCCTTTTGATGGAGAACCATCATTAAATATGGTTTTGGCCACTCTTATACTTTATATTGGAGAAAATAAAACTCTTCTTTAGAATTGAGACATCAAAAATTACTTTGTGTAATTTTTTGGAATTTTTCTGATAAAGTTCATTTTTTAATGAATAGTGAAAAATGTTGTATCATAATTAAAAAACTCGTTTTAATATAATTTATTTATATAATTAGATTACCATTTGAATTTGTTTTAAAGTGAAATTAGAATATATTTTTACCATTTAATCCAATAGTGGTCGTTCGAATTAATTTCCCCTTGAAATCGGACTTAAACTAGTGTCAATCTTTTGATACTTATTGTTTCATAAAAACACACTATTTCCTCTGACAACGGGAATTAATTATTAAATTAATTAATTCAACTTATATTTTTTTAATTTTGTAAAATAGTCTTCATTTTTGAATTCGGAATATCAAATATAGCTTAGGGTGAATTTTTGGTATTTTTCTGAAAAACTTCAATTTTTTAGGAATAGTGATACCACTAAGTGGAACTTAAAAAAACTGAATTTCCTTTTAAATGAAATTTTACCACTTCTGTGTTTTGAATTTAAAAAATCCGACATACATGGTTTTCATTAAGAAGTAAAATGTGGTTCAATGGGATTAAAATAATTTTTTGGTGAATAGTAACTTTTATGTTTATTAATCGCGATTAGAGGTAATTAGTGTAGTTTAAGGTAAAAGTAATTTTTTAATAATATGAAATGACCATGACACAAGTACTACCCTTATTGGATGTGTCATGGCAGACCAAGACAATCCATGGGTCATCTTGGGGACCCCATGGTGCCACTTTGGTAGGAAAATGACATTAATATCTTTTTTTTAAAGTTAAAATAAAAATGTCACAAACATGAGTTGTTTTACTAAAACAATTTTTAAGTGGGGTTATACAAGTCGTATTTCTTTCTATAAATAGTAATTGGAAAGCTAAAAATATTTCCTACGTCATAATTTTTTTTATAATTTTTAGGCATTAAATAAATTAAATTATTTATGACATCATGATGATGCATCGATTACCTCATTATTTAACGATTTAAATAAAATGAAAAGATAATGTAAAATATAAGACCTAAACTTGTCAAAAACCTATTGGATGGGTATATTTATAACCCTTATCACCTTATCCTCTAATTATTTCAATGTGAGACCTTTTAAATCCGAAACTCATTTGAAAATAAAGTAACATTTCTCTACATTCCAAGAGTGCCCCTCCTCTCCTCTTATAAAAAGCCCCCACCTCTACCACCTTACCCACACATACAAAGCCATTGGCTCGGCAAAACCCTAACCATTTTGCCTCTCCACATGCCTCTATAACTCTTAGAAGCATCACATTGGGCAGAAGTCTTCCCAAGGAAGCCTTTGAGCTCAAATCAAAAAGAGTTACCCGTTTTAAAGGTAGTGTTTTCTCATGTGTTCTTAGGTTTTATTTTTCTTCTCCAAACCCCTAAACTCTTTTTATTCCTTTCTTTTATAACAAAACCAGAATCTTAAATATACTATGATGTTGTTATGTGAAGGATTCTGGCTACACCTACACACACCTACATCTTGTGGTAAAAGAACACATTGTTTTTGTGGATGGAGAATTTCTGCCACACGAAACGATGATTGTTCAACACTCATATAACACCTTAAAAGGTGTCCATTAAGATGTCACTATATTTATATATGATATATAATATGTTTATGTTTTCCTTATGCTTCTGTATTTTTCATTTGTTGCATACCTTTATGGTTTCCATTATGAGAAAACATGATAATTTCATTTTAGGAAGTGCGGACTACCTCCCCCTCAAAGTGATTTGATTCGTTAATGCCATATGTGGGATGTAAAAAGGATGGATTAAAATTTATTATATATGATGTATGTTACATAAAAATGATGAATATAATTCTGGAATTAAAATATACATACCTCTCATTTATTTTTAATTCCATTAATATGACATAGAAATGAAAGTAGCATTCAGGCGTACGTACGGTTTACTGTCTCCATGAATTGTGCATTTCATTTATTACCTATAAATGATTAGGTAATATTATAATTACATTTATATTCTGGATATATATGGTATATATGATATCCAAATCATGAATATCATTCTGGATATAATGAACCTTTGACCACACGAACAACATGTAATTGTAAGAAGTCCACTTTCGACTAAAGAACCAAATATCGACAAAACACACATTATTAACATAAATGATTACATAATGTTTATAATATGGAAATAAGTGATATAAAAGGAATAAATAACTTGAAAAAGTTTCTTAAGAAAGTAGAAATTAACTCAAGTTTATTATTCAGGACGTTAAAGAACGATCAAGTCAAGTCGAACCCGAGGTAAGGGACTTCATCTAAATCTACTTTCATTGAGGCATATTTTATTTTATACACAAACTTACTTTATATGGTGTATAAACCCCTTTGAATTTTACTTTTATAAAAAAGGAATCTTTTTCTACGAAGCGTTTTACTAAAAAACAAAAAGGAATGTTTCTTTTAACGTATGCGGTGACAATGACCTTTTCCGCCGCTGTGAGTATTATTTGGTCTTTGGCTTCCTCAACAAGCCATGACGTATTTTAAAATGAAATAAATACCATATACTCTTTTATGTATTTTGGTATTGAAAATGGTTTTTATAATGGATTTGTTATGTCAATATATTTTAAGTGATATATTGTGATCAAAGTGTGGAAATGTTTTCTTTCTATTAAATTTTTTTTTATGTCTTATGATTTTATGATGGTACTTGGACATTTGACAGGTGGTTAAGTGATAAACCATATGACGGGTGGTGCCGTGAATACTAGGACATGTGGTTATGTTCTAACCTCCAATGCATAGGGTATGGAAGTCGGCCGAATGGCTATTCCATTAAGTATGTGTGGAAGTCGACCGTATGGTTATTCCATTTAAGTATGTTTATGTCCCAGGTTACCTTCATATGTGATGTGTTCTTTATATGGGTTTTATGGTAATATTTTGGTTATAAAAGGGTAAGTATTGATCTTTTATTCAGTGAAGATTTTTTACTACTTCATAAAGGTGAAAAGTATTACTTTGATAAATTATACATGGTTTACTTGTTGTTTTGAAAAACTAAGAGTTTTCATTCTTTGTGTTTCCCTTACTGATCTTTTTATGCTCACCCCAAGTTTTTTTGAAATGTTTTTCACATGACTTAATGTGTAATATGGTCAAGGATGGGATCAAGGGAATGTCATGCTATATAAATCATGGAACTAGACATGTTTCTTTTTAAGAGTTTTTATTCTATGGAAGATTAGTAGTAGTTTCTACTTTGTAATCTTTTGAGATGTAATAGTTATGTCCTAATTCTATAAAACTCTGAACCTGAAAAGATCCTCAATTTGAATTATTCATTTAATTCAATATTAAGTAAGGTTTAAGGCCGGGGACTTATAGTTGGTATCAGAGGATAATTTAGACAACTTCAGGAGTTAGAAAAGTGTTAAATTATAAGTTAATTTATGGTATGATTGAAATGATATTGCATTTAAAGATTACCATGTTGCTTCGCCTAAGATATTTCTATGTTCAGAATAGTTTTCGGCAGAGGAAACAAAGCAGCTATTTTGGGATGACATCAAGAGGAAGACAACCTTCCAAATCAGCAACCTTAGATGGTCAGAATTAGAACTGAACCGTTTGTTGCAGTGATTGCACAGTTGACTCAGCCTAAAAATGGTGGTGGTATCCATGCACGAGATCAGCCAGATCAACCACATAAGAACATGTCTGTGGTGGAACATTTCATGATGCAACATCCCCCATCATTTAGAGGATCATCTGACCCAGTACAAGATGAGGGGTGGATTAAAGAACTAGAGAATATTTTTGATGTCATGGGGCGTTCAGAACATCAAAAGGTTAGTCTTGTTGTATACCGTTTTGAAGGTGAAGCTGATCAGTGGTGGTCGATGGTGAAAAATACCCGGGATAGTGATGAGATTGATGATCTTCTTTGGGACAAATTCAAAGGTATGTTTCTTGAGAAATATTTTCCTAAGGTGGTTCGTCTTAGGATGGGAAAGCAATTTCTAGAATTGAGGCAGGAGGATGACTTGGTGGCTGCTTATGAAGCAATGTTCACCCGACTGGCAAGGTATGCTCCAAACTTCATAAGAGATCTTTATAGTAAAATCAACCATTTTTACTCAGGGTTAAAGCCAAATTATCGAAGGGCTTTAGCTTCTCGTGAGTTCAAAAGTTATGAAAAACATGTTCGATGTGCGGAGAAGGTGGAAATGGAGTTTTCCGATGATCAGGTGTTCATTGACAAACAACAGAATAAGAGGTCTAGTTGGCAGGAAAAGGGGAATAATTAATCAAAGAAGTAAGGAGGTAAGAAAACCAAATATCCACCCTGTGAGAAGTGTGGTAAAATGCATCTTGGAGAATGTTTATCCAAGTCTGGTAAGTGTTTTCGGTGTGGTAAGTCTGGTCATATTGCTCGTAACTTTAAGGAAGATGATCAAGCGGGAAATGAAAAGCCAGCGGTAAGATGTTTTAAGTGTAATGAAATGGGTCTTTATGAAAATGAGTGTCTAACGAAGAACTCAACTGGGGAAAAGCATCCAGACTACAAGCAAAAAGGGGTGGTGAAATCCTTTGCAACTACTTCAGCAGATGTTGGGCCATCGAATGAAGTAGTATTAGGTACACTGTTTGTTTGTTCAGATTATGCCAATGTGTTGTTTGATTCAGGGTCTACACATTCTTTCATTTCTGAGAAGTTTTCTAGTAAATTGGAAATTTCATCTCATGATACTAATCCTGAACTTATGGTAAAAACACCTGAAGGGAACGTTGAGACAAAAAGGAATTATAAGAACCATCCTATCCTTGTGTATGGAAAGAATCTACCAGCAAACCTTATTGTTTTTCCTCTAGTAGAGTTTGATGGTATATTGGGCATGGATTTCATTTCTGTTTATCATGCTAAGATTGACATCAGAGCAAAAATTGTTTCTTTTCAGAAAGATTTTCAGTTTGTGTACAAGAATGAACCATTGCTTTTGATGACATATTAGGAAGATGAGAAACTAGTAAAAGATAGAAATGAATGTTATCTTGCGCATATCATTGAAAACAAGGGAACTATTCAGATTAATGATTTGCTAGTGGTAAATGAGTATCTTGATGTTTTTCCAGATGAGTTTCCTAGTATTATTCATGATCGAGAAGTTGAATATACTATTGACTTAGTTCCTGATTCTATGCCAATTTCAAAACCCCCTTATCGAATGGTTGAAGTTGAACTTTGAGAGTTAAAGAAATAATTACAGGAGTTATTAGATAAATGTTTCATTCGACCTAGAGCTTCACCATGGGGTGCTCCTGTCTTGTTTGTTAAAAAGAAAGATGGTTCAATGAGTCTTTGCATTGATTATAGAGCCTTGAATAACATTACTGTTAAGAAAAAGTATCCTTTTCCTCATATGTATGATTTGTTTGATCAGCTCCAGGGAGATCAGTATTTTTCGAAGATTGACTTGAGGTCGGTGTACCATCAGTTGAAATTAAAAGAAGCAGACATTCCGAAGACTGCGTTCCGTACTAGATATGGCCATTATGAATTTGTAGTTATGCATTTTGGTTTAACCAATGTACCTACTGTATTCATGGACCTTATGAATAGAATTTTCCAAGAGTTCTTGGATAAGTTTGTGGTTGTTTTCATTGATGATATTTTGGTGTTTTCTAAAAGTAAATAGGAGAATGAAAGTTATTTAAGGGTTATCTTGCAAATCTTAAAAGAAAAGAAACTATATGGAAATTTCAGAAAGTGTGAGTTTTGGTTACAACAAATTTCGTTCCTGGGTCACATTATTTCAAAATATGGCATAACTGTTGATCCTGCTAAATCAAAAGTTATTGAAGAATGGCCAAGACCCACAAATGTAACCGAGATCCGTAGTTTTCTTCGGTTGGCAGGTTACTACCAAAGGTTTTTGAAAATTTTCTTGATTATCCAATCCAATGACTAAGCTAACTCGGAAGGGCGTTAAGTATATCTGGACAAAAGAATGTGATGATTGTTTTCAGGAGTTGGAAAAAAAATTGGTGAATGCTCCAGTTTTGGCACTTCCTTCCAGGAATGGTGAGTTTTTTATCTACAGTGATGCTTCATTGAAGGGACTTGGCTGTGTCCTTATGCAAAATTATCAAGTAATTGCTTATGCTTCATTTCAGTTGAAAAATCATGAGATAAATTACCCTACACATGATTTGGAATTAGCTGCTGTTGTTTTTGCTCTAAAAATTTGGAGGCATCATTTGTATGGAGTAAAGTGTGAAATATATATTGATCACAAAAGTTTAATGTATATATTCACTCAGAAATAATTGAACATGAGATAGAGGAGATGGATGGAATTAATCAAGGATTATGATTGTACAATTCATTACCATCTGGAAAAATCAAATAAAGTGGATGATGCTTTGTGTCAAAAAAGTAATGCTTCATTAACCATGCTATGATTGGAACGAGATCCTTTAGTTTTTGATTTGATGAACTTTGGCATTGAAGTTGTTTGTGCAGGAAGTCCATCTATTTTGTTTCAGGTATCAGTGACATCTTCTCTATCAGACAAAATCAAGCAAGCACAGAAGCAAGACAGTGAGTAGTAGAAAAAGGTAGAGCTGGTTCAGAAGGATAAGTTGCCTGAATTCAACATTAATAATGATTGTGTTTTGAGATTTGGGAAGAGATTATGTGTGCCTTGTGATTCACAGTTGAAGAGTTAGTTATTAAGTGAAACTCATAGTTCTCCATTTTCAGTTCATACTGGCAGTACTAAGATGTACAGAGATCTGTGAGAGTATTACTGGTGGGATGGAATGAAAAGAGATATTGCTAATTTTACTGTGAAGTGTTTGACTTGTCAGCAAGTTAAAGCAGAGCGGCAGTTACCAAAAGGGATACTGCAGCCTTTACCAGTGAAAGCATGGAAATGGGAAAACATATCCATGGACTTTGTTGTGAGATTACCGAGGACAACTCGAGTTAATAATGCAATCTAGGTTATTGTTGATCTCCTGACTAAATCTACTCATTTCCTTGCTATACGAGATACTTATTCCCAAGATAAACTTTCTCGATTGTATCTTAAATAGATAGTCAGGTTGCATGGAGTTCCCCTCTCCATTGTATCTGATCATGATCCCAGGTTTACTTCTATCTTTTGGAAAAGCCTTCAGAAGTTGTTGGGTACTGAATTAAATTTTAGTACAACTTTTCATCCGCAATCAGATGGGTAGTCAGAACGAACAATTTGGACCTTGGAGGATATGCTATGAGCTTGTTCTATGGATTATCATGTAAGTTGGCACCAACATCTTTATTTGGTTGAATTTTCATATAATAACAGTTTTCATTCTACTATACAGATGGCACCGTTTGAGGCATTATATGGGAAGCGGTGTCGAACTCCGGCATTTTGGGATGAAGTGGGTGAAAGGATGCTGATGGGACCAGAATTGGTAGAAGAGATGGTAGAAAAAGTTCAGTTGATTCAAAAACACATGAGAACAGCTCAGATCAGGTAGAAGAGTTATGCGGATAACTGGAAGAAGGATTTATCTTTCGAGGTAGGTGATCATGTTTTTCTCAAAGTATTACCATGGAAAAGTGTGATGCGATTTGGTAAGAAATGAAAGATGAGTCCAAAGTTCATTGGACCATATGAAATTCTGAAGAAAGTTGGATCAGTTGCTTACCGAGTGGCTTTACCTCAGAGTTTATCTCAGGTACACAATGTTTTTCATGATTCGATGTTGAGAAAGTATATGCCAGATCCATCTCATGTTTTGATCCCAGAGGTAGTTCAGTTGGAAGAGAATCTCTCTTATGAAGAACAACCAGTCCAGATTCTTGATGGAAGAGAGAAAGTGTTGCGAAATAAGGTAATTCACAAGGTAAAGGTTTTGTGAAAAACCATATGGTTGAAGAGGCAACATGGAAATCTGAAAATTCTATGAGGGATAAATACCCCCACTTATTTTGATAAGTGAATAAAATTGTGAGGACGCAATTCCCAAAACGGGGGGAAGGATGTTACATCCCAGATAAATAAAGAATAATACATTTTCATATTTGTTAATATTTATGAATTAAATATTAATTTTACTTTAAAGGGGTTTCTATGTTCGATAGCGTACCTGATACGCGACAAAGAGTTTCATTGAAATCTTACGTTGCACACTAGTAATAAAATAATATTATTTTAAATGGTAGTTAACACATAGCCTTTGTATTGGTGGGAATGGATATAAATACCTAGAATATGATTATATATGTGTTTAAATGTTTTTACATTTATCCAACAAAAGATAAAGGCTTGAAATACGAAAATAATTCAATTTTAGGCATTTATACCCTAATTTTCACTAAAGGTTCACTTACCGCCTTTTGATGGTGAACCGTCATTAAATATGGTTTTGGTCACTCTTATACATTATAATGGACCAAATAAAACTCTTCTTTAGAATCAGGACATCCAAATTTACTTTGTTTAAATTTTTGGTATTTTTCCGATAAAGTTCATTTTTAAATGAATAGTGAAAAATGTTGTATCTTAATTCAAAACCACTTTTTAATCTAATTTATTTATGTGATTAGATTACCATTTGAATTGGTTTTAAAGTAAAATTAGAATATATTTTTACCATTTAATCCAATAGTGGTCGTTGGAATTAATTTCACCTTGAAATCGGACTTAAACTAGTGTCAATCTTTTGATACTTATTGTTTCATAAAAACACGCTATTTGCTCTGACAGCGGGAGTTAATTATTAAATTAATTAATGCAACTTATATGTTTTGAATTTTTTAAAATAGACTTCATTTTTGAATTCTGAATATCAAATATAGCTTAGGGTGAATTTTTGGTATTTTTCTGAAAAACTTCAATTTTTTATGAATTGTGATACCACTAAGTGGTACTTAAAAAAATGATTTTCGGTTTAAATGAAATTTTACCACCCCTGTGTTTTGAATTTCAGAAATCCGACATACATGGTTTTAATTAAGAAGTAAAATTTAGTTCAATGGGATTAAAATAATTTTTGGGTGAATAGTAACTTTTATGTTTATTAATCACGATTAGAGGTAATTAGTGTAGTTTAAGGTAAAAGTAATGTTTTAACAATATGAAATGACCTTGAAACATGTCCTACACTTATTGATGTCTCATGGAAGTCCATAAAAATCCATGGGTGAACTTGGGTACCCCATGGATCCACTTTGGTAGAAAAATGACATTAATATCTTTTTTTTAAAGTTAAAATAAAAATGTCACAAACATGAGTTTTTTTACTAAAACAATTATTAAGTGGGGTTATACAAGTCATATTTTTTGCTATAAATAGTCATTGTAAATCTAAAAAATATTTCCTACATCATAGTTTTTTTTATAATTTTTATACATTATATAAATTAAATTATTTATGACATCGTGATGATGCAGCGATTACCTCATTATTTAACGATTTAAATAAAATGAAAAGATAATGTAAAATATAAGACCTACACTTGTCAAAAACCTATTGTATGGGTATATTTCTAACCCTTATCACCTTATCCTCGAATTATTTCAATGAGGGACCTTTTAAATCCGAAACTCATTTGAATATAAAGTAACATTTCTTTACTTTCCAAGAGTGCCCCTCCTCTCCTCTTATAAAAGGCCCCCACCTCTACCACCTTACCCACACTTACAAAGCCCTTGGCTCGGCCAAACCCTGTCAATTGTCTCTCTCCACATCCCTATCTAACTATTAGAAGCCTCACTTTGCGCAGAATTCTTCCAAAGTAAGCCTTTGAGCTCAAATCAAAAAGAGTTACCCCTTTTAAAGGTAGTGTTTTCTCTTTTGTTCTTATGTTTTATTTTTCTTATACAACCCCCTAAACTCTTTTTATTACTTTATTTTGTAACAACACCAGTATATTCAATATACTAGGATGTTGTTATCTGAATTAATCGAGCTACACTTACACACACTTACATATTATGGTTAAATAACACACTGTTTCTGTGTATGGTGAATTTCTGCCTCACGAAACGATGATTGTTCAACAATCATATAACACCTTAAATGGTGGCCATTAAGATGTCACTATATTTATATATGATATATAATATTTTTATGTTTTCCTTATGATTCTGTATTTTTCAATTGTGGCATACCTTAATGGTTTCCATTATGAGTAAACACGATAATTTAATTTTAGGAAGTGCGGACTACCGCCCCCTCAAAGTGATTTGATTCGTTAATTCCATATGTGGGATGTATAAAGGATGGATTTAAATTTATTATATATGATGTATGTTATATCTAAATGATGAATATAATTCTGGAATTAAAATATACATACCTCTCATTTAGTTTTAATTCCATTAATATGACATAGAAATGAAAGTAGCATTCAGTCGTACGTACAGCTTACCGTCTCTATGAATGGTGCATTTCATTTCTTACCTATAAATGACTATGTAATATTATAATTACATGTATATTCTGGATATATATGGTATATATGATATCCAATTCATGAATATCATTCTGTATATAATGAACCTTTGACCACACGAACAACATGTAATTGTAAGAAGTCCACTTTCGACTTAAGAACCAAATATCGAAAAAAACACACATTATTAACTTAAATGATTACATAACGTCTATAACATGGCAATAAGTTATATAAAAGGAATAATGAACTTGAAAAAGGTACTTATGAAAGTATAAATTAACTCAAGTTTATTATTCAGGATATTAAAGAATGATCGAGTCAAGTCGGACCCAAGGTAAGGGACTTCGTCTAAATCTCCTTTTATTGAGGCATATTTTGTTTTATACACAACATTACTTTATACGGTGTATAAACCCCTTTGACTTTTACTTTCATACAAAAGGAATATTTTTCTACGAAGCGTTTTATTAAACGGCAAAAATGAATGTTTCTTTTAACGTACGTGGTGACAACAACCTTTTCCGCTGCTACGAGTATTATTTGGTCTTTGGCATTCTCAACAAGCTGTGATGTTTTTTAAAATGAAATAAATACCATATACTCTTTTATGTATTTTGGTATTGAAAATGGTTTTTATAATGGATTTTTTATGTCAATATATTTAATTGATATATTGTGATCAAAGTGTGGAAATGTTTTCTTACCATTATATTTGTTTTATGTCTTATGATTTTATGATGGTACTCGGACATTTGATGGGTGGTTACATGATAAACCATATGATGGGTGGTGCCGTGAATACCAAGATGGGTGGTTACGTTATAACCTCCAATGTGGTGGGTATGGAAGTCAGTCGTATGACTATTCCATTAAGTATGTGTGGAAGTTGACTGTATGGTTATTCCATTTAAGTATGTTTATGTCCCAAGTTACCTTCATATGTTATGTGTTCTTTATATGGGTTTTATGGTAATCTTTTGTTTACAAAAGGGTAAGAATTGATCTTTTATTCAGTGAAGAGTTTTTACTCCTTCATAAAGGTGAAAAGTATTACTTTGATAAAGTATACATGGTTTACTTGTTGTTTTGAAAAACTAACAGTTTTAATTCTTTGTGTTTCCCTTACTGAGCTTTTTATGCTCACCTCAAGTTTTTTTGAAATGTTTTTCACAGGACTTAATGTGGAATATGGTCAAGGATGGGATCAAGGTAAAGTCATGCTATATAAAACATGGAACTAGACATGTTTCTTTTTAAGAGTTTTTATTCTATGTAAACTTAGTAGAAGTTTCTACAATGTAATCTTTTGAGATGTAATAGTTATGTCCTAATTCTCTAAAACTCTAAACCTGAAAAGATCCTTAATGTGAATTATTCATTTAATTCAATATTAAGTAAGGTTTAAGGCCAGTGCCTTATAATATTTCTTACTCAAAGGTAGAATTATTGTTACTATTAGAGGTAATGGAGGGTATATAGTGGTAATTTATTTTATTAGTGTTGTAGTTTGGTCCAGTTGAGGTTTAGTACACAGAATGATCAGTTATAATAAATAGTTTTTCAACTGATAAGTGTGGCATACAAGGTGGGAATATTTTCTCACATTGAAAAGTTTTGTCCATTGTGGTCATGTTCTGGACTCGTTGAGGCTCTCTGGGGGATGTGTGACCCTATTGGTTCTGAATATGATGGAACAATGAAGGCATTACTTGAATCAATATAGCAATTCCATGATATTGATCACACTTGTCTCTAAATCTATTTTGTTTCTCTATGAGACCAACCTACCTGTAAACTCTCATAAATAACTACTGGTGCTCTTCCAGGTTTTCAGACCTCCCATGTGTATGGACAAGGTTGAGGTTAAGCTGTATTTATGTCTGGATTTTGTATTATAGGCATGTAATTGGACACAAGGAATGAATAATTCTACATTGAGAAAGTTGTGAATGCGTAGACAAATATGGTTAGTTGTGATCCACCTAATTTTTTGCCCTGAAGCCTCGAATAGTGATAGAATTGGGGTTTAGAATGATGGGAGATAATGAATAAGAAGTCATGTATTTGGTTCGATCATGGAGAAAGATGATGTTAATCCTTTGTTAGCCATTATTAGCATTGGAAGGTAACCCTAGGGGATGGGCTTCATGGCGTCTGAGCTACACAACCCTTGGGTTCTCTACTGTGTTTCATCCTTTGAGAAACTTGTGGGTGGGGGATGCGTTGTTATTTCAATTGTTGACTTTTTGGGAAAGGGGTAGGGATAGGGAGGGGGCAACCACATGAACATCCTTGATAAATTTTAAAGTATTCCACAACATGCCCTCCCAAATAGACCCAAGTATAGAAAATATTTAGCTGACCAAACCAGTATGCATGCAAAAGTATATGAATCACACATAGACCTATAGTAAGGGATAGTTGTTTTTCCCACACCAAAAAATAGCACTAAGGATTTATTTTGTTTAGGATAAAATATTACATGTATATATCCTTCGAAGTAGTCCTATAAGAAGCCTACTAGAATCCAAATCAACCATGATGACATTATATTTAGTACCCAAACCTTCATTTACATCCATTTTGCACTCCTTTTCCCTGTATGGTGCACTGGAAGAATGAAATTCCCACACATGTTTCATTGGAATCTAATATGTTTTATGTTATTACTATAATATAATATGTTTTACCATCAAATCATTTATTCCTTTCTCTGTTGTTTACAACTTTATGTTCTCAATTACATAATCATTTATCATAATTATCAAAATTTCAATTGTCAATTTCAATTTTCTTTTCATTCATTGAATTATAATCTCCATACTAAAAATCAATTTTTATTTCTTAATGATTCTTCTATAATTTTTCAAATGTATTTATCCAAATGTCAATCTAATAAAATAATGATGTTTCTTTATTTTTTCTAATTGTATTATAATAATAAGTATCAATAATTTGTGATTTACAAATTTTAAATATTTATGTTCATTATTAACATTGAAATGTAGTATTATCTTCTTAAAAAAGCATTGAACCATATCATCGTGTGAATGAATAATCTAGGAATTGCGTTATGTCACCGTGAAAATACACAAGCGAGTACTGGTTTTTATGATAAACTTTAGGAGAAGTATTTATGTATTGTGATTTTATTGATAACCATGGTTAATAGGTTATTTAGTGATTAACCTTATTAAATCTTTGTTCATCATATTTTTGAAACTATATTAGAATGGTTTTTGAAAAGGACATCATCTATTTTCGGTGACAAACAATAATGTATGGAAAGGCCACGGGTCTTAAACCCATGACCAAAATATGATAAGTGTAAGAACACGGATCTTCTTTTTTTGTATGTTTTTCCTTTTCTGGTTGTTTTTGAGAAAAAAAAGGAAAATCTTGAAATTTTCAATGTACACGTCGTGTACAATATAAGTAAACATCGGTTACCTTGATGTCGCATGAGGTCGTCTGCTGGTCGTGTCTAGGCCACACACACGGTGTGTAAGGGAGATGTGGAGGCTTCTTAAAGTGGCGTAAGGAAAATCCTAGTACATGCTGTGTACTTCATAATTACATGTCGTGTATTTTCTTTTTTCATTAAACGGACCAGCGTCGCGTCTAATCGACATAATCGTCTTCTTCTCCAGCTTATTCGACCTAGAGCATCCGTATGGCTGTGGATCTTCACCGAGCACCCGAGTCTCCGTCTGTTCTCTGAATCGACCATTGTCAATTGTGTTTCAACCTCCACATTATGCTCTTCCTTCTCCTAGAGCTTTGCTTTTCAATTCCTTTTCTTTCTTATGTTATCGTGGGTTGAACATTTTGTGCATTTTTGTAGATCTACGACATTCTAAGGAGAATCAAGCCTTGTGGTTCAACTTATTGATCTCCTGGCATCAAGGTAGGTTTTTTTTGCCTTACCTTTCGAAGTATTTGAGTTTTATGTGTAATGTTCCTCCAATACCCGTGAACGATGAATTGTGTGTTTATCATTTTTCCCTTGCTATTTTCATGCCTTGCTTGTATGCTTGTGTAGAGGTAAGTTGATAATGTTTGACAATAATTTAGGTGATTGGATGTTTTTCTCATTCCTTGTTCTGTTTATGACCTTTGGGTCTTGTTATCCTTTGGTCGTTATACCAATTTTCCATGCCTTGTGACCATAGGATGGAATGATATTCTTGACATGCTTGTTATTCTATAGACTGGTTAGCCAAGTAACTCTATAGGTGTACTTTTCCCTTATATCATTATTATGCACTGACTGGAACGAGACCATGAGAACCTGGTGTTATAGACTATAATGGATAGACAGAGTGAGATTCCCAGAGAGTCTTGGAAATTATAGAATATAACGGATATAACGAGTGAGCTTCCTAGAGAGTGTTGGATATTATAGACTACAGAAGGGTAGCCCGAGTGAGATTCCTCAGAGAGTCTTTACCTGTTTAAATTTCTTTAAACAATTCCAGGCTAGAGGAGGAATTGACAGAGCGAGCTTCCTTAGAGATTGTGTGATAGACCTGAAACTATAGGAGGATTGACCGAGTGAGCTTCCTTAGAGAGCCTCTAGACCGTGGGGCTATAAGAGGGTTAGACTACATGATCTTCCTCAGAGAGTCTCTGAATACCCCAGACTTTAAGGGGAATTGACTGAGCAAGCTTCCCCAGAGAGTCTTATAAATTCGTATGACCAAACTAGAGTGTTTAGGCAGAGTGAACTGCCCATAGGGTTGTTGGTACTTTGTGGATATGAACAGAGGGGACGCTTGTGAGTACTTTCAAAAGGGTTTCCTATTTTAGTTAGTTGTTGCTTCACCTTTTGATTATTGTTCTGTGGATTGATTACTGTTGTATATCATCCTGTTACTGCTTACTGATTACTGCCTGATGTTTACTATTATTGTTTACTACTTACTGTACTATTTCCTCACATCTTCTCATTGACTGTTATGCAAAGATCTTCGGGCGGTTGCCTACTAGGATTTAGTCTCACGTCCTGTTTGGGCCATGCTTTTCAGCCCAAATAGGCTTTTTGTTGTAGGTATAGACAAGGGCAAGCGCCCTTAGACATTGGATACTTGATTTCTTTGGAGAAGGAGAGCGTGTGATCAAGCTTAGGTTTGCAATCCTGAAGAGCTATTTATCTTTTCTTTTGTACTTGTTTTGGTACTATTTGTATTTACAGCATTGTGACATGTTTGGAAGCTTTCCGAGATATGTATCATGAATCATTTCATATATACATATGTGCTCCAACTGTTTATTACTTTCGTCATCCTCGGTTTATTGTTGTTGGATATTTACTGCTTCCGCTATTGCATGTTTTGTTTATATCTACTGTGTACTCTGCAAATGAGGGTATATTTTTTCCACTACCACATCCAAGGCCCTCACTGCTAGTCAGCATCCTCTGGAATTTGGGGAAATGCATTTAAGGCCATAGGACCAACCGGGTACGGGGTGCCTCTGGGTGGCTTTCGGAACTGGGATATTACAATAATAGATTCACGACAACCACTAACCTATGCAATGCCCTAGTTAATGTGTAGTTATTTTGTATGAATAATTTTTTATGATGTTATAATATTCATAATTTTTTTGTGTAGAGATTAATATATTAAACACGTATATTTTTATGAAAATTTATGAATAAATAGTTATAGTTATCATTCTTTTATGGGACTTCATATATGCTCAAAGAGTATTTTTTTTACATCAAGCATCAAAGTTTATTTATGGACATCCGTTTCTTGAATTGACTGATTATTTAAAAATAGAATAACTCTCAACAAAAGAATGATTTTTTTAACAAAATAAATCCAATAACTTTATTTCCATATATTCATGGTCAACTAAATAATTACTCCAAGATAGTTTAATGATAAAAAGAATGTTTCCATTATACATTAATTTTTGTTCAATATATGGCTTTATGAATCAGTACATATTTCTAACTTTGAGGCCCTTAAATTTTCTATGATCATTCATTTTTTTGTGGTTTATGTCCTCAATCACTCCCAATAAATATTGATTCTTTTCCTCTATGTTTATTTATCAATACCAAACTATGTTCTCCTATGTGGAATCCTAGTTATACATTACTTTAGGTGATTGTTATGGTTCCAACATTCCATTTTTAGGGGATTTTTTAGTATCTAGATTAATGAAGGGGGTTTCTATGTATGAAAATTTCAAGTAATAAACCTTTTATATATGAGTAGAATTTCACGGGAGAAATTCAATTTTAGGGGTGTTGAAGGTAACACCCATGGATTTTGTGAATTATTATTATCTGAATTAATTTTACCTTTATGATATTTATTGTTTCACATAACACTTAAAATGGTTTATTTTATATTAAATAACATTTTTTCTCTTACATTATATGCAACCCCATTTTAATTGTTCACTATACACAACCAAAATTTAAGCACACATGGAACACAAATGTTAGCTTGCAACACGGCATAAATTACATAAAACTCCGGATTTTAATATACAACATAAAACATAGAATTTTTATAAGTCACACACAAAACAGACTTGGTGTATGCAGCAGACAATACCAAGTAGGCATACTTACACGCAACACTCAGTTTCAACAAAACGCCATTTATTGTTATTATTAAACAAATGATATAATTTTAATCTAGATGTTAAAAATAGTAACAAGAACACTGATAACAAATTTTCAAATATTTATTTTATAATTTATTTATATAAATAAAACATGTTTATGATGAAAGATATGATTTTTGGTATAATCTTTATATTTTAAAAAATATTATTTTTTGAAATGTATCCTTTTAATGTAAATTTTATGAAATATATTAAAATTAATTTTAGACACATTTTTAAATTGAATTTTATAAAAGACTTCATTTTTTAATTTATAATTTAGAAATTATATTAGAAATAATTGTTTGTATTCTTTTGAAAAACTCCAATTTTAGATGAATAGTGAAAATACCAGATTTTAAATCAAAGTTTATTTTTCATCTAATTTATTTTTAACGATAAATTAGATATTAAATTTTATTAAAATAACATTTAGATAATATTTTTATCAATTAATCCAATTGAGGTATTTGGATTAAATTTCACATTAAAATTGGGTATAAAAACATTGTAAAAGTTGGATGTTTTTATGCAAAAACCCTGTTTTGTCATCCTATTAGCAGGATTGATTTAAAATTAATTTCTGCCACTTATATGGTTAGATTTTTAAATTTGGATTAAATGATTTTATTTATATCAATAAATTATTTATATTTATTTCAACACTTCATTTATCAAAATGATTAGAGAAATTAAATTTATCTAATCACAATGGTTAAGAGAAGAATTATGATAATAAAGTACTAAGCCACAAATTTTAGATCGAAAATGACCTATTAACATATCCAAACCCCATTTTCTAGCCATGATTCAGACATATAACTTTCATTATTGTGTTTTTTGGTATGGTATGTCTTTTTTTATGGAAAAACATGGATATACCTAACTTGTTTTCAAAAATTCCTTAGGTGTACTTTCACATCCCTATAAAAGGCCTCCACCTCTCCCTCTACTCCCACATCTCAAACCACATAGTATTTGACATGATGTGAACAATAAACTTCTCATCATCCCCCATTTACTGCTATATGATTATACTTGGGAATAATTTAGTCCAATGTATCATTTTTTCACAAACCTGAAGGAGTAACCTGATTAAGAAGTAAAGTCATCTCCAAAGCTCCATTATTTTATTTTCATTATCCACCACTGGACTCTCTTTATTATATGATTTTATAAAAAAACCAATATCTTAAATATAATAGGATTTTTTTGATAAGTTTTCTACTAAACCTATATAGATATCCATTGAATGTGCAACAAACATACTGTTTATATATATGATGAGCTACAACATCTCTAAATAATGATTGTTCATTTTTCCATTACCTTGTATCATGGTGGATATTGTGATGACAAATATATTTATAAATTTTATATATTATATTTAATATGTATTTAAGATCCTTTAATTATTTTACAAAATATATCTATATAATTTTCATTTTTTTTAATATGATAATTTCATTTGAGGATGTTTGGACTACAGCTCCTCCAAGGGATTTGATTCATTCATACACTACAGAGAATGTATTAAGGATGGGTTTAGTGAATATATATGATATATATGATATAAAAAATCTTTTTTGACAATTATATTTATATAAATATATATTCTTATATTACTTTTACATTCATTCATTAAATGCGAAAACTAAATGGAAATAGCATTTAGGTGTACTTACGAACTATCAGCTCCATTAACGACATATTTCATTTCATACTTCTATATTATTTGGATTTTATAATAAACATATACAGAATATAAATTATATTTTAGTTATGTTTTACATTTTATAAATAATGATATAATTACAAGTAGAAAATATATAACAAATTAAGACACATACAAAGACAAAGCAGATATTACATGAAGTGAATCCTTAACATAGAATTGTTAAAAAGTGGGAAATGTAAATCCATTATCAAAAATTATATGGTATTATAATTAACTTTTTGGTTATTTTATAGATTTATAATAAATTAACATTTGTTATATAGGAGTTTTTTTCATGTACGAAGACATTCAAAACATGTGGTAAGGGGATTTCTTCTCAATTTTTATTTCTGTGAGATACATTCTTTATTCACAACACATTTATTTTGTGGGGTGTGTAAACTACCCATGGATGTATGCAAGGATTATTATACATAAATTATTAGTAATTTTGGTATATTATTTTTTATTTTCCATTAACAGCGTTTATGTTTCAAAATATTCCAAAATTCTAAGATAGTTTTTTCTCAGTTTTCCTCCATTGAGACACATTCCATATTATATAGATATATTCTCATTTGAGGTGTATAGACTATATTTGAAATATTTTATCATGAATCTCATTATTTTCATGATAATTTGAGCTTTATATAATTTCCCTTTTCAAAAATGGTAGTATTGTTCAATGTTGCCAAGTGGTAAGAGTTTATTGAAACAATCTCACCATTTTTCAAGATTGTTAATGTTTATGATTCTTTTGATTAAATCATAATATCCATCCCTCAAGAGTAATCATGAATTTTTTTCTCCTATGGTAATTTTTGTTATATTCACATATAGGAACAATTTTTACAGATATTGTTATATATGATAGTCCATAATGTTTTTTAACAAAGTCCAACATTACCATATCTTTTTTCGGAAATCAAAATTCCTTCAAAAACATGTTTTCTAAAAAGGAATTCCATGAATATAATATCAATATAATATAATTTTAAAAATATATTTTACCTCATTTTTTATTTTATCAATATATTCAATAAAATATTCCATTCACTTTCTGATTAATATATTTTTCAAAACATTTTATCATGAAAAAAGGAATGTTGTTTTTACCTCGTACGACATGTATCAATTTACCTGTCATAATATCATTGAAGAATCCTTTTTAATTTTATACAAATTATTTGTAAAATTGGTTTTTCAAAATTATTTTTCAAGGAAAATTATTTTCCAAAAATTTTCAGTCTTCTATTATATGTTTTTAAGGGAATAATCTAAATGTTTTCAAGCCTCATTTATATGTTTTCAAATTATTTTCAATAAATTTATGTTCCTAGAATTTTAAGGATTCTTTATTATGTTTTCATATAAAAAGGTTTTCAAAACATTTTAAAGGTTTCTTTATATGTTTTCAAAAAAAATCAAAGAAATATATTTTTAAAATGGATTGAATATTAATTTATAATTTTTGAACGAAAAAGGTTTTCAAATTGATTTTAATTTTTCTAAAATAAAATTTCAAGTTATTTCATAAGAAAATGATTTTCAAATGGTTTTATGAACTAAAAATCCATTTTTAAAAAAGAATTTATATTTGCCTCAAAAAATTTTTTTAAAGATATTTCAAAATTATACACCATCTAAGATGGCACACATCGATGTTACTCAGGAATTTCTAAGAAATGATCTAAAGGTTTTATTAATATTATTTCAATGAATTGGTTATGATTCATATCATGGTATTTATGAAGCCATTTATCTTTCATTGATTATATGTTTATGAAACCCATTTCTCATTCATGGGATATATTTTCATGAAATTATTTTCTCTTTCATGGGATATATGTTTATATAATATGTTACTCTTCCACAGTTTGTGATTTCGATGAAATGATTATGAACCTCTATATTCTTCCACAGGTTATGATATTATTACATGTTTATGATACCCATTTCATTTCATTGGTTATGATATGATTTATAATTATTTTGTGGAACATTTATGTATGATTTCATTATGATATGTGTGGAACCTATATATCCTTCCAATGAATTTGGTAAAGATTTATATCTCATGAGATTGACATGGATGGAATGAAAAATTTACTCAATTTATTATTACTGGGTTGGAAGAAGAAGTGAACTCGATTCATTAATAGAGGGATAGAATAGAGAGTGAACATGGTTCAGTAATAAAGGGATATAATGGGGTGTAAACCCTGTTTAGTAAAGGAATATTTCTACTGAGATGGTCTTGGAAGCAATGACCTGACTACTATGGAATCATTATATATTCTTACATGTTTCCATATTTTAATGTTTTATTAATATGTTATGATATCGTGGATTTTTTAACTATTTACTTATGATTCATGTATGTTAAACTGCCAAATATTTATGTCATGTTTCATGTTTATGATGTTTCATATACATGGTATGATCTTATATTTTAATGATTTGTTTTCATACCATTAGGATCATGATTATTCTTACATATCTCCCTTGTTTTCCATTAAAAATCATATAAGCTAACACATTTTCAAGTTCCCTTCCCCAGGTTATGAAGATATATTTCTTGTATGACATGTCTATCAGTTTTTCTCATCATGGAGAACCTAGTGGTAGAAAATGTACCTCTCGCATGTACCTTGCTTATATTTCAATTATTCCAAATGCACTAGACTATTTCAATCACTTGGTCACTTTTTTATAATTTATTATGTATTTTAGAAAAGTGGTGAAAAGATAATCCATGAAAAACAAGGGTCGCTATATTTGGGTTCGGGGTTATTATATTTGGTATGAGTGGAATTTTACAGGAATCCTTTGGTACTAGATTTATGAAATCATAGATTACGAAAAATAACCCTATGATAGAATTTGAGGATATGTATAGAAGATGATCCCAAAAAAATTATTATTATGATATTGGATACACCTAAATCTTTCAATTTAGGTTATTTATTTCACTCATTTTAGGATTATACATTATGATTCATAATGATATGATCCAATCCAGTGTATTTAATATTGTATAAATCACCCCTAATAAAAAAATATGGAACTTGAAAAATTAACAAGATCCTAATATTAATAATTGAGAAATATTTAATGAGAATAATATAATATCTCGAAGGGATGTAGTCTCCCAAATATTCTCATCATACGAGGACATAATAACATGTTCACACAATACAGAGAAATAATTATCAATTTCTTATGACTTTAAGGGAAGAAATAAAATAAGAGGATATTAGGGAAAAGACGGAAAAATGGAGTGAGGGAAAGATGTATTTTCCACATGTGATAATTGTTGAAATAAACACCTAGGTGCCTTCATAAAATGACTATTAGTTTCTTATAAGTGTGTAGAGAAAGGAAACATTGATTTTGATTGCAACAGATATGAAAAATCTTCCAATGATAAATTATTCATCTGTATAGTTATGGGAAACTGTAAAAATGAATAGTCCATGATTGAAAAGAATACACCTCAAAAAATGCTAATGAATCATGGTCCATCTTATGGTATTAATATAAAATAAGATTATTTATTAATGTTATTTATCAAGGATTCAAGAGTTTCTTCATTTTATAATCTTATAAATGATGTCTTCATAATATGAATAATGTAATATATTATTATTATACTACAATATTTTTTGTTAAGGATTTGAAAGTGTGTCTTTAATAGAATTGATTATATGGAAAAGTGATTTAGAGTAAATTTTATCATTTTAAAAGAATATTACCCATAAAATATGATTTATGTTGATATATTAATGATAAATATATATCTATGGGATATTATTGCTGACCATTAATATGGTTATTGATTTGACGGTTTATGTTGGGTTTACTACATGTTTGGATTTACGAATAAATTAAACAACTTCAGATATCATATTTGGAAGCATGCTTCTTTTCATTATATTTTAAATGTGATAAATTTCTTCATATATTCTCTATGTTAGAATAAGATCTAAATTTTGTTGATAATGAGATGATTTTGGAAATTTATTGGACATCCATCTAGATTTTTTGAATTTATATTTTTACATACTTTTTTTGAATGATTCTTATAAATAATTACTTATAGAAATATACAATTTGAACTTTGGATATTTTTTTTTGAGGATAAATTATGATTTATCATATAGGATAACATGTATTATCAATTTTTCTTTTTTAAAAATTTAGAAATCCAAATCATAGACTTATGGATCTTTAGATAAAAGTGATACATGCATAAATATTCATCTTGAATATCCATTTAATGTCATAAGAGAAGAAAAAGAATTATATATAAGTACAACTAGAGGAAAAGAATATTTTGTGACCTGTATATGAATTAGGCATGATTATTTTCCCATTTACATTATCTATATTGTAAAATAAATCCAAAACTCAAAGAAAATTATTTTTGATTGGAAATGATTTTCATTTATTTTTTAATGAAAAATAAATGGCCTCTTTAACCCATATTAAATATTATATTTTATTATGGTGGAATTTATAATGACCATGTTTTCTATCACTCTCCTTCAGAGTATGATTTTTATTTTTCTCTTTTATGTCCTCTTTTTCACTTAGCACTAAAATTATAATATTTAAAGCCTAATTTTGTGGTTACATTCACATTTCCCTTTCCCTTTTATTAATGGTATTTTTAATTAACACTATTTATGATTTGGGCTGCCAATAATGAAATTTTCATATATGTCCCAATTTTTTTGTAAAATTTAAAATTTTGAGGAAGAAATTTATTTAAGGAGGAGATATTGGAGCACCTCAAAATTTTATGGTATGTATCATTTTAAATTTAATCTCTTCGATGTCTTAAGTTGCACATAATAGTGAACATAAACTTATGAATAAATATTATTATTTAATTTTGATAGTAATCCCAATGAAGTTGGAATGGAGGAAATATATGATATTAACTAAATTTTGGAAATATAGTTTATATGTATTTATAAAATGAATTCATTGTCTTCTAATTAATTAAAAATTATAATTAAAACAAATTCAACATAAAGGATGTGTTTTTATAAAAAAAACTCGTTGTGTGCCCACAATGGAAGATTATCTTAATAAATTAATTTAATCACAATTAGGGTGAAATTTTAATTATGTTTACATGTTATACATTCAATCAACTGTTATTAAATTTATCCAATAAGTTATGTTTTCTTACGATCCGAATAAATCTAATTTTAAGCATAAAAATATATATTTCTCTAAAAGGAAATATTTCCTCCTTTTAATAGAGATCCTATTTTATAACTAAATATAGAATCTTTAATAAATTTTATTTACCAAAATAAAATTAATCTATAAAATAGGGAAATAAAAAATAACCTAGGATGAATGTTTGGATTTTTTTCTGAAATGTAACATTTTTTGAAGAAATGATAAAAATGCATCATTTTAAAGAAAAATAGAATTTTCACAAAAAAATATATATAGAGGTAAATTATATTTTAAATCATTTAAAAATAATAATTAGATAATTTAGACCTAAATAAAACCATTATTGGTCATTTTAATCAATTTTACCTTCCAAATTGACATAAAATCCTTTCAAACTTTTTAACTTTTTCAGGAATACAAGAAACATTCCCATTGCGTCTGTGGGGTTGGTTTTAAATAATATTTTTCTAATTATGGGAATTGAATTTGGTTAAATGGATTTAATATTTGGGATCATAATGTAAAAATTTATTTGTAAGTTCATTTTAATTTTTAGACATAAAAAATTATCATGGTTGAAATATTATTTATTGCGGTATATGTAATGTAATGAAAAGGGTTAAAGTTAAAAGGTAAAGGATTTTCATACCAAATCAACACAAAAATTAGGTTTTTTAGTTATTAATAGAACATAATAATCTATTAAAACATTAATTATCATCCTAATTCATGGAATTTAAGTCCACCACATTGTGGTTGACATTAAACCTTAAATAATCATTATTTAACCTCCAAAACTCATATATCCTCAAGTATAAATACCAACCCATTTTGACTAAAATGACATGAAAATACTAAAATATATTAAAAAACCTATCCTTATCACTCTCCCAATGGACATGTACAATTTGTGTCATACAAATATTTTTTCCAAGGCCTTTAAGGGACTCGTCAACAATGTGATATTCAAGAGATAATTTTCTCAAACCACATCTATTAATTTCTTTACTTCCTATAATTTCACTTAACCACCTTCATCTATAAGGGTATGAAATCACCAAAAATCATTCATATACAAAATAATATTTTTTAAAAATTAATATCTTATATCCATACCTTTTGTAACCTCCACTAATTCAATGAAATGATACTATTTTCCAAATCTATGTAATTTTATAATCTTGAGGAATAATGAATTTTTATTTTCTATTATCTCCTTGATGGATGGTAATTAATGTACTATTATTATTAAATAATATTTTATTATGTATATTATAACAAATTTATTTTTATGTAACTAATTTTTTCTCAAAGTATTTAACAAAATCAAACTTCTTCATGGTGTTTTAAAAAACAAAAAAATGAAACATTTATCATTAATGGTTTATAAAATGAATCATCCTCATACAAAAACTAAAAATGATATAAGGGTATATTTATTATTCAAAAATTTAATTAATTATATTTCATCATACTTCTTTATTTTGACTCCCATTTTACAACAATGTTAAAAATTATACACAAATGGACCGACTATGAAACCCTAAAACAAAAGCACCCAAAAAGATGAAAATAATGAAATAATATTAATGAATGGGCTATAATATGTAATAATATACTCACTTAAGGTTTTATAAATATTCATATTCTTTTGGGGTTTGTTAATTAAATTCATTAAACAAATATACTGGAGGAGAAATAAAGCTTCACTAAAGGGAATCATGAGGTATGGATTTGTTTTGTCAATGTTTACTTTTGTGAGATTAAATCATTATTGACTGCTTATTTTATGTGTGGGATTTATATAATTATATTTGATATAAAATATCATTATTCTCATAATATTCATGATATTCTATGTTTCCTTTGGTTAATATTACTTTTATGGGGCTTACGATTCATCAGATTACAAGTGGTATGGGATTCCTACATCAATTTTTATTCATTGTGTTTGAATTATATCTCATTGATTATGAAATAATAATGTAATATGAAAAAATACATTGGATTATCTCATGTGTTATTTATTGTTTCTTCAAGATAATTTTCAATTAATACAAATAATCAATTCATTTGTTAAATAATATAATCTTTATAAGAGACTTTGTCTCAACATCATTTCATTGATGCATATTTTGAACATATAAAATATCATTTTATTATGAGGTGTATACTCAACCTATTGGACACAAAATATCATGAATCCTCATGTTATTTAATGTTATAGTAAGTTCAATCCCTTCATGGAGCTTATGATTAAAATTATTTAATGTGGTGTGGGACACTATGCTTTTAAAATCTATTTTTAAAATGATTATTTGATATGTAAGGAATTATTTGGCCATGTAAGACACATGTTGGGACTCCTTAAGGAAAAACCCTTGATTCATCGGTAGTCTCATGAGATGAAATTAGTTTTCTAAAAACCCATCACATTGTTTTCGAGAATAATTGGATGGGTTTCCACCCACATACATAAACATTAAAGCGGGTTCATCGTGATAGTTACTATATATAGGGCATATCTTAATATTTTAGACATCTGAAATTATGAATTTCCTTCATTTTAGATATTTCTATCCATTGTATTTTCACTATGAAAAAACAATGAATTAATTTTCATTCACATTTTATTAATTAAATTCCATGAATGTTGAGTTTTTTTCCTTTTTCAATTTAATTATTCTCATTTGTTCATTATGACATCTATTATATTGAACACATTCTATGAATTTGTGCCCACGCATATTTTTTCCTTTCCAAAGGATATGAAGATGAATTAATGGAATGATTTTTATGGATTTTGAGAAGCTTATTTCATAATGCATTAGATTTAACATTCTATTACCAATTTAAAATATATTTCTTGTATGTATCATGTTTACTAAGACAATTGACCTATTTGACCCTTTCATATTTAATTTATTATACCATATTCTGATGTTATAAAGTAAATCAATTGATGTGAGCTTCTCGTGTTAGGGTGGTTATAGAAAGACTTTTGATATATCACTATATTAGAATATTGGGCTCCAAATTTCTAGGGTAACAATACTATGGTGGCCCCAATGCATGTTTTATTTCAATATAAGGAATATTCATTTATAACGATGAAATATCCATGTTTGATATTTTTATGTGTTTATAGTTTGTTTCAACTGAATGGTTTATTTAACCTTTATAAAAATAGTAGGGTAAAAATTTATTGAGATCCCAAGGGATATATTTGAGGTTATTTTTAGGAATATCTCTAATTATATGGATATGGATGACTTAATGTTCAGGAAAATGTCATGGAATGTTGTTGAAGGATTAAGTGATAGGATTTATTGAAATTACATCCCTATCATGATACTACTAATGGATTTGGATCTCAAATATATGTACATAGGGGTAAGTACCTTGATAATTCCATGTTAAGCTAGACTAAAGTAGGAATAGTTTTACGACAGTGGGTCTTGCTGCACAACTTGTTTGACACTCCTTGATGAAATTCTTTGCGTATTAAATAGCTATTTACAAACAATAATGTTTCATTTAAATAGAATATAGATATTAAAAAACTAGGATAAACCTAGGGTGTCATCCATTATAGAATAAGACTTCATGAATAGGACATTTTAAAATAAATTTTTAATGATTATGTGGTTTTATACTATGATTATTGTTCCTCGCATTACATTTTTTGGTTTTAGTCAGTGGTTGGAACCCAAAGGAACAACATTAATGAAGAATGTAATAGACTATACTATTAATTTTCCCCTAGAAAACATAATTTTATGTTAAATAGAATGTAAATCCTTGTTTTGATGCTCATAATTCATTCTCAATAGATGAATAATGATGATAATACAAAATAATGAGGTAACAATCTTCAGTTGAGTCTTTCATAATGAAATTTCTACATTTTTTCATTGGTACTATTGATCCATTAGTTATTTTAAAATGGATCAGTACCACTGAAAACACATTTACAAGTCTCTAGTGTTCAATTCATGAAAAAGTCACATTGGTAGTCTAACATATGGTAGGCGAGGTAGATCAATGGTGGATGCTCATTATGAATATAATGAAATTAGAATAAACTATATCAAATAAGTGGGATTTGTTTAAAATCACATTTTTATATATGTAATTTCGGTATATTATTTTTTCAAAAATGGGGATGTTATTTCTATAGCTAAAGCTGATGTTTGTTGAAATATTTCATTCCTATTGAAAAGATTTAACTACAATTTCATGGTACTCTTTAAGATTTATAATTCAGCATTATTTTAAGGTTTACTTCTTACTAAATTTCATTAAACCAACCCTATGATGGGTGTTAGCCATAATGGACTTTGGAGGCTAGGAATAAGTCATTATATATTCATTAAAAGATGAAATGGAAGATGGAAATCTTCTTCAAGCTCATGTTAAGAAAATTAAAATGAGGTTCTAGGATGATCAAATGCAATGTCACATAGGGGGAAGAAATATTATCAAACTCCTTCTTTCTGAAACTAAGAGAAAGAATAATTAATTGTGTTCCTGTGAGAAAAAATAGTATGTTTCAAGTGTATCAGTCCCACACATTGGCCAAAATTACATATAATTGACGTAAGGAGGCAATCAATCAAATGTCTGGAGAGATAGATCAATATAATTCACCTCACACTTTAGTGTTTCATGTGCTTGGATTCTAGTAATTTTGAATATAAATTCCCTAATCCATGGGCTAATATGGATGATAATCCACAAAAACCTCTGAGGATAAATGAAAAAGGGGCACTAATTAAATCCTAATAGATGTAGTAAATAATGATAATTAGGGATCTCTGGTCATCCCCTCCATTATTGGTAATTTATTTTATTATTGTGTATGCATAATCTCTATGAAAATATTATTATTCATCCTTCAGTGAAAATTTATGAGGATATATCCCTCTAAATGGATTATGGAATTACAAAATAACACTTTATTTTCTGTTTATATAAGGAGGAATCCAAGATTTTGATGAAAATGGTTTTGTATAAGATAATATCATATTAAATGAATAAAGGATGAAATTTATTTTGGAAGAATATATATGTCCATATATTATTTGTGTAAGATTTATGGATACCATAATTAGTTTATAATTTAATGTTTTGTTATAAGTATAGAGTTTTTGGTTCCCCATTTTAATGTTTAATGTCGTGGGAGAATATAAATATTAAGTATTTTTTAATAGTCATTTATGAAAATTAAACTATTTTGTATTATATGTAGTGAAAAAAATGTTTTAGGATGAATTCTTATAATAATTGTGTAAAAATGATTAAAGGATACTAAAAGATTTTTTTAATGTGAATTTAAAAGGTCTATTGGATAAACACCTTCCTCATGTTGGGTTTTCTTACAATGATATCTTTTACTTGAGCATTCAGATGGATCTATTTGAATCCCTTTATTGATTAAGTATATAACTAAATATTAATGGATTGAAGTAGGAGAAAGAAAGATATTTGGAACTAAGAAAGATAATTAGATTTTAGGGAAGGATAAATTAATCTTAAATTTTTTAGAATAGTATAATGTTGAAAAATATTTTATGCTAATAATCATCGATGGTCATATCTAGACAATAGATAACTGTTTGGTGCCTACATTGAACCTCTCTCAAGTTTAATATATGTTCCATGTTTCACTTTTGTGGAACCTCATACATGATCCAAAAAATATATGAAACTAATTGTTTGTACCATTATTTCATGGTATTTATTATGATGAATGACTGGTAAAAACTCATGATTGAATACAGAAGGATCTTTGAAACAAGACCACTCACTTGGTAAATGTGTTTTATAAAAATCAGCAGCCTGAGGATGCTTTGTGGGAAATTACTAATATGATGAGCCATAATTATCATCATTTTATTTTTTAGATTTATGAATATCTAGGTAGAAATTCATTTTAAGCAGTTATAACATAACACCCTGATATTTAATGAAATATTTATTTCAAAAATAAATTTAATATTTTTGAAAGTTTTATTTACATGAAACCCGTTGATTGTATTTATATACATTAAACATGTAGTTTTTCTTGTGTTACCTAAAAACCCAATATTATCTTGTGTTACATGCAATATTGAGCTTATCCTTCGTTACATGCAACATTAAATATAAATGAAATATGGCATCCTACGAAAATATTAATCTTTAATATGATAGTCTTCACATAGAAAATAGAATGGGGGTTATGAAAAATATTTATTAAATTTTGAATATGTGGTTTATAAATGTGTATATAAAAAAATTATAGGTGACCAATTATTTATAAATGAACATAAAAATCATTTCAAAATAACAGGAAATGCTTCTAAAAAAACTACTTCAATGTGAAAAACATTAATTTATATCAATAAATTAATCAAAACACTATTTTAATGATTTCAATGAAATTTATAGAGAATATATTAAATAAATTATTTTACAGTCATATTATTTGTTTCATAGACAAGAAATAATAATAAATCTAATTTTATACTAAAACCCTGTATTGTTTCTAAAAAATAGTTTCGTCGTCTTTTATAGAGAAGATTTTTTAAAAAAATTAGAAACCATAATAAAATTACGTTGATAATATAATCATCATTTTTGAAATTCGAATACCAAAATTATCATAGGATAAATTTTTGGTTTTTTTTGAAAAGTTTCATTTTTTACAAATAGCTAAAAAACAAAATTGTAATTGCAAACAACCTTTTTATCTAATTTTTTTATAAAGATAAATTATATTATAAATTATTTTAAAATTTAAATTAGTTCAAATATAAATCTATACATCCAATTTTGGTCATTTTAATCAATTTTATGTGGAAATTTTATATAAAAACTTGTTAATCTACAGATCATTTTACATTAAAAACAGGCAATATCATTACATCAGTAGAATTAATTTTAAATTTTTTTTTCCACATATGGGAATTGTATTTAAAAAATTTATTTCTAATATTGACTAAAAATATTTTATATAATATATTAATTTTAATTTAACCTTTTACCAAAAACAATTTTGAAAACAGTTAAATTTAATTAACGGGATTATGGTTGAAACAGGGTTTTGGGAATTACATGAATGTGTAAAAAAATTAATATTACATAAACAATGGATTTTATATTTCATGAGATTCAATTATTATATATAATAATTAAGTCTCAATTATCTCATTAATATATTTGTAATTAGATTATTCCTAGAAAAATAACATAGGTAAATAAAATGATGAATGTTTCCTTGGAAAAAAGTATGAGGATAAAATTTTGTAAAACTTATTTAATAAGGAATTACTTGATAAAAATGTTTTCATTTTGTTTTTTGGAAAAACTTTCTTAACCAAAATAATACCTAACCTATATTATTAATCAAATTTGGTTCCACATGAGTTAAATGAAACCTCTTAAAAGTGAATGCATTTCGATATTTAAAAAATGTTACTCCTCCTCCATTGTAAAAGGGTACTAACTCTCCCCAAATCTTCTAACCACTAAAGACATTTTAATAAAATATATACTAAAAAATAACATTATAACTTCCATAAACTCATCATATAAGCTATATTATGTATATAAATCCATCCAATCAGATATTTAGTGTAAACCTAAATAGGGTACCTATTGAAGTGGTCACGATATTAAACAAACATTTTTATTTTATATCTTCTCCCACCTATTTCAATTATTATTATACCATGATTATATGATACCAAATTTAACATAAACATAATTATATTCTGATATTTTAATGGTAAGTCTTACAAAATCACACACATTCATCAATTGGGTCACAAAATTATAATTTTTGTCTACGGCAGACTACCACCACACGAACCAATGTCAATAATTTTTCGATTACCACATCTCTATGTAGGGAAAAATGATAAATAAATTTATTATCTATATTATATATGTATATTATTTTTATGGTTTTAAAATTATTCATTAATTTTTATTTCAATCATACCTTTATGCTTTATATTTTTTGGGAATATAATAATTGTTTCTGACTGTACGGAAGACTACCGCATGACAAAGCGACGTGGATTATTCATGAAATTCATGGAATGTATTAACTATGTGTTTAATATAAATATGTGATATATATGACATTAAATATTTTTTTATAACAATATTTTATATATTTTTCATTATTTTAATCTAACAAGTAAATGAGAACAACATTTATATTTACATTTGACCAAACATCTCCACAAATAGTGCATTTCATTTCCTATTTAAATAATTTATTGATTATAATATATTCATATATAATTAATATATTTTTATTTAAATAATTTTTATTATTCTGGAGATGAAAACCCCATTATTAATTTAAGAGAACCAATGATATAAAAAAAAATATATATGAATAACAAATCGGTTATTACCAGAGATGTAACTTTAACCTGAAATAGTTCATAAGAGGATAATAAATGGTCCTAAAAAAATAATATATGATATGCTCTATATTAATATTTTTATTTAATAGATAAATAATAGGCTCATAATAATTATTCAGTATATTTTAACAAGTATGCTGGATGTTAAGTCTTCTGTTAAGGGATTTTTGTCTCGCTTTTTATTTCTCTGAGACACATGTCATATTCTCTACCTATTTATTTTATGTGGTGCATATAGTTCCATTGAACATATATTATGATTATTATACTGAAAAATAATTAGTTATTTATATTATATTTATTATAGTAATTCAATGGTGTTTACAATTCAAAATCTAATAATCAGTAGGGTCTTTTTAACTTAATTTTCATTATTTTCGACATATGTTATATAATGCACTTATATTATTAAATTAGTTGCATATACATTAAATTTTAAATGTAATATTATTAATTTATTCATCCTCATGATATTTTATGTTTCATTTTATGTTATTCCCTCATGGGGTTTTTTATTCTATGTTAGCAAAGTCATAATGAGGTTATGTTACAATCTCATTAATTATCGGGATTGTTTATGATTAAGTATTTAATATTGAAAACTCATGATATGCCTCTCAATATTTTTTTATGGATTTCCTTATACTCTGTTGACTTAAGATAACATATTTTAATGGTGCTATTTTATCACACTTTTTACCAAGAAAATTGTTGCAAATATTTAGGAAATCCAACCTTATTTCTCTTTTTTGTGAGAAATTAGATTTATTCAAAACCCATATTTTCTAAAAATGATTTCAAATTTTTTATAAATTTTATCATAAAATAATTTTCTTTTAAATTTATTTTTAAAAATCATTATTTTTTAAAAAAGGCCTTTAAATTATTTTCAAAGACTCAGTTTTAATTTATTATGTTTATTTTCAATGAAATTTTTTTTCAAAATGAATTATGTTTTAAAAATAATTTCTCGAATCGAGAAGGATATTTTCCTCAAAATATGTTTTAAATTACCTTAGGAAATTATTTTCCATCAAATATGACATATTTTGGTGTTACATATAGGGATATGATCCAAGGAAAACATTCATATTCATTCTTCGAATGGTTTATGCTTAAATGGAATAATGTTTATAAAACACATTTTTCATCCATAGGTTATAAAATTAAAAACTTATCATGAAATCAATTTATTTTCATGTGTTTTTATATTATTTATTGATTATGAAACTTTTCTATTTACCACATGTTATGTTATAATGAAATATTTATGATACCCATTTCATTTCATGGGAAATAATATGATTAATTTTATTTGATCTTGTGTCACACATAAATATGTCTTTGATTATGATATTTTTGGGACCAATATATCCCTCCAATGCATTAGATAATGATATATACATCTCTTGAGATTTAAATTATAATGGAACAGCATATAACATTTCTAAATCATGTGTTATGTCAATAATTTGACTTTCATTTTGATTGATGATCATTTCATGTTTAGTGCTTCAGAGAATTTGACCATAACTCTTTAATAAAAACCCAAAAGAATAAAACATGTACACATAAAACTGGTTTCAATTTTTTCACAAGAAGAATCCCTTTTAAAAATAAAACATGATTTCTAATTGAGAAACCCCTTTGCTACATTCTTCATAAAATACACTTTGCCCTTAACAATATTAGGACCAGTGAAATACATTTTAAAATTTAGGATGAGCACAAAAAATAGCATTAAGGGGAAGAAAACTAAGAATAGAACAGTTATCCCAGTAATACTTATAAACTTTGGAAAATGTTTTCTCAATGTTAAAATTTTCTCCCATAAAACATAAACCTGTTAGCTTTCCTCATGAAATAAAAAAATTCATGTAAAACTGATAAAAATAATAAATTATAAAGGTAAATTTTTTTTCCATATCATACATACATTTAATCTTTTACATTAATGTAGGTAGTAACCTTAATGGAAATTTTTGAAATTTTAATTATAGTATATTTCCAAAATATATTAGGGGATATCCATTTGGTTAACCCCATTCAATTACCCAATGTTTTAGAGAGCTAACATGGAATCCCCCACCCTCAGTTTATCATGGAACCACTGGTATATATAAACAATTCCTAATATCCATAACACTGTCATAACACATAAAAACTATAAATGTAAAAAAAATAATATTTCCACTTTCAAATCACATTTCATCATTACAAGTTGTTCACACTTCAAAGAAAAAACATAATCTTAAAAAAATGGTAATCCTCAAATGTAAACAGTACTATATAATAGAGACATTAAAATGATAAATTTATTTCATTGATTATATGTTGAAAAAACATTCCATGTTATTGAAATAATCAATCCTTTTTTAATACACAATTAAAACATTTAAAATATGAGTGTTGAATCAGATTTTCCCTTACCACTTTGGAAATTTTGAATGTAATTTTCATATTAAAACATTCATGTGCATATGAATTCTTATAACTCTTTTTATAACATGGACATTAATGCGATTGATTTTGAAGATTAAAAATTTAGAATATTTAAAACGATGTTTTAGTTAAAGAGACCCTTACCACATGATAAACAAGTGAATACAAATCATTAAAGAATAAAATTAAATAAAACATCGAATATCCATAGAATAAATTAATACATGATATAATGTTTTTAAATGGTTTCATATAAACCTTATAAGGTAATAAGGGTTCATAACATCTAGAAACTTCTCAATGAAAGGAGATTGAGACAAAGTCCTTTACCTAGAGTCCAGATCATCACATACAGTCTTTATAATCTGGAAAAATAAACTTTTGTTAATTTATACTTTATTGATTACCTTTTTTGGTTTATTATTCCTTTTATTTAACTTATTTCCATGTTATAATTATTACAATATTATTTAATTTCATATTAAATGTTTCTTAGATATTTATTACTTGAGTCAAAAATAAACATGGGATTATGTAAAAATTCTATATGGTCATAAGTCCACCATCTCTTGAAATAAATTAATATCATTTTTATACAGAGATTAAACCTTTAATAAATACAATTAAGTGTGTTTATTAAAAATGAATAACATTATAATCATGGAGAGGGTAATTCATGCGTATGCATAAGTAAGGTTTTCCATTTTTCATTGATCATTATGGAAAGAATTTAATTGTTATTTTTTATCTATATAATTTAAATAACATCACTAATATCAAATTAATATTTTAAAACTACTTTTATATATATATAATTTATATAATGAATAGAAATGAGTTGCATCGCTTCATAGACGTGATAGTTCACACGTATGCATGAAAGACATTACCATTTTTATGTGCATCGGATGTAAGAACTTAATTGATATATTATTATCTTATAATGAATAATATTTCATCAAAATCACATATGAACATCAATTCCATTATTATAACAAATCATGCGAGATATTTATGAAAAAATAAATTACATCGGTTCGTGGAGGTGATAGTTCACACATACACATGAATATTTATTTCAATTCCCATTTAATGTATGTGGAGATAGATTTATGTGAGGAAAACTATCATTACAACATCTCAGTATACTTAGTATATATTAAATATTATTTCATCAATGAATAATAATATTTTAAGGATGTGGGAGAAGAAATAAAATATAAATATTTAAAGAAAACGATACCTCTGCTTAGGTTGAATACCTTTGAGGAAGTTCTTAACAATTATAAGGAGGTTGTTATGCCTAAAGTAATACCTTAATAATTTTGGTATGGATTTTAGGAATGTTTTTTCGTTGAGATCAACCAAACCAAATGTTTTTGGAAGTGTGAGTAATAGAGAGGTATGGGTTTCTTTAATAAGAGAGGAGGGGCACCCTTTGAATTATTTAAGTTATTAAAATAATATAAAATAAATTTCGATTAAAAATAGATAAAAATATATTTATTTAAAATATAGGATTATTATGGGTGAAAATATAATCATTTAATGAAAATTAGACTATTTTTATTATTTTATTAATCCTCATATTTTAGTTTTAACCCCTTTTAACTCTTACCTTTCTATCATGTAATTTACACTTCAAGAGTTACAATAATTACCAAATCATGCCAAAAGACCAATGAATAGTCATTAATTAAATTTATAGTGTTATATAAAATTTTTATCTATATATTATATATTTTTAAATTTAAATCATTTAATTATTTATTTCATATTTTAAAATATGAATTATGTTAATTTTTGACACAATTCATTACATGACTTTATAAAAATATCATAACATCATTTCTTTAAAAAAACTAAATTAACTCAATCCTAACATGTGATATAAATATAAAAAATTAGTGGATGGTGTGATATATTAGAAATTATATTAATTATAATATTATTAGTATCATTTATTTGATTCTTTCTTTAACAAATCGGTTATTTTATCATCATTGTGTCATTATAAAATTTGATTATTTAATTCCTAAAAATTAAAAATAAATCACGATGTAATAGGTAACCATATTATCTTTATAATTACTATTCATAGTCAAAATATCACTAACATAACCCCATATATAAATTGTTTTAGTATAAAATATATATTTATGATATATTATCCTTTACTTTAAATTAAATTTTATAAATTTTATAATAAAACCCAAGTGGCTTCCAAAAGACACAATTTATCCCCAAGGATTATCATGGTCGATAATAAATCATCCAATAATTTAGTATAAGTGGTAGGATAATTTTATAATATTACAATAATAATTTTACCTTTAATTAACAAATTTACCTTTAACTATTGTAAATAAAATACAAAATTAACTAATCACCAAAAATTTATTTTGATCTTATTGGACCACATTATTTATTATTATATAAATTTTTGGATTAATTTTATAAAATTCAATTCACAATAGTGGTTAAATTAGGTATAACACTAATCCCAATGATGGATCGATAAAATGGGGTTTTTATGTAAAACGTTCAAAAGTTCACATAGTTTTTCAATTTAATTTTCATTTGAAAAAGAATCTAATGAACTAAAGTGGATTAAATGATAATTTTTTTATCTTATTATATATTAAAACTAAGTAAAATTATAATCTATTCATATAAATAAACTAGAAAAAAAAGCTGTTTTGAATTAAAATGACGTATTTCACACTATTCATTAAAAATATGAGTTGTCAAAAAAATAACTAAAATATATTAAAAGAAATTATGTCCTGATACCAAAGAATATGTTTATTTATTTCAAATATAACATATAAAATTGTCAAAACCCATATTTAAAATTGGTTCTCCACCAAAAGGTGGAAAAACTACATTTTTTTAAAAATACTTATTTTATCTGAAAAATGATTTTGTTCTTATATCAAATATAGAAAATAAATAATATGAATTTTAAGCATTAAATTTAATATATTAAAAATATATTTAATTAATAAAATCCATCAATAGTGATTTTATTATTTTATAAACTCACATACTTTTTTTAAATAGTTTTTTTCTGAAAAACACATCCTTCAAATTCAATCGAATTTTTTTAAATTTCCTATTTATTTTTTAACTAATGAATCATTATAAAAACTTGTATAAACCATTTAAACATATTCATTCCATTTATTCTAATTTCTATGTGATAACTATCATATTAAATAATAATAGTATCTTGTTCATTTATATTAAATGCTGAGTATCATGTATGTTATCGAACATAGTTTTTCTTGTTAAAAACTCATGATGTTACATTCTAACACCCTTTTGGTAGTTTTATACTAGAAATTTGAATTTTGTTTCAGTAACTATGGTTTGAATTTTCAAAATACTTTTATTTAAATCCCACTTTAGAGAAAGGATTAACAAAACTTCCATTAAAAAATATTGAAAAAATTGTCTGATAGTCTCCTGAGATAACTTATACTATGGCTATATAATGTAAAACATGGATATGGATGAGAAAAATAAGATTATATTTCTTAGGTATATTAATATAAAACATAGTGAAGATAAAGTTAACAATCACAAAACTAAAAAATGGTGAAGGGTTAAACAATATTTGATTTCATCGTCGGAAAAGTAAACAAAAAATGTTTTCGTTTTAATATAATTCTATAGATTTGTGGAACTAATTTACATCCTGAACTAATAACATAAGGAAAAAATTTTACATGAGAATTATAGATTCATACTTTTGTGAATTACAACCATAAACTCATCTTTTCCACCAAATGTTGAGTAATTAAGATGAGTTTTATGATCCAGAATAATCTTCTACAGAATCAGATCATCAAAAAATATAATCTAAATATTTCTATTGTCATGAAAAACTATCAAATACTTATATTTTTAGGATAATATAATATAACTATCCAAAATGAATAAATTATTAGACGATGAAAAACTACTTTTAATCTCAAAAACTTATCCGTAATATAAAAATTCAACATATACCATTCAAACAAAAATCATCCTTAAAATTCATCAAAATTATCTAAACTGAGATTAAAACATAGAATTCAGAAAGATTTGATCAAATTTTCTTTAAAGATAAATTTCAAAAATTACCTCAAAATAATTTAAACCTCTCTTAATGCATAAAACCAAAATTTAATTACCCTAATCATATATTCTCCAAGTTAGGTTAATCATTTCCATAAATATCCCAATTCCCCATAAGTCCACTATTAAAATCATATATTATTTTAAAAAATAATTCAACCATTACTCCCCAATTAAATCCATTAGTGTTATATTTATGTTAGTCATATAAAATTCCTAAAATAGTGAATTTCTTCTAAAATAACATTTATCACTTAATAAAAAAATCATTTTCCAATAAAAAGTATATAAATTTGATAAGACATAAGATCAAAAAATATACATATTCTTATTACATAATATCATTTAACTAAAAATAGTCATTCTTATAAGGGAATTCATGAAGGTTAGTGGTTGGTGATAAGGCCTTATATCCCTTGGGATGTGGGTTCAATTCCAGGATCATTTTCCAACATGACAAGCTTTCACTAATCATGTGGGTTGTCATTTCCCCAAAATTATATAATTTTATTACATTACAAAAATGAGATAAAATCATCAAAAATAAAAATAACATTTTATATCCTCAATTTTTATCTCATAAAATTCATTTTGAAACCCAAAATGTAATAACCAATAATTACCTCAAAATCTAGAATCATATAATCCCTAATGGTTATCCATACCGTTGTACTTTTTTCCAAATAAGGAAAGATAATTCTTCATCATGTAAAATTTTACATAACAAACTTTAGAGTTATATGGACTATAAAAAAGTCAGGAAATTTAATCCAATCATTAAAATAGCATAAATACATTTAATCATTTCATCATCCTACAGTCAATCATAACTCTTGAATCATTTATATGTTTAATTTTGAATCATTAAACATTCTTCTTGATTATATAACCATGATTATCCAATTTATACCTTAATAATTATTTCCTTCTAATAAAAAATGATTCATGTCTTATTATTCAATTGTGTCAAAACATGTGGCAATAAATAATCCATAACTATAAAAGGTCATTTTTAGTTTCCTCATCATCAATTGGAATGGAATTAGGTACTGCTAAATATATATATTTATTGCATTCCTAATCCCATTCATGAACCTTCTTTGTATGACATTTATTTCAATAATTACCATACTCCCCACATTTAAAACATTCAATTGATAACTTAGAATGACCTTCATTCAATTTACTAGAGTCAACTGAATGATTCCTTTTCCCTTGGCAAGTTATTTCATTTTGACATTCATTACCACATCTATAGCATTAGCTCATCCATTTAATACATTTTCCTTGGTGTTTATTTCCACAACCTAGACATATATTTTATTTAATATACATACCATTATGATTATTACATGAACATTCATAGGGATTCGTCTCCCTCATATTTGATGCATTAGAAAACACACCAAGAGTCCAGTGCTTAATCATGAATCCTAATTATTTTTTAATTATAAAACCAATAGTTCTTATTGAAAATCCTATTACATTTTAGTTTATTATGCATAAAACATCCACATTTTCCTTCACCTACATCGTTACTTTTTTTCCCTTTTGTATCATGCCATTTACTAAGACCAAAAAGGTTATTGTGAGTGTATCAATAAAATCATCATATACTCTCTTATGAGGAAGATAAACACGGATATATACTTACTCATGTTATCACACACCGATTAAATTTATTTAATATAATTATAACTCCTTTTATTTTTCAAACCACTGTGGTTATATATAAATTTTATCTTATGATTAAATATCACCCAAACCTCTATTGTTTTATAAACTACCTCTGATACCATCATTATTCCCCCACTAATCAACATTACTTAATACTGAGTTAATTCAGTGTTTTCATTTTCATTATCATTGAGGATATTTTAAATGTTATAACTCTACAAAATATGGTCATAAATCATACATAACATAACTATAAGAATAAAAAGTGTACACTTACCAATAATATGCATTTTTTCACCGAAATAAACCCTTTGAAAAATAAAATGTGATTTATTATCAAGACACATCTTCGATACTTTCATCATGGAATAATCATTGACCGTAACAATCTTAAGACCAATGAAAATCATTTCAAAAATAGGGATGTGCACAAAAATATTAGTAAGGGGCATAAAAGTATGAAAGAAAATGTTAGTCCATGAATACAGCTAAACTCAGAACAATATTTCCACAATGTTACAATTTTCTCCAATATAACATAAACCCTATATCTTACCTCAATAAATAATAATATTCATATAAATATCATAGAAATATTAAATCATAAATGTAACATGAGGAATCCATATAAAACATACACTATAGATTTCACTGGTGGATAGGGAGTAAAATTAATGGTTACATTTTGAATACACATCACAGTATATTGCCAAAATATTTTAGGAGAAACCCAACCAGTTACCCCTGTCTCATTATCCTTTGTATTGGAGAGCTATCCCAATCTCAAACTCCCTAATTTTTTTACATGAAACCAGCTATATACATAAACAATTCCCCTGAACCATAACATAATAATAACACATAAAACAATCATAAAGTAAAAAAACAACATTTCCACTTTGAAATCACATTTCATCTTTACATGCCTCACACTGATGACTTAAAGAACAATATTTTAAGATAAAATTGTAAACTTATAAATTAAACATCAATACATAATTGTGACATGAATGTGAGAAATTTTATACATGGAGTATATGTTAAAAAACATTCCAAGTTATTGAAATAATCACTCAATTTTTAAAACAAAATTAAAAATTTTAAAAAGATGATTTTTGAAAACAAAGTTTCCCATATGACATTGAAATTTTTCAACTTCATTTTCATTTTAAAAAATTAAAGTCCATATAAATTCTTCGAACTATTTTAATAACATGGACATTAATGTGAGTTAATTAGAATAATAAATCGTTAAAATATTTAAAACGATGTTATAGTTAAAGTGTCCCTTATAACTTCAGAAATAAATGAATTAAAATAGATAAAGAATAAAATTAATGAAATAATTAAATATCATGATAATATATTAATTTGTGATATAATTATTCAAAATTCTAGAAAATACACTTTATAGGATGATAAATGTTCTTAACATCAAGATATGCTTCAATGAAAGGAAATTGATTTGAAGCCCATTTCCTTGTGTCTGACTCATCGCGTACAATCATTATATTTCCGAATAATAATGAAAATTTAATTTATACATTATTGATAACATTTTTCAATTTTATTATTCATTTTATATCACTTATTACTATGTTATAATAATTACATAACTATTTAATTTCACATCGGACGTTTTATTGATATTCGGTACTTAAGTCAAACATGAACATGCTATGATGTCCATTGTCCATGTGGAAAAAAGTACATCATCTCCAAAAAGAAATTATTCTCATTTTTATACATAAATTATACCTTTAAATAAAACCATTATGTGTTGTTATAAAAAATTAAAAAAATTTATAATCATGGAGATGGTTAGTCGTACATATGCGTGAGTAACTATTCCAATTTTTCATTGATTAGTATTGAAAGAAGTTAAGTATTATTTAACCATTAAATAATGATCATAACATAACTAAAATAATATTAATAAATTAAATATAGTTAGATATATAATAATAGTGATGTAATGAATAAAAACGATTCACATCGTTTTATGGAGGTGATAATTCACACGTACCCATGAACGATGTTATCATTTTTATGCACCTATAATGTAAGAACCGAATTGATATTTTATTGTCTTATAATAATTAATATTTTCTTAATATTACAAATGAAAATTAATTCCATTACTACAACCATTCATGAGAGATAGGTATGAAAAATTGAATAAGATCGGTTCTAGGAGGTGATAGGTCACACGTACGCACAAAGTATTAATTCCTTTCCAATTTAATGAAAGTGGATATAGATTTATGTGAGGATATTATAATGATAAAATATTTATATACATATGATAATGGAGTTATTGTTTCATCTAAGAATAATCATAGTTGAAGTAGGTGACAGAAGGAATAAAATAGAAATACATTAAGAAATTTATACATCTTCTTCGGTTGATCAGCTTTGAAGAACACTTTAACACATATGAAAAGATTGTTATGCCTAAAATAAGGCCTCAATAATTTAGTGAGGGATTCAAGGATTTTTTTGGGTAGATCATGGATTAATGAAAAGGTTTTTAGGTGTGATTAATATGGATGAATTTTTTCCTTTTATAGGATATGGGAAGGGCACCATTTGAATAATTAGAAGTATTAAGTCAATATAAATTCAATTTAGAATGTAAATGGGTAAAAAAATATGTTTTTTGAATATAGGGTTAAATGGATACACATATAATCATTAAATTAAAAATTATTATATTTATTATTTTTAAAATCATTATCTTTAGGTTTCAACCCCTTTTAACTCCTAACATATTATGAAATAATTTAAACGTTCCGGGATAAAATTATTACCAAATCATGGAAAAAACAATTAATGACTCGTTAATTAAATTTTCCGAGTTAAATCCTATTTTTTTACCAAATATTTTATTTTTAGAAATTTTATATCATTTAATATAGTATTTTATATTTTAAAATGTGAATTATGTCAATTTAGACACAATTCATTACAAGACTTTTAAAAATATCATAAAAATTTTATTCCCTAAAAAAATACATTGACTCAATAAAAACATGTTATATTTCACCATAATATTATTTTATGGCATCACAAGTTCCAAATTATATTTATTTTAATTTTGTTAATATCATTTATTTTATACTTTCTTTAATAAATCTATTATTGTATCATCTTTGTGTCATAATTATATTTTATTATTTAATTCCTTAAAATAATAAAAAAAATTGATGTTGTATTAAATACTTTATGATTTATTAGGAATATTTTTAGTTGGATATATAACATACATAACCCCATATTAAAATTATTTTAGTAATAAGAGACATATTTTTGATATATATGCCATTACTTTAAATTAATTTTTATAAATATCATAATCAAACCCAAGTGGCTTCCAAAGGTCCCCATTTAGGCCCAATAATAGACATGGTTGATAATAAATATAAAATAAGATTATTAAAAGTTATATGATAATTATATAATGTTATAAGATTAATTTCACATTTAATTACAATTTTTACCTTAAACTGTGGTAAATAAAATACTAAATTCATTATTCACCAAAAAATTATTTTGTTCCTATTTGACCAGATTTTTATACTGATTACAACCATGTATTTCCTTTTTTTTTAATTCAATTCCCATAAGTGGTTAAATTAGTTTCTACACTAATCTTGTTGTTGAATCTATAATACGGGGTTTTTAAGGAAAATGTTAAAAAGTTCAAATAGTTTTTCTATTTAATTTTAATTTAAAAAAAGAATAAAATGAACTAAATTCCATTAACTAATAAAAAATATAATAATACAATAAAACAAAGTAAAATTATAATAAAAAATATAATCAAATTAGATGAAAAACTAGTTTTGAATTAAAATGTAGTGTTTTTCACTATTCCAAAAAATATGAAAGTTTTCAGAAAAATACCAAAAAAAATTCAAACATTGTTTTGAAGTTATAATTTCAAATAATAGTTTTATTTTTTCAAATAGAACATAAAATTCTAAAAGACTAGATTTAAAATGGGTTCTCCATCAAAACACAACAAAACAACATTTTTTTGAAAAATACTTCTTTTGTCCTAAAAAATAAATTTGTTATTATATCATGTCTAGAAAAAATATAAGATTCATTTTAAACATTAAATTTAATATATTATATATATTTACCATTAATAAAATCCATTAAAAGGGGTATTAATATTTTATAAACTCACTTATTTTCATTTAAATAGTTTTTTCAGAAAAAAACACATCTTTTATATTTGAATAGTTTTTATTTAATTCCCTAATTTATTTGATAACCAATAAATCATTTTAGAAAAAAATTTAAAAATATTTTCAAAATAATGTTAATATTTATCATTTCCTTCATTCACTTGGCTTTTTGGTAACTATCATACTAAATATTAATATTATGGTGTTCATTAAAACTAAGTGTGGTGTATCATGTATGCTATCATACAAAGATTTTCCTTTTAAAAACACAAGATGAAACCAAAATAATTGGAATAGGGATAAACCCAATAGATTATGATATGGTTGTAATGGGAGGTTTTCCCATTAAAAGTAAAATAGGGGTGGAATAAATAAGGAACATGGTATAGTACAACACTTTGTCCACTATGATGGTCTTGGATGTTTAACATGACTACTATAATTTAATATTTGAACATGATTAAATATTCAAAATGTAAATCATGAACCTGATTACGTGTTAAATATTTTATGCACTGACCATTATTTTATGTTTATATTGTCATGTGTGTACATGTTTTCATGTCCAAAAGTTCATGTGTGGGTTGAATTTTATTTCAACTACTTCATGAGTGAACTTGTTTCTATTTATAAATGTTCCAAATGTTATATTATTATTGTAATACTAAAATACTTTATTTAATACCAATTTTATGGTCTCATGTATCATGTTCCTTGATTCGATTATGAAACACATATTTTCAATATCCAATCATTATGTCATGATTCATAATTTTTATCTACAATAATATTTGTATAAACATCATTATTTTCGTTCATTATCACATACATGCATACTTGTCATGTGATTTAATATTAATTTATATTTTTACCTCTTATTTTTACCCATTTTGAGCATCTTAACTCGCTCTCTCTTATGTTTCCACTCCATAGGTTATAAAGAAATTTTTTATGTAGGTAGTATATATAAAGAGTACCAAATTGGAATATCTCTTTGGGAAACATTGAAATATTTTTCTAGATTAGAATATTATGATCCACATTTAAAATTTCACTACACTATTGTAGTACATAGACATTTTTCTATGAAATGTGATGAATATTCTTCTAAAAATATATAAAATCCACATATTATAATCCATGGTTTCTAATGTGTTTCTAGTACTATATACTAAAGAAAATAGTGTTCTATTAAAATATCATTGTATTGTACCCCTCCACTACACCTCAATAGTGAATAGTATCCTTATAATTTTATCTTGTCCTTGGTAATTCAAGGGTTTAAAATTTAAAAGAATCATTTATTGAAAACCCACTTCATAAAAGTGGTTAAAAAGAGTCCTTTTGAAATGAGGTATTGGGAGATAAGATGGTCATCTACAACAACACATAAACTGGTTTCCAAATATTATTACATTAGTGGAAAGTAAAAAAGTTGACATGGTGGAAAAAATTAATGTCAAAATATTAATGGAGAGTGATAGGGAAGATAAATCATAAAATATTAAAGGATTATAAGATATCATGTGACAAAAAAACCATAAACTGATGATGTGTTAATAATAGAATAAATTTATCCAAAATGAAGCCAATATGATAAATTTTTTGATTCAAGGTTTTTTTTCCTTTTATTAAAAAATAAAAATAAAATATAGACTATAAATAGAAAAAAAATTGCTAACCTGGTTTTCATTAAATCTAGAATATAAATTTCATCCATTAGAACTATTATTCCATCAGTTTCTACCTTCATTTCAACTTTTAGTTGAAATGATGATTAAGAATATTTAAGGACTCAATCACAAAAACAATATTTTAATTGGTTATGTGGTATATAAAAAGATGAAAATATTTCCTCCCTTTATTGACTAAAACAAAAATGGATAACACATGATATGATAATACCTAGAATGGATAAAACATAATATAAAGAAATAAAAAATTAATCTCTAAAATTATTCAATAGCAACAATGTATCAACATTGATCATTCCATAATTAAAAACATTATATAACAATCCAAATCAATAACATCAAGATTAAATAACATTTTAATTTCAACGATTTCCTTGTACCATTAATTTTATATCCCCAAAAAAATTAATTACTTTCTTTAGAAATAATCCTTCATTTTAAACATTTAGGTCATATATAATTCAAAAAAATTAATTTCCACCCAAAATATGATTAATCACCACATAATCAATTCACATAAAACCAAAAAATGTTTTTTCTATAACAATTTTCATTATATATACCTTAAAAATATAATATTATTATTGTATCCATAACTCCTTAGTTAAACACACATGAAAACATCATATCCTCTAAATTAATCGAAACCACTCACTAATGAAAATTATAATATCCTCAAACCAACACTCACTTATCTATTCATAAAAACCATTATAAAATATCTATATTTGATTAAGAAAAACAAAATTTAATTTTAGTTAATAACAACAACATCAACACAAAATTTTGGATCACTATCATACAGAAGGGCCATTTAGATTTTGATATGTATAAAATTATTACAAACACTTACCTTAAAAACCCCATTACCTTATCGAAGATTTTTTTATAAAACCTATATTTTCATCTCTCCCAAAAATTTATCAACATCTACGATAAAATTATTTAGAAATTAAACTTATCTAGACAAACGTAACATTCCTCAATCCAACACTCTCTTGCATGGATGAAACTCGTTTGTTATAGAATCTAAAGTGCATCTCCATATATGCTAATGACTTCTAACTAACAGTAGGGGTGTGATATGTACTTATGTGAGACTATACCCATGGTCTATAGAGTAAAATTAAATAGTATAATCATATAAAAATAAATAAATATTAGAGTAGACGAAATAATGGAAATAATACAATTAAACAGAAAGGACAATAAAAAAAGTCTACAGAATAATCCAAAAAATAATAAATGAATAGTGAAATGATAGACATAAATGTATCCAAATTTCAGACAAGAATTAATACAAATAAGAAAAACACTCAAATAAATACATATAAATCTCTAGTGACGAGCCCCATGTCGGTCTCAACTCAAAACTATGGCCATTCAGCAAGTTAAAATCAAGAGCATGGCACCATTCCCTTTCCAACCCCACATCTATGTACTCTACTCAAGTACAACTAGTCATCCTGAAATGGGTGTGATTATAAAATAGTAGGTTCACACCACTGTGTCTAAACATAACCAGTCAAATAATAAGTGCAAGAAATAATTCAATAAAAATGCGTGTTAATAAATTAAATAATTAAATTAATACTACATAAACCTACTTCAGGACCATGTCGAAATATATATATGCATGTCTCACAGAAATTAAAACCATAAATATATATCCATGATAAAACATAACGTTCTTTGGAAGCATTTAAAAATTTACCAGAGCGTGTATCACAAAAATGCCCATAATAACCATATATCCATGGTATAAATCAAAAAAAGGTTGTTCAAACCCACTAAATAAGAATTTAATCATGTATTAGGGGAAATCCTATTATATAAGTATGACAACATGTAGCAGGGTTAAGACTGGTATATAATCAATTTGGCATGTTACAATGGGCATAACCCTCTATATAAGCATTAAAACATATATTTGGGCCAACCCTTTTATATAATTTTTAATATATAAATCACTAGGGATATACCCTATATAATCATTATAGAATTTACCAGTGCCAATACTGATATATAATCATTATAACATTTATCACTAGGTATAGTAGCAAAGATATTACAGTGTCATGTCATAAGCCTCAATGGATAATTATGAAAATTACCCATTAAAATTTAAATACACACTTCAGTTATTAATTGGTCATTAACCAATGACATGCCAATAATTTCAATAATCAGTCCAAAACAAGGTGAATCTATATCAAGAAACCACCCAAAACTCAGGTAATTCTGAACAAACATTAATACATTAGTCAATTGATTTACAATTAATGGTCCTCTATATACGATGGTATCCATTAGATAGGTCATAATAAATTAGGTCCAATGGGATTGAAAATAATAATCAAATTCATCTTTTTATTAACATATGTTCATTTTACATTGGCAAGCTTTTTTAATATGGAACTTACTTACAAATATATAGACCATAGGGTTATGTTTTAGACCCCGTACCTTTAACATACACTCAAACAAAGCTTCTATATAGATTCTCCAACAAGAAAAAAAGGAGAATATAATATCATGAAGGATTATTGATCACAACTAGTCCTAACAAAAACAAACAATGACCTGGGTAAATAGACTACAACACAAATGTTAGAGGACAAAGTTAGGGAAGGGAGAACCAAAACGGACAGACTTACCGAGGATTGATTTTCTTGTCCAATATGTCTGGAAGAGTGTTTTGTGTTATAAAATCACATGGGATATTCACTAAGGAAAATAAGTGCATGGCTGCTGTAACACCCCAAGATTCTATGGTACATTTCTCTTTGAATAATACACTAGAACGTGTTGTATGCAACATCGAGTTCTAACACACACCACAACCAATCAAACTAGCCATTATGAATAGTACTACCCACTTTTTGAAATTTTATAAATTGTATCTTTCAAAATGGACTTTATTTTTTGGATTCAAAATATCTAAATTAGCTTAGGGTGACTTTTTGGTATTTTTCTGAAAACATTCAATTTTTTATAAATAGTGAAAAAACACTGAGTTATACTTTAAAACCTAATTTTTATTTAAATAAATATTTATTTTAATTAAATTTATTTAAGGTCAAAATAGTTACATAATAACTATATATGTTTAATGTAATTCATGGAGTTATTTTAGAATAAATTTAGAAAAATAAATATTTTATTGAACTTTTCACCGTCTTTTACCCACTTCCTAGGAGAATTAGCAAATTCACATAAATTTAAATTTTACATCTTTTGTGAGTGAAATTTCAAAAATCTGAGAGAAATGGTTAATATCAAGGAGTAAAATGTGGTTCAAGAAGATAAAACATATTTTCGCTAAATAGTAACTTTTTAATTTTATTTACCACGGTTAAAAGTAAATTGGGTAATTAATGGCAAAATTATATTATTATTACCCTAACACATGTCCTAATTATATTTTCTAGGTATAATTCGACCAAAAACTACCTTATGAATAAAATATGAACCTCTTTGGTCCACTTGGATTAGATTAGGACATTTATTAATATTTAATTCAAAGAAGAGTTAAAATAGTTAAAATCAAAATTTAATAACAAAACCATTTTTAATATAGGGTTATACATAAGATAAATTCAATTATAAATATTAATTAGAAAGCTAAAAATATTTCCTACATAATGATATTTTATTTATAATTTTTATGCATTAAATAATTTAATTTATTTATGATACAATGGTAATACAGTAATTACCTTATTAATGAAATATTAAAATAATTGATATTAAAAATATCCAAATATATGTAATTTGAGTCTTTCTATGAATTACACTAATTTTATCGATTAATATGAAATGTTAGGATTGATTTAATGAATTTATTTAGAATTAATAATGTTTTTAAGACATTAAAAATCTATTATTAAATAGTGTCAAATTTGACATAAATGTGTATTTAAAACAAATATTATATTATTAATTGATATTTTATTCCTAAAAATCTAAGGTTGGGAAAATGACTTATATGAGGTTATATATATTAATAATGAACCATTTGGGGTTCTATTGGCTTTTTATAGTATGTTTATTAACCATATAATATAAAAATACAAAGAGACATGGTAAATGTTAAACTATTTAACTAAGAGTTAAATATAAATGATAAGGTTAATATAGTGACACAAACCTGCCTAAAATCTATTGGTTGAGAGGATTTCAACCCATACCCAAATTATCATCTAAATAAGTAACTTTGTATTCATTATTAACAGAATATGAATTTATTATAAAATAATATTTTATGTTTTTTCTAAGGTGCCCCTCACCCCTCTTATAAAAGGGAACTCCCCCTTCTCTCTAATTCACACCTTCAAAGCCTTTTCTCTCAGAAAACCCCTGCCCAAATAATCTCTCAACATCCTTCAATTCAACATAGAGGCCTTAGTTTGATCATAAAGACATCCAACGGGGCCCTTTTGATCAAATCAAAAGGAAGAACCTGAAGAAGAGGTAATGTTTTCACCACCCTCTTTCAGGTTCCTTTCTTCTTCCACTTCTTATTTCTTTGTTATTTTGATTCTAAAATAATAAATACACTATCCTGTATATACTGTGATGTTATTATAAATATGGTACAACCATATTCAGTATTCTATCCATCCTTTGAATGACATGTCACCATACGTGCATACGTACGGCTTACCGTCTCCACGTCGTGGTGTAATTGTTATTCCAAACATTATTATTTGGATGGGTATGATAATGATATGTAATTGAATTAAATAACAAATAAAACATTATAATGTTTTTTTATATATGATATACCATCAAATTATATATGAATTTAATATCAAAATAATGATATTTTCGCTCGTGCGTACGTACGGACTACCGTCTCCACGAATGCGATGAGATTCATTACCCATCCTATCCATTCATGACTAATTCTCATTTTATGATTAAAAGAAGTTTTTAAGGACTTGATATCATTATGTATATGAAAAAAATACAACTTATCCATAAAAAACATGTCTTACACACCAAATCATATAAAGGAAAACAAATCAGTTAATACCCGAAACAACGATAATACTAAGATATTATTAACAAAGAAATTTTAAAAGATAATATATGATATCATATTAATGTATATGATTCTTGTATAATTTAATAACAATTATTTCACCATTATATAGGAGGTTAACCAACCCTCGACCAAGGAAAAGTACAAGTAATGGTCAATTTCACAATCTCTTTATTATCTGAGGTAGTTTTTACGTAAGTATCTACCGGGACATCTTTATCATCCACATCCATGTTTCATAAAAAATGTATTTCAAAACATTCTTACTATTTTATAGACTATGGTTTAAAGTCATTTATACCCTTTTTGTACTTTTACAAGATATTTATAAAGGAATCTTTCTGTCGTTTTCCAAACAAGGACCTTTTAATCTTTTCGACATAATTAAGGTAAGAATATATTTTTTAACATATACGGTGGGTGCGGCTATTTTACATCGTTATAAAATCGTTGAAGCATCCCTTACAATCTTATAAGAATATTTTCAATGTAAATGTTTCATTTTATAATTATTTGACTTTTAAATTATTTATAAAAAGATATATTTCTCTCAAAAAGTTTTGATTTCATCTATGACAACAACCTTTGATAGATTTTATGCTTATTTGGAAGTTGATTTTTTATGATACAAAACTTCCATATTGTATTGAAGTTTTTGTGATTTGTTTTACTGTGGATGTGTTATTTTTATATGATTCATGGTTTATGGAGAAAGTATTGACATTTAGTATGCTAGTTTTAATACAAATGTTTATGTTATGTTTAAACCTATTCCTATGAAGAATGCATTGGAGTTAATAAGTGACAGGTGGATCCCGCTATAGCTCCTTGATGCATCGGTAGGTCTCATGTGATAGACTAGTTTCTTGGATCAATGCCTTGACAAAATTATATTTGTAGTATTGGTACAAGGCCTTGACTATGTGGATATGATAGTCAGACATTATGCATTCCATCATTATGAAAGGGGTTACTGATATTGCATGTGATTATTAGACTAGTAGAATATCCATGTGAGTAAGTAAATGGAATTATTTCATTTTATTTATTCCATATTATATAGAAGTAAATGTTTTAAAGGAATTTGTTTTAGTTATAATTTTTCTTTAAATGATTATTCTTATATATACATGTTTCAGCTATATTGTTATCCTTACTGGGCATTTGAGCTCACCCATTTCTATGTTTTATTTTTCCCAGGATGTGAAGAATTATTTTATTAATGACCTGCGGGGACAGTATGAGGGGATATGAGTGTGGTCTATGGAGACAAGATGTTGTTTTAGTTTTTCATTTTATTATGTAATGTAAACATTATTAACGTATCTATTAATTCCAAGGATAATAAACTAATCGGTATTTTGATAATTGATCTTTTGTGACCATGCCAATGTTATGTAATAATGCACCAACTTTGGGTAACTGGGGTCAGGGAATTATAGTTGGTATTAGAGGAAGTTTAGTACAAACCTTGGAAGCTAGATTTAGATAAAATTTAATTAGAGAACATATCCCTAAGATAAACATTGAGGATTATTATTGATAAACATCTTAGATTTTTTTATTGTAGAGATTTAGTGAGTTTTTCGAGCAATACATCCATGTCTGGATATGAGCATATAGAGGCGGCTCTATCATAAATGTGCCTAGGGGTAAAACATGAAAACACCGCTTTGAGATAGACTTTAACGGGAACTGGTGCATGAAAACGGGCCTTGTTGCACTCTTTATTACGACACTCCTGGGGGATACGCTTAGGATAATTCTGATTTTCTTTACAAACCTTTAGAAAGAGTTTATGAAATTTTTTAGAAATGGTGCATAGTGGATGGAAGGGAAACATTATAAATTCATGCACTCCATGTAGGGATTTCCCTCCTGCTCAAGATAATTATAGTGGAGTTGGTGATGCAGTTGGTGTTGATCAGCTAATCATCATACTAGGACAACTCACTAAGGTTATGAATAATAACCATACCCATATGGAGCACCCTGATCCGTAGCGTGGATGATCAATGTTAGATAACTTCATGAGGAAACAACTACTAACATTCAATGGGGGCACAAATCCACTAGTATCTAAGAAATGGATAAATTCCTTAGAGAAAATATTCCATGCCCTGGGGAGTAGTGAAAGGGAAAAAGTTGTCATGGTAGTTTACCGCCTCACTCGAGATGCTGATCAATGGTGTTCATTGATTCCAAACACGAAGGAAGATAATGAAGTATCAAATATGAAATGGAGGGAGTTTAAATATATTTTATTAGAAAAATATTTTCGTCATGACCATTGAGCGGATATGGAAAGACAAATTCTCAGTCTGAGGCAAAATGGGGACGAGAATGTTGCAAAGTATGAGTCTTACATTACATGGTTAGAAAGGCATGCTATAGATTATATATGTAACCCAAGAAGTCAGATTGATCATTTCTTTGATGGGTTAAAACTGTTTCTCTGTCGAGCGTTAGTATCACAATCCTTTTCATCATACGAAGATATTGTATCATGTGCTATCAAGACAGAAAAAGTATTCTCTACGTCTTATAAATTTAAAGCAAAGCAAGTGAAGAATGGATCTATTGATCACTCTAGAAATGAAAATAAGAGGAAGAAGAGAGAATTTGAATATCTATCCTACAGTAAATGTGGGAAGAAACACCTTGGTACTTGCATAAGAGGAATGGGAGTCTGTTGCAAGTATGGTGAAAAAGGCCACTAAGCTCTTGATTGTAAGGGGAAGAAAGAATCTACCAATCTTCAATGATACAATTTCAGGGAGATGGGACATTATGAAAATGAACATCCTAAGAGTCAAGGAAACATACCTCAGAAAAGGCCAAGGGATCAAGGCCATGCTTATTCTATCACTACTATTGAGGTAGAAGCTCCAAAAGATGTGGTGGTAGGTAATTTAATGGTTTCCTCAAGTTTAGCCAATGCATTATTTGATTCTGGATCATTGCATTGTTTCATTTCTTCCCAGTTTTCTAGGAAAATTAAATATTTCCAATTTGATTTAACAAGGGAGTTGTCAGTCAAAACTTCTAAGGGATGTATCATCACAACAAAGTTTTGTGAATCCGTTCCAATTAGAGGATATAAATTTTCACTATCTGTTGATCTCATCGTTATACCCATGATGTAATTTGATATAATCCTCTGTATGGATTGGATTTCGGACCACGATGTGAAAATATATTTTAAGAAGAAAGAGGTTACTATTTTTTATGACGATGATAAAGAACACCTTATCTTTAGAGAAGAATCATCACCACCTAATTCTTTTCTAGATCCACCATAATTAGCAAAAATATATTCAATTATTGGGGAGGAAGAGAATGAAATAACAGTGGGTGAGGAAAGAAATGATCAAATAGAGGATGTACCTATTTTGAAAGAATATGATGATGTTTTTCCAGAGGATTTACCTGGACATCCTCCAGAACGAGAAGTTGAGTTTTCTATTGATTTAATTCCTAGATCAAGGCCCATATTGAAGACCCCTTATAGAATGGCCACTGTGAAATTAGTGGATCTAAATAAACAACTAGAGGAATTGAATTATAAGGGATTTATTCTCCCTTGTGTTTCTCCATGGTGAGCCCCCATCCTCTTTGTTAAGAAGAAAGATGGATCTATGAGGTTACGTATTGGCTACAGGGAAATCAGTGCTATAACAATAGAGAACAAGTATCCCTTACCTCACATTGATGATTTATTTGAACTACTACATGTATCTCAATACTTTTCAAAGATGTTCCTTCGATATGGATACCATCAGTTGTGTGTGAAGAAGAAAGACATTCCGAAGACAAAATTTCGAACTAGGTATGGGAAATACAAGTTTACAGTAATGCCTTTTGGGCTGACTAATGCAACCTCTATTCTCTTGGATCCAATGAACAGTGTTTTCAAGGAATATCTCGATGATATTATGGTGTTATTTATTGATTATATCTTGGTATATTCTAAAATCTACGAAGAGCATGAAAATCACTTGCGCATTATCTGGAAGACTCATATAAGATAAGAATTATTTGGGAAGTTTAGAAAGTGTGAATTATGGCTTTAAGAGATTTCTTTTCTTGTCCATATTCTCCTTAAAAATGTATTTTCTGTTGATCCTTCTAAGACCAAGGCAATCCAAGAATGGATATCACCGATGAGTATAGCAGAGGTACACCGTTTTATTGGTTTAGCTGGTTATTATCGACGTTTCATCCCGAATTTTTCTTGATTGGCTAACCCATTAACAAAGCTCACACGTAAAGGGTTTAAATTTGTTTTGAAAAAAGAGTGTGAAGAATTTCTTAAAGAATTGAAGACAATATTTATCAATGCCCCTATATTGACTCTACCATCGGGGGATGATGGGTTCATTATTTATAGTGATGCATCGAAGAAAGGACTGGTTGTGTCCTTATGTATAATGATAGGGTTGTTTCCTATGCATCACGATAGCTGAAAATTCATGATAAAAACTATCCTAATCATGATCTTGAGTTAGCAGCTGTAATAATTTCATTAAAAATTTGGGGACAGTATCTCTATGGTGAAAATTGTGAGATTTATACTGATCACAAGAGTTTGAAGTATATTTTCTCACATAAATAACTCAACATGAGGGAAAGGAGATGGCTTCAACTACTCAAATATTATGATTGCATGATACACTACCACTCGGGGAAGGAAAATAAGTTGGCAGATGCTTTGAGAAGAAAGGATCATGGAGTTTTCAACAAGATGATAGTTGAAAGGGATCCTATTTTCATGGATCTAGTAAAGTTGGATATGGGAATAACCATAGAATGTGAAACATCAATGCATTTTCAAATGGTTTCCAAACCATCATTACTAAAAAGGATTAAGAGTTCTCAGACTGATGATTAAGAGTTTCAAAATAAGATAAAGTTGTGAATGATTGGAGATTGAGTGACTTTGTGTATGAAGGGGGAATTTTGAAATTTGTGAAGTGACTTTGTGTTCCCAACATACCTGATCTGAAAAGAGAATTGTTGGATGTTTCTCATAGTTCCAATTTCTTTATAAACCCTAGGATCAAAAAAATGTATAGATATTAGAAAAAACATTTTTGGTGGGACAACATGAAGAGGGAGATTACTGATTTTGTGTCAAAATGTATGGGTTGTCAACAAGTGAAAGCTTGAAGGCAACCACCTGGAGGATTCATGCAACCTTTTCCCATACCTCAGTGGAAATGGGATAATATCACGATGGACATTGTCATGGGACTACCAAAGACTCCTAGAAGGAATGATGCAATATGGTTCATTCTTGATCGTCTTACCAAATCAGCACATTTTCATGATATAAGGAAGATCTACCACATGAACATCTAGCAAGGCTGTATATTAATAATGTTGTGACACACGTGAAGTACCCTAATCAATTATTTCAAATCGTGATCCCCATTTTACTTAAAGATTCTAGAAAAATCTTTAGAAAGCCCTAGATATTGAACTTCATTTTAGCACTGCCTACCACCCCTAAACTGATGGACAATCAAAACAGACTATTCAAACCTTAGAAGACATGTTGAGATCATTCTCACTGGACTTTCAGGGTTTGTGGGATCAATATTTCCCTCTGGTAGAATTTTCCTATAATAATAGATTTCATTCAAGTATTCAAATTGCACCATATGAAGCGTTATACGGAAAGACATGTCGCACACCAACCTATTGGGCTGATGTTTGTGAAAGAAAACTTGTAGGCCTAGAAATGGTGGAGGAAACGATGGAAAAGGTAAAGGTAATCTGAAACCACATCAAAGTAGCTCAAAGTAGGTAGAAGAGTTATGCCGATAAACGAAGGAAAGATTTGGAATTTTAGGTAGGAGATCATGTTTTTTATGGTATCTCCATGGAAGGGAGTTCTACATTTCAGTAAGAAGGGTAAATTGAGTCCCAGGTACATCGGACCTTTTGAAATTCTAGAATGAATTGGGGCTGTAGTTTACCATTTGGAAATGCCGCCAAGTCTCTCCAAAGTTCATGGTGTGTTCCACGTATCACTGTTGAGAAAATACATGCTTGACCCAATGAATGTACTCACCTGTGAGGAATTTGAACTGGAACCTGATCTGTCTTATTGTGAAGAGCCCGTCAGGATTCTTGATACGAGATAACAAGTGCTGAGAAACCGGACAACTCCTCTCGTAAAAGTTATATGGAAAAACCATAAGATGGAAGAGGCAACGTGGGAACCCGAGAAACTTATGATGAAGAACCACCCGAGTCATTTCATGCAATAGTATTAAAGAAATTTTGAGGATGAAATTATTTAATGGAGGGGAAATTGTAACACTCCATGCTTCCATGGTACGCTTCCCTTTGAATAATATAGTAGCGTGTGTTGTACGCTACTTAGAGTTCTAACACACACCACAACCAATCAATCTAGCCGTTATGAATAGTAATACCCACTTTATGAAATTTTATAAATTTTATCATTCAAAATGGACTTCATTTTTGGATTCGGAATATCGAAATTACCTTAGGGTGAAATGTTCATATTTTTCAGAAAACATTCAATTTTTGATGAATAGTGAAAAACACTGAGTTATAGTTTAAAACCGAATTTTTATTGAAATAATTATTTATTTTATTTAAATTTAATTAACGTCAAAATAGGTACATAATACCTACATAATTTCAATGTAATTTAATGGGGTTAGTTTAGACTAATTATATATATATATAATTTTTTTTGAACTTTTCACCGTCTTTTACCCACCTCCTACGAGAATTTCAAAATTAACATTAAACATAATTTTACAGCTTCTGTGAGTGGAATTTAGAAATTCCTAGAGAAATGGTTAATATCAAGGAGTAAAATGTGGTTCATTAAGATAAAAATAATTTTTGGTGAATAGTAACTTTTTACTTTTATTTACCATAGTTAAATGTAAATAGGGTAATTAAGGGTAAAAATATTATTATTATTACCCTAACTCAAGTCCTAATTCTATTGGATAAGTATTATTCAACCAAACACAACCTTAGTAATAAAATATGAACCTATTTGTCCCACTTGGATTAGATTGGGATATTTATTATTATTTAATTCAAAGAAAAGTTAAAAGAGTTAAAATGAAAGTTGAACAAATAAAACATTTTTAATATAGGTTTATGCATAAGATAAATTCGATTATAAATATTAATTATAAAGCTAATAATAGTTCCTATATAATTCAATTTTATTTATAATTTTTATACATTAAATCATTTAATTTATTTATGACAAATTGGTGATGCAGTAATTACCTAATTAATGAAATATTAGAATAATTGATATTATAAATATCCAAATATATGTAATTAGAGAATTTTTATGAATTCCACTAATTTTATAAGTTAATATGATATTTTAGGATTTATTAAATTTATTTATTTGAATTAATAATGTTTTTATGACTTTAACAGAAATAAATTATTAAATAGTGTCTCAAATTGACTTAAAGGAGTATCTAAAACAAATATTATATTATTAATTGATATTCTATTATAAAAATCTACGGTTCAGCCAAATGACATAGATAAGGTTATATATATAAATAAAAAACCACTTGGGGTTCGCATGGCTTGTTATAGTATGTTTATTAACCATATAATATAAAAATACAAAGAGACATGGTAAATGTTAAACTATTAACTAAGAGAAAAATATAAATGATAAAGTTAATATATTGACCCAAACATATCTAAAATCAATAGGTTGAAATTATTTCGACCCATCCCCACCTTATCCTAGAAATAATTCACTTTGGATCCATTATAAACAAAATATTAATTTATTATAAAATAATATTTTAGGTTTTTCTTAAGGTTCCCCTCACCCCTCTTATAAAAGGGAACTCCCTCTACTCTCTAATTCACACCTTCAAAGGATTTTGGCTCGACCAAAACTACCCAAATATTCTCTCAACTTCCCTCAATTCAACATATAGTCCTTAGTTTGATCATAAATCCAACCTATGTAGCGCTTTTGATCAAATTAAAAGGAAGAACACGAAGAAGAGGTAATGTTTTCACAACCCTCTTTCAAGTTCCTTTCTTCTTTCACTTATTCTTTATTTTCTATTTCCATTATAAAATAATAAATCCAGTATCTTCTATATACTGTGATGTTATTATATTTATGGTACAACCATATTCAGTATTCTATCCATCATTTTAATGACATGTCACCATACGTGCGTACGTACGGCTTACCGTCTCCACGTCGTGGTGTAATTGTTCTTCAAAACATTATTATTTGGATGGGTATGATAATGATGTGTAATTTATGTAAATAATAAATATAACATTATAATGATTCTATATATATGATATAAAATCCAATTATATATGACTTTAATATCAAAATAATGATATTGTCGCTCGTGCGTACATACAGACTACCGTCTCCACGAATGTGGTGGGATTCATTCCCCATCGTATCCATTAAAGAATAATTCTCATTTGATGATTAAAAGTAATGTTCATGGACTTAATATCATTTTGGATATAAATAAGATACAACCTATCCATAACAAACATGGCTTATGTAACAAAGTATATATTAGAAAACGAATCAGTTAGCACCCGAAACAATGATAATACTAAGATATTATTAACAGATCAATGTTAAAAGATCAAATATGATATCATATTAATGTATATGATTCTTGTATAATTTAATAACAATTATTTCACCATTATATAAAAGTTTAACAGACCATCGACTAACGAATAGTACAAGTAAGGGTTAATTTCACAATCTCTTTATTATCCGAGGTTGTTTTTACAAAAGTATCTTCTAGGACATTTTTATCATCCACATCCATGTTTCATAAAAATGTATTTCAAAAAATTATTACTATTTTATATAATATGGGTTAAAGTCATTTATACCCTTTTTTGACTTTTATAAGATATTTATTATGTAATCTTTCCACTGTTTTCCAAACAAGGTGTTTTTAACCTTTTCGACAGAATTAAGGTAAGAATGTCTTTTTTAACTTATACAGCAGGTGCGGCTATTTTACACCATTATAAAATTGTCGATGCTTCCCTTACAAGATTATAAGATTAATTTCAATGTAAATGTTTCCTTTTATAATTTTGTGACTTTTAAATGATTTAAAAAAAAGATATATTTCTCTCAAATAGTTTTGATTTCATCTATATCAACATTCTTTGATAGATTTTAAGATTATTTGGAAGTTGATTTATTATGATTCAAAACGTCCATATTTTATTGAAGGCTTTGTGATATGTTTTACTGTGTATGTTTTATTTTTATACCATTCATGGTTTACGAAAAAAGTATTGAAATTTCGTAGGCTTGTTTTAATATGAATGTTTATGTTATGTTTAAACCTGTTCATATGAGGAATGCATTGGACTTAATAAGTGACGGGGGGAGCCTTCTATAACTCATCAATTCATTGGTAGGAATCATGAGACAAACTAGGGTCTTGGTACAAGGCCCTGAAAAAATCTTATTTGTAGTCTTGGAACAAAGCCTTGACTATGTGGTTATGATAGTCTGACATTATGCATTCCATCATTATGAAAGTGGTTATTGATATTGCATGTGATTATTAGACTATTAGAATATCCCTATCAATAACTAAATGGCGTTATTCCATTTTATATCTGCCATATTATGCTAAAATTCTTCTTTAAAAGGCTTTTTTTAAGTTATACATTTCCTTAAATGTTTATGCTTATCTATAAAAGTTTCTGCTATATTGTTACCCTTACTGGGAATCTGAGCTCACCCCATTCTATGTTTTATTTTTCCAGGATGTGAAAAATTATTTTATGAATGACCTACCAGGATAGTATGAGGGGATATGAGTGAGGTCTATGGAGAAAAGATGATGTTGTAATTTTTCATTTTATGATGTAATGTAAACTTTATGAATGTATCTAGTGGTTCCAAGGCTACTAAACTAATTTTTCATTCGAGACTTCATATTTTGTGATCATGCCAATGTTATGTAATTAGGAACTGACTCTGGGTAACTGGGGTCAGGGCATTACAGTTTCATCATACTGAATAAAAAAAATATCCACATAGCTCCTGTAAAAAATTACTCGGGAAAAAGAATTTCCATGCGTCACTATGGGGTCTTGGTGAACAAGTCTACCCACTGTGCTTGCATATCAGAATGCCATTCCTACTTCTCCTCCTATAATTTCCCAGGTATCCGCTAAATTTTATTTATATTTAGAATCATATCTCAAAAATACATATCACTATGGTCCACAATCTATATTAGTTGATCCTTAAAGGACTCGTCAACTCTAAGATTAATTCATGTTATGTATATCACATGAAAAGGTTTTGGATGTTATATAAGATGATTTAAAATGTGAAACATGTTGTTCATGGAACTATACTATGATGGAAGGGCTAATTAGTTCACCACTTCACTGACCCTATCCACTATCTCAAACTTCCCTACAAACCTGGCCAATTTCTTCTGCTATTTCCTGATACAGCATTTCCCAATCATAGGTGTAACCCGATGGAAAAATGATAACCTCAAACACTAGAGGTCAACTTCGATGGTTAGCAAACTATTTATGCATAGTATTTTCAGTCACTAACCACATTTGGAATAACAGAACCTATGTAGGTGTTTCTTGTAAGAGACTAGGCACAACAAATACTAACTCACCCACCGCCTACAAGAAAATAGGCGAACATAATGACCTTCCAAACGCATCCTTATATGTCATCTAGATATATGTCTGGAAGCTATTTTTATATTAAAACTCCACTGGTTCCATATGACTCTCACATGAACCACTGATATAAAAAACAAAGTCCCGTAATATATCCTCATGAACCAATATATTCCACCCATATTTATCATCATTGTATGTATGATAGGTCATTCTCTATATAACTTGTCATTATATAGCATTCTGAAAACCCTTCCAGAAATGTGAGGTGAAATGAGGATCTCTATCTTAAATGACAATCCTTAGAACATTGTGCAGTTTAGCTACCTCAACCATGTAAAGACAACCAAAATCATAAATTGAAATGGTCTCCATGATATGTAATAAGTTAGATACCATCATCATTTGATCATAAATCTCCCATAATACATCATCTATATGGGATTTCTTGAGTAATACTATCAAAAAAATACATTGTGACGTCATCCAATTTCCACGCAAGAATGAAAAAATGTTGCACAATCCTAAATTTCCTCTCATGATCTACTATCACCTGATGTCATGTGAAATATTTTACCACAAGCCATGAAACCTCTTTCCTTATTCCTGGCCACAAGTACTTTATATGGGGATCACAATACATCTTTTCCAATCTACGATGTACCACCTATATTGAAAAATGAAACTTTCTCATGAGCTCCTCAAAGAAACTCATAGGAACCTATACTAAGCCTTGGAAATAAGGATAATATATACTTCTAGGAGACTATCGAGATGGTGTATCCCCCCCATATAAATTTTCTCTCAAAAAAATACCTTCAAATAAAATAACTTCATGGTCATCATCATGTTCAAAAGAATGGGTATAAGATATGTCAAAGTCAAATATGCTCATCATGAGACTATTGAAAATCTTGATTCATGTCTTCAAGGAGTTCCATCATCCTCCACTCATCTAAAGACTTGTTTATTTCCTCTCTCTATATCTTCTATCTATATTCATCGGCAAAAACATTTCCCAGCCTAGTGTGTAATCCAACTCGAATTAAAAAGACTGCAAATACTCAACACACCTCCAATAACAAAGATTCAGGTACGATTGAAAAATTTTATACATAAGTCTCTTGTGGTTCTTGTACACAAAAAACCTATCAAAAATGAGATAATGCCTATAGAATCATAGAGAATGTACAAATTATTATAACTCTAAATAGTGATTAGGGTAACTCCTCCCATGATGTATCAATTACCTAGATCAATGTGCAATAACTCACCCTTCCTACATCAAGACTGGTATGAGTCAAAAACTAGATGTGGCATAGTATATGTTTTATTATAAACCTAGAGTTGGTAAATTGAATATTTTTCCTGAGTACAACAATTATTTCATCTCCTAAAAAACTCTCTCACAAACATTTGATCGAGAAAACTTCACCACTTTCTTGATCAACCCTAACATCAGTACTGAAAAATAAGACGAGACCAAGATAAAGAGTCAATAATGATGTGATAAATCTAGAAACCATTAAATTTTGATTACAATCATGGGATACTCCCAAGATACCCAAATTGAAAATTTCTCTAGATCCACTAAAACTCCAACCTCTAAAATGACATGGCCCAAAAGCTGCACATTACCAATCTGAAAACATAATTGTTTAATCTTGGAGTAAATATGATGTTCTCTAAACGAACATAGAATGATGAAAGTATAATTGACGTGATGCTTCATTAATTTGGAGTACACTATTATTTCATCAAAAAAACCTCAAAATGATCCATAAATTGATGAAAGATCATATTCATCAAGAACATGAATATTTATTGTGCATTTTTCAAAAAAAAATTGAATTACTACAAACTTGTACAAGTCATAACATCTTCTAGAAGTAGTTGGAGGTATGTATCATGTAATCACACTCAAATTATGGAATTCCAACCTCAAATAATTCTTTAAGAAGATATTTCAACCTCTAAAATGATCAAAGGCTTCATAAATAAACAAAAAATCATAACATTTCAAAACCTTTATCTGGATTATCCTCTGAAAATCCACATAAAAGTGAAAATTCCCTTCAATATTATTGTTGAAGAGAACTGAGGAAACCTAATGATATGTAAGAGGCCATATAAAAGCTTTAGTTTTAATTCTTTCTTACTAAACACTCATATATTATGTCTCTACAAGTGCCATTCAATAATTTGGGAAGGAAAAATGATCTTCTCTCGGCATCAACTCAATCATAAACTCAATCTCTAATTCCGGAGGTAAGCCATAGAACTCATCATAAATGAAATATTCAAAAAGGTTAACCACTGGAGGGAAAAATAAAGTTGTATACCACTATTATATTGATAAATACCAAATATTTGAGGTATGAGAAAATAATATATTCAATAAATTGGTCTAGCATCACCTGCTTTAAGATACAACTCACCTGGGGGAAATAGATGCCACCATATAGAGATAAGAAGATATATATCCTCTAGTAATAGCAAATGTGACCCTATTAGAGAATAATCCAATCTATACTTAGAATCAAATATGATATTCTTTTTTCCATCCCATGCACTTTATAAGTGTAATGATAAACAAAAATATCTCAAGAACATGCGTTGAAACATTTCATATTCTCCAAACACACACAGAATGGTGTGTTAATGGTCAAAAATGAATCTAATATTTCTTTATGAAATACCAGACTTTTTAAAAAAAGAGAATATAAAAAAAATGTAATTTCCTGTATCTATAAAAACACATACAGGTACATATGATACAAGAATCATATTGCTGACACTATACGGTCTGACATCCACACTTGCTAGAGTAGTCTGCATAACAAGAAGTTAACCATCCCCTATGACCTAGGCTGATCAGAGTGATTTTTCCATGTAGAAAACTATCGATGAGATTCTTTTTACCACTAGAATAAAAGTTCCCACTTTTCCCAACTAAAACACCTCAGATGATACTCATGTCCACTCTCAGATTTCATTTTTTAAGGAGTTCCTATGTCACCACACAAAAAAAATTCTTAGATGGAACATGTTCACCTATGACCTGATCGTATATAAATTCCCATCCTAATAGTGTATCACCTCATAGATCTCAACTTCTATCAATGATGGAGAAAATAATTGTGTGTCGGTTACATTTTCAACATATTATTGGACTAACATACCATCTTATGTCAGATGTATAACCGCATGATCTTTATAAAATGTCAAAATCTGAGGATAGAATGGGCTCATGGACCTCATCTTCAATTACTTCTATTATATCTACTCTTTCTTCCCTACTTTCACCAAAATGTCCCACTTAATCTTGGATGGTCCATGAACCAAATATGCAGTAATATTACCCCTCGTATATATTGGTTTCTTATTAATCTTAATGATCTTCTAGTCTGACTCAATCTACAACTCAGCTTCCAAGGTTCCTCCCAACCTATTGATTTTTTGTGGATGCCACATCTGGTACTCTTCCATCAGCTCAGAGATAGAAGACAAGGTCTGAATAGTATCTATATCCATGGATCGTATGACCCTCAAGATGCTATCATGAAGCTAAACATCCACTGATCATCAGGAGATACTGGAAGCTTCAGTTCATCTATGTTTTGATCATGCAAATTTACACTCTACAGACTCTCAAATTCATGATGATGTATATTTATTTTCTCAACAAGAAAAACACACTTTTTATAACACTATCTATAATAACTATATCAATATAAATAGGTGAAAATAACCTAGAAACACTAATTTATTGTCATTCTAAACATGGAATACAAGTTTTTTAGCATGACAAAATATTTCACTTCATTCCATTTCACAGATATAAGAGGTTTCTCAAATCAAAATTCATATGTGAAATTTTATATCCAACTCAATAAATGTGTCCCTATAATAAACAATTCATGTCAATATATATTACTATTTGCCTATATAGATTTAGGAATACTCTTCTTTTGTTTTATTGGTCCATGAGTATAAATCTCAAGAATCATTAACATCATGAAATATTAATCTCAATGAAAATATGAATCACCCTGGGTTAAATAATATCAACTGTAATAAGAGATTAGTATAAATAGAAATCCCATCTGTGGGCACTTGTATTTTCCCTTGTATATGTGTTAAACACCCCCATGAATATTCTCGTTAAAAATTCCAGGCATATCATAGTTTTCATTAATCCTTTACTAAAAATTAAAGAAATAAGAAAATAGGTGTCCTCTACTACTACTTTTTAACACCCATGATCTTACAATCTCTCAAATATAAAAAATGGGATAGTTACAGGACCTGAAGAATGCATCCATGTATGTGAGAGTCTCATGACAAGCTACGGAGGTGTTATAAATATAGTGGGAATAAAAAACACCTTGGATATAGAGTCAAAACACCAAAGAAAAATCAAGTAACAATATATAAATATAATAGTGGTGGAGAAAATAGAAACAACACAATACATTGGAAAGGAAAGCATAAAAAGAAAATCGAATAATACAAAAAATAATAATGTTATTGTAGAATGATATCATAAATTGTAACTAAATTTCATTATATAAGTAACAGAAGTAAAGGAAAAGAAGACTCAAATAAATCATCACAAGTACATGAACTCGATCCCTATGTCATTTCAATCTCCAAATTCTATCCCATCCAACAAGAACCAATCAACAAAAAAATACCTTATCATTTTCCGTACATGCATCCATGAAATATTCATAGGTACCAAATAGTGGACTGAATATTGTGTGATTGTAGCTCTATAGATTTACACCACTAAGTATAATCATAACCAGTATGATAACAAGTAATTATAGCTCTTTAGTGCAAAGAAATAATTTATTTGATCATGTATCGCAACTATCCCCACCATAACCATTTATACATGGTATTAATAACATAAATTTGGGTAAAACCCATTAGCTAATCATTTTGGAATGAATCAAGGACAAGCCTGGTTTTTAATCATTATTGTATATATCTCGGCCATGTTCAGAATATAATCATTTCAGCATGTGTCAAAAGGAATTACCTGCTATATAAGAATTGCAACATGAGTGAGGTCCAATAATAATATATATACATCACATCATGAATCTAGATACATATCCCATTATATAATCATTATGAATAGTATATTGGAAAATCCAGAAATAAACTTGTATCACTATTAATTACTTTAAAGATATCAAAAATTCACATCATAAGGCTCAATGGTTAATTAATAAAATTATCATTTACCATTTCAATAAGAATTTTGTTTATCATTTTTTCAAAAAACAATAACATTCCATTAATTTCATAAAAAATGGAAATCCAAGGTAAATATCTATCAACAAATCACCAAAAACTCCTTTCATTGTAAACACACATTAATCCATTAGTCAAACAATTTTTAGTCTGGGGTTCTCTCACTCAAACAATAGCCTTAAGCCATGTCATAAACAATTGGATCCAACGGGATTCTATAGAATAATCTAATTCATATATTATTTCTTTTAGGTACTAGATATGTTGGAGAAACTTTTCAATATTGCACATATATACAATTAAATAGACAATATGGTTATGGTTTAGAACCCTACCTTTTCCCGGATGATCTACCCGCACTTCTAGTAGGATTCCCCAACAAGAACAATGTTTTATATGATCATAATAAGGATCCAATAACATAATTGATCTAGATAAAACCCAAAAATGACCATGGAATGTAGATTACACATTAACTAATTAAGAACAAAGAGAGACAACTGAATTCCTAATAAAAACAAATTAATCGGGATTTGTTTTCAAAACTGGGATATAAGGAAGGGAGGATGGCACTACAAAATTACTAGGGATATAACCTAGTGTCAATATGAGGATGGAGATATCATATTGAAATAAAATTGGTGACATGAAACCATTAATAACTATATTTGGGTTATTACATGATGTTTAATTAATTTACATGTCATATATTCCCTTTTAAAGGGAAACAGTGAAAATACCATCACCTCAGATTTTATTTAACCACACTCAACATTTGCACAATATGAATGGTTAACATGATGCATAACCATTTTGTGCCATGTGTTGGAGCACGAATTGTTTCTAGTGGAAGTTACACATCCAATCATAGGTAATGGTGTAAAATCCCCTAGAATATAGTTTTCATACCATTTTCCTTATTAATGATCCGAAACTCCACCAAATCCTTCCCATGAATTGAAGAAGCACATAAATACATTTCACACATTTATTTCAATACACCATAAATTCAAAAAATATATATCCATAGAAATCAGGTCATTTCCAACCAACCAGGGGTCTCTATCTGTGAACAGGACGCATCCTTCATGACTCAAACAAAAAAATAAAATAGGGATGTACCAATAAAAATATGTGATCTTATAGAACATATAAATTTAAATCAATTACTATAACATAGAAAAAAGGAAAAAATAATAATGTTGATATTAAATTCTTAATAAGGGAAAACATACAAATTAAAAATTGAATATAGTCATGTTATATTTGATTAAGATAATGGAATTAGGACACATTCAATTTCAATGAGCAAAAATTTGTATATTTATCCCCCAAAATACCTCGATCATTATAAATATTACATGGAACGAATATTTATCTAGGGAAAGAGTATTGAGAATCAATTATAATGAGCCATGTGATGCCAATTTTAATCAAATGGGTCACTAAAAACTTGTAGAAATAATATAGAAAACATGTTGGAACATAGAAAATTGTCTTCATATAACCCTTACAAAACACATTACAGGAACCCCTATAAATGGAATAATCTTATTTGTTAATAACATAAAAATTATATGGATAACATAATCATTACCCAAAGCATTGGAAAACCATATCAGGCTCACACTTCATCGTATTCAATGTACACAATCCATAACATTAATTAAGATCCTATATAAATACTTTAATAAAAAATCATAGAAATAATCAGTGTTTCATTAAAAACATGAGTAACCCATAGAAAAGTAATGGGTTCCATGACATCTCCTAAAAAGATTCATAAGAAATATGGAAAAAGAATAAATATGGTATAACAAGAATATATACCCATTGGATCATAAGAAAAAAAATTATATGTTCCCATATGAAAAAATATTTTAAAGGATATTTTATACTCTTCTTTATAAACATCAGGAAAACACCATTTTTAATATTTTATAAACAATGAGATAATATTGGAGGAAATATTTTCTATGAAAGTAAACATGGAAAATATAATGAAATCTTCAATGATAATAATTTCTTTGATGATTTGAACATATTTAAATGACAGAAATATATAAATTAAACATTCTTTTAAAACATTTCTGAAGAGTTTTAAATGTGTACAATGTGGAAAAAATTAATAACTTTCCTTTTAAAAACTTATAAAAAATGTAAAATAGCATGGAAAATGACTTTATGGAATTATTTATGTTTAGACAGGAAAATAAAAGAAATAATATTAAGAATATAGAGCGACTATTTGGTTAAAATCCTATAGAACATTAAAACAACCCTTTTAAACAAATACCACTAATGAGAATTTAATAAACAATCACATTTGAAAGAATTAAAAAAAAGGGAAATAAAATACCATGATTATAAAAATATTCATGATATTATATTTCAAGAGACATTCACTAGATAAATTAATATTGATTATAAAATAAAAAACATGTCTCAATGTAAGAAATTTGAGATGAGAAACCCTTGCAACATGTTTAATATTGTATCAAAAATCCATCAAATGAAGGAACATGACATAATTTTTTTGAAAATAATAATTTCCATGAAATAATATGGTAACTCAAATTCATGTGTTTGTAATTACACAATATAAAATAAATCATCATTCATAACATTAATTATACATTAAATAATTGAAATTGAGACCATGAAAACCCTTATATATATAATAAGATTTAAATAAATATTTCCTGACATATATAACATCAAAGTAAGGTTAAATATCATTACTAGTGAATAATTCAAGATATAATATCTCAATTGGAATCATGTAAAACTTATTGAAATACTAAGGTGTATAATACAATAAATTCCTTAGATAAATAATTTTTATTTGAAAAATTTCTACAAATAACGTATTATCATGGACAGAATTAGTAAATTAATTAATTATGTTTAATAATATTCAATCCCACCAAAAATGAAAAAAAGGTAATACATTTAGATTTCATTTTACCTATGATATATTATTAACATAGATGTTAGACTATAATTACATCCCAATGAGAGTAAATTGATTTCTAAACACCTTTTCATTGAGTTTAGGATTATGATGTACATTTTATAACTCCAATATAATAAGAATATATTAATTATTTGATTGTATACCGTTACGGTGGTAGCTGAGTGGTAATGTGACCCCATAATACTGCATCAAACCCAAGATCCAATTATGGTAGATGAAGATTTTTGTGTTACTATAGCATTATTGTAGTGGAACTATGTTTTTTACTTTATTAGGTAGAACGTTTCATCTATTTGGGCCTTCAGGCCACTGGTTTGGATCTATTGCGTACATGGGCCTTTAGGTCATCAATGGGGGTGGTGACGTAGACATGATGGGTAGGTGATGATACAGGCATGATGAAAGTGGTGTCTTTGGGACATTTAATGGAGAACATATGGGTCATGTAATGGGATTTGTTCCCAATGGGCTTTCAGACAAAAAAAACATATATCTAATAAATTGGCTGGTTGGGTGGGTTATACGTTGGGGGGTTATAACCTTCCTTTCCTGCCGTTGTGTGTGCGGTGTGTCTATGATTGATCGTAATTATACCCTCATGATGTAAATATATTATAATCATATAATTTTATAAGAACCTTTTACTATTTTACTCCCTTTTCATTAAACCATTTTATTAATTTTATTCAATGAAATATTTAATTACATAATAATTCGATTCAATGTTTTGTGTAAAAGGGATGTATGGTTCATAATTTCAAAATGACTTTTATATGTTGATCATTGTAAAAATGGTAATTGTCACATGTCCTCTAAAATAATAACCAAGAAATAATTAACATTTCTCTAACTAAAATTTAATTTTGGAATCAACCATGAAAGGTGGAAAAGATAAAATTATTTCCATCACTTCATGGAGGTGGTATTCCACATATATGCATGAGTTATGTTGTAATTTTTTATTTCATTCAAAGGTAAAATGTATATAGTCCCATAATATTTATAAAAATATAATAATTTTTATTAGATGATTATTTATTATATAATATAATGATCCATTCAATAATAGTATTGTCTAGTGAATTTGGAATCATCAATTCAAAACAAATAGTTCATAATAGAACTACATAATCTTAAACTAATGTCTTCATAACTAGCACCCATTTTTAGACATATCAGTCACAATATAATTCTTCATAACCTCATGAATGGAATCATATTAATGGAGATTATCATATTCTCAGTAATGGTATGAAGGGGAGATATAAATGAATACTTAAATATAACATGATTATATGGGTAAGAAAAAATGAAAATAATATTTCAAAATTGTACCCAGATTGTCATAGATTATAATCGTGTTTCGTGGAATATATCGTAGAAGGTCATAAGACATGAATACTAATGGAATCAAAGAACATGATCCTTTATATCATAAAATTGGAAAAAGATATACATTTTTCAGAAACACATAAGCATTGAAAATTGTATCTTTAGTTGTCAAGGATTACATCCGAGACTATCATTGAGTGTTGGGTTCACCGCCAAAAACATAAGGTATTTAAAGGTTTAATCACAAGAATATCATAGTGGATATAGTTTCCTAATGAGCTGGTCTCACTCCCAACTCATTTCCTTCTTTATCTCATTATATTTCCTACATTACCCAATGCATTGGAGTGTAATATAATTCTGGGCCCACCTGTCACAAAACGAAAATCATATAGATGTGTTCTATAAGATCATAATAAATTAAAGATATCATAAAGCAAGACAATAAATATAATAACGGGAGAACTTGTGATTCATTTTTTTTCAAATTAATTTAATCTTAATTATATTTTTCACTTTATGCAACTCGAAATATTGTTTTTTAATGAAAAATGTTTGGCATGTGTTATATACAACAACAAGTATGTATTTCATCATATTAATCATGTATATTATCTTGTGATATGCTGAAAGTTATGTTTTTCTTGTGTTACAAAAAAAATTGATTTCCTTTGATATCTTGTGGGACACTAAAGGCTGAGTTTTTAGCAAACTAAAAAATACTACTAATATTTTTTTAAAATTTTATTATATCTACAACCTAACGAATTCAATAGAAGTTATGAATAAGATTGACTAAATTTTAATTTAGACATCTATATAAAATAAATCCTTTAATTATAAATTATTATAAGTTAATGTAATAACTATTTGAAAATAAAGAAATAAATATTCAAATAAAACAATATTTTTATATACAAACACAATTTTATCTCTATAAATATAAAAAAATATTAATTAATTTTTTCTATAAAATTGAAATATTATATATTAAATAAATATTTTTTATACTCATTTGATAAATTTGATATGTATAATATTAGAATAAATATGATTTTATGTATAATAAGTTGTGTTTTTTCAAATGGTAATTCTACCCCAATTTGATGGTATATCTATATTGGATTTTATTTTTGAAAAATTTATAGTTTTTTCGCAAAAATATAATTAATTTTTGAAATTGAAATAAAAAAATTTAATTTGGGTGAAATATTGGTATTTTTCTAAAAAAATTCATTTTTGGATGAATATTGAAAAATACTAAATTCCTATTCAAAACTACTTTTTCATCAAATTTATTTATTTATTAAAATTATATTTTATTTTATTTTTAATGTATAATTAAATAAAATATAAATTAATTAATCCAATTTATTTTTTTGGAACCAATTTTTCATTGATATTGGATGTAAAAACATTCTAATATTCTGTAAATTTTCACTTTAAAACCCACAATATTGTCTCATAAGCATGATTAAATTTAAATTAATTTCATTCACTTGTATGAAAGGAATTTGAAAAAATGGATTCCATTTTGGAATCAAACTAGATTGAAATTTATAATAATTTCAACTTTGTATTTTTCCAAAAATGAAATTAAATGTAATTTAAGTTAATAACTACAATTACTAGAAAAATTAGATAATGAAAGTACTAAGCACTAAACCTAAGTTACAGAATCAGCTAGAAGCATGTCCAAAAGAACTTTTCTGGAGATATTTATTCCTTATACTCCCTTTTCAATATTTTGAACCATTATTGGATCCACTTTTCATTGTAAAAAACATAGTTGTAATTCTCTATCCATAATGATACAATAATGTCACTTCTACTCCAATATAAAAGGCACTCACCCATCCCACCTTTTCACGGCTCTAATTCCCCTTTTCTGAGAACCCGTCTATCTAAATATACTCCCAAAATACTTAAATCATACCTTGTATACTCCATTTTTCATTATTCAATCCATGGAATATCTTTGGTGAAAACCAAAAGGTGTTGCCCAAAGAATAGGTAACATTCTTCCTCAAGCTCCATCGTTTTATTTTCATTATATCCCCATCATATCATTTTATTACATGATTTTTAGTAACATAACTATACTAAATATATGGATATGTTTTTATTATATTGGTTTGACCTATACTTATATACACTTCAATTTAATCGGTAATGAACTTACTGTTCCTGTGTATGTTGAAGTACCGCATCATGAAACATTTTTGTTCTTTTCCTTTTCCACCTTTCATAGTTTTGAATTATGATTGAAAATATATTTTAATATGAAATATAAAATATTTATGATTTTTTTAATCTTCTATAATTTTTGTATACAACCTCATTCAGAAGTTCCATTTTTTTAAATATGAAAAATGCATTTGTGGCTGTATGGACTACTGTTGTCTCAAAGTGATATTATTGGTTCACACATTTGACTCAATGTATTAATGATGTGTTTATTAAACTAATTTGATATATAAAATAATTATTCTACTGGAAATATTTTATTTATATATACACAAATATTTCATTTACTTTCATTCATTCAATACAGAAATAAAACAGAAACAATGTTCATACATACGTATGTCCTACCGTCTCTATGAATAGTGTATTATTTTTCATAATTATATATTATATTGATTTTTATAATAAATATTAACTGAATATATAGGAAATTTATATCATTTTTTATATTTTTTTAATAAGTATATCATGATCTATGTAATAGGAAGAAGAATTACATGTCCAAACATGTATTGAAAAAAGTCTGTTATCACCCGAAACGTAACATTAGTATAGAGTTACTAATGAACGGGTAATATAAATTTATAATTAAAAATAAATTATATTATATATTTTAATATGTTTATTTTATGGATTTATAAGAATCTTATTCTTATTTTACAGTATATTTTAATGATTATGATGATATTCAAGTCACAATGTAAGGGTTTTCTCGTCCCAAATTATATTTTCCATGAGACCCAAGAAATATTCACCTCCTATTTATTATATTTGGGCTGTATAATGGCCATTTATGTATTCTATTTTTAAAATAAATACAAATATAGGAATTTAAATATCAATTTTAGGATCTTTTTTTCATTGGATTAATATTTCAAAAGATTACAAATCAGTAAATTAATTTTATCCCAGTTTTTCTAATTTTAGACACATGCCATGTTATGAACCTATATATTTCTATGAGGTGTATATACTAACATTGATATGTAATATCATGGTTCAACTTATTTCATGATATATTCGGATTCATTTAATTTTATTTTTTCCAAATTTTATTAATTAAGATGACTATTGAAATAATTTCATAAAAATTTGACTTTATTTCTACTTTTAGTGGAAAATATGTTTTAATTAAAATACATGTATTCAAAAAAAAAGTTAAACCATTAGACTATGATCATCAAAATAAATTTTCATTCATTTTATATCTTTTAGAAGAAAAACATATTTTAATATGGGAATCTTCTTTTCATTTTCTAATCGAGGAACTTGTCGAAACCTGTTATGGTGAAAATGAAATATTATATACGTACAAATTTATCAACCTTCATGACCATATTTTCATTGAATCATAATTTTAATTTATAAAATATCAATTTTTTAAAAAAATTATTCATAATATTATGGATATTCATTTTATTTAAATTTATTTTCAAATAAAAATGTTTCCAAAAAAAATTTATTTTTAAAAAGTGTTTTAAATGACATTCAATGCTTCCTAAAATTTTTTAAAAATCTTTATTTAAATAAAAAAATATTTAAATGATTCCAAATAATCTGTTATAAGTTTCAATTTATTTTCAATATTTATTTAAATGACTGTGGGTATTTTCAATGAAATATAATTCATAATGTTTATAATCTTATATTAATTGTTTTTGAGGAAATTGGTTTTCAAAATATTTTCAATATTATTTTATAAGTTTTCATTGATAATAGATATCAAAATATATTCAATATTCTTTTATAAGTTTTAAAATAATTGTTTTTCATAATTTTTTCAATCCTTCATTCTATGTTTTCAATTAATTTTCCAATAAAATTGTTTAAAAATGGTTTTATTTTTTAAAAAAATCATGAATAAATTATATTTTCATCAAGAAATGTATTTAAAATATATTTCAAAATTATTATCCATCTAATGTTACGTTTATTAATGTTACTCAATCCTTTCTGGGAAGTAATCCATAGGTTTTATTCGTATTTGTTCACTGAATTGTTTATGTTTTGACATAATGGTGTTTATGAAACCCATTTCTCATCCATGGGTTATATTTTTACGAACCCGATTTTTCTTTCCTAGGTTATAAATATATGAAATAAGTTTTTATTTCACAGGTAAAATTTTTATGAAAACTATTTATTTTCCTGGGTTATGCTTTGATTAAAATATTAAAAACCTCTCTCTTTTCCATAAGTTATGCTATTATTACATGTTTATGGTACCCATTTAATTTCAAGGATATTTATATGGTTTATTATGGTCTTGTGAAACATGTATGTATGATTTCATTATGAGATTTTTGGGACCTATATCTTCACACAATGTATTGTGTAAATATTTATATCTCAAGAGATATACATGACTGGAATGGGGAGTGAACTAATTTTAGTAAAATGATTTTTCCACTATTAATATATTGGGAGTGAAACATGACTACTAATATGGTCTTGGGAGAGAAGCATGAATAGAAATATGGCGTGGGGAGTAAACGTGTTCTACTAATATGGTCTTTTTTTCAATGACGTTACTACTATGTAAATGATATTTTATTCTTCTGTTTCTAAGAGAAATCTATGTTTTATTACTATGTTTTACTTTCATAGATTATTCTCTTTATTCCCCAATGGTTCATGTTTTATTAAGTGCTCATATTTATTCCTTGACTCATGTATATGATATTTTATTTGTATGATATTTTCTGAAAATGACATAATCATGTTCAGATACCATTATACTAATATTATTCTAATGTATCTAATTTTATTACCCTTACTGAGCATTTGAGATTTACCACTTTCTAATGCTTCCATTCCCCATGTCAGGAAAAATGGTTTTACGTAGAATTACTAAAGGGGGATATCTTTGTTGTAAACATTTAATATCATTCATTGAGTTAGAGAATTTTAATTCATTTTTCCAAAGACATGAAAATATTATTGTCCTTCAGCTAGAAATTTTTTAATGTGATGAATATTCATCTAAATTGATGTAATATCCATTTATGTTAAACGTGGGTCTCTATATTTTGTATTAGAATAAATTTTTAGTAAACCATTTTAAACTTGGATGAGATAACTTTACTAAGATACCGTGGAATATTTTAAAGGATATGTCCTCGAATATCTCTAAGTGAAATTCTATGGATAAGTTATAGAAGAGGAATATATCCATGAAGTTTTGTAATGGATGGAGTGATCAGTTTCCTATAAATACGTATTTGTTTTTATTCTGTTAGTAATTGTGGACCTAACAAATATATACATAGGGGTAACAACAATAAACAATATATTGAGATGGACTCGATCAGGAATAGGTGCACGATAACAGGCCTTGTTGTACATCGATTTTGACACTACCTAGGGATATTATTTGGGAATTAAAAAACTCTTTAAGAACCATCATGAAGGATTTAAGTGGAATATCACTATAAATATCTCAGGAAAAACCAAATGTTTCGTATACTAAACAAGTATGGTTCATGATTAAGAAATCCTAAAAATAAGTGTTTCATCATTATATTATTTCTACTATAATAATTGATTATCAAATTATTATTTCTAGAGTTAGTCAATGACATGAACTACAAGGAACTAAGCTAACAATGAATGTTTCATATGTGGGAATTATGGTCATTAAAAAATTATATGACCTATATGGAGATCGCCTCAAGAGAATCTGAAAGTTGGTATGAGTATTTCTTGTTTCTCTAAAGATAAAGAGACTGAAAATTACATGTGAAAGATATTGGATATTGTAACAATATTTTTAAAATTAAACATTATAAGTATGAATACATAGAGTTTAAAGAACCTTAATAAATGATTCTTATTTCATATTCCAAGAAAATGTGTATTAAGGAATAAAATGATGAAGCCCGATAAATGGTTTAATAATAAACTGGTATGATTTAAGTGTAGAGGTTTTGTAATTCAAAGAATAAGTTATATAAATATTAAAATATATTAGTATTTGTGGTATAATGTTTTCATTAAGTATCAAAAAGAATATTATGAATGGTTATGATGGATATGAAAATGGATCTAATAGTAAGGTTTTGTTCATTAAAAACGCATATTAAGGATATAAAACCCTTAATATAATCCATATGTTAAGATAATGATGTTTTTATAAAGATATTTTGGATATTAATAAGTAAATTGGACAGTTCTAATTACATTGGAACTAACTAAGGATTTTTTGACATGTTTCTTATAATATCATTAACAAAGTTTTCAACATTTGTTGATTTAAGGAATATATCTGATATAATATCTAATAAAGAAACATGCATGTTTTCAATAGGTATTTATGGTAATTTTGGTAATTTTCATATTTTATATTTTTGGTATTTGATGAATATGGGATACAATATGATATAAGGGGAATCAATGTTAAGTTACTTTTGAGAAATTTAATGACCTTATTTCATGTGTTTTTTCACTTTAATCCTCCAGATTTGTTATAAGGTTAACAATTTATACATAGGTTTATATTAATCACTGGATAACGTTTTAGAAAATAAATTATTATCTCACCATATATGGATTTATAATAATTGGATAACTTTTTATATGCCTCTTTTTATAAAAATAGATAGAATGTCCAGTCATTCTACTTATGGGTCTCATGATCTGTTAATACATTAGGAATGAAAAATTCCCATTCATTTCATTGAATTAATGATCAAGTCACATTCATCAAGGAAAAAATGGGTAATGTTGTAATAAAAAAATTTAATTATATATTTTCCTAAAAATTATTCAACTTTTAGAAAAAATATATTGAAACCAAAAATGGTATCCTAGTACTCTTATTTTGGATGAATCAAATGGCCCCTTAGATCATTGAATATTTAAGGATTTGTGATTTTTAACATCATATTAATCATTCTCTCTATCATGATCCATTAGATATATATAGGCATATTTCTCTTACAACCATGTTTTCACTTACCACCTATCTTATCCAATGTGTAAACCTAGTAATGTTTAACATTAGGTAACCATTATGTTTCAGGCGTTCCTTTTTTAAGAGAAGTTTAAGTAAACAATTTTATGAGACGATTTTCTATGAAAGTAACATTAAATTATTAAATCATCTATAAACTAGAAAACATTAGTCGGAGAAACTAATTTTAATAGGGAAAAAATGTAACACCCTGATATTTTTAATTTTTATTATTTAATTAACTTAATATATTTGATATTTTACACTTCACGCAACACTGAATATATATTTTTAATTCCTTATTTTTGTACAGTGTTGTATGAAACCCCAAATTAATATTTCACCAATTGAAAAAAAAATTGATTTTCTAAAATTTTACACTACGTTTGTCTTTTTTTACACATAATTCCATGTTCCTTCAATAGATTGTGTAACACCCAAGGCTATTTTTTTCCAAACTACAATATACTATGGATATTATTATTAAAATATTATTATAGCTATATATTATCCTTTGTAATAGAACATAAGAATAATATTATATAAAATATAACTTGATCAAATATATATAATTAATCATTTGGTTATCAATTAGTAGAAGTTAATGTAATAACTGTTTGAAAAGAAAGAAATTACTTTTCTAACAAAATTTTTTTTCAAAGTACAAACAAAATTGCATCTCAGTAAATTATAAAAATCCATTATTATTATTATTTTAATAATTTTTTTATATCATATATTCAATAAATATTTTGTGTACACGTCTAACATATTTTATTTGTATAATATAATAATAAAACCAAATTTATGAATAAAAAGATGGATTTTTCTAAAAAGTATTTTTCATGCCTTTTTAGGGAGGACACATTATAAGTATGATTTTTTTTAAAACTAATTTATTTTTGAAAATATAATCTTCATTTTTTAAATATAAATACAATATTTTATATTGGTTGAATTTTTTTTTTCTATGAAACATAAATTTTAGATGAATAGTAAAAATACTGAATTCAAATTCAAAACTACTTTTTGTTCTAGTTTACTTATATATATAAATAACATTTCAGTTTATTTATAAAGTTTAAGTAGTTAAAATATTAAACTATTGATACTATTTTTTTCATTGGAACCAATTTTGCATTCATATTGGATATAAAAACATTCCAAATATATGGTTATCATAACATTAAAAACATCCTTCGTCATCCCATCTTGGTTAAATTTAAATTTTTTTTCTCCCACATATGTGATTTTATTTTGTAAAAATTGATTAAATATTTTGAATCATCATAATTCATAATTTATAATTAGTTAAATTTATTATTTTCTCCTAATTAATTATTGAAGGTACTTAAATTTAATTACAGTGATTAAGAGACAAATTAACTCAATATAGGACTAATTCATAATCTTGAGGCCCAAAATGACCAATAGAATTGTAAAAAAGTACTTTTTGGAAATATTTATAACTTAACCTCAATTTTCTATGATTTTTACAATTATTTGATCCAATATTAATGGAAAAACGAGGGTTTAATTCCATTTTCAAAATTTTCCATGAATTCCACTCCTCTGTCTCAATAAAAATGTATTAACTTTTATCTCTTATTCACACATCTAAATATTTTTTCATCGACATAAATTTTCCTAAATCTCCTACAAAAATCTTTAATGTATTCCTAGAATCCTCCCTTTTCGAATAAATACTTCTATGGAATATCTTTGGTGAAAACCAGAAGTAGTTACCCAAATGACATATAACATCCTTCAACAAGTTCCTTGGTTTTATTTTAAATTTCCACCCCCCAAACTCTTCTTATTAATTGATTATATAATATCCTTAGTATCATAAATATAATTATATGTTTCTATTATAATTTTTTATCAACACTTACACACCCTTACATCTACTGGTTAATAGACATACCTTTCTTGTAGAATTTAATTTGATAACAAACCCAATTTCACGATGAAAAAGTGGTTTCGTAAAGGAAATTTTTCAAAAGTATTAAATGTTTTTATATAAAACGGAAATAAAATTGATTAAAATGAAATAAATTGGATACAATATTATAAACTTAAACTAATTTTATATTTAAACCCATTTAAATATTAATAGATTTTTGTAAATTATTTAAATGTAAAAAACTAGTTAAATGAAAAACATTTTTTTCACTATTCATCAAAAAAAATTATCATTTGGAAAAATTATAAAAAATTAACTGTAATACACTTTTCACATGTTTATTTATGAAATTATTTTAATTTTCACAAAAATATTCTAAAAGTGCTAAAAATTTATTTTAAAATAACATAACAAAATGCGATGAAGCTCCTTTTTAGAAAAATACAATTTTTTTAGTATAAAATTATATTTATTCTTATCTAATGCATTGAAAAAATATTTAATGAATATTAAAAAATTATTTAACATATAATATATATATTTCCTTAAAATAATTCAAAAATAGTGCTTAATTTAATTAATTTTGATAAAAAAACATCGTGTGAACAAAAACTTTTATTTAAAGGGTCATTTCTTTTACATAAAATTTATTTTTACATTAATTTCTAATCAATTGATAACAAATAATTTTTTTTATTAATGTTTAAAACGTATAATTTTCATCTTTTATTTATTCTCATTCAATTCCACCATTTTAATGGCTTGTTAATAATGATATTCAATATTATGGTTCATTTAGACTCTCGGTTTCATGTATTGCAAGTCATCATAGAGATTGAGATTAATTTAAAACAAATATATCATGAAATCCTATGTTTTTCCATCGTACTACCCTAAACATATTTCACATCAAAATTCTATTTCTCTTATTCCAAAAATTAAGAATATCTCTACATTGTCAAATCCTTAGATTCCCACAGAGCTTCTATGCATTTCCAATTCCTTTGGAGAACTTTTACCAGTTTAGTAATCTTGTTATGCTGCAATTTATATCTATGTTCCATGATTTATACTAATTTTTATTTATATGAGTGATCATGCACCAATTGTATGACCTCTTATTTTATTTCATTTTACAAATCAGGTAAGTACTTTATTAGGAGGGATTCATATAACACACAATGAAATTAGGAGACGTTCAGTGTAAGAACCAAATGATAAGCTATCATCCCGACTTGATCAAGAATACCAGAAGAGAAAATATTCCTAGCGCTCAAATATCCCTTCACTCTGAATATAATAACCTTATTCCATTATTAAATTCATTTAAAACTCTTTTCACCATTTTCATATTCTAGATCACACTGGTGACTATTAGTATTATTTTTCATGACTATAAGATTCCTTACCATGTGGTTAAATAGATCTAAATTTCTCATCAATTTGACCAAATATCTTAAGTATTAATAGATTTATTACCTATCTCAATCCAATAATATTAATGTTTTACACTTATTCTCATAGAGAGTTTCATTATCAGCCATCTTAATAATCAATTGAAATCTATTATTACAAGAAAAATCAAATAGGGGATGTTGTTTATCCCATCCACCATTGAAATCCAAATAAAAATATATCGTCATATCCTCTATGGTTGGAATGGTTCTCTTTGACTAACCATATATATTATGATTGTAAGTGGTACCGATTCTTAAATCTACATCCAAATCATATGAATAACGTTGCCATAACAATGAGATAATCCTTGGACCCTGATCAGATATAAGTGAATTTTAAACTTAATGAAAAATTACCATTTAATTAATATAAATTTTAGATGTCTGATGAAGATAGATATATTCTCTAATATAAATAATGTGAGTTGACTTTAAAGGGAGAATGAATGCAACCGAAATTGATTTTTGTCTTTTTGAAATATTGGGGTTCTAATTAAATATCCAATGGTGATGTTTTCCCAATTATATATTGGTATGGGTAATTGTGGTAACATCTCCTTATAATTCTATCACTCATTCTTAACTTTTTGAAATAAAAAATCAAGTTAAAAACATAAAAATATCTATCTTAATTGATTTCCCACCAAAAATACTCTCTCATATCTTAATACATCTTTGTACATTAAGGATGACAAGTGAATAATGAACTATTAGCCACATATAATAGCTCCTTCATCAAATCTTTTATGCATGAATCACAAACATGGTTCATAATCCTTTCCTCTATATCATAATTAATATTACGCTAAGGAAAAACATTCACCTTTTTCTAAAGTTATACATCTTCTATATGCACCTCTTTAATTTTCACAAGGAGGGATGATTTAACACTAATATGATCAAGATTAGATTTCCCCAATTACGTCAAAATTTCTAGATTCAACATTCTTAAGACCAAAAATAATTCATATTTTTTATAAACATCAAATAAATACTAGAATTATCCTTTTGACATCGATCAACTTCCACTTTCTTCTTTTTCCCGTGATGGAATGCTTTTTGATGCCATAAACATTAATAATCTCCGAATATATTTTCTAGAAAATATTTTATTCATTCAATCATAAAATATACCTCAAATATTCACGATTAGTATAATAATAACATCTTACTTAGAAAAGTCAATTCCAAAATATTTTTAATGTAAAACTTTTCACATCTATCTCCAAATCATGATTACGGAAATTTTTCTCATGGACCGTCAATTTGTGTGAGGAAAAATATAAATCTATATCAGTCTTCATGAAAACAAATATTTGTCCATTATTTTATATATACCTATAAATTAAAATCCCTTTTCTATGGAATGTTATCTAAGCACAGGTTAACTGACTATCCCTCTCTTTAGTTAAATGAAATTTTCATCAAATTCACCTATCTAAAAGGGAATGACTCACATCCATGTTATCTTGTTGGATGGATTAGATTGTATTGATAAATTCATGAAAATATAAATAATTTCCATCCAAACCAAGAGAACTACTATTCTAGCTCATAGTGATTGGTCTTTTAAACATTCAATAACATCTGTCATTAATGGGTCCATAGTTATAACCTCCCTCCATTAAATGCTCAGGGGGATGGTTCCAAAAAAGTAGATGATGATTCAGATATGATAATACAAGGAATGGATCCACTTAGGTTCTCTCTCCTGTCTCACAACTCTTATAAAAATTGTTCCAAACCTTGGCATTACGCTGATTGGAAAGATAAAATCTCTCATTTTTGGAACACTTCAAAATTGATGTAAATTTATATTGAAAAATGTCACTTCCATGTCATAATTTGGAGGAAATATGATCGTTATGCATCACAGTGTTCTAGAAACCTAATCCTCAATACATTATTTTTTCAACTTTATTACTGGGACCCAATATTAAAACTTTTTAATCAAATGCACTCCATTAATTAGTTTTGGACCGGGATTCATGGGATCCCCCAGGTTTTTTGGAATCTCAAAATTCTCGATGACATCCATTCTGGAATAGGCACCCCTGATTATTGTCCAATGTACTATAATTGTATATTTTATTTTGTACGCAATGGTGCTGATCAAGAATAATATAGAGACACCACCACCTGAACAAGTCTATATAGATACAAACTATTATCTCATGAAGGTTAGATTTGAATTTCATAACATGTATCCTTTTTGTGAACATTGAAAAAAGGTGGCTCGTGTAATAAAAAAAAGTCCTAGAAGCTCAGAATTTGGTCATGATTTCTAATAGAACTTGGGCCTGTAAAGAGGCCTCAATATTAAAGAATGTTAACCTGTCAGATAATGGAAACAAGGCATTTAATGACTAAGATGATGAACTGAAATGGGAAATTCCTATGAGTAGAAGATCCTCATGGATTTCACTAGTTGAAGAGAAATAACACTAGAATACTTTCTTAGCTGAAATTATTGAGATACTAAACACATCACATGAGTATGAAAACTAGTGGAACATCACTTAGGAATGCCATCATTTGGTCCTTTTTTTAGAAATATTGTCCACTTCCTTTTCAGTGAATGATGAAAAATATATGATTGGACTTATTTCTACTAATCTAAATGCTACTATTAAACATGATAATATACTAGTAGATATTTTATTGGGTCATCAACAGACACTAGAATTAGAGAGTGAGTTAGGTTACACCCATGTCCAAAAATTAGTGGACAACACCGCAAATGACACTCTGATCAAGAAATTGAAGGAGGATATTTTAGTCACAGCATTGGACTAGTCTAATGAGGCTTCAAATAGGACTGAATATTATTCTAATTCTATGTGGGTATTTACCTCTATTAAATAAAAAGTAGTATAACAACTAGTGAAAAAATGAGGGGGTCACCCCCATCCAAAAATCAAAATCAAAATTTATTTTTGGAATAACCAGGGAATAGCCAACCCCAAAATGGATGGTTCCCTCTGGAATCTTCAACGTAGGTAAAAACCTAATATTATTTTCATATTTAAGATAATTAGAAGCTAATCTAGTCAAGTTACCCCGTTTTCTTTGATAGGGTACTCCATATTCGCAAAAGCACATTCTGCTTCCAACTAGGATATGCTTTCTCATTTGTTTAACAATAACACGGAAAATCATATTATAGTTCAAGTGGATGAACATATCATAACCAATTTCTTCAATAAATTTAAATGGAAAGTTTATTTATTATTTTTTATGCATAAAACAACTACATTAACAGAATATCATTATCTATGAAGAATTAGGATAAGTCTAGAACCATCAATGACTCATGGGGGATTATTGTGGATTTTAATTCTATCCATTATGTTGATGAGAAGATAATGTATGTCTAATAACAACCCCTTCCTAGAGAGTTCTATTGACAACAAGAAGATTAATCCTTTTCCATTAAGATTCAATAATTTTTTGACTGCTCTTCTATAATGCACAATAATTTTCCAAGACACTTGGTTCTCAAATGAGTCCAACTACAATCCCCTGATATGAATCTCTAAACTCAAAATACTAAAGATAAAAATAAAATATTGGATAAAAAAAGATTTAGTGGTATTGATGAAGTGATTGATTCCATTTAATTCTCTCTTACTGATCATTAAGAATCTAACTCTAGGAATAATTACTCTTGAGACATTGATGAAGATGTTGTGATGTCATCTATGTTACATAATCTCACTATGCTTAGGGATAATTTTAGAAAGGACATTTTCAAAATCAGCTGCCTTAATGACAGGTCTGTAAACACCATGGAGCAAAATTCCCTTCAAAGAGTCATATGGGATGATAGGACACTCTATCATATCACATATAGAGATTGTATCCTCAATGAAATAAAGTCACTTTTTAGTAACATTTTTTCTTTGTATATGAACCACTTCGATGTCCCACCATGGAATGTGGAGTTAAAGGATAATACCATTAATCAATTGATAATTGAAGGTGAAAACTCAGTTATAACCTCTATTTTCTAAGATATTGAAAACAAGGAAGAAATCTTCAGTATCAACAAAGACTGCTCACATACGCCAAATATATTCAATAATCACTTCATCAAATTTTATTGGGACCATATTCATAATGATTTTTGCAAGCTATTAAATTATTTATTTATAGTATGATCCTTTACTCGATAATGAAATTATTTGATTATTTATTTGATCCCAAAATTGGAGAATACCTATGATATCACTTAATTCAGACTAGTGGATATTCATAACACCGTTGAGAATATTAATAGAAATATTGTTGGCAACATAATTCCCAATATCTCGAATATAATCATATCATAGAATCAATTTGGATTTCTCAAAGGGAGAAACATCCATGAATTCTTGATCTCTTTCTCATAATGTGTGAATATCCTTCGAAATCCCACTACGGGAGGTAACATTTCTCTTACGATTTACTTCAAGAAATCCTTTAACACAATTTATTGGCTTTTTGTAGGTAATATTCTTTATAGATGTGGCTTCAATATGAGATTTATTCATGGGATAAAATAAAAAAATGCATCTGATCATATCTCAATTCTCTTAAATGGGTCCCCAGAATGCTACTTTAAATGATCAAGGGGAGTGAGACAAGGAGATCTTATTTTTGTAATCATCCTTACCATTTTTGAGGATTATCTTAGTAGAAATCTTCTTAATTTGGTGGAAAAGGGTGAAATCACAATAATTAGGGGAAAATAATTACGTATACTCCACCACATATATTTTACTCGGATGATATTATTATATTTACATAGGTATATACAACTAATATCAACAACATAAAAAGTTCCCTTTTTTTTATGAAAGTGTATCAAGCGAGGAAATTAGTTGGAACAAATCATTAATTTATTTTGGGAATAATGTCACAACTTCCATGGATTTTTATACCATTAATGATAAGGGAATATGGAAGTATATTTAAAATTAAAATATCTTGGAGTTCCCTTGTTCTGGGGGAAACCCTAGTCATCTCTATTTGCTGATTCATTGAGTGAAATTAAGAGAACTCTTACCTCTTGGAAATGAAAATCCCTTTCAATGGCAGGAAGAGTTTTTTATTTTCAAGATTGTAGTGGTATCAAATTTTATTTATTCGTTTATGTGGAATTATTCTCCAAAATCTATTATTATATTCATTAACTTGATGATAATGCTTTTTTTTGGAGTGGCTGCATTTTGGAATGAAAAATCAACATAGCCTCTTGGAACAAAAGATGCCTGCTTCATAAACATGGTGGCCTTTGGATAAAAAATATGGAAATACTCAAGTAGTCTCTTACTAATAAATTTATGTGGAGGATAGTCAATTTTCACTGCAAATCCCTAGGCTTCCTCAAAATGAGACATTTAGTGAATATTATTTTAAGAAACATGAATTAAGTGACTCTACCATTTTTCATGGCCTAAAGAAAATATTTCATATGATTTAAATGCACTCGCACTAGCATGTTATCATGAACTTCACATATAGATTCTGGCCCGAAAACTGGACTAGATCTCTATTGATTTACCTAATTACTTCCTCTTGTCATTATATTGATCACAACATCTCAAAAAAACACCAAATTACCAAACTAGATCACCTTCCTGATGATATTGATTTACATATCTCCAACTATTATTTTCTCAACCAAGATAATATGCTCACATGGGAACAATCAACAAAAACAATTCTTGACTCCAACAACATTTATATTCATATAATCCAATGTATCCACAAATGGATTGGTGATTTCCATAAAGATAGAACATTTTTTCTATATTTACACTTATATGGAGGATCTCTATCAATAAGATTCTTTTTTATGCCAATCTCCCACTTATTGGCATATCACTTTTTTAAATATTTGATCTCTATATTCAACATAGTTTCGATATTGATAACCTTTTTGGTCAATAATACTTGTTCTTCTCCTTGGAATGATATATTAGATATATTCAAGATTAAACCCCTGCATAATGACTCTTTCCATAATTTTCTAGGAATGATTCATGGTATTCAGTTATCCACGAAACTGAAATTTCAATTCCACATGGCTTGTGTGGAGCTAATTCATATCATTTGGGAATGCATAAATAGGTAAAATAACTATCATAACTGCTTCAATGCTCAAACATCCATTTCTGACATTATAGTTGTAGTGCAGAATTCGAACTTATTGAATGTTGAAAAATGTAGAAACATAGTGAGGGACCTCGGTATTTTGATGTCACTAAACATCATAGGAAACATTCATATACCCCATGGAACACTTTACATATTTTTGGATCCTCCCATCCTTAGATGGAATATGTGAAACACTGATGGGGAATCAAGAGGGAATCGAGAGCATTAGGATATGTGGTTATTTTTTTTTGAGATCCCAATGGTGATGAGGTTAAAATCATAAACAGTCTCTATGGACATCTCTCTACATTGAATACAGAAATTATTGGTTTTATTAGATCTGTCAATATTGAAAGGTAAATAAATTAGAACAATATATGGTTTGAGTGTGAATGTACAACTATTGTTGAAGCTATCAGTATGTCAATGGTTCATCTCTCAGGGAAGCTGAGGGGGGATGGGATAATTGTATTTAAGGGATCTCTTCCCTGAATTACATAATTTCACACATCTACCATGAAGAAAATCACATTTACTGTGGCCTTGAAAATATAGTGACTGAAAGGGTTTTTTGTTATACTAAAACTCCCCTAGTGACATGATTACTATATGTCAATCAGAAAAATGTAAAATTCCATCCTTCATACTTTTTTAATTTTAATTACTATTATTCAAGATCATCTAAGCTCACATTTTCCAAGAAAATAAAATAACTTCTACACCTCAGAGTGAAACACTCGAAATAATAAATCCATTTCACAATCTCTTTATTATCCGAGGTTGTTTTTACAAAAGTATCTTCTAGGACATTTTTATCATCCACAACCATGTTTCATAAAAATGTATTTCAAAAAATTATTACTATTTTATATAATATGGGTTAAAGTCATTTATACCCTTTTTTGACTTTTATAAGATATTTATAATGTAATCTTTCCACTATTTTCCAAACAAGGTGTTTTTAACCTTTTCGACAGAATTAAGTTAAGAATGTCTTTTTTAACTTATACAGCAGGTGCGGCTATTTTACACCATTATAAAATTGTCGAAGCTTCCCTTACAAGATTATAAGATTAATTTCAATGTAAATGTTTCCTTTTATAATTTTGTGACTTTTAAATGATTTAAAAAAAAGATATATTTCTCTCAAATAGTTTTGATTTCACCTATATCAACATTCTTTGATAGATTTTAAGATTATTTGGAAGTTGATTTATTATGATTCAAAACGTCCATATTTTATTGAAGGCTTTGTGATATGTTTGACTGTGTATGTTTTATTTTTATACCATTCATGGTTTACGAAAAAAAGTATTGAAATTTCGTAGGCTTGTTTTAATATGAATGTTTATGTTATGTTTAAAGCTGTTCATATGAGGAATGCATTGGACATAATAAGTGACGGGGGGAGCCTTCTATAACTCCTCAATTCATTGGTAGGAATCATGAGACAAACTAGGGTCTTGGTACAAGGCCCTGAAAAAATCTTATTTGTAGTCTTGGAACAAGGCCTTGACTATGTGGTTATGATAGTCTGACATTATTCATTCCATCATTATGAAAGTGGTTATTGATATTGCATGTGATTATTAGACTAGTATAATATCCCTATGAATAACTAAATGGAATTATTCCATTTTATATCTGCCATATTATGCTAAAATTCGTGTTTAAAAGGCTTTTTTTAAGTTATACATTTCCTTAAATGTTTATGCTTATCTATAAAAGTTTCTGCTATATTGTTACCCTTACTGGGCATCTGAGCTCACCCCATTCTATGTTTTATTTTTCCAGGATGTGAAAAATTATTTTATGAATGACCTACCAGGATAGTATGAGGGGATATGAGTGAGGTCTATGGAGAAAAGATGATGTTGTAATTTTTCATTTTATGATGTAATGTAAACTTTATGAATGTATCTAGTGGTTCCAAGACTACTAAACTAATTTTTCATTCGAGACTTCATCTTTTGTGATCATGCCAATGTTATGTAATTAGGAACTAACTCTGGGTAACTGGGGTCAGGGCATTATAGCTTCATCATACTGAATAAAAAAAATATCCACATAGCTCCTGTAAAAAATAACTCGGGAAAAATAATTTCCATGCGTCACTATGGGGTCTTGGTGAACAAGTCTACCCACTGTGCTTGCATATCAGAATGCCATTCCTACTTCTCCTCCTATAATTTCCCAGGTATCCGCTAAATTTTATTTATATTTAGAATCATATCTCAAAAATACATATCACTATGGTCCACAATCTATATTAGTTGATCCTTAAAGGACTCATCAACTCTAAGATTAATTCATGTTATTTATATCACATGAAAAGGTTTTGGATGTTATATACGATGATTTAAAATGTGAAACATGTTGTTCATGGAACTATACTATGATGGAAGGGCTAATTAGTTCACCACTTCACTGACCCTATCCACTATCTCAAACTTCCCTACAAACCTGGCCAATTTCTTCTGCTATTTCCTGATACAGCATTTCCCAATCCTAGGTGTAACCCGATGGAAAAAATGATAACCTCAAACACTAGAGGTCAACTTCGATGGTTAGAAAACTATTTATGCATAGTATTTTCAGTCACTAACCACTTTTGGAATAACAGAACCTATGTAGGTGTTTCTTGTAAGAGACTAGGCACAACAAATACTAACTCACCCACCGCCTACAAGAAAATAGGCGAACAGAATGACCTTCCAAACGCATCCTTATATGTCATCTAGATATATGTCTGGAAGCTGTTTTTATATTAAAACACCACTGGTTCCATATGACTCTCACATGAACCACTGATATAAAAAACACAGTCTCGTAATATATCCTCATGAACCAAAATATTCCACCCATATTTATCATCATTGTAAGTATGATAGGTCATTCTCTATATAACTTGTCATTATATAGCATTCTGAAAACCCTTCCAGAAATGTGAGGTGAAATGAGGATCTCTATCTTAAATGACAATCCTTAGAACATTGTGCAGTTTAGCTACCTCAACCATATAAAGACAACCAAAATCATAAATTGAAATGGTCTCCATGATATGTAATAAGTTAGATACCATCATCATTTGATCATAAATCCCCCATAATACATCATCTATATGGGGTTTCTTGAGTAATACTATCAAAAAAATACATTGTGACGTCATCCAATTTCCACGCAAGAATGAAAAAAAGTTGCACAATCCTAAATTTCCTCTCATGATCTACTATCACCTGATGTCATGTGAAATATCTTACCACAAGCCATGAAACATCTTTCCATATTCCTGGCCACATGTACTTTATATGGGGATCACAATACATCTTTTCCAATCTACGATGTACCACCTATATTGAAAAATGAAACTTTCTCATGAGCTCCTCAAAGAAACTCATAGGAACCTATACTAAGCCTTGGAAATAAGGATAATATATACTACTAGAAGACTATCCAGATGGTGTATCCCCCCCATATAAATTTTCTCTCAAAAAAATACCTTCAAATAAAATAACTTCATGGTCATCATCATGTTCAAAAGAATGGGTATAAGAGATGTCAAAGTCAAATATGCTCATCATGAGACCATTGAAAATCTTGATTCATGTCTTCAAGGAGTTCCATCATCCTCCACTCATCTAAAGACTTGTTTATTTCCTCTCTCTATATCTTCTATCTATATTCATCGGCAAAAACATTTCCCAGCCTAGTGTGTAATCCAACTCGAATTAAAAAGACTGCAAATACTCAACACACCTCCAATAACAAAGATTCAGGTATGATTGAAAAATTTTATACATAAGTCTCTTGTGGTTCTTGTACACCAAAAACCTATCAAAAATGAGATAATGCCTATAGAATCATAGGGAATGTACAAATTATTATAACTCTAAATAGTGATTAGGGTAACTCCTCCCATGATGTATCAATTACCTAGATCAATGTGCAATAACTCACCCTTCCTACATCAAGACTGGTATGAGTCAAAAACTAGATGTGGCATAGTATATGTTTTATTATAAACCTAGAATTGGTAAATTGAATATTTTTCCTGAGTACAACAATTATTGCATCTCCTAAAAAACTCTCTCACAAACATTTGATCGAGCAAACTTTACCACTTTCTTGATCAACCCTAACATCAGTACTGAAAAATAAGAGGAGACCAAGATAAAGAGTCAATAATGATGTGATAAATCTAGAAACCATTAAATTTTGATTACAATCCTGGGATACTCCCAAGATACCCAAATTGAAAATTTCTCTAGATCCACTAAAACTCCAACCTCTAAAATGACATGGCCCAAAAGCTGCACATTACCAATCTGAAAACATAATTGTTTAATCTTGGAGTAAATATGATGTTCTCTAAACGAACATAGAATGATGAAAGTATAATTGAAGTGATGCTTCATTAATTTGGAGTACACTATTATTTCATCAAAAAAACCTCAAAATGATCCATAAATTGATGAAAGATCATATTCATCAAGAACATGAATATTTATTGTGCATTTTTCAAAAAAAATTGAATTACTACAAACTTGTACAAGTCATAACATCTTCTAGAAGTAGTTGGAGGTATGTATCATGGAATCACACTCAAATTATGGAATTCCAACCTCAAATAATTCTTTAAGAAGATATTTCAACCTCTAAAATGATCAAAGGCTTCATAAATAAACAAAAAATCATAACATTTCTAAACCTTTATCTGGATTATCCTCTGAAAATCCACATAAAAGTGCAAATTCCCTTCAATATTATTGTTGAAGAGAACTGAGGAAACCTAATGATATGTAAGAGGCCATATAAAAGCTTTAGTTTTAATTCATTCTTACTAAACACTCATATATTATGTCTCTACAAGTGCCATTCAATAATTTGGGATGGAAAAATGATCTTCTCTCGGAATCAACTCAATCATAAACTCAATCTCTAATTCGGGAGGTAAGCCATAGAACTCATCATAAATGAAATATTCAAAAAGGTTAACCACTGGAGGGAAAAATAAAGTTGTATACCACTATTATATTGATAAATACCAAATATTTGAGGTATGAGAAAATAATATATTCAATAAATTGGTCTAGCATCACCTGCTTTAAGATACAACTCACCTGGGGGAAATAGATGCCACCATATAGAGATAAGAAGATATATATCCTCTAGTAATAGCAAATGTGACCCTATTAGAGAATAATCCAATCCATACTTAGAATCAAATCTGATATTCTTTTTTCCATCCCATGCACTTTATAAGTGTAATGATAAACACAAATATCTCAAGAACATGCGTTGAAACATTTCATATTCTCCAAACACACACAGAATGGTGTGTTAATGGTCAAAAATGAATCTAATATTTCTTTATGAAATACCAGACTTTTTAAAAAAAGAGAATATAAAATAAATGTAATTTCCTGTATCTATAAAAACACATACAGGTACATATGATACAAGAATCATATTGCTGACACTATACGGTCTGACATCCACACTTGCTAGAGTAGTCTGCATAACAAGAAGTTAACCATCCCCTATGACCTAGGCTGATCAGAGTGATTTTTTCATGTAGAAAACTATCGATGAGATTCTTTTTACCACTAGAATAAAAGTTCCCACTTATCCCAACTAAAACACCTCAGATGCTACTCATGTCCACTCTCATATTTCATTTTTTAAGGAGTTCCTATGTCATCACACCTAAAATATTCTTAGATGGAACATGTTCACCTATGACCTGATCGTATATAAATTCCCATCCTAATAGTGTATCACCTCATAGATCTCAACTTCTATCAATGATAGAGAAAATAATTGTGTGTCGGTTAAATTTTCAACATATTATTGGACTAACATACCATCTTATGTCAGATGTATAACCGCATGATCTTTATAAAATGTCAAAATCTGAGGATAGAATGGGCTCATGGACCTCATCTTAAATTACTTCTATTATATCTACTCTTTCTTCCCTACTTTCACCAAAATGTCCCACTTAATCTTGGATGGTCCATGAACCAAATATGCAGTAATATTACCCCTCGTATATATTGGTTTCTTATTAATCTTAATGATCTTCTAGTCTGACTCAATCTACAACTCAGCTTCCAAGGTTCCTCCCAACCTATTGATTTTTTGTGGATGCCACATCTGGTACTCTTCCATCAGCTCAGAGATAGAAGACAAGGTCTGAATAGTATCTATATCCATGGATCGTATGACCCTCAAGATGCTATCATGAAGCTAAACATCCACCAATCCTCAGGAGATACTGGAAGCTTTAGTTCATCTATGTTTTGATCATGCAAATTTACACTCTACAGACTCTCAAATTCATGATGATGTATATTTATTTTCTCAATAAGAAAAACACACTTTTTATAACACTATCTATAACAACTATATCAATATAAATAGGTGAAAATAACCTAGAAACACTAATTTATTGTCATTCTAAACATGGAATACAAGTTTTTTAGCATGAAAAAATATTTCACTTCATTCCATTTCACAGATATAAGAGGTTTTTCAAATCAAAATTCATATGGGAAATTTTATATCCAACTCAATAAATGTGTCCCTATCATAAACAATTCATGTCAATATATATTACTATTTGCCTATATAGATTTAGGAATACTCTTCTTTTGTTTTATTGGTCCATGAGTATAAATCTCAAGAATCATTAACATCATGAAATATTAATCTCAATGAAAATATGAATCACCCTAGGTTAAATAATATCAACTGTAATAAGAGATTATTTTAAATAGAAATCTCATCTGTGGGCACTCGTATTTTCCCTTGTATATGTGTTAAACACCCCCATGAATATTCTCGTTAAAAATTCCAGGCATATCATAGTTTTCATTAATCCTTTACAAAAAATTAATGAAATAATAAAATAGGTGTCCTATACTACTACTTTTTAACACCCATGATCTTACAATCTCTCAAATATAAAAAATGGGATAGTTACAGGACCTGAAGAATGCATCCATGTATGTGAGAGTCTCATGACAAGCTATGGAGGTGTTATAAATATAGTGGGAATAAAAAACACCTTGGATATAGAGTCAAAACACCAAAGAAAAATCAAGTAACAATATATAAATATAATAGTGGTGGAGAAAATAGAAACAACGCAATACATTGGAAAGGAAAACATAAAAAGAAAACCGAATAATACAAAAAATAATAATGTTATTGTAGAATGATATCATAAATTGTAACTAAATTTCATTATATAAGTAACAGAAGTAAAGGAAAAGAAGACTCAAATAAATGATCACAAGTACATGAACTCGATCCCTATGTCATTTCAATCTCCAAATTTTATCCCATCCAACAAGAACCAATCAACAAAAAAATACCTTATCATTTTCCATACATGCATCCATGCAATATTCATAGGTACCAAATGGTGGACTGAATATTGTGTGATTGTAGCTCTATAGATTTACACCACTAAGTATAATCATAACCAGTATGATAACAAGTAATTATAGCTCTTTAGTGCAAAGAAATAATTTATTTGATCATGTCTCGCAACTATCCCCACCATAACCATTTATACATGGTATTAATAACATAAATTTGGGTAAAACCCATTAGCTAATCATTTTGGAATGAATCAAGGACAAGACTGGTTTTTAATCATTATTGTATATATCTCGGCAATGTTCAGAATATAATCATTTCAGCATGTGTCAAAAGGAATTACCTGCTATATAAGAATTGCAACATGAGTGAGGTCCAATAATAATATATATACATCACATCATGAATCTAGATACATATCCCATTATATAATCATTATGAATAGTATATTGGAAAATCCAGAAATAAACTTGTATCACTATGAATTACTTTAAAGATATCAAAAATTCACATCATAAGGCTCAATGGTTAATAAATAAAATTATCATTTACCATTTCAATAAGAATTTTGTTTATCATTTTTTCAAAAAATAATAACATTCCATTAATTTCATAAAAAATGGAAATCCAAGGTAAATATCTATCAACAAATCACCAAAAACTCCTTTCATTGTAAACACACATTAATCCATTAGTCAAACAATTTTTAGTCTGGGGTTCTCTCACTCAAACAATAGCCTTAAGCCATGTCATAAACAATTGGATCCAACAGGATTCTATAGAATAATCTAATTCAAATATTATTTCTTTTAGGTACTAGATATGTTGGAGAAACTTTTCAATATTGCACATACATACAATTAAATAGACAATATGGTTATGGTTTAGAACCCTACCTTTTCCCGGATGATCTACCCGCACTTCTAGTAGGATTCCCCAACAAGAACAATGTTTTATATGATCATAATAAGGATCCAATAACATAATTGATCTAGATAAAACCCAAAAATGACCATGGAATGTATATTACACATTAACTGATTAAGAACAAAGAGAGACAACTGAATTCCTAATAAAAACAAATTAATCGGGATTTGTTTTCAAAACTGGGACATAAGGAAGGGAGGATGGCACTACAAAATTACTAGGGATATAACCTAGTGTCAATATGAGGATGGATATATCATATTGAAATAAAATTGGTGACATGAAACCATTAATAACTATATTTGGGTTATTACATGATGTTTAATTAATTTACATGTCATATATTCCCTTTTAAAGGGAAACAGTGAAAATACCATCACCTCAGATTTTATTTAACCACACTCAACATTTGCACAATATGAATGGTTAACATGATGCATAACCATTTTGTTCCATGTGTTGGTGCACGAATTGTTTCTAGTGCAAGTTACACATCCAATCATAGGTAATGGTGTAAAATCCCCTAGAATATAGTTTTCATACCATTTTCCTTATTAATGATCTGAAACTCCACCAAATCCTTCCCATGAATTGAAGAAGAACATAAATACATTTCACACATTTATTTCAATACACCATAAATTAAAAAAATATATATCCATAGAAATCAGGTCATTTCCAACCAACCAGGGGTCTCTATCTGTGAACAGGACGCATCCTCCATGACTCAAACAAAAAAAATAAAATAGGGATGTACCAATAAAAATATGTGATCTTATAGAACATATAAATTTAAATCAATTACTATAACATAGAAAAAAGGAAAAAATTATAATGTTTATATTAAATTCTTAATAAGGGAAAACATTGAAATTAAAAATTGAATATAGTCATGTTATATTTGATTAAGATAATGGAATTAGGACACATTCAATTTCAATGAGCAAAAATTTGTATATTTATCCCCCAAAATACCTCGATCATTATAAATATTACATGGAACGAATATTTATCTAGGGAAAGAGTATTGAGAATCAATTATAATGAGCCATGTGATGCCAATTTTAATCAAATGGGTCACTAAAAACTCGTAGAAATAATATAGAAAACATGTTGGAACATAGAAAATTGTCTTCATATAACCCTTACAAACACATTACAGGAACCCCTATAAATGGAATAATCTTATTTGTTAATTACATAATAATTATATGGATAACATAATCATTACCCAAAGCATTGGAAAACCATATCAGGCTCACACTTCATCATATTCAATGTACACAATCCATAACATTAATTAAGATCCTATATAAATACTTTAATAAAAAATCATAGAAATAATCAGTGTTTCGTTAAAGACATGAGTAACCCATAGAAAAGTAATGGGTTCCATGACATCTCCTAAAAAGATTCATAAGAAATATGGAAAAAGAATAAATATGGTATAACAAGAATATATACACATTGGATCATAAGAAAAAAATTATATGTTCCCATATGAAAAAATATTTTAAAGGATATTTTATACTCTTCTTTATAAACATCAGGAAAACACCATTTTTAATATTTTATAAACAATGAGATAATATTGGAGGAAATATTTTCTATGAAAGTAAACATGGAAAATATAATGAAATCTTCAATGATAATAATTTCTTTGATGATTTGAACATATTTGAATAACGGAAATATATAAATTAAACATTCTTTTAAAACATTTCTGAAGAGTTTTAAATGTGTACAATGTGGAAAAAATTAATAACTTTCCTTTTAAAAACTTATAAAAAATGTAAAATAGCATGGAAAATGACTTTATGGAATTATTTATGTTTAGACAGGAAAATAAAAGAAATAATATTAAGAATATAGAGTGACTATTTGGTTAAAATCCTATAGAACATTAAAACAACCCTTTTAAAGAAATACCACTAATGAGAATTTAATAAACAATCACATTTGAAAGAATGACAAAAAAAGGAAATAAAATACCATGATTATAAAAATATTCATGATATTATATTTCAAGAGACATTCACTAGATAAATTAATATTGATTATAAAATAAAAAACATGTCTCAAAGTATGAAATTTGAGATGATAAACCCTTGCAACATGTTTAATATTGTATGTAAAATCCATCAAATGAATGAACATGACATAATTTTTTTGAAAATAATAATTTCCATGAAATAATATGGTAACTCAAATTCATGTGGTTGTAATTACACAATATAAAATAAATCATCGTTCATAACATTAATTATACATTAAATAATTGAAATTGAGACCATGAAAACCCTTACATATATAATAAGATTTAAATAAATATTTCCTGACATATATAACATCAAAGTAAGGTTAAATATCATTACTAGTGAATAATTCAAGATATAATATCTCAATTGGAATCATGTAAAACTTATTGAAATACTAAGGTGTATAATACAATAAATTCCTTAGATAAATAATTTTTATTTGAATAATTTTTACAAATAACGTATTATCTTGGACAGAATTAGTAAATTAATTAATTATGTTTAATAATATTCAATCCCACCAAAAATGAAAAAAAGGTAATACATTTAGATTTCATTTTACCTATGATATATTATTAACATATATGTTAGACTAGAATTACATCCCAATGAAAGTAAATTGATTTCTAAACACGTTTTCATTGAGTTTAGGATTATGATGTACATTTTATAACTCCAATATAATAAGAATATATTAATTATTTGATTGTATACCGTTACGGTGGTAGCTGAGTGGTAATGTGACCCCATAATACTGCATCAAACCCAAGATCCAATAATGGTAGATGAAGATTTTTGTGTTACTATAGCATTATTGTAGTGGAACTATGTTTTTTACTTTATTAGGTAGAACGTTTCATCTATTTGGCCCTTCAGGCCACTGGTTTGGATCTATTGCGTACATGGGCCTTTAGGTCATCAATGGGGGTGGTGACGTAGACATGATGGGTAGGTGATGATACATGCATGATGAAAGTGGTGTCTTTGGGACATTTAATGGAGAACATATGGGTCATGTAATGGGATTTGTTCCCAATGGGCCTTCAGACAAAAAAAACATATATCTAATAAATTGGCTGGTTGGGTGGGTTATCCGTTGGGGGGTTATAACCTTCCTTTCCTGCTGTTGTGTGTGCGGTGTGTCTATGATTGATCGTAATTATACCCTCATGATGTAAATATATTATAATCATATAATTTTATAAGAACCTTTTACTATTTTACCCCCTTTTCATTAAACCATTTTATTAATTTTATTCAATGAAATATTTAATTACATAATAATTCAATTCAATGTTTTGTGTAAAAGGGATTTATGGTTCATAATTTCAAAATGACTTTTATATGTTGATCATTGTAAAAATGGTAATTGTCACATGTCCTCTAAAATAATAACCAAGAAATAATTAACATTTTTCTAACTAAAATTTAATTTTGGAATCAACCATGAAAGGTGGAAAAGATAAAATTATTTCCATCACTTCATGGAGGTGGTATTCCACATATATGCATGAGTTATGTTGTAATTTTTTATTTCATTCAAAGTTAAAATGTATATAGTCCCATAATATTTATAAAAATATAATAATTTTTATTAGATGATTATTTATTATATAATATAATGATCCATTCAATAATAGTATTGTCTAGTGAATTTGGAATCATCAATTCAAAACAAATAGTTCATAATAGAACTACATAATCTTCAACTAATGTCTTCATAACTAGCACCCATTTTTAGACATATCAGTCACAATATAATTCTTCATAACCTCATGAATGGAATCATATTAATGGAGATTATCATATTCTCAGTAATGGTATGAAGGGGAGATATAAATGAATATTGAAATATAACATGATTATATGGGTAAGAAAAAATGAAAATAATATTTCAAAATTGTACCCAGATTGTCATAGATCATAATCGTGTTTCGTGGAATATATCGTAGAAGGTCATAAGACATGAATACTAATGGAATCAAAGAACATGATCCTTTATATCATAAAATTGAAAAAAGATATACATTTTTCGGAAACACATAAGCATTGAAAATTGTATCTTTAGTTGTCAAGGATTACATCCGAGACTATCATTGAGTGTTGGGTTCACCCCCAAAAACATAAGTGTTTTAAAGGTTTAATCACAAGAATATCATAGTGAATATAGTTTCCTAATGAGCTGGTCTCACTCCCAACTCATTTCCTTCTTTATATCATTATATTTCCTACATTACCCAATGCATTGGAGTGTAATATAATTCTGGGCCCACCTGTCACAAAAAGAAAATCATATAGATGTGTTCTATAAGATCATAATAAATTAAAGATATCATAAAGCAAGACAATAAATATAATAATGGGAGAACTTGTGATTTATTTTTTTCAAATTAATTTAATCTTAATTATATTTTTCACTTTATGCAACTCGAAATATTGTTTTTTAATGAAAAATGTTTGGCATGTGTTATATACAACAACAAGTATGTATTTCATCATATTAATCATGTATATTATCTTGTGATATGCTGAAAGTTATGTTTTTCTTGTGTTACAAAAAAAATTGAGTTCCGTTGATATCTTGTGGGACACTAAAGGCTGAGTTTTTAGCAAACTACAAAATACTACTAATATTTTTTTAAAATTTTATTATATCTACATCCTAACGAATTCAATAGAAGTTATGAATAAGATTGACTAAATTTTAATTTAGACATCTATATAAAATAAATCCTTTAATTATAAATTATTATAAGTTAATGTAATAACTATTTGAAAATAAAGAAATAAATATTCAAATAAAACAATATTTTTATATACAAACACAATTTTATCTCTATAAATATAAAAAAATATTAATTAATTTTTTCTATAAAATTGAAATATTATATATTAAATAAATATTTTTTATACTCATTTGATAAATTTGATATGTATAATATTAGAATAAATATGATTTTATGTATAATAAGTAGTGTTTTTTCAAATGGTAATTCTACCCCAATTTGATGGTATATCTATATTGGATTTTATTTTTGAAAAATTTATAGTTTTTTCGCAAAAATATAATTAATTTTTGAAATTTAAACAAAAAAATTTAATTTGGGTGAAATATTGGTATTTTTCTAAAAAAATTCATTTTTGGATGAGTATTGAAAAATACTAAATTCCTATTCAAAACTACTTTTTCATCAAATTTATTTATTTATTAAAATTATATTTTATTTTATTTTTAATGTATAATTAAATAAAATATAAATAAATTAATCCAATTTATTTTTTTGGAACCAATTTTTCATTGATATTGGATGTAAAAACATTCTAATATTCTGTAAATTTTCACTTTAAAACCCACAATATTGTCTCATAAGCATGATTAAATTTAAATTAATTTCATTCACTTGTATGAAAGGAATTTGAAAAAATGGATTCCATTTTGGAATCAAACTAGATTGAAATTTATAATAATTTCAACTTTGTATTTTTCCAAAAATGAAATTAAATGTAATTTAAGTTAATAACTACAATTACTAGAAAAATTAGATAAAGAAAGTACTAAGCACTAAACCTAAGTTACAGAATCAGCTAGAAGCATGTCCAAAAGAACTTTTCTGGAGATATTTATTCCTTATACTCCCTTTTCAATATTTTGAACCATTATTGGATCCACTTTTCATTGTAAAAATCATAGTTGTAATTCTCTATCCATAATGATACAATAATGTCACTTCTACTCCAATATAAAAGGCACTCACCCATCCCACCTTTTCACGGCTCTAATTCCCCTTTTCTGAGAACCCGTCTATCTAAATATACTCCCAAAATACTTAAATCATACCTTGTATACTCCATTTTTCATTATTAAATCCATGGAATACCTTTGGTGAAAACCAAAAGGTGTTGCCCAAAGAATAGGTAACATTCTTCCTCAAGCTCCATCGTTTTATTTTCATTATATCCCCATCATATCATTTTATTACATGATTTTTAGTAACATAACTATACTAAATATATGGATATGTTTTTATTATATTGGTTTGACCTATACTTATATACACTTCAATTTAATCGGTAATGAACTTACTGTTCCTGTGTATGTTGAAGTACCGCATCATGAAACATTTTTGTTCTTTTCCTTTTCCACCTTTCATAGTTTTGAATTATGATTGAAAATATATTTTAATATGAAATATAAAATATTTATGATTTTTTTAATCTTCTATAATTTTTGTATACAACCTCATTCAGAAGTTCCATTTTTTTAAATATGAAAAATGCATTTGTGGCTGTATGGACTACTGTCGTCTCAAAGTGATATTATTGGTTCACACATTTTACTCAATGTATTAATGATGTGTTTATTAAACTAATTTGATATATAAAATAATTATTCTACTGGAAATATTTTATTTATATATACACAAATATTTCATTTACTTTCATTCATTCAATACAGAAATAAAACAGAAACAATGTTCATACATACGTATGTCCTACCGTCTCTATGAATAGTGTATTATTTTTCATAATTATATATTATATTGATTTTCATAATAAATATTAACTGAATATATAGGAAATTTATATAATTTTTTATATTTTTTTAATAAGTATATCATGATCTATGTAATAGGAAGAAGAATTACATGTCCAAAAATGTATTGAAAAAAGTCTGTTATCACCCGAAATGTAACATTAGTATAGAGTTACTAATGAACGGGTAATATAAATTTATAATTAAAAATAAATTATATTATATATTTTAATATGTTTATTTTATGGATTTATAAGAATCTTATTCTTATTTTACATTATATTTTAATGATTATGATGAGATTCAAGTCACAATGTAAGGGTTTTCTCGTCCCAAATTATATTTTCCATGAGACCCAAGAAATGTTCACCTCCTATTTATTATATTTGTGCTGTATAATGGCCATTTATGTATTATATTTTTAATTTAAATAAAAATATAGGAATTTAAATATCAATTTTAGGATCTTTTTTTCATTTGATTTATATTTCAAAAGTTTACAAATCAGTAAATTAATTTTATCCCAGTTTTTCTAATTTGAGACACATGCCATGTTATGAACCTATATATTTATATGAGGTGTATATACTAACATTGACATGTAATATCATGGTTCAACTTATTTCATGATATATTCGGATTCATTTAATTTTATTTTTTCCAAATTTTATTAATTAAGATGACTATTGAAATAATTTCATAAAAATTTGACTTTATTTCTACTTTTAGTTGAAAATATGTTTTAATTAAAAGACATGTATTCAAAAAAAAGTTAAACCATTAGACTATGATCATTAAAATAAATTTTCATTCATTTTATATCTTTTAGAAGAAAAAAATATTTTAATATGGGAATCTTCTTTTCCTTTTCTAATCGAGGAACTCGTCGAAACCTGTTACGGTGAAAATGAAATATTATATTCGTACCAATTTATCAACCTTCATGACCATATTTTCATTGAATCATAATTTTAATTTATAAAATATCAATTTTTTAAAAAAATTATTCATAACATTGTGGATATTCATTTTATTTAAATTTATTTTCAAATAAAAATGTTTCCAAAAAAAATTTATTGTAAAAAAGTGTTTTAAATGACATTCAATGCTTCCTAAAATTTTTTAAAAAACATTATTTAAATAAAAAAATATTTAAATGATTCCAAATAATCTGTTATAAGATTCAATTTATTTTCAATATTTATTTAAATTAATGTGGGTATTTTCAATGAAATATAATTCATAATGTTTATAATATTATATTAATTGTTTTTGAGGAAATTGGTTTTCAAAATATTTTCAATATTATTTTATAAGTTTTCATTGATAATAGATATCAAAATATATTCAATATTCTTTTATAAGTTTTAAATGAATTGTTTTTCATAATGTTTTCAATCCTTCATTCTATGTTTTCAATTAATTTTCCAATAAAATTGTTTAAAAATGGTTTTATTTTTAAAAAAAATCATGAATAAATTATATTTTCATCAAGAAATGTATTTAAAATATATTTCAAAATTATTATCCATCTAATGTTACATTTATTAATGTTACTCAATCCTTTCTGGGAAGTAATCCATTGGTTCTATTCGTATTTGTTCACTGAATTGTTTATGTTTTGATATAATGGTGTTTATGAAACCCATTTCTCATCCATGGGTTATATTTTTACGAACCCGATTTTGCTTTCCTAGGTTATAAATATATGAAATAAGTTTTTATTTCACAGCTAAAATTTTTATGAAAACTGTTTATTTTCCTGGGTTATGCTTTGATTAAAATATTAAAAACCTCTCTCTTTTCCATAAGTTATGCTATTATTACATGTTTATGGTACCCATTTAATTTCAAGGATATTTATATGGTTTATTATGGTCTTGTGAAACATGTATGTATGATTTCATTATGAGATTTTTGGGACCTATATCTTCACACAATGTATTGTGTAAATATTTATATCTCATGAGATATACATGACTGGAATGGGGAGTGAACTAATTTTAGTAAAATGATTTTTCCACTATTAATATATTGGGAGTGAAACATGACTACTAATATGGTCTTGGGAGAGAAGCATGAATAGAAATATGGCGTGGGGAGTAAACGTGTTCTACTAATATGGTATTTTTTTCAATGACGTTACTACTATGTAAATGATATTTTATGCTTCTGTTTCTAAGAGAAATCTATGTTTTATTACTATGTTATACTTTCATAGATTATTCTCTTGATTCCCCAATGGTTCATGTTTTATTAAGTGCTCATATTTATTCCTTGACTCATGTATATGATATTTTATTTGTATGATATTTTCTGAAAATGACATAATCATGCTCGGATACCATTATACTAATATTATTCTAATGTATCTAATTTTATTACCCTTACTGAGCATTTGAGATTTACCACTTTCTAATGCTTCCATTCCCCATGTCAGGAAAAATGGTTTTACGTAGAATTACTAAAGGGGGATATCTTTGTTGTAAACATTTAATATCATTCATTGAGTTAGTGGATTTTAATTCATTTTTCCAAAGACATGAAAATATTATTGTCCTTCAGCTAGAAATTTTTTAATGTGATGAATATTCATCTAAATTGATGTAATATCCATTTATGTTAAACGTGGGTCTCTATATTTTGTATTAGAATAAATTTTTAGTAATCCATTTTAAACTTGGATGAGATAACTTTACTAAGATACCGTGGAATATTTTAAAGGATATGTCCTCGAATATCTCTAAGTGAAATTCTATGGATAAGTTATAGAAGAGGAATATATCCATGAAGTTTTGTAATGGATGGAGTGATCAGTTTCCTATAAATACGTATTTGTTTTTATTCTGTTAGTAATTGTGGACCTAACAAATATATACATAGGGGTAACAACAATAAACAATATATTGAGATGGACTCGATCAGGAATAGGTTCACGATAACAGGCCTTGTTGTACATCGATTTTGACACTACCTGGGGATATTATTTGGGAATTAAAAAACTCTTTAAGAACCATCATGAAGGATTTAAGTGGAATATCACTATAAATATCTCAGGACAAACCAAATGTTTCGTATACTAAACAAGTATGGTTCATGATTAAGAAATCCTAAAAATAAGTGTTTCATCATTATATTATTTCTACTATAATAATTGATTATCAAATTATTATTTCTAGAGTTAGTCAATGACATGAACTACAAGGAACTAAGCTAACAATGAATGTTTCATATGTGGGAATTATGGTCATTAAAAAATTATATGACCTATATGGAGATCGCCTCAAGAGAATCTGAAAGTTGGTATGAGTATTTCTTGTTTCTCTAAAGATAAAGAGACTGAAAATTACATGTGAAAGATATTGGATATTGTAACAATATTTTTAAAATTAAACATTATAAGTATGAATACATAGAGTTTAAAGAACCTTAATAAATGATTCTTATTTCATATTCCAAGAAAATGTGTATTAAGGAATTAAATGATGAAGCCCGATAAATGGTTTAATAATAAACTGGTATGATTTAAGTGTATAGGTTTTGTAATTCAAAGAATAAGTTATATAAATATTAAAATATATTAGTATTTGTGGTATAATGTTTTCATTAAGTATCAAAAAGAATATTATGAATGGTTATGATGGATATGAAAATGGATCTAATAGTAAGGTTTTGTTCATTAAAAACGCATATTAAGGATATAAAACCCTTAATATAATCCATATGTTAAGATAATGATGTTTTTATAAAGATATTTTGGATATTAATAAGTAAATTGGACAGTTCTAATTACATTGGAACTAACTAAGGATTTTTTGACATGTTTCTTATAATATCATTAACAAAGTTTTCAACATTTGTTGATTTAAGGAATATATCTGATATAATATCTAATAAAGAAACATGCATGTTTTCAATAAGTATTTATGGTTATTTTGGTAATTTTCATATTTTATATTTTTGGTATTTGATGAATATGGGATACAATATGATATAAGGGGAATCAATGTTAAGTTACTTTTGAGAAATTTAATGACCTTATTTCATGTGTTTTTTCACTTTAATCCTCCAGATTTGTTATAAGGTTTACAATTTATACATAGGTTTATATTAATCACTGGATAACGTTTTAGAAAATAAATTATTATCTCACCATATATGGATTTATAATAATTGGATAACTTTTTATATGCCTCTTTTTATAAAAATAGATAGAATGTCCAGTCATTCTACTTATGGGTCTCATGATCTGTTAATACATTAGGAATGAAAAATTCCCATTCATTTCATTGAATTAATGATCAAGTCACATTCATCAAGGAAAAAATGGGTAATGTTGTAATAAAAAAATTTAAGTATATATTTTCCTAAAAATTATTCAACTTTTAGAAAAAATATATTGAAACCAAAAATGGTATCCCAGTACTCTTATTTTGGATGAATCAAATGGCCCCTTAGATCATTGAATATTTAAGGATTTGTGATTTTTAACATCATATTAATCATTCTCTCTATCATGATCCATTAGATATATATAGGTATATTTCTCTTACAACCATGTTTTCACTTACCACCTATCTTATCCAATGTGTAAACCTAGTAATGTTTAACATTGGGTAACCATTATGTTTCAGGCGTTCCTTTTTTAAGAGAAGTTTAAGTAAACAATTTTATGAGACGATTTTCTATGAAAGTAACATTAAATTATTAAATCATCTATAAACTAGAAAACATTAGTCGGAGAAACTAATTTTAATAGGGAAAAAATGTAACACCGTGATATTTTTAATTTTTATTATTTAATTAACTTAATATATTTGATATTTTACACTTCACGCAACACTGAATATATATTTTTAATTCCCTATTTTTGTACTGTGTTATATGAAACCCCAAATTAATATTTCACCAATTGAAAAAAAATTGATTTTCTAAAATTTTACACTACGTTTGTCTTTTTTTACACATAATTCCATGTTCCTTCAATAGATTGTGTAACACCCAAGGCTATTTTTTTCCAAACTACAATATACTATAGATATTATTATTAAAATATTATTATAGCTATATATTATCCTTTGGAATAGAACATAAGAATAATATTATATAAAATATAACTTGATCAAATATATATAATTAATCATTTGGTTATCAATTAGTAGAAGTTAATGTAATAACTGTTTGAAAAGAAAGAAATTACTTTTCTAACAAAATTTTTTTTCAATGTACAAACAAAATTGCATCTCAGTAAATTATAAAAATCCATTATTATTATTATTTTAATAATTTTTTTATATCATATATTCAATAAATATTTTGTGTACACGTCTAACATATTTTATTTGAATAATATAATAATAAAACCAAATTTATGAATAAAAAGATGGATTTTTCTAAAAAGTATTTTTCATGCCTTTTTATGGAGGACACATTATAAGTATGATTTTTTTTAAAACTAATTTATTTTTGAAAATATAATCTTCATTTTTTAATTATAAATACAATATTTTATATTGGTTGAATTTTTTTTTTCTATGAAACATAAATTTTAGATGAATAGTAAAAATACTGAATTCAAATTCAAAACTACTTTTTGTTCTAGTTTACTTATATATATAAATAACATTTCAGTTTATTTATAAAGTTTAAGTAGTTAAAATATTAAACTATTGATACTATTTTTTTCATTGGAACCAATTTTGAATTCATATTGGATATAAAAACATTCCAAATATATGGTTATCATAACATTAAAAACATCCTTCGGCATCCCATCTTGGTTAAATTTAAATTTTTTTTCTCCCACATATGTGATTTTATTTTGTAAAAATTGATTAAATATTTTGAATCATCATAATTCATAATTTATAATTAGTTAAATTTATTATTTTCTCCTAATTAATTATTGAAGGTACTTAAATTTAATTACAGTGATTAAGAGAGAAATTAACTCAATATAGGGCTAATTCATAATCTTGAGGCCCAAAATGACCAATAGAATTGTAAAAAAGTACTTTTTGGAAATATTTATAACTTAACCTCAATTTTCTATGATTTTTACAATTATTTGATCCAATATTAATGGAAAAAACGAGGGTTTAATTCCATTTTCAAAAATTTCCATGAATTCCACTCCTCTGTCTCAATAAAAATGTATTAACTTTTATCTCTTATTCACACATCTAAATATTTTTTCGTCAACATAAATTTTCCTAAATCTCCTACAAAAATCTTTAATGTATTCCTAGAATCCTCCCTTTTCGAATAAATACTTCTATGGAATATCTTTGGTGAAAACCAGAAGTAGTTACCCAAATGACATGTAACATCCTTCAACAAGTTCCTTGGTTTTATTTTAAATTTCCACCCCCTAAACTCTTCTTATTAATTGATTATATAATATCCTTAGTATCATAAATATAATTATATGTTTCTATTCTAATTTTTTATCATCACTTACACACCCCTACATCTACTGGTTAATAAACATACCTTTCTTGTAGAATTTAATTTGATAACAAACCCAATTTCACGATGAAAAAGTGGTTTCGTAAAGGAAATTTTTCAAAAGTATTAAATGTTTTTATATAAAACGGAAATTAAATTGATTAAAATGAAATAAATTGGATTCAATATTATAAACTTAAACTAATTTTATATTTAAACCCATTTAAATATTAATAGATTTTTGTAAATTATTTAAATGTAAAAAACTAATTAAATAAAAAACATTTTTTTCACTATTCATCAAAAAAATTATCATTTGGAAAAATTATAAAAAATTAACTGTAATACACTTTTCACATGTTTATTTATGAAATTATTTTAATTTTCACAAAAATATTCTAAAAGTGCTAAAAATTTATTTTAAAATAACATAACAAAATGCGATGAAGCTCCTTTTTAGAAAAATACAATTTTTTTAGTATAAAATTATATTTATTCTTATCTAATGCATTGAAAAAATATTTAATGAATATTAAAAAATTATTTAACATATAATATATATATTTCCTTAAAATAATTCAAAAATAGTGCTTAATTTAATTAATTTTGATAAAAAAAACATCGTGTGAACAAAAACTTTTATTTAAAGGGTCATTTCTTTTACATAAAATTTATTTTTACATTAATTTCTAATCAATTGATAACAAATAATTTTTTTATTAATGTTTAAAACGTATAATTTTCATCTTTTATTTATTCTCATTCAATTCCACCATTTTAATGGCTTGTTAATAATGATATTCAATATTATGGTTCATTTAGACTCTCGGTTTCATGTATTGCAAGTCATCATAGAGATTGAGATTAATTTAAAACAAATATATCATGAAATCCTATGTTTTACCATCGTACTACCCTAAACATATTTCACATCAAAATTCTATTTCTCTTATGCCAAAAATTAAGAATATCTCTACATTGTCAAATCCTTAGATTCCCACAGAGCTTCTATGCATTTCCAATTCCTTTGGAGAACTTTTACCAGTTTAGTAATCTTGTTCTGCTGCAATTTATATCTATGTTCCATGATTTATACTAATTTTTATTTATATGAGTGATCATGAACCAATTGTATGACCTCTTATTTTATTTCATTTTACAAATCAGGTAAGTACTTTATTAGGAGGGATTCATATAACACACAATGAAATTAGGAGACGTTCAGTGTAAGAACCAAATGATAAGCTATCATCCCGACTTGATCAAGAATACCAGAAGAGAAAATATTCCTAGCGCTCAAATATCCCTTCACTTTGAATATAATAACCTTATTCCATTATTAAATTCATTTAAAACTCTTTTCACCATATTCATATTCTAGATCACACTGGTGACTATTAGTATTATTTTTCATGACTATAAGATTCCTTAACATGTGGTTAAATGGATCTAAATTTCTCATCAATTTGACCAAATATCTTAAGTATTAATAGATTTATTACCTATCTCCATCCAATAATATTAATGTTTTACACTTATTCTCATAGAGAGTTTCATTATCGGCCATCTTAATAATCAATTGAAATCTATTATTACAAGAAAAATCAAATAGGGGATGTTGTTTATCCCATCCACCATTGAAATCCAAATAACAATATATCGTCATATCCTCTATGGTTGGAATGGTTCTCTTTGACTAACCATATATATTATGATTGTAAGTGGTACCGATTCTTAAATCTACATCCAAATCATATGAATAACGTTGCCATAACATTGAGATAATCCTTGGACCCTGATCAGATATAAGTGAATTTTAAACTTAATGAAAAATTACCATTTAATTAATATAAATTTTAGATGTCTGATGAAGATAGATATATTCTCTAATATGAATAATGTGAGTTGACATTAAAGGGAGAATGAATGCAACAGAAATTGATTTTTGTCTTTTTGAAATATTGGGGTTCTAATTAAATATCCAATGGTGATGTTTTCCCAATTATATATTGGTATGGGTAATTGTGGTAACATCTCCTCATAATTCTATCACTCGTTCTTAACTTTTTGAAATAAAAAATCAAGATAAAAACATAAAAATATCTATCTTAATTGATTTCCCACCAAAAATACTCTCTCATATCTTAATACATCTTTGTACATTAAGGATGACAAGTGAATAATGAACTATTAGCCACATATAATAGCTCCTTCATCAAATCTTGTATGCATGAATCACAAACATGGTTCATAATCCTTTCCTCTATATCATAATTAATATTACGCTAAGGAAAAACATTCAACTTTTTCTAAAGTTATACATCTTCTATATGCACCTCTTTAATTTTCACAAGGAGGGATGATTTAACACTAATATGATCAAGATTAGATTTCCCCAATTACGTCAAAATTTCTAGATTCAACATTCTTAAGACCAAAAATAATTCATATTTTTTATAAACATCAAATAAATACTAGAATTATCCTTTTGACATCGATCAACTTCCACTTTCTTCTTTTTCCCGTGATGGAATGCTTTTTGATGCCATAAACATTAATAATCTCCGAATATATTTTCTAGAAAATATTTTATTCATTCAATCATAAAATATACCTCAAATATTCACGATTAGTATAATAATAACACCTTACTTAGAAAAGTCAATTCCAAAATATTTTTAATGTAAAACTTTTCACATCATCTCCAAATCATGATTACGGTAATTTTTCTCATGGACCTTCAATTTGTGTGAGGAAAAATATAAATCTATATCAGTCTTCATGAAAACAAATATTTGTCCATTATTTGATATATACCTATAAATTAAAATCCCTTTTCTATGGAATGTTATCTAAGCACAGGTTAACTGACTATCCCTCTCTTTAGTTAAATGAAATTTTCATCAAATTCACCTATCTAAAAGGGAATGACTCACATCCATGTTATCTTGTTGGATGGATTAGATTGTATTGATAAATTCATGAAAATATAAATAATTTCCATCCAAACCAAGAAAACTACTATTCTAGCTCATAGTGATTGGTCTTTTAAACATTCAATAACATCTGTCATTAATGGGTCCATAGTTATAACCTCCCTCCATTAAATGCTCAGGGGGATGGTTCCAAAAAAGTAGATGATGATTCAGATATGATAATACAAGGAATGGATCCACTTAGGTTCTCTCTCATGTCTCACATCTCTTATAAAAATTGTTCCAAACCTTGGTATTACGCTGATATGAAAGATAAAATCTCTCATTGTTGGAACACTTCAAAATTTATGTAAATTTATATTGAAAAATGTCACTTCCATGTCATAATTTGGAGGAAATATGATCATTATGCATCACAGTGTTCTAGAAACCTAATCCTCAATACTTTATTTTTTCAACTTTATTACTGGGACCCAATATTAATACTTTTTAATCAAATGCACTCCATTTATTAGTTTTGGACCGGGATTCATGGGATCCCCCAGGTTTTTTGGAATCTCAAAATTCTCGATGACATCGATTCTGGAATAGGCACCCCTGATTATTGTCCAATGTACTATAATTGTATATTTTATTTTGTACGCAATGGTGCTGATCAAGATTAATATGGAGACACCACCACCTGAACAAGTCTATATAGATACAAACTATTATCTCATGAAGGTTAGATTTGAATTTCATAACATGTATCCTTTTTGTGAACATTGAAAAAAGGTGGCTCCTGTAATAAAAAAAGTCCTAAAAGCTCAGAATTTGGTCATGTTTTCTAATAGAACTTGGGCCTGTAAAGAGGTCTCAATATTAATGAATTTTAACCTGTCAGATAATGGAAACAAGGCATTTAATGACTAAGATAATGAACTAAAATGGGAAATTCCTATGAGTAGAAGATCCTCATGGATTTCACTAGTTGAAGAGAAATAACACTAGAATACTTTCTTAGATGAAATTATTGAGACACTAAACACTTCACATGAGTATGTAAACTAGTGGAACATCACTTAGGAATGCCATCATTTGGTCCTTTTTTTAGAAATATTGTCCACTGCCTTTTCAGTGAATGATGAAAAATATATGATTGGACTTATTTCTACTAATCTAAATGCTACTATTAAACATGATAATATACTAGTTGATATTTTAGTGGGTCATCAACAGACACTAGAAATAGAGAGTGAGATAGGTTACACCCATGTCCAAAAATTAGTGGACAACACCGCAAATGACACTCTGATCAAGAAATTGAAGGAGGATATTTTAGTCACAGCATTGGACTAGTCTAATGAGGCTTCAAATGGGACTGAATATTATTCTAATTCTATGTGGGTATGTACCTCTATTAAATAAAAAGTAGTATAACAACTAGTGAAAAAATGAGGGGGTCACCCCCATCCAAAAATCAAAATCAAAATTTATTTTTGGAATAACCAGAGAATAGCCAACCCCAAAATGGATGGTTCCCTCTGGAATCTTCAACGTAGGTAAAAACCTAATATTATTTTCATATTTAAGATAATTAGATGCTAATCTAGTCAAGTTACCCCTTTTTCTTTGATAGGGTACTCCATATTCGCAAAAGCACATTCTGCTTCCAACTAGGATATGCTTTCTCATTTGTTTAACAATAACACGGAAAATCATATTATAGTTCAAGTGGATGAACATATCATAACCAATTTCTTCAATAAATTTAAATGGAAAGTTTATTTATTATTTTTTATGCATAAAACAACTACATTAACAGAATATCATTATCTATGAAGAATTAGGATAAGTCTAGAACCATCAATGACTCATGGGGGATTATTGTGGATTTTAATTCTATCCATTATGTTGATGAGAAGATAATGTATGTCTAATAACAACCCCTTCCTAGAGAGTTCTATTGACAACAAGAAGAGTAATCCTTTTCCATTAAGATTCAATAATTTTTTGACTGCTCTTCTATAATGCACAATAATTTTCCAAGACACTTGGTTCTCAAATGAGTCCAACTACAATCCCCTGATATGCATCTCTAAACTCAAAATACTAAAGATAAAAATAAAATATTGGATAAAAAAAGATTTAGTGGTATTGATGAAGTGATTGATTCCATTTAATTCTCTCTTACTGATCATTAAGAATCTAACACTAGGAATAATTACTCTTGAGACATTGATGAAGATGTTGTGATGTCATCTATGTTACATAATCTCACTATGCTTAGGGATAATTTTATAAAGGACATTTTCAAAATCAGCTGCCTTAATGACAGGTCTGTAAACACCATGGAGCAAAATTCCCTTCAAAGAGTCATATGGGATGATAGGAAACTCTATCATATCAAATATAGAGATTGTATCCTCAATGAAATAAAGTCACTTTTTAGTAACATTTTTTCTTTGTATATGAACCACTTCAATGTCCCACCATGGAATGTGGAGTTAAAGGATAATACCATTAGTCAATTGATAATTGAAGGTGAGAACTCAGTTATAACCTCTATTTTCTAAGATATTGAAAACAAGGAAGAAATCTTCAGTATCAACAAAGACTGCTCACATACGCCAAATATATTCAATAATCACTTCATCAAATTTTATTGGGACCATATTCATAATGATTTTTGCAAGCTATTAAATAATTTATTTATAGTATGATCCTTTACTCGATAATGAAATTATTTTATTATTTATTTGATCCCAAAATTGGAGAATACCTATGATATCACTTAATTCAGACTAGTGGATATTCATAACACCGTTGAGAATATTAATAGAAATATTTTTGGCAACATAATTCCCAATATCTCGAATATAATCATATCATAGAATCAATTTGGATTTCTCAAAGGGAGAAACATCCATGAATGCTTGATAGCTTTCTCATAATGTGTGAATATCCTTCGAAATCCCACTACGGGAGGTAACATTTCTGTTACGATTTACTTCAAGAAATCCTTTAACACAATTTATTGGGGTTTTGTAGGTAATATTCTTTATAGATGTGGCTTCAATATGAGATTTATTCATGGGATAAAATACAAAAATGCATCTGATCATATCTCAATTCTCTTAAATGGGTCCCCAGAATGCTACTTTAAATGATCAAGGGGAGTGAGACAAGGAGATCTTATTTTTGTAATCATCCTTACCATTTTTGAGGATTATCTTAGTAGACATCTTCTTAATTTGGTGGAAAAGGGTGAAATCACAATAATTAGGGGAAAATAATTACGTATACTCCACCACATATATTTTACTCGGATGATATTATTATATTTACATAGGTATATACAACTAATATCAACAACATAAAAAGTTCCCTTTTGTTTTATGAAAGTATATCAAGCGAGGAAATTAGTTGGAACAAATCATTAATTTATTTTGGGAATAATGTCACAACTTCCATGGATTTTTATACCATTAATGATAAGGGAATATGGAAGTATATTTAAAATTAAAATATCTTGGAGTTCCCTTATTTTGGGGGAAACCCTAGTCATCTCTATTTGCTGATTCATTGAGTGAAATTAAGAGAACTCTTACCTCTTGGAAATGAAAATCCCTATCAATGGCAGGAAGAGTTTTTTATTTTCAAGAATGTAGTGGTATCAAATTTTATTTATTCATTTATGTGGAATTATTCTCCAAAATCTATTATTATATTCATTAACTTGATGATAATGATTTTTTTTGGAGTGGATGCATTTTGGAATGAAAAATCAACATAGCCTCTTGGAACAAAAGATTCCTGCTTCATAAACATGGTGGCCTTTGGATAAAAAATATGTAAATACTCAAGTAGTCTCTTAGTAATAAATTTATGTGGAGGATAGTCAATTTTCACTGCAAATCCCTAGGCTTCCTCAAAATGAGACATTTAGTGAATATTATTTTAAGAAACATGAATTAAGTGACTCTACCATTTTTCATGGCCTAAAGAAAATATTTCATATGATTTAAATGCACTCGCACTAGCATGTTATCATGAACTTCACATATAGATTCTGGCCCGAAAACTGGACTAGATCTCTATTGATTTACCTAATTACTTCCTCTTGTCATTATATTGATCACAACATCTCAAAAAAACACCAAATTACCAAACTAGATCACCTTCCTGATGATATTGATTTACATATCTCCAACTATTATTTTCTCAATCAAGATAATATGCTCACATGGGAACAATCAACAAAAACAATTCTTGACTCCAACAACATTTATATTCATATAATCCAATGTATCCACAAATGGATTGGTGATTTCAATAAAGATAGAACATTTTATCTATATTTACACTTATCTGGAGGATCTCTATCAATAAGATTCTTTTTTATGCCAATCTCCCACTTATTGGCATATCACTTTTTTAAATATTTGATCTCTCTATTCAACATAGTTTCGATATTGATAACCTTTTTGTTCAATAATACTTGTTCTTCTCCTTGGAATGATATATTAGATATATTCTAGATTCAACCCCTGTATAATGACTCTTTCCATAATTTTCTAGGAATGATTCATGGTATTCAGTTATCCACGAAACTCAAATTTCAATTCCACATGGCTTGTGTGGAGCTAATTCATATCATTTGGGAATTCATAATTAGGTAAAATAACTATCATAACTGCTTCAATGCTCAAACATCCATTTCTGACATTATAGTTGTAGTGCTGAATTCCAACTTATTGAATGTTGAAAAATGTAGAAACATAGTGAGGGACCTCGGTATATTGATGTGACTAAACATCATAGGAAACATTCATATACCCCATGGAACACTTTACATATTTTTGGATCCTCCCATCCTTACATGGAATATGTGAAACACTGATGGGGAATCGAGAGGGAATCGAGAGCATTAGGATATGTGGTTTTTTTTGAGATCCCAATGGTGATGAGGTTAAAATCCTAAACAGTCTCTATGGACATCTCACTACATTGAATACAGAAATTATTGGTTTTATTAGATCTGTCAATATTGAAAGGTAAATAAATTAGAACAATATATGGTTTGAGTGTGAATGTACAACTATTGTTGAAGCTATCAGTATGTCAATGGTTCATCTCTCAGGGAAGCTGACGGGGGATGGGATAATTGTATTTAAGGGATCTCTTCCCTGAATTACATAATTTCACACATCTACCATGAAGAAAATCACGTTTACTGTGGCCTTGAAAATATAGTGACTGAAGGGGTTTGTTGTTATACTAAAACTCCCCTAGTGACATGATTACTCTATGTCAATCAGAAAAATGTAAAATTCCATCCTTCACACTTTTTTAATTTTAATTACTATTATTCAAGATCATCTAAGCTCACATTTTCCAAGAAAATAAAATAACCTCTACACCTCAGAGTGAAACACTTGAAATAATAAATCCATTTCACAATCTCTTTATTATCCGAGGTTGTTTTTACAAAAGTATCTTCTAGGACATTTTTATCATCCACATCTATGTTTCATAAAAATGTATTTCAAAAAACTATTACTATTTTATTTAATATGGGTTAAAGTCATTTATACCCTTTTTTTGACTTTTATAAGATATTTATAATGTAATCTTTCCACTGTTTTCCAAACAAGGTGTTTTTAACCTTTTCGACAGAATTAAGGTAAGAATGTCTTTTTTAACTTATACAGCAGGTGCGGCTATTTTACACCATTATAAAATTGTCGAAGCTTCCCTTACAAGATTATAAGATTAATTTCAATGTAAATGTTTCCTTTTATAATTTTGTGACTTTTAAATGATTTAAAAAAAAGATATATTTCTCTCAAATAGTTTTGATTTCATCTATATCAACATTCTTTGATAGATTTTAAGATTATTTGGAAGTTGATTTATTATGATTCAAAACGTCCATATTTTATTGAAGGCTTTGTGATATGTTTGACTGTGTATGTTTTATTTTTATACCATTCATGGTTTACGAAAAAAGTATTGAAATTTCGTAGGCTTGTTTTAATATGAATGTTTATGTTATGTTTAAACCTGTTCATATGAGGAATGCATTGGACTTAATAAGTGACGGGGGGAGCCTTCTATAACTCCTAAATTCATTGGTAGGAATTATGAGACAAACTAGGGTCTTGGTACAAGGCCCTGAAAAAATCTTATTTGTAGTCTTGGAACAAGGCCTTGACTATGTGGTTATGATAGTCTGACATTATGCATTCCATCATTATGAAAGTGGTTATTGATATTGCATGTGATTATTAGACTAGTAGAATATCCCTATGAATAACTAAATGGCATTATTCCATTTTATATCTGCCATATTATGCTAAAATTCTTGTTTAAAAGGCTTTTTTAAGTTATACATTTCCTTAAATGTTTATGCTTATCTATAAAAGTTTCTGCTATATTGTTACCCTTACTGGGCATCTGAGCTCACCCCATTCTATGGTTTATTTTTCCAGGATGTGAAAAATGATTTTATGAATGACCTACCAGGATAGTATGAGGGGATATGAGTGAGGTCTATGGAGAAAAGATGATGTTGTAATTTTTCATTTTATGATGTAATGTAAACTTTATGAATGTATCTAGTGGTTCCAAGGCTACTAAACTAATTTTTCATTCGAGACTTCATCTTTTGTGATCATGCCAATGTTATGTAATTAGGAACTGACTCTGGGTAACTGGGGTCAGGGAATTACGGCTTCATCATACTGAATAAAAAAAATATCCACATAGCTCCTGTAAAAAATTACTCGGGAAAAAGAATTTCCATGCGTCACTATGGGGTCTTGGTGAACAAGTCTACCCACTGTGCTTGCATATCAGAATGCCATTCCTACTTCTCCTCCTATAATTTCCCAAGTATCCGCTAAATTTTATTTATATTTAGAATCATATCTCAAAAATACATATCACTATGGTCCACAATCTATATTAGTTGATCCTTAAAGGACTCATCAACTCTAAGATTAATTCATGTTATGTATATCACATGAAAAGGTTTTGGATGTTATATACGATGATTTAAAATGTGAAACATGTTGTTCATGGAACTATACTATGATGGAAGGGCTAATTAGTTCACCACTTCACTGACCCTATCCACTATCTCAAACTTCCCTACAAACCTGGCCAATTTCTTCTGCTATTTCCTGATACAGCATTTCCCAATCCTAGGTGTAACCCGATGGAAAAAATGATAACCTCAAACACTAGAGGTCAACTTCGATGGTTAGCAAACTATTTATGCATAGTATTTTCAGTCACTAACCACTTTTGGAATAACAGAACCTATGTAGGTGTTTCTTGTAAGAGACTAGGCACAACAAATACTGACTCACCCACTGCCTACAAGAAAATAGGTGAACAAAATGACCTTCCAAACGCATCCTTATATGTCATCTAGATATATGTCTGGACGCTGTTTTTATATTAAAACTCCACTGGTTCCATATGACTCTCACATGAACCACTGATATAAAAAACACAGTCTCGTAATATATCCTCATGAACCAAAATATTCCACCCATATTTATCATCATTGTAAGTATGATAGGTCATTCTCTATATAACTTGTCATTATATAGCATTCTGAAAACCCTTCTAGAAATGTGAGGTGAAATGAGGATCCCTATCTTAAATGACAATCCTTAGAACATTGTGCAGTTTAGCTACCTCAACCATGTAAACACAACCAAAATCATAAATTGAAATGGTCTCCATGATATGTAATAAGTTAGATACCATCATCATTTGATCATAAATCCCCCATAATACATCATCTATATGGGGTTTCTTGAGTAATACTATCAAAAAAATACATTGTGACGTCATCCAATTTCCACGCAAGAATGAAAAAATGTTGCACAATCCTAAATTTCCTCTCATGATCTACTATCACCTGATGTCATGTGAAATATCTTACCACAAGCCATGAAACCTCTTTCCTTATTCCTGGCCACAAGTACTTTATATGGGGATCACAATACATCTTTTCCAATCTACGATGTACCACCTATATTGAAAAATGAAACTTTCTCATGAGCTCCTCAAAGAAACTCATAGGAACCTATAATAAGCCTTGGAAATAAGGATAATATATACTACTAGGAGACTATCCAGATGGTGTATCCCCCCCATAAAAATTTTCTCTCAAAAAAATACCTTCAAATAAAATAACTTCATGGTCATCATCATGTTCAAAAGAATGGGTATAAGAGATGTCAAAGTCAAATATGCTCATCATGAGACTATTAAAAATCTTGATTCATGTCTTCAAGGAGTTCCATCATCCTCCACTCATCTAAAGACTTGTTTATTTCCTCTCTCTATATCTTCTATCTATATTCATCGGCAAAAACATTTCCCAGCCTAGTGTGTAATCCAACTCGAATTAAAAAGACTGCAAATACTCAACACACCTCCAATAACAAAGATTCAGGTACGATTGAAAAATTTTATACATATGTCTCTTGTGGTTCTTGTACACCAAAAACCTATCAAAAATGAGATAATGCCTATAGAATCATAGGGAATGTACAAATTATTATAACTCTAAATAGTGATTAGGGTAACTCCTCCCATGATGTATCAATTACCTAGATCACTGTGCAATAACTCACCCTTCCTACATCAAGACTGGTATGAGTCAAAAACTAGATGTGGCATAGTATATGTTTTATTATAAACCTAGAATTGGTAAATTGAATATTTTTCCTGAGTACAACAATTATTGCATCTCCTAAAAAACTCTCTCACAAACATTTGATCGAGCAAACTTCACCACTTTCTTGATCAACCCTAACATCAGTACTGAAAAATAAGAGGAGACCAAGATAAAGAGTCAATAATGATGTGATAAATCTAGAAACCATTAAATTTTGATTACAATCATGGGATACTCCCAAGACACCCAAATTGAAAATTTCTCTAGATCCACTAAAACTCCAACCTCTAAAATGACATGGCCCAAAAGCTACACATTACCAATCTGAAAACATAATTGTTTAATCTTGGAGTAAATATGTTGTTCTCTAAACGAACATAGAATGATGAAAGTATAATTGACGTGATGCTTCATTAATTTGGAGTACACTATTATTTCATCAAAAAAACCACAAAATGATCCATAAATTGATGAAAGATCATATTCATCAAGAACATGAATATTTATTGTGCATTTTTAAAAAAAAAAATTGAATTACTACAAACTTGTACAAGTCATAACATCTTCTAGAAGTAGTTGGAGGTATGTATCATGGAATCACACTAAAATTATGGAATTCCAACCTCAAATAATTCTTTAAGAAGATATTTCAACCTCTAAAATGATCAAAGGCTTCATAAATAAACAAAAAAGCATAACATTTCTAAACCTTTATCTGGATTATCCTCTGAAAATCCACATAAAAGTGCAAATTCCCTTCAATATTATTGTTGAAGAGAACTGAGGAAACCTAATGATATGTAAGAGGCCATATAAAAGCTTTAGTTTTAATTATTTCTTACTAAACACTAATATATTATGTCTCTACAAGTTCCATTCAATAATTTGGGGTGGAAAAATGATCTTCTCTCGGCATCAACTCAATCTCTAATTCGGGAGGTAAGCCATAGAACTCATCATAAATGAAATATTCAAAAAGGTTAACCACTGGAGGGAAAAATAAAGTTGTATACCACTATTATATTGATAAATACCAAATATTTGAGGTATGAGAAAATAATATATTCAATAAATTGGTCTAGCATCACCTGCTTTAAGATACAACTCACCTGGGGGAAATCGATGCCACCATATAGAGATAAGAAGATATATATCCTCTAGTAATAGCAAATGTGACCCTATTAGAGAATAATCCAATCCATACTTAGAATCAAATCTGATATTCTTTTTTCCATCCCATGCACTTTATAAGTGTAATGATAAACACAAATATCTCAAGAACATGCGTTGAAACATTTCATATTCTCCAAACACACACAGAATGGTGTGTTAATGGTCAAAAATGAATCTATTATTTCTTTATGAAATACCAGACTTTTTAAAAAAATAGAATATAAAAAAAATGTAATTTCATGTATCTATAAAAACACATACAGGTACATATGATACAAGAATCATATTGCTAACACTATACGGTTTGACATCCACACTTGCTAGAGTAGTCTGCATAACAAGAAGTTAACCATCCCCTATGACCTAGGCTGATCAGAGTGATTTTTCCATGTAGAAAACTATCGATGAGATTCTTTTTACCACTAGAATAAAAGTTCCCACTTATCCCAACTAAAACACCTCAGATGCTACTCATGTCCACTCTCAGATTTCATTTTTTAAGGAGTTCCTATGTCATCACACCTAAAAAATTCTTAGATGGAACATGTTCACCTATGACCTGATCGTATATAAATTCCCATCCTAATAGTGTATCACCTCATAGATCTCAACTTCTATCAATGATGGAGAAAATAATTATGTGTCGGTTAAATTTTCAACATATTATTGGAATAACATACCATCTTATGTCAGATGTATAATCGCATGATCTTTATAAAATGTCAAAATCTGAGGATAGAATGGGCTCATGGACCTCATCTTCAATTACTTCTATTATATCTACTCTTTCTTCCCTACTTTCACCAAAATGTCCCACTTAATCTTGGATGGTCCATGAACCAAATATGCAGTAATATTACCCCTCGTATATATTGGTTTCTTATTAATCTTAATGATCTTCTAGTCTGACTCAATCTACAACTCAGCTTCCAAGGTTCCTCCCAACCTATTGATTTTTTGTGGATGCCACATCTGGTACTCTTCCATCAGCTCAGAGATAGAAGACAAGGTCTGAATAGTATCTATATCCATGGATCGTATGACCCTCAAGATGCTATCATGAAGCTAAACATCCACCGATCCTCAGGAGATACTGGAAGCTTCAGTTCATCTATGTTTTGATCATGCAAATTTACACTCTACAGACTCTCAAATTCATGATGATGTATATTTATTTTCTCAACAAGAAAAACACACTTTTTATAACACTATCTATAACAACTATATCAATATAAATAGGTGAAAATAACCGAGAAACACTAATTTATTGTCATTCTAAACATGGAATACAAGTTTTTTAGCATGACAAAATATTTCACTTCATTCCATTTCACAGATATAAGAGGTTTCTCAAATCAAAATTCATATGGGAAATTTTATATCCAACTCAATAAATGTGTCCCTATCATAAAAAATTCATGTCAATATATATTACTATTTGCCTATATAGATTTAGGAATACTCTTCTTTTGTTTTATTGGTCCATGAGTATAAATCTCAAGAATCATTAACATCATGAAATATTAATCTCAACGAAAATATGAATCACCCTGGGTTAAATAATATCAACTGTAATAAGAGATTAGTATAAATAGAAATCCCATCTGTGGGCACTCGTATTTTCCCTTGTATATGTGTTAAACACCCCCATGAATATTCTCGTTAAAAATTCCAGGCATATCATAGTTTTCATTAATCCTTTACTAAAAATTAAAGAAATAATAAAATAGGTGTCCTCTACTACTACTTTTTAACACCCATGATCTTACAATCTCTCAAATATAAAAAATGGGATAGTTACAGGACCTGAAGAATGCATCCATGTATGTGAGAGTCTCATGACAAGCTACGGAGGTGTTATAAATATAGTGGGAATAAAAAACACCTTGGATATAGAGTCAAAACACCAAAGAAAAATCAAGTAATAATATATAAATATAATAGTGGTGGAGAAAATAGAAACAACACAATACATTGGAAAGGAAAACATAAAAAGAAAACCGAATAATACAAAAAATAATAATGTTATTGTAGAATGATATCATAAATTGTAACTAAATTTCATTATATAAGTGACAGAAGTAAAGGAAAAGAAGACTCAAATAAATGATCACAAGTACATGAACTCGATCCCTATGTCATTTCAATCTCCAAATTCTATCCCATCCAACAAGAACCAATCAACAAAAAAATACCTTATCATTTTCCATACATGCATCCATGCAATATTCATAGGTACCAAATGGTGGACTGAATATTGTGTGATTGTAGCTCTATAGATTTACACCACTAAGTATAATCATAACCAGTATGATAACAAGTAATTATAGTTCTTTAGTGCAAAGAAATAATTTATTTGATCATGTCTCACAACTATCCCCACCATAACCATTTATACATGGTATTAATAACATAAATTTGGGTAAAACCCATTAGCTAATCATTTTGGAATGAATCAAGGACAAGCCTGGTTTTTAATCATTATTGTATATATCTCGGCCATGTTCAGAATATAATCATTTCAGCATGTGTCAAAAGGAATTACCTGCTGTATAAGAATTGCAACATGAGTGAGGTCCAATAATAATATATATACATCACATCATGAATCTAGATACATATCCCATTATATAATAATTATGAATAGTATATTGGAAAATCCAGAAATAAACTTGTATCACTATGAATTACTTTAAAGATATCAAAAATTCACATCATAAGGCTCAATGGTTAATTAATAAAATTATCATTTACCATTTCAATAAGAATTTTGTTTATCATTTTTTCAAAAAACAATAACATTCCATTAATTTCATAAAAAATGGAAATCCAAGGTAAATATCTATCAACAAATCACCAAAAACTCCTTTCATTGTAAACACACATTAATCCATTAGTCAAACAATTTTTAGTCTGGGGTTCTCTCACTCAAACAATAGCCTTAAGACATGTCATAAACAATTGGATCCAACAGGATTCTATAGAATAATCTAATTCATATATTATTTCTTTTAGGTACTAGATATGTTGGAGAAACTTTTCAATATTGCACATACATACAATTAAATAGACAATATGGTTATGGTTTAGAACCCTACCTTTTCCCGGATGATCTACCCGCACTTCTAGTAGGATTCCCCAACAAGAACAATGTTTTATATGATCATAATAAGGATCCAATAACATAATTGATCTAGATAAAACCCAAAAATGACCATGGAATGTAGATTACACATTAACTGATTAAGAACAAAGAGAGACAACTGAATTCCTAATAAAAACAAATTAATCGGGATTTGTTTTCAAAACTGGGACATAAGGAAGGGAGGATGGCACTACAAAATTACTAGGGATATAACCTAGTGTCAATATGAGGATGGATATATCATATTGAAATAAAATTGGTGACATGAAACCATTAATAACTATATTTGGGTTATTACATGATTTTTAATTAATTTACATGTCATATATTCCCTTTTAAAGGGAAACAGTGAAAATACCATCACCTCAGATTTTATTTAACCACACTAAACATTTGCACAATATGAATGGTTAACATGATGCATAACAATTTTGTGCCATGTGTTGGTGCACGAATTGTTTCTAGTGGAAGTTACACATCCAATCATAGGTAATGGTGTAAAATCCCCTAGAATATAGTTTTCATACCATTTTCCTTATTAATGATCCGAAACTCCACCAAATCCTTCCCATGAATTGAAGAAGCACATAAATACATTTCACACATTTATTTCAATACACCATAAATTAAAAAAAAATATCCATAGAAATCAGGTCATTTCCAACCAACCAGGGGTCTCTATCTGTGAACAGGACGCATCCTCCATGACTCAAACAAAAAAATAAAATAGGGATGTACCAATAAAAATATGTGATCTTATAGAACATATAAATTTAAATCAATTACTATAACATAGAAAAAAGGAAAAAATTATAATGTTGATATTAAATTCTTAATAAGGGAAAACATACAAATTAAAAATTGAATATAGTCATGTTATATTTGATTATGATAATGGAATTAGGACACATTCAATTTCAATGAGCAAAAATTTGTATATTTATCCCCCAAAATACCTCGATCATTATAAATATTACATGGAACGAATATTTATCTAGGGAAAGAGTATTGAGAATCAATTATAATGAGCCATGTGATGCCAATTTTAATCAAATGGGTCACTAAAAACTCGTAGAAATAATATAGAAAACATGTTGGAACATAGAAAATTGTCTTCATATAACCCTTACAAAACACATTACAGGAACCCCTATAAATGGAATAATCTTATTTGTTAATTACATAATAATTATATGGATAACATAATCATAACCCAAAGCATTGGAAAACCATATCAGGCTCACACTTCATCGTATTCAATGTACACAATACATAACATTAATTAAGATCCTATATAAATACTTTAATAAAAAATCATAGAAATAATCAGTGTTTCATTAAAAACATGAGTAACCCATAGAAAAGTAATGGGTTCCATGACATCTCCTAAAAAGATTCATAAGAAATATGGAAAAAGAATAAATATGGTATAACAAGAATATATACCCATTGGATCATAAGAAAAAAATTATATGTTCCCATATGAAAAAATATTTTAAAGGATATTTTATACTCTTCTTTATAAACATCAGGAAAACACCATTTTTAATATTTCATAAACAATGAGATAATATTGGAGGAAATATTTTCTATGAATGTAAACATGGAAAATATAATGAAATCTTCAATGATAATAATTTCTTTGATGATTTGAACATATTTGAATGACGAAAATATATAAATTAAATATTCTTTTAAAACATTTCTGAAGAGTTTTAACTGCGTACAATGTGGAAAAAATTAATAACTTTCCTTTTAAAAACTTATAAAAAATGTAAAATAGCCTGGAAAATGACTTTATGGAATTATTTATGTTTAGACAGGAAAATAAAAGAAATAATATTAAGAATATAGAGCGACTATTTGGTTAAAATCCTATAGAACATTAAAACAACCCTTTTAAAGAAATACCACTAATGAGAATTTAATAAATAATCACATTTGAAAGAATGACAAAAAAAGGAAATAAAATACCATGATTATAAAAATATTCATGCTATTATATTTCAAGAGACATTCACTAGATAAATTAATATTGATTATAAAATAAAAAACATGTCTCAAAGTAAGAAATTTGAGATGAGAAACCCTTGCAACATGTTTAATATTGTATCAAAAATCCATCAAATGAAGGAACATGACATAATTTTTTTTGAAATTAATAATTTCCATGAAATAATATGGTAACTCAAATTCATGTGGTTGTAATTACACAACATAAAATAAATCAACGTTCATTACATTAATTATACATTAAATAATTTAAATTGAGACCATGAAAACCCTTACATATATAATAAGATTTAAATAAATATTTCCTGACATATATAACATCAAAGTAAGGTTAAATATCATTACTAGTGAATAATTCAAGATATAATATCTCAATTGGAATCATGTAAAACTTATTGAAATACTAAGGTGTATAATACAATAAATTACTTAGATAAATAATTTTTATTTGAATAATTTTTACAAATAACGTATTATCATGGACAGAATTAGTAAATTAATTAATTATGTTTAATAATATTCAATCCCACCAAAAATGAAAAAAAGGTAATACATTTAGATTTCATTTTACCTATGATATATTATTAACATAGATGTTAGAATAGAATTACATCCCAATGAAAGTAAATTGATTTCTAAACACCTTTTCATTGAGTTTAGGATTATGATGTACATTTTATAACTCCAATATAATAAGAATATATTAATTATTTGATTGTATACCATTACGGTTGTAGCTGAGTGGTAATGTGACCCCATAATACTGCATCAAACCCAATATCCAATAATGGTAGATGAAGATTTTTGTGTTACTATAGCATTATTGTAGTGGAACTATGTTTTTTACTTTATTAGGTAGAACGTTTCATCTATTTGGGCCTTCAGGCCACTAGTTTGGATCTATTGCGTACATGGGCCTTTAGGTCATCAATGGGGGTGGTGACATAGACATGATGGGTAGGTGATGATACAGGAATGATGAAAGTGGTGTCTTTGGGACATTTAATGGAGAACATATGGGTCATGTAATGGGATTTGTTCCCAATGGGCCTTCAGACAAAAAAACATATATCTAATAAATTGGCTGGTTGGGTGGGTTATCCGTTGGGGGGTTATAACCTTCCTTTCCTGCTGGTGTGTGTGCGGTGTGTCTATGATTGATCGTAATTATACCCTCATGATGTAAATATATTATAATCATATAATTTTATAAGAACCTTTTACTATTTTACTCCCTTTTCATTAAACCATTTTATTAATTTTATTCAATGAAATATTTAATTACATAATAATTCAATTCAATGTTTTGTGTAAAAGGGATGTATGGTTCATAATTTCAAAATGACTTTTATATGTTGATCATTGTAAAAATGGTAATTGTCACATGTCCTCTAAAATAATAACCAAAAAAATTATTAACATTTTTCTAACTAAAATTTAATTTTGGAATCAACCATGAAAGGTGGAAAAGATAAAATTATTTCCATCACTTCATGTAGGTGGTATTCCACATATATGCATGAGTTATGTTGTAATTTTTTATTTCATTCAATGGTAAAATGTATATAGTCCCATAATATTTATAAAAATATAATAATTTTTATTAGATGATTATTTATTAAATAATATAATGATCCATTCAATAATAGTATTGTCTAGTGAATTAGGAATCATCAATTCAAAACAAATAGTTCATAATAGAACTACATAATCTTCAACTAATGTCTTCATAACTAGCACCCATTTTTTAGACATATCAGTCACAAAATAATTCTTCATAACCTCATGAATGGAATCATATTAATGGAGATTATCATATTCTCAATAATGGTATGAAGGGGAGATATAAATGAATACTTAAATATAACATGATTATATGGGTAAGAAAAAATGAAAATAATATTTCAAAATATTACCCAGATTGTCATAGATCATAATCGTGTTTCGTGGAATATATCGTAGAAGGTCATAAGACATGAATACTAATGGAATCAAAGAACATGATCCTTTATATCATAAAATTGGAAAAAGATATACATTTTTCGGAAACACATAAGCATTGAAAATTGTATCTTTAGTTGTCAAGGATTACATCTGAGACTATCATTGAGTGTTGGGTTCACCCCCAAAAACATAAGTGTTTTAAAGGTTTAATCACAAGAATATCATAGTGGATATAGTTTCCTAATGAGCTGGTCTCACTCCCAACTCATTTCCTTCTTTATCTCATTATATTTCCTACATTACCCAATGCATTAGAGTGTAATATAATTCTGGGCCCACCTGTCACAAAAAGAAAATCATATAGATGTGTTCTATAAGATCATAATAAATTAAAGATATCATAAAGCAAGACAATAAATATAATAACGGGAGAACTTGTGATTTATTTTTTTCAAATTAATTTAATCTTAATTATATTTTTCACTTTATGCAACTCGAAATATTGTTTTTTAATGAAAAATGTTTGGCATGTGTTATATACAACAACAAGTATGTATTTCATCATATTAATCATGTATATTATCTTGTGATATGCTGAAAGTTATGTTTTTCTTGTGTTACAAAAAAAAATTGAGTTCCTTTGATATCTTGTGGGACACTAAAGGCTGAGTTTTTAGCAAACTACAAAATACTACTAATATTTTTTTAAAATTTTATTATATCTACAACCTAACGAATTCAATAGAAGTTATGAATAAGATTGACTAAATTTTAATTTAGACATCTATATAAAATAAATCCTTTACTTATAAATTATTATAAGTTAATGTAATAACTATTTGAAAATAAAGAAATAAATTTTCAAATAAAACAATATTTTTATATACAAACACAATTTTATCTCTATAAATATAAAAAAAATATTAATTAATTTTTTCTATAAAATTGAAATATTATATATTAAATAAATATTTTTTATACTCATTCGATAAATATGATATGTATAATATTAGAATAAATATGATTTTATGTATAATAAGTAGTGTTTTTTCAAATGGTAATTCTACCCCAATTTGATGGTATATCTATATTGGATTTTATTTTTGAAAAATTTATAGTTTTTTCGCAAAAATATAAATAATTTTTGAAATTGAAATAAAAAGATTTAAATTGGGTGAAATATTGGTATTTTTCTAAAAAAAATTCATTTTTGGATGAATATTGAAAAATACTAAATTCCTATTCAAAACTAATTTTTCATCAAATTTATTTATTTATTAAAATTATATTTTATTTTATTTTTAATGTATAATTAAATAAAATATAAATAAATTAATCCAATTTATTTTTTTGGAACCAATTTTTCATTGATATTGGATGTAAAAACATTCTAATATTCTGTAAATTTTCACTTTAAAACCCACAATATTGTCTCATAAGCATGATTAAATTTAAATTAATTTCATTCACTTGTATGAAAGGAATTTGAAAAAATGGATTCCATATTTGGAATCAAACTAGATTCAAATTTATAATAATTTCAACTTTGTATTTTTTCAAAAATGAAATTAAATGTAATTTAAGTTAATAACTACAATTACTAGAAAAATTAGATAAAGAAAGTACTAAGCACTAAACCTAAGTTACAGAATCAGCTAGAAGCATGTCCAAAAGAACTTTTCTGGAGATATTTATTCCTTATACTCCCTTTTCAATATTTTGAACAATTATTGGATCCACTTTTCATTGTAAAAAAACATAGTTGTAATTCTCTATCCATAATGATACAATAATGTCACTTCTAATCCAATATAAAAGGCACTCACCCATCCCACCTTTTCACGGCTCTAATTCCCCTTTTCTGAGAACCCGTCTATCTAAATATACTCCCAAAATACTTAAATCATACCTTGTATACTCCATTTTTCATTATTCAATCCATGGAATACCTTTGCTGAAAACCAAAAGGTGTTGCCCAAAGAATAGGTAACATTCTTCCTCAAGCTCCATCGTTTTATTTTCATTATATCCCCATCATATCATTTTATTACATTATTTTTAGTGACATAACTATACTAAATATATGGATATGTTTTTATTATATTGGTTTGACCTATACTTATATACACTTCAATTTAATCGGTAATGAACTTACTGTTCCTGTGTATGTTGAAGTATCGCATCATGAAACATTTTTGTTCTTTTCCTTTTCCACCTTTCATAGTTTTGAATTATGATTGAAAATATATTTTAATATGAAATATAAAATATTTATGATTTTTTTAATATTCTATAATTTTTGTATACAACCTCATTTAGAAGTTCCATTTTTTTAAATATGAAAAATGCATTTGTGGCTGTATGGACTACTGTCGTCTCAAAGTGATATTATTGGTTCACACATTTGACTCAATGTATTAATGATGTGTTTATTAAACTAATTTGATATATAAAATAATTATTCTACTGGAAATATTTTATTTATATATACAAAAATATTTCATTTACTTTCATTCATTCAATACAGAAATAAAACAGAAACAATGTTCATACATACGTATGTCCTACCGTCTCTATGAATAGTGTATTATTTTTCATAATTATATATTATATTGATTTTTATAATAAATATTAACTGAATATATAGGAAATTTATATCATTTTTTATATTTTTTTAATAAGTATATCATGATCTATGTAATAGGAAGAAGAATTACATGTCCAAACATGTATTGAAAAAAGTCTGTTATCACCCGAAACGTAAAATTAGTATAGAGTTACTAATGAACGGGTAATATAAATTTATAATTAAAAATAAATTATATTATATATTTTAATATGTTTATTTTATGGATTTATAAGAATCTTATTCTTATTTTACAGTATATTTTAATGATTATGATGAGATTCAAGTCACAATGTAAGGGTTTTCTCGTCCCAAATTATATTTTCCATGAGACCCAAGAAATGTTCACCTCCTATTTATTATATTTGGGCTGTATAATGGCCATTTATGTATTCTATTTTTAATATAAATAAAAATATAGGAATTTAAATATCAATTTTAGGATCTTTTTTTCATTGGATTTATATTTCAAATGTTTACAAATCAGTAAATTAATTTTATCCCAGTTTTTCTAATTTGAGACACATGCCATGTTATGAACCTATATATTTCTATGAGGTGTATATACTAACATTGACATGTAATATCATGGTTCAACTTATTTCATGATATATTCGGATTCATTTAATTTTATTTTTTCCAAATTTTATTAATTAAGATGACTATTGAAATAATTTCATAAAAATTTGACTTTATTTCTACTTTTAGTTGAAAATATGTTTTAATTAAAAGACATGTATTCAAAAAAAAAGTTAAACCATTAGACTATGATCATTAAAATAAATTTTCATTCATTTTATATCTTTTAGAAGAAAAACATATTTTAATATGGGAATCTTCTTTTCATTTTCTAATCGAGGAACTTGTCGAAACCTGTTATGGTGAAAATGAAATATTATATACGTACCAATTTATCAACCTTCATGACCATATTTTCATTGAATCATAATTTTAATTTATAAAATATCAATTTTTTAAAAAAATTATTCATAATATTATGGATATTCATTTTATTTAAATTTATTAGTAAACGTGTTCTACTAATATGGTCTTTTTTTCAATGACGTTACTACTATGGAAATGATATTTTATGCTTCTGTTTCTAAGAGAAATCTATGTTTTATTACTATGTTATACTTTCATAGATTATTCTCTTGATTCCCCAATGGTTCATGTTTTATTAAGTGCTCATATTTATTCCTTGACTCATGTATATGATATTTTATTTGTACGATATTTTCTGAAAATGACATAATCATGTTCGGATACCATTATACTAATATTATTCTAATGTATCTAATTTTATTACCCTTACTGAGCATTTGAGATTTACCACTTTCTAATGCTTCCATTCCCCATGTCAGGAAAAATGGTTTTACGTAGAATTGCTAAAGGGGGATATCTTTGTTGTAAACATTTAATATCATTCATTGAGTTAGAGGATTTTAATTCATTTTTCCAAAGACATGAAAATATTATTGTCCTTCAGCTATAAATTTTTTAATGTAATGAATATTCATCTAAATTGATGTAATATCCATTTATCTTAAACGTGGGTCTCTATATTTTGTATTAGAATAAATTTTTAGTAAACCATTTGAAACTTGGATGAGATAACTTTACTAAGATACCGTGGAATATTTTAAAGGATATGTCCTCGAATATCTCTAAGTGAAATTCTATGGATAAGTTATAGAAGAGGAATATATCCATGAAGTTTTGTAATGGATGGAGTGATCAGTTTCCTATAAATACGTATTTGTTTTTATTCTATTAGTAATTGTGGACCTAACAAATATATACATAGGGGTAACAACAATAAACAATATATTGAGATGGACTCGATCAGGAATAGGTGCACGATAGCAGGCCTTGTTGTACATCGATTTTGACACTACCTGGGGATATTATTTGGGAATTAAAAAACTCTGTAAGAACCATCATGAAGGATTTAAGTGGAATATCACTATAAATATCTCAGGACAAACCAAATGTTTTGTATACTAAACCAGTATGGTTCATGATTAAGAAATCCTAAAAATAAGTGTTTCATCATTATATTATTTCTACTATAATAATTGATTATCAAATTATTATTTCTAGAGTTAGTCAATGACATGAACTACAAGGAACTAAGCTAACAATGAATGTTTCATATGTGGGAATTATGTTCATTAAAAAATTATATGACCTATATGGAGATCGCCTCAAGAGAATCTGAAAGTTGGTATGAGTATTTCTTGTTTCTCTAAAGATAAAGAGACTGAAAATTACATGTGAAAGATATTAGATATTGTAACAATATTTTTAAAATTAAACATTATAAGTATGAATACATAGAGTTTAAAGAACCTTAATAAATGATTCTTATTTCATATTCCAAGAAAATGTGTATTAAGGAATAAAATGATGAAGCCCGATAAATTGTTTAATAATAAACTGGTATGATTTAAGTGTATAGGTTTTGTAATTCAAAGAATAAGATATATAAATATTAAAATATATTAGTATTTGTGGTATAATGTTTTCATTAAGTATCAAAAAGAATATTATGAATGGTTATGATGGATATGAAAATGGATCTAATAGTAAGGTTTTTTTCATTAAAAACGCATATTAAGGATATAAAACCCTTAATATAATCCATATGTTAAGATAATGATGTTTTTATAAAGATATTTTGGATATTAATAAGTAAATTGGACAGTTCTAATTACATTGGAACTAACTAAGGATTTTTTGACATGTTTCTTATAATATCATTAACAAAGTTTTCAACATTTGTTGATTTAAGGAATATATCTGATATAATATCTAATAAAGAAACATGCATGTTTTCAATAAGTATTTATGGTTATTTTGGTAATTTTCATATTTTATATTTTTGGTATTTGATGAATATGGGATACAATATGATATAAGGGGAATCAATGTTAAGTTACTTTTGAGAAATTTAATGACCTTATTTCATGTTTTTTTTCACTTTAATCCTCTAGATTTGTTATAAGGTTAAAAATTTATACATAGGTTTATATTAATCACTGGATAACGTTTTAGAAAATAAATTATTATCTCACAATATATGGATTTATAATAATTGGATAACTTTTTATATGCCTCTTTTTATAAAAATAGATAGAATGTCCAGTCATTCTACTTATGGGTCTCATGATCTGTTAATACATTAGGAATGAAAAATTCCCATTCATTTCATTGAATTAATGATCAAGTCACATTCATCAAGGAAAAAATGGGTAATGATGTAATAAAAAAATTTAAGTATATATTTTCCTAAAAATTATTCAACTTTTAGAAAAAATATATTGAAACCAAAAATGGTATCCTAGTACTCTTATTTTGGATGAATCAAATGGCCCCTTAGATCATTGAATATTTAAGGATTTGTGATTTTTAACATCATATTAATCATTATCTCTATCATGATCCATTAGATATATATATGTATATTTCTCTTACAACCATGTTTTCACTTACCACCTATCTTATCCAGTGTGTAAACCTAGTAATGTTTAACATTGGGTAACCATTATGTTTCAGGCGTTCCTTTTTTAAGAGAAGTTTAAGTAAACAATTTTATGAGACGATTTTCTATGAAAGTAACATTAAATTATTAAATCATCTATAAACTAGAAAACATTAGTCGGAGAAACTAATTTTAATAGGGAAAAAATGTAACACCGTGATATTTTTAATTTTTATTATTTAATTAACTTAATATATTTGATATTTTACACTTCACGCAACACTGAATATATATTTTTAATTCCCTATTTTTGTACTGTGTTATATGAAACCCCAAATTAATATTTCACCAATTGAAAAAAAATTGATTTTCTAAAATTTTACACTACGTTTGTCTTTTTTTACACATAATTCCATGTTCCTTCAATAGATTGTGTAACACCCAAGGCTATTTTTTCCAAACTACAATATACTATGGATATTATTATTAAAATATTATTATAGCTATATATTATCCTTTGGAATAGAACATAAGAATAATATTATATAAAATATAACTTGATCAAATATATATAATTAATCATTTGGTCATCAATTAGTAGAAGTTAATGTAATAACTGTTTGAAAAGAAAGAAATTACTTTTCTAACAAAATTTTTTTTCAATGTACAAACAAAATTGCATCTCAGTAAATTATAAAAATCCATTATTATTATTATTTTAATAATTTTTTTATATCATATATTCAATAAATATTTTGTGTACACGTCTAACATATTTTATTTGTATAATATAATAATAAAACCAAATTTATGAATAAAAAGATGGATTTTTCTAAAAAGTATTTTTCATGCCTTTTTAGGGAGGACACATTATAAGTATGATTTTTTTTAAAACTAATTTATTTTTGAAAATATAATCTTCATTTTTTAAATATAAATACAATATTTTATATTGGTTGAATTTTTTTTTCTATGAAACATAAATTTTAGATGAATAGTAAAAATACTGAATTCAAATTCAAAACTACTTTTTGTTCTAGTTTACTTATATATATAAATAACATTTCAGTTTCTTTATAAAGTTTAAGTAGTTAAAATATTAAACTATTGATACTATTTTTTTCATTGGAACCAATTTTGCATTCATATTGGATATAAAAACATTCCAAATATATGGTTATCATAACATTAAAAACATCCTTCGTCATCCCATCTTGGTTAAATTTAATTTTTTTTCCTCCCACATATGTGATTTTATTTTTTAAAAATTGATTAAATATTTTGAATCATCATAATTCATAATTTATAATTAGTTAAATTTATTATTTTCCCCTAATTAATTATTGAAGGTACTTAAATTTAATTACAGTGATTAAGAGAGAAATTAACTCAATATAGGACTAATTCATAATCTTGATGCCCAAAATGACCAATAGAATTGTAAAAAAGTACTTTTTGGAAATATTTATAACATAACCTCAATTTTCTATGATTTTTACAATTATTTGATCCAATATTAATGGAAAAAACGAGGGTTTAATTCCATTTTCAAAAATTCCCATGAATTCCACTCCTCTGTCTCAATAAAAATGTATTAACTTTTATCTCTTATTCACACATCTAAATATTTTTTCATCAACATAAATTTTCCTAAATCTCCTACAAAAATCTTTAATGTATTCCTAGAATCCTCCCTTTTCGAATAAATACTTCTATGGAATATCTTTAGTGAAAACCTGAAGTAGTTACCCAAATGACATGTAACATCCTTCAACAAGTTCCTTGGTTTTATTTTAAATTTCCACCCCCTAAACTCTTCTTATTAATTGATTATATAATATCCTTAGTATCATAAATATAATTATATGTTTCTATTCTAATTTTTTATCAACACTTACACACCCTTACATCTACTGGTTAATAAACATACCTTTCTTGTAGAATTTAATTTGATAACAAACCCAATTTCACGATGAAAAAGTTGTTTCGTAAAGGAAATTTTTCAAAAGTATTAAATGTTTTTATATAAAACGGAAATAAAATTGATTAAAATGAAATAAATTGGATTCAATATTATAAACTTAAACTAATTTTATATTTAAACCCATTTAAATATTAATAGATTTTTGTAAATTATTTAAATGTAAAAAACTAGTTAAATAAAAAACATGTTTTTCACTATTCATCTAAAAAATTATCATTTGGAAAAATTATAAAAAATTAACTGTAATACACTTTTCACATGTTTATTTATGAAATTATTTTAATTTTCACAAAAATATTCTAAAAGTGCTAAAAATTTATTTTAAAATAACATACCAAAATGCGATGAAGCTCTTTTTTAGAAAAATACAATTTTTTTAGTATAAAATTATATTTATTCTTATCTAATGCATTGAAAAAATATTTAATGAACACTAAAAAATTATTTAACATATAATATATATATTTCCTTAAAATAATTCAAAAATAGTGCTTAATTTAATTAATTTTGATAAAAAAACATCGTGTGAACAAAAACTTTTATTTAAAGGGTCATTTCTTTTACATAAAATTTATTTTTACATTAATTTCTAATCAATTGATAACAAATAATTTTTTTATTAATGTTTAAAACGTATAATTTTCATCTTTTATTTATTCTCATTCAATTCCACCATTTTAATGGCTTGTTAATAATGATATTCAATATTATGGTTCATTTAGACTCTCGGTTTCATGTATTGCAAGTCATCATGGAGATTGAGATTAATTTAAAACAAATATATCATGAAATCCTATGTTTTACCATCGTACTACCCTAAACATATTTCCCATCAAAATTCTATTTCTCTTATGCCAAAAATTAAGAATATCTCTACATTGTCAAATCCTTAGATTCCCACAGAGCTTCTATGCATTTCCAATTCCTTTGGAGAACTTTTACCAGTTTAGTAATCTTTTTCTGCTGCAATTTATATCTATGTTCCATGATTTATACTAATTTTTATTTATATGAGTGATCATGCACCAATTGTATGACCTCTTATTTTATTTCATTTTACAAATCAGGTAAGTACTTTATTTAGAGGGATTCATATAACACACAATGAAATTAGGAGACGTTCAGTGTAAGAACCAAATGATAAGCTATCATCCCGACTTGATCAAGAATACCAGAAGAGAAAATATTCCTAGCGCTCAAATATCCCTTCACTCTGAATATAATAACCTTATTCCATTATTAAATTCATTTAATACTCTTTTCACCATATTCATATTCTAGATCACACTGGTGACTATTAGTATTATTTTTCATGACTATAAGATTCCTTAACATGTGGTTAAATGGATCTAAATTTCTCATCAATTTGACCAAATATCATAAGTATTAATAGATTTATTACCTATCTCCATCCAATAATATTAATGTTTTACACTTATTCTCATAGAGAGTTTCATTATCAGCCATCTTAATAATCAATTGAAATCTATTATTACAAGAAAAATCAAATAGGGGATGTTGTTTATCTCATCCACCATTGAAATCCAAATAACAATATATCGTCATATCCTCTATGGTTGGAATGGTTCTCTTTGACTAACCATATATATTATGATTGTAAGTGGTACCGATTCTTAAATCTACATCCAAATCATATGAATAACGTCGCCATAACATTGAGATAATCCTTGGACCCTGATCAGATATAAGTGAATTTTAAACTTAATGAAAAATTACCATTTAATTAATATAAATTTTAGATGTCTGATGAAGATAGATATATTCTCTAATATAAATAATGTGAGTTGACTTTAAAGGGATAATGAATGCAACCGAAATTGATTTTTGTCTTTTTGAAATATTGGGGTTCTAATTAAATATCCAATGGTGATGTTTTCCCAATTATATATTGGTATGGGTAATTGTGGTAACATCTCCTTATAATTCTATCACTCATTCTTAACTTTTTGAAATAAAAAATCAAGATAAAAACATAAAAATATCTATCTTAATTGATTTCCCACCAAAAATACTCTCTCATATCTTAATACATCTTTGTACATTAAGGATGACAAGTGAATAATGAACTATTAGCCACATATAATAGCTCCTTCATCAAATCTTGTATGCATGAATCACAAACATGGTTCATAATCCTTTCCTCTATATCATAATTAATATTACGCTAAGGAAAAACATTCACCTTTTTCTAAAGTTATACATCTTCTATATGCACCTCTTTAATTTTCACAAGGAGGGATGATTTAACACTAATATGATCAAGATTAGATTTCCCCAATTACGTCAAAATTTCTAGATTCAACATTCTTAAGACCAAAAATAATTCATATTTTTATAAACATCAAATAAATACTAGAATTATCCTTTTGACATCGATCAACTTCCACTTTCTTCTTTTTCCCGTGATGGAATGCTTTTTGATGCCATAAACATTAATAATCTCCGAATATATTTTCTGGAAAATATTTAATTCATTCAATCATAAAATATACCTCAAATATTCACGATTAGTATAATAATAACACCTTACTTAGAAAAGTCAATTCCAAAATATTTTTAATGTAAAACTTTTCACATCTATCTCCAAATCATGATTACGGTAATTTTTCTCATGGACCTTCAATTTGTGTGAGGAAAAATATAAATCTATATCAGTCTTCATGAAAACAAATATTTTTCCATTATTTGATATATACCTATAAATTAAAATCCCTTTTCTATGGAATGTTATCTAAGCACAGGTTAACTGACTATCCCTCTCTTTAGTTAAATGAAATTTTCATCAAATTCACCTATCTAAAAGGGAATGACTCATATACATGTTATCTTGTTGGATGGATTAGGTTGTATTGATAAATTCATGAAAATATAAATAATTTCCATCCAAACCAAGAAAACTACTATTCTAGCTCATAGTGATTGGTCTTTTAAACATTCAATAACATCTGTCATTAATGGGTCCATAGTTATAACATCCCTCCATTAAATGCTCAGGGGGATGGTTCCAAAAAAGTAGATGATGATTCAGATATGATAATACAAGGAATTGATCCACATAGGTTCTCTCTCCTGTCTCACATCTCTTATAAAAATTGTTCCAAACCTTGGTATTACGCTGATATGAAAGATAAAATCTCTCATTGTTGGAACACTTCAAAATTGATGTAAATTTATATTGAAAAATGTCACTTCCATGTCATAATTTGGAGGAAATATGATCATTATGCATCATAGTGTTCTAGAAACCTAATCCTCAATACTTTATTTTTTCAACTTTATTACTGGGACCCAATATTAAAACTTTTTAATCAAATGCACTCCATTTATTAGTTTTGGACAGGGATTCATGGGATCCCCCAGGTTTTTTGGAATCTCAAAATTCTCGATGACATCGATTCTGGAATAGGCACCCCTGATTATTGTCCAATGTACTATAATTGTATATTTTATTTTGTACGCAATGGTGCTGATCAAGATTAATATGGAGACACCACCACCTGAACAAGTCTATATAGATACAAACTATTATCTCATGAAGGATAGATTTGAATTTCATAACATGTATCCTTTTTGTTAACATTGAAAAAAGGTGGCTCGTGTAATAAAAAAAAGTCCTAGAAGCTCAGAATTTGGTCATGTTTTCTAATAGAACTTGGGCCTGTAAAGAGGTCTCAATATTAAAGAATGTTAACCTGTCAGATAATGGAAACAAGGCATTTAATGACTAAGATAATGAACTGAAATGGGAAATTCCTATGAGTAGAAGATCCTCATGGATTTCACTAGTTGAAGAGAAATAACACTAGAATACATTCTTAGCTGAAATTATTGAGACACTAAACACTTCACATGAGTATGAAAACTAGGGGAACATCACTTAGGAATGCCATCATTTGGTCCTTTTTTTAGAAATATTGTCCACTGCCTTTTCAGTGAATGATGAAAAATATATGATTGGACTTATTTCTACTAATCTAAATGCTACTATTAAACATGATAATATACTAGTTGATATTTTAGTGGGTCATAAACAGACACTAGATATAGAGAGTGAGTTAGGTTACACCCATGTCCAAAAATTAGTGGACAACACCGCAAATGACACTCTGATCAAGAAATTGAAGGAGGATATTTTAGTCACAGCATTGGACTAGTCTAATGAGGCTTCAAATGGGACTGAATATTATTCTAATTCTATGTGGGTATGTTCCTCTATTAAATAAAAAGTAGTATAACAACTAGTGAAAAAATGAGGGGGTCACCCCCATCCAAAAATCAAAATCAAAATTTATTTTTGGAATAACCAGGGAATAGCCAACCCCAAAATGGATGGTTCCCTCTGGAATCTTCAACGTAGGTAAAAACCTAATATTATTTTCATATTTAAGATAATTAGAAGCTAATCTAGTCAAGTTACCCCTTTTTCTTTGATAGGGTACTCCATATTCGCAAAAGCACATTCTGCTTCCAACTAGGATATGCTTTCTCATTTGTTTAACAATAACACGGAAAATCATATTATAGTTCAAGTGGATGAACATATCATAACCAATTTCTTCAATAAATTTAAATTGAAAGTTTATTTATTATTTTTTATGCATAAAACAACTACATTAACAGAATATCATTATCTATGAAGAATTAGGATAAGTCTAGAACCATCAATGACTCATGGGGGATTATTGTGGATTTTAATTCTATCCATTATGTTGATGAGAAGATAATGTATGTCTAATAACAACCCCTTCCTAGAGAGTTCTATTGACAACAAGAAGATTAATCCTTTTCCATTAAGATTCAATAATTTTTTGACTGCTCTTCTATAATGCACAATAATTTTCCAAGACACTTGGTTCTCAAATGAGTCCAACTACAATCCCCTGATATGCATCTCTAAACTCAAAATACTAAAGATAAAAATAAAATATTGGATAAAAAAAGATTTAGTGGCATTGATGAAGTGATTGATTCCATTTAATTCTCTCTTATTGATCATTAAGAATCTAACACTAGGAATAATTACTCTTGAGACATTGATGAAGATGTTGTGATGTCATCTATGTTACATAATCTCACTATGCTTAGGGATAATTTTAGAAAGGACATTTTCAAAATCAGCTGCCTTAATGACAGGTCTGTAAACACCATGGAGCAAAATTCCCTTCAAAGAGTCATATGGGATGATAGGACACTCTATCTTATCAAATATAGAGATTGTATCCTCAATGAAATAAAGTCACTTTTTAGTAACATTTTTTCTTTGTATATGAACCACTTCAATGTCCCACCATGGAATGTGGAGTTAAAGGATAATACCATTAATCAATTGATAATTGAAGGTGAAAACTCAGTTATAACCTCTATTTTCTAAGATATTGAAAACAAGGAATAAATCTTCATTATCAACAAAGACTGCTCGCATACGCCAAATATATTCAATTATCACTTCATCAAATTTTATTGGGACCATATTCATAATGATTTTTGCAAGCTATTAAATAATTTATTTATAGTATTATCCTTTACTCGATAATGAAATTATTTGATTATTTATTTGATCCCAAAATTGGAGAATACCTATGATATCACTTAATTCAGACTAGTGGATATTCATAACACCGTTGAGAATATTAATAGAAATATTTTTGGCAACATAATTCCCAATATCTCGAATATAATCATATCATAGAATCAATTTGGATTTCTCAAAGGGAGAAACATCCATGAATGCTTGATCACTTTCTCATAATGTGTGAATATCCTCCGAAATCCCACTACGGGAGGTAACATTTCTCTTACGATTTACTTCAAGAAATCCTTTAACACAATTTATTGGGGTTTTGTAGGTAATATTCTTTATAGATGTGGCTTCAATATGAGATTTATTCATGGGATAAAATACAAAAATGCATCTGATCATATCTCAATTCTCTTAAATGGGTCCCCAGAATGCTACTTTAAATGATCAAGGGGAGTGAGACAAGGAGATCTTATTTTTGTAATCATCCTTACCATTTTTGAGGATTATCTTAATTGACATCTTCTTAATTTAGTGGAAAAGGGTGGAATCACAATAATTAGGGGAAAATAATTACGTATACTCCACCATATATATTTTACTCAGATGATATTATTATATTTACATAGGTATATACAACTAATATCAACAACATAAAAAGTTCCCTTTTGTTTTATGAAAGTGTATCAAGTGAGGAAATTAGTTGGAACAAATCATTAATTTATTTTGGGAATAATTTCACAACTTCCATGGATTTTTATACCATTAATGATAAGGGAATATGGAAGTATATTTAAAATTAAAATATCTTGGAGTTCCCTTGTTCTGGGGGAAACCCTAGTCATCTCTATTTGCTGATTCATTGAGTGAAATTAAGATAACTCTTACCTCTTGGAAATGAAAATCCCTTTCAATGGCAGGAAGAGTTTTTTATTTTCAAGAATGTAGTGGTATCAAATTTTATTTATTCGTTTATGTGGAATTATTCTCCAAAATCTATTATTATATTCATTAACTTGATGATAATGATTTTTTTTGGAGTGGCTGCATTTTGGAATGAAAAATCAACATAGCCTCTTGGAACAAAAGATGCATGATTCATAAACATGGTGGCCTTTGGATAAAAAATATGGAAATACTCAAGTAGTCTCTTACTAATAAATTTATGTGGAGGATAGTCAATTTTCACTGCAAATCCCTAGGCTTCCTCAAAATGAGACATTTAGTGAATATTATTTTAAGAAACATGAATTAAGTGACTCTACCATTTTTCATGGCCTAAAGAAAATATTTCATATGATTTAAATGCACTCGCACTAGCATGTTATCATGAACTTCACATATAGATTCTGGCCCGAAAACTGGACTAGATCTCTATTGATTTACCTAATTACTTCCTCTTGTCATGATATTGATCACAACATCTCAAAAAAACACCAAATTACCAAACTAGATCTCCTTCCTGATGATATTGATTTACATATCTCCAACTATTATTTTCTCAATCAAGATAATATGCTCACATGGGAACAATCAACAAAAACAATTCTTGACTCCAACAACATTTATATTCATATAATCCAATGTATCCACAAATGGATTGGTGATTTCAATAAAGATAGAACATTTTATCTATATTTACACTTATCTGGAGGATCTCTATCAATAAGATTCTTTTTTATGCCAATCTCCCACTTATTGGCATATCAATTTTTTAAATATTTGATCTCTATATTCAACATAGTTTCGATAATGATAACCTTTTTGTTCAATAATACTTGTTCTGTTCCTTGGAATGATATATTAGATATATTCTAGATTCAACCCCTGCATAATGACTCTTTCCATAATTTTCTAGGAATGATTCATGGTATTTAGTTATCCACGAAACTCAAATTTCAATTCCACATGGCTTGTGTGGAGCTAATTCATATCATTTGGGAATGCATAAATAGGTAAAATAACTATCATAACTGCTTCAATGCTCAAACATCCATTTCTGACATTATAGTTGTAGTGCAGAATTCCAACTTATTGAATGTTGAAAAATGTAGAAACATAGTGAGGGACCTCGGTATTTTGATGTGACTAAACATCATAGGAAACATTCATATACCCCATGGAACACTTTACATATTTTTGGATCCTCCCATCCTTAGATGGAATATGTGAAACACTGATGGGGAATCAAGAGGGAATCGAGAGCATTAAGAAATGTGGTTATTTTTTTTGAGATCCCAATGGTGATGAGGTTAAAATCCTAAACAGTCTCTATGGACATCTCACTACATTGAATACAGAAATTATTGGTTTTATTAGATCTGTCAATATTGAAAGGTAAATAAATTAGAACAATATATGGTTTGAGTGTGAATGTACAACTATTGTTGAAGCTATCAGTATGTCAATGGTTCATCTCTCAGGGAAGCTGACGGGGGATGGGATAATTGTATTTAAGGGTTCTCTTCCCTGAATTACATAATTTCACACATCTACCATGAAGAAAATCACGTTTACTGTGGCCTTGAAAATATAGTGACTGAAGGGGTTTGTTGTTATACTAAAACTCCCCTAGTGACATGATTACTCTATGTCAATCAGAAAAATGTAAAATTCCATCCTTCATACTTTTTTAATTTTAATTACTATTATTCAAGATCATCTAAGCTCACATTTTCCAAGAAAATAAAATAACTTCTACACCTCAGAGTGAAACACTCGAAATAATAAATCCATTTTCCATATTATCAAAGTGTTTATTTTTTAATACATGTAACTAAATAAGGACCATTAAATATAGAGTCATTGAAATGTGAATAGCACAAGGTATGAGTTCTATTGAGAACCCAACATCAAGATTTGATGGCTGAATATGAAACTCTACCAAAAATACAATAATAAAATCTTTCACAATATAAAAATTATCAATTTTGAGTTCCTCCCCAACCATCTTAGATAAACATCAATATTGAATAACTGTCAAGATGCATTCAATGGATGGAATTTACATTAAAAGTTTATATCTAGTTTTTCACTAATAGATTATCAATTTTTCTTTCATAATATAAAACATAACATATATTACATGGATATTCATGTGGTATTTATGTAAATAAATTTATTTAAGTTCAAAAATAACAATGAATTCAACTAGAGGGAGAATATCCTGATTTTCTGGAATCATATTCTCATAAACCATAATCGGAGAGGAATCATTGACATGATATGGGATCATTTGACCATTAGTGACTTTCATTTTTTATTCAAAATCTTAAAAATTATTTAGTACAATGATTAGAGCATCCCGCCTTTTTATAACATAAAATTTCATTAGCTTGCACAGAACTGAGGATCATAAGGTTTAGTGTCTTGGAAACGAGAAACATAATACATGAAAACAAAAAAAAAATTCTTAAACACTTGAATGGATTCTCCATAAGTTCATCCTAGGTTCATTATGGTGTCTCATAACCTGGGTACATACATCAAAAGAAATGGTGAGCAGAAGGCCCAGTAAGGGAAACAAGGGAAACATTTAACATGTGAACTTGAGATACAACACTAAAGTCGTGAAAAGAACATTAAGGCAAGAGAATGAAATCTTGAGGCATTTCATAATAAAAATAACGTATTTCATAACTTGAAGATGTGGCTACAATATTTAATATTGACAGTCATTTCGTTTCACCAAGTCCATTCCCAAGGTTTCATTAAAATTTACCAAGGTTATTCAAAAAGGTATCAGTCTAATAGGTCATCCCTAGAGATTAAGTCTTTACCCAGTGCATTGGAGCGCTATCAAGGCGCACCCTTAAATTTGCCTTTATTATCATGTGATCCACATATATAATCATAAATAATTTCATAAACAACCCATATAGAATAAAATAAATGGGTTTCATTTCATAATCATAACGTTTTAAAAACTGCTTTAAAGACATGATATTTATGTCACTTAAAACCCACGGAAAAAAGGAAAGTGGGTCTCATGTATGTAAATCCCAGAATTTAAAATTGAACATTTTGGTATATATGTGAATAACCATTTAGAAAGAAGATCTTTGAGTATTAACTTAATAAAATAAAATAATTTGAGAAAAAGAGAGAGACATCTGAGATGGAAATTCTGCAGTATAAAGTCTATGCTTTGGGGTTTTAGAAAACACTGAAAAGAGAGGGGACATAGGTCACCCACTCATAAATGATCCAAAGAACTGTATAGGGATAGAATATAATGTATATAAGAACATGGTAATGAGATTTTAAAGACATACCATATGAAATGAATAACCTTGAGGGGAGAAAAAAATAAGATTTCTCTTATTAAAATTCGGTTGCCTAACGGCGTCACTTAAACATCAAAAAAATGAATTAAAGAGATCAAATAGGGTCTCCCATCATATGAACATATAAGATCAGTATGATAGATATATATATCATACCCCAACATAATATAAAGGAACTTGAAATACTTGACATGAAATTAGAACTTCAAAACAAGAAGGGTGAAAGAACCACTTAAAAATTCAGCAGCCTAATGGCGCCACTTAAAACTTCAAAATACTGAATTGAAGAGATAAAATGGGGTCTCTCATCATATGATAATAAAAGATCAGTATTATAGATATAGAGATAATACCCCATCCTATTAAAAAGTAACCTGAAATACTTGACATGAAAGTAGAACTTCAAAACGAGAAGGGTGAAAGAATCACTAAAAAATTCAGTAGCCTAACGGCGCCACATAAAACATCAAAATACTGAATTGAAGAGATCAAATGGGGCCTCTCATGATATGATAATAAAATATCTGTATTATAGATATAAATATCATACCCCAACATAATAAAAAGGAACATGAAATACTTGACATGAAAGTAAAACTTTGAAAAATGAGAAAGGTGAACGAATCCTTTAAAAATTTGGCAGCCTAACGGCGCCACTTAAACTTCATCAAAAATGAATTGACGAGATCAAATAAGGTCTCTCGTCATATGAACATAAAAGGTCAGTATGATAGATATAGAGATCACACCCCAACATAATAAAAATTAACTTGAAAGACTTGACATGAAATTAGAACTTTGAAGAATGAGAAGGGTGAAAGAATCCCTTAAAAATTCGGCAGCCTAACGGCGCCACTCAAACAATATTAAAATGAATTGATAAGAGAAAGAGGGGGTATCTCATCATATGAACATTAAAAGGTCAGTAAGTTTAATATAATATAACATCCTCCAACATAAGGACATGGAGAATAAAAGAAATGACATAAAAGAGATTACTTGAAAAGAAAGAGAGAGGTCGGATCCCTTACCTTAAAACGTAACTCTTAAAACTCAATGGTAGGGACCTTGAGGGATTGGGGGCACCTTGGGAGGACTCCTTGGGAGGTAATGAGACCAGATCTTCGTTGTGGGAGTGTTGGGAGTCTAATTAATGATATAATGGCTTTGTATTTATAGGGAATGTGATGGGACAAGGCATTAATGGCCAAGGGACACATCATTGGTGGTTTTGGAAAAACCATGGGTTTTCCCATGGTATTTCCCCATGGTATTGGCCACTTGGGACACCTAATACTTTATATTAATATTCATAATTAGACCATATAGATTACATACTTAATACATCATTTAATGATGTCATTAAACACCAGTATCTTAAAAACTGTATTTTCCCTATTCATCGAAAATTCAACTTTCTTAGAAAAATCCCAAAATTTCACCGTAACCAAATATCGATGCTCTGGTTTCAAAAAAGAACTCCTTTTTATAAAAAAAATTTCTAAATATTTTTAATTTAATTTTTAAATAAATACACTATTCACCGAAAATACATTTTTATTCAGAAAAATCACCAAAATTTACCTTAACATAATATCGATGCTCTCAGTTAAAAAATGAAATACATTTTATAAAAAAAATTCAAAATATTCTTAATTAAATTTTTAATTAAAAATCACTATTCAATCGAAAAAACTAATACTTGATTAATAATTTATAAAACCGTTATTTAACTATTTTATTGAATCACATTACTTAATCAAGGTGCCTAGATTATATTAATGCTTAATTTAAGTGAGATTACTAATCCATTATGTCACATTACTAATCCTAAGCATAAAATCCCAATTCATAATTTACCATTCATCAAAAAACAAGTTGACCTTATTAGACTCTAAATTCCGTACTGAACATAATTTTAGAAGACCATTTTTCAAAAATCATTATAAACTTTTAATTATTTAAGGTTTACATAATACTTTTTTTTAAAATATCCTTTCTCTAAAATTCACCAAAAATATGCATACTATATTTATCCAAACATTTGAAAATTCATAAATATCATCATAAGAAGAAATCAAAATTTTATTTAAAACAAAGGATTACACAAGGTAGTTATGGTCTCCTTACATTGACCCTTATCACACCAGCATAGGACCTAAGTGTAAGGTGTGCTAAGGTGAGAGAATTCGAGGGAGGCTCAACCAACATCGCACGAGCAGTAATTCCTATCATTTTGAACTTCTCATGAAGGCGATTTCGTTCTAGCTTCATACGATGAAGTTCATCTTGGGTTGGGTCCAGAGCAAAGCCCATTGGTGCTACATACTTCCCAATTTCTTTTAGATGGGATTCGATCGGTCCAATAATACTGGGTGAGGCCATCAAATCTTCATTATATATTAATTAACCAAGATCACTAGTATATAGAGACAAATATCGAAATGTTTAGTTTCCAACGGTCATATTGACCAATAGTCATATAACAGTCACAACCCAACAGTCTCATTTTAATTATACTCATGTTATCCAATGAAATAGTTTTGTTGAGTATAAAAAAGAAAAAAATAATATAAAATTACACACAAAATTAGGAAACAATATTTATTCAAAATTTCGGGTCGTTACAATCTTCCCCCCTTATGAAATTTCGTCCTCGCAATTTTTAAAATCGGGTTTTGAAATTTCAATGAAAGCCCTGCACCGGAAAAGGGCTCAGTAAAACTATTACTTTAAAAGAAATAAATGGAAGTAAAAAGGTCACCCAAGTTAACCCATACTAGGATTCCATATAGGAAAACATGGACAAGGAGGAAAAAACAAAGGGTCACGTTCTAAGGGAGAGTGATAGAAAACATGATTAAGAGGAAGTTAACAACAAGAAAATGACAAACTTATGATGGGTCCAATAGTATTTGATTTCCTAGTAGGAAACGTTAACAAACAACATTTTTGTTTTACGTTATTTTTCATATTTTTGAAGAATTCATTTACTACATAGAATAAAACACAGGGAAATATACCTACCTTCAAGTAGAGTTTCATCCTTTAATAAGATTCTACCAAAACAAATCTTTTCTCCAAACGATGAGCATTCAAAACTACTTGGTCTCATCAAAGCACAAGAATCATCTTCTAGATAATTACATAATCCACCAAGTATTAACTATCTATTTCTCTATTATCCCAAAAATAGAATGGGCAAGATAAAACAACTCTTCAAAAAGAAAGAATCCCATAGTAAGGGAAACATTTTTAAATCTTCAAAATTCCACGGTACTACCCAATGTTCATCATAGACCATTTCGTAAATAACTGTCCTTAAAAATCCTCAAAATAAACCAAACTAAGATTGAAACCCAAACCCAAGAAGGATTCGATAACATAGTCTTCCAAAGTAAACTTTATCATTCCTCTCTAAACAACATCAACCACTCCTAACATCTTATAACAAAAGTAACTAACATAAACATATTTACCCCAAGATAGGTAAATCATTTCCAAAAGTTACCTAAATTACTATAAGTCCACCTTAAATTCATCTATTCTTAAAAATATAAGTCAACCTTTAATCCTCAAATAAAATACTCTATTAATCTATTAACCTTGATCAAATAGGGTTCCCAAAATAGTTAACGTCTTCCAAAATAATAATCATCTTTTAATCCTCTAATAACCCTTTTTTTAGAAGAACATATTTACTACATCAACATGTGGTACATAACAATAGATGTTTTCCTTAATGATATAAAATTATCTTAGGTAGTGACTCGATGATCTTAGATAACATAAAAGATATGCTCATAGAGCACGAACTAAAATACAACATGACATAGACAATTATTGCGAAGAAGTTACGTGTACTTCAGTCATCATGATCCATCTGAGCATAGGACTTGTATTGTTCCCTTGTCCTCTAATATTGTTTATGCTCATAATGCTTCTCACCCATTCCAAGAGAGAATTTACTTGGATAATGTCTAACTTCTCCACAATTATGACATTGAAAATTAGAAGATACATTAGATCGATCCTTATCTACATTCATCACATTATCCATTTTTTAAAGAAATAGGCAACTTTATGCCCTATCTTACGACACTCAAAACATCTCCCGGTTCCATTGTGACATTCTCCTTGGTGCCTCCTCCCACACTTTTTGAAAAAAAGAAATTGGGTCTTCTTTCCATTATCAACTTTATCAGATGAACATCCTCAAGACTTTTTCTTCTTCTTCCTTGATGAATTTGGGCATTCAACTAGGTACCAATTATTAATTGTGATTTTTGATAGCTGGTTTGGCATAATCACAATATTTTCAACTTGATATCTCATCATCTCTATCAAATTAATAGGGAAATTGTCACATTTCCTATCACATTGGTTGTTGGGACATGCTCTTCCATTTCCCGCCATTAACTAAGAAAAGAACTTATAGTTAGGGGGCTCAAATACTTAGCCAATAATCATGAAAAGGAAACTTTAATCATAAAAGGATAACCTTGTAGAAGAAAAGTATATCCTAACTTGTGATCCCCTAGATTCTAATCTAGGTTATTCATGATCATATATTATTATGTGAATCTTTATTTTATCTTTGTTCCTTTAATAATGGTTCATACTAAGATTATGAATTTACCAAAACATATCCAATGGGAGTGTCATAACCAAGAGTGCAGCAAGGCCCATTGTCGTGTACTAGTTCCCGTTCGAGTCTATCTCAAAGTGGTGTTTTGGGTTTTACACCTATGTACATTTGTGCCAGAGCCACCTCTAGCTGCTCGTATCTAGACAGGGATGTATTTTCATGGCAACCCCTTACTCAATACTCACCAAAATAACAGGAAGATTTCCTATATTTAAACTTTTCTATAGGGTTATTCCTAGAGTTTTCATATCCTAATTTCTACAAATAACTAAACCATACTTTGATAACAACTATAGCATCCCAGCTTTTTATAACATAAACTTTCATTACATTACACAAAACTGAGGATCGTTAAGGTTTAGTGTCTTGGAAACCAGGAACATAATACATGAAAACAACAAAAAAATTCTTCTTAAACACTTGAAAGGCTTCTCCTTAAGTTCATAGTAGGTTTATTACTGCGTCTCATAACCTGGGTACAAACATCAAAAGAAAGGGTGAGCAGAAGGCCCAGTGAGGGAAACAAGGGAAACATTTAACATGTGAACTTGAGATACAACAATAAAGTCATGAAAAAAACATTAAGGCATGAGAATGAAATCATGAGGCATATCATAATAAAAATAACATATTTCATAACTTGAAGATGTCGCTACAACATTTAATATTGACAATCATTTCGTTTCACCAAGGTCCATCCCCAATGTGTCATTAAAAATTACCATGGTTATTCACCAAGGTATCAGTCATAAAGGTCATCTCTAGAGATTAAGTCTTTACCCATTACATTGGAGCGCTATCAGGGCGCACCCCTAAATTTTCCATTATTATCATGTGATCCACATATATCATCATCAATAATTTCATGAACAACCCATATAGCATAAAATAAATGGGTTTCACTTCATAATCATAACGTTTAAAAAACTGCTTTAAAGACATGATCTTTATGTCACTTAAAACCCACGGAAAATTGAAAGCGGGTCTCATGTATGGAAATCCCATAATTTAAATTAGAAAATTTTGGTATATATGTGAATACCCATTTATAAGGAAGATATTTGAGTATTAACTTAATAAAATAAAATAATTTGACCAAAAGAGATAGACATTTGAGATGGAAATTCAGCAGCATAAAGGCTATGCTTCGGGGTTTTAGAAAACATTGAAAAGAGAGGGGACATAGGTCACACACTCATAAATGATCCAAAGAACAGTAGAGGCACAGAATATAATGGATATAAGAACATGGTAATGAGATTTTAAAGACATACCATATGAAATGAAAAACATGGAGAGAAGACAAAAATAAGATTTCTCTTATGAAAATTCGATTGCCTAACAGTGTCACTTAAACTTCAACAAAATGAATTGAAGAGATAAAATAGGGTCTCTCATAATATGAAAATATAATATCAGTATGATAGATATATAGATAATACCCCAAAATAATAAAAAGTAACTTGAAATACTTTACATGAAATTAGAACTTCAAAATGAGAAGGGTGAAAGAACCACTTAAAAATTCGGCAGCCTAACGGCGCCACTTAAAACATCAAAATACTGAATTGAAGAGATCAAATGGGGTCTCTCATAATATGATCATAAAATATCAGTATGATATATATATAGATAATACCCCAACATAATAAAAAATAACTTGAAATACTGGACATGAAAGAATAACTTCAATACGAGAAGGGTGAAAGAACCACTTAAACATTCAGCAGCCTATCGACGCCACATAAAACTTTAAAATACTGAATTGAAGAGGTCAAATGGGGTCTCTCATCATATGATAATATAATATAATTATGATATATATAGAGATAATACCCCAAAATAATAAAAAGGAACTTGAAATACTTGACACGAAAGTAGAACATTGAAAAATGAGAAAGGTGAATGAATCCCTTAAAAATTTGGCATCCTAACGGCGCCACTTAAACTTCAACAAAAATGAATTGCCGAGATCAAATAGGGTCTCTCATAATATGAACATAAAAGGTAATTATTATACATATAGAGATCATATACAAACATAATAAGAAGGAACCTGAAGGACTTGACATGAAATTAGAACATTGAAGAATGAGAAGGTTGAAAGAATCCCTTAAAAATTCGGCAGCCTAACAGCGCCACTTAAACATTATTAAAACTAATTGATTAGAGAAAGAGGGGGTATCTCATTATATAAACATGAAAAGTTCAGTAAGATGAATATAAAAGAACATCCTCCAACATAAGTACATGGAGCATAAAAGAAATGACATAAAAGAGATTACTTGAAAAGAAACAGAGAGGTCGGATCCCTTACCTTAAAACGTAACTCTTAAAACTCAATGGTTGGGACCTTGAGGGCTTGGGGGCACCTTGGGAAGACTTATTGGGAGGTAATGAGACCAGAGCTTCGTTGGGGGAGAGTTGGGAGTCGAATGGATGAGAGGATGGCTTGATATTTATAGGGAAATTGAGGCGACAAGGCATTAATGGCCAAGGGACACCACATTGGTGGTTTTGGAAAAACCATGGGCTTGCCCATGGTATTTGCCCATTGTATTTTCTACATGGGACACCTAATACCTTATCTTACTATTCATAAGTCGACCATATATATTACATACTTAATACATCATTTAATGATGTCATTAAACACCCGTAACATAAAAACGTTATTTTCACTATTCATTTAAAATTCAACTTTCTCAGAAAAATCCCAAACATTCATCTTAACCAAATATCGATGCTCTGATTTCAAAAATCAACTCCATTTTATAAAAATAATTTTCTAAATATTTTTAATTTAATTTTTAAATAAATACACTTTTCACCAAAAATTAATTTTTTTCAGAAAGATCCCCAAAAATTACCATAACATAATATCGATGCTCTTAGTTAAAAAATGAAATCCATTTTATAAAAATAATTTTCTAAATATTTTTAATTATATTTTTAATTAAAAACCACTATTCACCTGAAAAAACTAATACTTGATTAATAATTTATGAAACTGTTATTTAACCATTTTATTGAATCACATTACTTAATCAAGGAGCCTAGATTATATTAATGCTTTATTTAAGTGATATTACTAATCCATTTGGTCACATTACTAATCCTAAGCATCAAATCACTATTCATAATTTACTATTCATCAAAAAACAAATTTATCTTATTAGAATCTAAATTTCTTACTGAACATAATTGTAGAAGACCATTTTTCGAAAATCATTACACATTTTTAATTATTTAAGGATTAAATAAACATTTTTTTAAAATATCCTTTCTCTAAAATTCACAAAAAATACGCATACTATATTTATCCGGAAATTTGAAATTTCATAAAATTCATCATAAGAAGAAATAAACATTTTGATTTAAAATAAAGGATTACACAAGTCAGTTACGATCTCCTTACATAGCCCCTTATCACACCGGCATAGGACAAAATTTTAAGGTGTGATAAGGTGAGTGAATCTGAGGGAGGCTCGACCAACATCGCACGAGTAGTAATTTCTATAAGTTTGAACTTCTCGTGAAGGCGATTCTATTCTAGCATCATACGATGAAGTTCATCTTGGGTTTGGTCCAGAGCAATGCCCATTGGTGCTACGTCCTTCCCAAGTTCTTTTATATGGGCTTCGATCGGTCCAAGACTACTAGGTGATGCCATCAAATCTTCATTCTATATTAATTAACCAAGATAACTAGTATTTAGAGAAAAATATCGAAATGTTTAGTTTCCAGGGGTTATATTGACCAATGGTCATATAACAGTCAAAACACAACAGTTTCATTTTAATTATACTCGTGTTATCCAATGAAATAGTTTTGTTGAGTATAAAAAGGAAAAATAAAATAAAATAACACACAAAATTTGGAAACTAGATTTATTCAAAATTTCGGGTCATTACAATGATTCCTTTAGAAAATTATTCAAATATAAGAAGTGGGATGATATACAATAAATACAGACATTTTCAGTTCTATATTGTATTGAATGTGTAACCTTCACTATGTTGTTACCAATACCATCATTAAGTGGTGTAATCATATAAAATTTCATATTCTCTCATGAATTAATATATTATTTAGGTTTATCATCCCCACTCACCGTCATATTTGAGCATTTTTCAGTATAATCTATATACTAATTTCATTTGAAACACAAGAGTGTGGTTGGTGAATTATGTGAAGATTTATCTCCATTCACTTCATTTTATATCTTCTTCCCAACACATTGGCATTTATTTTTCGGATGGAATTTCCTTAAAATCATAAAATCTATATACATATCCCCTTAAGAAAATTTCCACCATGTTTACTTCCACACATCGAGCATAAATGATGGATCATCTTCTTAACACCATGTATTTTAAAATTTCTTTTGAATTCCATTTTTATTTTCTTTTAAAACCCATGAGATTAGTGGGTAAATAAAATATTAATTTCCACATTAATTTCACATTGAATTATTTATTCTTAAATTATATAGTCCTTTATATTTAATTCCCCACGATGTCCTTGTTTTATTCTACTAAATAATTGATTAACCATACATTAGGATTGGATGATTAAAATTAAATCCTACTTCACAATACTTGAAAATTTCTACTCATATATACAAATATATTTATAATCCTTCAAGTTTAGATCAAAGAATTCCTTCACCATTTTCATGTGAATAATATATGGAATATACTTATTGAAAAATAATCTCATAAACACATACCACTATATGGAGTTAATTTATTAATGATTTATCATATTCTTGAAAAGTTTCCACCATTGATCTATTTCACCATCCAAATTGTAGACAACCAAAATGACCATTTCAATTTCAGAACACTAGATAACAGAAAATATCTTCTCAATGGTACAGATCCATTTCTCAAGAACTATTTGTTTAGAAGGACCACTGAAAGATGGTGGATATTTTCACATAAAGAACTCAAAAGAACATTGGTCCCACATTTAGTGTTTTTAAGTTAGTCATGATTAATTTCTCGATAATGTAGGGTGAACATAGTAAAGATATTTTCCATTCCAACTACTATAACAATTGGTTTCTCCAAATGACAATCATTGAATTATCCATCACATTTTGAATTAATATTATACCTTCAGGTCATATCCGTTTACTAAAACCAAAAGTAATAGTGTGAGAAATAATAATCTCTGTGGTAAAATAGTGAATCACGAAAAATTATATAAATGATATAAAAATAAAGACACTTATTTTAAATATTTGAGACCTTAGGTTTAACCAAGGTCATCCATGATCAATACCAAAACAATATGATTTTATTCTAAACTTTTAATTTTCCCCAGTGTTCTAAAACACATTTTATATTACTTACTAAAAGGTGAATAAACATTTCTATGATACCAACTATATCAACCCATATTATTCATACATTAACATTACGTCTTGAGATATGAATATTTATTACATAACATAATAATCCATGCCATAATCATATTGGTATACTACCTTTCAGAACATGGATTCAAAAAACTATGGTCATAAGTGAACTACATCATATCCTAGTTGATCATAATAAGAACCCTTCATAAAAATATCATACACAATACATTTGTTTATAACCAGGGGAAAGGAAATGTATGAAAAGGTGGGATCATATGCTCAGTATGTTTAAACAAGGGTGATATAAATGATAATATAAACATAATAAGATAATAAGGGTATGAGAAGACAAGAATAACATTTCAAAACAATACTCTGCATATCATATATCATAATCATGAGTCCTAGCATAATTCTATGAAGATCATAAGAAATCAATAATAAAGGAATCAAAGAACATGATGCATGAGAGAATAAGATTTAAATAAGACATATACTATTTGCATAAACTTATATACTGAAAATGATTTCCTTATTTGTCAAGGATCACTATTGACACTATCATAGTGGATTAGATTCACTCCCTAAACCATCATAGTTTTCACGGTTCACTCCCAGTACTGTTACTGTGGTAATATTCACATACTAAAATAGGTGTTCTCCTCATTCCAATATTATTTATCGCATGATATATACATATTGTCATGATACCTCGGAGAGTTATATTATTTTTGGCCCACCGATCAAATTATGAAAAAAAAAATATGCATTCTAGAAGATAATAAAATAATCATCATATCATAACCCATGAAAAGAAACATGTTTAATAACCAGTTCATTATTGAAGTGACCTCATAAAATTTTCATGTTTTATAAAAATCTCATCTATTCATCATATAATGACAATAACGCACTCTGGTTTTACTAAATTCATATTTTACCAAAAAAATTAATTTATTTATTTACGTAGACATTAAACATGGTGGTGTGAATTGGAATAACCACATTATAAATATTTATTATAATAGTTTATATAAATAAAACATATCGATAAAAAGTACTTAATTCATTGTAAACACCTTAAATGCTTTGAAAATACATTTTCCTGAAAATTAATATTATTGAATATAGTGTGAAAATATAAGAATTACATTATGAAAATTAGAAAAAAAGGACAAAAATATAAACATTTTATAAATTCACATGTCAGATTTATCTTTTAGTGAAATTTTTAGAGTTTTCTAAAAAGATTAATTTTTCATTAAATAGTGAAAAAAAAGTTTTTTATTTTAAAACTCCATTTCACTTCCAATAAATTACCAGATAAATATTTTTTATATTGTTAAGTAAAATTGGTTCAATAAAATAGTTATTAATCCAAATTAGTTAATTTGAATAAATTTTATTTTAAATTTTAATATAAAAACTTTTAAACATTAAAAAATTATATTTGGAAAACAATTTTTCCATTATATTTATAGGTTCAATTTGAAACAAAAATTCTCCTCCAATGTGAATAGAATTTATAAAAATTAATTTCATATTTTAAATTAAAATAAATAATGTTATATACTATGTTCATATTAATTTCTAACCATATATAGTAATAAAAATTATAACAAAATATTATTGTTGTTAAGGTTAAATAATTATTATTGGGGGGTAAACCTATAAGGATAACGGATAAATAACCTAAAGATGTTTACAATTCCTATTTTTGTGGAAATATTTCGAAATATATTTCTATATTCTCTATTATTATATGTTATTGGGAAACATTCCCATCAATGTCTCCAATGTAGTAATTTTTGTAAAGAAAAATGAAAAAATATCACCCAATTTTTTTAAAATTTCAATTATGATGTTACATTTGGAAAAAATCAAGATGTGATGAAAATATTAATTATATTATTTATAATAATGAAATTAATTACATGATTGGAAAAAAAATTGGTAATTATATAAATACATAAAATTCATAAGCAACAATGATGAAATAATTATTAAACTAACCAATATATAAAATAAATGATACGAAAAATATTAAAAGTATTATAAATTGAATTAATTATAATATTTAACTAATTTATTGATAAAGATATAATAATTTAATGCTTTAAAATGATAAATTATAACACAACTTTTTTCCTGATGCTTTTAAATAAATATTTATTGAATAGTTTTAAAATTGTAATTAATTCTATTAGAAAATAAATAAAATTTTACTAAGTGAATTAAAATTACTAAAATCCCAATCCAATTCCAGTGTATTGGAATATTTTTTAAAATATCAATTCTGATCCATTCAAATACAAATAATTATTTTACAATAATTATTTTTTCCACAAAATTTTAAAAATTGGGCTACCATAGTAAAGGGTGAAACAGTTTATTGCATATTTTATGCGCTTGTATTAAAATTACTTTTACAAACTTATAGTATTGTTATTTATTATATATTATTTCATAATTATAATCATCGGTTCCATATAATCTAAAATTAATAATTTTTTATACATATTGGTTGAATCATCGAGGAAAATATATTGAAAAACTAGTTATCATTATGAAAACTAAAATGGTAAAATTTTGTAAATAAAACTACTAATGAATAAAATGAATAAAACGTGTTATTTATGATGGAGGTGCATATCAACCATATATTCCCACCATAAATTTAATTATCAATTTTATAGGTACTTGGTAAGAGGCAAACTCTCTATTATAGAATAGTTTGGGGTTTTTTAAAAATGAAACCCATCCTCTGTTATAAAAGGCCAGCTCATCCCCTCCCAAATTCACACCTCATAAGCTCATTGGATCACCGAAAAAGTATAAAAATACACCCTAAAATTCCTATACATGTTTTAGAGCTAATGGTCTTCCAAAAAGACTAAAACTGTTTTCCGTAACAAGATTTCCATATGAATTTTTCCTAATTGATGGAAATTGGCGTCACTAAACTCTTTTTTATAATTCTTCTATTTCCACATTGATTGATGTCATATAAATTTCAAAAAAAATGGAAAATGAAATTGTCAATCATGTCTATGGCAGAATACGGCCTCATGAACTGATTTTAATTGTTTTCCATCACCATATCTCATTGCACGATATAATGATTAATTTAAAATTTATATATTATATATATCATGTTATTATACCTCTTGAATTATAATTCCATATCTACCATCCTTCTTCACAATCCATTGGAAATTAGTAACACTGCTCATGGGTTTGACAGACTACCTTCTTGCAAAACGAGGTGATGTGTTTTTCATTTATGTATTACATGGATGGTAATTAGGATAGATTTAAAAATATTATATTTGTAACATAATTTTAATTATGTAATTATTTTATTACATACACCTTCATATTTTTCTTTTTATGCTGGATATGATAACATTGCTTGTGTGTACGATAAACTACCGCCTCACGAAGTGATGTCATTTTTTCTGTAATTCTTTGCATGGATGGTAATTATGGAAAATATAATTAATATATATGATTTATTTGAATTAAAATTTATTTTAAAAAATGTAAAATATTTTTTACTATTATTTCATTTCATCCATCTTGAAAATGGAAATATTATCCAGACGTATGTATGTCCAACCGTCTCCATGAACGGTGTATTTCATTTTCTATTTCAATCTTTTATTGATTAATATAAATATATATATACTAATAATACATATGATATTTATTTCATTTTTATCATTTTAAATATTATTATTCCTTTATTATATAAATGGTATTATTGTTAAAAATTAATAACATATACGAAAAACAATGAACGTATTATCTAAAACACTATTTTAACATGGAATTGCTAATAAATGGGTAATAAAAGATCATAAGTAAACAATAAATGGTATTATATATATTATTAAGGGTATTTAATAGATTAAAAATAAACTTATATTCATTTTACACAATGTTTGAACGTGTACGAAGGATGTCGAGACATAAGGGATTTTTGTCTCACATTTTTTTTGTGAGCCACATTACATATTCACCAAGTATTTCTTTTATGTGATGTAAATAATTCCAATGATTTTTTAATTTATTAAAAAAATGTTTGAATTTAAATACCCTTTTTATTTCCCTTTCATGGGATTACGGTTTGAAGGTTACTTGAAAGGTAATTGATTTTTGTCTTAATTGGAATTATTTTCAAAATATGTTATTCTATGCACTTATATTCTTTTTTGGTGTATATATACAGCCCCCATGACATGTGATATAATTAATATCCTCATAATTATGATATTTAAATTTTTTATTGATCTTATTCTTTAATGTGGTTCATGATTAAAAAGGTACCAAAGTTGTAAAGGTTTCATGTCATCATCTATTTGTTCATGGGGATTACATATGATTATTCTAAATATGATTAATTTTTATGATACATATCTCAATAAACTCATGTATTTTAATTTAATATTGTTATTTCTTGAAAATACATGTTTTTCATTTATTTTTACCAATGAAATCCATGTCCCAAAATAATTCTTTTTAAATAAAATAGACTTTATCTCTCTCTTTAATTAAAATATACTTTTCTTTACATATTTATGTTTTATAAAAAAAATTTAAAAATGTTCTTAATGCCCATTTGGAATTTTTTAAAAGTCATTCGTAACCTTTTAGACTATTTAAAAATAGGATTATATGTAATTTTCATGTAATTTTATAAATAAATCTCGTTTTTCAATTACGAAAAATGTTGAATAAATCATTGTCTTAAAATTTATCAAATATCACATCACGATGACCACTCAATGTTTTAAATCAGCATTTATAATATTCAAATTATTTCTAAAATGAAAGGGATTTGGAAATATTAATTTGTTTTGAAAAATTATTTTTCTATGTGGAAAGGTTATTTTCCACAAGATATGTTTTATGTGATTTTAAATATTACTTTATAAGTCTCAATGGTTACTTTCAAAGAGAAGTAAATTTAAAATATTTATGTTATAAAAAAATCTAAGTGGAAAGGAAATTTTCTTCCTGATATTTTATGATTAATTTTAATTATTACTTTGTATAATTTTAAGGTTTTTTAAAGACATTTATTTTCATAATATTTTATGCATTTTTAATTTTAAAATTGGGATTTTCAAAGAAATATTATTTTCCTTAAGAAATTTAGTAAATATATAAAAAATATTACTTGAATTTTTTTCAATTTTATTTTAAAATAGGTGGATTTCTCTAATAATTTATGAATTTATATATTTAAAATATTTTTTTTAAAAGAAATATAATTTTCCTTTAGAAAATTTCATACTAATTTTTCTTTACAAATAATTTTCCATGTAAGATGAAATCATGTAATGATATTTAATTTTTAATATTTATATAATCAAGTGATTTCATATTTATTCAATATCAAGATGTATTATGTTTATGATGATAAAATTTTTATAAAATCCTTTTCTTTTTCATGGGTTATGCTGTGATGAAATATTTTCTAAAACAATTTTTTTTAATAGGTTCTAATATAATAAATCTTTTATTAACATAGAGGACACTAATTAATAATTATTATTATGTGAATAGAGGAAAATATATCTCCCTATAATGCATTGGGTAGTTATTAATGTTTTATGGGTTGAAATAGAACAAGGGTGGTTATCCCAATCCCTACAATAGGGTACATAATTAGTGATCCCAAGACTGATACTGGTACATATATGGCTAGCCCAAGCCTAACATGTTATAAATATCTTGGTTATGTGTATAATAGAAATCAATTCCTTGTTCCAATTTTATGCTCTCTTAGATCATTTCATTGATTCCAAATCTGATTAATGTCTTTTGAACTGCCAAGATTTATCCAACTACTCATATTTTAGATCAATTATTTGTTGGGAATGATTTTCAAAATTTATTTTATTTTTAACAAATTTTTTTTCTATTCTTGTTTTTATATCTCACTTGTATTCCCTTATTGGTCATCTGATCTCACCCATTCTAAGTTTTATTTTAACTATGATATGAAGAAATTTGTTATGTATGATATATCTAAAAATAGTTTTTTTTATGAAGAACATAGTGTGAGACTATGTAGCAAAGGGACTCAGAATAAATGATTTAGCATGGATAGTTTTGATATATAATGAATATTTTTCAATAAATATGTAATATATATATATATATATGATATGTTTGGGTTTCTATAGTTTTTAATATATCATGGTTCTGTCAAACAACTACAATCTAGGATGAGAAATCCTTAGTTGGATCCCTAAGTATATTTCTAGGGATGTTTCTAAGGAGATGTCTAAAAATATGTCAAAGGATAATTCTAAGGATGAGTTAATTTGTAGGAAAATGAATAAGAATTATGGTAAAGGATATAGAAAGTTATTTCTATGAAATTACAATTAATTCAAGGTACTACATGTGGATGCGGCTATGGAACAGACTTCCCAATGTGAAATAACACTAAAATGGGAACATTGATAAAGACATGATAACCACCTAGTGCATATTAATGGGATTTATGGACACCTTGTTTGATACTCTAAAGGGTAGGATTTTCAAATTCAAAATATATTTATGAACCAACATGACAGATTTAAAAAGTAACCATTAATAGTATATTTTAAACCTATATAGAAATTTATTGAATAGAAGGTTTCATGATTTAGATATCATAAATGTGATGTGTAATTATTATATGGTTCTCCAATCAGAATATTGTTTCTCACACTATACTTTTTGGTTTTAGTCAATATAGGGGACAACCTGGACATGGGTTAACATTTATTGTGATACACAATATGTTGATGAGAAACCAAATGGGATAATGGCTAGATTGAAGGACGTTATCATTATTTCTAATCTATTATAATGATATATTTTTAAAGACATGAACCTTTACCAACTCTAAGACTCACTAATCAAAAGAATGATAGATTTAAATAATTTTTTATGTGGTGGAGACTATGGAGGAATGATTATTCTGTTTCTAATATATCAATATTCGATGAAGAATTGGTTTTGGTGTTTTCCCAAAGTAATAAGAACTGGTTTTATGTGTGGAGGAGAAGAACGCATGGTAAGAGACTAATGAGGAAAATGAATAATAAATTTAATATAATGGATCGAAATAATGGATTTCCTAATGAATCATCAATAGTTGAATGTCATAAATATAGATGGTGTGGGTGTAATATAAATAGATATCCTAGGCCGAAATGTTAAACATTGGATCCCCAAGTTAGTACACATAAAGATTTTTTTAATGATAATGAGTTGAATACAAATGGAAAATTAAAGGAATTAGGTATTAATGATAAATATGAGGATTTATAGTTAAAAATATAAGAATTAAGTAGAATGATTGAAGTGTTTATTTATTATATTTCAAGACCAATGATATATAAAAGGAATTTTTGTATAATTCATCCATTTAGGATGTGAACTAATATATTTAATGGTATGGATTACCTATAAAATTTATTTAATTACAAATTTTTGTTTCATGTAAATAATTAATTAAGGGAATAAAACCCTTAACATTTACCTGTAATGGCCCTGACCTCTCCGGCCCATTCCTTTGTTAAAAAGAAGGTCACGAAGTGTTCTGGAGGGTAAAATGGACTTTTCCGAAACTATCAATAATTTTGAAACTACACACCGTGTAGTGTGAGTACACACCGTGTACCCCCTCGCCGGGTATACCCCGTGTTCAAGGTTGTTTCCTTGCCGTGTGAAATAAATGGGTACACACCGTGTACCCCAAACTACACGCTGTGTAGTACCTCCCTGTGTACGGGTTAACTTCAACATGTGTGTTGACCCGTCAATGGCCGTGTGTCGTGTTGAGGCCGTATCCTTGCTGTGTGAATTAAATTAATACACACCGTGGATCCAATACTACATGTCGTGTAGTCCCTCCTCGCGTATGCGTTAACCTCAAGTCGTGTGACGACCGCGTGCCCCATTGAAGGCCGTGTTAGAAGCCGCGTGTTGACTGTGTGAAATGGTCGAGTTCACGCCATTTGCCATAAATTACACGCCGTGTACTTTTGTTTTTATCGCCTATAAAAGGAGGGGTCCCCTCCTCCTTTTCAACTCACCCCTCTCCTCCCCATTCCTCTGAGCAGAGCTCTCCCAAGAGACTCGAAGGCTCCTTTTCATCCATAACTTCTTCTTCAGAGCTCTGATTTATGATTCGTCAGTGGCCACGGGATTGTAATGATGAGGCGGAACTTCTGATCATAGATCATTTGTCTTTAATTCAGCCTTTACTTTCCAAATTCCACCTGAGGAGGTTTTGTCGTGACTCGACAGAAGTGATGGACACTGACGGATGTCTTCTAAAGTTGATCTGGGGGGAGCGTTGTGATCAGAACCTTTTGAGGTAGGGATCTTACCTTCGTCTCTCAAAATTTTGCATCATGCAGGGTGGGTGTCCTCTTGTTTACGTGAAATACATTTGAACCATTTTAAATAAATATAATAAATGGGTTATAAAACGGGAATGGGAAGTTTGTGAATGCGGTTACTTTATTTATATCCTGTGATATTATGTTGTGAATTTAATAGGCTTATGCCTATTGAAAATCACGGTCGTTGGGGGCCTTTTTCTTGTGCTATTAAATGTTTCCCAATCTTTCTAGGCAGTTTTTGTGAATGTACCCTTGTGGAAAGTGGGATTTGGTTAATCACGTAAAGTTGGCTGATTTAAAATCTTGAACACTTGTGTGATCACCCCGGTTGAAAAAATGGAATAATGAACATTTTAGTGTTGGATTGGTTATGTGGTGTTTGAAAGGGGGTGAATCCTAGGTTGTTACGAATAGAACGGGCATCAGGGCTGTGGTAAATGATGTTAAAGGGGGCGACGTTGTGGCATGAACCTTCTTTGTGGGTTTTTGTGGATCGGGTGAGCAGCGGGGCTGCGATAAATGGTATTAAAGGGATAATGTTGTATGGGTTTTGGTGTGTTTGTGGTTATGGTGGTTGGAAGCAGGGATGCAGGGATGGGTTTGAATGTGAACGAACTATGTGTTGTGAATAATAAATATAAGTGGAAGAGTAAATGAATGGGGGGCATAGTAATGGAACGGGAATAATAATCAATTTGGCTGGTTGGTTAACAAGAAGGGAATTGTTGTGCCTCTTGTGTTTTCCTAACGTGATTTGTGGATGGAAAGGATATGTTTCACGAACGATTGATATGGTTAGTTGCAGTTGTCTGTCCAGTAGTTAAGGAAATAAATAAACTAAATTCTGCTGAAACGTGAAAACCTAAATGGGGTTGGGGTTGTTTTTTTATGCATGCTTCGTAGTAGTAGTGTCGAGGCACGTTCTTAGTTTCTCTGTTTAGAAGCCATAGGTTGGGTTGTGTGTTTGTTATATATATATGTATCTATATCTTTTGTGTTTTATCGCACCCCACCCATGTTGAGAACTTAGTGTCGAACACTCCCATTTCATGGGAGAGGGTGTTTTCCCATTAGTTACTAGCTCCTTCTAGCTCCTTCTTCCCTAGGCTGTGATGGCTTGATGCGAACTTACACCCACGACTCTTTGGGTAGGTTTAAATTGGGGTGGTTTTAGCACAAGACTCTTCGGGCAGGTTTTACTGTTTCCCATGAATCTTCAGGACGAGGCCTAGGTGTGTGCGGGTGGGATACGTGGTCGTGAGGCCCAGGTGTGTGGGGGTGGGATACGTGGTTGTGAGACCGAGGTGTGTGCGGGTGGGATACGTGGTTTTGAGCCCAGGTGTGTGCGGGCGGGATACGTGGTTGTGAGGCCCAGGTGTGTGCGGGTGGGATACGTGGTTGTGAGGCCCAGGTGTGTGCGGGCGGGGAGAGTGTGGCAGCGTCAGGACGTTCGCCGTTAGGAAGAGTAGTTTACTATTGGGGAATGGTGCGGGGTACCCAATATTCTTTTTCTTGTACTACTACTACCTGTTGTGATTGTGTTTTTGGCGAGTGTGGCGGGTGAGGTTGGGTGGATAGATTTCCTTGCTAAGTTTCTTCTGTTGTTTTCATGGGACATTATGATGTCTCCCCACTTGTGCACGAGAGCTTTATGTTTACCTACTGTGTATACATGCATGCTCACCCTATGTTTACATTCTGGTTTCCAAGAGGAATATCATGTCCGTGCGGGACCCTACTAGTCGGGACAGTTGAATTTATTGCAGTTGTTGTACTCTTGATTTCTTTTTGGTACTGTACTTTGAGATTTCTTGTACTTGTACCTTGTTTGAGAACTATTTAAACATGCATGTGGGATTGGTTTGGGTTATTTCAATACATATGTTCTTTTCCTTTTTGGTGGTTGACTTGTCCTATTTCCCGATCTTAAATAAAAAAAGGGGTAATGCCTCCCATTTTTGTGAAAACTCATACCCTTGGTGCTAGTCGCCACCTCAGGGCCTACTGGAGGCGGGACTCGGGGGTCATTATCACCATTTCACCATTGCCAGCTCAGGAGGGGCATCTTTGGTGGGAGGGGGTCGTGACAGAATGGTATCAGAGGTGATGGATGAGAGATAGGATGGAGTCTGGAGTTAGTCATAGTGAGGATTGAATGGGATGGTAGTGCAATAGTGTTGGTTAATCTTGGTGCATGAAATAGGCTAGTGAAGATCGTCTAGGACACAGAATTTTAGGGCCCCCCATGATCCGATGCAAGGATGCTGAGCCTACCGAACGACCAAGTGAGACTATATTTATTGCATGGTAGAGACCCTATGGAAGGTACAAGCATCATCATGATTGTGTTTTACTTGATTTGGGTATTCTATGAAATAAATTGAAATAAATTGATAACCCTGAGAAATTTCATTACTACTTGGGCTTAGGTGATCTTTGTTTACCGTACAGCTATGGCACCTGGACATCATCCCTGGGTGGCTCAGATGGCTAAGGCCCAGCAGATTCAGGCGGTCGATCAGTTGAGGATTGACCGAGAGGAGGAAGATAGCCAGTGGCAGAAGACACTCCATTCTTTCCAGCAGCAAACCCTCAAGAAGTATGAGGGTAGTACTTTGGATACAGAGATGGAGGGGTGGATTGAGGAGCCAGGGATCGCTTTTACTTTGATCTGTGCTCCGAGGGAGTACTAGGTTCCTCTAGCAGTCAGTCAGCTGAGAGGTGTGGCATGACAGTGGTGGACGATCTACCTCGGAGAGAGGATAGAGGCAGAGGTTCCATGGGCTGACTTTGAGAAGGAATTCCGAGAGGAATTCCTTTCTTCCATGATCAAGGCGGAGAAGCTGCAGGAGTTACTCTCCCTTCAGCAAGGGAGTATGTCAGTATGAGAGTTGGGGATCAAGTTCAAGGATCTCATGTGCTTTGCTCTCAATATCGTTCCAAATGAGGAGTCTCGGGCGAGACATTTGGAGGAGGCGCTTCGTCCATCACTCCAGTATGATGTCACCCCCTTCACCCTTCCGACGTACTTGGAAGTACAGAAGAAGACATAGGTTGTAGAGGGGATGAACTCATAGGGACGTGAACCACGTGACGGGATCTATCCAGGTTCATTGAAGGGGAAGGAAGTCAGAAGAAGGTCTCCTGCGATGGGACCTTCCAGGTTCAGGCTAGTGTGGAGCAGGCCCCAACAGTTCCTGTTCAGATATTTAGGTCCTCGTCCCATTTTCAAGAGCCCAGGACTGAAGTGTTTTTCTTGTGGAGGTTTCGAGAACATTCAGAGTCGATGCCCGACCCGAACACAGTACGGTGGAGGTGGGCAGGTTCAACGCCCACCTCAACAGCACCAGTTGTCGATGAGGCCTTTCCAGCAGCAGGAGGACCATGCTCCTCTGAGGGAAGACTTTTCAGGAGGAGGCCGACCTCGGGGTGCTCCTCAGGGACCTCGACCAGGGCGTGTTCGGGGAGGTGGATGGCATCAGAGAGGAAGAGGATATGGGCGTGGATAGTTGCACGCAGTAGAGTTGGCAGCTCCAGCAGGACCATAGGTGGTGCAAGGTAGGATTTGTTTGTTTAGCACTCTCATTTATTCTTTGTTCGATTCGGGAGCTTCTCACTCCTTTGTTTCACCTCGTCTAGCCCCTGCATTGGGACTAGATGTAGAGAGACTTTCCATACCACTGGTGCTGAGTAATCCAGTTGGAGGACAGAATAGTGTATATTGTGTTTTCTGGGGATGTGGGCTGACGTTGGGACCCTATCAATCTATTGGGGACCTTCTTCTGTTACTGATGCAGCTATACGATGTCATCCTAGGAATCGATTGGTTGTTTTCCATTAGTTCCATTATCGACTGCTTCCAAAGAAGAGTCGTGTTCTCCGATGTGGACGGGCAACGTGTATCTTTTGTTTGTGAGAGGAGCTATCAGATGGGAATCCGGCGTGTGGAGCCTCTCCTTTCCTTGTTAGGTGGGCTATCAGTTGTTCTAGTTGATACAAAGATGACGGATGTCCAAGAGGTTGTTGGGGAGTTCCTCGATGTTTTTCCTGAGGAGGTTGTCACTCTACCCCCCTGACGTGACGTTGAGTAAGGGATAGACTTACAGCCTGGTGCTCGTCTGATTTTGATAGCCCCTTATCAGATGGCACCTTCGGAGTTGCGGGAGTTGCGGATTCAGATTGACATTCTAATGGAGAATGGTTTTGCTCGACCCAGCGTATCACCATGAGGCTCTTCATTTTTATTCGTGAAGAAGGTAGATGGTGGTCTCAGGCTATGCATAGACTACCGAAGGTTGAACCAGGTAATGGTCAATAACTGTTACCCCTTCCAAGGATAGATGATATCTTCGAACAACTAAGGGGAACATGTGGGTTTTCTAAGATTGACCTATGATCTGGATATCTTCAACTGAAGGTAACGGATAGTGACATCTCGAAGGCATCTTTCAGGTGCAGGTATGGGAACTTCGAGTTTGTAGTGATGCCGTTTGGAGTTACGAATGCATCGGCTGTGTTCATGGGACTTATGAACATTGTCTTCCGAGAGTTTATGGACCGGTTCGTCATTGTGTTTATCGATGACATCCTGATCTACTCAATATCATAGGAGGAGCACGTTGAGCATCTCAGGGCAGTCTTGTAAGTCCTTCGACACCACCAGCCTTATGGGAAATTGTCGAAGTGTATTTTCTTGACGTAAGAAGTACACTTCCTTTGGTACATAGTGTGTCAACATGGACTGTTAGTGGACCCGTCGAAAGTAGAGGTAGTTGTTTCTTGGGTAGCACCCAAGAGAATGGCAGAAGTTCATAGTTTAATGGGGTTATCAGGTTACTATCAGAGGTTCGTTTCGGACTTCTCTCAAGTTTCTACTCTATTGAAAGCTTTGAAAAGAAAGAACCAGGCCTTTCTATGGAGCGAGAAGTGCCAGAAAGCTTTCGACTACCTAAAGGAGAAGTTGGTCAGTGCTCCCGCACTCAGGTTTCCAGAGGAAGGGTTATTGTATGAGGTTTTTTGTGATGCTTCTGGCCTTGGTCTGGGGTGCGTGCTGATGCAGAAGAAGGGAGTGATCTATTATGTGTCTAGGCAGTTACGCCCTCACGATCGTAACTTTGCCACCAAAGACCTATATCTTTTAGTAGTAGTGTTCTCACTAATGTTTTGGAGACATTACATCTTCGGAGAGCGCATTGTGGTCTTCTCAGATCACAAGATCATGCATTATTTCTTCTCCCATCGTGACCAGAACTTATGGCAGCGGAGATGGGTCGAGTTCCTCCAAGACTATGATGTCAAGATCTATTATACTGAAGGTAAGGGAAATGTTGTGGCAAATGCCCTGAGAAGGAAGTCGCATAAGGAAGTGGTTCGGGAATCCACTGATGCTTAGGAAGCGATGGGAGAGCAGGCCGCCTTGCACTTGGATGCAAGGGTAGAAGGTGTTAGAGTCTATTTGTTTCAGATGATGGTGCAGTCCTCCTTGTTGCAGGAAGTGAAAGAGTCTCAGTGGGGGGACTCTGAGGAAGAATTGATTCAGGATCGTGTCGATCAGGGGAACACTACAGAAGGATGGTAAGAGGATAGGCGACATTGGATGCTTTTCCATGGACGGTATTTTGTTCCGGAGGCGATGCGTGAGAGAGTTCTTCGTGACTTCCATAACTCAGCCTTGGCGGTACATCCAGGAGTTTCAAAAATGTACCAAGGCATGAGGGAACAGTCTTGATAGACCAGGGTGAAACGGGCAGTGGAGGATTTTGTGGCTAAATTCCTAGTGTGTCAGTAAGTGAAGGTTGAGCATCGTGTTCCCAGTTGTTTGTTACATCCTTTAGATGTCCCCGAGTAGAAGTTGGATGACATCACAATGGACTTCATCATAGGACTACCCAGAGATCAGGGTGGTTATGATGCTATCTGGGTAGTGGTGGATCGACTGACGAAATCAGCTCACTTCTTAGCAATTAAGGAGTCAGGCCTAGTGAGTACCTTAGTATAGAGGTACGTAGACGAGGTTGTGTGGTTGCATGGAGTTCCAAAGATTGTCATATTAGATCGGGATACTCAGTTTACCACACGAGTCTGTAGGGGGTTACATCATGATTTTGGCACTCAGCTACGCCGTAGCACTGCTTTCCACCCCCAGATCGATGGGCAGATAGAGCGGACTATCCAGACATTGGAGGATATGCTCGAGCATGATTTCTGGATTTTGGAGGATCATGGGTACGACACTTTCCTTTAGTAGAGTTTGCCTACAACAACAGCTTCCACACTACTATTGGCATGGCATCATTTTAGGCTTTGTGGGGAAGACCATGTCAGTCACCCATTTTCTAGGTAGAGGTTGGTGAGATAGGTGCTCTTGGGCCAGAGGTAGTGCAGAGCACCACAGAGAAAGTCCAGCTTGTACGTGAGAGGATGAAAGCGGCTTAAGACCGACATAAGTCTTATGTTGATCGTCGGAGGAGGCCTTTGGAGTTCGAGGTGGGAGACCATGTGTTCTTGAAGGTTTCCCCTCGACGGGGGTAGCAGAGGTTCAGGAAGGGGAGTAAGCTCTCCCCTAGGTTCATCGTACCTTTTGAGGTGCTGAGGCGAGTCGGTGAGGTGGAATATCAGCTGGCCCTGCCACCTTAGTTGGAGAAGGTTCATGACGTCATCCACGTCTCCCAGCATCGTCAGTAATTACACGATGATTGTCACGTTATCAACTGTGGAGAGTTACATATGGGAGACGATGCGACCTTCGAGGAACGACCAGTCAGAATCGAGGATCATAAAGAGAAGGTGCTCCGTGGATGAACCATTCCCTTTGTTCATGTGTTATGGAGGCATGGAGGCCTCAAGGAGAGCACTTGGGAGCAGGAGGCCCAGATGCATTCTCAGTACCCAGAGTTGTTTTGACTTGTGTTTTCCATAGTTCTTCTGAGCTTTGTGTTGATTTTATACTTTGTACCATTGATATATTGAATTCTTGGCTTTTCGGTTGTGAAACCTTTTGTTTTCCTTATTCTCTGGAAGTGTATAACATGTCTGGATGTATGGGGAAAGGGAATGACCTAATCCTTAATTGAGATGCATTAATGCGGATATGATTGAACCCATGCGGGGGAGTCAGTGCTGCCTAAAGCGGATAATATCTCGACATAGGAGAAGGAATTTCCCCAAACCACATGTTCGGGCAGTGTGCAGGTTGTACGGTGTTGGGGGAAGTGTAAGTTGGAAAATCCTAATATATGGAAGTGGGAAGGCCCAATCCTTAATCGAGACGCATTAATCCAGATGTGATTAAACCTGTACAGGTGAGTTAGTGCCTCCCAAAGAAGATAATATCTCGACATAGGAGAGGGAAATCCTAGCACCTATGATTAGGGTTGTTGGTTGGGTTCCTATTATAACGAGAACCCTAAGAGGTATCTTATTGGGATTCCTCTAGGTTGGTTTTTGAATTCTCGGGGACAAGAATGTTTTAAGAGGTATTTGATGTAATGGCCCGAACCTCTCCGGCCCATTCCATTGTCAAAAAGAAGGTCACGAAGTCTTCTGGAGGGAAAATGGACATTTCCCACACTTTACAGAATTTTAAAACTACACGCCGTGTAGTGTGAGTACATGACGTGTACCCCCTTGCTGGGTATACCCCGTGGTCAAGGCTGTTTCCTTGCCGTGGGAAATAAAGGGGTACACTCCATGTACCACAAACTACACACCGTGTAGTACCTCCCCGCGTACGCGTTACCTTTAACTCGTGTGTTGACTAGTCAACGACCGTGTGCCATGTTGAGGTCGTGTCCTTGCCGTGTGAAATAATAGAATACAAGTTCTGTATCCAATACTACATGATGTGTAGTCCCTCCCCGCTTATGCGTTACCCTCAAGCCGTGTGACGACCGCGTGCCGCGTTGAAGGCCGTGTTGGAAGCCTGGTGGTGACCGTGTGAAATGGTCGAGTACATGCCTTCTTCCATAAAGTACACACTGTGTACTTTTGTTTTTCTCGCCTATAAAAGGAGAGGTCCCCTCCTCCTTTTCAACTCATCCCTCTCCTCCCCATTCCTCTGAGAAGAGCTCTCCTAAGAGACTCGTAGGTTCCTTTCCTTCCATAACTTCTTCGTCTGGGCTCCGATTTACGATCCGTCAGCGGCCACGGGATCGTAACGATGAGGCAGAACTTCTTATCTTGGATCCTTTATGTTTACTTCGGCCTTTCCCTTACAACTTCCACCCGAGGAGGTTTTTCTGGGACTTGATAGAAGTGACAGACGCCGACAGACGTCTTCTAATGTTGATATGGGGGAGCGTTGTGATCAGAACCTGTTCAGGTAGGGATCTTACCTTTATCTCTCTAAATTATGCATCATTCGGGGTGGGTGTCCTCTTGTTTACTTGAAACACATTTGAACCATTTTAAATAAAGATAATAAATGGAGTATATAATGGGGATGGGAAGTTTGTGAATGCGTTTACATTATTTATATCCTGTGATATTATGTTGTGAATTGAATAGGCTTATTCCAACTAAAAATCACGGTCGTTGGGGTCCTTTTCTTGTGAAATTAAATATTGCCCTATTTTCTAGACCGTTTTTGTGAATGAAACCTTGTGGAATGTGTAATTTGGTTAATCACGTAAAGTTGCATGATTTAAAATCTGGAACCCTTGTGTGATCACCCCGGTTGAACAAAATGGAATAATGAACATGGGGGTGTTGGCTTGGTTATGTGGTGTGTGAAAGGGGGTGAATCCTGGTTTATTACGAATAGAACGTGCAGCAGGTCTACGGTAAATGATGTCAAAGGGGGCGATGATGTCGCAAGAACCTTGTTTTGTGGGTTGTTGTGGATCGGGTGAGCAGCGGGGCTGTGATCAATGGTATTAAAGGGATAATTATGTATGGGTTTCGGTGTGTTTCTAGTTTTGGTGGTTGGCAGCGGGGCTGCAGGGATGGGTTTGAATGTGAATGAACTATGGGTTGTGAATAATAAATAAAAGTAGAAGAGTTAATGAATGGGGGGGGTGGGCATGGTAATGGAATAGGAATAATAATCAATTGAGTTGGTTGGTTAACAAGAAGGGACTTGTTGTGCTACTTGTGTTTCCCTAACTTGATTTGTGGATGGTAAGGATATGTTTCATGAAATATTGATATGGTTGGTTGTGGTTGTTTGACAAGTAGTTAAGGAACTAAATAAACTAAATTTTGCTGAAACATGAAAACCTAAATGGGGTTGGGGTTGTTTGTTGTATGCATGCTTTGTAGTAGCAGTGTCGAGGCACATGCTCAGTTTCTCAATATAGAAGCCATAGGTTGGGCTGTGTGTCTGGTAAATATATATATATATGTATCAGTAAACTTTTTGTTTTATCGCACCTCATCCATGTAGAGAACTTAGTGCTGAACACTCCCATTTCATGGGAGAGGGTGTTTTACCCTTAGTTAATAGCTCCTTCTTGCTTCTTCTTCCCTAGGCTATGATGGCTTGAGGTGACCGTACAACCAATACTCTTCAGGTAGGTTTCTATTGGGGTGGTTTTATCCCAAGACTCTTCGGGTAGGTTTTACTGTTTCCCATGAATCTTTGGGATGAGGCCCAGGTGTGTGCGGGAGGGATACGTGGTTGTGAGGCCCAGGTGTGTGCGGGTGTGATACGTGGTTGTGAGGCCCAGGTGTGTACGAGCGGGATACATAGTTCTGAGGCCCAGGTGTGTGCCGGCGGGATACGTGGTTGTGAGGCCCATGTGTGTGCGGGCAGGGAGAGTGTGGCAGCGTCAGGACGTTTGCCGTTAGGAAGAGCAATCAACTAGTGGGGAATTGTGCGGGGTACCTAATACTCTTGTTCTTATAATACTACTAACTGTTGTGATTGTGTTTTTGGTGACTGTGACTGGTGAGGTTGGGTGGATAGATTTCCTAGCTAGGTTTCTTCTTCTGTTTTCATGGGACATTAGGATATCTCCCCACTTGTGCATGAGCGCTTTAGGTTTCCCTACTGAGTATACTTGTATGCTCACCCTGCGTTTACCTTCAGGTTTCCAGGAGGACTACTAGGGCCGTGCGGGACCCTACTTGTTGGGCAATTAGAGTTTTTGCAGTTCTTGTACTCTTGTTTTCTTTTTTGATATTGTACTTTGAGATTTCTTGTACTTTTCCCTTGTTTCAGAACTATTTAAACATGCATGTGGGATTGGTTTGGGTAATTTCTATACACTTCTTCATTTCCTTTTTTGTGGTTGACTTGTCCTATTTCCCGTTCTTAAATAAAAAAGGGGTAATGCCTCCCATTTTTGTGAAAACACATACCCTTGGTGCTAGTCACCACCCCAGGGCCTACTGGAGGCGGGACTCGGGGGGTCATTATCTCCCTATCACCATTGCGAGCTCAGGAGGGGAATCTTTGGTGGGAGGGGGTCGTGATAGTTCCTAATGCTGAGAAAATGGTGTTTAGTATAGATATTTAGATAATTGATAAGAATGAAATAAATTGAATTGAATTTATTACTTTGGAACTAATTAATGATGTGATTAAAATGAGATTTTTGTCTTTTCTGGTGTTTAAATCATTTTTTTATTGATGTAATATTTTAAATAATCTTTGAATGTATTTAAGTAATGAGGATTTATTTAATTTTTGAAATCATGAATGTTTTTATTATGGTTTTACAGAAATTCAAGATATTATCAAGTTTCAAAATAATATATGATTAATGTATTCATGTATTATATATTTAAAATTAAGAGCTATTTCATATTGTTATGAGGATAAATGATCTGTTTATTTCTAAAAATTAGTGTCCTTCTTTCCAGGTATTTTGATTTCAATTTTTTCAGATTTGGATGGACCATAAAGTCAACAATTCTGGGGATAGATTAACTTGAACTTTTGATTTAATTTGATAACTTGTGCAAAAAATTTTGTGGTTTGATAAATATTTAGAGGCTGAAGGATTTAATTAATAATCATAAGATAATTTTAGTACTTCAATAATAAAAATTCAATAATTAATTGGAATTTCATGGAGTAAGTGATGAAATGGGGATTTATCAAAGAATAACCAAATATGAAATTTTATTATGACTAAAAATAATATTTGAGCCCTTGGAATATTGGATCCTTTGATAGACATCATTGTATTGAGATAGTGTTGTATAGATTGGTGTCTCCACTAAACCTATCAAATGTCCATGATATGTTCCATGTACCTCACCTAAAGAAAATACAGACCTGATCCTTCACATATACTACACTCATAGGTCAAACCGATGTAAATTGATCTTTATTATCAAGAACATCTGATAGATATTCAGTATCGTAGAGAGAAAGAGTTGTGAAAAAGGACAACTCATATAGTTATTATTTTGTGGTGAAAAACTAGCTTCAAAAAGCTATGTAGAAACCTAAGGATGTGATAAAGTAGAAAAGTACTCATTTTTTGTATAATAGTGTCAAATTTTGAGGGTGAGATTCATTTTAAAGGGTTTTAAATTTAAATCACTCTATTTTTAAGAATTTATTTTCTAATAAATTTTTTTCCTTCAAAATAATGTTTTACACACAACACCTTGTTTGAAAAAAGAACAACATAGTATAAATAATATTTTTTTACATGAACATTTTGACCTAGTCATTAAATTTTGTAGTATTAATATGAATTATCCAATTTTAAATATTAATTTTTTTGGATTTATGTACTTTAAACATATTGATAAAATATTACATACTTTTTAGTAAATTCATTACACGTTTGAAGAAATATTTTCCCAAAAAGGTATTTTTATTTCATTTTTGGAACAAATAAATTATTTAATATTTGAAACATTTTAAAATTTTAGTTGGAAAAAAATAACTTAATTTTTAAAATCTCTATGTCAAAATTATCTTTGACAAGATTTTTGATAATTTTTTAAAAATAATAATTTTTAATAAGTAGTGAAAAATACTAGTTATTATTAATATTGGGTTCAGTGTTTCATTTATTTTCATTGATGTGTCAATATATTATTAGTGATACGGTGATGAAGTGGTGATTATTAAAGAATTGATATACATTCATTTAATGTAATTGGATTTCACATTTAGACAATTATACTTGTTAGATCTGATGATTGTTTTTACTGATCTTTATTTCTTCATTACATGTGTCGTGGAGTTTAGAAAATGCCTAAAATAAGGGAAGAATAATAAAATATTTATTTCCATGATGAATTGAAAAATACATGAATAATTTTTTATGTCTTTATTGAATAAGAAACGTAGGGGGAGGTTGATTTTATAAAAACATTGAAAAAATAGAAGTTAAAATATATTTTTTTATAAGGAATAAGTGAGGAGGAATGAAATAAGTTTGAAAAGAAGTTGGAAATGAATTATTATTGAGAAAGTATTTTAATTTAATTAATTTTATTCATGGAATTTTTTATAAGTATGTTATGTGGCCTTATATAATAAATTGGTCGACCGACTCCCAGCCATGGCCAAGGCTTCATTAAAGGAAAATGTGGGGCTAGAATGGATCACACCCAAGTGAAGAATCCATTGGAAATCATGGGGTAGTAGGGGAGATCATACTCACAGAGCGCATGGGATCAATGGTCGTAGTACCTTGTGGGTTAGTGTGGTGGCATGGATAACTAATATGGGGAGATACCAGAGGGGGTATAGGGTTTTCATCCCCTCAATGGTGTCATTTTATTGATATACCATGGCCCAATGTACATAGAAATCAATGTTGGGCTATGGAGTATAGTAACTATTCACTCTTTCTTAAAATGTGGATATAATCAAATCCCACAGATCAGTTGATGTGTATCATCTATTCAAATCTCATGCATTGTATTTTTTCAAATATAAAGTTATTATATCACCCACACAATGAATATTTGAGTTATTTCCCATCATATTAATCCTCTTGATGAAGTATGATTATGCGGTCTTACAATAATCATTCACCACAATACATCGAGACAAATCTCAATCCGACCAACGAAAATAATGCTACATTTTATTTCATTACAAATCATGTATTCGATGAATAAATAAATCTTTAGAACACTTCAAAGGAACCTGTCACAAGAACGACTCATGATTAATGATGCTTCACATGATGGCATGATAGACAATCATTGTGTCGTCACATGATGATCGTGTAATATACGATAGTAGGGATACAACTTTGATGGTACAGCACGAAGAATACATACTAAGAGAAGATTCCATATTTTTTAGGTATTAACATTTTAGTTATTTTAGATTTCTCATTGGACATCTATCAAGGTGTCAAATGATCAATGAAGTGATCCTGGGAAGCAGAATAAGAAATCATTTTGTTGGTGTGCTCTCTCCAGTGATTCATAGAGAAGTTGAGGCTTTTAGCTGATCCAAATGAATGAGATATTGTTTTAGTAGTTATAATTTCAATGATACCATAGTATTCTTTAAATATCAAAACTATATCTCTTGTATAAACCATTAAATATTCAAGACTTCAGTTTCATGTTTCTTAAGATGTTAATTGTAACTCTCAAAATAAAAGAGCCTGCATTATTTAATAATGTGAATAAGATCTTGTGAAACCAGTATGGTTATGAGAAGAAAAGAAGGAAAAACCAATGTATAAACCATTTTCTCATTATACTAATCCCAAATACATATTTACTATCTAGTGAAGAAGAAACCTGCAAGACCCTTGGTCTTGTGAAGAAAATAAGGAGACACCCAAGGACATACATCCATGACATGTGAAGGACGGAGAAACCCAAAATATACCAGGTCAAGTGGTGAAGTTAAGGAGAACATTTGTGCAGATTTTATTTTATAGGATTCATATACCCATGACATATTTGATCTTAGGGATTAATTTGGAACATATCCATGGACAAATAGTGTCTCGTGACAATTAATGTTGCAAGACATTTAAGGATTATGATTCAATCAATGGACAAACATTACCTCACCTAGGAGTAACCCATGAAACATCTAGATCATGAGAAGAGTTTTAGACATATCCTTAGAAAAAACCTAAGTCATAAAAAACAACTGGTGAAGAAACCATTTTCTTATATCAAGAAATTTTGGTGAGACACACTTGCATCACTAGAAGACAATGAACAAATCACATAACATTGTTTTGATCATACACATTACATGATATAATGATTAATAGAGAAATAATAAGGCTACATAAACACTATGGTACAAATTAAATCCATGAAAATATAATTGATATTCCCAAATTGTTTTTGATTGCAGAAAATCCATTCATGAAGTGTGCATGGCTAGAGTGAGTTGATAATTATAGAAGAAGTGGACCGAGTTTGTGTATGTTCTTTCTTAAATAAAATATTTACGAATCTTTTTTTCACCTCATGTAAACATTAAATTGAATTTAGGACTTCAAAAATAATTAATCATAGATTGATCATTGTTTCACTGAGGTAAATAATCATTACATGTGATCCGAATTAATTGAGAATGTCCAAAAGACATCTTTAGTTCATCTTGAGGATTCATGATGCGTAAAATTGCAGGTCATGTCCTACAATATAATGGAGGATAATTAAATATCATATTGATTTGGATTAATCCTTCATTAGTGGTGAAGTATTTTGGTTGGTGTTAGGATTATTTTATGTCTATGCAATAATGCCAAGAGAAAAATCAGTCACATAGTTGGACCTGAAGTATTTGAATTTTAATTGGAGCAGTAAGCAAACTGAGTCTCTTGGTTATAGTTGGAGAATTTTTATCACTTGTTAGATACTAATGAATCCACGTTGGGTGGACCAACATGGAAAGGAGTAATTCTTTGTACAAAACCATGTAAAAAAATTATGATACACTCTATTTCAAAAACTATACATGAAGTGAGATTCAAAGATAATATGGAGTGTATAATGAACAATAACATGTTTGAGAGGATGAATTCCCAATAAAAAAACTAATGAAGATAAAACACTGATTCGACCCTCCTATCTCATTGGTCAGTCTAGTTTATGTCTTTTTAATTGGTATTAGATATTTTGGGTCCCTCTAAAGATCCAAGATGAATTATTACCAATAGATAAGGAAAATTATATCACCAACTAAGGTGTTTCAATTTTTTATGGTAATAATTTTCCTAGTATGAATAATTGGATTCTACACCAACTCATACCACTCGATCTAGGTAGGAGATAATATGAAAAAATGGGTTTTCACCCATTGATGATAATGATTCAATGGATGAAGCTAATAATAGAAATATGGATTTATGTGGAAATGATCAGAATGCATGTTTCATGTCTCTAATAGAAAAGGTCTACACCAAGGGAATTGGTCTCCATAATGCTAAGGTGATATGGTATAAACACAAAAAACAATATCTATGAATATAAATTTAAAGTTAACGAAAACAAACTAAATGTTTAAGGATAAAAGTTTCAAGATATTAATATTAATTATGAATAAAATGTAGATGATTATTTCATGAGAGTAAATGAAATGGTTAGCATTATTCTGGGATTTGGTGAGAAACTTGATGAATCAAACATTGTTAAAAATTGATGGGGAATTTTAATGATTAATTTGATTCATTATTCTAATTCTAGGAAGAAATATATGATTTATCTCTCAATGAACTGCAAAATATTCTTATATCTGATGACATAATTAAAATTCCATCATTCATGAATAAAGATAAAATTGAAATGTCATTTGAAGCTATGAGAAATATAATGGTTGTGGAAGAAGATGATGAATAATATTAACACTTGGACAGTGATGTGGATGATTATGACTTCTATCGTATTGTATCCCTTATATTAAAATGGTTCAATAATGGAAAATAGAAGTGAAAAAATAAGAAACCACCTAAATTATACATATATCATAGCGCTTGTCATTTTTTCATGAATTTATAACGAATAAGGTTGAACAATGAGGATAAGAATCTAAAACAGATGATGAAAGTTCCAAAAAATTGGGATAAGAATACTATGAAACAATATAGTATAATAAATTAAAATATTATGAGAATGAATAATAACGACTAATCATCATGTTTTTATTAAGATAATGAAGTTGGATTCTTTTCCCATGCAATGATAAAAACATATTCCTCCAGTTGTTTTGATGAGGAAGGGAAATAACAAAACATTACTGTAAGGTAAAAGAAAAACTAGAATTATTCATGGAATAGAACAAATATCTCATTAAATAAATGATGACTCTTATTAAATAAAACAATAAATTGATTAATGAATATAATAAGGAAGAAATTGATCTTTTTGATTGAGAAAAGAAGGGTCTGGTCAAGAATAAAGTATCATTTGTCAGTGAGATCACGATGTACAAATAAAAAATTTCAAGACAAGACAATATAATATGTTATCATGAATATTAGTTGACTACTATGTAAAATGAGTTTCTTATGTCCAAAAAGATATGTTTCATAGTTAAATATGAGTTGAATATAGCTATAGAATATTTCAATAATCTATTATGATCAAGGGACAAACTTCAAAAATTGAATAGAAGAAATGTAAAATTTCACTTCATCATTTTAATATAAATATTACTTCTAAAAGTTAAAATGTAAAATACAAGCCCAATAATATGATGGCAAAAAGGATAAGAGACAATATTCCACATATGGGGAAGTGAAAATCTTTCCATGCTGGTCATTACCCTCTAAGAAAAGACAATAACAACACATACCAGAATTCATTTTTAACAAAAAAAAGGAGAATAATGTTTCAAGGATTTTATTGGTGTTGTGTTAAACATAGTCACAAATCATACACTTTTTTGAACAATATTTATTTACCAGGAATGAGTCAAAAATCAAGGGGTATTTTCAATGAGAATAAATGGAAAACATATCCCAGAAAATAACATGTGAACAACTCTTCACCAAAACAATCTAAATAAAACATGTTTAATATTATTTAATATGTTTGTTATAGGTGTTTTATGGAAGGTCACAAGGATGAGGTATGCATGACAAGGTTCGAATGAGAATTTATCTATTCTATGATATGGGAGAGGTTCCAAAAAAACAAATGACAAGTCATGTAATTATTTTGATAATACTGAGAGTGAAAAAAAATATTTCCTAGTTGTTTGGAAAAATTTGTTGAAACTAGATAAAAATTTGGAGGAATATGAGATACATTCTAAATATAAAAAAAATAAATTAGTCTCATAAAATTCGGTTAATTTTTAAGAGAAGTTATCTACGAGTTCATATGTTAAAACTAGTAATATTGAGGTTCAAAAACTTATTCGACAAAAAAATGATACTCAAACCAGTGTCTCATGAAATAAAAATGAATATTTCAATGGAATCTTCCCATTTAGAAATTGGTAGAAAAGAATAGCCTAGATTTAGAGGAATTACTTATTCTGAAGTTCACTTCTAAGTAACAAATTGGTTACTTTTTATTCCTTATAATTTTATGGGATGAGATCTAAAAATGTATGTAATTGAAGGATATGTTTTAGGTTTTCACTATTTTATAATAAAAAAATAATTAACGGAGTTTATTAACTTCCATAAAATGGAAGAAAACGGTGCATCCCTTAAGGGGAAGTATACTTGATAACAAAACAGAAAAATTGAGAGAAAATACTTATTAAAGGTAACGTTATGTCAATCACACTTTCTTAACTTATTATTAATTGTATTATCTTACCAATTAAGGGGGTTAGGTTGAAAAATTGGGGATCATTATCTTTTAAAACAAAAACATTTGGATGATTTTATAGACATATGTGTAGAATTTAGTAAATCATTGATAAGTATGACTATATGTGTCCCTTGAATGAGAATTGAAATATTCTAAGCATAATTTCACATTCATGGATTTTTGTAGATAACATTGAAATCCTTGTTCATATATCTATTTATTTCTATACTGACTTATCCCTAGTAGACCTAGAGATGATCAAATAAAGGCTCTTTACTATGAGAAACATGTGATATCATCCCTCTATCAATGGTATTAAATAAATTATCATCAAAGGGATGAGAATATGTTTAGGAAAAAAATATGCACATTTCTATTTAATATTATTTCCAGTAAAGGGGAGAGAAGTTTGATCACATATAATAACCATTATAATGTGTGATAAATATTAATTGGAAATAAAACACTAAGGTTGAGATTGTTTGGTCTACTATTTTATTTTTTGTAAATGATGGACCAATGTGTTTTTTGTGGAATTCGGTTGGAGTGGACATGTATGAATAATTGTTATAGATTCATCTAATGGAATTGGATGTCACACTTGGATAATAATCCTTGATAGATCTAATGATTTATTGTCATCTTATTTATTATTTTACACACATGCTACAGATTTTTCACAACACATACAACAAGTTAATACCATGAAATTCTTTATATTCATGGTGAATTTAAGATTTCATTCATAATTATTTAATAACATAATTAAGAAGAAATTCATGAGGATGTTGAATTTATGGAAATAATAAAAAATAGAACTTCATATATATTGTTCATAATGAATAAGTGAGGATTATTATATGATGTTTGAGAAGAATTTTTTCAAGATTTATTATTGAGGAAGTCTTGATATTTAATTTATTGTATACATTGAATTTTATGTCTTTATTATTTTTGATCTCATATGAAAAATTGGAAAGCCCAATTCCTGCCATGGCAGAGGCTCAGCTCCCCAAGGGAACTAGTCATAAGCCAGCATGGGTGGGAGATGAAAGCGTGCTAGTTGAGCACCTGGGAGCAACTGTAGTTCCACATGGTGGGATGTCATTGTGGTACGGAGAACCGGTTTGGGGAAATAAATAATGGTTTTTGATATTTCTTGTTTCTCAATGGATGTTATTGACTTTTATATCGTGGCCCTGAAGTATGGAAAAATCTATCTGGGATTGGGGAGTGTGGATACTCGAAAACCAAGTCTAAAAATTTAGAAATAGCCTCGGAGATCAGATGAGTTGATCTACACCATACGTTCAAATATCATGCATTACTTGATTATAAATATGAATCTATGTGATCTCAGACATAAAAAAAATTAGTTGGGGATATTCTTCTTCATCCTCTTGATGAGGGATGTTCACGCTAGCTCAAAAAAACTGCACCCATAGGTATTCAAGAAAATACACGATACCACTAAATAAAGGCGTGGATATTTTAATTTTATGCATATTAATGAATTAAATGAAAAAAAAATTCTTGGGAAGACATCTCAAGCCCATATCACATGAACCTATGATGATTAATTTGATTTATCACAATGGGATGATGGACAATCACTATGTCATTTCCAAGGATCGGGAAAAAGTATGGAGACAACCATAATGTTGTCTCATGAAGAAGAATGACTGCAACAAACTTTTGGCCTTTTCATGTATTTTCATTTGAATTGTTCAATATTATTTGATGGATTCCTATCATGTAAATGCATTATCAATGAAGTTATCAATGGAAAAAAATAAGTATTCACATGTTTTTTGTGATCTCTCCGATGCTGCATGAAGAAGTAGAGGCTTTAGACTATTCTAAAGGAATGGGATCCTGATATACTAGGGAGTGTTTGAAAAAAACCTCGGCATGTAAAAAATGTTTTTGATACAAAGCCTCTTAACACTAATAATAATATAGATTTATATTTAAAATTTTCTAATAGCTTGAGATTAGCCCTCAAAATAGAAGATCCCAAATGATTTGATCCTAAAAAGAATATATTGGGATTCCACAATGGTTATGTGATCAAAATAAAAATTTAACTGTTGAAAAATCATTTTCCCATGAATCTGATCCTAGTGACGTAATTTATGCCTCACAAAAAATACATAAGTGATACCCCATGTCTTTTGAAGAAAAAAATCAAAACAACTGTGGACATACAATCTTTTCACCTGAATGAAAGAGAAAATTCCCACATACCATGACTTTTTATGTGGTCAATTAAAACCTTTGGATAAACTATGTGTCACAAAAAAATTATTTATAAGAAAAAATCAATCAAATAAATACGTTTGACATATATCTATGGAGAACTGGTATCTCGAAATAATGAAATCCCAAATACATCAACATTTTGTGAATAAATCCATGGAAAACCATTTTTTCATCAAAGAGTAACCCACAAGACATCAATATATAATTAGGAGTTTGAGAAAGTCTTGAGGTCCCAACCTGTGTCATGAAAAATTAACTCATGAATCATTTTTTTCTCATGCAATTAAATTTGGTGAGCCACACTTGGGTCATCAGAAAATAATGAAAAAATCATATAACCTTGTTTTGATCAGGCACTTCTCATGATACAATTAAAAATATAGATATAAAAATGATACAAAAAACCCAAACAATCAATGAAATCCATTAAATAATTACTAATATACCCCAAAAAATTAAGATTCCATGAAATCCATGCATAACATTTACTTGATTGAAGATATTTCATAATTCAAGAGGAAGTGGTTTGGGTTTGTACATATTTTTTGTATAAAATATTTAACAACATTTTTCAACCCTTGCACACATTCAATTGAGGATGGGACATCAGATAGAATGATTCATAGCATCAGTATTGATTCATTGTTGTATCTATTCATTACAAGTGATCAGAATTAATTAGATAAGGTTGAAAGACATATTCAGTGCCATTCGATTATACATGATATATAAAATATAAAGTCATATCCTACAAGATCTGGTGGGAACATTAAGTATAATACAGAATTGGATCTAGCTTCATCAGAGTTTAAGACTTTCAATTTTTTTAAGGAGTAGTTGAAGTCAACAAGTTTGATAATGTCTATCAGTTGGATCTCAAGCATTGAAATCACCTGTTATATGGTGAGGAATCCTTGTTGAGGGACTAACATGGGAAGTAGTAGGTCTCTGTACCAAACAATTTAAATATTGTTTGACGCTCTCTCTATTACTACCACTGCACACATATTTATATTGATAGATAATATTGAGTGGATTGAAAGTCATGATATGTTTTAGGGGTTTAATTCGAATGAAAGGAACTTGTAAAAATAATTCAATGATCCACCCCTTTCCTTTCAACAGTCAATCTAGCCAAGGGTACTATAAATAAAAACTGATCTATCATTCAAAGAACTTACCAGATAAATTTTATTTTAATATGGTTTAAAAAGTACAATTACTCCAATTAAATAAATTAAAATTACAATTAGATCAATTATAGATAGTTTAATTATTTTAATATTGTCTAATAATGGTTTCAATTTAGATCATTTAATTAAGTTTTATATTAAATTTTTATATAAAATACATTTATACTTTTAAAAAATAAATCATTGTAAAAAAAATTTCATAGCTTCTATGAGATTAAGTATTAATTTTTACAATAATTAATAGTAAAAATCGTAACACTTAATTACCATGGTTAAGGTTAAAACTGCTTATAGGCGGTTAAACTGAAATGATATAGGCTAAATTACCCTAAAGAAATCTATAATTCCATGTTGGTGTCCATATTTAGACCCATATTAAATTAGGCTAAATTTTTATGTTACTATGGGATACATATCAAATAAATTTACCAATGCGATGATTTTTTAAAAGAAGAAATAAAAAATTTCGCCACCAACATTTAAATTTCAATTAAGTGTTATCATATGGAAAAAAAGAATGTTGTGATTGAATGTTGATAGAAATTTTGAGAATGATGACATTTATATAAGGAGTTTAATATAATTTCAATTTTTATAAATTATATAACTATAATAAATTCTTGATAAAGAGCATCATAATAATTATTAAATTAAGATACATTTAAATTAAATGATACTTAAAATATTAAAACTAATATAAATTGATTTAATTCGTATATATTATCAATTTTTTTGATAAATATAACCGGATGGATATTTTATAAAATTTAATATTAAAATTACACATTTTAATTGACATTTTAAATTTATAATTAACTTAATAGTGTCAAAATTGACATTAATGTTATTTGATAATAAATAATATTTTTTATATGATTTAAATTCTTAAAAATCCTATCTCCTAAAAATTTAATGGTATATGTTTAAAAATATCAATCATGTTCCGTTAAGGGACCACTTTTCCTATTATAATTATTATGTTCACCCCTAAATAGTAAAAACATTTTTAACATGTGAAAGGGTAAAATATGTTCTAATGCATTCCATGCGCTTTTGTTACAATTAAAATTCGCCACACATAGGATTTTTTTTTTCTATATAGAATTTCATATTATAAATAAGTTCTTCAATAATATATAATAATACTCATTCTATTATTCTACATTATGGGTGAATCTACTAAGTAAATATACAGAAAAACTAGTTACAATGGTGAAAAAATAAAATGTAAAATTAAGTAAAAATTAAGGATAAATAATAACGTTTTTAAAACATGTGTTTTTTAAATGTGGGGGTGTGTCTAAACCACATATTCCCTCCACCCATTTAATATTCAGTTTTGGAGGAACATGTGGTATGAATGACTCCACATTATTGAATAGTTTGGGGTATTTACATAAATATCACTCCTCCTCCATTATTAAAGGATACCACTTTCCCTCACATATCGAAACATATTAATACATTTAGATCAAAAAATTCATTCCAAATTACATCCCCAAAATATGTTTGCATGTTATAGATATATTTTTTTATTAAAAGACCTACCATAATGTCTTTAATAAGAAATTCAATGGATATAAGGGAAGGTAATTTTTTTACTGAACTCTTTCTTATTAATTCTTTTCATACCACATTCATTCAGGTTCAATTAATTTCAATATAATAACACCAATATATAAAATGTAAAATGAAATTTTCAATCATGTGCATGGAAGACTACTGTGTTGTGGACCAATGTTTTTAATTTTACAAAACCCCTTCTCATGAATGGATATAATTATTGATTAAATGATTACATATTATATTTATGATATTATTACAAATCTATAATTATTATTCCATGTCAACATTACTTCCTCCCACCCCATTTGAAAATAACAATGTCACTCGTGTTTATATTGGGCTTCCACCTCCTTAGTAGATTGATGTATTTTGCATTTCTATTTTACCTATATGTCCATAATGATATATTGAATTAATATATATTATATTTCTGACATAATAATATTTTTATAAATTACAATATCATAAATAAATTTTTAGTTTAAATTACGTGGGTTGTATGGTTACATCATTTGTGTGTACAGTGGTATGCTGCTTTGTGAACTGATGAGATTAATTTTTCACTAGCATATTATGTAGATGAAATCTGAAATAAAATTAGTGAATATATAAGATATATATTCATAAAAAATTATACAATAATGTTAAATTATTATTTATATTTTTTTAATTTGATCCTTTAAGAAAATGGAAATAGTGATCATGTGTACACATGGCCTACTGTCTCCATGAATGATGTATTTCATTTTCTATCACCATATTTAATGGATTACTCAAAATAAATATCTAATAATTATATATGATATTTATTTCACTGTATTAATTCTTGAAATTTAGTATCCATGGTCAAAAAAATTAAAATATAAACCAAAAACAAAATATTTATTGCCTTAAATATGATTTTAACTTTATAAATTCATAAACCGGTAATAAATGGTCATAAATAGATATATGGTATAGTATTTAAAAAGTATGGTAATTGATATATTTAAAATAAAATTATATCAAATTCTTAAGAGGTTATAAAATTTATGATAGAATTCAAGACCCAAGGTAATGAATTTTTGTATCACATTTATTTTTGGTTAAATAGATACCAAATTAACTTCATGTTTTTTATGTGGTGTATATATTTCCCATGAAAGTAATTTTAGTAACTTATCTTAAATATTATTTCAATATAAATATCACTTTTAGAATATCTATATCATCAGGTTTGTGGTTCAAAATTTACTAATGTTGTACCAGTTTTTTACCTAAAATTGCATTCTTTGGGACATACGTTGTATGATGCACTGATATTTATTTATGAGGTGTATATAGAGACCCTTTTACATTTTATAACATTTACATCCTTTTATTATAGATATTTTATTTTTATTTGGATTTTATTCATTAATGTGTCTTACGATTCAAAATTTACCAAACTGGTAAGGGTATGATGTTATAGTCTCATTGCTCATCGGGATTTTCTATTGTTATTCATTAAATAATGAAAACATATTAATCATATCTCATGAAACTAACTAATTTTATTCCCCTATATTTATATCAAGAGAATAAATTTGTTTCCTAATTTTTCTTATATCAATGTACTCATGATTCAAAAAAATGATTTTAACACACCTTACTTTATTTATCTCTCTGTTAAAAAACCTTTTTTTCTTCTATATCCGTGTTTTTTTAAAATGTTTTCCAAAAATTTTAATGTTCTTAGTGGATTTATTGAAGATATTTTTACAATTTTTCTATTATTTAAAAAAATTTAAAAGCAATCATCATTTCATTTTCAAAATAAGTCATGTTTATATTTAACTAAAAATGCGAAAGAAATATTAATTTTGACATGTATGAAATTTCCTACCATCTTAACCACTAAATGTTTCAAAAAAATTAAATGTTTCTAAAGATATTTTCAGAAAAAATTATTTTGAAAATATTTTAATGTCTTTAAATATTTTTCTCAGTGTGGAAAAGATATTTTCCACAAGAAATGTTTTAAATGTTTCTTTAAGGATTCCTTTATAAATCCCAAAAAATATTTTCAAAAAAATAATTTTCAAAAATTAGTTTTTTTTCAATGTGTAAAATGTTTTTTCCTTAAGAAATCATTTAAATGATTTTTAAAGCTTACTTTATAAGTCCTTAGTATTATTTCGAAGTAATGGGTGTCCATAATAATTTATAAAGCTATAAATTTATAAATTTTATTTTCAAATAAATGTTATTTTCCTCTAGAAATGATTTAAATGATTTTTAAAGAAACTTTACATGGTTTAAATTATATTATTAAAGGTAGGTATTTATGAAATATTTTCGTATTTTCTTGATTAAATATATTTTTTTCAAGGAAATAATATTTTCTTTGAGATATATTCCAAGGGATTTATCTTTAGAATTCTTTTTCTATCATAGATTATTTCCTTTAATATTACTTAACATTTACTCAGGATATGATCTAATGATACCATCTTCATTCATTTTTTAAGGTTTATATATTTTATGATAAGTGGTTTATGAAACATGTTTCCTATTCATGGGTTATTCTATAATGAATTGTTTTATTCCACCCACTTCTTTTCATGGGTTCTAATATGATGAATGATTTATGATCTTATGGCACACATATATATTATTTTCATTATGTGAAGGGTGGGACATATATCTAACTCTAATATATTGGTTAATTATTAATATTCATTTCATTAAATGGTATAGAAGAGTGTTTATTCCATAAATATGTGTCTTATTCCATTTTTGTGAAATTATTGATTATATTATATGATTCTATTATGATTTGTGTCTTATAAAATTCTATGAATTTTGCTAAAACATATATTTATGTTCTTTTTTAGGTTATATTTTTCAAATTTTATTTTCATATTCTCATATATATATCCACATATTATTTTAATATCTCCTTTGTTTACCCTTGCAGGGCACTGATCTCGTCATTTCATTTGATTATTTTCCCCAGGATATATATAAATGTATTTTGTATGATTTTTAAAAGAAATTTTCTAATTTTGAAGAAATTAGTGGGAGATGATGTAGTTCACTTATGGACCACTTGTTTATATATCCATGTTTTTGAATTGACTAGACATAAATTATTATGACATTGATCATTATAATATGTCATGAATATTCACCTATTAATATATAATATTTATATATGTGAAGTTTTGGTCCCTAAAATAACATGTGGATAAGAAATGAGTACAATATACACATTAAATTATTTTCATCCCACATCAGTGAAAATAATTGCCCATTAAAATTTTCAGTAAAAATGTAAAATTACTTAATTCAAAAATAAAAATGATATTCATATAAACCATTTAGTAAAAATGGATAAAAGGGTAATAATGAAAATAAAATATCATTTGAGAAAATTTAATAAATTCTCGAAATCATTTTTAGAAAGTATGGATATAGAAGTAACAATATTTTCGACCAAAGAGAGAATTAAAGTCTATTTTGCACAAAACATTATTTTAACCTATTGAAATTTTGAATAGATAAAATTGAAATTGGGAATTTAACATATATAAATAAGAATATTATAATAATTTTTATTATTTTCTAGGGAGGTAGAATGTTACATTTAATCACTAGATACATAATGATATACAATGGAAATAAAATGATATCATATCATAAAACGCCTACCACATTAAAAAATATGGATTCACAAGACCCATGAAAGAGAGAAAATTTTATATATATTCATATAACATAGTTTTTATGATAAAAATCATAAAATTAATACATGGTAAGTATATACTCCACATAGAAGAAACATATAGTGAATATGGAATATGTCGCACAGATATAATTTTGTGTTGAAAATGACTTACCACGGGTCTAACTTTATCTTTTGTGTTAAAATATAGTATATAATAAAAAACTTATTATACATATATTTTAGAAACATACATATATATATCATATCGTATTTTTTTATAAACTTTTATGAACCATTTATTAACAATTATTTTTTAAAATCACTGTTCTGGTTGATAACTTCTTTCTTTTTCAAGTGTATGTTGGTTTGGTAGTTTTGGTTCTTTTTTTATGATAATGTATACATGATCTGAAGAATTATAATCATGATAAAAATATCACATATATTATTTATATAAATATATAAATACATCCATAAAATTTAGTTATATAAAAATGAATTTCACCTTTCATTGAGAAGGTGGGTTGTACGTACACATCAACGTTGTTTCCATTTTGTCAATGGAAGGAGCAAAATAAAGGTAAAAAAATTCACCCATAATAAATAAATTTTATATCATATATATCATATAAATTAATTAAATCTATCCTTATTATTTTCCATTGTAAAATAAAATGACAAACGTATCATATCGCTTCAAAGAGGTAGTATTTGACATGTATGTATGAGCGATGCTATCATTTTCAAACCTATTTGAAGGTAAGATGTTAGATTTGATATAATAAATTAAAAATTATAATTATTCCATAATTATTATCTATATATATATACTATAATCCATCATTATATCTATCCATTATAGGGGTTTATTGAAGACATAATAAATCAGTTCCCAGTGTAGTAGTACATCGTACACACGATCGACAGTTTTGTTTCCCATAAGATAGAAGTGGACGTGGGTATAGGTTATACCATCAATATATTAAAATATCATAAAATTTAAGATATCGTTTTTATTATTTCATCATATTTAAAAAAATTAGGTGGAAGAACAAATAAATCTAAAATGCATGGAAAAAGACTACACCCCTTCTTCTGAAAATTTCTTTACGATTATACATAATGCCTTCCAATTATGGTTTTCATAAAAAACAAGGGACTCTAGGTCATGTGGAGGATTTTATGTAATGTATTTACATGGGTATTTTCCAAAAAAAAGATCATTAATTTTGAATAAGAGGGGATATGTAGTGTCCTTTTGTAAGATGGGGATAAAAAAACTAGAATTTTTGAAATGAATCAAATAACTCAATGTGTTATTCACAAAAAATGGATAAAAATGAAAATTAAATAAATTAAATGACATAGGTTCTAAATATGAATATCAAATTAAAATTAGACATGTTTTTAGGGGATTTTATCACTTATATGTTTATATTAAACCCCAGGGGAACTAGTTTTACCCTTAGTAGTGGTAAATGAGTTTTTCTATATTTACAATTCATTGTGGATAAAAACTACTTTGACCTTAATACCTAACATTAATAATAATAATTTAAAACATGTAATCTATTTTATCAATTTCGATACATTTAATTTGTATTTTATAATTTAAAATCCAACATGAAATTGAAAAGAAAAAGAGATTTTCATGGGAAATTTTTTTCTTAAAAATAAACAAAATTTACATAAAAAAATATAATGTTGATCCCAATGACCAAATTGGATTAATAATAATATATTTAAAATAATTTAACTTTTAAAACCATTTAAAATTCATCTTTTTAAATGCTTTAAAAAATTAATATTTTTATAATATTATAAAAATAAACTCTAAGACAATTTTGACTTCTTAATATAAATTAATTTAATTTAGTCAAAAAAATTATAAATTTTGATTAAATTAATTTCAAATTAGATATAAATAATGGAAGGAAATCTCGTTTTATAAAAATATGTTTTTATAAATGAAATTGGATTAATTATTATCCAATGATTTCAAAAAATATTACATGAATGGTATAAAATTTTATTGTGTATATATTATATTATTTTTGTTAATGGAAATAAAAAATTATGTTTAATTTAATTTATTAAAAAATAAACATATTTCATGAATAACTTTTTTTAAGAAATCATTTATTTTAAATTAAAATTATTTTTTACTTTCATTTTTAATCAATTGATAAATGATGAATTTATATTTTACATGTGTAAAATGTATAATTATAATAATTCACTTATTAATATACATAAAATCTAATTTAATGGCTCATTTATAATTTTATAATAAATTATTTTTCATTTTTACATGGGTTTCCATGTATCTCATGCTATGTAAGATATTAAATTTTTTTAAAGAGGAAATATATCAAAAAAATATAAGGATTCAAGAAAAGGTAAGTAATATATTATATTTTAAGAATCATACTTATTATATTAATATCATATATATTTTTTAAACTAATCACAATAACCTAGCTTATGTGGTGGTGATGAAAAACATAAAAAATCTCTATTTTGTACATGGTAGTCCACACGTACCTGTGAATGATGATTTCATTCCCTATATGTTAAAAAAGGATTTAAATAACAGTGTTTGATTAATATAAAAAAATATAATTATATAAAAGATACTTATGTTATTTTGATTTTTGGTTAATATAAGTTTCAAAGAAACAAAATATATTAAATTAAATAATGAACAAAATTAAGTGCCTTTCGTATTCTTTGAACAATGTCTTAAGGTAATCACCTTGGGCCTGAAAAGGTGGGTATTAAAATCCAACAATAGCCATTAGGATGAGTTTTTTTGTTAGGGGTTTATTGAGATAGGTATCATACAAACTGTAGTACTCAAAATATTTATGGAATATAGTACAAGAGGTTCCCAATTAAATTTAGGAAAAGGACACAAATGTAGTTCCTTAAAAAATAAAATAATATTTATTTCAAAATCTTGTAATGTGAACCTAAAGCACTGAATGGATGAAGATAATATTTTATAGGATGGAACTAAACTCAACCAATAGCATTAAATATGATTTTCATACATTTTATCTTGTATCTCAATGTTATCCCACTTTATACTCATTTAAACAATAACTATAATAACATAATGTTTTTCCAAAATAAGATTATTATTTGGCCAGAAAATAAAAGGGGCCTTCTATAAAAATTATGAAATTATAATTCATATTTGAGTATCGATTTTATCATAATCACATTTTATAGGCAGAGAAAATTAATTTTAATATAGGAACTCAAAACGCATTAAAACAGTTTTTATGAAAATAATCGATTTAAGCGTAAAAATCAGCCTACATTGAAATCAAGTTAAAAAAATAAGATAACAAAAAATTTCTTCTTAATATAATTATAAATTAATGTTTTAATTATTTATTATTAATTAAAAAATTAATGGAAACATCTAATAATACCATTAAATAAAATGACTTGAAAATAGTTTTAAATATCAACAAATTGTGTTATAACTTCCAAAAAGATAATCATTGGTTCCGAATTTGAAAATAATGTTATAAAATAAAATAATTCACTAAAGAAACATATATAGTTTAAAAAATAAATAATAAAATAGGAAAAAGGAATATCTTAGCATGATTATAAATCCTTACCACATAGTTTTAACTGAGTTTTAACTACTTTACCGAGGTGAAAAATCATTACAATGGGTATTATTGATAACGATCATATATTATGATGAACATATTTTCACAATAAAAAAATATAGTTAAAAATGTAAAATCTATTTTTTAAGATTGAATTTCTATATATGGAATAAACGAATTTAAAAATAAGAGTGCAAAATGCAACAAAACCCCTTTTTTAAAAAAAATTATTTTTTGGATTAAAATGGATTTATTCTTATTTCATTCCTTATAAAAACATAAAATGAATGTATAATAATTAAATTGTATATAATATATAACTATATATAATTAAATTAATTAATCAATATTTATTTACATAATTAATTATGACAAAAACAAAATGCTTATATATTAACAACTTTAAGAAAAATTTACCTATATGCCTAAAAGTGAACATATGCATTAAACAAGTATAATATTAAATCCTATTTAATTAGTTTAATTATATAGAATAGAAGTAAACATATGATATAATAATATAAAATTTAAAATAATAATGGAAATTTCATTGACAATAATTTAAAAGTATAACATAATTTTAATTTTTCACTATTCAATGAAAAATAAAAAATTTCAAATAAATATCAAACAATTACCATAACTTAATTTTTATTTTCAAATTTTGAAAATGATATACTTTTAAAAAATTAATTTCCTAAAAGTGGGAAAATTAATTATAGAATCCTCCCACTAAAATAAATATTTTTTAATGGTGTGAGCGTATTTTTGAAAAATAAAATGACCTTACTAAAAATTAGGGGGTTATTTCCTATAAATCAATAAATAAATATTTTATTAGGTAGGATCATTATATATATATATATTGATAATTTCTAAACTTCTATTCTGATCCTCAAATTCAACATCTTTTTAATAATGGTCATATTTAAAAAATAATATTTTGTGGTTCATTTATGCTCGTTATGTGTGTTGTATATGCTATAAAACATAGTGTAATTATAATATGTTGGGGTGAAATAGTTAACATATATATTTTTCCATTATAAATAGTAACGTTGAAAAAAAATCAGTCCATTAAGGGTGTAAGATGGGGTTAAAAAAATGGGACAAGACCTCAAAATCTTTCAAAAACTTTCATTTATTTCAATGGATAGAGAGATTTTAACCAAGGCCGTCAAAGATAAAAATATTTTGATATTTATTTTTTCATTATTTTGAATATATAATTTATTTAGTTTTATGTAGATTAAACATAAAAAAATTATCATTCTATTGATTTTAATTTTTCGTATATGATTTCATTGAGGAAAAAGATGCAATAAAAAAATATATAATACTCTATTGAACAAAAATTAATTTTCATCATAAAAATGAATTGATTATTTTTAGTTATGGTTTAAAACATATTACCCATTAAAAATGTAGACACAGTGCTTATGTAAGTAGTAGAAAAATAAATTTAAATTGTAATGGCCTGTACCTCTATGGTTCATTCCACCATAGAAATCTGGTCTTTTAGGTGTTATGGGAGGTCAAGGTGACTTATCGCCAATACTTTTCCAAATTTCAAATTCTGAGAACAGTTCCATCGATGAGACTAATGCAAACAGTTCCATCAGTGAGACCAATGTGAATAGTTCCATCCATGAGACTGATGTGAACAGTATCATCGGTGAGACCGATGGGAACAGTTCCATCGATGAGATGGATGTGAACAGTTCCATCAGTGAGACCGATGTGAACAGTTCAATTAGTGAGTCATTCTGTGAATAGTTCTATTGGTATGGGTGAGTCATTCTATGAACATTACCATTGGAATTGGTGAGTCATTCGGTGAATAGTACCATTGACATCGGTGAGTTGTTCTGTGAACAATACCATCGTCATTGGTGATTCCTTCTATGAACAGTTCCATTGGCATTGGTGAGTCATTATGTGAACAGTACCATCGGCATTGGTGAGTGGTTATGTGAACAGTACCATCCACATCGGTGAGTCGTACTGTGAATAGTAACATCACCATAGGTGAGTCGTACTGTGAATAGTACCATTAGCATAAGTTCACGGTGGTTTTAATCGAAGACATCCTTCTGTACTCTACATCTGAAGAGGAGAATGTAGATCATCTAACCTCTATTTTGTGAGTTTTGTGTCAACATAAACTATTTGGGAAGTTGTCGAAGTGTGATTTTTGGGCTCGAGATGTCCATTTCATGGAGAATGTGGTCTCCCATCAATTATTAGTTGTGAATTCAATGAATATATAAGAATTTGTGTCTTTGGAAGACCCCAAGAGAGTGGTAGAGTTATAATGTTTCCTTGGTTATGTAGGATACTACTACAGGATCGTTGTTGATTTCTCTTGGGTAGCAACTCCTCTAACAGAATTGACAATGGAGGATCAGGTTTTCATGTGGACTGGCCAGTGTCTGGCATATTTCGGGTATCTAAGGGAGAATATGGTAAGTGATCCAGTTCTTTGTCTTCAAGTAGGGGGAGTTCAGTTTGATGTTTTCTGTGATTCTTCACTTCAGGGGTTAGGTTTTGTAATGATGCAGTAGAGAATAGATGTCTCTTATGGGTCTCAACATTTGTGACCCATTTAATGTATCTAATCCACCAATTACCTTGAGTTGGCATCTTTGGTGTTTCCTCTGAAGTTGTGGAGACATTACCTCATTGGCGAGTGCTTTGTTTTTTTCACCGATCATAAGAGCTTGAGGTATGTTTTCTCCCAGCGTGACTTGAACATGAAGGAGCATTAGTGAATGGAATTCAGACCAGAATAAGATATTGAAATATCATACTCACCTGGAAAGGGGAATTTTTTTGCTGATGCACTGAACAAGAAGTCACGTAGTGATGTAGTTCGTGATTCTGATGATTCATGGAGAGTAATTGAAGACCAGTCAACATTACATCTGGATATGCGAGAAGTTGGGGGTAGAGGTTGTCTTTTTCTGATGATAATGCAGTTGTATCTAGTGCAGCATGAGGAAGTGTCCCAGTTGGGGTATCAAGAGGAAGAGGTATGGAGAGACCAAGTTGTTTATGCCAAGGCCATTGATGATTGGTGTGAGGATGAACAACACTGTGTGTTATTTCACGGAAGGATATTTGTTCCTTTGGTGATGCGGGATATGGTTATAAGAGAGTTCCATAGATCACCTTTTGCAGTGCATCCTGGCATGACAAAGATGTATTGAGCCTTTAAGAGTCAGTTTTGGTGGTATGGGTTGAAGCATTTGGTTGTGGTGTTTGTGTCATGATGTTTGTTTTCCCAGAAGGTGAAGGCCAAGCACTATGTCCCCTATGGTGGGATCCAACCATTATATATTGCTCAGTGGATGTGGTAGGACATCTAAATGGACTTTTTTACTTGTTTACCTCGAGCTCAAGGAGGACATGATGCTATTTGGGTGGCCATGGACCATTTAATGAACTCATCCAACTTTAAAGAAATCCAGGAGTCCAGCTAATTGGTCGTATTGTTGAGGCAGTATCTGGAGGAGGTGGTGAGACTCCATGGAGTCCCGGGGACGATCATTTTCCATCTATATCCTTGTTTTACCTGTGGGGTGTAGAGAGGTCTCAAGTAAGATTTCGGATCTCAGCTTTCCCGTAACACTACTTTTCATCCGCAGATGAACGGTCATAAAGAGTGGACTATCCTAACTCCGGAGGACATGTTGCGCTCTTATGTCCTAGATTTTGGAGGATCTAGGATGAGTAACTTACCCTTAGTGGAGTTCTATTACCAAAATATTTTTCACTCCATCATCGGTATGGCGCCTTTTGAAGCCTTGTATGACTGACCTTTCTATTCTCCATTATGCTGGACTATGGTCGGAGACTTAGCAATCCTTATACCTAAAATAGTGTAGAATACAATAGATATGGTTCATTTGATTAGTGAGAGGATGAAGAGAGAGTAGGATCTTCATAAATCTTATGTCGATCAAAGGAGGATCCCTTTGGAGTTTGATTTTGGGATCACGTGTTTCTAAAGGTGACTCACCATCATAGGCAGCAAAGGTATGGTTGTGAGAGTAAGCTTTCTCTCCATTTTTTTGGTTCATTCGACGTGTTGGATCCTATTGGAGTAGTGGCGAATCGAGTAGAACTTCCCCAGTAGGTGTACCAGATAAACAATGTTTTTCATGTGTCACAACCATGTTGTTATCTTCATGATGACTCTCACATCATTGATTAGGGGAGAGATCGATGTTGATTATGATGAGACCTTTGAGGAGTGGCCTATGGAGATCCAAGAACACAATGTGATGTTTTTGTGGGGGCATTATATACCCTTGGTTTGTGTCTTATAGAGACATTGTGGTGTGGAGGAGAGTAATAGGGAACATGAGTCGTAGATACATGCTCAGTACACTGATTTTTTTTATGCATTACTCTTATCATGTAAAAAAATTGTTCGCTTTGTGATTTTCAACCATTCATGTTAATGGTATGGTTGTCTTTAATTACATCAGGTGCCGTCATCGCTTTTGTGAGGTATCTTGATGGGTTGTTGTTAGAACCCCATTTCTATTTCCCTTTAGGTGGATTTGGAATTCTCAAGAATGAGAGTGTTTTGAGTGGTATCTGATGTAATGGCCCAGACCTCTATGGTCCCTTCCACTCTAGAAATCTGGTGTTTTTGTTGTTATGGGAGGTCCGATGACTTATCCCCAATACATTTCCCAATTTCAAATTCTAAAAAGAGTTCCATCGGTGAGACCAATGCGAACAGTTCCATCCGTGATACCCATGTGAACAGTTCCATCCATGAGACTGATGTGAATAGAACCATTAGTGTGACCGATGGCAACAGTTCCATCTCTGAGACCGATGCAGACAGTTTTATCAGTGAGACCGATGAGAATAGTTCAATCGGTGAGACCGATGTGAACAGTTCAAGCGGTGAGTCGTTCTGTGAGTAGTACCATTGGAAACGGTGATCCATTATATTAACAATACAATCAACATCTATGAGTCCTTCTATGAACTGTACCATTTGTATCGTTGAGTCATTCTGTGAACATTACCATCGGCATCGGTGAGTTGTTCTTTATATAGTACCATCAGCATCGGTGAGTCGTTCTGTGAATAGTACCTCCATTATTAGTGAGTCTTTCTTTGAACTGTACCATCGACATCAGTGTGTCCTTCTATGACTTGTACCATTGGAATCCACAATTTGTTCTATGAATAATACCATCGGCATTGGTTAGTAACTCTAGAACAAAACGATCGACATCGGCGTATCGTTCTATTAATATTACTATCGGTATCGGAGACTCATTCTATGACCAGTGCCATTGGCATCGTTTACTCATTCTTTGAATAGTACAATTGGCATCGGGGAGTCATTCTGAGAACAATGCTTCTAGGATGGTGTATAGTGTTTCCAAGATCATGAACAATTTTTCCAACTTCCAACAGTTTCTCCATTTTGACATTTTCCTTTACATAAAATCAATTTAAAGATTTTTTTTAGGGATTTAAGGTTGAATCAAATCCCATAACTTCTTTATTAATTTTCCTAAGGCCCTATATTTCTATACATGGTCAAACTGTGTGGTTTAATGTGATCCACATTTAATGGAAAATCCAGCATTTCATAAATCGCTACATCATAAATCTTCTAAAGGGACGACATATATTCCTCCCTTGTTCAACCTTATTGTTCTCTGGTGTACGATGCTCGAACCATTATTTCTTCTGATAAGAGCGGTGTGATCAAACATTAATCCTCAAGTTGTTTCCCCTAGAAACTTCTTCCTGCTACATGTGCTCCCCCTTATTTTGGTGCTAGCAGCAAGAGTCTATACTTCATCAATATGATATATCAATTATCGTCGTTATTTGGGGTTCATCTTCTCATGTTTCTCATTTCCTGGTTATGGTATGTGATCAGTATGCTTCTAATGTATTCTTATAGTGTTTCAGTTGGTGTGGTCATATCGTAGAATCTTCAGGTGGATGTAGTTGTCATAGGAGGAGGAGATCATGATCCATTGTGTGGATTGTTCCAGTATAAAGAAAGAAAATAATCATTTGATATAAGAGGTTCGATGCTTATTTATTCTTTTATGTGAAAATTTTGAGTTATCATGTTTTATCCCACTGGAACAAAATTGAATTTACATAATAAATATTTAAACAGGATAAATAAATTTATATTGATCGTATGTCATTGCCTCTTGTTTGGAAAGATAGTATGATATATATGCTTTCTTTTTTTAGATTTTTTTTCATTATGAAAATTGCAAAAGAATGTAAACTGGGATTAATTGTAAATTAATTGTCAATGATAAAGAGGCATGTAAATTAATCTAGTTATTCTTGTTGAAATTTATGTTAATCAAATTGATGCAGTAAGAAATTTTAATCAATTTGTGATAGCTTGCTGTTTATGTTTCCCATATTTTGAACCTACAAATAATATATCGGTTAATTCCAAATTAATTAAATAACTAGTTGTTTGATAAAAGATAATGCCTCTTATTATTCCGAGTTACCCTATTTCTTACTTAATGGCTAAGAGCATAGTTGACATGATGTTTTTTTTTCTGGCTACTTGTGTTGTGATATGGGCCAGGATGGATGTTGTGATATGTGGGGGTAGGGAGGCCCATTGGTTATAACAGCAGTTGATGCCTAGAGTAGTGATATGCATCAGTTCATGCTTGTGGGTGTCAGGGAGTACACCGGAGATGATGAAATGGGTTGGATTTGAATGTTTGAATGCATGATTAATCTTATTGGTTGTTTATCATCTTTACATTCACCACTGCTCTAGGCAGCTAGTCTTTCTTACCCTTCTTCCAAAAAGGAGTGAAGACTCACGAGGTATGCCACATGATTTTCTTCTTTATATTCTTGTGGGGGGATGGGTATACGCTCTTGCTATATGTGGAAAATACTCAATGGGTAGTTCACCTACTCACCGTGTCGAGCCCCTTGTGTTTAGTAGCATAGACTATTTTTCTATAATATTTGGGAATATGGGATAGTAATGATGTTAATAAATGATTGAATAAATGATGTTAACCCATGGAGTTAGATCTTACTAGGATCCAATGTTGTGGTTTAAATTTTAAAGGAACATTAAACTTTTGGTGTGATGCTAATGAAGTATAATGTGGAAATTCCTGATGATTAATTAATGATTAAATAATTAGTTAACATAAAGTGAAACTAATAAAAAGGGAATGGTTTAATGTAATAAATCTCTTTAAATGATTGTGTGATTATTGGATACTTAGTCTTATAAGTGGATGTTGGGAGTCTGAGAGATGCTGGCTATAGTGGAGTCTAAGACTAGTTTATTCCCATATTTTGGTTGTGATTTATCATTTGTTCTGTACTTTTTATGTTTTTATACTCTATTCCACCACGTAAGTTAAGGCAACTGATACCCTAGGGATTCTCAGCCCTGGGGGTGTTTTCCCCAACATTCTGGTGGGAGGATGAATGGATGACTACCCCCTTTTCCCCCACTCTCATATCATGGTAGTTACTTGTGCTGGATGGAATAATTGTTAGTCTTACCCATATATGTTAGTAGGGGTCTGTAATGGCTTCTGTTTATTCACACACATATATTCTGGATATAGTTTCTTATGGAGTACTATAGGTGTGAGGTGTATTGGTTGTGATGGATTGAGGATACTTACTCGGTGTATAATATATAATGGCTTACGGTTTAATGTGAGACGTATGATACACGTTATACGAGCTATAGTGGATCCCAAAAACTACCTGGTTGCCTTGCTTATGTGGATGTGGTGGTTTTTGTGCATGAGGTGTTTGTAGTTTTGTTTCTCCCAAGTGTCAGTGGGAAAGCCATTTTGGATAGATATTCTTAGGACGTGCGGCGTTGGGGAAAAGCAGCAAACTAGGGTGGAAGTAAAGCATGATACCCTTGATATTATTTATTATATTATATACTATTTTGTGTGTTACATGGTGAGAGTATCCATGGTGAGGCTGGTAACTTAGTATACCTATTTATGTGAGGATTTAGTTTCACTTATTTTTCATTGTTCTTTAGCATGATTTATTTACTTTTTGTTGAGAGGATCCAGGGAGAATCCTATTGAGTATAAATTTATACTCACTCTATGTATATATAAACTGTTTTGTATGTCACTTGGAGTATGTTGGAGATAAGGCTCCTTACTAATAGCTTGGGGTTGCAGGAGATATTATGGCTTTGTGGTCACTGTTTTTTTTACTTTCTTTTGGGTACTTGGATTTTTCCACTTTCAAGTTTAGTAGTTTTTCATGACATTACAAATGTGTACATGGGATTTCTTTTATATTTCTATCTTATTTGGAGTTGGTTATTGCCTATTTTATCTCTCTCTTTCGCATGTGTTCTCCTAGAGGGTAATTCGTCCCATTTGTGTGTTTATTATACCCTCGGTGCTAGACGCTAACCCAAGGCCTATTGGAGGCAGGACTTGGGAGTCATTATCTCTCTTTTCACATTGTCGACCCAGGAGGGGTACACCTTATGGGTAGGGGGTCATGACATAAATTATTTTTAAAATAATAGAATTGATATCTTCTTGATGAATTGTATTACGTCCAAAAATTTATTGGTAATTATAAAATATAATTATTTCTAAATGTTTTTAGATTCTAATTTCATTGTTGTATTAATGTATTTAAACTAAAGATAAATAAATAGCCATTAAAATGATATTAATTATATTTAAGGATAATAATATTTTATTAAATGATTTGAAAAGGAATAATTGAATGCAGAAAATGGGGATTGGAAATTGTCAAAAATTTCATCAATGAACAATTCTTGAGCCACATTTTACCTTAACTGAAAATTTATAACCCAATAAAGTTCTCAAATGTGATACCATAGTAAACTAAAAAAGGGTTAATGTAACACCAAAATATTTAATAATTATTTCCTTCAAAAAAATGCGTAAATAATTTGATATCTTACATTAAATGAAACATAGGGTCTAAATGACACATGATATAATATATTATTATAAATTAATTTTTATATTGGATTGTATAAATTTTATTGACAAAATTACAAAAAAAATGTATACATTTTTTATATAATTGAAATTTAAAAATTAATTCGTAATAAATCGGCATTGAATTTTTATTAATGTCGTTTTATACATCCAAATTATCTTTTCTTCATAAATGTTTTCTAAATAATTTTTTCTCAATTATTATGACTATTTTATACAACATCAATAAATTTTATTTTATGAAAAATAATATCATTTTTTATTTCAACATAATAATATTATCTTATGGTGGAATTATCTGATTTTTTTAAAAAGGCAAATCATTGAGAGATTAGTAAATATTTTAATTTTACAGAAAACAATATTCTCAATTAAATTATTTAAAAATTTAATATTTTCACTGAATTTATTTTAGAATATAATTATTCGATTTAGATTAAAAAATCAAATAAATATCTTTGAAATCAAAATTATTGTAAATTTTTTATAAAAGCATTTTTATATTTAAATGTGCATATTTCAGGAAAATCAATATTTTTGCATTTTGTGGATTTATTTAAAAGGTAATTTCTAAGACATATATAAATTTAATTTAATAAAATAAATTCCTTTTTTTTAATCACAATATTAAAAATTTTAAATGACTCCACTTTCAGTTTTCATTTAATGAGTAGTAAAAATAATTAAAAAAATCAACATGGTTATCATTAAAGCCTTTTTACCGAGTGATAAGCTAAGAGATAATGGTTATATTTCCATATAAAATTTTCTAAATCCTTTCTATAATAAATATTTAGATCATATATTATCATTCCTTCAAGTAATTTTTATTTTTAGAAGAAGTTCTCATTAATAAGACACTACTATATATTAATGTTTTAAAAAATTCAAGGTGTTCTCTTTCCCTCACTTATAAAATGACACCTACTATCCACACTTATTCATTATTTGTGATTCTTCTATATTAGAAAATACCTATACTAATACCCTTATTAAATTCCTCCCCAAATCCTATATGTATTTGTTTAATAGAAAATTGTCCATTCAAGGCTTAATGTGTATGAAAAAGGAGGTTTCCCAACAAAGATGTATAAATGATAACTAGTATCTTTAAATTTTGTTTCTTCTTAAAAAATATGTAAAAAAATAATATCTATTATAAAAATTGAAATATATTATCATACATATAATTTTTTTATGATTATGGGAAAAAAACTACCACCTATTTTCGATCAAATGGGAAATGAAATTATAACCCATGTGTATATGTGGACTACTACCTCCGCATAGAAATATGATTAATTTTCCAAAACTATAGTTAATGGTTAATTATAATGATTAATTTAACTTTTATATATTTTATTTATGAAAATATAATGATTCAATAATAATATGATATTTTCTACCTTCTAACCCTTTTAACCATTGGGAAACAATAATGTCGCTTGTGTTTATGTGAGGACTACAACTACAACCAAGAGATGTGATTCATTTTTAATGACATATTTATAATGAAGGAAATAAATATATATTTATTGAACATATATGATATATATATATATATATTATCATTTTCATATAATGTTGAATTATTATTTACCTTTATTTCATTCTAACCATCAAAAAGTAAAAATATCACTTGTTCATTTGTATTGACCACTATCTCCATAAAGTGATGAAATTCATTTTCCATCATTGATTTATATAAAAAACTTTAAAAGATTATATTATGAATAAAAATGATACTTATTTCATGATTTAGATTTTGTACTTTATGTAATCATGATCAATGTATAAGGACCTAGACTACTGAACCGAAACATTCATTAAAAATGAAAGAGTTACCACATGTATATGATAATTTTAATAAATAATTATTAATATAAAGTAGATAATGTTTTATAACTAAATCATATGTGATATTATAAATTATTATATGTTTGTTGTATATTGGTTTAATATATATAAATTTATTATATATTAGGATAGAATTCTTACAAACCAAGTCAATATTGAGGTAAGGGTTTTATGTTATAATATAATTTTTATCTATATTTTATATGATTCAATTTCTGACAATGAAATTATATAATATTTTTCTACCATATTTTATATATTTTATTATCCTCATTTTATTTCTAATGACTAAATTACTTTCCTTTTATTTTACTCTTTTTATATTATCAAGAGACCCAACTAATGTTTTTAATGAAAACCGACTATAATTTACTCTTTATTTTGAAATATTTTTTCTTACATATCAATGTTTTTTAAAATGACTTGAACAATAGTTTTTAAAATCTACAACTTTTCTTAAATTTATTTTTATCCATTTTTTAACTTCTATAAAATGTTTTAAATTATGAATAATTAAAATTTTGGAATGTGGTACCTTTGAATTTTTATAGTAAATGTGAATGGAATCTTTACTTCCAAGTACATTATATAAACAGAATTTTCCATTATCATAACCATTAAATTTTTTGATTTCTAAATTAAAATTTTCAATTTTTATTTTCAAATAAAAATTTTTCTTTAATATTTTTAGAAAATTTAAATTTAAATAAGTAATTTAAAAACAAAAAGGGTTTTTTCTTCATGAAATGTTCCAATTATATTTTTAAGGCACTTTTCATATATGACGAAATAATTGATATATGTTATGTTTTATTGGGTATATGATTCTTTGATACTATCTCTTTTTCTCTATATTTATCATGGTTATGTTGAAAAAATATTGATCAAACTCATTTTTTAATGGGTTATGTTATGATGAATGTTTTCATGACATATTGGCATACATTTGAATGGATTTTTAATATGATATGTTTGGACCTTGGATTATATATCCCTCCAATTAATTGGGTAACAATTAATGATTTTTTAAACTCAAAGGATACTTAATATATTATCTCAAACCCAAAAATAGGGTAATCGAGAGGTTATTTGAAGCCCGAAAATGGATTTATGGGAGGATATGTGATGCCCAAAGTGGGAAAAAAGTGGTTATCCCAATATTAACATGTGAAAAATATATTTTTGGGTATAACAGATATAATATTTTTAAGATTATTATATACCACATTTTTCACCACTCTTTTATAACAAGATCTTATTCCACTGTTATTCTCTATGGGATCATGTAATTTGAATCCTTTTTTATTCATGTATTATAAAATTCTCTGTGTTATTACATGACTTATGATAATGATATATGAATTTCTATGAATTTTTTGACAATTTTAATCTATAATTAACACACTTTTATGATTATGTTATGCTAAAATGATGATTAATATATCCCTTAATTACCCATATTGGGCATCTTATCTCAACCCTTTTTTGTTTCATTTTCCCTGAGATATGAATAAATTTTTTATATATGATAGATCTAAGAAGTGTTATAGTTTTTAATAACATAATGGTTGATAATATAGATATTTTATGTTCCTATTTTTAATGTATCAAAGTTTCAATATATGTTAAAATTTTATAGTATGGGCATGGATTGTAATGTCATATAAAAAATATTCATCTAATAAGATGTTATATTTATGTGAGAAATTTATAGATCATTATAGTTGGAATCAGATAAAAGAATATTTTTTCCAAAAACTAGGATGATAAAACTTTCATGATAACCCTTTGGTTAAGGTAACAAATAGGATCACATCCTAATTTTTGTTAAGGTATAGAATATGTTTTTTTTCATTCAATACATCTATGTTTAGATAATATAAATAGACATGTAATTGGAACATATACATCAAGGGGTAATGACATTTAAATGAGTTAGTGGAGAATATATTACCAATCATTATAGTGTAAGTTGAATGATCCCATAAAACAAATATTTTCTAGAAATCCCATAGTATAGTCATAGAATAATTAACCTATTCATTATAAATAATTATGAAGAATTTGAATAGATTAGGATCATGAATTTCATTGGTTAAATATGATTAATATTATATTGAAATGAATATATCATTTTTTTGGAATCCTAAGGTGTATTTTCATGAGTATATTGTTTCTTACTAGGATTATTTCTTCTTACATAATAATTTTTGGATTTAGGAATTGGATGAAACACAAAGGAACCATCTTGACATTGAATGTGATGGACCGTATAATGATTACCCTTCTAGGTAACCAAAATTTATAAGAGATGGATTATAAAATCACATTTTTATTTTTACACAAAATTCTCATCCTATGAATCTTGTTGATCTTACTAATGAGTAAATGAGGGAATATTGTTCTGTTGATTCCATCATGGGGAAACATACACTATATTTTTTTAGCCTATAGATAAACTACTAGGTGAGAAATGGATATGTACAATTGAAAATATATTTTCTGTTTTCCATTAAATAAAAAATTAAAAGTTGCTTTTGATTATTATTCATCAATAAGGAAATGTGGACCAATGGTTGACTCTACTATAGACTTTAGTGAATCGTGAATAAATTGACTCTATAGAGTGGGATAATTTGAAGAGGTTATTTTTTAATAAGTAAATTTCATTTTTCAGTCAAATGATAATTAATAAATTATTACATTCTCTTATGTATAAGGACGATGAATGAATTAGTGGAAATGATAAAATTTTTACAAGACATGTGAGGTGTGATTCTTTTGTTTTCATTGAAACCGAAATTAAGTTTATTTTCTCCTACATAGGCTTGATAAAAATTCTCCAATTGGTGTTAGAAATAAAATAATTCATTTAATATATAGAAATTTTTTAATATATTACCAAGGTAGAAATGGAGATTATATTTACCCATAAATGTAATAGTTTTGATAAGAAAATGAATATGGAATTCATATAAAATTATATGAATAAAAATCATGGGTGGGAGGTTGATGATCATTCCTTTATGAACAAAAGTTTAGAAAGAAACATTGAGTAAATTTTTTAATGGGGTTTGTAAATTCTATTATTTTAAAGAGGAATATCATTAGGTAATATGAAAAAAAGTGAATATAAAATGTAAAATAATAGTGTGAATAGATAAAAATCTCTATGGAATGCACCACCCACACTCCAGTGATACATGTATATGGAATATGGAAATAATAATAAGAATTGATAAAATCTGAAGGATAATGATGATTATTTATTTTATTAACCTCTTAAGCCTATATACAATGGAAAATATATTCAGATCACTACTGAATATGTGTTTTATGACGTCAATGTGGTCAAATCTAAAATTACAATCTAATCTAGAAATAATAATTTAGTATTTGATTCTCTAACTACCCACTCAATTATAATTAAAAAACTTACTAATGGTATCACAAAATTTATTTAGTGATTAGAAATTGAATTAGAATTAAAAACACTTAATTTTTGAATATCATGTCTCATGTATATGTAAGTTCTTCAAATAAATTTTTTGTGAATTTTCTTCCTAGAAATCATTTTATTCTCTATTAGGTTGATTTTTTTGTGATTTGGGGTATCGATTGGATTACATTATATAAATCCCATGTCATTTTACATGAATGAAAATTCATATTTTAAATTCTGTAAAAACAAATGATACAGTATTAGTGAGAGGAAAAATATGAATTTATTTTGGAAATTACATCCATTGTATGGGTTGTAATTCCAATTCAATGTTGGTATTTATCTTCTATTGTTGGGGAGAAAGGAAAAAATCAAATATTTTCTTACTATAAGGGAGTTCATTGATATCTTTCTGAAAGATTTTCCTTATCTTCTTCTGAATCATGCTATTTTTATCAACATAGAACATAACTGGTGCAATATTAATTTTAAATACACTATATTGAGTAGCTTTAATTTAGTTTTAGGAATTGAAGAAGTAACACTACGATAATATTGATAGTTGATTCATTCGACCAAGTGTGCCACTATAGGGTACACCATTCATTTTTCTTATGTTAAATGATGGATCAATGAGAATAAATAATGATTATCAAGGGCAGGAAAATGTCACAATCAATAATAAGTGTCCAATTCCTAGTATTCATTATTTTTTAATCAATTTTGAGAAGAAGAATATTTTCTAAAGAGAGAAGTTTTTTCTGGATACAATCAGTTATAGTCTAAAAGTGAACACATACCCAAGATAGTCATTTATAAGATCAATGGACACAATGTGATTATATATATGAAATTTGGTCTTGATAATTCCCTTATTATATTTGAGGATTTAATGAATAACGTTTTTATAGACTACCTTAATTAGTTTGTGGTAGTATTTTTAGATAATATTCATAAATATTTCATGATTAAGGTAGTGTATGAAGATCATTTAAGGATTTAAATGAAGACACTATGGAATGAAAATCTGTATAAAATTTTTAAAAAGTGTGGATTTTTTATATAAAGATTCATTTTTTGGTCATATAATCTCACACAAGGGTATATCGGTGGATCCATCGATGAAATAAGTTATTAAACATTGTTCGAGACTGATCATAGTGATGGATATACATTTTTTTCTTGGTTTTCATAGATATTATCAAATATTTCTGAATATTATCTCACTAATAACTAATGCATTAAATACGTTAACTCATAAAGGATTCATGTTCATTTGGGAAGATAAATATGAAAAGACATTCAAGGTGATTATTAGAATCTTCGTCAGTGCACATATACTCACATTACCTTATATTGTAGAAGGTTTTGTAATCTATAGTGATGAATCAAATAAGGGTCCAAGATGTTCCATCATGAAAAATTATATGGTTATAGCTTTCGACTCATGTTAATTGAAGTTTCATGTGTATAATTAAATAATTCATTGCCTATAGTTAGTTGGGTCAATCTTTTCATTAATGAAATATATGAATTTTCATTATAGAAAAAAGTGGGGTATATATACTTATCATATATATTTAAAGTATATATTCACCCATAAATGGTTGAATATGTGTTTGAGAATATTTTTAGATATAATTAAAAACTACGAGTTCTCAATACATTAGCACTAGGGGGAGGACAACAATGTGGGTGATGCTTTGAGCGAAAAAGATCGTGCTCACTTGTCAATGATGGGGATCAAAAAATATCCAATATTTTTTAATATAAAATGGATGGAGCATAAAATGATAGATGAAGTGGAAAATAATTTCCCTATGAAATTATTGTTCAATCATATATCCATGTATATATTAAAGGATCATGGATAGAATATGTCGACCTATATAAGAAATAGTGAAATTATCCTAGGTTCGACCATGACGGTGATGGAATGATAAGGTTTGGGAACGGAGTATGTTTTCCATAAATACAATACTTGAATAGGAAACAATTGCATAAAGCACAAAAATCCTCATTCTCTACTCCTCCCAGAAGTAAAATGTATTATATATATATCTTAAAGAGTATTAAGGGTGAATTAAATGAATATTGATATTGTAGATTTTATATATTGGTGCATAGTATGATATAAATTTATGGCAATGAAGCACAATTATATTAAAATATTAATACCATTTCCAAAACTGGATTCGAAATGCTAAAACATCAACATAGATTTTATCACAAGTCTCCCCAAAAACTCTTACATCGATGATTATATTTGGATTTTAGTTGAACTCCTTATGAAGTCAGCACTATTCATTGATATTAGATAATATCTATATCTTCATCATATTTCATTAATATACATTATGGAATTCAAATGGTTTCATTGAGTAATATATTATGATATATATGATCAGCATCTAGGGATTACCCTGATATTCAAGAGAATCCTTCAGCAGACTTTGGATTCAATGTTTAGTTTTAGAACAACTTTTCATCCAATTATAGATGGTCAGTGATAGAAAACCATTCTATCCATGGAGGATATGATGAGATATTTTTTTCTAGGTTTTAATGGTGGTTGGGATCTACACCTTCATTTTATCAATTTGACTTTTAAGAATGTTTTTCACTAAAGCATTCAGATGGATTGTTATAAATCCCTCTACAATTATAACTGCATAACTTAAATATATTGGGATTATTTTTGAGAAATAAATCTATCAAGTCCCAACCTAGATGAGGAAATGGAAGATAAGGTTAGAGCTAATCAATATCACATCAAGGAAGCTCATATTCAAAAAAAATTATGTTGAAAATCACCAATGATATCTAAAATTCACAATTGGTGAGAAGGTATTATTAATATTTACCCATGGACGAAGGTTATAATATTTGTATTTAAGGGAAATATTATCACTAGATAAATTTTCCCCATTACGATTCGTCACCAAGTAAGGATCGTAGCTTATCAATTGGTTCTTTCACTGAACCTATCCGTAGTTGATAATATGTTTTCTATATCACTCTTGAGGAAGTGCATACCTAATATTTTAGATGTGCTAAACTCATAGGTTATACCACTTGATAATTATCATTCCTATAATGAAAAATTGGTTTAAATATTTAATCATTGAGATAAATAATTATGGAAAAATATTAAGATTAATCCCCTATTTAATGTTCTAGGGAGAAAAAAAATAAAATCTATGTGGGAACCTAAGGATGTGATGAAAAATAATGTCATCATTTTTTATGTCCAAGTAATGGAATTTCAGGGGAGAAATTAATTTTATGTGGGGTATATTATAATATCCCATTATGTTGTATGTATTTCCTTAGAAATAAACATGAAGTATTTGGTAGCATTCTTTTTTCTAAATCGTCAGTTTAAATAAACCATATTATAATATGACTTTTGAACATAGATTTTATAATTGAGAATATTAATAGGATTTACCAAATTATGAGAAATATTTATAATGTTTTTATATAAAAAAATTATCAATTAATTCCTAATAATGAAGTACTCGATTTTCAGCAATATCATTTTACACTTCAAAAATATGTTTTCTTCATAAATATTATTAAATATTGTGGTATATTATTATAATTAATTTAAATAACCTAAAAAATATTATTTTATATAAAATTATATCATGTGTGTAAATATCTTATGGTTGAATATTTAAATTTTTCAAAAAAATGAAATTTTTAATAAAAATGAAAAAACTAAAAAGATTATGGAAAACATTAATTTCCATGAAAGTATTTAAAAAGATATAAATTTTTCTAAATTTATTTGGTATATTAATTACTTTTTTTTTCATTATAATAATCCAATAGTAATAATTTCAATTTACATTATTATTATTTTTGGTATAATAAAGTTTTTTTACTTAGAAATAAAATTTTCTAAAAAACCGGTTTTCATTATGTTTACTAGGTTTATTATAAATATAAATTCTACCAGTTATTGAAATTTAGTTCAATAAAATGGATTCTACATTTGGAATTCTTATTTCTAATTTTTCTAATGATGCTAATTTTATTTTTGTCTAGGATGAATAAAAAAACAGAAAAAAAATGTGTTACTACTGTTAAAGTAAAAATGGGTCTATTGGGAGTCAAACTAATAGATGTTAGTTATACATAAATATAAACTTGTATAAATCGAATTGGATGGAAATATCAAGATAATATAACATAATAGCTTCTAATACTCTGATATTTGGAAGTATATGGATTGAATAAGGTGTTATTATATTTTAATATTTCATGAATTTTCATTATGGTCCTTTAACTCAATTATTGAAGGGAACATCCATTCCAAACTTATTCAAAAATTGTGAGATTTTTAGAATATCTAAACCCTAGAATAATTACTTCCTAACATCCCTCCCCACATCCTATAGTTCTTGGTTTGAACATAATTCTATCCTTTTAAAAATTAATGTTTAAGAGAAAGTCGATCTCTTAATGAAGACGTAATAACAATTATCATACTCATTCTATTTTATTTTTCTTAAAAAACTACAAATTTATTGAATCCATCATAAAATTATGAATTCTATATCATCAATATATAGATGTTTTATTAATGTCATTTCACAACTTTTTCCCCCAATTTGGTAATGAATGTATTGAATATGAATTTGTGTGGACAACAACCACCTTATAGCGATATAATTATTTTTCCATATCAATAAATAATGGTTATTTATTATGAATGATTTAAAGTTCATATGATATATTTATTATATTAATATTCCTCTATAATTATGTTATCTTATAAACCTTCTTAACATTCCTTCTGTTGGAAAACATAATCATCGTTAGTGTTTGTGTGTGGACTACCACGTTTAAGAAGCGATGTGATTTTTTTTAATTTACATCTTACATGGATGATAATAAGGATATATTTAATGAATAAATATGATATATATAATATATATTATTTAAAAAATATTTTATGAAGGCGAATTAATATTTAGCATCTTTCCCTCCAAACATAAAATAGTAGAATCATCACTCGTGCATACGTATGCACAACCATCTCCATGAAGTGACGTAATTCATTTTTCATCACCTATTTATATGAATAATAATAAAATTATATATTCTGAAAAAATATGATAATTATTTAATGATTAATATTATATTTACTGTGTAATATTTATCAATTTATAGGGACTAGAACAACCAAACATCAAAATTCATGAGAAAAAAATAGTTAACACCCAAAAAACAGTGATTTTAATGAAGAATTGTAAATAAATAGTTGATACGATGTTATAATTTATATCATACCAGATATTATAAGTATTAATATGATTTTGGTATTGTTTTATGAAAAATTTAACGTCATTATATAGTTTCTTATAGTGTTTATGAATCAATTTAAACTTAATATAATGGTTATAGTGAAAACTAACATTAATTTTCCCTTTGGTCGGAAATACATTCTCTTAAATATATTTAAATTCTTAAATTATTTCAAGAATGTTTTTTCAAATACTATATTATTATTTATAATAACTTTTTAATAAAAATTAATTTATATTAAATGCTTTTAGTGAATCATTATTTTTATTTTCTAAATGGTGTACTCTTGACTTTTTATTGAAAATTTGAAAGGAATATTTGTTTTTACATACATAATAGGAATGGAATTTCACATAATTGTATAAATTAAATTAATTGAATATTCTATAAAAAAACTAATAGTCACTTTTTAAATATAATTTTTTCCATAATATTTTTCAAATTTTTATATTTATAGTATATGATTTGAAAACGAAAATGGAATTTTTCCAAATAAATGTAACAATGAACATTTAAAATAATTTTTCACTTATCATAAAACCCATGTTGAAAATTATACTTAATTAGGGGTTTTATTCAATAAAATAATTTTTATTCCTTCTCAAGATGTTTTGGGTTTATAATGATGAAATATCAATGAATCTTCTTTTCTTTTCCAAGTGTAAAGTTATTAAGAATGTTTTCAATATTTTGTGACATATATGTGAATAAATTATGAATTTATGATGTTTTGGCCTAGAATTATATATTTTTACAATGAATTGGGTATTGATAAATGTTTTAGAAGCATAAAGTGTACATGCGATTTTTCTCAATTCTAAAAAAGTGGGTACATAGGAGGTCATCCAAAACTTAAAAGAGGGTACATATGAGGTTAAACGAAACCGGAAGTCATTACATGAGTGGTTATTTAAAGATGAACATGTGATGAATGTATTTTCAGATTCCATTTATATAATATTTATTAGATTATGATATTATGCACATTATGAAACACTTTTATGACATGAACATAAGAAAAACCTATACTATGACGACTACTTTTTAAATTCTATTATGATTCATGTCTTGTGATCTATAATTATTTATTCCATGACTCATCATTATGATATATTAAATATTGAGTATTTTTTTTAAATGTTGAGCTCGTTATTTCAAGGAATTATGCTCAAGTTACAATTACATTATTATTAATATCTCTTTTTTTTTACCCTTACTGGTCATATGATATGAATGTATTTTATGATTAGATTTCCACAGGATGTGAAGATAGTTTAATGTATCATATATCTAAAAAGGGATATAGTTGTGTAAAAAATAATAGGATTTGATGTATATAATTTATGTACAATTGTTTACATATCCAAGTTTCTAATGTCACAAAACCTTTATGGTAACAAAAATTATTACAATGTTATATAAATAATATTTAACTAACAGTATAACATATTTAGGAATGAAAAGTATAGTTTGATATAGTTAAAAAGTGGAATGAACCAAAATATATGGTTTAAAATGAAACTTAAACATTTCTAAATTTTAGTGACTGAATTTAATAAAACATCATCATTTCCCTCATTCAAACGTATTTCAATGTTATGCCACATTAAATGAATATAATATTTATTTTATGTAGATATTCTTAATACTTATAATTTTCCAACTCCTCTCTATCATAAATGGGAACCCCCAATCCTCCCATCCTCACGCATTTGGATCCATTTAGTTCAACCAAGATCTTCCCAAATCTCATACCAGCCATAATACCCATGTCCTAGAACCTTTAGTATCACAAAAATTATACCATATAATAATTAAGGTGTTTTCTAATGAAGGATTCCCAAATAATATTTATAAATGTTCACCAACTTATTTCATTTTATTTCATCTTCTAAAACATTAAATTCCGTCATAAGTATATTGATATAATAACATAAATATTAAAATTTTATTTAGTTGTTATTAATTTTATGGTATAACCATTTTTCTTCTCCATATACATCCTATGTGAAATGAAAACATCACAAATGTGTACATGGGGACTATGACCTCCACAAAGACATGTGTTTTATTTTTCAACACCACCTCACAAGGATAATTATTATGATGTATATAATGAATATATATGATATTTTTTTATATACTTATAATTATATAAAGAAAGTATATTACGTTATTTATTCCACTTATACCTATTAAAAAATTATATCATTGCATTTATGTACATGTGGACTACCACCTCCAGGAAGGGATGGGATTCATTTTTCATCATATCCATTTAGGGATGATTATAAAATTATATTCAATTTCCAAAAATGAAAATTATTTAATGATTAATATTATATAGACGAAAAAATTGATAATAAGAAAATACATGTGTAAATAGATCTTAATCATGTATAAACCAAAATTAATATTATCATATATTAGATAAAGTACATCGGTGGTGAGTAATACTTGAGGTAGGGGGTTTCTTATCACAATTTGTTTTTATTATGTTATATTACCACTTTATTCTCTATATTAAATCAATATTATCTGTGTAATGGCCACTCATTATTTTATATTTTGTTTTCATAGTTTAATGTGGATTTATACATGTTATAAATAATTAATTCGTTGTTTAATTATCACATTAAATTTTTGATATTTTTGAGAGGTTTATTATCCAATTTCATTTCATTGGCTTATATTACCTATCCATTTACTACATTACTCCCTGATTTTTTGTGTAAAAGTACCTAATTATTTTATGTTATATTTACACATTTTTTATATGGATTTGTTTTTTTAACACATAATCACTTCTCAATATAATTGTCATATCAATTATATAGTCATTGTATGGTTTTTCTCTTCTCAATTTCCATTATTTGATATTTATTCAATTTTCATGAAATATTTTTTTCGTGGGGTGTATACACTACCATATTGATGTTTTATGTCATTAATTTACTAAAATTAATTTTTTTTATTAATCATTCAAAATTTCTCATATTAAATTTCCTTTTTAATTAAAATTTACTAAAATAGAAGGGTATTTGTATTTAAACATGTTTTCAATGTTTCCCTTTCAAAATAAAAATTCATTGTCTCTATGCCTGACAAATTTGTCAAGAATTCTATTATTTTTTATTCAAATATTCTTAATGTATATTTTAAAATAATTTTGAATTTATTTTAAAATGATTAATTGGAATCCTTTGATATTTATTCCATATGAATCACTTATGAATTTTTAAAAAAGTGTGAAAAAAATATATTTTAAAACATATGTTATCAACCTATTTTCATGCCTTTATGAATATTCTTTATTTTGAAGAAAAATTAAAATTTTTTATTTTTTATTTTTAGTGATTTTTATTTCATAAATAACCTAGAAAATTTTATTTAATATTTTTTAAAATAAAATGATACTTTTTGTCAATTTTAAAAACAAATAAAATGTTCCTTTAAAATTATTTTATTCAATTTCAGAATCGTTTGATAATTATTATTCTTTATCGGGGACATAATATAATGATATTTTCCACCATATTATTTTGGATGTATTACGATCATGATGAGTTATTTTTTACTAGGGAGAAATATTGACATAATATATATTAATTGAAAATACATATAGTTTTTTTGTTATGTATTGTATTAATTATTTTCCCTTTCAATAAGATGTATGAATGTGACCTATTACATGATGCAATATCCCTGTTATAGAGACTTAATGATTCATTGGGTGTCCAAAAATAAACTAGTTGATGTATTTGGTGTATGTATTCCGAATTATTTAGTATTCCCTAGAATAAGGCCTTGACATTATATTTCTGATTTCATGAAAAAATGCCTTGATCATATTAATATGATGTCTATAATTATTCATTCCATATTAGAAAATTATTATTTTTTAATCTGATTGATTATTTATGTTTTCATTCCATCTAGGGATATATTCCACTTTTAAGATATTGGTTATATAATTTATTTGACTATTGTTTGTCCCTTCTATATTACTCTTGGTTTATCTATTATTCAATAGGTTCAATTTTAGGATTTCCTTTTCTATGCATTTTATCTCACAATTTAATATTTTTCCTTTCCCCAAGATACTAATAATAAATTTATGAAGGATCATCATTATATAATAGAATAAATATTAATGTCCTCACTAGAATTCATGTTATGAATTATACATTATGAATCCAATTTTTGTGTAATAAAATGGGTGTTGACTTGAACTATCCACTTTGTGTTTTTAGGGCCTTATATATAAGATTTTTTTATAACTATTTAAAATATTAAACCAAAAAGATCCTTGGAACTTTTGATTGTGAATTTTTTTAATAAATTAGTTAATTATGGATTTTTTCTATTTTAAAACATTATAATTGATATAAATAGAACAGTTTAGATAATAATAAAGGTTATGATTACTTAAATGAGAATACACTAAGTGTTTTATATTGTATAATGGGATAACAAGCCTCATATTGATCTTATTTTTAAGGAAATATATACCCCTTTTGATGATTTAGATGATGAGAGTACATTAGGAGATATTTATTGAGTATTAATAAATGTTTTCTGATATATGTAACCCCAATGTTTAACTTTTGTTTTAGGGAAACAAGTTTTTTTTGGAATAATGATTTTATATTTTTTTCACATTTGTTAAATGGTATAGATTACATTTAGTTGTAAGATTATATTTTACATTGAGGTTAATATGAATAATTGTTATAAAATAGTTATTTCATTTTGGGAACATATTTTTTATCATATAGATAACCACGGTATTGAAAAGGGATTTGGTGACTATGTGATTAAAATTCTTTTCTGTTATTTTTTATATATTTAGAACATTATTTTATGACTTTTATTGGAATAATATTGGGTAATATCTAATTTTTTTAAGAATTAAAATCTAGTTATGTTTTGAATAAATACATTTTTTTATAGTGATTTAGTATATTTATGGAATATATTATCATATGTTTTAGATTTTATAATTTGTAAATATACATTTTGTTATTTAACATTATGAGTTGTTAATTTTGTTTTGATATAAATGTTAAATTAATCTTAAAATATTATGTGCTCAAATATTTTTGATTTATGGGTTTTCAAATTGGCATTGAAATTTTTTTAAAACATTTAATGCTACTTAATTGGGGAATGATTTAATTTGAACAATCGGTGATATTGTTGATTCATTAGAGTGTAATGTTTTATTTACTCATATGAATGTTTATTCATATAAGATATTATACTAATTTGAACATTTTTTATTAGATATAAAGAGACTTAATTTTTCATCTTCCTTTTAGATATTGTGAAATTCTACAATTTAATTTTAGTTTTCTATGTAACACCCTTATATTTTGAAAAGAATTATATGTTTTATAGAATATTCAAAATGAAACATAGAGCTTAAATGACAGGGAAAATATATAACTATTATAACATAGTAGTAAAATTAAAGGGTATGAAATGTTTTAACTTCTCAATATATATATATATATTTATATTTATATTTACTAATAAATTTAAATTATTTATTAGTTTGTATTAAATAAAAAATTCCTTTTTTAAATATAATATTATTCATCAAAAAACTGTTTTCTTCAAAAAATGATTTTTTTATATTCATACAAAAATATAATAATTAATATTTAGAAATTTTATAAAATTCATTTCATAAAATTAAATTAAATTTTTAAACAATAACATAAAAATTAAAATTGGGTGAAATTTTGTGATTATTCAGAAAATATTTATTTCTAAGTGAATAGTGATATATACCGGTTTTTGTTAAACTATCATTTATTTTTAGTAAATAACAAAATTTAAATGTATAAATATGAATTAAAATTGATTTAAAGTAACATAAGTATTATTTATTTATATTAGATATATTTAGATTCATTTGACCAAACATCATATTGGATTTTATTATATGGTTTTTTAGGGGTTTAAAAAGAGGATTATTATGAAACATCTTTTAAAATGCATTATTTTTACCCTTTTAAATTTATCAAAAAACCCCTACATAAGAAATATTTAAATGAAATTTATATATTATATATCAATAAATATTATTTTATATTCCAAAAATAATATTTATTAGTTATAGAGTTAATATAAAATTGAAATTTTCATCCAAAATAAAGTCCTTAAAATCCTATTTTTTTAACTTGTCTCAAATTATTAATTTTATATTAAATTATTTAATTTATATAATATAATAAAATGAATTCCACATTTAGAATAATAATAATGTATACACTCTAATAAGGTAAAATTAATATTTCACCATAATTACAAGTAAAAATATTAAATAATAATTGTCGTGCTTAAGGAAACCTCGCTTTACCTGAGGTTAAACTAAAAAGGTCAGGGTCAAAATAACATAAAATTCTATAAAATATATTATTTGAATTAATTTATACAATAAAAGTATAATTCTATATAGTGTCCCATCTTTTATCATTTTTCATGTCAAAATCCTAAGTACACATTTTTCTTTTCAAAAACTACATGTGTCACACTCCCCAAACTTATAAAAGTACACCCCTTTCCTATTTTTGTCACACCATAAAAACATTTTGGTTTGGGTAACACCTAAAAAATAAATTCTTATCTACATCCCCTAATCCTATAATTCATGTTTCAGTCATAAATTCATTATTATAATACATTAGGTATATTCCATTATAGTTGGTCTTAGAAGAGCTAAAATTCATAACTATGTATTTTTGTTTTATTTTTTCATCCACCTCATTAAAATATTTTGAAAATATGTACATATGAAAAAAAAAGTATGTAATACTTTATGAAATTTTATTATTTTAATTTAGAAACCTAAATAAATATCATCTTCCATCAAATGGTATATGAAATCATCATTATTGTGTACAACTGACTACCACCTTGCAAACCAATGACATTAATTCTTCATTATTTCCTCACATGACTTATTTTAATCATATATTTAAATAATATATATGATATATTATATATATATAAATATATACTTATGTAGTAATTATATAACAGATACCTTCGTAATGTTCATTAATTTATGGATACGATAATGTCGCTCATGTGTACGGTAGACTACCATATCGTGGACCAATGTACTTTCTTTTTCACAAATTCTTTACTTTAAAGGTAACAAGGATAAATTTAATTTATATAAGTAATACAAATGAAATAATAATTATATTTATCCCATATTTACCATTCTCAAAATATAATTTATTTATATATTTATTACACTGGAAATGATAAAATCTGTGACCCCCTGACCCTAGAAGCCCCGAGTTGGTGCATTATTTTATAAGATTAGAAAGATTACAATGAATAAAATCTAAATGAACAGATTATTTTTGTAGTTTTAAAGAACTTTATACATAAATGGTTCCCTTATTCAATTGGTAAAACATAAAATTGAACAAATGAAAATAATTTTTATCATTGAACTCATTATAAAATTTCATCATTATTACCTATGGAAAATAAAACAAATTAAAAGTTGAGCTCAAAAGATCACTAAGGGAAAGAGAATAAGATGAAAAAATAAATTTTATAGAATAAATCAACATGTAAATTTAAATAAATGATAACACATACCATTCAAATTACGGTATAAGTCATAATCAATATGGAAAAGAAAAATAACTGAAACACAATCCATTTAATCGATGAAATGAGAATAAAATTAACCCATAGATATGTCGATGAAAAATATAAGGGATAAATAATAATTGAAATAATGTTAATTATTAGTTATTATACATCATGTGTCCATAACATGAACTAATTTCATCGATACCTTTCGCAAGATCATCTATATCCATGAGTAGAAACTCATCTGTTCTGCATGGAAACAAACTCAAAGGGTTGTCACCCAAAGATTTCATCTCAAGATACTACTGATTAATTAATAGTCATTCCATAACTAGACCCCAACCTGTAGAGATTATATTAAATTGTCCCCAACCCATTTCATAGTAGTCTAAAGTATTCCTCATATATCAAACAATCAATTGACAAAGATCTCTTCAAATCAAAGTGTCTCATACAACTTTGTAATATCTCAAACATAGCCCAATAAAATTGAATAATTATCAAATTAAAAATTGATTACCGTGAATATAAATATATTCACATTATAACATATCAAAATTGGAATTATATATACTACAAAAACGTATGTGATGAATTTGACATTAATCTAAAACTAGTAAAAAGTGAGATGCACATATATTATGACATTGTAATAATTTATTTAAAAAGTCATATGTTTTTAAAATATAATATTCTATTTGAAAATAACATTATAAACATGTAATGTAAGCATAATAACATTATGTGCTCATGAAAAAGGTAAATTGTTTTCTTGTTATATAAGTTAGAAAAAAAATTACTATAGGAAAATGAACATGTACCTATAGTTTTGTCAAAAATGGTGGGTATAGGTCACCCCTACACCCACATTTTTTCTAATCCTTGTGTATAAGAAGCCTATATCCATTGATTTGGAAAATATTGGCTATATATGCGAATTTACATAAAATAACCACTATTTATTCATAATTGGGGTTATATATTAGTTATATACCCATGTTTTTTGAGAAAATGTTTGTATAGGTTTTAGTTTAAGACATATGCCCATGGATATACAAAAAACCATGTATATAGGTCAAACCTATACCCATGGTTTTCCAAAAACTATTTTTATTTTTAAAGACCATTAAATTTCATGGAAAATTTTTTCTTAAATACCTTGGAATTTTACAAGTCTATAGATTCTGACGGCACTCGATTCTGAGACCCAGTGTGCCTAGAATCAATTTCTAAAGTTTAGCTAGGGTACATTCAGTAAATGAATGTCATAGTTTTTCTATCTTTTGAAACAGTGCTCGGAATTGAACTCTGAGGGCACCGATGAACTCGCAGCGCCAATAATTGTGTAAGGGGACCTTCACCTAGAATGCAGTCGAGGAAGAGTGGAATTTTGTTTTCCTAACCTCGTGAAATGAAAATAAAATAAATATCTTTTTATTTTATTTTGAATTTCAAAGTTATTTTAATTAATGTGTGGGTTCCACAACCCCACATTAATTCAAGTAACTCCTACCTTAATTAATTAAGGGAGGAGACTTTATGATGGGGGGGATTCGATGGAGAACACCCTCTCCTTCCTTCCCTCCATCTCCTGACTCCATTGTGGCACCACCACCGAGGTTCCATCTTCTCTGACGAGACATCGATGAATGAGCAGGGATCCGTAGTGTGCTGCAGGCACAACGAACTACGTTGAATCTGACGTCCTCCCCGCGTCAGATCTGACGAGCGACGAACGACATGTGGTAGGGGTTGTTATGTTCATGTTTAAATATCGTTCATCATCGTTCTTCAATTCTTGAGTTTCGTTTGGCTACATGATATCATCTTGACAAGGAAGGGCTCGGACCGGACGAACATGGTCCAACCCTTCCCCTCTCGTTTTTTGTTTGTTGATGATGGAGACGGACTGCGAATAACTGGCCGGCGTCGGTCCGACCACGAACAGATCGACAATGCACGATTGCCGGGTCGCCACAAAGGCGTTGCATCGTCGTGTCGTGCGGAGTAGAGCTGGACGATGGCCTAGCCGGGCCACGGCGGAGGGGTGTGGCGCTGTCGCGCTGCACCGGAGCTATAGGGGCTGCGGCCGGGGTGGGCCGCTACGGTGGGGCGCGGCACGGTCGCGCTGCACCGGTTGAACAGAGCGGTGGCCTAAGGCCACGGCGGACCTAGAAGGGCAGCCAGCTGAGCCGGCCGCCGGTGCCACCAAGAGGCGGGACCCGAGGGGGTCATGGGTTACCCAAGGGCCGGCCTTCATGGCCGGCTATTTCAAAGAACTGCGGGGCGTAACCCCCCCCCCCCCCCCCAGATCTGCGAATATGGTGGGCCCCACTAGGTGCCGCCACCCCCTGGTCATTGAACCATGTGGCCAGCCGCGTGGGCCACTCAAGCCGGACCACGCCGACCGGACCGGGCCATGTCCTACGGCAGGATGGGCCACGCCCAGCTGGGCTGGACCCAGACCCGGGTTGGGTCGACTCAGTTTGGGCCGACCCAAGGGGTGTTGGGTTGGGTCGGACCGGGCCCAGACCCCCTTTCCGAACCTTTTTCGGTTAAACAGCCAAATATTGAGCTACGGACCACTGATTGATGAACCGTCAGATGAATAGTATTCCTTGGATCGAGACCGTCATTTCGGTATATTATACTCAAGGTTTCAGCGATATTTGGGTACAGTCGGGTTGGTTCGAACCTGAAACCGACCGGGCCCTCAGAGCGGGAAGGCATATAACTTAAGGACCGGAATATCGATTGACGTTTCGTCAACTATGGGGGATTCCTCTTGATGAGAAGGTTATTTTTAAATAATCTACATAGTATTCGAATGTGTTTTGAACGTGGCTAGGTTGGATTGTACCCAAAATCCAACCAGGCCCCTGGAACGGAAATGCTAATAACTCACAGACCGGGCGTCCGATTGGTGTGTCGTCTGTTGTGTTGAGTCCCCAATGATGAGGTAATCCCTTGAGATACTTTTTCATGGAATTTTTATAGAATTGGAGTGTTGAACAGTTGATCCTGGAGCGGACCCTCTTGGAGACGAGCATACGGATTGCGAAGACCTAGTAGCTGTAGACCTGACGACTGCTTGACCGATTTGACTCGGAGTGATTTGATTAGCCCAGTGGACGTAGCGCCCAGTATTTGGAAGCAGACCCATGGCAGATGGATTTCTTGGTAGTTGGCAGGTGACCCGTGGTACTCGACAGGAGGATTACCTCTATAGGCTATTAGGGGTAGGACATGGTATTTTGCAGAATACCCACCGCAGACGGAGTGCATGGTATTTGGCAGCAGACCTGCGGTACTCGACAGGAGGAGTACCTCAACAATCTAAAGTTAGTGAGAAGTTCCTCAGAGTCACGACAGGGCCATTGTACTCGACAAAGGGGGATTTCTCCAGCAGTTGTGGTTTCGATAATGAATATCCTGGTTTGAGTTGAGTCAATGACCTTTGTGTTTCTCTAATGATTGAGAGGGGTTACTTGATAACTTAGGTATATGTATGGTAATATACCTAAGTAAAGGTTATATGTTGAGATATTTTTTGTTGTTTATCCTTGTTATATTTAGTGAGACCATGAGGGTCTCGGGGTCCCTACTAAGTATCGTTATACTCACCCCTGCACGGGCTATGCCCGCACCTCATTGTGTCGGATGCAGACGACGGACAGCACTGCCGAAGGCTGAGTATACGAGGACTGAATGTTACATGGAGGTGGACCTCATGATGAGTCGGTACCCAGAGGTGGACCTCACAATGAGTCTGTACCTGAAGGAGGTTGACGGACGAGGGCACTAAGAAGGCTATCTGTTCCTACCCATCAGGTAGGATCTGTTGTAGACGATCCAGGAGAAGCTTGTCACCTTCCAGCTATTTTGTCTTTTACCTTGTACTTTACAGTTGGGTTTGTATTTCCGTACCCTTTGCATTCCAGCACATCTTTTGTTATATAGTGTTTACTTAGTGTTTGATTCCACATGTTCTCTGGTTGTGTGGATGTTTATGTTTTATAAAGGCAACACCTTCCCAGTTCTAGGAAAATACGCCTTTGGTGCTAGTCGACATCCCCTGTCATTTGGAAGGCGGGCTTGGGGTAGTCATTACACGGGTCCCGGGGGGACGGCTCATGACAAATTGGTATCAAAGGAGTCGGTTCTACCGCAGAACATAAGACTCTGATATTTTCATTCTGTGAATCAATAGTGTTAAGAGTACTGAGTGTGGTTTTTAGTTCAGGGAGTCTACTGTTGGTGCGGGTGGCCGACGATTCCATACATCAAGACCTTGAATTCTGATTTCTGACTTAGTGCATGAAACACTAATTGCGTGTTTGTTTTCAAATGTTTCGGTTCAATTAAATCTAACCAGGTTAGCTAACCAGGTATAGTCTTTTAACAGTTTCACATCTATTTCTTTCAGGATGTCTTCACCTAGTCAGTCAGCGTGGGTACCGAGTGGAGAGCGTGATGATAGCTCACCAAGGAGCAAGGCCTCAGTACAGGGCCCTCTTCTAGTTGAGACACCAGCGGATAGTGCACGCCGCTTATGCGTGTTTCATGTGATCCAACGATAGAGGCCTCCGACATTTCGAGGTGAGTCAAATTTGTAGACGGTTGGGCACTGGCTAGAGTTTGTAGCTCGAGCTTTCCACACAATTGGGACACCCGCTAACCTGATGGTGTACCGATCTGTTTGTCTCTTTCAGGGAGTAGTTGAGAGTTGGTGGAGCCATACGCTCCGCTTTTGCGATGATATGACCTTCACCTAGGGAAACATCGAGACATTTTTCAGGGTGGAGTTTATATCAGCGACTCTACACTCTGAGCGTGCTCAGGAGCAACTTCCTTTGCCGCAGGGTTTTCCATCAGTAGCCAAGTCATCTGTAGGCAGTAGACGCATGATGCAGAGGTCCAAGAGGACCAATCCAACAGGTGGTCGACCACACGACTCAGGATCGGTAGTGTGAGGCACCAAGGGTAAAGACAGATCTAGACCTTCCATGCAGTGTTACACTTGCGGCAGACAAGGTCACATGGCTTGTGACTATCTGACCCACCGCTTGGATGATCATCAGATTAAAGAAGGATCTCCTAGGCAGAGGCAGAGGTTCAATCAAGGCAGACCGCAAGGAGTAGGAGACTGGGGCAGAGAAGTTGGTTGTATAGCCGGTGGTGTACGATGCTTCGAGGTGTCACCACCACCACCACTAGGAGGTCCACCCCGACTGCAGGGAACAGGTGGATATGGGAGAGCACAGTTTCAGGCAGCTGAAGCATATGACTATGGAGCTCCGGAAGCAGGTGGATAGGAGCAGGACTACTTCCAGGCATAGTGGCCTTTGTTCTTGGTGCTTCTAGTTTCCGTGTAGTTGTTGTTGTGTTTTCTTTGTGTCTTTTTACTTCGAGATTTAGAAATAAAAGACACTTGTCCTTGTGAAATTTTCTTTCTTTCCTTTTTTTGTACTAAGAGGTTCTAGTTTAAACAGTTTAATTTACCATCGCTTTTGATATTTCTACTAGAGGAGTCATAGTAACCACACACTAACGTCGACAGTGTGACTTAAACCATGGAGGTGAGAGTAATGGTTGGATCTCTTAGTAGTAGCGTTGAGGCCTTAAGACGTCGTCCAAGACATGAATTAGTATCATTCATTCCAGGATTGGCTATATTAGGCAAAGAATGTGGTTCATCCAGGGGATGAGACCAATTTTCTCTTTTCGGAAGATGAGAAATCTAAGTAGCTCTTTAGTAGAACGTAGAAGAATAAGGGTGGAGATGAGTTCTTACAATTGGCTAGTCTCACCCATTGTTCGTTGAGAGAACGGTTTACGGTTCCCACCAACTCAATAGTCTTAGGTGAATCTTCTCTCAGATGGACCAGAACCTGAGATATCAGCAATGGATTGAGTTCCTCTTGGACTATGACTTTGAGATAGTCCATAATCCTGGGAAGGGGAACGTTGTTGCAGATACTCTTAGTAGGAGATCGGGCATTCAGCTATTTGGAGTGACGATACAGCAGCTGGCCGCGTTTCAGATATCCTTTTTGGATAGTGATCGAATCAACACGTGTAGAACCAGAGATGGTTCAGGCGATGACGGATAAGGTGCCGATCATCTAGGAGCAGATAAAGACTGCATAGAGCAGACAGAAGTCTTATGCTAATAAGAGACGAGACCACTGGAGTACGAGGGTGGCGACCACATCTTCTTACGGGTCTCACCTCAACGAGGTCTATAGAGATTTGGCCAAGGTGTCAAGTTAACTCCATGATTCTTCGGACCTTAATAGGTCCTCAACAGTGTAGGTGAGGTGGCTTGTCGTCTGGCCCTTCCACCTCAGTTGCACTGGGTGCACGATGTCTTCCATGTATCTCAGCTGAGGAGATGCGTGCATGATCCATCCTATATCATCGATCACGGGGAGCTAGATATCGATGACGGGGAGACATTCACGGAGGTCCCGGTGGAGATTGAGGATCAATAGGAGCGGTTCCTACGAGGATGGTCAATTCCTCTGGTGCGCTTTCGATGGTAGCACGGGAACCTCTAGGAGAGCACATGGGATCGAGAGGCTCATATGCATGCCCAGTACCCTCTTTTGTTTTCCTAGTTTATGTTGTAGCTTTATGGGTACGTAATTCCCTGAGATGCATGTAATGTAAAGAATCATAAATTTGAAGGAAAATTTTTCTTAAATACCTTGGAATTTTATGAGTCTGTAGCTTTTGACGACACTCAATTTCGAGGCCCGGTGTGACCGGAATCAATTTATGAAGTTTTACTCAGATACGTTAAGTAAATGAAAGAGCAGGTTTTTCTATCTTTTGAACCGGTGCTTGGAATTCAAATCTGAGGGCACCAATAAATTTGCAGCGCCGGTAATTGCTTAAGGGGACCTTCACCTCGAATGCAGTCGGGGCGGAGTGGAAGTTAGTTTTTCTAACCTCATGAAATAAAAATAAAATAAATATCTTTTTATTTTATTTTGAATTTCAAACTTATTTGAATTAATGTGGGGGTTCCACTACCCCACATTAATTCAAGTAACTCCTCCCTTAATTAATTAAGGGAGGAGCCTTTATGATGGGGGGGATTCGCTAGAGAACTCCCTCTCCATTCTTCCCTCCCTCTCCTTCCTCCATTGTTGCACCACCAACAAGGTTCCATCTTCTCCAACGAGACATTGACGAACAAGTAGGGATCGGTAGAGTGGTACGGGTGCAATGAACTACGTTGACTCCGACATCTTCCCCAGTAAGATCTGACGAGCGACGAACGACACGTGGTAGGTGTTGTTCTGTTCAAGTTCAAATACTCTTCATCATCATTCTTCGATTCTTGAGTTTAGTTTGGTTACATGATATCATCTTAACGAGGAAGAGCTCGGAACACACGATAATGGTCCGACCCTTCCCCTCTCATTTTTTGTTTGTGGACGATGGAGGCGGACTGCAAAGAACTGGCCGGCGTTGGGCCGACCATGAACAGATGAGCAACACACGATTGCCGGGTTGGCACAAAGGGGCGGCACCGTCGTTCCGCGCGGAGTAGAGCCGGACCACGGCCTAGACGGGCCGCGGTGGAAGGATGCGGCACCGTCGCACCGCACCAGAGCTATAGGGGTCGGGGTCGGGGTCGCCGCGGCGGCGGGGCACGGTGCCGTCGTGCCGCGCCGGTTGAACAGAGCCATGACCTAAGGATGCGGCGCACCTGGAAGGGCGTCTGGCTGAGCCAGTCGTTGGTGCCACCAAGAGGCAGGACCCGAGGGGGTCCCGCGGTTACCCAAGGGCCAGCCTTCATGGCAGGCCATTTCAAAGAACTGGGGGGCATACCCCCTCCCCCATATCTATGGCTAGGGTGGGCCCCACTAGGCGCCGCCACCCCCTGGTCGGCCAGCCACGCGGCCGGCCGTGTGGGCCCCTCGGGTCAGACCGCGCCAACCGGGCCGCACCGCGCCCTCCCAGGCCAGACCCGGACCCGGGTCGGGTCGACCCGGTTCAGGCCGACCCAGGGGGTGTTGGGCCGGATCGGACCAAGCCGAGACCCCCTATTTCCAGACCATTTTCGGTTAAACGGCCATATCTTGAGCTAGGAACCTCCGATCGACCCACCGTCTATTGTGTATGATTACTTGGATCGAGACGGTTGTTTAGGAATATTAAACTCAAGGTTTTTGCGACGTTTTTGTAAGGCCGGGTTGGTTCAAACCCGAAACCGACCGGGCCCTTGGAGGGGAAACACTTATAACTTAAGGATCGGACGTTCGATTGACATGTAGTTGACTATGTTGGATTCCTCTTGATGAGACGGTTATTTTGACATACTCTACCTAGGATTCAGATGTGGTTTGAGCCAGGCCAGGTTGGATTGTACCCGAAATCCAACCGGGCCCCTGTAACGGAAATGCTAATAACTCCCAGACCGTGCATCTGATTGACGCACTGTCTGTTGCGTTGAGACACCTATTACGAGGAGGTCTCTTGAGATACATATTCATGATATTTTGAGACACTTGGAGTGTCGACCAGTAGCTCGTGTAGTGGAACCTCCTGGAGATGAGCGTATGGAGTATGGAGACATAGTAGATGTAGACCTGACGACTGCTTGACCGATTTGACTCGGAGTGATTCGGTTAGCCCAGTGGACAGAGCGCCCGGTATTTGGCAGTAGACCCATTGAGGACAGAGCACCTAGTAGTTGGCAACAGCCCGCGGTACTCGACAGGAGGAGTACCTCTGTAGGCCATTAGGGGGAGTGCCCGGTATTTGGCGGAGACCCACATCGGACGGAGCGCACGGTATTTGGCAGCAGACCGATGGTACTCGACATGAGAGGTACCTCAGCATTCTAAGGTTAGTGAGAAGCGCCTCTGAGTCGTAACAGGGACACTGTACTCGACAGAAGTGGATTTCTCCAGCAGTTGTGGTTTCGATAATGAAAATTCTGGTTTCAGCTGAGTCAATGACCTATGTGTTTTCCTCATGATTGAGATAGATTTATTGATAACAGAGGTATATGTATGGGAATATACCTAAGTAAAGGTTATATATTAAGATATTTATTTGTGGATTATCCTTTTTGGATTTAGTGAGACCTTTAGGGCCTTGGGGTCCCTACTGAGTATCGTTATACTCACCCCTGCACGGGCAATGGCTGCACCTCATTGTGTTCGATGCAGACGATAGACAGCGCTGACGAAGGCTGAGTATACGAGGACTGAACGGTACCTGGAGGTGGACCTCATGAATTGTTGGTACCAAGAGGTGGTCCTCATGACGAGTCGGTACCCAGAGGAGGTTTACGGACGAGGGAGCTGAGGAGGCTATTTGTACCTACCCTTTAGGTAGGATCCGTTGTGGACGATCCAGAGGTAGCTTGTCACTTTCTAGATGTTTTGTCTTTTACCTTGTACTTTGAATTTGGGCTTGTATTTCAGTCCCCTTTACTTTCCAGCACATCTTTTGTTATGTAGTGTTTACGTAGTTTTTTGTTCTACTTGTTCTCTGGTTGTGTGCATGTTTACGTTTTATAAAATCAATTCCTTCCTAGTTCAAGTAAAATACGCCTTTGGTGCTAGCTGCCAGCCCCTGGCCTTTGGAAGGCGGGCTTGGGGTAGTCACGATACGGGCCCTAAGGGATGGATCGTGACATATATTGTTTGGTTAAAAATTTATGCACATGGTTCTCCATGAAAACTTGGGTATATGTCATTCATATACCCACGGTTTGGGTAAATTGTGGTTATATCCTTCCGATGTAAGCATGGGGAGAAAATCATCCTTGAACAAAAAAAATCATTGGGAAATCCTATTTCCATAGTTTTCAATTTATATACATGATCTATAAATATATATATATATATATATATATATATATATATATGTAATTACATATATATGTCAATAAACATATATAGGTTAGGGTTAGGTGTATCACGTGGGTAGAGGAAATCGATGGTTTGAATCTGATGGGTGTATTTTCTTTTAAACCCCTATAGCCACCATTTCAAAACTATGGGTATAGTTTTATTGACATTGTGTCATACGCCTATTCCCATGGGTCATGATAGTGGATATATCTTTTTCAACCCGTTGTTATATCTCAGAGATATACAGACAGATTAAGCTCCCACAGTCCTCTGAACCATGGGTACAACCTATACCCAGGGTTTTATGGGATGTACCCATGATTTCAAACCATCGGTATAGGGTAATTTTCCTCTAGTGTTCCATTGATATATTATTGTTGAAAAATACACAACGATCCTTTTCAATAAAATGAGAAAAGTATTCATTTAAAACTATTTTTAAAAATTTCCAAAATGGGTAAAAAAACATTTTAAATAATGTTAAAAAACATTATAAAATATTTACTATAAAACATCAAAGTGGAGTTTAAGTATTCATCAATGTAGATTTAAAATGAAATAATCCCAAATATTGATGAGATTATGGAATAAATACTTCTCACTTTAATATCAGTAGAATCATATACCAATGAATGAAAAAAAATTAAATGTATATAAATATAATATTTTATTCATAATCATACTCATAAAATACATTTGATGGATGTATATACACCACACAATAGAAACAATTAGTGTATAAGTCAGGAGTCCCAACAAATAAAATTGAGACAATGTTCTCTTACCTTATACTTCTTTAAGTCAAACATACTTTAAAATATTTTATATTGGTTTCATGCATATTATTAACTTCTATAAGAACATTATTCTTATTTATTATGTCATATATGATTTTCATATATTATTTTATCACAGTTTTTATGATAATATTTTATTATTTCCCTTCATTCATGTGTAAACTACATCATTTAACTATGAATTTTTTGTTATGAATGTCTTTATTATTTTTTATAGGATATATATAAAACATCTCAATAATAATATTAATGTCACAAATATCATATTTAATCATTAAATAAATTGTTATAATAATTCATGAATGGTAAAAATGGAAAATGAATCGCATCGCATCGTGGATATGGTAGATTTTATTTATAGACGAGAAATGGTATAATTCACCTAATAGTAAAATGGTAAGGAATTAGAGTATATCTTAATTGGTATGGAATCAGTATCTGGTCATAATTATCAAATATGTAGATTATTTCAATCATTGTACCCATCTGATTATATTGGTGATGAAAAGTAGTTTACACCACATCGTGGAGAAAATAAGTCGTACATACACATAGGTGATGATTTTTCATTTCCTAGGATGGATAATAGATGAAATATTTCTATTCCACAATCATAATGTCATCTAAAAATATATATTATAATATATGTATTACCTTATCATGGTAACAATAAAAGAAGAGGAAGTATAATAAGAAATGAACTATAATTAGTTAGTAAAAACGATTACCTACTCATTTAGTGGACTTCCATTAGCTATCTTCTTAAGGGATGTAAGGTATGTATTTTCTCATATCAAAAACCTCAAAAAAATAGGATATATATTTTTTCGGAGAAATTGGAAGGACTTTGTTGAGATAGAAGGCTCTAATTTATCAGAGGAAGTGAGGGTGGATGTTCCCTTTTATAATTGAGGTGAGGGGAGAATTCCGAAATCCTCAAAATATTAATATATAATCAGGCTATTAAAAAGGTAAATAATACCTAATGGAAAATAAATTAGTATTTAAATACACTTTAGGCCATTTAATATATAATTTTTAATTATTTGATTTTTTGTATTTTTAAATAGTTTAATTATATATTAATTCATCAAAATATATTTATTATATAATTTTATACAATTCATCAAAGTGGGAATTCAAATATAATGATTTAATATATCAATTATAAATATTATATAAATAAAAAATTCATTAAACAGATTAAATATAAACAAATATATTAAAATTAATACTTTTAAATTCATTTATTTTATTTTTGTGTTAATTAAATAAATATTGATTTTGCATTGCAAAAGAATTTAATTTAGTATTATAATTTCAAGATATTCATAATAAAAATCTAAATAGAATATTTATTCATTAAGATAAAAATTAAAATTTATAGTCATTCATGCATTAATATTTCCCTGTGTGAACACGTGAAAGATATTTAATACGGACTGAGAGACATTGTGTAATTATCATTTATTTAAACAATATATTTGTTATTTTAATGGAAAATTTTCCATAAAAAACTAAAATTAGATCTTTAGTTCATAATTATTGCGTTTATTCCGACAATAAATTTTGCTCAATTTTTGGTCATGTTTATACCCATATATTTTTGTTTGAACACTTATTTAAACGCTTAAACTCTTGCTGCAACGAATTAGCTTTTTATTATTAAAGTGTTAGTGTAGTTACTATAAAATGACAAAAGGCAAATAAATGAGTCATTAATGAAATTTTAATACTTATAAAAATAATTATCCTAAAATTAAAATTTTTAGAAATTTTATATAATTTAAAAAATTATTATTTATTTTAAAATTTCATTAATGTAAATTTTTACACTATTCATTACATGACTTTAAAAAATATCATAACTAAAAGATAACATTGAACCAAAACATTTAATAAATCCCTAATATGTTGAGGTAATTTATAAAATTAGTGTATTAAATTAGTTATGTAAAATAATATTTATTTTAATATATTTAATATCATTTTTTTATATTTCCATTAATTAAACAATTACTTCATCATCAGTGTGAAAGCCTTTATATTAATTTATTATTTCCTCAATAATAATAATAAATTAACATTATGTATATAAACATTTTATATTTCAAATGACTATTTATATTCTAATTTATCTTCGGTATGTCCACAAATAAAAAATTTAATTCTTATTAAAAACATGAGTTTGACATATTTGACTTCCCTTAGAATAAAATTCAACAAAATGATTAAATTCATAAAATTAGATAAAATGGGCCATAAAATCATCCAAATGATGATTTAATTTGATAAAAAATCCTACAATAAAATTAGGAAATGTTTTAGGATAATTTTATAATCCTTATAAATTTATTTTCTCCATTCATTGTGAGATTTTCTCTTAACTGTTATAATTAATTTTAATTACATTTACTAATATTTTGGGTAATAAATTATTTTTCATATTATGAGAGTAAAAAATATCATACTTATTAGGACCATGTGTGTATATTTTTTAATTAAATTCACAGAAGTAACAAAATTATGTTTAATGCTAATCCCATAGACATGCTGAGACAGTGAGTTTTTAAAGTTGAAATGATCAAATGTTCATTAATTACATAAATATAAATTAGATATAAAAATGACTAAAAAGACCTATATTGGAATAATAGATAATTAATCAATCTATTTTTACTTTTCAGGATTTAAAATATAATTTAACATTAAAAATTATTTAGATTAAGAGGCAGTTTTCGACTAAAATGCAGTATTTTTCACTATTCAACAAAAAATGAAACTTCTTAGAAAAATTACGCAAAGATAATTTTGAAATTCAAAACTAAAAAAATAATTTTTTCTTGTTAGGTAAATTTCTAAAATATTACAAATTTATTTATAATATAGGTATGTTATGAAAAAGCGGTAAAACTCGGTTCGGCATGTAACAAAAGATAATTCAGTTTTTTGTCCGCCATGAGATTAACTATTTTTTATAAATCATGTTAAAAATAAAATTAAATTTTTACTAATTGAAAATATTGTAAATTCATGGGGTGTTACATTCTCCCCTACTTAAATAAATTCTTTCCTCATAATTTAAACTTGATCTCGGTAATCTAGGGCTTGATATTTGAATATATAATTGTTGGAAAACCCATATTGTAAATAGGGTTAATAATATATCTTCTTAATAAGAGTAAAAAGTAAATGATATGGTCAGAAAACAACATTGATTTGAAAACATGGATATGGAAAAGAAGTCTTACTATAACTTTCTAATTGTTAACGATATAGAACATGGTCATTAGAAATTTTACAAAATCTACGATGTTCTAAAGATGACATTGATTCCCCCATTAAGTAAATTAAACGAAAAATATTTTTATTCTACAATAAATTTCCAAGAGTTAAGGAATATTTTTACTTCTTATATTAAGAACATAGGGAAATATACTTAAATGACATGTAGAGATTCATCCTTTAATCAATTTCCACTAAAAAGTCATATTTTTTCTCCAAATGATAAGTATTTAAATTTAAATTTTTTCATGCTTCAAGAATTAAAGTTAATTTATATGTATCAAAAAATATATAAAAGTATAGTTTTATATTCCATCTACATTTATAAATTATGTAAAACAAAAATGATTAGGATAATATAATATTATTCCCCAAAAAGAATAAACCATTATATAATGAAACAAAACTTTAACTTCCAAAATTCAATAGTAATGCCAAAATTTCAACATTGTTCATTTAGAAATTAACTAACCTTCTTCAAAACTATTTTAAACTATGATTAAACGTAAAATATTTGATTTATTTGATCATATAGACTTCTAAATAACATTAATCACTCTTAATTTCTTATACCAAAAATTTAATTTCCTAAATCAAATAATATCTCAGATTTGATAACTATTTCCAAAAATTACTTGATTTTCCATATGCCCACAATAAAATCATATAGAATTTCAAAATATAATTCAAATTTTACTTTTCAAATAAAAACTCATAGTATTCTTTATACCATGATCATATAGGGTTCCCAAAATAGTATAGGATTTCTGAAATAAAATTGTCCGCTTAAGCACCAAATAATTTTTAAATCCAAATTTAATCTATATGGTAAAAAAATTCCCATAAAATAAAAAAAACCCTTATTTATTAGATAGTATACTAAAAATATATTCAGGTTAACTAGGACATCACATATGCAAGGTGTTGGAATTGAAACCTTGTCACCCTTTGAATGTGGGTTCAAGCCCTGTAGCTTTATCAAACATGATGGGTTGTCACCCGGCGTGTGAGTTTTCATTTTTATAAAACCATATTAATATTATTAAAAATGTTATAAGTGTACTCAAAAATAACATAAATATATTCATCATTAAAGAAATGTTTTAACCAAAAAGGTTATATCATAAGTTTCATTTTATGTTCCCAATAATATAAATACCCATAATGACCATAAATTTAATGTTTATATAAACCACAATGGTTATCCTTAGCTTTAAACATATTTTAAAAAAATCTAGATGAATTATTCCATTTATAAAATTTTCAAACATTCTAAACCAATGGGTTGGGTTCATTAATGTATGTTTTCTTAAATCCAGTCACCAAGGTTTATACTAAACATTACATGATACCAACTATAACACCCTAACCAAGGAATCCTAGAGCTGATCTGTTATTTTATTATATTTTCAATGTTAAAATGGATACAAATCCCAATGGACTGATCATTTTAGTCTTTTGGAAAACTATATAAATAAATTACTCCCCTATTACATTGGTAAATCATAAAACATAACAAATGAAAAGAATTTTAATCCTTCAATTCATTCAAAATTTTCAACTTAATAACCTGGGGAAACTAAAATAAAAATAAGGGTTACCTAAATTTCTCAATTAGGGAATTTATAGCAGAATAAATAATATATTAATGATAATAAATCGTCATTTATTGGTAAATAACTGATACGCATGCCATTCAAATACCTGTATGATGAATAATAATATGTCTAGGTAAATAATTGAAACACATATAATCTAATAGATGAATAGATAATGAAATGAAACTATAGATATTTTGATGAAAAATATCATGGATAAATAAGAACTCAAATGATGAAAATTATAAATTAATTGACATCAGATATCTGGAACATTAACCACTTCAATCAAGACCTTTCACAAGATGGTTTATTTATGTGGGTAGAAACTCGTCTATTTTTCTTGGAAACAAACTCGGAGGGTTTGTCATCAACTGATATCATCTCAAGAGACTACTGATACATTGATCAGATTTCATTAAACAGCCCCCATTATATAGGGAATACATTAAATGTTCCTCAACCCTTTTCTTACTAGTCTAAATCATTCCTCATATGTTAAACAATTGATTTCAAAAGATAAATTTAAATCAAATTCTCCCACACCACATTCAAATATTTGAAAAATAAGATCCAAAAAAGTATGTAATTATAAAATAAATAATTTGATACCATAAAGATAATGAGATTAATAATATAATATATCCCAAGGGTAATTAGATAAACCACATTAAAGATGTATATGGTGACTGTTAAAATTATATCAGAGTTGTAAAAATTGATTTGAAAATCCCATACCTCTTTTTAATCATTTTATTTAAAGCCCGCACATATATAAAATAAAATATTTTCATTGAAAATTACTTGTAGATAAATAAATTAATCTTTAAAACATTACAGTCATGATGGAGGATTGTTATATGCATGTCGTATATTTTAAAAAACACTCCATTATTTATTTATTTATGCATGTAATTAACTTATTTCATCTCCTTTTTAATATTTATGTTATCATATATTATCTTCTTATATAATTTTATCACCCTTTGTTAACAATATTTTGTTAATACCGTTCTTTCGGGAGTTAATTCCTTCATTTTACTATAAATATTTTGTTATGAATGTCTTAATTATTTATCATATGGTATATATCAAACATATAAGAAATAATTTTTATTTAATAAATACCATATCTATTCATTAAAGAGAATTTTATATTCTTCCATGAATTCCAAACATGGAAGATGAATCACATTATGTCATAGTCAGCGTAGTTTGTATGTATGCATGAGTGACAGTATCATTCCATTTACGGTGAAATTGTATGGATGTTTTTAGTTAAAAAAATTTCAGAGTAAACATATTTTTATAATTATCATATATATAAATTATTTGTATCATTATACCAATCCAAGTAAAGAGGTGATGAAAATTAGTTTACCCCATTGTATGAAGATGGTAAGTCGTGCGTACGCAGGTGTAGTGCTTTTTATTTTCATAGGTTGGATAAAATGTGAATATGGATATTGCACAACCATAATAACATCTCATAATATATATGATATATAAGTAATAAATTTTTCATGTAAGCAACCTATTAATATTATGTAGAAGAATAAATTAATTTGAATGAGTTAGTAAAAACAATTTCCTCATCTTTGGTGGACTTCCTTTAGATCGCTTCTTAAGGGATATATAGTAGGTATTTTTGGGAGACTCAAAACCTCAAAAAGAAGGATAAGGGTGTTGGAATGAGAAATTTTAAAGAATTAGTTGATCTAGAAAGGTCAAAGTGTTTTTTGAAAGATATAGATGAGGATCCCGTTTATAACTGAGGTGAGGGGCACTTTCCAAAATCCTCAAAATATAAAAATATAATTCGGATATTTTAAAGGGAAAGACATATAAATGGGATATAAATGAATATTTTAATAAATTTTCATCTATATATTATCTCCTATTTTATAATTAAATATTATTGTAATTTTTAAATAATTTAGAAATATATTAATTCAATAAAATATCATTTTTGTGAAATTTGATACTATTATTTTAATTTAACTTCAAAGTCATCAAGAAAAAGTAATAATTATAATTAAATGCTTTAACACATCTCTAATATATCATATATATCTTTAAAATTCGTTATAAAGGATAAACCATCCTAAATATATCAAAATTAATACTTTTAATATAAATTATTTTATTCTTATATTAATTTAAAAAATATTTTTTTAGCATTGGAAAAGCATTTAATGTAATAATATAATTTCTAAAAATTCCAAGTAAAATTACATAATTAAAAAAAATTAATATCAAAATAGACATTTATTTCCATTCATGCAATGATTTTTTCCTATGTCAACACATAAAAAATAGTTAATACATTGATTGAAACTATCTTTTATTTAAATAATATATAACTCATTTTCATGGAAAAGTGTTTATTAAACAATTCAAATTAGAGTTTAATGTTATATGGTTTGAATGAACTTCATCCCATAGATTTTAGACATGATATGGTCATGGTTATACCAATATATTTTGGTTTTAACACTTAGTTAAACCCTTTTACCTTTACTATGACAACTTGGATATTCACAATTTATGGGTTAGTATAGTTGATATAAAATGAAAAATAACCCGATATATGAGTAATTTTTGAAATTATAATACTTATACCAACCATTTGGTAGAAATTAATGTTTTCAAAAAATTTATATTTTTTAATACAATATTATTTATTTTAGAACATCATTTTTTGTCAATTTTGACATTATTCATTACATAAAATTTTTAAAATATCACAAGTACAAGATAACACAGAAAAACTCCATTTATACATCCCTAATATATATAAGTAGTATATAAAATATTAGGATGATATTAATAATGTAAAATAATATTTATTTTCAAAATTTTAAATATCATTTATTTGATATTTCTAGTAATTAAATAATTATATCAGTATCATTGTGAAAGCCTTTATATTAATTATTAATTACTTGAAAATTAGAAATAAATTTCAATTACTTATATAAATATTTTATCATTTAATTTTAAAATTTAATTTTAATATATATTATGTTTAACAACATAAAAAATTTAATAAATTTAAAAAACATGAGTGTGAGATATTGGAATTCCCATAGAATAAAATACTAAAATTGATTAATTTCAATAAATTTGTTATAATAGCTCATAAAATCAGACCCAGGATTATTTTTTTGAAAATAAATCATCCAAAAAAGCTACCACATGTTTTAGGGTAATTTTATAATGCCTATAACTTTATTTTTACACTTAATTATCACATACACCCTTAACCGTTATAATAAATTTTAATTACTTTTACAAAGATTTTTGTAAAAAAATGTTTATAATATTAAAATAAAAATAAAATACTAAGTAAAACATTGTATGTATGTGTTTCCAAATTCAATTTAAAGAAATGGAAAAAATATTTTCAATTTTAATCCCTTAAATGTTGTGAGAAAGCGGGATTTTAAAGTGAAAATTCTCAAATGTTCATTATGTTCTTATATCTAAATTAAAGATAATTATGATTATAATGACCTAAATTTTATTAATAGATATATAATTGATATATTTTTACTTTAAAATAAATTTAATATATAATTTAACATTAATAATTATTTAAATGAAAGCCAGTTTTCAACTAAAATGTTATATTTTTTACTATTCATCAAAAGACAAAACCTCTCGAAAATATATAAAAATACACCCTAATATAATTTATACCATCCAAATTAAAAAATTTGGTTTATTTCAACATTAAAAATTAATGAAAATTTCAAAATATAGTATTAAAATATGTGTTCGATTAAATGGATGAAAAACTTGGTCATGTGTGTAACACCAGCTAATATAGTGTTGTGTGTGGTCTAAGCTTAACATTGTGTATTAATCATGAAAAGAATTAAAATTTATTTTAATAGGAAAATATTTTGAAGTCATGGGGTGTTAGAGTGTCGTTCATGTACATGTGGACAATAGCCTCCACGAAGTGATGTGATTCTTTTCACATCACCACATCACAAGAATAATATGTGTAAGTATATTAAATTAAATAATCTGATATTATGATATTATAATAATTATATAAATATAAAATGATATATACCTTATTTCCTTAAATATCATTGAAATATAGAATGTTTACTCTTGAATATGTATGGCATACCATCTTAAGGATCAAAACATAGTTAATTTTTCATAAACCTTTTCCATGATTGGTTTTAAAAGTATAATTAATGAATAAATATGATATATATTTCATGAATATTATTGTACATTTTTTTAAATAGTTATGACTTTGACCATAGTCAATACGTTTAATATTCTTTGAAACAATAAAAAAACCTCCTAAAAAATCCCATGTGGACTTTAGTGATTAAGTATTCAAATAGGTTATTAAAAAGAAATAAAATAAATGATTTTGGTATAAGGATTTAAACAATGAAATGGTTCTTAATCAATCAAATTTTTTTGTCATATTATTATATAGAATTTGATGTAAATACAAGGAAAACCTGGACATGTGGTAAGAGTTTCCCCGTCTCACTTTTTTTTCAGACATATACTATATTCAAAATGTATTTTTTTAGTATATAAACAAGATTTTTATGTATTTTATGTCTCTTTTCATGAATATTATTTTTATAAAAAAAATATAAATTATTTTTTTTATATTTTATGGGATTTTGATCTAGATATTACCAAAGTTGTAAGGGACTTCATCTCAATTACCCTTCATTGAGGCATATTGTAATTTTACGCACCTATCTTATTTTAGGAGGTATATTTACATCCCATTTTACATGTCATACCACGAATATCATTATTTTAATAATACAAATAGTTTAATTTAAAGTTATTTTTTCATGGGACTTATGATTAAAATTTACCAATGATGAAAAAGATTAATGTTACAATTTCCTTTCATTATGGGATTATTTATGTCGAACATTGTTTTTGAGGAACATTGTTTTTGAGGAAATCATATTATAAGGTTTTGAAAGTAAATTTCTTAGAATTTTTTTAATGAGCATCTATTGACTCCATTTTTCAAAATATTTTAAAAAGAAATTTTATTTCAAAAATTTATGTCACAAATAGATTTTTAAACAATCATGTCCATTATTTTCCATAAATATTCCTTATATATTTCATAAAAAGAAATTAAAATAATAATATTTTGAATTTTTTTTAAAATTTTTAATTTTTAAATGTAATTTTAAAAATAGAAATGTTATCTTCTTCAAAATGATTTTAATGATAATTTAATTGTGCTTCCACTATAGAATCTCAAAAACTTGTGTTCTAACTTTTGCTCATATAGGGATATTTTAAAATGACATCACACTCATTATTTATTAAGATATAATTCTGTTATTTCAAAGATATCTTTATGGAATATGTTTATATTCTAGAGGTTAATCATTTTTCAAAGATATTATTATGCATACCATTTATTTTCAAAGTGTTTATAATGTTTCAAATAGATTTTTATGGAAGGTATTTCTTTTCCATAGGTTAATCACATTTCAATGAGATTTTTATTTTAAATTGGGAAATCTTGTTTCAAAGAGATTTTTAGGAACCTATTTATTTTCTATTGGTTAATCATTTTTTAAAAAGATCGTTATGGAACCCATTTCCTTTTTAGGGTTAATCAACATCTAAAATTAATAAACGTTTTTTCTAAGATTTTATATTGAAATGAATGCTCAATTCTTAAATGGTACTTGTATATTATTTATGATCATTGTTTCACCAAGATAATCCTATGTGATCCTATTATAGCGTATATAATGGGTGCACCCAGATTGTGTCGGGTGATCCCGTTATAGCTAATGAAATGGTTGTGTTCAGTTTCTGTCGGGTGGGCTTGATATTTCTTATAAGAAGGGTGCACATAGATATTTATCCAATGCATTAGGTTAAGATATTTCATTATAGAAAATAATATTTTATGTAGGTCATATTATAATTTTAGGTGTGATGTAATGGTTTTAGGATGATCATGTACCATGATACCAACACAATTTCATTGTGATTTCTATAGATTTTTAATGTTTCCTTTCTTCAATATTTAAATCACATAGCTCGTGATTACTAATTTATTTGACCCATTCCTCTGTTAAAAACATTCAAATATTGATGATTAAAGTATTTATGAGTTTTATTTCTCTTATTATTTTCTCATGAACTATAATTATGTCTGCATACCCTTATGTACTTATTATTCTCAATAATGACATTGAATTGTTAATTATTTTGTTTACCCTTACTGAGCAATTGATATCACCATTATTTTTTTTCTCTATTCTAATTTATCAAGAATTATTTGGAAGGATTTACTATACTTAAGGGTTTAATATACATGATGATTATATCTCAATATGTAATAAGAAAGATATTTATAAGTTAGGGAAATTATTATTTAAAAATTTGGTTATTGGTTTTGTGAGGTTTTTCTACTATTATCTGAACATTTAAACCTAAAATATACAACCTTTTGTAAGAGATATAATATTTAATTTTTATTTTGTTTATTTTGGATTGAAAAAATTGGGACGCCTTCATCAGTATCAAATACAGAAATGTCAAGATGTTTATTTTACAACTTGATCTTGTATTGTGGGTTCTATGCTGTTGTAGTTTGTATCATCAGTTGGTTTATAAAACATTATTGATTGTTATGTTTTTAGTTGAGGTTATCTTAAGAGTTATGGATAACTTCATGGGTCTATAAGATTAAGGATGATAATAATTCCATAGAAATAGACACACCTTTTGGTTTTAAATGATTAGATATTAATGTTATTAATTACATTTTTAAAGATATTTTATTTGGTTGAACTACATGTAGATATTTTTTAACATGAATTATTATTTTAAATTTTCTGGAAATGGGATTTAAGGTGTTTATAATTTTATGTGTTTATATTGTTATGTATATAGATGTAATTATAGTATAATAAGTTTTATTTTATATATTACCAGGGGATTTAAGAGTGATTTAGTGACTAAGTGATTAAAGATATTTAAAAAATGGTATGTTTATTTTTCTTCATAAATGCAGAAAGTATTAAGAAAACATGTGAGCTTAAAATAATATTTATTATTTATGTTGAATAAGAATTATTTAGATTGAAATTTGGGTATCGGTATTTTTTTTTCGATTAATGTATTATTTCATCATTTGATGTTTTATTTATGTTTGCAAACATATAACCATTTGCTTCCTAATTATATTTTATTTAATATATAGATTTAGGTGGAATATATTTTATTCAAAATTTTATGGGTTTTTTGGTCCTTTAAAAGTTTATTTTGGTGATTCATTCATGAAATGAAAAAAATTATCATGAATACTCATTATTAGGAATAAAAGTTGAGAGTGTGGTGAAAATTTATAAAATGATGAAATTAACCACATCAAGTAAGTATATTTCTTTATTATTTTACACAGTATTCTAAATTTAATATTTAACTCGAGGAAAATGATCTTGAAACCCGAATTTTTCTTATTACCAACATTTCTAATGATAAAAATTAACTTCTAAATTCCCCTTTGGTTTATAGTTTTCTAATTTTAAACTTTATCTTGATCATTAGATTTCTAATGACCGATGATCTCTATCACTACAAGTAATTATTTTGGAATTATGATTTTCTTATTTTCCCAAATCTTTAATTCACACCTATGTTCACAAATGTGTCATCCTATTATGTGTTATTCCAGATATCCTTTTTAACTCACTTTATATTTTATTAAGAGGATGTTTTATTACCCATTTTTACGATTTGGTTTTATAAAAAAAATTAATTCCAAATATCAAACTTTTAATTACAAAAAATACAGATAAAATAGTGAGGATGAAGTTTATTAAATACGTTAGGACATGTCACCTTGATAATTTATAATGAAACCATGTTCAATAACATGTTCAACAAGTAAAATTGAGTTTAAACAAAATGTAAAATTTATAACAACTATAACCTAGACATTAAATTGGTGGGTATGAAAATTATTAACTAATTTAATATATATATATATATATATATATATATATATATATTTATATATATTACACTCAATATAAATTTAAGTTAAATATTTATAAAAAAATCAATTTTTTTAGTAATGTAATTTTATTAATAAAAATATGTTTTTTTTTTCAAAAATGACTTTTATTTCTTTTCATGAAAAAAATATCATCATAATTTTTAAAATATTTTAAAATATAATTTTATAAAATTAATTTAATTTTTTAAATAATAATATCAATATTAAAATGGGTTGAATTTTTCATATTATCAAAAATAATAATTTTCAGTAAATACAGAAAAATAATGATTTTTTTAAAACATTCATTTTTCAATAAATTAAGATATTTTAATTTACTATTATGTTTGGAATATGATTTAGAGTAACATAATTATTATTATTTTATTAATAATCCACTTTTTTTTAATCAACATGATTTTTGATTTTAGTGTAAGGTTGTCTTTGGGTTTAAAAATGGAATTTCTCTAAAAGATTTTTTAAAGTGCATAATGTTTCTCATTTTAAATAAATTAGAAAAAACCCTAATTAGTAAATATTTAAATTAAATTTATATTTTATATATAAATAAATATTTATTGAGATTCATAAATTTTTTATTGTTAGTCGTGGATATAATATGAAATCATCTTTTCTTTGAAAAATAGACTTCTTGAAAACAAAATTTTTCATCGCATCTACGAAATTAATTTGAATTTGAATTTTTCATATTATGTGAATTGAAATTTGTAAAATTGATTCCATATTTTTAACCATAATAATTTATAATATCTATTGTGTTCAATATATTTTTTGAAAATAATGAATAGTGAAAATAGTAAAAATTAATTTCCAGTGTTAATGTAAAAATTTATTTACTGGGGTTTAAACTAAAAAGCCAAGGGTTAAAAAGTACTAAAACTTTTATAAAATATGTTTTACAGACATATATCAAACTTATAAATTATAAGGATCTATAAATTTCCTTTTTTTTACTTTTACAATGGATGAAAATTGATACAAATTTTTATTTTCAAAATTGACATGGGTACCACTTGTCTCACTTATAAAAGGTCACAAAATATTCCCACTTCATAAAAAATAAAACCCTTTAGATTCTTCCAAAAATACCAAAATAACCTCCCAAATTAAATCCCCTAATCATATAATCCTTGTTCTTTTTCAAAATATAGTCTATGAATAAGTAAAGTTTAATCCTAAAGTGGTGGTCTGAGAAGTGACAAAATTACTAACTATGCATTTTTTTATTTATTCTTACTCATTCTTAAATTCATAAAAAAAATATGACCATATGATAAAAAAATTAGTCTTATATATAAAGATATTTTATTATATTCATGTAAAAATATAAATCCATATTCACATCCATGAAATCGGATAAAAAATATTAATTCTTTTGTATGGTGTACTACCACATCATGAACCAATGTCACTAATTTGACATCATCACCAGTAAAAAAAATCTAAAGATTTATTTATATTATATAGATGCTATTTTAAAAAATTATATATGGATAAAACCGTGATATAAAATATAAATTCATAATTTCCATTATATTGGGGATACGATAACATCATTTGTGTGTATCGTTGACTACAACCTTTCGAAGTGATGGGATTAATTTTTCACTAAGAATTTATATAGAAGGAATGAAGGACAATTTTAATGATTATATGTTATATTAATGAAATAATAATTATTATCATTAAATATTTATCATTATGGAATTATAATATATTATGTTTTTACTTACACTAATAAATAGAAATGTTTTTCATGTAAGTGTAGACAACCTCCTCATAAATGGATGATATATATAAATATATTTAAATAAATAATATTATATATATATGATATTATTGTAATTATTTAAAGATAAAATTATATATACCTTATTTCCATAAGGATTATTGAAAAATGGAAATGTTACTCATGTGTACGTATGACTTATCGTCTCCCGGATTTTAATGTTTTTATTTTTTATAAATAATTTTATGATTGGTTTTGAAACTATAATAGATGAATAAATTGTATAATAATTCCATGATTATTATTTTTTATATATCTAAATAATGGACATGTTTACCATGGCTAAATAAACAAAATGTCTTTTGGAATAATGAACCAAACATCCTTAAAACATCAGATGTGGACTTAAATTATTTAGTATCCATATATGTCATTATAAATGAATAAAATAAATTATTTATGTTTATGGTGTCAAAACTATATAATTTTATAATGAAATACAACAATTTATGTAATCATATTATACATTAGTGAAATGATATATAAGGAAGGTATGGATTCTAGGTAAGAGTTTTCTCATTGCAATTTAATTTCTATGAGACATATTCCATATTCACCACTTGGTTTTTGCAGTGTATATATTTTTCATGAATTTATTTTATGTGAATATTAATAAAAATTATTTAAATTTAAAAATATATATGAGGTTCTCTCTGTCATGGAGTTTTAATAAAGATAATTACCAAAGATCTATGGGATTTCATCCCAATTTCCCTAAATCGATGGGTATTACAAAGTTACACTACTATATTGATTAATAAGGTGTAAATAAATAATAATTTACATTTAATATCATGAAAACCATTATTTTATTCAAATTTAAATTTTTATTTGAAGAAATTATTTCATGGAGATCGTGATTGAAATTTTATGAATGTATAAAAGAATTTATGTTACTCTCTCCTTATCTTTTGGGATAATTTATATTAAAGGTTACTTATGATAAAATAATGTTATCTTATTTTGAAAAACCATGTATATTTTATCATTATAATGTTATTAATTTGGTTTCCCTATTTAATTTCAATTTCCTCCATTATTTATTAATTAAATATCAATAAAGTCGTTAGTAAGTTATACTGATACTGTATCTTCATCTAGATTGAGACTCCTTCTCTCTCATATCTATGTTTTCTCAAATATTTTCAAAAAAATTATTTTCAAAAAATAAATTATTTAATAAACCCATTTTACATGTACTTTTTCCATCTTTTAAAATGTTTAAAAATAAAATTTAAAATATTCAATAGGGGTAATTGTTTACTCCTTTTTCAAAATGTTTTGAAAAGAAAAATTATTTCTAAAAATTGTGACATAAGAAAATTTCCCCACTATCATTTCGATAATTTCCCATGAATATTACTTTATATTTTACCAAGGTATTTTAAAAAATGATTTTATAATATTTTATAAATTTTTATTTTTTAAAAGTGATTTTTAAAATGGATGGTTTATTTTCCATTGAAAAACATTTAATGATATTTTATTTTATTTACATTAATCAATGTAAAAAACCATGTTGATAATTATGTTCTAGTGTGGATATTTCCAAATTATACTATCATAATTATTTATCAAGATAGATTTATGTTGTTTCAAAAATATTTTTATGGAACTCGATTATTTTCCTTCGATTAATCATATTTAAATGTGATTGTTTTGAAACCTGATTCTCTTCCATGGGTTAATCGGGATTCCATGAAGTTTTTATAGACCCCTTTTAACTTTCAAAGTTTTTTAATATTTTAATGAGATAATAATAAAACACATTTATTTTCAAATGTATAATAATGATTCATATATGTTTATATGGAACTCATTTATTATAAATGGGTTAATCATGTTTCAAAAAGATTGATCTGGAATATATTACGTTTCTATTGGGTAATTAAGTTTCAAATATAAATTGATGCAACATGGTTCTTGTCCTTGGGTTAAAAAAATTTCAAATATATTTTTATAGATCCCATTTCATTTCAAAGTATTAATCATGTTCTAAAATGAATAATGGTTTTTTCTACGATTTTATGGTGAAATAAATTATATATTAATGAATTCTACCTGTAAATTATTAATGATCATGGATGTTCCCAAATATCAATAAAAGATCCATTTATATCATATATTATGTGTTCAAAGATAGTTTTGGGGTTATCTTGTTATAACTTATATAATGGGTGTGCTCAAATAACATCATGTGAGCCTGATAAATCATATACGATGGGTGCACTAAAATATCCATAAAATTAATTCGGTAATTAATATTTTCTTAAGAGAATAATATAAGAATTAAACCATATGGTTATTCTAATTTTATAGGTTTTAAAGGGATTTATTATGATTATTTCCCAACATACCATAATGTTTTTTATGCTTTCAATGGGATTATAATGTTCCCTTTGATCAAGATTGATATCATGTGGATCATGATTATTGATTTTATGACCCATTAAATTTTTAATTCTTAATAACATATTTCATGATTGATTATTTATATATTGTTGGGTATGATTTCTTTTATCATTTTCTAATGCACTCAGAATATATCAGCACACCAATATCCACTTCTTATAATCTCTAATTAAATTACACTATTAACACATATGTTTTCCCAAAATGAGAAATTAATCTCACCCTTATAATATTTCCATTTACCCAGGTCATTAATAATGATTCAGACTGAATTATTCAATGTAGTATTTCATAAGTATGATTATGATGACTAAATGTGAAATAAGAAAATCCAAGTTATGTAGAGAAATGATCATTTAAAAACATGGGTATCATTTTTGTAAGAGTTTTTCCTAATTCTCTAAAACTAAAAAATGTAAAAGGGCCATCGGTATATATGTGATTCGATTTTTCCATTTTATTTTTTATTTTTGGGATGGAAAAAATTTGGTCACCTTCACTGGGATAAAAGTTGGTAATGTAACATTTAAACTTTTAGCACGATATCTAGGTGTCTAGGTTCTGGAATGTTATAATTTAGTAATGAGAAAAACCATCACTTACCCTTTATAATACGATATTAATTATAAGTATAAAAAAATTAAATCACAACCAAAAAAAATCTTATGAAGTGGAATGAAATCAATTAAGTATATTTTCTTTAGTTGGTTATCTTAATGTTAAAAGAGTCTATCAACCAATAGAAAAGTATCCAGAAATAAAATTTATTAACATTTTACAATCATTTCTAATGAATCAATAATAATATTTATCACATTCTCATTTATGTTTTCATGTTCATAAACATTATCTTTATCGTGTATCTATCACCCTCTACTATTCCTTTAATATTATTTTTTCTTCCATGCCCTTATTTCCACATCCAATGAATGATATCCTTATTTGATTACATGATTCATTTTTATTCAATGTGACATTCATATTTAAATTTTCATCATTTAAAACGAATATTTTATTATCCTCACAATCATTTGGGATCTTAAAAAATTAATATTTAAATATTAAAAAAATTTCCCCTTCTGGGATCATATTTTTTATCTTCCACAGCATGGAATGTAATTTCAAAAAAATTAAATACTTATTCTCCATAAAAAATATAAACTTAAGAGGACAAAATTTATATATAGTGGGTGGAGTGTAACAAAATAAATGTTTTAAATTTTTTTTACTTAAATAATGTATTCAATTGTGTGTGGTAAAAACAAAACTTAGCTTAAATGAGCCATGATATACTAAAGAAATGTGGTTATTAATATAAGATTTTTATAACATAGTCTTTGGTTGAGAATATATGAATATGAATAACCATATTATGAAATTCATTTTTAATTTTATTCTTATTGAAAAAAATAAGCAATCATAAATTTAATATTAATTTGGTGGAAATAAAGACAAAACCATTTGATGGTAATTGTGATTTTTCTTTTAAAATAATTTGTATGTGTGCTTAATATTTTAAAATTAATATGTTAAGTTAATAAATAATGATAAATTATTATAATTAAAATTTTATATTATTTATCCAATTCAATAAAAAATCATTTAATTATGTTTCTTATACATATAGTGGTAAAAATGACCTTTTTTTCTTCAAAAACACTTTTCCATCAAAAAATAATTTTTATTACATTTTGTGTTTGGATATTATAAATAAAATCTTTTATATTTATAAAAAAACTAAATATATATATATAACTTCTTAAATAATCATTTAATAATAATATTTGGGTGAATTTATATGAGTTTTATAAAAACATTGATTTTTGAGTGAATAGTGAAAAAATTTGATTATTGAATGACTATCATTTCATTTCATTAGTTAAAATAATTTTAAACTCAAATTCTTTTTTGTATTTCTAAATAAATTAAGTTAATTATAAATTAATTAAAAATTATCTAATTAATTTAAAATAATTTGAATCATATTAACTTTTGGTAGTAGTAATTTTTTAAGATTAAACAACATTTTTCAAAACAGTAACTTCTTAACATTATGCATTACACATTAATATTAAAATTGATTCATACCAATTATAAAAATTTATTAAAAAAATATATTACACTCATGGAATATTTATTTTAATATTTGGTAAATAATTTTCTTTTATTTTTTGTAATTAGTAATATTAATCATGGTAAATTTTTAGGACCTCAGTATGGGTAAAATGGGGTTCAAACTATAAAATATAACCATGAAATCTCATTGACAGTTCACATTATTTCATTTGATGAGTGAAATTATAGAAATATCATCCATTTTTTTAATATATAGAAATTTATTTCAACATTCCTTTGAATATAACATTTTTTATTTTAATTAGAGGATAATTAAAAAAAATATAACTATATTGCTTATAATTTCACTTGTAAGTTTTGAATAAGACAAAAATATCATATGAATGAGTAAGAAATATTTTTTTGAACATAAATAAGATAGTTTTATGATATTCATTTTTATTTTATTTTATTAATGATATAATTACCTAAAACACTTCTGCAACATATATATAGAACATTCTCAAAAAGTATAAAAATAAAAGACAATTATTTTAAAATAATAAAATTATTATTATTAGATTAATTTGAATTTTAAATTGATTTTATATGTAATTATAAATTATAATATATTATAAATATTTTTATATTCAAATTTAATTACCATCATGATAAATTTTAATTAAATTTAATTGAATGGTCCCAAAAAATAATATTAATAATATTTTATGATACACAAAATCCTATTAAATGATATAAAATTAAAAAAAATATTCGAAAGAGGAAAATTTAGATTGGTGGTGGACTAAATTTCTTCCATGGTTTATTTTTGAGAAACTTTCTACCTTAGAGGTAAATTTATAACCCTTAAAGAGTGAAAAATGTGTTAATATGATTAAGGTTTAAAATTTTGAAAAATGGAGTCAAAAAAATAATTTTTAAAAAGAACCATAAACATGTCAAAAAAAATTGGTTTATGGTACTGAGAAAATATCAATTCCAACCTTCAAAATTATGATTATTTGGTGTCTCATAACATGTTATTGTGGTATCGAGATTGTAGGGACCATTAGAACATGTAGTAATTTTTCAAACACCCCATCGATTTATAAAAGGATGTTTTCTTCACTATATTGGATTAGGTACTTCCAAGGAATCTGATTTATGAGTAAATATGTATGTGGTCAAATATGTTGTCCATCATAGGTGAAATTCCCTCTTGATTGAATCGTATTCTCAAAATTTTGCTTTAGCTATGAAGAAAAGAATGAGGAATGTCCCATGGAAGCTCATTCCCCATATGATTTCCTATGTGAATCGGGTTACTAAACATACCCTTACTATCTTAGATGTATATAGAGAGGCTAACTAGTTGGCGGAAGCCTTTTCAAATAGGGTGGTTCTTAAAGAAAGTTCACTGTGTATGTTTAGAGAACATAACTTTTGTGTCAATCTAGTAAATGAGGACATGTGTGGGTTATTTCAATACTTCATGTGTAAACTCTCTTGTAACTCCAGAACATGTTTTATTTCTTACTTTTCTACTAATAAATTTTCATGATCGAGCTTTTCCTTGATCCTTTACCTTTCATGGTAATGTATGTAATTTTTTTAATTATGCTACTCCCATAACTTACTGCATGGAAACACCTCTATTATCTTCATCACCAATTCTATATAATTTACCAAATAAATATTAGAAAACATTACTTCTCAACCATCCTTCCCATAACCTAGAGGCTATAGTATCCCAAAAATATGGACCTTCAAGGCTTGATTTGTAAAGAAAGTGAGGCTTCCCAAAGGATAGCTATAATTATTAATCGTTTTCTTTCATTTTCTTTATTAATATACCTCATTAAATTAAAATCATAACCATGTTGAAATAATAACACTAGTATATCAAATATATTTTAATGTTATTTTTTATATTTTCTAACCCTGATTCATATCAATCTCTATCCTATGGGAAATGAAGTCATCAATTGCCCATACGTGTGGACTACCACCTCTATAAGGGGAAGTGTTTTTCACTACCACCATGCATGTATTTTTATCATGAAGGAAATAATAAATTAATATCTTTTTGATAACCAAATAAAGATTCTTGAATGATAATATATTACTTATATTATTACCCTTCCACCTATTAAAAAATCCTAATGTTTCTCATAAAAATGTGGGGACGACCACCTCCATGAAGCAATGTGATTAATTTTACATATCCACCCTTCATGTATTATAATAAAATTTAATTTCATTCAAAAAATGATAAATAAATCATGATTAATATTTTTCATAAGATTGAACCATGGCCTATTTGACTATGGTCAACCAACAAAATTTGTTTTGCGATTATGAACTGAACATCCTCAAGGTGTCAAACATGAACAAAAATAATTTAATTAATAAATAAGTAATGTCCATAAATTAAATTAAAGGTTTAAGAATAAGTTAATAAAACTAAAAAAGGTTCTTACAAAATTATAAAAAAAATATTATAGGTCTATCATAATGGATAAAAAGTAGGTACATGTCAAGTTGAACTCAAGGAAAGGGGTTTCAAAACTCAATTTCATTACATTGGGTTCTATTACCTCTAAATTGCCTTTGGTATTCCAATATTAATTGTGTAATGAACACTAATTATTTTATTCAAACTTCTAATATTTTTCATTATAATTTAATATACAAAATCAATTCATTTATTTATTCTCACATCAATGTTATGATCTTTAGAAGGGGGTTTATTATATTTATTTCATTTCATTGGTTTATATAAATTATTCATTAAATAAGATATACCATGATTATGGGAGTAATGACCATTTATAATGTTATGTTATATTTCTTCCAGTTTTTTTAGGATTTACAATTGTTACACATAATCACTTTATAGATCAATTATCACATCAATTTTATAATCATCGTATGGGATTTCTCATCATGGTATCATTTCTTTAAGACTTGAAACATTTACACCCCATGTTATCTTATATGTGCTGAATATATTTTATCATTGATTTTTATATCCTTAATTGAAATAAATTGAATTTGTTAAAAAAATTGATGTTCTCTAATTCAGATTCCTTTTGTTTTAAATGATTCCAATGTGGTAAGGTATTTTCCAATAAAATTTTGTTTTAATTTTTCCCTTTTAAAATAGTTCTCCAATGTTTCCATGTTAATCAAATGTTTCAAGACATTTATTTTTCAAGCTTTATATATTTCTAAATTTAATTTTCAAACAATTTTTTCTTATTTTAAAAATGAAAAAATAGAATCTTTTCAAATGCTCTTTTATGACTCCCATTTTAATTTTTACAATAGTCTAAAATTAATAACCACTTTTAAATTATACATCATGAACATATTTTCCTATCATTATGATGGTTTACAAACTTGAAGGAAAATTTACATGTTTCCACGGTTACATTCAATTAGTGGAATATCCTCAATATTATAGAAATTTTAGTTTAAAAAATTATTCAAACATGGGGATATTTCTCCCCTCTTTTCGAAGACAGTATTTGATATTATATTAAAATTATTTTCATCAATGTCAACATCCATTGATAAGTCAAATTGCTTTCTAGGAAAATAATTTAATGATACCATTCATCATATTGCTCTGGATGGATTATAGTCATAATGTTATATTTTTTAACCAGGGGAAAATATTGACATTCCATATGTTAGTTTTAAAATATAGTTATTTAATTTGATTATTTTTTATATTAATTATTCACCCATTTTATATGATTAATGCAATGGACAAGGTAATAGATCAGTGGAACCCATTGTAGACCCTAAATGTATCAGTAGATATCATTATACAAACAAGATTTCATATTTAGTGTATGTCTACCAAATTATTTAAGATTTCTTGGCAGTATGATATGATAGTATGTTTAATATTTCTTAGAAAATAACCTTGATGGTATGATTCAAATTTTTCATATTATTCATTTCTTTGTTATGAAATTAGTTTCTGATATCCATGTGATTATTTATTTTTTTATGTCATCCAGTGATATTTTTCCTTTTTAAGACGTTATTTATAAATATAATTTCATTAACATTTATCTCTCCCATATTATTCATTCATTATTTATTCTATTATACATTATATTGTATACATTCCCTTACTGGGCATCTTAGATCACACATTATTTTTTAAAAATTTAAGAATCCAGTTTTTGTGGAATAAAATAAACATTAAATGGAAGTCCCCATTTTCTATTTTATGTTATTGATTTTTAAGAATTTTTCCTAATTATATAAATCAATAACCCCTAAAGATTGTTAAAAAATATGACATTGAAAACTTTGTTTTAACTCTGTAAATTATGGGTTGATTAATTTTTGAGACCTTATTAGATCTTGTAATGATTTGGTTGTTGATGAAATCACAACAATGAATTTGGGCTCCCATCCACTTCTGTAACACTTCAAAATGGTCTTAAATTTATTATGGGGGCTTAACTTATAAATATGGAAATTTTGGTAGACTAATTTTTCAAGTATCGGATCATCCAAGATAATTTGACTTCCACTTTCTAACTTCATAGACATTACTACATTTTTCGTCATTACTATGCCTTTCTCAAGAACTAGGAATAAGTACTAGTAAATGAACATCGCTAAAATTTATTTAAATGAATAAATAATATTAGAATACCTTGATATTTTAATTTATATTTTCTTTTAGAAGGTACATTTTGTTTGATATTAAACCCACCACATAACCATGAGCTTAAATAAAATTTAATATAATAATTACCAAATAAAATTCTTGTAACCAAACCACTGGGATTATTAGTATGAGAAAAAAAAAACGAAATTTTGAATATATATAAAAATTATTTCTTTAATATAAATAACGAATTAAATCATAAAATATTACATCCATATAATTTTTTCATAAGGAAAAGAATAAGAATAAATTAATTTTATTCCATAAATATCCTTTTCACCAAAAATGGTTTTTGTTACATTTTCTAAAACAGATTATAATTAATTTTTTACAATTTTTTTAAATATTATTTCAAAAAAACTCTTTTTTAATTTTAATTGTAAATTTTACCTATGATTATTTTTTAGATTTTTCTAATGAGATTCATCATTCAGTTAATAGTGAAAATTAAAGATTTTTATAAAACTATAATTTATTTTCATTAGTTCATGTTATTTAAAAAGTCCTATTATATTTTGGATTTGGTTTAAAAATGAAATAATATCTTTTTTTAATTTACATAATTTAACTAATTCCATATTGATTAACATTATATTATAGTTTGATGAAATTTTATTTTTATTCCTGATAACACATTTTTATAAAACTGTTTTTATGTTAATAATTTTATTCCATTATAAAAAATAATGTAACCCATAACAATAAATGATTTAATTTAAATATATAAATTATAAATCAATATAAATGAATTTGACATCATATAATGATAAACCAGTTCCCCCTTTTGGAGGTAGGAAAGTCACTATCCTCTATTAAACGTCCTTTAGAGCCCGGTATATATTAAGATAATTCTTAACTAATATCAAATTGAATCTAATAATTTCTTGTGAGACCATATCCAAGATAAAATGATATCCAGAAATCTCAAGAAAATTCACCTCATAGAATCTAATTCCCTCTGATGTAACTCTTAATGGTGTTCCGATAAACATAACTCCGAACATACACTCCATAGTTAAATCCAAAAAGGGAAAAAATTTGAAGTTATACGAGAGTTTTATTCCCATATATCAAAAAGATAACTAGAAAAGGTATATGATATTATAATCATACCTTAATTAATGTATACTCATGTATCAACATTTATTCTATTAGACTATATCAAATCTTTTTGACTCACCCCACTATATTGGTCTCACATATGACTCCCATAAGACATACCTCGCTACTGATATTGTCTCTCATGTGTTGGGGTACCACATCCCCTACCCCAGTCTAAATGACTGGTGGAACTCCAGATACCTTCCTATTGATGGGTAACTAATTCATTTCATGATTATGATGTTTCCATTATCCTCTACCACATATTTATTACTGATATCTCTTTTAAAATATCTATAGGTGGTCCATATTACAATAGGAATAAAAATCTAATAGTTTTTGTGGGAACTAATATGTCTTATGGATATAGAATCAACACTATATATGATGAAGTTGATCACCTCATGGATGAGATGAAAAACTACATTGACTGATCTCCCCCCCCCCATAACATGATTGAGGTGTTCAAAACAAATATTCCGAGTAACAGAGGGAGTGTAACCAGTCAGCTTAATGGAAACTTCCTACCCACCACTCAGGGCCTCCCTCATGTTCCCTTAAGAGTTCAGGTCCTCATCCATGATGTATTAATACTTTTTTTCTAAAATACATTCACCTAATAATTTATCACATTTCATAGACCCTCCTAGAAGTGCTTCACCCTAGATACCTCATATCTAGCCAACATCGAGGGAAAACGTTGTAGGTCTTTGAAACTGGCAGCATAATCCATCATCACAATGTTACCTTATGAAATATTGATGAAATTATATGATCTCTCATCCCTTATCATATCTCATTAGAAGTGTTCTATAAAACATTTTTCAGAAATTCTACCAAGTTAGACACCCATGAGTATTTACCTGAACCAATATTTACCATAGCCTTTTGGCTAGTCCCCATGGCATGTATACCGTAATCCTCAAACTATTGTCAATTGGAATCTTAACATGATTAAAATTCATCTATATATACTCAAACTACAATTATATTTCCTGGGGAACACCCTTCCATGTGATTTTGGGTGGCTGTTATAGATGATACTCCCTCACGTGGTCTAACATATATGGAATGGTGTGAGAAGTATCAATTTTAATGGGTCACATTACTAGAAATAATCTATCATATATTTGATCATCCATATGATTTTGTGGCATCATAGGATGTTTTGGTTTAGCATTGTGAGGTTTGTGATGGTTATCACTCTCAATATTCACAACAACCAGAAGAAATTGAGGAATCATTATATATCAGATAACTCAAACCTAAGTATACATGATAAGCAAAAAATTAAAGGACAAAAAAATATGTTTTCAAATATTTTAGCATGATCCATTAGAGTTATAATAGGTTTACAACTATATGAAGATAAAATTTCATGTTCAAAACAAAAAAAAAATTAATTTTTGGTCTTATTTAATGATTTCACATGATTTAAAATATAACACTTTATTTATTAACTCGGTATCACTAGAAAAAATTTAAAATCATTATCCAAAAAATAAATATTTTCATAAGAATCAAAAATAGGTTACAGTATAAAAATGAAAATGAAAAAATATTATATTCCAACCAAAATTCTTGAATACACACCTCATGTTGTAATACACCATGGGATATATCTCATCTTACAATAAAATTTCACATCTACAGAATAACTAAAGATGAAATAACATTATTACTGTACAAAAAAAATTCTCAAGAACAACAATCTCATCCCTATATACATGGGTTTTATATAGCACATATGTTAGGTATATCCTTGTGTAATCTCATCATCAAACATAAAAAATATGATACTCTAATCAACCTAGCCTAAATAAAGATGTATGAGAGAAGTATAGGTGTTTAATACCTCTTTTAAATGTCTCAGGACTAGTTCCCCATCACATGCCTATGTCAGGTCGACACAGGTTATCAGGGGTGACTCCTCGTATGCTAAAGGTCACTGATAAAAAATGAGGGTCCAATATTTATATTGGGGAGGATAAAAATCTATTAAATATTAATAAAAATATAATAAACAGGATTAATTGATCAATATAAACCAAATTCCAAAGATAAATAAGGAAAATAATAATCAATACAAACATAATAAACCACATCATCTCATACCATACACCAACATAAATTTCATAATATTGAACATAAAAGAAAATTACCAAAAGAAAGAATCCAAATATAGATTCTTGTCACTAACAAGCCACGATACCCGGGTACACTGATACATGAGTAGGAACTAGAGAAGACTAAAGGGAATTAATAATTTCCATTGGTTGGAGACTACTACCAAGAATCATACAAGATAAAATACAGAACAATCTTTCCCCAAAATAGTGTAAAATAAAATATAAAATTATATATACTCAACACTCCAAATAGAGAAAGTGAAAAAATAAAAAATAGGTATATCAAAACCCAAAATAGTACATCATCATAGTACTTAGTAGAAAGAGAAAACATCCCCAAATTAAACTTCCCCAAAAATCCAAATAATCAAGAACATCCACCCCTTTAGGTAGTCCTTTCTCTTTCCTTGGACATAGAATAAAGAAATATACAGCCACCTAAAGGAAAAGGTATGTTTTTAGCTATAAATCCAAGTATAGACTCACCAAGTGTTCCATAAAAAATTCCATAACAATAAACTGAATCATTCATTCAATTAAAAATAAAACATTTCATGTAATAATATCTCATTTTGATATTTAAATCAAAACATGAATCTTTTCAATGTATGGAAAACCTTTCAAAATGGATTAAAAAAACCTTTTATATAAAATACTTTAGTTAAATCAATTGAAATGTATAAAAAGGTATAATGATAAATGAAATATATAATAAAAATAATCCCAAATATCACCATAGTAATTTTCCCTAAAATATAATATATTCTAGTTATTGGATCCCCAAATTTCTCATATTAGTGATAATTGTTGATAGGGGTACACATAACCCCGATGCTCATGCTGAATAGGACTAATCAACATCTCAATGGGGATAAGATCTTCCAAACTAGTTTTTTGTTAGATTTTTAATTTTTAATTAATATTATAGGGATTCATCATCCTATTTTTCTTATCCCAAGTAACCCACTATCTATCGAGTCATGTTTATTCTCAATTATTCAATGAAAATTAGGAAAATAATATATTTTCAAATAATTAATCATTCATAATTCAATTGTCAAAGTTTTCAATTTCAATATGAATATTAAATTTCAAAAACAAAAAAATGTGTTTCCATAATTTCATTTCTATTCAATACAAAAAAAATTGTAGGCTTTCATAATTAAAATTCAATCCATTTCTCAAAAAAAATCTCTAATCATTTCATCAAATCAATCAAACTAAAAAATTCCACAAATAACAATTCCATTAGAATTAAAGAGTTTTAAAAAATATAATCCATTTGAAATTCCAAATTGAAATTAACATAAAATTGGTTGTCCATAAATAAATTTTAATATATTTCAAAAAAATCAGGATAATCTAGGGTTTAATTAAATGAAAAATTTCAACAGAATAACCTAACATTAACCACAGTGTCAAATAACAACACACATAGTAAGATCCTCTAATGAAGAACAATAGTGATGGAGGTCATAAAACAGAAACTAAAATAAAGAACCATTTAAATGGATTTTATATCCAACAAATAAATGGTGTTCTATAAACTCTAAATAGGAAGGAAGGACATCGTGGTATAGAACTCATGATAGATGATTCACTTACCCAAAGATAATTCAATGTGATCAACGATGCGTAGATATTACAAGATAAGGGTTTGGAGGGCATAAAATTTCTTATTTAGAACCTCCATAAATAATTAAATTGTTTTATGGTTGAGTGAGGCGCTTCATGATCTAAAATTGGGTTATTGGGATTTTAAAATAAAAATTCAAAATAAAAATATTGGGATCATTGTTAGTTGGGAAGGTCCACACAGTTAGACAAGATGTGCACCATAACATTTCACCCCTACACTGGGTGAATGGTTTTTACAAGGTGGGGATATGGTTTTTTCCAACATGCACCAAACATGAAAGAACTAATTATCCAAGGTTTCATGAATATCACTAGTGTGGGCATGGTTTCAGAAAACTATGTGCCAACTCTGAAGACCCAGAAAACCTCTAAAATTTAAAAAAAATCACTTAAATCACACCTAAACAAGATCAAGCCAAAACGGGAAACAATGAGGAAAAATGAAGAACTAGAAAGAAGTAATAGGATGTTACAACCTCCCCACCATAATAAATTTTTATCCCCAGAAATAATGTCAATAAGATTCCATATCAAAGGGGTGAGGCCACTACTCTCCCATCATAGAAGCACACTCTCATTTCTCGTGAAAATAAAAACCGTGACTCAATAGCACAGATAAAAAAGGTAGTATCCTCCCATAAAGAACCTATTATAGAGTCAAAAATAATTATTGGATGCTAATTCATGAACATATCGAACTATACCTCAAGATCCTCCTAGCTCAAGGCATGTAATGTGTTAAAAAGATACTTATAATGTTTTGAAACATGGAACCCATTATATATCTATGTCAACTGTCTTGAAGTGATAAATAGTAATACACATTCCAAACCTACTAAATAATTACATAAAACCCCAATAATGTGTAGAAAGTGTCCATTTCCTCCCATGTAGTCGATGACCCAACCTTGGTGAAACTCTTAAGAACTCCTTGTCACCAACAAAAAACTCTAATGGTCTATTTCAATTATCTATAAATTTTTATATTGGATCCTCAATGATAAAAATCTATAAAATATCAGATAAATATTTTCTATCATCTCATAGACCATGCTCTGTCCAACAAAGGAACATTCACTAATCTATAACCTTTATGGTGGAGATTTACATGACCTACATTACAAGGACTCAAAAAAGAGACATTTTCATCCTAGACTAGTTACTATTGTATCATAAAAACTTAACCAGTCCCAAATGGTAATTCCAAGCTCCACTAAAATCAATGAGGAAGAAATGAATCATTTCTATGATAATATTTATATATCTCTTTCTTCACATATATGAGGATGGTTTATCTTGATTAAATGAATCTGAGATTCCATTGCCTCCTGAAGACCTCTCCAAATTGGAGAAGAAAAATAGGGTTCTCTTTTAGGGACTATAACAGATGGAACTAAATAAATATTAATAACATCTCTCATATAGATACTTCTCATCTCCTAAATATTATTTTTTATAATGAATGGTTATAAAATGACTCTACTTTTTAAATAGTGGGTTCCCTAGACCCAACTATGAAGTACTTTTGATTACCATATCTTGTGTACAGTTATCTATGAATGATGTTATCTTACCATTATAGTGCATACTTTTCTACGTCCACTATAATAATGGTAATTTCCAATGGTTGATTGTCGTGTCAAGAGGTTATAGCAGATCCCAGGCTAAAATGAGAACCTCGAGATACAATGACATTGATATTAAATATATGTTCTATAGTCAAGATACATCTTACTGACTGGAAACAGTAGATGTCTGACTATAAGGTGTTGGGGGCTCAAAATCATTGAGAATTATTCTCATGAAGTTCACACTTGGTGATCTTTAGTAGTGAGATCATGAGAAGAGACCTCTCAATAGGAACACCATATGTTTTTAGTGTCCTTGGTTGTTCCTATCTACGGACATGTGTATTGGTCTCCTGACATTAGAACCTTACCAATGTATATCATTTAATTATGTACTTTGATGCAAGGTGAAAACAATGGCAGTATAGTCGTGGCGAGATAGTTTGTATTGGGTGCGTCGTTGGTGGTATGAAGCTGGTTGAATGGTCAAGAAAGGATTTGTCGCTTGCATGTTTAGGAAGTTGTATATCTCAAGCCTAGTTGATCAGGATGGTTCCACCTTCATAAGTCTTTGTCCAAACCAGTAGAAAGGAAAATCCATCCGAATAGATCAACAAATAATAAAGAAAGATAAGGACGATGACACAAGAGTGTGTCCTTCTTTATGAGATATTTAATGACAAAGATACTATAGTACACAGTCAGTGTTCGTAGGATGGTAGTCATTACAATGACTATCCTTATCTCTTTAGGGGCCATGACGAGTTGCTAGAACCCGCTCGTGGATTGAGAATTTTATTCACTACTATTGAGATAAGGGCCTAGAGGGTCACACACAACAGCGTATTCAATAACCGGCACCTATTTAGTGGAATAGGAATATGGACATAGTGGGCCCCGCTATAGGGGTCCGAGTGTTATCCAAGTTTTCGACCACCAAAATAATTAAATAAATTCATTAATATTCAAGTTTCAAATATATGGGATTTAATTTATTTAATTTATTTACGAGTTCAGTAAATAACAGAAAATATTAATCGAACAAATATTATTTTAATATTCAAGGTTCACTTAATATTAAGCGGGACAAGCGAGTAGAGTTAAAAGGCTTTGTTTTATCACGTAATATATTTTATATATATTACAAGTATGTGATAAAATAAATAAATAATATTGACGCATTTATAAGTCATCATAGTTATTTATTTAGAGAACATTGATATTGACGGGGGTTGGGGAACCCTACTGAGTATTTATCAACCTCCTTATAAAAAAGAGAGGAGGCTCTCTCTCTTTGGTGTGCAATTCACTATTCATTCATTTCCATGTAATGAAAGTTGAGAGCCTCTCTCTCCTCCCTCTTCTTAGAGAAAGAAGCACTTGATCCAAGATGCTCGGATCGTGATCTCTCTTCGGCATTGAAGGATTGTTGATGCGGTGATCGTTAGGACGTCGAAAGTATCATTGGATCGCCATGCTAGTACCTGGAGTTCGACAATCGGCATTCTACTAGATTTCGGAAGTGCGTGTGGACGATCTAGAGGTATCATGCTTTGGATCCTTCAAGCGATGATTACCATCGGCTAGCATTAGTCAACCGTGCCTTTAGATTTGAAACTGGTATGTTTACCTTTTATTTTGTGCTCTTTATAATCTACGCGAGGTCCTCAGACCTCTCTGGGGCTCGGATCATCGGCGACAATAAGTTCCGCCATCCCGCCGACGAATATTTTAAAATCCTCGGCCCACCGGCTTCCGTTGCGAGCACCCAGAAACCCAATAGTGGTATCAGAGGGAGCGTGTAAATTTTCTGAGCCTATAAAATTAATTTTCATAAAAATTTATGTGTAGGGTTCAAAGACGGTCCCAATGGCTCAAACCGCGCGGCAATCCGATGTCAAATGACCAAGTTATGGTCAGTATAAATTTTCAGATTGGAGCAAATTTGTGGTTTGATCTCTGGTTCTAATTTTATTTCATTTTGTTGAACTGATTAAAATTCAATCGGTTCCTTAGAAATAAAATTAATTATGGAAATTATATATTATAAATAACATTATTTTCAAAATAATATTATTATTTTGATAATAATTATTTTATTATTATAATAATGTAATATTAATAAATTATTATTTCATTATAATAATTATATTATAATTTAATTAAAAGGATATGGATTAGCCTTTTGTTTTTGTGTGGAAATTGTGGAGGAGTCTTACTCAAATAAAAGGTGTGTAATTTGTTAAAGGTGGAAAGTAATACTTAAAAGGAAGTCTTAAATAAATAAATAAAAATTAAATGGGGAAAGTGGGAGCCACTGGTCAAGAAACCAAGAAGAAAAGAAAAAAACAAGTGCGGTGGAGGCTTGCACGTGGAAACAGGAGAACAAAAAAAAGGTGAGAGCAAAGAAGCGGCCCGTGGAAAGGACAGCAAAAAAAACAGGGGTCCGAGCGGACCCCTTCCCTCCTCCCGTACGGTGCTCCGCAGCCTGTTGGGACTCTGCACAGGCGCGACGGCACCCCTTCGCCGGCACCGCACCCTCCTGCTTGGCCTTCCCCGCATGCCGCACCCTTCCTCTACCTGGCCTTCCTCACGAAGCAGCAGAACCAGGGCCTCCACCCACCTGCTTCAGAAGTCTCCCGCGCAGTGCATGCAGCACCGCGCTGCTTCTCCAACTGCCCAAGCTCACCAGCCGAGTGCAACGCCCCACCACGACAGCGTGTCGGCCCTCCCTCCGCACAGACCAGCTACACATAAACCAGGAGGGCACAACACCCCAGCCGCTCCTCCTGGAGGACACCCTCGTCTCCTCAGGCCATCCCCATGCAGCGCCGCTCTTCCTCCAGCAGACCCGCACGGTGCCGCGCCCTCAGCCGGCTGCCCCGCTTGGACAGAACCAGGCGCGGTGCATGCAGCGCCGTGGAGCAGGCCACTGGGAACCACCTAGCCCAGCCGCTGCCGCTCTCCACACCCCAGGAGCCTGCTTCTCCTCCGGAATACCTGCACGGTGCACCCACGCCACTGCCTAGTCACCACGAGCACACCATAGTCTTCTCCCAACAGCGCGCTGCAAGTCGGACCACCCCGCGCAGCCGGTTCCCTAGCGCACAGCCCCCATGTTCTACTGAGTGAGGTGCCGCCTCCAGTAGCGGTAGACCATGCAGCGGATCCTCCCCGGGAGCACCCTGGCCAAGCTTAACCAGCCGCCGCCCGGTCCTCCTATCGGGTAGGTATCCCCTGACATGGATTTAATTAAATCAATTAATATAATTAATTAATTTAATTAATTTTTTTAATTAATAAAATTAATCAATATATTAACTGTGGTGAAAATTAGTTTTTATACCCAAGGTTAAAATTAATTTGATTTTTGAAATTAAATTAATTAATTTAATTCTAGTATTGAAATTAAATTAATTAATTAATTAATGGGCTGATAAATAATTAAATTATTTGAATTTATTAATTCATCTATTTTAATTAAATAACCCTCCTACATAGTTAATGCATTTTAATTTTTTATCGCGCAATATTTTGTACCCGACTACTGGTCTTGAGCATTGTCCACGTATGTCTGATTTTAAATTATTTAGTTAATTAATTATTTTAAACTACGTGCGATGTGTGTAATTAATTAAATGATGGTCTGCACATTGTCTTTGTTTTCGGTTAAAATGTATAAGGGCATGCACTCCCAATTTACCTGAGGTAAATTTATACATGAGTCCCCCTCGCCTGTGCGCGAGTAACTTTGTTCTTCGGATGAAGACAGTAAGCGACGTGGACCCCACCAAGATGAGGCGGTGCACGACAGTGCAAGACGACACGTGGACCACACCAAGATGATGTGGTACTCCAAGACGTGACCTGGACCCCGCCAAGATAGGGTGATATTCCAGAAGAACAAGGGACATACATAACAGGGATAGCTGCATCAAGAGTCGTGTTTTGACTCAGGTATGATGCGCCTTAGGTCATTTAGATGCTCAAGACCAGTCAGGTAGTAGTTTTACCATTATGAATTTATTTATTATTTTATTCCTTTTTAGAAAAGCGGGAAAACACATAAAATAATAGATAATAAAATGCATAAAGAAGCGGCGTATGTTTTTCTATTAAAGTACAGTTGTGAGTGCGACAAAATAGATGAAGAAGTTTGATATAAATGAATCACATTCGTCGAGAGAAAACCAATAAAACCCTCAACGAAAATATTAAGTCACAAACAGCCTTCCATCACTAAAGTTTGAACAAAACTGGGTGTTCGAGGTGCCAGTTCATGCCTCATCTGAGGGTGCCTCTTACTACCGAGGAGTTCTTATTTGTGTGGTGGCTCGAATTAACAAAAATTGCAGCAAAGATATAGCCTTAGCTAGTTTGTTGAAATTTTAGAGGCAAGAGTTGAGTAAATCAGTAAATGTTTTTTGAAGCTGGGACTTCACTCAACAGATCGAGGAACCGAAAGTTAATGTGGTTGGCCAACCAAAAGCCTACCTTGGACCCTCTAAGTAGTGGCGTAGCCCTAGCTTTTAGACTATGAGGGAGGTTTAGGAATACTTTCCACTACAATACTCAAGAGTATTCTGATTCTAGTATAGAGGGTTCCTAGAGTTCGGAAAATTAGTGGGAGACATTTAATGATTAAATAATCAGTAATGTCACTTTCTGTAATCACATAAAAGTACTATCTACTAAAGTATATTTGTAGATAATTTCAAGCAATAGAATAATAAAACTATGATAAACATTGGAAAAAGTTAATGTCTAAACTAATCATGAATTTCCTAAATGTAGTATAGGCACTTGCGCACATTACCACTATAATGAAAATTCACGGTGCTTCTGTTCCAACCTGTTAAGCCACCTCAGGAAGCGAGGGTGTAAAATTGCTTTCAGGAGACTCATGAATAAAGCATATGATGGTTCTATCAAAATGTTATCATCAAATTCTAATGTTAGTTGTGGTCTCTACATCCAGACTTGGATGATGATCACCAGTAGTCTCATCTCCAAGATCTTTCCGAGGAGAAAGCAAAGCAAGATTTGAATGTGATGATTACACTCAGTTTGTGTAGAGTTAAAGAAAGTTCATAGTCTTTCATGTCATCCCATTCTTATACCTTTTACACCCAATTACTCTAGTTTCATTTAATGGTACAAACGAACTGTATAGAGTAAGTGATTCATTACAGTTAAGCTAATATTTTCCATGTAGTAAGAATATTGGAGATAACTGCATCTTTTATTCTTATTCCAAATACATTGAATAACAAGGAAAAAAGTCTTAGGGAAAGTTACGCCAAAGGAACCTTCGTCAGGTACTTCAATGAAAAGTGGTTGGTTATTTAATAGGAGGTTATTTGCATCACATAATGAAATAAATTCATGGATCCTTAAAAACAGAAATACAAGAAGCATGTACCCGCTCCTCGTTCAGTTAATACTCATCAAATAAAAGTATTGTTTTCTCACATACTTCTTGGGTATTAAATTACAATATGTTTTCAAATATATGTATTTAAATAAAATAATCATGTAATTAGAGAAACAATACTAGAAGTAAAATTTCTTCTCCATGTAGCTGAGAAAGGGTGATTCCTAAGTCAGCAGTGACAAACACATTACATCTAAATGCCAAGTGATTGATTCAAATTGAACAAGTTGTCGAGTATAACCAAAACATTTATCTCACATGCCCTTTTGGACATGATGAGACATTATTCCATGTTGTGGAATGAATGTTTTTTATGGTAACATACTCAAAAAAAATAGTTCAGACTTACTTGAATCAGTGGCAATACATGATGAATATAAAATGTAAGACCTACCCAGTTGTGGCAAGGTGATTCATTGTCAAGTAAAACTAAAAGTGGAAATCAACTATATACCCAGTATAGTATTTAGTCTCAGCAAATCTAAACACCTTTGGTATTATTGATATCCTTATTTTGGACAAATAAACCTTTAGAAATAAAGGTATGCCACAAAGCTTCTGAGGTCGGTTCAACACAAGAGTGTGAACTATTCCAAAGAAAGATAGAGGTAATGATACTTCATAAAGATTTCTTCATGTCATTAAGGAATGTAACAATGAAGTATACGTTTGGTGAGAAGATATGAGTTGCTTCGAATTGGCATGCCGAATAATATCTTGACCAAACAATCATCGATCATGATAATGCAGCATGGAGTAATTCCTAAATGCATGTTACCTTATCTATATCACCGTATTGATGTTCATTAGAGGGATCGATGATGAGTCTTACATATTAACATTGATCAACAAAATGTAGCGTGGATCAATTCCTAAACACAAATTTTATACATCAAAGTTATGATGTAAGTTGTATCCCTGTTACAACCTGCAAAAACATCAATTATATTTAATGATCTGCTTTGCAAATAACGGCTTAAACCCATAACCATTGTTCCAACTAAAATTAAAGATGGATATCATACGAGTCATAGTATGATGAAAAATCCATTATGTCGTAGGATGTGTTTAGATGAAAAGTGTTTGTTAGGATATAAACAAACATGCATCAAGTTAAAATTGTTGTGAATTTGAGGTAATTATCCTAACATTTGCTTAATATATTACCTAAATCCCTAAGATAGAAAAGATTTAGTCAAGTATTAGACTACATTTCTAAAAAAGGGTGCATATATCTATTAGAGATAGTGGAAGCTGAATTGACTTGGTCTTAGTCAATTCTCAAGATGCACAAATGGTTGGCATAGAGAACAAGTTCAACAAGTACATGTGGAATAAGAATGTTCTAGACACACATACTGTGTAGAAAGTATGAAGCCATGGTGATGGTTTTATATTCACTACTGTTGGTGAAATATATTATTAATTAAGAATAATAAATCCTACAAGTAAGCAGTATATGGAAACAAGCTAAGATTGACAAGATCAGCTAAAATTCAATAATGGATTCCATGTATCAAATTGCAAAGGGGCTTATAAATTGAATACTATGGTGGGTATTCAAATGATATGATACATGGATGGTACAAGTATGGTACCAATAAGGATCAATTGGTTATTCAAAGTTGGTACTCCTAAATCCATTAGAATTTTACATGTCATAGATGAACATTTAAGATATTTTATTGTTCATTGGATGCCAAGATCATTTTTCGAGGAAGGTGTTTATACCACGCAACCAGAAAGAGATGATGACATCCAATGATGACAATAAGGGTTCCAAGATATTGAAATCCAATTATGGATTAAATTATGCAATAAGATCTTAGAGAATTCATTAATTATGAATCTTTACCTTGTGTCTACCAAAGGTTTCTGTTAGCGCCAATGTTTTCCAAATGAAATATGTTCGACAACATATGGAAAACAGATTTTGATCTTAAAGTTAGATAAGAATAGGTTAAAAGAAATTCTCCAATGATTGACTTAAAGTAGCAACCTGGGTTCTAGGGAACCAAATCTACTATGGTAGATCCAAAGGTTGCTTGGTCCTAGTCAATCGTACATATAGTGACATTGTATTGAAAAAATACAAGTCGGAACAATTCAAGTTCAGAACTATTGCCTATGTCACATGGATTAATCTCTCCAAGTTAACATGATCGGATCATATGTAGAGATTAAAGTTGTGAATTGATACCATATGCTTTAGCGATGGATCAATCACATATGCCATAATATGTTCAATAATTGATACTGCCAAGATATAATTTATTATAGGCAGATTCAATTATTTCCTAGAGCACTGCACGTGATGCAGTCGGAACTATCATATTGTACTTTGGGAAGTACAAATGATATGTACCTGGAATATGGAGAGGAAGGTATACTAGTTTTGGTGGGACACAAACTAGTAATCCTTATATCAATTTGATCTAGTATAACAGTTAGGCAAAGGAGATGAGCAAGTCAAGCTCGTAAAAACTTGTGGTATCCATACCTACAAATACTGAGTACGTTCAAGCTTATAAGGCAGATAAGAATTAGTTATAAATCGCAATGATTTTTCCCAATTCTTGGATTCTCACCTAGTGAGAAAAGTATTATCATTTTGATAATTATGATATTCTTACTATCAAAGTTGTTAAGTTTTGAAAAAGGACAAAAGTAATATACTCGGGGATACCCTAGCATGAGAAGATTTTCTCAAGCATATGAGGTCACATATAACAGATATGCCACGTGGAGAAAACATGGCAGGACTAGCAGTTAAAGCCATTAAAAAGCAGAAGCATGGTATTTATCATGTGAGTAAGCTAGCAAGATTAGTTAGCATGTTGGTTCTAGTGCAAGTGGGAGTGTTGAAATAGTGGGTTACAAAGACCAAACTATGTAGTACTTTTGATTACCATATCTTGTGTATAGTTAGTTATGCATGACGTTATATTACCATTATAGTGCAGACTTTTCTGCATCCACTATAATAATGGTAATGTCCAAAGGTTTATTGTCGTGTTGGGAGGTCATAACAGATCCCAGGCTATAATGAGAACCTCGAGATACAATGAAATTGATCTTAAATATATGTTCTATAGTCTAGATACATCTTACAGACTCGACATAGTAGATGTATGACTATCAGGTGTTGGGGGCTCATAAGCATTGAGGCTTCTTCTCATTAAGTTCGCACTTGGTGATCTCTAGTAGTTAGATCATGAGGACAGACATTTCAATAGGAACACCACATGTTTTTGGGGTCATTGGTTGTTCCTATCTAGGTACATGTGTATTGGTCTCATGAATTGAGACCACTACCAATATATGTCATTTATTTATTTACTTTGATGCAAGGTGAAAACCATGGCAGTAATGTCGTGGAGAGGTAGTTTGTATTGGGTGCGTCGTTGGTGGTATGAAGCTGGTTGAATAGTCAAGAAAGAATTTGTCGCTTCCATGTTTAGTAACTTGTATATCTCAAGCCTGGTTGATCAGGATGGTGTCGCCTTTATAAGTCTTTGGCCAAAGTAGTAGAAAGGAAAATCCATCTGGATAGATCAACAAATAATAAAGCAATATAAGGATGAGGAAACAAGAGTCCATCCTGCTTTATGAGATATTTAATGAAAAAGAGACTATAGTACACACTCAGTGTTCGTAGGATGGTAGTCGTTGCAATGACTATCCTTATCTCTTTAGGGGCCATGACGGGTTGTTAGACCCTGCTCTTGGTCTGAGAATTTTATTCACTACTATTGAGATAAGGTCCTAGATGGTCACACACAACAACGTATTCAAGAATCTTCACCTATTCAGTGGAATAGGAATATGGACCTAGTGGGCCCTGCCATGGGGGTCCGAGCATTGTCCATGTCGTCGATCACCAAAATAATTAAATAAATTCATTAATATTAAAGTTACAAATATTTGGGATTGAATTTATTTAATGTATTTACGAGTTCAGTAAATACGAGAAAATATTAATTGAACGAATATTATTTTAATATTCAAGGTTCGCTTAATATTAAGCGGGATAAGTGAGTCGAGTTAAAAGGATTTGTTTTGTCACGTGATATATTTTATATATATTACAAGTATGTTATAAAATAAATAAAAAATATTGATGTAGTTATAAGTCATTATAGTTATTTATTTAGAGAATGTTGATATTAAGAGGGGTTGGGGAACCCCGCCTGGTATTTATCAACGTCTCTATAAATATGAGACGAGGCTCTCTCTCTTTGGTGTGCAATTCACTATTCATTCATTTCCATGGAGTGAAATTTTAGAGCCTCTCTCTGCTCCCGCTTCTTAGATAGAGACACACTTGATCCAAGATGCTCGGATCGTGATCTCTCTTCTGCATCGAAGCCTTCTCGATGCGGTGATCATCATGATGTTGAAAGTATCGTCGGTTCGTCGCGCGAGCACCCGGAGTTCGACGATTGGTGTTATAGAGGATTTATGAAACACATGTGGACAATCTAGAGGGATCCTGCTTTCTATCCTTCAAGTGACGATTATCATCGGTTAGTAGTAGTAGACCACACCTTTGGATTTGAAACTGGTAATTTTACCTCTTATTTTGTGCTCTTTACAATCTACACGAGATCCTCAGACCTCTCCGAGGCTCGTATCGTCAGTGACGACAAGTTCCGTCATCTCGCCGATAAAAATTTTAAAATCCCCGGCCCACCAGCATCCGCTGCAAGCACCCGAAAACCCAACATCTACTTCATCTGCTTATCGATCACAACACATATCACATTATTCTTTCAAGGGGTATTTAGAAACCCAACCAAAAAGTATATAGAGATCTCATAAAACTTCCATGTTATCACTGGAAGTGGTTAAAGAAAACCCAATGGTCTCTAGGGCTCGACCTTCACCTAATGGAATGTATAATATTGTGAAACAGAGTCAAAAATTTCTTTCCTCATACGTAGACACCAATAATTTCACCACATTTAAAATACCATCTTTTGGGTACCTAGGAGTTTAGCCCATTTAGAATTATGGAAATTAAAAATCATTGGTTTTCCCACTATAAAAGGTACAATTTGTCGGTTTTATGAAATATAATACCCATGGTAGAGAGTGACCACTCACCAATAGTCTCCCCACCGTAGACATTGTCCCTAATGCTTTGTAATTTTTCATCAAGATACTATTCCTAAAGAATAATCTCAAGAATAGAGGAGGTCAACTAAACACTTTACAATATAATCTATTCCCATATTTCATGAGTTATTATATGAAACTTTTCCATATTATCCAACAAGATGCACTATTCAGATGATTCTATCATGACGTTGGTTAGAAGTTTCCTTCTCACAACATTAGTAATGAAATGCATTTCCCTAGGGGTGAAGGTGATATCTAAATCAAGTTATTGTAGGTACTCTAGCTAACACCTTATGCATAGAATCATATCATTTTTAAGGAGGATATAACTCATTATTTCTTGGTTGGTAAACTTGGTAAACCATTCTCCAGACAGAAAATACAGCAAACTATCAATTTCATGCATCACATTAGTGAGTTAAATGTTATTGGTTAGATAACTCTTTTTTTGTGTCATGAGATTCTGAGAGCAATATCCAACAACATGATCACCCATGATAAAAACATATCCCATAACCAAACCTAATGCATCATAGAGGACCAAAAATACCTACCAGGCCTATAAAAGGGTCAACATAGGTGCAGAACTCAAAATATATTTCATCTCAACAAAATAACTCTCAAATTTTTCATCCCTATAAAACTTCACCCCCTTTTATGTGAGAGCAGTCATTAGAGAATACAATTTTGAATAAATCATCAACAAGACAATGATAATACATTGTTAAACCCAAATTTCATTAAATATAAAAAACATTGCACTATTTCTCATATTTCATAAAATATTTCACCATGTTTGGATCAAATTAGATATTGTGTTCTAAGACTAAATGTCCCAATAACATCACATCCCAAATTGATAAATCACATTTTGTATAGATTTTCATAAAGTCAGTTATTTATTGACATTTGTAGAACTCCTCTCATATGACACACAAGATCCCCCTCATAAAAGGAGTAAAATGACTTAATATAAACAAACACCACCCCAAGTATATCAATATACTAATTTTAGATCATATTCATTAAATGTACAAATATGGAAGGATCGTTTATTAAACTGAATGGAACTACTAGATTCCCATAATGGAAAAACCTACTCAGAAAAAGTGGTTTTCTAAATTTCAACTTATTTTTTATCAATAGCTGATAACAAAATATAAGATCAATATTCAAGAACCACTTGATCTCTTTAATCTATTGAAACAAATAATAAATTCATGGAAATGGATACAAGGTCATTAATGTAACTCGGTTGAGTTTCAGGTAATCAAAACATAAGAAAAGTGTTCTATTAGCATTCATTTCAAAGCGAAATAGTTATACCCAATGTTTCACCCTCATGAATATAATTATTTTCTCCAATAGATCATCCAAATGATTCTTCAAATCCTTCATTTTAGTTGGTTCCCTTTTTAAGAAGTTTTAGATACTAACTGAATACTATTCGCTAAATCAATATAAAACTCTACCTATCATAATGGTCACAAACCAGGGAAATATGAAAGAATCGCATTAGGAATATTGATTAAAAGTGAGTGGATATTTTCACATAAATATTCCTTCTCCATATCAAAATAAAATGCTGATTTTAATTTACCCAGCTTTGGATAAAAATGTTTTTCACAACTTGACTACAGGTCCCCTTATTCCTTTATGGTATTGAGGACCTCGTCAAGAGCGGTAAGTGATAGCCATCTAATATAGAATTCAGTTTGGGACATATTGGAAATGATTAAATCCTACCCCAAAATGAAAAAAACTAACTTTATAAAATGATTCATAAAATCCCAAACTAGATCAATCTCTGATAGTGAGAAAACACAAGTAGGACAACAAAGAACCTACTCTCTCTTTTTTCCAAGGTGTGAAGTAAAATCCATCATATTAGGCATAATCTATGTATGAAGATTCATCAGGATTACAACCTGATACAATATAATATAATGAGATTCACTAGTATCAAATAAATAATTCACTAAAGATAATCTATAGTGATGGTACCTCTCATAGTCCCTTGATTTGTAACTGCTTCCTCTGGGGACTCTTCCATTATGTAATGAAGCCTTGTTCCAGATGATTGTGGATTGAACTACATTTCTTGTTAAGAATCTGAGTGCATTGAAGTAATTCTAGGTTTCTATTTTCTCACACCCCTTTATGAGAAAAAAAATATATAATTTAATTTATGCAGGTGACAAGAGTTTTTATAGGAACTACATATCATGGGTGCCTTAGTGTAAACCCATTTCAAATTCATAGGGTTTCCACACATGAGGAAACTCATAGGGCCTCTATAAGGAAATGTAGGATGTCTGGTAGAACCATATTATAGGGAACCACCATTAGACATTATATTATTTCTCTTCCTTTAAAGGAATCCATTGGGAATCAATTAGGATGAATGGGAACTATTGTAAACCTCACATACAAACCAGGTAAATATCAACCTTTAACTCCCTATCCAGCATGTAAACATAAGATGAAATCTTCAAAAAGAAAAACTAAGAACAAATATCTAGTGAAATACTCATCTAAAACAATTGATTCTTCATCATCTCATTTGATACAATCTCATGATCAAACTACACAACCTCAACAAAGTAATTTGCATACTCAATTACAGTTTTTTTAGCTTGTTTGAGTTTGAAATACTCAATAACTTTTTTTATAAACATAGAATATCGTTATATCTAATCTATGAAATTAACATTAAATAAATTCCACTCTAAAACTCCAAGATTCTTTTCCATAACTATCAAGGTCCACCATTTCCTTCAAGGTCCTTCTAGCCTGATGGTGGCACATTTCACCACAATCAAAACATGAATTTCCAAGAAATCCTACATAGGCGTTGTATTTCTCAACATATCCTTATCCTCTTGAGAGTAATGAGACCCATTTAACATTGGTGACTTATGATGTAGGAACTCGTGATCAAGATTCCAATATTCAGTCCTCTAACTTTCCATAATTGGTGTGTGAATAGGAAGGCATTCAGGTTCATGTCCCATAGCTTGGACATCATGCATAATAATCTTAATGGAATTTTAGTCTACGAGAGGATACTCTAATTGCGGTTCCCCATTATCTTCCTCTAAGAGATGGTTTTAAGTAATATTGGATTAATGATACTACAAAATATTATAAAAAAACATTAAAGGAATCATAAGTTTACCCTGATCAATAACTAAAACTAAAATAAAAGGGAAAATTAATCCCATCAGATAAGATATCAATATTTTGATTTCAACCTATAAAAATAAAAAATAAAAGAGAACACTAGAATTTGATAAAATGATTCCTTAATATGCCACTACAAAACCACACATGGTTACTTAAGGCTCATTATAATGAGATCTAGCCTAGAACTCACTCAAAACTACCTACAATGTCTTTACAATACATCCAAAAGTGAATACTAACATCCAATAAACATTATAAACCCAACTCAAATTCCACTTGGTCAAAAACCATCCTACATACCCTAGAACCCAAAATACATGATCGGAATCAAACATATCCCCAATTTAATTCTTGATCCCCATGGGTTGGAGACTAGAACCTAGTATCATATAAGATAAAATAAAAAAAATATTTTCCACTAAACAACAGAAAACCAAAGGTATTAGATAGTATTCTAGACCACCACAAGGGAGAACGAACCAGAAACCAAATACATATATCAAATACAAAAATAGAACGTCATCAATATACTCAAGAGAAACACAAAACTAACCCAAGTCAAAAATCACTCCAATCCCAAAGGATCGATAACAATCACCACCTCTAAAAGGTGATTCCCCTTTTCTCGAACCTCATAGAAGGAAATCTACAAATTCCCAAAGGAAAAGGTGGGGTGTGAGAAATATATCCCATTAGGATCAAACCCGTTGTTATATAACAAATCCCAAAATAAAAAAACAAATCATTCTTTCAATTTTACATAAAACTGGCATGACATAATATCTCATTTATATATTTTAAAACACATTATTCTATTCAATGGACGGAAAATAATCCAAACATGGATTAAATAAAAATTTTATATAAAAAAATTTATATAAATCTTTTTGAATGAATTAAAAAATCTATAATAAATGGAATATATAATAATAAATCACAATAGGAACCATTTTCATCATCCCTATCGAATGATAGTTTCTATTTATAGGATTCTCACAAATCTTATATTAGTTATCAAAGAAAATATTTGTACACAAGTCACTCGTTCTCTAGCAGAAAAGGACACATCAATATCCCATAGGGTTGAGATATGCCAAAATAGGTTTTTGATAGGGTTTTCAACATCAATCCATTTCTTTTGAATCATATATTAGTCCCAAGTTGTGATATGACTATATTTCTGTTAATAGTTAAATATGTTGATTATGTTAAAGAAATTGAGTATGTTGAAAAAATTAACATAAATTGGGATTCAGGAAAGTTTTGGGAAAAGTTATCAAGTAGATCTAGACTATCAGTTTGAGAATTAGACCGATAACCATTTGAAGGAATATTGGAATTTCCATCGTAATATGGAAGATGATTACTCTTACTGTGATGTCATTTTTTCTAAAAGAATGAAATCGCATCACATTGTAAAATATTTGGGTGATCTAACTAACCTTTTTATTAAGAACATAAAACATAGAATGATGCAGAAATTCCTTTATATTTAGTATCTTTTTTCTAGAAGGAAGTTTTATTGGACTTCCCTTGGACCTCAAATGAGACAATATGATAATAAGAAGTTATATTAGAGACTTCATTGTTACGATTGAAAAAATGAGGATGATTTTCTATTTTTTAGTACAAAAAAATTATAATTTTTCAGTAAAAATATCGGTGAAATACATTATGGGAAAAAGGAGAGAATAAGTACTTACAATCATATTGATGTTTATATTTGATCAAAATTGTTACCGGAGGAATGGTCAGTTACAATAATTTCTAGTAAACGTTTGTGGATACAGAATCCAAACAGAAATATTATCATAGTCATGAGGAAGTCATGATTCATGATGAACATTGAATAAGAATGAAGTGGTTGAAGTAAAAAAATCAGTCTCAGATCATTAGTGTGAGATCACTAAGTGCATATTTTTTAGAAGGTAGGGAAGTTTGATTGTAATGTGAGTTGCCAAAGATATTGGTTTTCAATCAGACTGACAAGTCAAAATATTTAAATCTTTTTAGAAAGAAGTTTTTGTGTATCATAATCCTAAAAGAATATAGAAGTGGCTGAAATCAAAGTTGCTGAAACTGATCCCTTAGAAGTAATCTCCAACTGATAATTGGATTCACGGTGACACTGATCATCACATAAAAATAGAAGTAATAATTGTTTTAATTTGATACTTTGACACAAATAAGAAGTAAAATTAAGAAATATCTTTGGGACCTATGTGAAAAATAAATTAAGTGACCGATCAACAATATAGTCAACCATTTTCATCAAGATAAATTATTGCATGTTTTATTATGTGTTAGAAAAATGAAAACAATGATTTTTTTCCAAAGGATTTGATTAAAATTGGTCAAGACTATTTGACTAGATTTGACACATATAACTACATCGAAAACATGATCATTGTATTGGGGAGGGAAGAAGGATAATTTCATGATCCTTTTCGAAGTATTGTCAAGAGGAATCACAAAAGTGATTGAAGAAGGTTAAATAATGGTTTTCAATGTCTATATATTATTTGTTGGTATGTTTCACCATAATGAGAAGGAATGTGTTTCTCATATGTTTCAAAATGGTGTGGATAAATGTAATAAAAATATATTGTTATTAAATTTTATTCAACATAATAAGGAAAATTTCAATGATAATAGGAATCAGAATAGAGATTTATCATGAAATTATAAATAAATATAATTTTTCTAAAATTCCATAAGGTTCAAGAAGAGTTAAGAAATATCTTAGAATAAAAATATTGATTCCATATTTAAGAGGAATAGTAAATTACAAAAATTTTGTTGACCAAGAATGATTTTATGAATCCCACCAAAATCATATTTGGGTCACCTTTGAATAGAGGAGGTACTTTGTACTTTATTGACTGATGTACTATTCATGAAAGAATATAGAAAAACATTGATGTTATAGAGATAAAAAGTTCTTGGATTAGGAATACCTAAGGAATTTTTCCACAAAGAACAAAATAAAAGAAGAGAGAAGATCCTATTTAGCTAATCATTTTATTAGTGTTGATCATTGAACCAAGAAATCAGATTGGTATTTCTAGACTATGGTAGAAGCAGTTAGTAATTGTTTAAGTGGAATTGTTTTGAGTTATACGTCATACTAATCAACCAAATATGGGAATTATATTGAGTTTCATTATGAAGTCCATATGAAGTTCTTTCCTGCTATTGGGTTAGAAAGTGATGATTTTTTTAAAGATCATATATGTGAAAGTTCACAAGAGAGCATAGTAACATGTTCAGAAGCACTTGGTGAAATTTTCTTCACTTGTTACATAAATTAGATTACATCATTTGTTATTTAAGGATCACACACACTATTTGATTGAATATAGTTCTATATGAGTGTGATAGAATATCCTACTCATTGTATTATACACAAAAATATTTTTTTCTAGTGGATAGTGTGGTGGTGTATTGTTTTCATACAATACCAAGAACATAGCTAATCTTGTGGAATAGTGAACCTTTTAAATACTTGTGTTTCAATGGATGTGTGAATATATTGTTTTCAGGGAAATATATAGCTATTTTATAATTGAAAAAGTTTGTTTCAAGAGAAATGAAACATAAAAAAAATATAACTACTTCACCCCTCCCCATATCAGTGATACATAGATCATCGCAATAAACACACATAATTATCCGAATGTGACTTTCAGAAATAACTGACTAACTACCTAGGCATTCATGTTCTCAATTAATTATTCATAATGGGTAATATCATCTAATTTCAAATAAATCATTATTCAAAATTCAATTGGAAAAAAATTAGTTTAAGTATACCAATTCAATTTCAAAACCCAGACATTGGTTTTTCATCATTTGGTTCCTCCTCATTATAAAACATTATAGACTATAATCTTTTCAATTTAAGCTATTTTTATCAATAAAATAATAAACTCATGTCATAAATTCTGTCAAATTAAAAATATTCACAAAATTCCAATTCCATTACAATTGGGGGTTTTCCCAAAATTCATTCCATTTCAAATTCAAAATATAATTTCATATTAAATTGTTTTTAAATATATAAATTAAAATATATTTCAAATAATTAAATAAAATCAATGGTTCAATTATATGAAAAATCTCAATGGAACCACTTACCTTTAATCACAGATTCAAATATCAACACCCCCCACAGGATTTTACAATGAGTAAATATCGTGATGTATATCATGAAACCAAAACTAGAATCAAGATCCATCTAAATAGATTATATATAAATAAAATGATGATGATATATCAAACTCAAAGGACAAAGGAGGGTATTATTGGGAGAGAACTCACAAGAGCAAATTAACTTACCCATAGGAGATTAAACATGATCAACCACACTTTGATATATCTAGAGAAGGTTTAGATGGCCTAAAATCTCTTCTAATGGAACAAAAACTCCACGTAAATCTAGTTAGGTTCAAGTGATAGGTTTTGGTATCTTAATTGGGTTGTTTGGTAATATAAAATAAAATTTTAGAATTGAATCCTTCTACAAGAACCATTAACTCACCAGGGCCACACGGTTAGACGAAATATGTTACCTAATTGTGTGCATGTACACTGGGGTGAATGTTTTCAAATAGGTGGGTGAATGGTTTCTCAATCCTTGAACCAAATATTTAAACCCCCTCTATATAGAGTTTAAAATTTTTCATTGGCGGTGAATGTTTTTGGAAAACCATTCACCAACACCTCATATCCCAGAAAGCCTCCAAATGCTTCAAAATCATACCCGCAGCACCCCTAAAAAAGATCCAACCAAAATTGGAAAGAAACAAGGATAAATAAACTAAAATAATTAGGTATCTATATATTAAAATTACTAAAACCATTCCCAAAACCCATTCCCATTTTCACCTCTAATACCGAGTCCCATAATTCATGAAATTAATAATAATTCATGGGGCCCCTTTCCCTTGTCCTGACCTACATCCATGAAGTCTTCTTAGGTGTCAAACAGCAACCCAAATAGTGTGTGGGTAAAACATAGTATTTCACCTCTATTAGTGAATAAAATAATCTAGATAAATAAATACTCAATTAAATAGTATTATAAATACATAATTAATACAAAAAATAACCCATCATATCAATGTATACCTACGAACCCTCAACCTCCAATATGACACTCGAGGTTATCCCCTACATAGATCATCATGTTTTTTGATGAATCTATCATTTCAACCTAATGTAAATAAAATGCATATAAATCCATTTCCATCCTCCATTATCTCTCTCAATCATCAAATTTGACCAAACATTACACCCTCAGACACAAAGGACCAATAATTACACCCTAATGAATCTCATACACCATGAACATTACCTTCAGGCAATAATTAACCCATAATTTCACACTATTCCATCAATAAACAAAGTATCTCAAAATCATGCACTATATTTCTAGGAATCTCACCCTCACACATCATGCTAACATGCATCTCATCCTCATTAAAAAATACAATATGTGTCCCACCCTCATAAACCACATGCTATCCAAAGTACAAAAAGCACTAAACATACCAAACATGGTAAAATAAGTTTTGTTAGATAATTACTAACAATTATAAATTACCTTTTCAAATTTAATTACATGAATTATAACATTTAAATCAAGTTATAGATCTACTTAATAGGAATGAAAAATATAATTACCATTCAACATAATCCAAATAATTTTTTTACAATTCATTAAGTCATTATGTCATCAAGACATTGTTCCTTTATTAAATTCTATTCAAATTAACTAATAAAAATCAATGTGATACTAGAAAATTATCAATTTATAAGTTATTCCTCATCCCCAGTTTAGATTAATAATTCTTGAGACAAATTTTTATTTTTCCAAACAAAGTTATAGGTTATGTGAACTTCTCCAGTGGCCACAATTATATGTTTGAATGTCCTTTAGAGCCAATGGGATCAATGGGAGGTCTATGCATGATTATTAAAGAATTACAAAATAATTATGATTAATTTTTGTCATGTTCTTTGAATTATATCATGACTACATAGGTTTCATGTAATCAAGAAACAAATCACACCATAGAGATTTGTTTTGAACAAACTAAATCAAAATAGAAATGATATTACCATGATTGAACATCCAGATTAGTGTGAGTCACCTAGAACACTTATGGATTGTAGTATATTTTCCACCTCAGGGATGGTGGATGAAGATTCCAAACAAAAAAATTTCAAAATTCTCCACAACCAAGAAAACTCAATGAATAAATTAATATAGATCATTGAAGAGATTAATGTGTTGAGGAAATGTGTTATATAATTCAAATATTCCATAAAGAACCCATAAAATCATATATCCATATTTAGTGTCAATAGAGATTATTAAAAACCAAAATATGGGAGTTTTGGGATAAAAATATGATTATGCCCCTCCCCAATCCTGTCTAGTCTGACACCACCAGTAAGCTAGCTAGTGGTGTCTGAAAAAACTGTAACAACGCTAGAAAACCCATCGGTAGGCTGGTGTGTCTCTATTGGATGGTCGATGGATCTATTATAGGAAAATCATTCAATATGGATTTCAATGGGTAGATAGTTCTTCTCACTAGCGGGCTGGTGGGATTTTTGTATCCTTATTAGGATACTACCTCACCCACTGGCTATCTAATGAACTAAACTGACAAGCCAATGGAAATTGATCTTATCCCAAGTTTCCTGAAACTACTAGCCTTCACTAGATTGGATTCTTTGATCCCACAGAAACCTAGAAAACCTTGTTTTAATCTATCAACAATCTTACTTTAAAGAATTAAAAGTGATTCAGCAAAACATAGATAGAAACGGTACCCAGATAAGTGTGGGATCTTATTGTATTAGGGAGAGTATATTGTTTCCAAATAAAACATGTGACAGTATATACTAAATATGACACCAGGGTCATTGAATCAAAACAATTATACTCCTAGGAGTGAATGATTCTATGATATAAAAATGATTAATATTGTTATTTTAAATCATTTAATAGATTCAATATAATAATTATATTATATATGGAAGATGTTGTCATTATATGGTCCAATAAGAAATGGATTAAATGATTGAAGATGAAATTATAAATCTAATTAGAATTTAATGATTTTAGAAATATGGAAAATATATTTAGAAAGATAATTACTTGATACCACATCACCATAAAATTTAATTTATATCAAATATACTATATACATAAGGTATTTAGAAGATTTAATTTGCATGATAAAAAAACAAGTTATCATTCCCTTTATGATTCACTTAATCTTTTCAAATGATAAGCCTCCAATGTTTTATTTTAAATGTGAGTACACTTAAAAAATTATGATGGATTACACATAGGTATTTTAATATATATAAGGGTTTAAACATTAACTATAATCATAAAATATGTTCTTCTTTTTATTTATTTATTTTGAAACATGAGTAAAAATGAATAGGAAGGTGGTGAATTGGGTTTTGTTATACATGATGGTAATCCATTATATCTCTCTATGATTTAATGTTGGGATTCATTTTTAGGGATATGTTAATATAGATGTCGATTGTGACAAAAAAATTAGAATCTCACTACAATTTAATATTACTCCAATTAAGATACATCTATGAGTTATGTTTTATTGTTTCATATAATTTTAGAACAGTGTACATCATTTCTTAAATGTTTTTAACCCATACAATGAGATAATATGTATATGTGTTTCTTTAAGGAGTCATTAAAGTATAAAATAGATAATGGAATGTTTTTTAATGTCTCGAAAATTCCGTGTAAATTTTTTTAAATTATATGGAATTATTCTAAGACCGCATGCCTTGAGAAAGTAACATTCTAAGGCCCGGAGAGCCTAAAATAGAATTTTAAACATTTTTAAGGTACATTCATAAAACGTGTGAGAAGGTTTATCTATATTTTGCACTGGTTCTCGAATTGAAAATATGAGGGCACCATTTAATATGGAATGCCATGATTTACTATGAAATGACTTAACATTGACCAGCAAGGGTTGAGTGAAAAAGTGATTTTTTAGACATTTTGAGAAAAATAATAATACATTTTATATGAAATATTTTATTTCATTACTAATAATTGTGTGGTGGATAGTGACGTTATAGTGCAGCAATGTGGCGATGACGAGGAACATTAATGAATATCGTTAATTTCATGTATCATGCAACGTAATGGTGAAATAAAGGATGTGTAGCAGTGTAATGACATGACGTCACTGCATAACTGAAATGTTGTGTCATATTTTCCTTTAAATTGTTTGATGTGTTGGTGGGATGAGGATAATAGGTGAGGATCCTCGAACAAACCTCCAATAATCTTCCTCCCCAAAGAATAATTATGTACGCAACTTAGACTTCATCTTCTTCGACGTGTCTTGATGAATGAAGCTAAAATCAACGAAAGACGTCGACATCTTGGAACCCTGAGGAACAATTCTTTGGCATTAAACATCAACAAGGTTGGGGATCTTTAATGTAATGACCCAAACTTTTATTAATTAAAATACCTCTTTATCAAATTAAATTTCTTATTATGTAAAATTTTTATATAAAATTAATTCTTCATTTATATTATGTTTTTTGGATTTTAAAATACCATTAAAAATTGTGACTATTACTAATATAGTTGTTGAATAGTGATCGCATGATTAGTATAAATATAGGGATTTAACAAATCCAATTTACTCAGAAAAAGGAAGAAATGGGCTCATCTAGTAGAATTTCTCTATACGAAGCACATTTTTCAGAGCTCGGAAATGAGGTGGTGTCACTGGACTACTCTCTTGACCAAGACCAAGTCGAGCTTCAACAGATTATTCTTGACTAGAACAACCCATGAGAGAAGTCCAAGTTAATAGAGACTATCACTCGAGCGATGTTATCTAAGCCTCCCCAAGAGTCTATCACCGTCACGCACCTTACACTCCAGTCTTATGTGGTTGTTATAAGGGTTTATGTTAAAAGACCCTAGAACTATGATTATGTACATTATTTTTGTATACGTAATATACATTCCTTTTTTTATTGTTACTTTTTAGATATTTTTTAATTAAAAAATATTATTATTAGTTAATATTCAATTAAGAAATAAATTTTGATAAATTAAAGTATTTTTTAATTAAATAATATTTTATAGAATTATTATTACTAAATTAATTTTTATTAAATATAAATTATTGTATAATTTTTATGAATACAATTGTAATTATTATTGAGGACTGAAAGTTGTTTTTGTCCAATCCCATGGATTTTTGATAAATGTTGGTTATTATTTTAAAATAAAAAATTCACATATTTAGGAAATAATTTAGATAACATTAATATATTTTTTGGTTTCAAGATGTTGAAATCGTCTATCAGTTAATTTTTCATAATTTTCTTAGATATTCATATTTTTGGAAAAACATTAAATATCGTTTACTTCATTAAATTGTTTTATGACATCATAATGACACAATAGTGATTTAATAAAATAGTATAACTGGTGTGTTCAGCCAAAATATGTTTTAACTTTAAAATAAGGTTATTTTATGTTTGATTGATTTATTTTAAAAAGCTTTAATGGACCATCCAAGACTTTTAAAACATTTTATCTTTTAAAATGATTTCCTTGAGAGTGTGACTCACATCCACATAAGAAAGCCAAATATTTCAAGAAGTTCGGCCATTGGACTTACAGAATAATTTTTTACACTCCCCTTTTGAAAAAACCATGGGAAAACACCATGGTTTTCTTTGTGGTTTTTATTATTTTAATGTTTATTCACCAAACCCTAAATAATAAAGAATTCCCCATACTTTCCTATATAAACCAACCCAAGCTCTCATTCCTCTTCACTAAAAACCCTCTTCGAACTTCCCTACCCTTAACTACTCTCTTTAAAATCCTCCCAATGCACCCCAACCTCCCAAGAAGCCTCTCACAATCCCCTCGCAAGCCTTTGGGATCACACTTCCATGTAACAGATTTCTTCCTTTCTCATTTTTTACAAATTTCATTATTTAGTTATAAACAATTATTTTTCAATTAAAAATATTGGATAATTATTTCTCACCTCTCCCATACTACCTTGATAATTTTGGAATTGTGAGATACCACTTTCTCACTCATTAATTCCTCCCATATACACCTGTTTCCATGCCAATATTCCGTAAGAAATTTCCCTCTTCTCATTTACATTCAAGAAATTATTTTAGGTTATGAATATAAATTCCATTAAGTATGTTAAGACCTATATCTATATGAACCCCTTACTATCCATTTCATGTACATATGATGATATACCCCTTTCTCTCTCCTCAATAATTTTTATGAACACTTATGTCACGTTGTTATGCTACAGAAATTACACTGCGATTCTTCAAGGAAAAGTCCTTGTGTTGTGAATATCATGCCCATTTCTATATCAAGGGTATTCAAATTTATACACATTTTTTATTGATTATAATGTTTCATGTATTAATTCAAAATTCCATTATCTTGGGATAAATTAATATGTTTAATTATTCCATATTGTATGATATTTGTGGCCAACATATGCAAGCAATGAAATGATTAAAAAGTTTGTGCCCTGTCCTCACTCTAATGCATTGGGTGTAGATTAGTATCATGACTCATCAAGTGAAATGAGGTTTTACTCATGCTAACTAAAGTGCAATGAGGGTTCACTCATGATCCATGTCCAATGACCCTTGGATCATTTTAATATCATGTTAAATGTTGTTCTCACATTTCCAAGTTATGATAATCATGATATATCATGAATTTTTGTTTACATTTCTCTTATTCTCCATTGATATTCCAACCACCTAAAAAGTATTGTATTATTCATGTTATTCCTTTTTTAATCCCTTAATGGGCATTATATATCACCCATTTCTTATTAATGTCCTCATTTTGTCCCATTAAATTCTATGTACGAAGGAATGTGTGTGGTCATGTAAAAGAAGTTTTCAATAAAAAAGTGTATTTCATGATTTAAGTTGTTATGTAATGTTCCTAATCCCCAAAGACAATTGACTTATTGATCTTATTTGTTATTTCAAGAGAAGGTTTTCTGTAATAAAATATTTTTATTAGTGAAATAACGAGCATGGATATTATAGTTTGTATTAGAGGATTGGTTCAGTTATTTTTGGGATTAGGATTAGAAAATCCTAGTGAAGGACTTAGGGATAAGACTAAGTATAATAAAAACACCCCAAAATATTGGTGAGTAATGAGTAAGTGATTTATCCAGAAAATATATCCATGTATGGATACGAGTAGATAGAGGTTGCTCCGGCATATATGTATCGAAGGGTAAAACATGGAAACATCACTTTGAACTAGACTCGAATAGGAAATGGTGCACGAAAACGAGCCTTACTGCACACATGGATATAACACTCTTGGGGGATATTGTTTGTTAAATTCAGAACCTTATTATGAACCACTCTTAAGGAAAAAAAATACCCTATGAATATATGTTGGGAAGTATATCATGGATAACATATATTGAAGCCTATAAATTTCTAATTTAGTGAAATAAAAGTAATTTAGAAGTCATCTCTTTTAGTATTTGGATTACCATTTCTATGTTACCACTAACATTCCTTTTATTCTAGCCAATGGCTGGTAATAGGATGACTCGAGCTAACAACTGATGCAATGATCGATGTGATGATTGTTCTAATGAGCTGACCAATCTGATGGGAGTGGGAATCGTGAACATTGTCACAATACTCTCTTAGTTAATTCAAGTTTGGAATAGAATCATGGGTGAAGAGTAATTTTCACCCCCCCCCCCCAAGAAATAACAAGTCTAAATTGAGAGCTTCATGAGACAAAGGCCTCCTATATTTAATGGATCGTCTGATCCCCCAATTGCCAAAAAATGGATCAACTCCATTGAAAATATCTTCTTCATATTTCAATGTTCCGAACAAGAGACGGTTTTTTTAGATTCTTATCATAAGGAGGTTGAAGCTGATAAATGGTGGAAATTGATCACAAATATGATGCCTATGTAAGATATCGAGGCCTTAGAATGTAAGGATTTCAAAAAACTATTTTTCGATAAATATTCTCCATGCACCCTCTCACTTAATATAGAAAAGAAATTTCATTCCCTTAAGAAAAAAGACAAAAAATCAATTGAATCATATAAGGAAAACATCACATGGATTTCATGATACACCTACAGCTTTGTTGTTACCCATGAATGAAAGCTTGAATTCTTCTTTTCAGGGCTAAAACCTAGACTAGGAAAATCCCTATCGATCCGTGACTTCACAAGCTTTGAAGAAATTGTCTGATATTCCCTCAAAGTTGAAATAGAGATCGGTGAATATTAGGGGTATCATGGGGGTAAGAATCATAAGGTGGACATTAATTTTGGTGGTTTTATGGATAAATCCAACGGTTCTATGAAAATACAGCAACACACTTTCCAAATTTGGTGAATGAAGCACCCCTAAAATTTCCTATAGGGGGCGAGGAAATTCATTAGGTGTGAAAGAGAAGGGAATTTGGCCATTAACTTTTGATAGGAAAACTCACAACTGTGAAAGAGGAGAGGAATGATCCATTAAACCCTCAACATGTTGTTTATTTCTTATACTACAACGAACCAGGTCACTTTGATAACTAGTTCCCTGAGCCAAGGGTTTTCAGAGGTAACCAGCAACCTCCAAGGCAGCAAGGGTGAGCATTTTCCATCACTACCACCGAATTGAACCCCAACAACGAAGTGGTGACATGTACACAAGATATTCATTCTTGAATAGAGAACATACTATATGAATCTATTTCTATATAGTCTTTTATATCCAAAATGTTAGTAGAAAAATCCTGACACCACCACAAATCATGGAAGTAAAGATGTTAGTGAGAACAGAAAATGGGGAAATCATTGAATCACATGAATATAATTCCCCCCTCTCGTAATTTGTGGATTGAACATCCTGGAGAGCCTATTCAAACTTCCTCTGATAGAATTTGTGAAATTCTTGGCATGGATTTTTTTCCCTATATAGAGCCAAAATAAATTGCAATGAGAGGAAAATCACTCACCATATGGCGAATCAACCCCTGATTCTGTACAATTGCAAAGAGGAGGATAAATCTTATTTATCACCGTCATCTCAAGTGTAGATATTACATCCCTATGATCACATGTATCTTGCTCAGAAAATTGATTCTACGGAAGCAACCATCCTTGAAGACATGCCTATTGTGAGAGAATTTGCTGAAGTGTTTCCCGATGAATAGTTGAGTTTTCCTCCTATTAGGGATGTTTTTTTCTCAATTGATCTTATACCTGGGGAATTTCTTATATCCAAGAACCTATATAGAATGGATATTGTGGAGCTTGAGGAGCTAGAGAAACAACTGCAAGATAATCTGGATACTTGTTTTATACACCCAAGAGCTTCGCCATGGGGTGCACCAGTCTCTTTTTTTAATAAGAATGATGAGTCAATGCGCATTTGAATTGATTATCGTGAGCTCAAAAAAATCACAAAAAAGAATAAGTATCCTGTACATGAGTTGATGACTTGTTTGATCATCTATGTAGAGCACAATAATTCTCCTAGTTGGATCTATGGTCGGGATATTATCTTGTATGTTTGAAGATTGTGGATATCCCCAAGACTACTTTTCAAACATGATATGGGCACTATTAATTCATATTAGTGCCTTTAGGGATCACTAATTCTCCATAAATCCTCAATAACTTTATGAATATTGACTTTAGAGATTACCTCAACAAATTTTTGGTAGTATTTATATAAAATATTCTAATATACTCCTAAACAAAGTAGGTGAATGAGGAGCATCTAATCAGTGTACTAAAGACCTTGTGAAGGGATAAGATCTATGAAAAGTATATCAAGTGTGAGTTTTGGTTGAGGGAAGGCTCATTCTTGGGTCATGTCATCACAAGAAATTGGATATATAGGGATACCTCTAAGACAGGTGCAATTGAGGGAGGCTTGAGGCCATCATCGGTAACAGATATCTGTAGCTTCATGGGGTATGCTGGAAATTATCTCTGATTCGTGAGAAATTTCTCATAAATGTTCAACCCTCTTACCAAGCTTACTCGGAAGGGAGTAATGTTTTCTTAGACTGATGAATGCAAAGAGAGCTTCATGAAGTTGAAATGAAGGCTTATCATAGCACCAGTGCTCACACTACCCACAAGTGGAGAACATTTTTTTGTATTTAGTCATGCTTTGAAGAAGGTCCAGGGATATGTGTTGATGAAAAATGACAAAGTGATTGCATGTTCTTCAAGGCCATTGAAATTTCATGAGAAAAAATATCCAACATAGGATCTTGAGTTGGCTACAGTAATCTTCCCTTTGAAAATTTTGAGACCTTACCTCTTTGGGGAGAAGTGTGAAATATATATGGACTACAAAATACTAAATTATATATTCACATTGAAAGAGTTGAACATGCACTAATGAAAATTGTTACAGCTGATCAAACACTATGACTGCTCAATCCATTACCACCCTTGGAAGAAAAACAAGGTGGAATATTCTCTAAGTATAAAAGACCCAACGATTCTATCATTGATGAGAATTTAGAAGGATTTAATCATCTTATATTTGATGAAGATGGACATAGAAATCATAAATAAGCGAACAACATCAATAATTTCACAAATTATTTCTCAACCACCTCTTTTGGAATGGATAAAGTAATCTCAAAAGGATGATATGGGAATTCATAAAAAAGTGGAAACTAATAGAAAAGGGTAATCCTTGGAGCTTAATGTTAATGAAGAAGGAATTGTGAGATTTGGGACAAGACTATGTCTTCCATCAAATCCATAGTTAAAGAAATAACTTTTGGATGACTCACATCGTTAAAATTACTCCATTCACTCCTAAAAAAAGATGTATCGAGATCTATGAGATCTTTATTGGTGGGGTAACATAAAGAAGGAGATCATTGAGTATGCATCAATGTGTATGGTATGTCATTAAGTGAAGGCTGAGAGACTGAATGGTAAGGGGATGATGCAACCATTAACCATACAGTAAGAAAATCGGATAACATCACCGTGGAATTTGTCACCAAACTTCCAAATAAATCCAAAGGAGACAATGGTATCTGGGTTGTTGTGGATTTTCGTACAATGACTAGACACTTCATTGAAATTTTAGAGGATTTATCATCATATCAACTGGAACAGATATATATGAGAGAATTGGTAAGGTTTCATGGACTACCACTATCGATTGTATTCGATTGAGATCCAAGATTCACCTCTATGTTTTTGAAGAGTCTTCAACATGATATGTATACTGAGCTAAAATTTAGTACAGCTTTTCATCCTCAAACAAAACATTGATCTGAGTGGACTATTTAAACACTTGAGGACATGTTGAGAGCATTCTCAACAGACTTTAAAGGATAATGGGATCAACAGCTTCCACCGGTTGAGTTCTCTTACAATATTATTTTCTACTAAAGCATTCAAATGGCTCCTTATAAAGCCTTGTATAAGAAGAGGTACAGAACACAAGTCTATTGGGATGAAGTTTGGGAGAAAAAACACATAAGACCAGAAATGGTAGATGAAATGTTGGAGAAGGTTAAGACCATTCAGCGGCACATTAATGCTTCTCAGAGTCAGTAAAAGGATTATGTTGATAACTACCGATGAGACCTGGAGTTTGATGTCAGAGACATGATATTCCTCCGCATATCACCATGAAAGAGAGTTATGATATTTGGGAAGAATATAAAGCTCAGTCAAAGTTACATCATCTCTTTTGAGAACCTTGATCCCATTGGAGCATGGGCCTATCAACTACCAATCCCACTGAACCTATCTTAAGTACATGATGTATTCTAGGTATCACTCTTAAGTAAGTACATACCTAAAACATCACATGTACTCAATCGAAAGGAGGTATCATTGGAGAATTACATCTCTTGTGAAGATAAGTTGGGGAAGATCATAGATCATAGGGAAAAGGTTCTACGGAATATGAAAATCCACCTCGCCAAGGTGTTTTGGAGAAACCACAATTTGATGAGGTGATGTGGGAACTGGAGAAGTGATGAATCAGAGTAACCTACATCTCTTTTGTAAAGACCTGAAAATTCCATGTAACTTGTTTTAATTATATGGGAATTTTTCGAGTTCGCAAAAATTGACGGTGCGTGATTCTGAGCCCCGGTGCACCCGGAATGAATTTCTGAACTTTTTTTAGGTACGTTTAGTAAACGTGTGAGTGGGTATTTGTAACTTTTGAACCGGTGCTCGACATTGAAATTTTAGGGCACTGATGAACTTGCATCACTGGTATTCTCTTAAAAAGACCTTCACCTCAAACACAGCAGGTTGAGGGTGAAAGACAGATTTTGGGTTTTTCGTAGAAGAATAAAATAAAATACAAATGTTTAACATTTTTTTTTGAGACCTCCCATGTGGATATTATAAAGGTAGGGACCACCTGAACTAAAGTCTCCCACAAGGGTTATGGTGGTGGGGACCACCTGAACCCTCTTAGTCGGATAAACCTCTTGAAATCCATCTTTAAGGAAAGAGTTGACCTTTGGTATCCTCTACATTAATTATGCCAATGAAACCCATTTAATTGTGCCACCTTCCTTTAATCAATTAATCCAACTTCAATTGTGCCAACAAATTAAATAGATAAACATATATTATTTATTTGAATATTCTTTTGTTGGGGAATTTGGGGGAATTATTGGCAGAGGGAAATTGGGAGAATAACTTGTGGAAGAGCTTCTCCAATAATAAACTCTTCTCCTTCGAAGATTCTTTCTCCAAAATCTATCGAAGGATCTCCAACGATGAATGAACCAAAGATTAAGGAAATTACATCGTCAACAGCTTCATCTATTCATCTCCTCGTCAACATCGTTAGAGGAGACTTGTTTTGGGATCAACAAATGCCAATCTGTCTCAACCATGGGCAATATTTAACAAAACCCTTGAGGTAGGGTGGTTGTATGAATTTCTTCTCCTAACCCATTCATGATAATTCATCGTAAAAATTATGAAGATATTATAGCCACTTGCTACTTCTCTAACGTAGTGATTTCGGGAAAAAAACATGGTCTAACCTCTCCTCAAATCTTGTGATTAATTGTTGTGTTCTTCGCGATGGAGGAGGACAGCAACCAACCACGATGGGGAACAAGAATGGAGGTCAGCACCACCGCTGGCCATGATGAAGGTAACGACACAACGGTGCTTCCCCGCAGCAACCACGCAGCTCGTGGCCTCTGATGCCCACGGCCTCACCGCCCCATGGGAGCTGAGACGCCTGCCACCTCTGATGCCCATGCCCTCGCCGCCCCGCGGCTGCCACGCTATCTGCGGCCTTGCCGCCCCACATCTGTTGCGCCGCCCATAGCCTCTGCCACCCTCGTCTGCCACCTCCTCACGGCCTTGCCACTCCACAACCTCCACGCCACTAGTGGCCTCTGCCACCAGCCACCGTTGCCGCCCTGCAGCCTCCACCGCCACCGACCTCTACTGCCCTATGGCATCCTCCATCCTCGGCCGCCACCGCCCCGCGGCCACGCACAACCCCCATACTCAGCATCCTGCATCCCCACAACAATCCATGGCTCCGGCGGCCTCACCGTCCTATGGCCTCATAGCCCTCGCGGCCTCCATGTCACCTCGCGCTACCCAGCCCAGGATGCCATGTCGGACTGCCCAGCGCGGGCCCGATATCCCAATGTGGGTCGGGACGGACCTAGAGTGTTGGGCCTGGACGAACCACACCAAGTCGGCCCAGGCCGGGTTGGACCAGACCTGGACCCACCTGGATCCATTTACGCTCTTTTGGCCATAACTTTGGCACCAGAGGTCTATTTGATGAATAGTCTATGGCATAGGAAATTATGGATCAAGATAGTCCCTTTGGTATACCCCACTAGAGTTTTAGATAATGTTGAGGAATGGTCTGGTTGGATCAAGAACGAATCCAAATGGACCTTCGGGGCTAAAAGGGTAATAACTCAAGGACTGGGTGTCGGATTGGTGCACCGTCTATTTTGCTGAGACCCCCATGACATGGAGGTCCTTTGGGATACTTCATCATGGGACTTCATGGTAGTTTGATTATTGGCCAGTGGAATTAGGAGCGGACTCTCCCAGAGATGTGAAAGGCTAGTGCGGGAACCCTATAGCAGGCTATGACGTGAAAAATGAATAGTGATCATGTGTGGGTCAGCACCAAGCGATACTATGTGGGTCAGCATCGAGCGATCCTGTCTAGGTCAGTACCAAGCGATCATGTGTGGGTCACCACCAAGAGATCATTTGTGGGTCATCACCTAGCGATCCTATGTGGGTCACCACCGAGCGACCCCATGTGGGTCAGCATTAGATCCTCTTAACAGAGTAAGATGATTCAGTCATTACATCTAATCATCTTTACTATGGTAACATAGTTATACCTTGTGTGAGGTGAGTTTGTACCTTGTGGTACCTTCCTTTGTGGTAATACCTTGGTGGTATTCTTATGTGTGGTGTACCTGTGTGGTACTTACTTTCATGTTATTCCTTTATCTGTGGAATAGTTTAGCTATGGACTTTTTGGTTGGAACCTATGATTCCTCATAATTGAGATGTGAATACATGTTAACTTAGGTATATGTATGGGCATATACCTAAGTAGGGTTGTCATTTGACTTCATACTTTGTGGTTTATCCTTTGGAGATTTTTTTGTGACCTTGAGTGTCTCAGGATCCCTACTGAGTATCATTATACTCACCCCAACACAGGCTATGACCGCACCATGTAGTGTTTGGTGCAGACGACAGACAGCGCTGATCGAGGATAAGGGTACCAGGGCTAGACGGGGCCCGGAGGTGGAACATACGGTGTGAAGGTATGTAGAGGATATGGGAGTACATGGGGTGATGAGGAGGCAATCTATACCTACCCTTCAGGTAGGAACCTCGGAACATGACCCAGTAGCTGCATTTCATTTTCTTCGGTTTTATTGTATTTCAGTTGTACATGTACCATTACCATTGGGCTTGTATTCTGGCCCCTTTTTTACTTTCAGCACTCTTTTTTCAATACAGTTGACTTTTTTTCATATCTTGTTGTGTTCTTGGTTATGTGTGTTTATAGGTTATAAAGGAAATGCCTTCCTGGTTTTAGGGAATACGCCTTTCGGTGCTATTCGCAAGCTGATGGCCTATGAAAGGCAGGCTGGGGGTAGTCATGGCACAGGCCCTAGGGGACGGGTCCTGACATATTGGTATCAAAGGAGTCGGTTCTACCGTATACCGTAGGACTTTGATCTTTTTAACTACAATAGTGTTATTTGTAGTGAATGTGCTTATCGTTTTAGGGAATCCGGTTTTGGTGCGGCGACCAACGTATCCATACACCATGACATGAACTTCTGATTTCTGACTCAGTGCACGAAAACACTGATTGTGTGTGTGATTTCAAGAGTCCTCTTTGTGAAATCATTGAGTCAGCTCACTAGGTATAACTTTTTGATCGTAGTGCACCTATTTCTTTTCATGATACCTCCACGTAGACAGCCAGCTAGGGTTTCGAATATAGTACACACTGATTTCTCACCGAGCTATGAGGCCTCGGTGTAGGGCCCTCTTCTAGTTGAGGCACCAGTAGAGGCACCACCAGTACCATTACCCGTTGGTCCATCGATGCCACCGGGCCCAACAGTATAAGGTGTAGGACGCTTGAGCGCGTTGCACGACTTCCAACGCCAAAGGCCACTTAGGTTCAGGGGAGAGACGGACCCACAGGCGGCTAAGGATTCGCTGGAGGTCATGGTGACTGTCTTATGACATGTAGGCACACCAGTTGATGTCATGGAGATCCTTTCCGCCAGTCGACTACATAAAATAGTAGGCGGATGGTGGAGCTTGATGCTCAAGGCTCACGATGAGGTGACACTTCTCTAGGAAGACATTGAGAGACTGTACTAGGCAGAGTTTGTCGCAGCAACTCTCCACGCAGTGCATATACATGAGCTACACCATCTGTAGTAGGGTAGCATGAATGTGGATCAATACTCAGTGAGGTTCACCGACCTCTTACGCTACTCCACTGATATGTTGTGGACCCATTTTTCTTGGCCTGGACCATCACCCACTGACTCATGCAGGAGATCATGGGTTCGATGATCTCACTCAGCATCCCAATGCTGGCAGGGGTGTTAGAGCGAGCCCTCTTAGTGGATATTTTTCATGATGAGTAGTCACCAGCAGTGTGACCCACTACTAGTCATCACGTAGTAGAGTCTTATACAGCTGGTAGTAGATATATGTCACAGAGGTCTAAGAGGACCCGACCTAATGGTGGACGACCACAGGATTCAGGTTCAGTTGTGTGGGCCATCTGAGGCAGAGCCAGTCATTCCTGGAGCAGGCAGTGTTACGCATGTGGCGGGCAGGGTCATATGGCACGTGACTATCTAACCTGAAGTTTGGATGATTAGCAGATGGTAAAAGGACCTCCAAAGAAAAGATAGATGTTCAACCGAGGAGGTTTGCAGGGAGCAGGGGGACGTGGCAGAGGAGCTGGCTGTGCAGCTGGTGGTGGGAGACAATTCGATATGTTACCGCCACCACCCCCAGGTGGTCCACCCTGACCACAGGGATCATGATAACAGGGGGAAACACATCTCCAAAGAGATGAGGCCTATGATCACGGCGCTCCAGAGATGATACGAGATATGATCTGTGTCTACTCTACCTTAGTTGCAGTACTTATAGACACAGGTTCCAGTCATTATTTTATTACCACTACCCTCGTTCAGAGATTAGAGATTCTGACAGAGTCATTGGCTTGATCTTTATGGCTAGAGACTCCTACCAGAGTGGATTCAATGATTACACAGAGGTTTCGGTAGTGTGAGCTTACTCTAGGAGGCAAGAGCTTCATCTAGGACCCCCTAGTAGTGGCATTGAGGCCTCACGATGTCATCTTGGGTATGGACTAGTTATCTACAGTCCATGCTTAGATTGACTGTATTAGGTGCAAGGTGTGGTTTGTCTGCACTGATGGGAATAGGATTACCTTCAACGGTGGGAAGGGATCCTTTGCAGCATAGGATGGACTTACCAGGAGGAGAGTGCAGCCGATGACTCATCAGTTGGCTAGCCTTACCCTCGGATTAGTTGATGTGGAGAGTCCAAGATATCCTGTAGTGGTGGACTAGTATGTAGATGTTTTCTAGGATGATGTAATGGGTCTACTTCCTTAAAGAGCAGTGGAATTTTACATTGACTTATACCCCAGGACGACATTGATATCTACACCAGTGTATCGAATGGCTCCTTCAGAGCTTCATTAGCTGCGGGTACAACTAGAGGACTTGCAGGGGAAGTGATTCATTCAGCCCAGTGTCTCTCCTTGGGTAGCCTCGGTTTTGTTCACCGAGAAGGAGGATGGGTCCTTGATACATTGTGTTGACTATGAACACCTGAATCAGGTGACCGTGAAGAACAAGTACCCACTCTCAAGGATTGATGACCTCTTTGATCATCTAAACAGAGAAACGCGGTTCTCGAAGATAGACCTCAGATCAGTCTATCACAAACTCAGTGTACTAGACAAGGTTGTGCAGAAGATGACTTTCAGATGTCAGTATGGCCATTACGAGTTCTTGGTTCTCCCATTTGGTGTAACCAATGCTCCAGCAGTGTTCATGGGACTCATTAACATGATCTTTCTTCCATACCTTGATCTCTTTGTAGTAGTCTTCATCGACGACATTTTGATCTACTTGGCTACTGAGGAGGATCATGTCTATCATTTGCAGGCACTACTAGACACACTCCCAGGGCACCAGATTTATGGTAAGCGCTCGTATTGCTAGTTCTGGATTTTAGAGGTTCACTTTCTAGGACATGTCATATCAAAGGCTGCATTTGCTGTAGATCGAGTGAGGATTCAGGCGGTACTTGCTTGGGAGCCACCCTGGAGTGTGGCGGAGATACAAAGTGTCCTGGGATTGGTTGGATACTACTGGAGATTTTTGCCAGATTTCTCTAGAGTTGCAACACCTTTATCAGTGTTGAAGAAGAAGGGGAAACCCTTCATGTGGTTGGAGAGATGCCAGTGGATTTTTTAGTATCTAATGTAGAGGCTGACTAGTTCCCCCATATTGAGGCTTCCATTGGAGGGTGTAGGGTACATAGTCTACTGCAACGCATCAGGTACCAAACATGGATTTGTCCTAATTTAGGAGTGAGTAGTGATCATATATAGTTCTCGACAAATGAGATGGAATGAGTAGAACTACGCTACCCATGACCTAGAGTTAGTAGTGGTGGTCTTCGCCTTGAATATGTGGCGACATTACTTGATGGGTGAGTGTTTTACAGTGTACAATGATAAGAAGAGTCTTAGGTATATCTTCTCTCAGAAGGACCTAAACCTGACACAGCGAGGTTAGCTTGAGTTCATCAAGGACAATGACTTTGAGATAGTCTATACTTATATGAAGGGGAACATTGTAGCTGCTGCACTTAGTGGGAGGTTAGGTATACAGCTGCTAGGTGAGGCGATGGAGCAGTTGGCCGCTTTGCAGATATCCTTCGTGGAATGTGATGGAGGAGCTCTCCTTCAGTCTCATATAGTCACTCCCCCACTTCTTCTGTGAGTCTGGGAGGAACAACATGGGGACACTGACTGAGAGACTCAATGTGCTCATATATCCACAGGGTAGGCACCTGATGGATTTTTTGAAGGTGGGGGGAACGTCATCCTCATTAGAGGACATACCATTGTACCAGTGTCACTTCGGGATGATGTTTTGAGGGATTTCCACACATCCTCTCTAAAGGTACATCCAGGAGTGGCGGAGATGTACCAGGATCTCCGATTAAAGCACTGGTTACCTAGAATGAAGAAAGAAGTTACAGAGTTTGTCTCATGGTGCCACACTTGTCAACAACTGAAGGTGGAGCATCAGGTACCAGAAGGCTGGGTTCCGCCATTAGAGGTCCCAAAGTGGAAGTGGGATGGGATATCCATGGACATCATGACAGTACTTCCAAGTACATCTAGAGATCATGACTCGATTTGGGAGAGCGTCGACCTAATCACCAAGTCTGACCACATCCTAATGATTAGAGAGTAGGGTCGTTTTACATCCCAGCTATGGAAGGAGTTTCAAGAGGCATTCGGGACGCAGCTTCATTTGAGTATTTCCTTCCATTCTCAAGTGGATAGCAAGACAGAATAGACCATTCAGACCCTCGAGGACATGTTGCGTGCTTGCATCCTCGACTTCAGTCGCAGTTGGGAGGATCACTTTCCTCAGGTGGAGTTTTCATTCAACAAAAGCTATTACTCCACCATTGGGATGGAACCTTTTGAGGGGTTGTATGGGTGACCTTGCAGATCGCCTTCATGATGGAATGACAAAGGGGAGTCAGAAATCACGGGACAAGAGATGGTACGGGCTACCACAGAGAAAGTACGGATCATCCAGGAGTGGATGAAGACTCCACTGAGTAGTCATAAGTCTTATGCCGACAGGAGACGGAGACCTCTGGAGTTCGAGGATGGTGACCACGTCTTTCTACAGGACCCACCTCGATGAGGTATGCAGAGATTTCAAAACGGTGACATGTTATCTCTGGGATTCATTGGACCCTTTCAGTTCCTCAGCAGAGTTGGTGAGATGCCATACTTCTTACCTTTTCCACCTCAGTTGCACCAGGTGCATGAAGTCTTCCATATATCCCAGCTGACGACATACGTGCATGACCCTTCTCACATCATCGACCAGGATAAACTAGACATTGATTATGGGGTGACATTTTTGGAGGTTCTAGTGGAGATTGAGGATCGACCGGAGGAAGTCCCTTATGGGTGGTCGATGCCTCTGGTGCGCATTCACTGGCAGCACAGGAACCTCCAGAGAGCACATGGGAGTGGGAGGCTCAGAAGCATGCTCTGTACCCCCACCTATTCCCTTAGTTTGAGTTCTGTCTTACGGGGATGTAAAGCCCGAAGGAGGGTAGAATGTAAAGAACTGAAAATTCCATGTAATTTTTTTAATTAAATGGTAATTTTATGAGTCAGTGAAAATTGACGGTGTGTGATTCCAAGGCCCGGTGTGCCTGGAATGTATTTTTGAATACTGTTTCGAGTACATTCTGTAAACGTGTGAGCGGGTTTTTGTAACATTTGAACTGGTGTTTTAAATTGAAATTTGAGGGCACCAATGATCTCACAGTGCCAGTATTCGCCTAATGGGACCTTCACCGCAACCGCTATAGTTCGAGGGCGAAAGTTAGATTTTGGATTTTTCATGGAAGAATAAAATAAAATAAAAATGTTTAACATTTTATTTTTTTTTGAAACCTCCCGTGTGGATGTTATAAAGGTGTGGACCACCTAATCTAATGTCTCATGCGGCCTCCGCCGCCCGCAGCCCCCGCGACCTCCACCACCCGTAGCCCTCGTGGCCTCCACAGCCCGTAGCCTCAACCGCCCGTGGCCGCCGCTGCCCCACTGCCTCCGCCATATGAGGCCGCCTCCACCCTGCAGCCTCACGCTACCCATGGTCTCACACCACTCGCATCCATGGAATCTCATTTCCCTGCGTCCCTCGCAGCCCACGTAGCCTCACTGTCTGGCGGCCTTGCGGCCCCTGTGACCTCCGTTTGGCTTCATGCCACCTAGGTTGAACCGCCCGGTGCGGGCTAGGTCGACCCAAACTGGGTTGGTCTGGGTAGACCCAAACTGGTTCAACCTAGGCTGGGTCGGGCCCAGTCGGACCGGACCCAGACCCACTTCGACCCTTTTATGCTCTTTTGGCCATAACGTTGGCACCCGACGTTCATTTGATGAACCGTCTGTGGCACTGGAAACCTTGGAAAGATATGGTCCCTTTGGTATACCCCACTGTATTTTTGGATAATGTTGGGGAATGGTGGGGTTGGACCAAGCATGAATACAACCGGGCCCTCAGGACTAAAACTCTAACAACTCCCGGACCGGGCGTCCAATTGACTTATCATCTGTTGCGTTGAGACTCCCATGACTTGGCTATCCTTTGGGTTACATCATCATGGGACTTCGTGGAAGTTGAAGTATCGACCAATTGCTTGAAGAGCAATCCTATTTGGGTCAGCACCGAGCGATCCTGTGTGGGTCAGCACTGAGCGATCTGGTGTTGGCCAGCAGGAGAGCCACTTAACAGAGGAAGATGATTGAGTAGTTACATCTAATCATCTTTACTATTATACCTTATTTATACCTGGTGTGAGGTGATTATGTAACTTTTGATACTTTCATTTATGGTAATACCTTGGTGGTATTCTTCTGTGTGGTGTACTTCTATGGTACTTACCTTCATGGTATTCTTTCCTCTGTGGAACAGTTTTGCTTTGGGGTTTTTGGCGGGAACCTGTTTTTTCTCTTGATTAAGATGGGTATACATGGTAACTTAGGTATATGCTTGGGAATATACCAATGTAGGTTTTTCATTTGACTTCATACATTATGGTTTATCCTTTGTAAATTTTTGTCAGACCATGAGGGTCGCAGGGTCCCGACTGAGTATCGTTATGCTTACCCCTACATGGGCTATTCCCAAACCTTGATGTGTTTGGTGCAGATGACAGACAACACAGATCGAGGCTAAGGGTACCAGGGATATATGGGGCCCAGAGGTGGACCATATGGTGTGATGGTATGAAGAGGAGACGGGTAGACGTGGAGTGATGAGGAGGCAATCTGTACCTATCCTTTAGGTAGGATCCTTAGAGGACGACCCAGTAGTTGCCTTTATTTTTCTTCAGTTGTATTGTATTTTAGTTATACTTGTACCATTACCATTGTTCTTGTATTCCAGCCCCTTTTTACTTTCATCACTCATTTTTCTATATAGTTCACTTGTGTTCGCATCTTGTTGTGTGCTTGGTTGCATGTGTTAACAAGTTATAAAAGCAATGTCTTCCCTGTTTTAGGTAATATGCCATTGGGTGCTAGTCGACAGCCCCTAGCCTGTGGAAGGCATGATGGGGGTTGTAACGGCATGGGCCCTGGGGGACAGGTCATTACATCATTATCATGGGAAAAGGAAACTTCTAGGGTGAAATTTCATAAGGGGGGTTATTGTAATGACCAATATATTTATTAATGAAAATTCCTCTTGATCTAAATAAATTTCCTATTATGTAAAATGGTTATATAACTTATGAACATCCTTGGTTTTATGTTTTTGGATTTTCAAATACTGTTAAGAATTATGATCATTTCTAATATAGTTGTTGAATAATGATCACATTATTAGTATAAATATAGGACTTTAACTAATCCGTTTTCCTCAGACAAAGGAAGTGATGGCCTCATCCACTATAATTGCTCTATACGAATCCCATTTGACGGAGCATGGAAAGGAGGTGGCTTCACTTTTCTTCTCTCTTAACCAATCCCAAGTCTAGCTTCAATACATTATGCTTGAGTGGAACTGCCTATGAGGGAAGTGGGAGTTAATTGAGATTACCACCTGAGCGATGTTATCTAAGCCTCCACAAGAGTATGTCACCATCACACCCATTACCATTTGGTCTTATACATTTGTTATAAGTGGTTATGTAACAAGACCCAAGCACGATGATTATGTACATTATTTTTTATAATAAATACACATTGCTTTTATTGTTGTTTTTTAAAAATAGTTTTTAATGCAAAAAAATATTTCTAGGTAATATTCAATTAAGAAATCTATTTTGATGAATTAATGGATTTCTTAATTATATAATATTTTAATGAAATATTATTACTATATAACTTTGTAATAAATATAAATGATCGTATAATTTTTAAGAATAAAATTGTAATTTTTATTAAGGATTGAAAGCTATTTTTGTCAAAACCCATGAATTTTCAAAGAATGTCAGTTTTTATTTTAAAAGATAAAATTCATATATTTTGAAAATTATTTAGATAAAATGAATATCATTTTTGGATTTAGAAATTCTAAATTATGTAATGGTTAATTTTTCATAATTTTCTGAGAGAGACGAATGTTTTGGGAAAAATTAAATAGTGTTTAATTATATAATGTGTATTATGACATAATAACAACCCAATAGTTATGTAATAAAATACTATAAACATGATGTTATGAAAATATATGTTTACCTTTAAAATAATTTTTTTTAGGTTTGTTGGATTTATTTTACAAAGCTTTAGTGGACCCACCGTGACTTATAAAACATTTTAACATTTAAAATGATTTCCTTGATAGTGTCACTCTACTCCATATAAAAAGACAAATATTTTAAGAATTTCGGCCATTGGAATTATAAAATAATTTTTTCCACTACCCTTTTTGAAAAAACCTGGGTTTCTATGTGGTTTTTATTAGTTTAATTTGTAGTGTCCAAACTCTAAATAATAATGAATTCCCCCACTTTTCCTAAATAAACCAACCCAAGATCCCACTTCTCTTCACTAAAAACCATTGTAGAACGTCCATAACATTCCCTAATATCTCTAAAATCCCCCCAATGCACCCCAAGATCCCAAGAAGACTCTCTCCATCCCCTCCAAAGCCTTTTGGATCACACTTCCATGTAAGGGGTTTCTTCATTTCTCATTTTTGTCCAAATTTATTTATATTGGTATACCCTTTTATTTTCAATTAAAACTGTTGTGGTATGATTTTGAAACTCCCCAATACTTTCCTCATTATTATTTAAGGGTGAGAGACCTCTTTATCGCTCATAAAATTCCTCCAATTTACCCATGTTACCATGCTGAAATTCAGTAAGTAATTTCTATCTTCTCATTTTCATTCAAGAAATTACTTTATATTATGAATCTAAATTCAATTACTCATTTTGGGAATTATATATGTGACCCCCTTATTTTATATTTCAGGTAAATCTGATGATATACCCCTTTTTCAATCAACAACCATTTTTAAGAATTCTTATGTCACGTTGTTATGCTGCTGAAATTGCACTGCGATTCTTCAAGCCAATGTCATTAGGTAGTGAATACCATGGCCATTTCATTATCAAGGGTATTCACCTTTATTCAAATATGCATACTGATTATATAATTTCATGTGTGAATTTCACATTCCTTTATCATGGAATAAATGATGATGTTTAATGAATCCATGTTGTATGATCTTTGTAGAACACTGATTCATGAAATGAAATGATTTAGAAGGGTGCACCCTGATAGTGCTCCAATGCATTGGGTAAAGATTTGAATCATGATACATCAAGTGCAATGAGAGTTTACTCATGATAATTCATGTTCAATAATTATTTACTCCTTCTCCATGTGCAATGATCCATAGATCATGATAATATCATGTTAAATGTTGTTGCCACATTTCCATGTTATGACTATCATGTTATATGATGCCTTTATGTTAATGTTTCTATTATGCTACATTGAGATGCCTATTTCTAAACATATACTGTATTCTTCATGTAATTTCTTGTTTACTACATTACTGGGAATTATAGATCACCCTTTTCTTATGTGTGTCCTCAGGTTATCCCATGCAATTCTAAGTACGAAGGAAAGTGTGTGGTCATGTAAAAAAGATTTTCAATAAAGATGAGTATTTCATGTTTTAACTTGTTGTATAATGTTCCTAATCCCAAAAGACACAAGACCACTCAATCATCAATGTTTTATAAAGAATTGGTTTTAAGTAATAAAATATGTTTAAATGTGAAATAATGAGAAGAGTTTTTATAGTTGGTATTAGAGGATAGGTTTAGTTATTTTTGGGAGTAGGATTAGAAACCCCTAGTAAAAGCCATATGGATAAGACTATGTATAACTTAAACATCTCTCAATTTTGGGGAGTAATGAATAAGTGGTTTATCGAGAAAATACATCCATGTATGGATATGAGTTGGTAGTGGATTCTTTGGCACAGATGCATCTAGTGGTAAAACCCAAAAACTCTGCTTCAAACTAGACTCGAACGGGAACTGGTGCATGATAATGGGCCTTGATTCACTCTTGGTTGTGACACTCCTAGGGGATGTGCTTTGGTAAATGCACAGGCATAGTATGAACCATTGTTAAGGTAAATCCCTGAAGAATATATGTTCGGAATTAGATCATGGATAACATATATTTAAGCCTATAAATTCACAAGCTAAAGAAAAAAGTAACTTATAAGTAATCCATTTTGTCTTTGGATTACCCTTTATGTGTTACCCCTAACTTTCCTTTTATTCCATCCAATGGATAATAATAGGTGGACTCGGGCTAACAACTGATGTGAATATCATTATAATGAGTATTCTAATGAGATTCCCAATCTGATGGGAGAGGTCTTGAACTATGTCACGATACTCTCTCAGTTAACTAAATTTTTGAATAGAAACATGGTTCATGCGGAACATTCAACCCCCCCCCCCCATGAATGAATAAGTCTCCATCAAAATATTCATGAGACAAAGGCCTCCTACATTTAATAGATCATCTGATCCCTCAATTGTCGAACAATGGATCAACTCCACTGAAAAGATCTTCTCCATCCTTCAGTGTTTTGAACAAAATAAGGTTCTTCTAGCTACTTATCATATGGAGGGTGAAGCTAATCAATGGTGGACATTGATAAAAAATATGAATCTTGAGGAGGAGATCAAGGTGTTTGAATAGAAGGATTTCTGCAAAAAAAATCAATAAATATTTTCCTCAAACCCTCCGACTTAAGATATAAAGGGACTTCCTAGCCCTCCAGAAAAAAGGCGACGAATCCATCGGAGTGTAAAAAGAAAACTTCACAAGGATTTCATGATACGCCTCCATCTTTATTGTCACCACTGAATGCAATGTTGACTACTTATTTGGTGGGCTAAAACCTAGCCTATTGAAATCCCAAGAAATTTGTGACTTTGAGAGCTATTAGTAAATTGCCAATTTTTCTCTCAATGTAGAAATGGAGATTGGAGAATCTCAGGGGTATAATGGGGATAAGAAGCATAAGATGGACTTTAATTATGGAGGTCTGAGTGATAAACCCAATTGTGCTAAGAAAATACAGCACCACACTTTCCAAAGGTGCGGAAAGAAGAACCCCAAAAATTATGTGAAGGGGATGAGGAATTGCTTTAGGTGTGGAATAGAAGGGATCCTGGCCATTAACTACCAACAATAAAATCATGTGACTGTGATAGAGGAGAGAAAAACATTATTTAACCCTCAACACATTGATCATTGCTTAAACTACAAATAACCAATAAACATTGTAAACCAGTTCCCAAAGACAAGGGTTTTTGGAGCAACCAACAACCTCCAAGGCAGTAAGAGCGAGCTTTTTCCATCACTACAGCCGAAGTGAACCTTGAAAATGAGGTGGTGACAGGTACGCTAGTTATTCATTAAATAATATCAAATGTCTTTTTATTCTGGTTTTATGTAGTCATTTAGATCATGTATGTGTAGTAGAATAATCCTAATACAACCACAAATCATGGAAGTAAATATATCAGTGGGAATAGAAAATAGGGAAATAATTTCATACCATGAATATAACTCCCCCCTATCTTAATTTGGGGATGTGAATTCCTAGAAAACCTCATCATTCTTCCTTTTGGGTAATTTTATGCAATTATTGGAATGGATTGTATTTCCCTATATAGAGCCAACATAAATTTCTGTGAGAGGGAAATCACTCTCCATATGGAGAATAGACCCTCGATTCTATACAAGTGCAAGGAGGAGGATAAATCTTTGTTAGCGCCATCATCTCAAGCATGGATATTATTGTCCTATGATCACACATATCATTATCATATAATTTTGTCTAAGGATGCAACTGTCCTTGAATACATTCCTATTGTGAGGGAATCCACTGAAGTGCTTCTCAAGGAATTGAAATGTATTCCTCTTAGAAGAGATGTTGAATTCTCAATTCATATTACACCTGGCATGTTACAAATATCTGAGAAATGGTATAGAATGGATTTTATGGAGCTTGAGGATCTGAAGAAAAAACTACATGAGAATCTCATTAAAGGGTTTATGCACCCACGTGATTCACCATAAGGTGCACCAGTCCTCTTCATAAATAAGAAGGATGGGTTAATGCACCTTTGCATTGATTAACATGAGCTCAAAAAAATCAAGATTAAGAACAAGTAACCTTTTCCATGAATTGATGACTTGTTCGATCAGCCAGGTGGAGAACAATACTTCTCTTTGGTGGATTTTTTGTCGGGCTATTATCATGTAAGGTTGAAGAAGGAGGATATCCCTAAGACTATTTTTCGTATAAGAAATGGGCACTATTAATTCATAGTAATGCATTTTGGATAGAAAAATTCCCCAGAAATCGTCATGGTCTTGATGAATAGAATATTTATAGATTACCTCAAAAACATTTTGGTAGTCTTTATAGACACTTTTCTAATATACTACAAAACCATGAAGGATTATGAGGAGAATCTTAGAACAATGCTAGAGACCTTGAAAAAGGACAAGCTCTATGAAAAGTACCTAAAGTGTGAGGTTTGGTTGAAGGAAGTCTCATTATTGGGGCATATCATCACAAGCAATGGGATATCTGTGGATCCCTCAAAGACATCTGCAATTGAGGGGTGGATGAGGCCAACATCATAAATAGATATCCGTATCATCTTAGGGTTAGCTAGATATTATCGCTGATTTGTGTGAAATTTCTCACAATTGTCCAACCCTCTTACCAAGATAACATGGAAGGGAGTAAAGTTTTCTCGGAGTGATGAATGCGAAGAGAGATCCAAGGAGTTGAAAAGGAGGATAATCACTATGCACGTTCACACACTACCCACAAGTGGATAACTTTTTTTGGTATTTAGTGATGATTCAAATATTGGAATGGGTTGTGTGTTGGGGAAAAATAACAAACTCATTGCCTATGCTTCAAAGAAATTGAATGTTCACGAGAAAAAATATCCTACACAATATCATGATCTTGTTTTAGTAATCATCACTTTGAAAATTTGGCGACATTACCTCTTTCGGGAGAATTCTGAAATATATACATACCACGAAAGCCTCAAGTATATATTCACATAGAATGAGTTGAACATGTTCCAGTGAATATGGTAAGATCTAATCAGAGAAAATGATTTCTCGATCCATTACCACTCTAGGAATTTAGAAATGGTTTAAGACGCTCTATGTAGAAAGGACACACCGATTCAATCATTGATGAGAATTGGAAAGGATCCAATATTCTTAGATTTGATGAAGTTGGACTTGGAAATCATAAAGAATGTAACATCATCAATCCTTTCACAAATTATTGTTCAACTGTCTCTTTTGGAAAGGTTAAAGGATGCTCAAAAGGATGATGTGGGAATTCAGGAGAAAGTGGAAACTTTCAGAAGATGGAAATCCTCTGAGTTCAATTTTAATGAAGAAGGAATTGTGATATTTGGGACAAGACTATGTGTTCCATGAAATCTATATTTAAAGAAAGAAATTTTGTATGATGCACAAAGTTCAAATATCTTCATTCACCCTGGAAACAAAAAGATTTATCGAAATCTCTAAGAGAATTATTGGTGGGACAACATTATTAAGGAGATCACTAAGTAATCATAAAATTGTATGGTATGTCAGTAAGTGAAGGCTGAGAGGCAGAAACCTACGGAGATGATACAACCATTAACCATACCTACAAAGAAATGGCTGAACATCCCCATTGAATTTACCATTTGACATCCAAAGATATCCAAAGGAAACAATGCTATCAGGGTTGTTGAGGATCATCTTATAAAGACTGCAAATTTCATTGCAATTCAAGAGGATTTCTCATTGGATAAAATAGCACGATATATATTAGAGAAGTGGTAAAGCTGCATGGATTACCACTGTCAATAATATCTGATCGATATCCAAGATTCACCTCTATGTTCTGGAAGAGTCTTCAACATTCTCTGAATACTGAGTTGAACTCCATTATGTCTTATCATCCTCAAACTGAATTCCAATGTTAGTGGACTATAAAACCACTTGAGGACATGTTGAGAGCATTATTAACGGACTTCAAAGCTGGATAGGATCAAATTCTTCCTCTAGTTGAGTTCTCTTACAATAACAATATCCCCTAACGAATCCAAATGGACCCTTATGAATCCATTTATAGGAAGAGGTGCTGAACACTGGCAAGTTGGGATGAATTTGGGATGTGAAAACTTCTAAGTCTATAAATGGTCAAAAAAATGGTTGAGAAGGTTAAGACCATCGAGCTACACATTAAAGCTTCTCAGAGTTGAAAAAATAGCTATGTTGATAATCATTGATGAGACCTAGAGTTTTATTTCTGAGACATGGTATTCCTCTTCATATCACCATGGAAGATATTTATTAAATTTTGGAAGAAAAAAATCATAGTCAAAGATACATCGACCCTTTTTAGATCCTTGATCGCATTGGAGTAGTGGCCTATTGACCAACTCTAAGACTGAACATATCTCAAGTACATTATGTATTTTATAAATCACTCTTTAGAAAGTACATACCAAACCAATCGCATGTACTCAATCCAAATGTGGTACAATTTGAGAATGAAATCTCCAATTAAGAGAATCCAATGAAGATCTTTGATAGTATAGAAAAAGTTCTATGAAATAAGACAATGCCCCTTGTCAAGTTGTTGTGGCAAAACCACAAGTTTGAATATGCAATGTGGAAATTATAAGAAGTTAATAGATATTACCACTCGAGTGATCTTATTTGAGACTCCCCAAGAGTATGTCACCATTGCACACCTTAACCTTTGATCTTATGTGCTTGTTATAAGCGGTTATCTAAAAATATTATATCACTATGATGATGTACATAATTTTTGTATAGAAAATATACATTAATTTTATTATTGTTACTTTCTAAATTATTGTTAATGAAAAAAGAGTATTTTTAGTTAATATTCAATTAAGAAATATAATTTTATTAATTTATTGACTTTTTAACTAAATAATATATTAATTAAATATTATTACTAAATTATTTTTAAAAAAATATAAATGATCGCATAATTTTTATGAATACAATTGTAATTTTTATTTTGGTTTGAAAGTTGTTTTTGTCAAAACCCATTAATTTTTTATAAATGTAGGTTTTTCTTTTAAATGTAAACATTCACATATTTAGAAAATTATTTTTATAAAACAAATATCACATTTGGATTTAGGATGTAGAAATTATCTAATGGTGAATTTTTCAGAATTTTCTGAGACAGTCGAGTTTTTGGATGAAAATTAGATATCGTTTAACTATATAATGTGTTTTATGACATCATAATGACACAATAGTGATTTAATAAAATACCTTAAATGGTATTTTCGGCAGATATAAGTTTTATCTTTAAAGTAATCTGGTTTTTTGTTTGTTTGATTTATTTTACAAAGCATTAGTGCACCCTCCAAGACTTAAGAAACATCTTAACTTTTAAAAAGATTTCCTAGAGAGTCTGACTCGCCTAAAAATATGGAAGCCTAATATTTTAAAATATTCAGACATGTTCAGTATAAATTAATATTTTATAATCCCCTTTGGAAAAAACACGGGAAAAACATGTTTTTTTTGTATTTTTATTAGTTTAGTGTGTAGTGTCCAAACCCAAAATAATAAAGAATTCCCTCCCTTTTCCAATATAAACACACCCAAGCTCCCACTTATCTTCAATAAAACCCTTAAAAATGTCACTTAACTACCCTACTCTCTCTAAAATCTTCTAAAGGCACCCAAATATCCAAATAATCCTATCTCGAACCCCTCCCAAGCCTTTGGGATCACACTTCCAAGTAAGAGATTTCTTCCTTTCTTATTTTTTTCCAAATTTCATTATGTTGTTATACAATTTTATTTAAATTAAAAATATTATGGTATGATTTCTCACCTCCCCCATACATGCATCCTAATGTTTTAGTTGTGAGAGACATATTTCTCTCTCATTAATACCTCCCATATACACCTGTTACCAATCTGAAATTCTGTAATGAATTTATCCCTTCCCATTTACATTCAAGAAATTATTTTATATTATGCATATAAATTCCATTACGTATATTGGGAAATGAATCTATATGACCCCCTTACTGTTAATTTCATGTACATATTATGAGATACCACTTAATCTCTCACCAACCATTTTTTGGAAATCTTATGTCAGGTTGTTGTGTTGTCAAAATTGCACTACGATTCTCCAAACCAAAGTCATTGTGTATGGAATACCATCCCCATTTCTATATCATGCGTGTTCACCTTTATTAACATTTTCTTATTGATTATAGATATTCATGTATTAATTCAAAATTCCATTATCATGGAATAAACGATGATTTTTAATAAATCCATGTTGTATGATCTTTATGGCACACTTATGCATGAAATGCAATGATTAAAAAGGTTGTGCCCTCATAACACTCCAATGCATTGTGTAAATATTAGTATCATGATTTGTAAAGTGAAATGAGGGTTTACTTATGATAATTTAAGTGAAATGAGCTTTTACTCATGCTCCATGTTCAATGATCCTTAAGTTATTCTAATATCATGTTAAATGTTGTTTCCACATTTCCATCTTACAATAATTATTTATATCTTGACTTTAGGTTCATGTTTCTCAAATTATCCATTGATATACCTATTTCCTAACTTGTACTGTATTCTACTAGTTATTCCTTTTTTACTCCCTTATTGGTTTTTATAGCTCACACTTTTCTTATGCATGCCCCAGGTTATCTCATGCAATGCTAACTATGAAAGAATGTGTGTGGTCATGTAAATGAAGTTTTCAATAAAGATGTGTATTTCATGTTTTCTATTTTAATGTAATTCTTCTAAGCCCCAAAGACACTAGACCTCTCAATTTTATATGTTGAATCAAGTAATGGTTTCATGTAATTAAATTTGTTTCCATGTGAAATAAGGATCAAGGTTTTTATATTTAAATTTTATATTCTTCCCCGTTTTTCTAGAAATGATGAATGCGGATCAACCCTCAAATAGGTTGATCCTCGATTTGTGAATCTATGTAGGAGGGTAAATATATTTCGGCATTTCACTATCTAGGTTTCAACATTACTTGATATGATTTAACGTCTTCTTCAAGCCTTCCCAGATTCACAACCTCTAATGCGGAGAGTGTGGGCCGACATGAACAAAGGCCTAGACCCCTCTGTCGGTGCTCTAGTTGTGAATAGATATTCTGAACTAGTGTCATGAGGATTTCAGGACCTTCACGATGAAGTAGAATTTTCCTGAAGGCTATTAGTATGGACAGTAAAATCAATGGACCATAGGAGCACGACCAATGGTCCGCTGGGAAATCTGCCGACAACATCCTGCGGTTGTGGCCGCGGAAAAAGGTGGTAGCGCGCCAGTCGGCATGATGTAGAAGCCAGAGTTGCAGTCCTCGATGGGTGCTACGCAGAGGGACGGCCCACGTTCGGGTCATCCAGGCAGCTTGTGAGCCGTTTTCCTTTGACCATGGATGGATTCTATATAACGATCCATACTTTGCATACATTGTTATTACTTTAAAATTGAATCACACTTATTACAACATAAAACAAATCAATGAAAGGACCGTATAGGTATAGTGTCTTTAGAAACTGGGAACCATAAACAACTGGATCATAAATTATCTACATCGTCTCCCTTTTATTTTGTCATATCTAGAGTCTCTTTCAGAATATCATACTTAATATCTTTCTTCCTGACCTGGGAAAAGAAAACATACAAAAGGGTGAGCTCAAATGCTCAGCAAGGGTAAACAAAAGAAATATCAATCATATCATATTCATAAGAATATAACATTTTGAAAATCATAACTTGTAAAAGAGATCACAGTATCATAACGTGGGATAAGTCATGGTAGTGCAACGTAAATCCCAATAATCATAACATGAAACTTTTTGGCATACACACACAATCATAGAGAATCATTTCTAAGTAGTCAAGACTCATTTCCAAGACTATCCTAGTGGACAAAGTCCATTTCTAAACCGAGTTCACTCCTCGTTTCAGTCCTATATCACTGAACCGGACTAACCTGCCATTCCAGCCATGTCTATCTCATGAGATATAAATCTTTACCCAGTGCATTGAAGGGAGATATAGGTCCCACCCATCTCATATTGATATCATTCTTATATGTGCCAAAAAATCATAAATCATATATCATAGCATAACACATGTAATAAAAATGGGATTCTTAAACATCATGCCATCATAAATCATATTAGATAAAAGTATTTCATAAAAATAATTCCATCATAATCAAATCAATGTAAAAATAGGTATAAAAACAGAACCCTATATTATCTTGGATGGAATATAATTTTGATAAAACACATGAACTCCATTCTTGAGGAAAATATCCTTTATACTTCAAAAACATTTTTCCTTTCTTAACATGTCATAAAATATTAAACTAAAAGAAGGTAATTAAAAAAAACTTGAAAACATGTAAAGGATTATTCATGGAAATAATGTTCTATAAATCCATTGATGTCGTATAAGTTAAAGAAAAACATTCTTCTCGTACTTTGGATGGAAAAGTCAAAAAAGTACCTCGTACTAAAAACGACAAATGATTCCTTTCATATCATTTACTAAAAGCTCACCAATGGGTAAAATTGGACTTGAAAAATTGTAGGAGGATAAAAATATTATTACATATTGAGGAACATGGATGTGAATTATAAATATTCCCTAGTAAATTCTGAAGTATAAACAATCTCGGATAAAAATGAGATTGCGAGATTTTCCCTTACCTTAGGTCCGATTTTCTTCATACATGTCCAAAAATCCTTTATAGTGATTTAAATAATGTCATTGACTTATTCCAGAATCATAATAATTTTTATGATATCATATATGGTCATATTCTTATCTTCTTATTAGTAATATTTCATTACTACTTGTTATTCGGGTGTTTATTGCATTTTGTTATTATGTGTGTTTTGTCGAATAAATTCTTATTCTTATTTTTAGGTTATAGACAACTTATTTCCATAATGGTATTAATATATTATATATCATATTTATTCATTCATATCATTTATATAATCATTATTCAATGAAGATCATGTAGAACGAGTCACATCACATCGTGGAGACGGTAGGCCGTACGTACGCATGAGGAATGATTTCATTCCCAAGATTGTGGAATTGTATTGGAGGGTATGTATAATATTTCATAATTAATATCACTTTAAAAAAAATCATATATAGTTATTCATTACATCATTATACCCGTCCATGTAAGGTGGTGATGGAAAACAGATTACACCACGGCGTGGAGACAGTATTTTGTACGTATGCACGCACGGTGATTTCATTTTCTGTCGGATGGAGAGAAGGTGAAATAGGTTTTTTCATATTTATAATAACATATCACTATATGATTGATACTAATGTTATTACGTAATAATGAAAAAACAAAAGAAGAGTAATTAGAAGAAGAAATAAATTTGAAAGAATCGGTAACAGATATTACCTCTTCTTCGACAGGCCTCTTTGAAAATTCCTCTTAGGGCACTAAAATTGGTCTTTAATGAATACCAAGACCTCTAAAATATTACCAGGGAAGTGGAGAATAGAAATTTTCAGGGGTTTTCCGATCTTGAAAGCTCAAAGTGGTGTGAGGAGGAGATGGAGGAGGTGCCATTTTATAAGGTAGGAGAGGGGAACCTTATGAAAAACTTGAAATATTATTTTATTATAAAGTCATATTTGGTTTTCAATAGCTCCAAATTGATTTATTTATATGATAAGGATGTGAGGGTTTTAAATACTCTCAAAAATATATTTTAGACAAGTTTAGGTTACTATTTTAACATTATCATTTAGATTTAACTCTAAGTTAAATAATTTATCTTTTACTGTGTCTTCTTGTTTTCTTAAATTATATAGTTAATAAACTTACTATAACAAGTCAAACAAACCCCAAGTTTTTAATTATTAATATATATAACCTTATATAAGACATTTTGACAAACCATTGATTTTATGGAATAATAAAATATTTGTTTTAAAAACTATTTTATGTCAATTCTGACACTATTTGGTAATTGATTTTTGTGAAAATCATAACATCATGATTAGTTCATACAATGTTAATTGAATCAATGCTAACATTTAATATTATCCTAAAAAGTTAGTGGAATTTATAAAAAGTCTCAAATTACATTTATTTGGGTATTTATAACATCAATTAGGTTAATATTTCATTAATAAGGTAATTACTGCATTATCATTGTGTCATAAAAAAATTAACTTATTTAATGTCTAAAAATTACCAAAAAAATACCATTATGTGGGAAATATTTTTATCTTTATAATGAATAATTATAGTGGAATTTATCTTATGTATAACCCTACATTAAAAGTTTTTAGTTATTAGACATTGATTTTAACTATTTTAACTCTTCTTTAAATAAAATAATATTAAATGTCCTAATCTAATCCAAGTGGACCTAAATTGTCATATTTTATTCCTATGTTGTTCTTGATCGAATAAAACTTATCCGATTGATTTAGGACATGTGTTAGCGTAACAATAATATCATTTTTACCCTTAATTACCCTATTTACTTTTAACCGTGGTAAATAGAAGTAAAAAGTTATTATTCACCAAAAATTATTTTTGTCTTATTGAACCACATTTTACTCCTTGATACTAACCGTGTCTCTCGGATTTTTGAAATTCCACTCATATAAGTGGTAAAATTATGTTTTATGTAAATTTGCAAAAAGCTCCTAGGAGGTCGGTAAAAGACAGTGAAAAGTTCAATAAAATTTTTATATATCTAAAATTATTATAAAATGACTCCAATGAATTACATTGAACTTATATAGGTATTATGTATCAATTTTTACCTAAAATAAATTTAAATAAAATAAATAATTATTAAATAAAAAAGATGGTTTTTAAATAGTAACCGAGTGTTTTCACTATTCATCAAAAATTGATAGTTTTCAGAAAAATAAAAAAACATTCAACCTAGGCTAATTTCGATTTTCCAAATCCAAAAATGAAGACCATTTTGAAAGATAAAATTTATAAAATTTCAAAAATTGGGTATTACTATTTATAACGGCTAGTTTATATAATATTTTAATAACATATCGTTGTTTAGTGAAACTTGGTATTACGTACAACGCAAGCTATCGAGAAAGGTTTCTCTTGTATGTAACGCAAGCGAAGACAATGTTGTGTGTAGTGAAAGATTCATTTATATAACATAATACATAAAAACAATATATATCTCATAAAATCTCGGGTGTTACATGCTACGTCCTCGGAGCCCCCCCATCAGACACACTGTGTGGGCGGTCTTCGGCTGGTGGGCGGAGCTGGACAAGTCCGAGTCACTGGGGGACCCGACGGGCTGGACCCTCGGCCAAATTGGGTTGGGTCCAATGAGGCCCATAGGGCCTGGCCAACTACCCTGGCCGGACCAGACTCAACCCGACCTGAACTGGAACATTTCGATCCTATATAAATAAATTAGGGTACATGGGATCCCCAGGCCGAGTTTGTCAGGTCAGTTCAACCGGGCCCAGATGCTACTGACCCCTATTTACTAAATTGCCCGCGTCTCTTAGACTGTGAATATGATAAACAAACTGTTAGGGGAAATTTGACCCCAAGAACGGAGAGTTCCTTCCAATATACTCCACTTGAGTTTTGGCAGAAGTTGGAGTACAGTCAGGATGGATCATATTTCAATCCAACTAGGCCATTTTTACTAAAATTCTTTTAACTTACAGACTGGGAATCCAAACAACATGTTTTCTATTGTGTTCGTTCCCTTACAATGAGAAAATCCTTTGGGTTACTCTATGTGGTTCTTCATGGTGTTTTAGGTATGTTCAATGTCTTAAGAAGTTGATCCTTCTGAAATAAAGCTTGCTAAGCGCGGGAATCCAATGCCTGGTTGTGATGTGAAGAAAGAATAGTGATCCTCTATGGGTCAACACATAGTAATCCTCTGTGGGTTAGCACCTAGAGATCCTCTATGGGTCATCGCAAATAAATCCTTTGTGGTTAGCACCTAGCGATCCCTTGTGGGTTATCAACTTGCGATCTTCTCTTGCACATCACCTAGAAATCCTCTATGGGTAAGCACCTAGAGACCATGTGTGGGTAGCAGCAGAGCCTCTCGATAGGATAATATGTTCTAGCATTATGACTAATCATATTTATTTTTGTACATAAGTTATACATAGTGTGAGATGCATATTTTACTTTGTACTATGTGGTTATGGTCTTGCTTGGTGGTATTACCACTATGGTAATTACTTTGTGTTGTTCTCCTTTGTGGATTACTGAGATATCATTGGGGGTCTCTCGGTCCCTACTAAGTATTGTTATACTCACCCATGCATTGGAATCACCCGAACGTGTCGTGTCTGGTGCAGATGATCAACATTTCGATAGCGGTGCTAAGGGGGGCATAAATGATGGTTTCTAGGATGGTTGACTTGGTGGTCTAGGACATGGTGGGGCCTAGTAGGACTAGGCAGGCAGTACATACTACTTATGCTTTCAGTAGCTTCACTACTCTCATGATCAGGTGGGGTTTTTTGTGGATGTGCATCAAAGATTCCCTTTTTTACTTTATTGTTTTCAGTTCCTTGTTGGGTTTTCATTCTAACCCACTCACATTCACTTGTACTTGCACTCAACCCTGTTTTAGTGGTATACTTGTTTCCCCATTTCAGTGTGCTGGGATGTTTTTGGGAATGTGTGTGCACAAGATTAATGGAAATGTCTTCCCTTTTTGGGATATGCATTTCTGGAGCTAGTCACCATCGCTTGGTGTATGGAAGGCGGGCATGGGGAAGTCACAGAACCTACCCTAGGGGATAGTTCAAGACAAATTAGTATCAAAGGGTGGACAGTTCTACTAGAAGAACTATGAGTCTGTGTTTTTTATAAGGCAATAGTGTTAAGTTTTTTGAGTTTGGCTTTCAGACGTGGGAGTCCAGTGTTGGTGCAACGGCTGATGTATCCATACACTAGGACCCTAAATTCTGTTTTTTGATGCGGTACATGAAAAAACTAGTTTCATGTGTTTCGGAAAAGTTTTTCTCTTGATCTCTTTTGATGTAGCACACCAGGTATAACTTATTGATTGGGGCACATCTGTTTCTCTATAGGATTCCTCAACGAAGATATCCAGCCAGTATTCCAGTGATAGATAACGAAGATGTTCCACAGATCTATGAGGTGTCAGTGTAGGGATCGCTTATAGTGCTAGCACCATCAGGTGGTGTAGCAGCAGCACCACAACCCAGAGAGCAGTAGTTGCTACCAGACCCACCAAAGGACAGTTCACGCCGACTGAGTGCGCTGCACGAGTTCCAGAGATATAGGCCTCCAATGGTTCAAGGTGAGATGGATCCCCAAGAAATAGAGGATTAAATGGAGGTAGTTAATTGAGGGGTTTTCCTTGTATATGCACTAAAATTCCGTATGGTAATTCAAGCCACTTTCCATTTTCAGGTTACGACAGGGAGGTGGTGGAGCTTGATACTACTGACATACAAGGAGGTGAACATTGTTTGGATGGACATCGAGAGCCTCTATAGGGCGGATTTCATACTAGAAACACTACACTCAGTGCATATTCAGGAGTTACTACACGTACAGCAGGGCAGCATGACTATAGCCCAGTACTCAGTGAGGTTTACCAACCTCTCCCACTACTCCACCAAAATGGTACAAGACCCTTTCTTCAAGACCCAGGCCCTTGAGTAAGGACTCCAGTGGTAGATCAGGGTGTCAAAGATTTCTCTCAGCATCCGAACAAAGGCTGGAGTGGAAGATCGATCATTACTAGAAGAGAGCTTTCATGCCGAGTAGGAACTGATTGTGAGATCCACCACCAGAAGATAGATGGTTGAGTCATTTGTAGCAGGCAATAGGTAGATGACACATAATCCCAAATGGTCCAAACCATCTAGAGGACAAATCCATGATTTAGGGTCAGAGGTGTAGAGCTCAAGTTGTATTGTAGTTCAACTGAATACTATAGATTGTTACTCTTGCGTTAGACATGGTCACATGGCTCGTGACTGGCCGACTCCCTAGACGATAGAGGTTCGATCGAGGAGGTTTGCAGGGTAATGGAAATTGTAGGGGAGCAGGTCGAGTGGTTGTAAGTGGACAAAAGTTTGAGGTAATACCACCACCAACCCGAGGAGGACCACCCCGAGCTCTAAGAAAAGATGGACAATGGCGGGGCCAATATCATATGGGGGTGATCTACAACCACGGTGGTCGATAGATTATTCTAGGAAAGATCTCTGTGTACTCCACCTTATCAACAGTTCTCATAGACATAGTATTCTATCACTATTTCCTTTACATGGTCCTCGTTCGAGGCACGGAGGTTCCCGTAGAGTTGTTGGCCCGATCCTTAGGATTAGAGACTCCTATAAGAGAGGATTCGATGATTAAAAACATGTTCTTGAAGTGTTATCTTACTCTTAGAGATGATAGATTCGGCTAGGATCTTCTAGTAGTAGCATCAATGCCCTATGAAGTCATATTAGGTATGAACTGGTTATCCACATTCCATGCTCAAATCAACAGTTTTAGCCGCAAAGTGTTGTCTTTCCGTGAGAATCGGACCATGTTTTTCTTAATTGGTGTGAAGGGAATCTTTGTAGGATATGATGGAATTTCTCAGAGGAGGGTGCATTTGGTCACTCACCGGTCGGCTAGCCTCACCCTCAGTGTAGTGGATGAGAGGATTCCAAGATTCAATGTAGTGGTGGATGAGTATGACGATGTTTTTCCTATGGATGTTATAGAAATACCTCCTTGAAGGGATTTAGAGTTTTAAATAAAACTATACCATAGGATGGAACTGATATCCACAATGGTATATCGGATGGATCCTATAGAGATTGGCGATCTGAGGGTACAACTAGAGGACTTACATGAGAATGGGTTTGTAAGGCCCAACGTTTCACCATGGGCAGCCCCAATGATTTTTTTCCAAGAATGCATATGGGAGTTTTAGGTTGTGCGAGGAATTTTCATGCTTGAACTAGGCTACCATGAAGAACAAGTATCCACAGCCTCGGATTGATGACCTCTTTAACCAACTAAAGGGAGCGAGGTGGTTCTCAAAGACAGACCTCAGATCGGGCCATCACCAACTTCGGGTATAGGATGAGGATGTACTGAAGAATTTATTCAGATGATTAAATGACCACTATGAGTTCCAAGTGATACGTTTTACTGTGACAAATTCCCCAACAATGCTCATGGGTCTCATGAATAGTATCTTCTAGAACTTCCTTGACTGGTTTTTTATGGTATTTTCTGATGACATCTTAGTGCACTAGGCATCTGAGGAGGATCACGCTACACACCTGTGTATAGTCCTAGAAACTAATCTAAAGCACCACCATTATGGAATGATCTCTAAGTATCAGTTTTCGATTCATAGAGTCCACTTTCTAGGACATGACATCTCGAAGGCTGGATTTGCAGTGGATCCAGTGAAGATAGGGGTAGTGCTTGCTAGAGATCCACCCCAGAGCATGAATGAGGTGCAGAGTTTCTAGGGGTTGTATGGGTAATACCAAATATTTTTACCTGATTTTTCCAGAGTAGCATCAACCTTTTCAGCTTTCAAAAAGATGGGAAAACCCTTTGTATGGACAGAGAGATGTTAGCAGAGTTTCCAAAAGTTGAGGGGGTGACTGAATAGTACCCCCATCTTGAGACTACTAAAGGAAGGAGTTGGGTATGTAGTTTAATGAGACAGGTCTGGGACCATACTGGGTTAGTTACTAATGTAGGAGCACGTAGTGATCACCTACGGCTCATGGTTGTTTAGGAAACATGAGAAGAACTATGAAACCCAATACCTAGAGTTAGCAGTAGTGGTATATTCTTTGAAGATGTGGCAACATTACATGATGGGTGAACAATTTACCATCTACTCTGAACACAAGTGTCTCAGGTATATCTTCTCACAGAAGGACCTAAACATGAGAAAATGATGATGTATGAAGTTACATCAAGACTATGACTTTGAGATAGTCTACACTCCTAGGAAGGGGAACTTGGTGGCGGACGCACTCAGAAAGTGGTTTAGTTTTCATCTACTAAGTGAAGTGACAAAGCAACTACGGATAATGTAGATGTCCTTTATGGATAGTGATGGAGTAGCATACCTTCATTCGAGGATAATTACTCCCCCACTCTTAGAGTGAGTCAGGGAGGCATAGCTGTTGGATATGGACTGCGAGGCCCGACGTGCTCAATTACTCTTAGGATGTGCCCCTAATGGATTTTCGATGGGTGGGGAGAATGTCTTCATTTTCATAGGTCCCACTATAGAACCAGTGATGTTGCGAGACGAGGTGTTGATGGAGTTACAAACATCTTCGGCGGTAGATCCTGGAGTGTAGAGGATGTAACCGGACCTCCGATGTTAGTAATGGTTGCCAGGGATGAAGAAAGAGGTGGCAGAGTTTTTTCTTGATGAATCACATGAAAGAAAGTGAAGGCTGAGAATTATGTTCAAGTAGGCTTGGACCAACCACTGGAGTTACCAGAGTTGAAATGGGATAGTATCTCAATGGACTTTGTGATGGGGTTACCACATACATTCAGGGGCCATGATTCCATCTGGGTGATCATTGACTGAATCACTATGTATTTTCACATTCTACCCATCTGAGATTAAGGACCGGTGGACGGCATGGGATGTCTCTATGTCCAGGAGAATGTGAGGCTCCATGGGGTTCCTTCTATAATTGTGTCAAACCATGATGCACTCTCTACATCTCGATTATGGAAGGGGTTGCAGGAGGCGTTCAGGACTCAGCAACATTAGAGAAGATATTTTCATCACTAGACTGATGGTCAGACAGAGCAGACCATAGAGACCTTGGTGGACATGCTTCATGCTTGTGCCCTAGATTTTGTTCATTTATGGGGAGTCCAACTTCCTCTAGTGGAGTTTTCATACAACAACAAAAATCACTCCACTGTTGTCATGGCCTCGTTTGAGACCTTATATGGGAAACCTTGCAGATCACCCATATGCTGGATAGACCCTGGGGACTCAGCACTCATGGTTCCGGAGATGGTATAGGATACCATTTATAATGTACATATCATCCAGATGTTGATGAGGACTATACGAATAAGTCATAAGTCTTATGCTGTAGGGGAAAGAGACCCTTGGATTTTGAGGAGGGTGCTTATGTATTCCTTCGGGTCTCACCCTGATGAGGAATTTGGAGATTTGCCTCGACAGAAATTCTATCTCTGAGGATCATCAGACCTTTTCAGATCTTGAGAAGAGTTGGCGAGGTTTCATAACACTTATCCATTCCCCCACAGAATCACTGGGTGCATATTGTTTTCCACCTGTCATAGAAGAGGAGATAATTTCATGATCCATCACATGTCATCGACTAGGGCAAGCTTCATATTGAAAATGGTACGACGTTTGCGAAGTTCCCCATAGAGATAGAGGACTGATAGGAGCAGGTCCTATGTGGGTGGTCCATTCTTCCAGTGCACATTTATTGGCATCACGAGAATCTCCATGAGTGAACATGGGAGTAGGAGGTTTAAATTCATGCTCAGTACCCCCACATTTTTTGGTTAGCCCCTATTTTGTCTTTCAAGGATAGAAATCCCTAAAGGGGGAAGAATTGAATATCTCTAAAATTTTGGGTAATTTTTTTAAATTATACGTAAATATTCTAAGACTACACGCTCTAATGGCACGTCATTTTGAGGCCCAGAGATCCCTGAATGGAATATTGAACTCTTTAAAGATACATCCTGAAAATGTGCGAGTGATTTTTTATATATTTTGAACTGGTTCTTGGATTTAAATTATGAGGGTATCATTGAATTCAAAATACAGGTATTCACTTATAAATGACTTATCTTTGGGTGTCAAGGGTAGAGAAGAAAAGGAATTTTCAGACTTTTTGAGAAAAATAATAAAATAATTTCAAAGAGATATTTTATTTCTTTACTCACCATTGGGTGGTGGACAGTGACGCTATAGTGCAGCGATCGGGCTGTGATGAGGTGCATTAATGTAGCTCATTAATGGCTTGAAACACATAGTAAAATTATGAAACAAAGGAATTGTAACAACATTACAACACGACATCACAACATAACGGAAACATTGTGATGTGTTTTCCTTTTAATTGTTTGATGCATTGGTGGGATGAGGATTAATTGGAGAGGATCCTCTAACAAACATCCAACGAACTTCCTCCCCAAAAAAAGAATGATGAATACTAGAAATACTTCATCGTCTTCGATGTGTCTTGATGAACAGAGCTAGAAGGGATGAACAACCTCGACATCTTGAAACCTCAAGGGAGAACGCATTGGCATCGAATGACAAAGAGAAAGGGGATATTTAAATTTTATGTTCTTCCCTATTCTTTTCAATTTTCATATCACCCCATGAACAAGTTGATCTGAGATTCAAGAGTTTATGTGGGAGGGTAACTATATTTAGGGATTTCTCTATATGTGTTTCAACATTACTTGATATTATTTATCATCTCGCCCGAGCCTCCCTGGATTCACAAAATCCAACACGAAGGGTGCGAACGGACACAATCATAGGCCCGGACCCCTCCTCCAGTGCGCTCTTTGCAAACAGATTGTCTGAAGTTGCAGCAAGATGATTTTGAGACCTTCGTGGTGAATATGACATTTCCCTAAAGGCTGTTGGCATAGGTGGTATGAAGAATCGACCACCGGAGTTCTTCAAGTTGTCTGCCAAGATATCTGCTAGTGCGCTGGCACCAGTGACAATGCCGGCACCGGCCCACGGTGGCGTCTGCGGGTGGAGGATGGCAGCTTACCTGTTGGCATTCCATAATGGAGGGAGTTGCGGCACCAGGTGAGAACCGTGTGGAGTGAAGGCTTGCGTCTAGGCTGTCTAGGAAGATGGAGAGCTGATGTTCATCAACTACGGCTGGAGGAGGCCACATGTCTACAAGGCTAGTGGAGGTCAGACGCGGCTAGACGTTGCATCCAAGTAGCACCCCACTGGCCACACCGCACATTAGGTCTTCGGGTGGTGAGCCATGCCCCTACTCACAGTCACACCGGACCCACTCCGGTGGGCCTCGCCAGACGAGACCATGTCACCAGGAAACCCATCGTGCAAGACCCTCGGCCAAACAGGGTCGTGTCCAGCGAGACCCATTGGGCCTGGACCACTAGCCAGGCCGAACCAAATAGACCCTAACCAGATGCGGGTAAGGTCAAGTTTGTAAAATTAAACAGGGGTACGTTGGACCCCAAGGCTGAGTCGGTTGGGTCAGTCTGGCCAGGTTGGACCAGGCCCTGATGCAACCGGCCCTAGTTTACAAAAACGCATGTATATCTCAAATCGGGTGTCCAATCGATGTGTCGTCAGTGGAATAGTTACCCTTTCGATGGAGTAGTCCTTCTAGAATACTCCACATGAGTTTTGGTGGAAGTTGGTGTATGGCCAGGTTGGAACATAATCGAATCCAACCAGACCCTTTTTACAAAAAGTCTTATACCTTACATACCGGGTGTCTGAATGACGTGTCTTCTATTACATTCGAGCCCTTACGAAGAGATAGTTCTTTTGGTTACTCTATGTTGGACTTCATGGGTATTTGGGTACCACCTATGTCTTCAGAAGATAATACTCTGAAAATCAACCATTCTCGGTGCAGAAATCAAGTGCCTGGATGTGACGTGAAGAAATAATAGTGATCTTATGTGGTTCAGAACCTAGCAAACCTCTGTGGGTCTGAACATAGAGATCCACTATGGGTCAGCACCTATCAACCATGTGTGGGTCAGTACCAGAACCTCTAGAATGAATAAGATGACATAGTTGTATGACTAATCAACTATATTTTTGTACTTAACATATACATTTTATGATCTTCATATTTTACATTGTGCTCTGCGGTTGAGGTCTTTCATGGTATTATTACCTCTATGGTATTTTCTTAATGGTGTTTTACTTCCCAGATTAGTGAGAAAAAATTGGGGGTCTCAGGGTCTCTACTTTTTATTGTTTTACCAACCCCTACATGGGATTCTCCTGCACGTGTTGTGTCTGGTGACGACTATCAATGTTTCGACAGTGGAGCTCAGGAGTATAGGACTGACGGACATGAAGAAGGTGGACGTGGTTTACTAGTACCAGGTGGGGATCAGTTGAACTGGGCTAACAGGATATACTACTTCATATTCTAGTTGTTTCACAACTCTCATGATCAGGTGGGGTTTTCCACATATGGCTATCATAGTTTTTTTTTGTACTTTATTATTTTCAGTTCGTTGTTGGGTTTTTATTCTGGCCCACTTACTTTCACTTGTACATGCACTCTGCCTTGGTTTAGAGGTACACTTGTTTCTCCCTTTTATTGTTTTGGGATGTGGTTGGGTGTGTGTGTGTGTGTGTAGGAATAAAGGTAATGCCTTCCTTTTTGGGGTATTATTTTCTAGTGCTAGTCACCAGATCCTAGAATAAGGAAGGAGGGATTGGGGTAGTCATAGTACGGGCCCCTAGGGACGGGTCGTGTCATGTTTTTTTAATCAGAGAGTAAAAACTCTTCATGGAATTTTCATTTCCAAACCATGATAAAGCATACTCTTCTCAAATATTAATGACAAATGATTATTATAATATATATCTTCATAATTTAGAAAAATTTATGTAAGATGAAATCCAAAATACTTGATGAAAATTTTTATTATCATTGAAAAATTATGGCATTAAAGTACCTAAATTAGGTTTCAAAGATAGTGGTTGATCAAGTGGTGAAATATATTAATGTTTATTATGTGAAAATAATATAATGGTGGAGAATCATTGTAATCACTCTTCATTTGGGAGTTTTTTAATATATGTATAAATCAATATTATATTTTTTCAATATTTTATGGTGATCCTCAACTTTTACAATTTTCCCACAGTTCTATGGTTAAATATGGTTGTATTGGATAGTTCCCTTGGCCAAAAATTTTGAGAGTGAAGGGATGAAATCCCATTGGAAAAAATGATACATAAAAAATTTACATAGGATAAAGATTGAAAATAGAGTCTCTAGTGAAAATTTTAAATATTTTTTGTAAGAATGGGGAGTTAGAAAAATATGGTTCAGGTAGGGTTCATAGATAGTTGTGAAAGAAAATCAGAACTCAGGTTGTATAAAAATGTAGGAATGTTTATTACAAAATTTTTGTACACACAAATTTGTTAATATTTATTTCATATAAAGATATAACATATTTAGTAATTAAACTATTATAAAATTTTATATCGTTATACTTTTTTTGGGTCATTTTGGTATCTCTATGGATACTTTTTAAAAATAATAATATTAATTAAATAGGTAAAATAGTGAAAATGATTCATCCAATGGTGGATGTAGTGTACATTGAATAATAGAACCAAATAAGCATGTTTATAAATATTATCAATATTTTTTAATGTCTAATTAAGAATTGAAATAGTTTTTTCAATAAATAAAGAATCAATATCTAAGGTGGTTCATTAATGGTCGCTAAAAATATATGACATATAATTGAATATATATAACTATAATCAAATAAGATGTTTATAATTATTGAATCGAAAATAAAGGTTTTTTATACATTTTATTTTCATGATTCTTCTTCCAATAATTTACCAAAAACAAAATTGTTTCCTTAGAAATAAACAATAAAGTATAATAAAATTTGTAAGTACAATCATATTCAAAAAAATTATATCTTAATATTTATATAAACATATAATATATTGGTTCAACCAATGATATTTTTTTTTGAAAAGGTAATGCCTTGGTCAAAGACCAGAGCACCATTTATTAATTTGGGAAAAAAAGTTTACAGAAGATGAAAATATGGAATTCGTTTACAATCTCTATCAAAAAGATGAAATAAATCAGATGGAAGGGTATCCAACCAGGTTATGTTCTAATGAACACCTTTGTTGGCAAGGGAATCGGCAAAAAAATTTGCTTCACGGAAGGCATGAGTAGCTATGTAATCAATCCCATGGAGGGATTTCAGGAAATTCATCCAGAGAGTAGTAAGCATCCAGGCGAGATGAATAAAACCATTCCAAATTACATAGAAAATAATGGTAGAATCACTTTAAATCCAAAGATTCCTCCATCCTCTTTGAAGCACGAAATCAACTGCATGGATGACCCCCAGCATTTCTGCTTCCAAAGATGAATAAAGACCACATCAACCATAGAAGAAACCTTGACACTAGCTAGCAGAGTCTCTAAAGATAGCTCCACAACTAGCGGGGCCTGGGTTGCCATTTGAGGCACCATCAACGTTCACTTTGATCCATCCTGGCATCAGTGACTACCAGAAAACATCAAAGAAACATCTGGGCAACGGAAAAATACCTGAATCCCGGATATGTCGAAGAATCTCAATGTCACCAATAGAGTTGTTGCAACAGTCTTTTGGAATTGAAGCAGCTTCATGGACCGCAATGAGAATTCGAGTTTTTCATGCATTGAGACTGAATGAGTGCTTATTATGAATAATATCATTTCTGACTTACCAAACATCATGGAGGGGTTCCTCCATTGCTGCAAGAAATATATTTTTAACTTGTTGAGAGGATTTATGTCTAGTACATTTTGCCAAGAAAAAATAAATCGAGTAAAATAAGGAATAACTGCAATTAAATAAGTCAAAAATATAATTCCATAAAGCAGAGGTCGTAGCACAAGACAAGAAGAGATGATTAGAATCCTCCCTGTGTTGATTACACAAATGGAATTTAGAGCAAAGTTGAATGCCAAAAGTTTGCAGTCCAGTTTCAGTGGGCAATCTATTAGGTGAAATACGCCATATAAGAGTGAGCCTTGAGGGTTTGATCCAAGGCTTGTAAAAGGTACTCACCCATTGATGATTAGATTCATTTCTAGAGAAATTGTTGTTGTAGATATTTTATGAATCTAGAATACCATTAGAATCAGGTTCATAAAGAAAGAAATATCCAGAAGTAGAAAAAGGATAATTATAAATGATCTATGCAATGTTGTCAGGGAGATCATGTCTATGTGATTGTAAAACATCCTTGATAGTATGTCTAGTATATTCAGGATTACAATTAGGAGGTAACAATGATATCAAGGGGTTACCAATCCAATTTTCACACCAAAAATTAATGCAGGAGTCAGTGCTAACCATCCATTTAGAGTTTTCTGTAATCTTATAATATGAGTCCCTAATGGAAGGCCCGATCGAGGAGTTAATGAAATTATAATTACCTTTCAAAAGTTTATTAAAGAATCTATTATTTAAAAATTCAGAAGCTTTAGAAGTGAAATTTATGAGATGCCAAGTGAGTCTATCTTGAAGGCCATCATTAAACAATTTTTAATTTTTGATACCAATTCCTCCTTTGTCAAGAGGATTAAAACAAGTCTTTTAAGTGATGGTGGCATGCTTCTTTTCAAAAATACTTCTCGTTCAAATGAAATTTTTAATAAGGGTGTTAATTTTTTTGAAGGAACCTATGGGCCATTTATAAATCATGAGAGTATAGACCATTTTAGAGACAATGGTCGATTTCAAAAGGCATATTCTACCGACCATGGAGAGGGATTTCCCCTTCCAAGTAGAGAGTTGATTTATAATTTGATCAGTAGTGTTAGAAAAGTAGCAATATTTAGACGCCCAAGTAAGTTAAAGGAAAAAAGACCTTCTTTAATTCCAAGATTATTGGTAATGATAGTTTTTCTTCTAGCAGGGATGTTTTTTCCAAAAAAAATATGAGATTTATTCCAGGAAATGGGTTGGCCTAAAATTTCCTCACAATGATAAATAGATTTTTTATGAGCTTGAATCTTTCTTTGGTACAATTTGAGAAACAAGATGATATCATCTCCATATATAAGGTGAGTGGTAACATTTAGGTTCCTGGCAGCTTGTAAGGGCTTAAGATTATTTTGATCAACCAGATTATTGAGGAGTCGGCTTATGTAAATATCAGCAATAACAAAAATAATGGCTGAAAGAGGGTCTCCCAGCCTGACACCTTTAGAACATTTGATAAAAACACGGGGGGTGCCATTGATCAAAATGGAGATAAGATCTGATTAAAATGCTGTTTTAATTCTCCCCATAAAATTCTCATGAAAACCAATGTTTTTTAAGACTTTGAACATAAAATCCCAATCAATGGTATCAAAATATTTTCTAATATCACGTTTTATAGAAACACTACCCCCTCTTACATTTTTATTTAGGCAATTAGTACATTCATAGGGAATAAAAATGAAATCTTCAATAGACCATCCTTTAATGAAACCAAACTGATTGCATGAGATGATTTTATTACATATAGGGACAAGTCTATTAGCATTAATTTTAGCAATGATCTTGTAAAGAGTGTTAATCAGAGAAATAGGTCTAAATTGGTGTATCTCTGAAGCATTTTCAACCATAGGTATTAAAACAAGGAATTGAGCATTAATTCAATGAGGAAGAGATCCATGAGTAAAAAAGGATATCATAAGATTACAAACATCAGAATGTAAGACATCCCAATGATTTTGGTAGAAACCATTATTGAAGCCATCCATTCAAGGCACACTATCCAGTTTTAGACTAAAGACTGTGTCTCTGATTTCATTCTCAGGGGAATACTTAAGAGAGACTCATTATCTTTTCCATCCACTATTAAAGGTATAATATCTGATCTAAGGTCAGTATTATTCTCCGGACCATTAAAGATGTTGTAAAATTAAGAGATACATGTTCCGAGATGGAATATTCAGTGTTAATGATCGAATTGTTTTGAATAAGTTTAGTATGAGGCCAATTGGATTTCCAAATTCATTGGAGGGAGTTATAAAATTTAGTATTTTGATCCCCATCAGTAAGCCATTTTGTCCTAAACATTTTCTTATGAATATTATCCTTAAAGGTGAGTAAAGAGTTGAGTTTTAATGAAATATTAGCCTCCAATTGAGGGTCCACATTAAAGTCTGAGTTGGTATTGTGTTTTGTGATTTGGCTAATCTCTTTTTCAAGAGTGTAAATGTCTCAATCCATTTGAGAGCTTCTGGTTTTACACCAAACTTTGAGGGCATGATTCAAGATTTTCATATTGAACATACATGAAAAGGAATCATGATGATGTTTCATAGAATTCCAAGTGTTTTTAATAAAAGTGACACAGTCAGGATCCAAAGACCAAGCATTAACAAATGATATTTTATGTTTTATCCTCTTATTGTTCTTAATTTATTACCAAAATTAACTAAAACCTACTATATAAAAATATATAGAAACCAAAATTGTGATATTACATAATTGTACTACATTATACATACCAAATAATCATTAAATTACAGGTAAAGAACCCAAAGTATTATTATCTTTTTAGACCATCTACATATTTTATCATACTATAGAAATAGTAAACATTTTATGAAAAAAAAATATGTATGCCCCTCCTTCCAAGATATATCACTAGATCATAAATCATAATGAAATGTATAAATAATGGAAATAACGTGCTAATATCCTATTAATGTCCAAAACATAGGGAATACCAATGAGCGACATGTTAATGATAAAAATATAACGACCCGAGAAACCATTTTTTGAATTTTGACAAGTTTTCCTTTCAATGTCACTCATTAAGTGAACAAACAAACAACTTATAAGGTAATAGTAATAAAATGCATCAAATGAATGAAAACTCCTTTTATTCAAATAAGTAACATCTCGGCTACAACTTCCACTGACCAAACAAGAAGATAAACTAACCAAAAATCCCAACTAAGAACTCGATTACAATAATGGGCAGACCGCTTAAAACCACCAAGAGCCCAAGAATGCAGTAGGGGTTATGGGCATCCATCAGAATGAACATGAGGATGGCCGAAGCCACTGAAACTGTGCTGAGAACCAAGGGAATCACACAAACCATCTCTTCCTTTCTCCTTCAGTCACTTGGAGTGAGGGACGCCCCAAGACCAGACCCTTTATAAGCACACCAATCCGACCGTTGAACCCAAATGGCTATAAATATGACCGTTGGATTCTCCTATCCTCTATGTTTTATTTTTGACCGTTGGAAATAAAAATGGATTACCCTGAAAGGTTCGGAATATTAATTATGTAATTTTCTTTAATGACATCAATGATAAATTAATTTATTTATTTCTTGCGAGTTATGTTTTATATTTCAACGCGGTAAAAATTAATTCACTATACATATTTTCTTAATTTGAACAATTAAAATTTTATATTGTAATTATATTAAAGTTGATGGGTTTTTATTTTGTCTAATTATTTTCTAACCCTTGAGTTATATATATATATATGTTGCATCAAAATAAATGATTATTTTTCTCTAAATTAAATATATGGGCTAATGTTAATACAAATGTTTATAACTTGGATAAACAGTTTTGGAAACTACGTCAAACTATGGTTTCTTTTACTTATGTGTTTCGTGGTAATGATATTTATATCAGCACACTCTTATGTGTGATTAAATGTAGTTACGTTTAATAATAATCTTTAATTATGAAAATTAAGGTAATTAGCTAATAAAGGAAATTAAAATGTATATATATATATATATATATATGTGATATGTTTTTTTAATCAATGTTTTTAACCTTTGATCTTCATAATTTAATATTAAGTAATTAATAATTATGGTTTAATAATAATAATGATAATATAATAAGGTTAATAAAAAAATATTTGTGTTTTAAAAATAAAATATATACATAATCCTGTGTTTATATAGTAATACATTTTGATTGAATCAATATATAATTTTATTGGCCAATGATCTTTATTAAAATAATAAAAGTTAGTTTAATAATTGATTTTTTTAAATAAAAACAACGATTTAATAAATTAATGAGAATATTAATAAAACAACTTTTTTATAACAAAAACCGGATGAACCGCGTTTTAATAAACGCCGCATCACCCCTGGACCATCTGATCCCCCCCCCCCGATCGCAGCCGTCCATCCTTTTTAATGTTGTGCCGATTCCAGGCCATCCGATCATCTTCGGTGTAATCCAGTCCATCTATCTCGTTCCGCGTCTCTCACCCCGCGGCTTCTTCTCCTTCCTCGCGTCGTCGAACTAGTAGGTGTAGGGCAGCTCGTTTTCTTCGTCTAGGCCAGTGATTGGACTTGTGACGCTCCTTCTTTCCATGGGTTGGCACCGACTCGCCTCGGATACCCCAGGTCGACGACTCCATGAAGAGTCCTCTTCTTCTTCTTCCGTTTTTTTAAAACCTTTGTTGCACCGAAGGCCGGAGGTTGCGCACCCGAAGCTTTTGGATCCCCGACCACCAGTCCTCGTCGCTGCACTGTTTCCTCTCCTCCTCTCCGAGCTAAGGTAAGGGTCAAGTCCTATTTTTATGTTTTTTTAAGCTTCGTTTTATATTTGTATATATGTGTGTTATCTATATATATATTTTCTGGGTTTGTATACCCGATATTCTCTTTCCTCGTTGCCGCATCTTCGTCTCCTCCTCTCCAGACAGGGTAAGGGCATGTTTTATTTTTTTTGGTTTTTTTGTGCTTTGGTTTATATAAATATATATATATATAAGTTATATATATATTTTCGGTGTGTAAGAATCTGGTGAAAACCCGAACCATGAGGATCTCCCTCTCAACTTCGAGAACCGAATAGGAGTAATGGGAAATCCTCTTCTTCGTTTCCTACTATTTTTCTAAGCATTGCATAAGTTATATACACATGTTGTATAAATGTGTATAAGAATATATATACAGGACCTTATGAACCTGATCATACTCGTTTTAGATCTTCCTAAAACTGAACCTATATAGGGAGCCCTTCATGTTTTAAAAATTTCTTTTGGTTTGGGAAAATACCCGGTTATAAATATATATATTCTTCATGTATAGGTGTATATATATATACATAATTACATAAAGGAATAAGACCCATCCAAATCAGCTTCCCACTTACTACAAAAACAAACCAGGGTAAAAGAAGCTCTTGGGTATTATTTTACTTCGGTTTTGGGTGTTTACGTGTACATGAATACACTTTGTGTATATATATATATGTGTGTGTGTGTGTATAAATGTATACATATATATATAATACACTTTATGCATGTATACACAACCTGTTTATATGTAATCAACCTATTCTTCACCCTGCCCTATGAAAATGGAGTGTGTGGGTAAATTGTATAAACATATAAGATTATGAAAATATATAGAACATATATATGTATATGTACATGTGGTTATATAAGATGTACATGTACATCTATGTGCATATATGAGGACAAATTTATTTAATTCTTTTAATGTTTATTGCATTATCACATAAGGGTTTTATGAAAGTTAAGTTCCTTTCTTTAATATAAAGTATTCCCACTCGGTTTTCAAAACATTAATTTTGTTTAATGTATAACCTGGGAAATATTTTTTTTGACTATGGTTTAATGTGGTAAACCCATTCATATGTGCAGGTATATAGATATCATTATGTTGTCCTCAATTACATGTTTTTTAATGGTGTTTGCAAACTTTATAGGGAAAAGGGGTCATGTTGTTAAAGTGCTAATAAAATAGATTTTATAAAATTATGTAAATGGTTTTCTCAAGAAAGTTTTAAGTAAACACCCATAATATCCATTTATCAGCATGTGTGTAAGTTATGAATGACCATGTTTTAATTGGGTATTATGATGTTATGGAATGTGAAGTGTCTGTGTTTATTTCCTTAAAACCCATGTTTTAATTGTTAAGATAATTTCTTGGGTGTACGGATTTTAGCATGCGTGTCTCAGTTTATTAATGATTGAACTGTCTCCAGTTATGAATATGAATGTGAAAAGGGGGTTGATTAAGAATGTATGAACCCCTATGAATGAATGACCATGTCAAGATATGTGAGGGATGTATTGGACTTAAATGTGACGGGTGCGCCCGGAATTATATAGCGCAATATGAATGATGTGACGGGTGCGCCCGGAATTATACAGCGCTCCAATGCATTGGGTAAAGCAAGAGACTCATGAGACGTTATGTGCGACGCTCTTGGCAGATAGCATTGGCTTGTGCTACCATGGAAACGGGATTGGCAGTTAGCCTTGACCCGTTAAGTATTTTATACGGTCTTGACGAAAGGTCTTGACAAAGTCCGGCATTATACATTCCCTCTGCATGTGATGATAATTGGTCAACCATGGGTTAGTTCAACTAACAGGACATCCCCTAGTTGAAAACTCCCATGACTATGAAAATGTAATTTATGTGTCAAGAAATGTTTTTTATATGGTAAACTGTTAGGAGAACTGTATATTCTCATGAACCATGTTATGAACGTTTTCCCTATTTAGTCACAGAACTCTTTTTAGAATTTAAGTAACCTTGTTTGAATATTATGTATTTTCTATTCTTCATATGTTGCGCTCTCTAATCATGTTTACTTTAAAGCTTATTTCAAGTACATACTTCTCTGTGCAAGTGTTTTCTTTCAAAAATGTTGGATTCCATGTTTTTAAGAAAAGATAATGCTTGGTTTTTAGAAAAGTGTTTTATTCTCTTCAAAAGGACTGTTTTGAGAAAGAGTTTTCCTAAAACGTTTTTAAAACCCCTTACTGGGCATATTTGCTCACCCTACGTTTTTGTTTAAAATTTTTCAGGCATGGTTGGTACTAATGAACTTAATCAGAAGCAGCTGGTTTCCCAGAATCCTGAGCCTCGCGATCTTTTGTAGTAATGGGACATGATATTCTATTTGTACTACTGTAATGAAATGTTATGTATATCATGTCTCATTAGGCACCTTGGGTTTGGGGGTTGATACAGTTGGTATCAGAGGATGGGTTTAGGAAACTCTGTAAAACCAGGTGGTATAAATGTATTACTATGAATAACTAAGTAAAAATGTTATAACTTATAGATGGATGATGAAAATGTACCTACCGACCAACTATCAGTACCCACTAAGGCACTAGAGAACATTATATCTCTAGCTAGCCGTGAGAACTTTCTGAATTATGCCCGAATTCGCGTGACGTGTAAGCACCTGTATGACGTGTCAAACTCACCTAGGGTGATTAGCCTTCACCGGGGATTGGGGATGGATTATCTCCTAATGATGATGACCCAATTTCCCTCTTATTCACGTCGGGGAAAGTATCACGAGGGACTCTTCCGAGTGTTCACAACTGATGAGGAATTTGGCATGATTCTTGATAACCCTTTTCAAGAAGTTGCTGCTTCCAGAGACCTCCGAGCGGCTTAACTGTGCCAGATTTTGCACTACAGCTTCTGGGGCCAGTTAATGGACCTCGGAGTGTTGGAAGATGAGTCCACCTGATTGTCTCTTAGACAAGAGGTTTATACCGATGTTTCCAAACTCCATACTCCTCACGCTAAACTTATGAGGAGTCATAAATGTTTCCATGAGTATACTCCTGTCTGTTTAGCCTGCGTGTGGTTTGAGGAGTTAGAAAGTTTTGCCTCTCTTTGTGGTGTACGTCTAGTAAACTCAGGCTTTGTCATCTAATCATTTGCATAAATGGAATTTTCATGTTTCCTTTCATATCTCTACCTTATCAATGTTGTTAAGTGTTTCCTTTCGATTTTTTTTCATATGGCTGGTCAAATGAACTTCTCATCACTACCTGATGAGTTAGTAGAAGTCATCTTGATCAGGGCACGCATGGTGGATTATCCATCCTTTCTCCACCTACAAGGGTCTTGTCAGCGTCTTCTTGATCTAGCAAACGGTCCTGAGAGCCTTCGTTTGTGTCAAGAGGATGATCGTGTTTTTCACCTCATCGCCACTGCTCAACTCCCCTGCTACAGGAAAAGGGGAAGAAACTTTGAAGGCCTTTTCCAGTGTTTTACACTGGCACAAAACTTTTCTGCCAGAGCGTGCTTCCTCGTAGCTGCTCAGAATGGCCACCTTAGTGCGGCCTATATGTTTTGGGTCATGAATCTCAGTCTCCTCAACCGCATCATTTCTCTCGACTACCTTGATCATGATGTGGCCCGTAGAGTTATCAAGGAGTTTATCTACTCGTACATTTCTGAGCTTTTCACCGCACGAGCCTCCCTTTGGAAGCCCGTGTGCAGTACGCACGAGCAGGAGTTCAAGACGTACTGTTTGAAGTGTATCTGGGCTAGGGAAAAGGAAGAGCTATGTGCCAACTTTGGTATCCCGTTAACTGAGCTAGATCCACAGTTTCGGTAATTTGGTATGTGTGGGGTTTCAGTTTTTCTTTTTATGATAGAATTGAGAGGGCACAATTCTTTGAAGGGGGAAGTGATGTAACGACCCGAGAAACCAGGTTTGGAATTTTGACAAGTTTTCCTTTCAATGTCACTCGTTAAGTGACCAAAAAAACTTATCAGGTAATATTAATAAAGTGAATCAAATGAATGAAAACTCATTTTATTCAAATAAGTAACATCTCGGCTACAACTTCCACTGACCGAACAAGAAGATAAACTAACCAAAAATCCCAACCAAGAACCCGATTACAATAATGGGGAGACCGCTTAAAACCACCAAGAGCCCAAGAATGCGGTAGGGGTTACGGGCATCCCTAAAAATGAACATAAGGATGGACGAAGACACTGCAACCGTGCTGAGCACCAAGGGAATCACACGAACCATCTCTTCCTTTCTCCTTAAGTAACTTGGAGTGAGGGACGCCCCGAGACCAGACCCTTTATAAGCACACCAATCTGACCATTGAACCCAAACGGCTATAAATATGACCGTTGGATTCTCCTATCCTCTATGTATTATTTTTGACCGTTGGAAATAAGAATGGATTACCCTGAGAGGTTCTGAATATTAATTATTTAATTTTCTCTAATGACATCAATGATCACTTAATTAATTTATTTCTTGCGAATTATGTTTTATATTTCAAAGCGGTAAAAATTAATTCACTGTACATATTTTCTTAATTTGAACAATTAAAATTTTATGTTGTAATTATATTAAAGCTGATGGGTTTTTATTATGTCTAATTATGTGCTAACCCTTGAGTTATATATATATATATATATATTGCATCTAATTAAATGATTCTTTTTCTCTAAATTAAATATAAGGGCTAATATTAATGCAAATGTTTATAACATGGATAAAAAGTTTTGGAAACTACGTCAAACTATGGTTTCTTTTACTTATGTGTTTCATGGTGATGATATTTATATCAATGCACTCTTATGTGTAATTTAATGTAGTTACGTTTAATAATAATCTTTAATTACGAAAATTAAGGTAATTAGCTAATAAAGGAAATTAAAATGTATATATATATATGTGATATGTTTTGTTTAATCAATGTTTTTAAACTTTGATCTTCATAATGTAATATTAAGTAATTAATAATTATGGTTTAATAATAATAACGATAATATAATAAGGTTAATAAAAAAATATTGGTGTTTTAAAAATAAAATAAATACATAAACCTATATTTATACAGCAATACGTTTTGATTGAGTCAATATATAATTTTATTGACCAATGATCTTTATTAAAATAATAAAAGTTAGTTTAATAATTGATTTTTTAATAAAAACAATGATTTAATAAATTAAGGAGAATATTAATAAAACAACTTTTTAAAAAAAATCAGTTGAACCGTGTTTTAATAAACGCCGCATCACCCCTGGACCGTCTAATCCCCCCCCCCCCCGATCGCAGTCGTCCATCCTTTTTAATGTCGCGCCGATTCCAGGCCGTCCAATCATCTTCGGTGTAATCCTGGTCGTCCATCCCGTTCTACGTCTCTCACCCCGCCGCTTCTTCTCCTTCCTCGTGTCGTCGAACCAGTAGGTGTAGGGCGGCTCGTTTTCTTCATCTAGGCCAGTGAGTGGACCTGCAACGCTCCTTCTTTCCACGGGTTGGCACCGACTCGCCTCGGATACCCCGGGTCGACGACTCCACGAAGAGTCCTCTTCTTCTTCTTCTGTTTTTTTTAAACCTTGGTTGCACCGAAGGCCGGAGGTTGCGCACCCGAAGCTTTTGGATCCCCGACCAGCGGTCCTCGTCGTTGCACGGTTTCCTCTCCTCCCCTCCGAGCTAAGGTAAGGGTCGAGTTCTGTTTTTAAGTTTTGTTTAAGCTTCGATTTATATTTGTATATATGTGTGTTATGTATATAAATATTTTCTGGGTTTGTATACCCGGTATTCTCTTACCTCATTACCACATCTTCCTCTCCTCCTCTCCGGACAAGGTAAGGGAATGTTTTATTTTGTTTGGTTTTGTTGAGCTTTAGTTTATATAAATATATATATATAAGTTATATTTATATTTTTGGTGTGTAAGAATCTGGTGCAAACCCGAACCATGAGGATCTCCCTCTCAACTTGGAGAACCGAATAGTAGTAAGGGGAAATCCTCTTCTTCATTTCCTAATGTTTTTCTAAGCTTTGCATAAGTAATATACACATGTTGTATAAATTTGTATAAGAATATATATATACAGGACCTTATGAACCTTCTCATACTCGTTTTACCTCTTCCTAAAACCGAACCTAAATAGGGAGCCCTTCATTTTTAAAAATTTCTTTTGGTTTTGGAAAATACCCAGTTATATATATATATATATATATATTCTTCATGTGTAGGTATATATATATATACATAATTACACAAAGGAATAAGACCCATCCGTATCATCATCCCACTTACTGCAAAAACAAACCAGGGTAAAAGAAGCTCTAGGGTATTATTTTACTTCGGTTTTGGGTGTTTGCGTGTACATGAATACACTTTGTGTATATATATATATAAATGTATACATATATATATATAATACACTTTATGCATGTATACACAGCCGTTTTATATGTAATCAACCTATTCTTCACCCTGCCCTATGAAAATGGAGTTTGCAGGTAAATTTTATAAACATATAAGATTATGAAAATATATAGAACATATATATATATATATATACATGTGGTTATATAAGATGTTCATGTACATCTATGTGAATATATGAGGAAAAATTTATTTAATTCTTTTAATGTTTATCTCATTATCACATAAGGGTTTTATGAAAGTTAAGTTCATTTCTTTAATATAAAGGATTCCCACTCGGTTTTCCAAAAATTAATTTTTTTTAATGTATAACTTGGGAAATATTTTTTTTAGTATGGTTTAATGTGGTAAACCCATGCATATGTGCAGGTATATAGATATCATTATGTTATCTTCAATTACATGTTTTTTTAATGGTGTTTGCAAACTTTATAGAGAAAAGGGGTTATGTTGTTAAAGTGCTAATAAAAGAGTTTTTATACAATTATGTACATGGTTTTCTCAAGAAAGTTTTAAGTAAACACCCACAATATCCATTTATCAGCATGTGTGTAAGTTATGAATAACCATGTTTTAATTGGGTATTATGATGTTATGGAATGTTAAGTGTCTGTGTTTATTTCCTTAAAACCCATGTTTTCATTGTTAAGATAATTTCTTGGGTGTACGGATTTTAGCATGCGTGTCTCAGTTTATTTATGATTGAACTGTCTCCAGTTATGAATATGAATGTGAAAAAGGGGTTGATTAAGAATGTATGAAACCCTATGATTGAATTACCATGCCAAGATATGTGAGGGATGTATAGGACTTAAATGTGACGGGTGCGCCCGGAATTATATAGCGCAATATGAAGGATGTGACGGGTGCGCCCGGAATTATATAGTGCTCCAATGCATTGGGTAAAGCAAGAGTCTCATGAGATGTTATGTGTGACGGTCTTGGCAGATAGCCTTGGCTTGTGCTACCATGGAAACGGGATTGGCAGTTAGCCTTGACCCGTTATGTATGTTATACAGTCTTGACGAAAGGTCTTGACAAAGTCCGGCATTATACATTCCCACTACATGTGATGATAATTGGTCAAACAGAGGTTAGTTCAACTTACAGGACATCCCCTATTTAAAAACTCCCATGACTATGAAAATGTAATTTATGTGTCATGAACTATTTTTCATATGGTAAACTGTTAGGAGAACTGTATATTCTCATGAACCATGTTATGAACGTTTTCCCTGTTTAGTCATAGAACTCTTATTAGATTTCACGTAACCTTGTTTGAATATTATGTATTGTCTATTCTTCATATGTTGCGCTCTCTGATCATGTTTACTTTAAAGCTTATTTTAAGTATGTACTTCTCTGTGCAAGTGTTTTCTTTCAAAAATGATGGATTCCATGTTTTTAAGAAAAGATAATGCTTGGTTTTTAGCAAAGTGTTTTATTCTCTTCAAAAGGACTGTTTTGAGAAAGAGTTTTCCTAATACATTTTTAAAACCCCTTATTGGGCATATTTTCTCACCCTACGTTTTTGTTTAAAATTTTTCAGGCATGGTTGGTACTAATGAAGTTAATCAGAAGCAGCTGGTTTCCCAGAATCCTGAGCCTCGTGATCTTCTGTAGTAATGGGAAATGATATTCGATTTGTACTGATGTAATGAATTGTTAAGTATATCATGTCGCATTAGTCACCCGGGGTTTGGGGGTTTCTGCAAAAAAATTATGACATAACTCAATGAAAATGTCATAAACACACTGAACAAAAACATGGACATGACACATGACATAAAAGAAGAGAATTCCTAATTGAATGATCGTCAATAATTCCAACATAAGAAAATCATAACATTATCTACCTTTATAAATAAAGGATATCATAACCATATACAATACATGACAACCTTGAAAATAATTATATAACAAAAAAATCACCAGGCATATATCCCAAACAAAACAATCAAATGAAATAGAAACATTATCCAATCTTTAAGATATTTATGTAAATATTGGTTGATCCAGTGAGGATAAAATTAATTCATATATTTAAAATATAAAAATGAAAAAACTCATAAAAAATAAGATAACTAGACCCTAAAAATAATTCAGGATGTAAGAAACTATTATGATAATTATAAATAATCTATAAAAGGGTAGTGGATAAATTTTAGAATTTATTAATTATAAGAAGATATAAAATATAATCTAATAAAAATTCATATGGATAAATATAATATTATATATAAATATAGGAAATATATTTTATCAGAAGAGAAGAAATTTTTTATCATTCTATTAAAATAAAAAGAATTTTTTTATATAGTATTAAAATACTCACTTATAAGTAAATGAATATTTTAAACATCATTTATATGAAAAAAAAATATAATCATACTTCCCTAAGAATATTTGGATTCGAGATTAAGAATTATGAAAACATATAAAATTTAAAAAAAAATTAGTGAAGAGGGATCTATAAAATAAATAGATAAAAATGTAAACAGATTTGGAAGTAATCTATTTAAAATTTTCATAAAATATAAAATATCTATGAATAAAATAATGGAATGTAAATAAATGAGAAAATAATATAATGATTTAAGAGTAAATTTCCTAAAAATATTCAAAATATATCTATATAAATAAAAATATAGATATAAAAGGTAGAAAAAAATAAACTCTATCGAGTGATAAAGAATAAGGATCCCTTCTCCTTAATTCCTGACACGCATGAATATAATCAAAGTCCATATATAGGAAACCATAGTTTTTTAATTAACTAATTACTTACCCTATATCGAATTAATTCGACAACATTAACCACTAAAAAATTAATTTTGCAATTAATTTAATATGTTATATGTTTTTAATTCATAATAATCCTCCATGGTTATAATGTTAAAATATAGTATTATCATTTATTTTAATGGTTGAACAGACCTTAGAAGCCATTTTATAATTAAATAATGACTCTGAGTCACTCGAAATTTTATTTTTATGTTATAATTATATAATTATATTGATCTTAATTATTTTTGGTGAAATTTATTAATCTGGTCAGTGAATATTTAAATGGTTATATAAAAAATTGGTTATTAAGATGAAATTACCAGCATTAAAGAGACTGAGATTCCACCTAGTTATCTTCTTTTCATTTAAAATATTGAAACAACTTATTCTGAGAATGGGATCTATAATATTAGGAAGGATTGTGGGAGAGATAATTTGGGTACAGGTTGGAGTGAAAATGGATATTGATGTATGGTTTGTAATTGGGGGGATGAATCGTAATTTTATAAATGAAATTTCAAGGTCATTTTTTATTACTCAGTCCACAATGGTTAAGGAATATAATATATTTTTGAAAGTGACACATTAAGAGATAAAAGCGAGGTCATGCATTTAGTTATCATATAATAATGTCTCATGATAACGTTCGATGATGTTTTATTAACTTATAATTTATATTCACAATATATTTAATATATTCCATATTTACTGGGGTATTTTAACTATTCTCCACAATAAGTTATTTTCCACCATTAAATTGATCTTTCCACCATTACCATATTTTTTCATTTTCATTCCAAATATAGAATCCTTGTAAAAAAAATTGAACTCTAAATATTTTAAATTTTTACTTAAAATTAATATACATATTTTATATAAAAGATTTTTTTGGAATAAAAAATATTTCATTTATATTAAATTTGTATATTTTCAATATTTCTAAATCCATAATTATTCCATGGATGTTATTTATATATTTAAAAATATAAAAAAAGCATGTGTTATTATTTATTTGAAAACATGAAAATCATATTAACACAATTGATAAAATAAATTTAGTTGGAAAGATTTATCATATTAATCATTAAATATTTATAAAATCCAAAAATCTTATTAAAAACATTCTTATGATATTTTTATAATATATATGGGTGAGTTTTAAAGTTTTCACAAATGAGATCTGGTCGCCATCAAAACTGGCACATAACTTGGTCCATAGAAAGGCCTGAAGGGGGTTCCCTGTCACCATGTTCTGGAAGAAGTGCCTGAGTATCATGAATAATCTTTTGGGATGATTTTCATACTTTTAGAAGCATAGGCAAGAAAAAAAATTAAATAACATGAATCTGAAAATTCAAACCAAACAAGATTGTAATAAAATTCAGAATTAAAATACATGGTTTTAGACAAAGCCATAGAGGGATATAACTCAAAATGTGATTCAAAAATAACTCTAGAACCACAACATGGAAAGGGTTTATCTTCCCCATGCCTTCTCTGCAACACTGGATCAAGGATGGAAGCAAACATCCTGAACCACCATCTCTTGGGACCTTTCCCTTACCTGTGTCGAACATAACCAATTCTATATACACCCTAAGATGTATGTGGGGTGTGAGCCTAATCCAAATAGGAATCCACCCAAAAATATTCTTTGGGATAAACATTTTATGAAAAATAATTCATTCAAGCCTTATAAACAATAAATGCTAGTAATAATTTTAAAACGATGCAACTTCAAAATGAAAACACTATTTATTGATGAAACTTAAAGTAATTAACAGTTTTAATGAAGATATCTATGCTACTGAAATTTCTATCTAATAAAAATATACTCTAATGGAGAGTACAATATATTTTTTGATCACTAATCATGGGAACACCCCTTAGTAACTTGCAAGTTGTCAGCCCTAGGTACATCCTATCTCGATGTAAAAGCAACCATAATCAATATCCTTCTCATGTGATAGCCACTAGGAGGGGAAACCCCAATATCCTAGTGGTCCCCAAAATCATCAGATTTTAGTTATTTTTTTCATCGTCAAACATTCTAGGTGAAATAGGGGATATACCACTCCAGATCACTGGCATACTAGTCCTAGTCTTCCCAAATAGATACACTGGTTTCCCTCTTTATGCTCAAACAGGTTCCACATGTTAAATAATACAATTTTCACATAAAAAAATACATTTTTCTAACATACACACACACCAAACAGTACCCAACATGCCTTTTCACCATTTTTGTAACTCAATAAACCATTCCAAATTTTGATAAAACAACTTCAAGTAGGAAAATAAGGGTTTTCAATCCAATTCCATTATAAAACCTTATGTCAAGGAGAAATCTACACCAAAACCATACCCAATCAGATTTGGAATTCCAAAAAACATTTAATAAAATAATTTCATGGATTCTCAATTAATCCCAAATGAAAGAACATTTAATACAAATGAAAAACACCCATTTTGTGTCAAAATGAATCCTCAAAATTAAATATTCAATCAACGCTACCAAAAATGACTTTAACACAACACACAAAGAATAGAAAACATGATAAACAAGATTAAAAAGTATGATAAATTCATCCAATAATGTCTACACATGGAATAACCTTCCTTATATGTAAAAAAATTTAAAATACTTGTGTGAAACTACATCCGCACCACAAGCTCACCACAAGGGAGTGAAAATGAATTGCAATCCAAAAGAATGGACCAAGAATGCCAAAATCAATCCCTAAGCGAGAAGACCTAGCTTCTATATAAGTGGAATGCCATGAATGAAGGAAGATTTCTAAAGGAGGTGGAAGAAATCAAATATAGACACACTTACTTGAATGAATTTTGATTTTCCACCACCAAAAACCACATAAAAATTGGATTTTAACGGAGCTTGGGAGGCCTATATGGAAACTAGGTTCTAATTTTAGATGAAATGGGAGAGTTTGGTTTTGTAACATAAAGGAAAACTTGGAATAAATAAACATTTAGTTTACTTGGAAACATATACACGGTTTGGCAGTTCAAGACACGCATATTGAGGTTTTTATTAGGATTGATCCCCGGAAAATCCTATTAATTCTACCTCCACCCCATGTTTAAGAAAAATTATGCCTCATATGTAAGACTTTAGATAGTTTAATATAAAAAGTATATATTAATGTATAGATTTTATTTTGTGGTAACTCATATTTATAGTGATTATAACGATGACTAAATTATAGAAACAATATCTCATGATTTTTTTCATTTTCCTATCAATAATATCCAATCAACCACATAAAAAAAATTATCCCATGGATCTCCTATACCTAGTGTATTTATATACACTCAAAAGAAATATATACCCAATAGCTATAGAAAACCAATGACGATATGTAATCATTTACTGTATATATATAAATAAAACTTAATACATAATAAATTACTCATTTCAAAATATTAATTCACTCGTTAAATTTTAATAACATTTATATAATATTATATTCATTTTTTATTTTATATTGGTGGTGTTAATTTCATTATATGTAATGATAAATAATAAAACAATTTTGTAGTGGGACAACCCATGTATTTGTTACAACAAATTAATTTTGTATTTTTATCCATATTATTTATATAGACACATAATTATTATTATTATTATAAGAATATAAATAATATTATTATGTTATTAGAAAAGTATATGATTTTTAATTTGGTATTGGTATTAATTTTTATTCTGACTAGATAGCTTTACATGTGTCATCTGGTTCTATTTAAGAATTAAATTTTATACATTTCTAAAATAAACCACATTTTTTTACTCAAAATGTTAAAACTGGATTGGGGTGAAATTTTGAGATTTTTCTAAAAATGTAGATTTTTTTGTGAATATTGAAAAATATTATTTCTACAGAATCACATAACTTTTATGAAATCAATATGATATATGAACTAAATAATAATATATAAAATATTTTTCTTTTCCAAAAATACATATAAGAAATAAAATTATTCATTTAAAATTAATAGGTCATATTTATAAATCTATGCTTGTCTTTTTGGTGCCAATGTTATATTTTATTCAAACAGAAAACCATTTTGGTCATGTTCCATTAATTAAGTATATTCAATGATCTGTTCAATTTTAGATTATTTTAAAAGTCACACGAATCTTATTTTTTATCTATAAACCAATAAATATCATGTGAATAAAAAATATATATGTTTCTTTTTTAGATTATATATTATGTATAAAAAATGATTTTTTCAAAAAAAAAATTTCTTTAGATAATAAAATTTTGAATTAATTTTCTGTCATAAAAATTTGTTGCAAAGGTAAAATTTAGTCACCACGATAAAAGCTTAAATAGAGTAAATGTGTCAAATTGAGGTATAATCCGTTAAAATATACAAAATAATTATCCTTAAATGGTTTTATATTAGCTTCATTGATCCACATCTTACATTTTATGATTTTTTATTCATATTTTATCCAATTTCCTTAACAATTATTTCCCATTTTTATATTATGAAATTATTATTTGAAACATTTCACCCCTATTATTTATGAAAGGACCCCTTCACCTCCCCACTTCTCCACACGTTTTGATCATATTAGATAAAATAAGTATTGAAAAATTCCAAACCTAACCCCCTTTCCCACATCCTAGATGATCATATCTAACTAAAAGGATAATATAAGAAGGCTTTATGAGATACATAAATGTGGATATCCAAGGGAGGTATAATTTTTTTCAACTGAGTTCTTTCTAGTTTTTTCATCTTATAACTCCTATAAGTCTTGTTTGAAAATCATAAAATAATTAAATCCCAATAATTAGTATACTAAAATGTTACTATATTAATGGAACTACCAATGTATACCTCCCACCAATCCATTCAAAAATGAAAATGTCATTCGTTCTACATGTAGACTACCGCCCTATCAATGACACATTTCATTTTTCATCATTCATATGCATTGATAGTTATACAATTGAGTTTAATAAATAAAAATGATATTTATTTCATGATTAATGTTTATTAAAGATAATATAAATATTATAATAATAATATAGATAGTCAATGATGATTATAAAATTTAACCACATAAAATGAGCTTATTGTGACACTTTTATTTATTTGATTCTATTTTTGGACAACCTATATTGTTGTACAAATTTTTGGTCTATATAAATATATAAAAAATTATGTCTATAAATATAGATATAATGAAATTATATCATAACACCTCTAACCATTGGCAATGTGCCAACGAAGTTTTGGCGTAATTAACTAAAGAACCAAAAAATGATCAATGTAGATTTAGTAAAAAAATGAAATATGGAAATAAAATGAAATATAAAGAAGAATAACAACCACATTAAGAAGAAAATAATTCTTAATAAAATAAAAAATTAATATAATTTTATTGCATAGGATGGTATAGAACATGGTAAATGGTTCTATGCTCAATCTATTGGTTTTTTATTTTAACTCATATTTTAAATGTTTCAAAGAATTACTTTCAACAAATTCTCATCCATGTTTAAATTATTTCAAGAATATTATTCTATACACATTAATGTTTTCATATATTCATTTTATATTTTATTTTAATTTATTTACCATGGTTTAAAAAGGAATATTTTTTTTCATTTTTTGTGTGCTTCATTTTAGACGTTCTATAAAAAGGTGAGAAAATGTTTTTTGTAAAGTTTACATATTGATGATGTTTTCCCTCATTATGGTAATTTTATTTTTAAATAATTACATTAACATTTTAATGATTTTATAAATTATATTCATTTCCCATTTTTCTGAAATATTTATTTTTAAGGACATTAAAAGAATGGTTTATATATTCTTATTTTAGAAAAGAATTTTCTAATTTTATGATAATATACCCAGTATATCATTCATTTTTTCATTTAATACGGAATTACATACCGTATTTTTCAAATATTTAAATTTTTATGGGTTAACCTATTATTTTATTATTATGGGTTGAAAAATATGATTATATAAGTTTTACTCATGTGAAAATGAAATGCCAATCCCTGTGTGTTTAATTGTTGTAATGGTTCTTCTAAATTTTTTATGATGAAACGTGGGATCAGGAAATAGTTGGTCAATGCATTGGGTAATGATTAATTATCTAGAGATGATAAGGTTTGAATTAACTAGTTAAGTTAATTTATTATTGTTTTATAATATCGTAATTAATAGCTCATAATATTCCAATAAAGGTGAATATGGGTGATGAATATAATATTCCACAATTTTTCATGATTTTATGTTGTTTTATTCAACAATAAAAAAATTATGAGTTCAAAGCATGTTGACTCAAAAGAAACAAGCTTTTAGACTAGTTTTCATATCTTCAAGGGACTAACTTGTTTCCTTTTTATTTATATCCTTTTTTCATCATTACATTCTCATCCTCATTTAAAAAATTATTTTTACATAGATTAAGAATTTTTAGGAACAATATAATGGTCAATATTTCATTTATGGAGATTCATATGGAATAAAGATATCATGTCAGAAATTTAATTGGAGTGTGAATTATTAATAAACTGTAAACATGGTTGAATAGTTCTCTATTTTCATGTAATGGTTTTACAAATTCAATAAAATATTAAGTCAAAAAGGTTATGGGAATATAGAATAATGAAACTCTTTATTAAAATCTTGTAATTAAAGGATTTTTATGTATGGGTTTTCATGATTGGTATTATATATTTTTTATATAATGATGGAGGATAGTATATTTTTAAGAGAATAAATTATAGGGGTAACCTCCCAAACTTTTAAATATAATATATTTTCCTTTTTAAATAAATAATTTATTAAATAATTAGGTACAAAATATAGTTTAGGCACATGAAACACATAATGATTTATTTAATTAATTTGGATGATTAAAGTTACAAAATAAATATATCCTTGAAAATTGAAATGACTATAATTAGATTATAATCACAAAAAAATAAAGTCGATCTAAAAAATTTAGACCACATTGATCTCCAATAATTTATTCACTTGCAAAAAGAACTATAAAAATGTTATAGGGAAATAATAATCCAATAGAAATTTCAAAGAAAATTACAAACACAAGAGGAATTTAGGAGAACGATTGATTAACGAATTATAATGCCTATATGGGAAGAAACATGACTATTGTAATTGTATTTTGACTTGTATAAAAAGAAAACTACTAATTATAAATGGTAACCAGAAATTTTAAATATTAAATTGACCCAAAAATAGTAAAATTTCATATCAATAATATTAAATCTAATAAATTTAATAAAATATAAATATTTTAATTCCAAAAGATAATTATAAATATAAAAAACTCAATGAAACTATAAAAAGGATTTTACTAAACTATATTTTAATATTTTCAATAAAAAAAATTATGTTAATAATTAAAATTACCTATGTGTGAAAACGTATTTTATAAAATAAATTTCATATTTTGAATGTGTGTGTTGAAGTTTTATGAGGGTGGTATTTTGGAAATTTTTATAAGAACGTTAATTTTTTGGTGAATAGAATAAATATTTTTTTTAATAACTATAATTTATATAACATAATTTATGATTTAATAAAATCCTAAACAACTCTATATATTTAGTCTAGAAAAAAGTGTAGAATAAGTCAAATAATTCATGAAATTCAATGTCCAAACATAAAAATTATTTTCCAATGTCTAGAGACAAAGGAATTCCATAAAAAATAATTTTCCAATTTCATTTTTACAAACTAATAAATTCATTTTATAAAGGTATTAAATGTCCAAAAACATTTATTTTATGTTAAATGTAATTAATATGATAAAACCATTAATGTCTTTTGGTTTACCTTGTAAATTATTTTTTATTCAATATTTTATTCAAAAAAACACCATTATATATAAATATAAATACATACTCCCCCACACCTTGGGAAAAAACTTCCCTGACACTTCTCAAAGAAAAAACTCTTCCAAAATTACCTCTATTAATATCACAAACATAATTAGGGATATTTTGGAGTAATTAAACTCCAAGAATTCAATGAATTAAGGGTCTTAGAGATGAAATGGCTTCATGTAAACTTATGCTCTTTTTATCTATTTATTTCATTTCCATTTTCTAATTCATTATCCTTCTCTTACATTCAAATCCAAGCCTTCATGAAATAATTAAATAGTTTTTTAACATTATAGGGATAATATTTATACCCTAAAAATATTGTTTTTATTATACATATATATTATGCATTTTTCCTCCACTTTTGATAATGTCTCCTTAATAGTTAGTTAACCACCTATATGTACATTTTTGAGCTTAAACATATATCAAACATTATAGATGGTAATAAAAAGTTAATTATAATATTAAAATTTATAAATATATTTATTTATTTTATTTTGGATTTTATTTTATTAATTTATAAATAGGAATACAATTAAATCATGAAATCAAAGAATGACAAGATATTTAAAAAAAATACAATATAAAAACATTCACGAATACCCAGGTGACATAAGAAATAATATAAAATTATTATAATATATCATGAGTTAGAATAATAAAGATTATTTAATAGTTAGTTAACCACCTATATGAACATTTTGGAGCTTAAACATATATCAAACATTATAGATGGTAATAAAAAGTTAATTATAATATTAAAATTTATAAATATATTTATTTATTTTATTTTGGATTTTATTTCATTAATTTATAAATAGGAATACAATTAAATCATGAAATCAAATAATGAAAAGATATTTAAAAAAATACAATATAAAAACATTCACCAATACCCAGGTGACTTAAGAAATAATATAAAATTATTATAATATATCATGAGTTAGAATAATAAAGATTATTTAATTATATTTTTATATTTTATTTAACATAATATTATTATACATGATGTAACACTACGACCTAAACGAATGGTTCCGAGCCAATGTGCCACATAACTTATTGTGTGGCACCTTATATGCAAGAGACTGTCGACTAGCAGCATTATTTTAAAGTGATTTTGGGACACAATACCCTAAATAATTATATATATCACTAGATGAAAACAATGTAAAGAAAATTCAGCAATAAATCATATCTAGAAAAACATAAATAAATTCTATAATGGAATCTATGTGAGGTCATACACAATTACAAAATTAGATGGTCCCCTAGTATAGCAGATCAATAATATCACAATATATATGATTATAGAAAAATAAAACAGGAAGTTGAAATTATTAGGAGTATATCCCACTACTACATCTATAAACCATCAAAATTATCCACAACAACCTTCTATAGGGGATTTTCCTTCACTAGATCTCTAGTAATGATGTACGTACGCACACCAAGATCATCAAGGTGGGTGTGAGTATAATCCTAGTAGTACACCACCAATTCATCAATGGAATTAGTGAAATTATATATAATATTATATTTCAAGTTGTAAAATTAAATTCAAAATCAATAATACAACAAATTATGTACCGAATAATCATGTGCTAAGGAAACTCCCATGAACGCCAATCATACCAACTTCATCACCATACTAGAAGAGTACCACATGTAATTGATCACAAGACCAATATCATGTTATGTAACTATATTATCCTTTATGGGAAACAGACCATCATCCTTTAATGAAAAAATTCATAGACATATGTTAGAGAAAGCTTCACCCATGTCACATGACCACCTACTCACCTTTTATGGTATGTATGCATAGAATTCACAAAAAAAAGATTATATCTCATACATAAGGGTGTTCCCCATCTATTCATCATAAAAATAAATATGGAAATTGTTCTAAAAGTTTTATTGCACCCATTGGGAATATCATTCCCTGATAAGGAGCTAACCACCCTATATAGAGCCATATCCAATGATTCATATCTCCTGAACACCCTTTATAAGGAGTCGGTTAAATATATTAGGGAAACCTATCAACCTGAACACTGAAATGGATATCCCATCAGCTATATAAAAATTTATATATAAGGATTAACATAATAATAAATAATAAATTACAGGAAGTAATTCCATAGTATATTATAGGTTCATAGTTATGGAACAATATATAATGAAACAATAATGGAATATTAAACATTTCATGGCTATGAAATATTACACAAACAATAAACAACAAAATAAGGAATACACAAGCCATCCAATGAACGGTCTCACTAGATACCCCAATTATATTGATCATACCTATCAATAAATGGTCTCTACCATAGGAATATACACTAACCCAAAATGGTAAATAGTTCCATATAAAGTCCTAATATGGACAGGACTTCCTAACTTATGAATATTGACGTCAACAATGATATTTATAGTATCAAAACCCAAAACATGGACACACACCATTGGGATCAATCCCACATTCAATGAATTATGGAATTTTTGAGGGTTTATTCTCCAATATTAGGAAATAATCTAAGGGTTTGGGGGAGAGAAGATCAATTGATAAATCTCTAAAATCACCCCTTATTTGGGAAGAATATCAAAGAAAATGCATGGTTCAAGTGGCCTAATTGTTTTTGGAAAATATGGAAAAGTGCGCTCATGATGTTGCAAATAGGTCTATAGCTAAATGGGACATGAAAAAGAAATGATTATTTCATAAGGGAGTTGGTCACACAATAATAGTGGTAGCCAAAATATGGTCTAGAATTGAAGTTATGGTAAATAGAAAGATCCTATAAACCTGGGATATGAACTATGGAACAATTTTCATCACTACACCACAACATCAATGCCTTAATTAGAACACTATGTCGCAACCACTAATACATGTTTTATTGACCCCAAAATTTGTAGAATAAGTCAGACTCTACCTCGAAGCCTCTACATCACATCCTATGCTCCACACCACAGTGGCGCCAAAATAAATGAACCCATAAAAGCTAGTATTTTTGTTATAATTCTCCCAACAACATCGCATTGAATCCCTACACAGAAAAAAACATAATCTATGTATAGAAATTTGTTCCTTGTAAAAAAAATAAACATCTCTATTTATTAAATATAGTCTACATTATGATATTCAATAAAATAATCAAGGGTATTAATATCATCCACTTTAATCAAATTACCATCCATGAGAATTGCCTCTTGGATTCTAGCTCGAACAACTCATGCCACTGGATTGGAAAATCACAAACCCACTCCAAAATCACCACTTAAGACTATCAAGATTCTATAGTATTTTGAGAATTTAAGACGTATTTCCTTATAACACCTAATCACTATGGTCTATCATATACCTTGGGGAATCTATAGATGATGAATTATGCTCCATCTCAATTTCCTCATATTTTATCACATGCATAGGATCTGGCATTACGTGTGAAACTGAGACCCATCGAACACATCTTTTACAACTCAATATCATGGATGAATATCTCAATTGTTCAAAAAAAGTTCAAAATGATTGGTGATCTTCAACAGTATATAAAATCACAACATTAACATTCCATTCTTCAGTAATCATAGATTACCAAATTAGCAAGTCAGCCATAAGAAATTCTGGTTACCAATAGAAAACTCCAAGGTTAGCCACCATCTATCTTCATAAAATTTATGACCTCTCTATGAAGATATAAACCACATTTTGATCAATTGTAATCTCTTAAAGGTCACATATACCATACTCAAATGCATAATTTTTTCCTCACCTACCACATGCCATCATAGTGATAAACATCATGACTGGCCAAAAAGAGACTCAAAATTTAACATTAAAATCAAAGCTTATAAATTATTGTATGTTAACTCAACCAAGGTTATGTTTTTAACCCATTCTCAACTGACGTCTAGAAGGCAAGACGGGGGAATGGACTCTAAAATCTGGATAATCCTCTTAGGTTTTCCAATAGTTTATGGATGATATGTTGTAATCAATGTCAACTAGGTTCCAAGAGCCTACTGAAAGACCTTTCATAGCCATAATGTGAAAAAAACATATCTTGGATACAAAATTCACTATAGATATCCATGAAAGCATAAAATTTAAAATATATACAGATACCCCAAGTCATCTTCATAAAGTGTCTCTCAAATCAACAATAAATGAGATGATTTCCTTGGTCGATTAATTATCACAGAAATGGAATCATGACTCCTCATAGTCCTTGGTAATCATAACATGAAACCTATCATCACATCATTAAACGTACACATATGCACTGAAATTTGTAGAATCAAACCACCAGGATATTGATTCTCAACCTTCATCCTCTAGTAGGTATACTATCCGGATAGAAAACTATTGATACCTCAATTCATACAAAGGAAAAAAAACATACACCATATTTCATGGTACATCTTCATTGACCTGGGATACACTACCCATTTTGATGAATGAGAGTCTGTAATCATATCCTCCCTCATGGAAGATAGCACAAATACTCTCCCGTGGACATAGATCACATTGTTATCCACTAAGCTCCACTCTGGAACTAAATATTTTCCCACCAATCATTCCCACACCACCACACACTTGGGATCTGACTCTAAACATTCATGGTTCACCAAAAAAGAATTGATCACCGAATGAACACATTTCATCAAAACATGATCCTATAATACATCTACTATCCACCGAGTAATCAATCTCATTACAAATCATTCGACTTTCTATTTCTTCTCCCCAAGTTCCAGAATCTCTTTTTTCTTGAAAATATTATCTAAAAGAACATTAACTTTTTGTAGGATAGGATATCACAAAGTCAAATGTCTAGAACTACTCCACAAAAATTATCTTGTTCATGTTAATATCAGGTTATGGTAATATGTGTCAAAATCTATTATATACTATGTAGATAATAAAATTCTCACCAAAAATATATTTTCCCTATAACATCAGTGGTTAGAACATAGATTCCAACTCTAAGTAATTCATTGGGTAACTCCACTCAAGGAGATACATATGACATGGGCCATAGTTGACTATATAATAAAATTCCATCAATAAAGAACCTAACCCAACATAAGAGTCATTAAATTATACTGCATTTCCAATCCCAGGCTCTAGAAGGACAAAAACTAGGGCCGACATGAATTTCCTGTTCTTCTCTAAAAATATATTGTCACAATAATGAAAAACACAATCATCACCCCCTTTTTAGTCATATCCATCATCTGTGCTACCAAATAAGAAAATTTGAGGATGAATTTTTTATAGTACCTTGAAGTCCTAAAGAAACTATTTATCTCAAACACATTCTTAAGACATTACGATTATATAATAACCACTAAATTCCCTAATCCCACTGAAATTATTACCTCAAGAATCACATGCTCTAGGAATGACTCCTCCAAAATCCAAATGTGGTAGTTCAACATTGTTTTATAATGATAATGTGATCGAAGAGAAGTCAGTATAATCTCAATGTTTCTAGCCTATATGTCCAAATTTTAAGAATAAATTCTGATATTATCCATTAATAAAATTATGGAGTCAATATGGGGATTAAAAAATCAATTCATGAGATCCATAAACACCATTGGAGTACTTTACAAACCCAAAGCCATGAAAATATGCTCATATAATCAATATCTATGGCTAAATTTTGTTTGGGAATATCCTTTTCCATGACCCACAACTGATGGCCACTTGAATGAAGATCAATCATTAAAAACCATTGGTCTACCCATAACTAATAAAACATATCATGAATCCTAGGTAAATGGTGTATATTCACCATTGTTCCCTAATTCAGTGTCCTCTAGTCTAGAATTCTCCCTATATTACAATCTTCTTTCTTTGAAAATAACATTATAGTACCCTAAGGATAAGTTCATAGTTTGATAAAACATTTCACCTCATAATCATATAATTATCCGAATAAATCTATCAACATTGTCGATTTTATATGTCATGAAGTAATTCATTTCAGCTGTTCCCTAGGAATATGATTAATCCCAAACTCAATTCCTCTATTCATAGGAATAGTATATAAAACATATGGGATTATATTATATAAAATATCAACTAATGGATGAAATATAAAGGGAATACTTCTAATTCTTCTATATTATTCAAAACGTCTCACTATTGTTTTGATCTGACTCCATTCCAGACCCATTATTCCAACTCTTATTCCAATAATCTAGTTAATACAAACCTCACAACATTTGGGGTGTGTAATAATGCAAATCCTTGGTAACATTCGATATGAGCTCAATAACTGGTTAACTAATCCATTATCAATATTACACTGAACCTAGGCATTTCAATGATCATAAAGTACCACATTTTCCAATAGCTTACAATAATTAATTGATACTATGAACATCACAATATAATATCCACATTCATTCCAAAATACTTTCCAATTTAGTGGAACTCAGATAATAATAATGGGTAAATATTGGCCCGATGTGAATTAAGTAGATATAATAGAATGGGAATCTCATATATCAAAAAACTAACAGATAAAATATAGTTAACCAATATCATACATCAAAATATAGAAGGTACCTTAATATTGGAGGGATAGATCTTCATCCATTGCAAAATTAATGCTTTTATTAGGAGCATGGCTCAGCTGAGTCATATATATCAGTGGTGCCTAGGTCTAGTGTTATTGAGGGACCCTACATGCACCATGATGAATTCTGCTCAGATATAGACATGATGTTTTAAAACAAAAGAAAAAAATATTTCCTATATTTATACATCATTTACATTTATTTAGTGTATTTATCACATGATTTACTATAAATAATTTTTTCTTAAAATCGCTAAACTGGGTGATAACTACTTAATTTTCAATGCATGTTTCAGTTCGATAAACCTGATCTTCAAACTTTGACCACAGTCCAATAATTTATATAATATTAATCATGACATAAAATACATATATTTTAATTATTTTCATGTTTATAATCATTAGTAAAAATTTTATATAGGGAAATTAATTACACCATTCGTGGAGATGGAAGGTCATACGTACACATGATCATTGTTTCCATTTTTTGAAAGATGGAATAAAAGAAATGTAAATAATAATTAAAATTTATAAATGTATTATTATATCATATATATCATATAAATTCATAAAATTTATCCTTCTTACCATACACGTGAAATATAAATGAAAAATGAATCACATCGCATCATGCAGATGGTAGTCTACACGTATGCAGAAGCGATACTATCACTTTATATTTGATGTGAAACAGGTTATATAATAGTTTTTTCATAGTAATTATAAAATTTAATAATGTTTAATATTATTATTTTATTATTTTATTATAAATAGAATAGATTTATAGGAGGTAAATAAGAGTACAAATATAAAATGATCGGTTAGAGTGATTACCACTTCTTCAAAATGACTCCTTTAGATATCCTTTAAGGGGCTCCTATGTTGGAATTTGGGGAATTAAAAAACCTATATAATGATTATAGTGAAGTTTATAAGATAATTTCTCACATTATGTTCAATCTAGAAGGCTCATAATGGTGTAAATAAATGAGGGAGGAGGTATCATTGAATAATTGAGGTGAGTGGTACTTTTGGATTTTAATAAAATAATATAATAAGACAATTCTAGATCCAAATACATATACATGGTCACAAATTCAAAACTCGGGTAGGATATTATTTAGATATCATCAATAAAAAAAATTCAATTTTTCTGTTATTTTAAAACATATAATTTGGTTAATCACCTTAATTATCTTATTTTAACATTAGTCGTGGTAACATAATTATTACTCTCAAAAGGTTATAATTCTACATATATGGTGACTATTGACTATGAAATCGATAAGGTATGTTTTTTTCACCCATATATAATCTATAATATTGTGAATTAATATTTTTTATTTTTAAATAATTTAATAAATTATAATTTTCATAATATATCATTATTGTAAATTTTGAAATGATTCATTACTTTGAATTTATTAACATCAATAAATCACCTAAAATTCAAAAAACAATATTTTTAAACACCCCTAAAATGTCATTATAATCAATAAAATTCATGCACCACCCTAAGTATCTCTAATTTGTACAATTTTAAATAAATTTAATATCATTAATTTGATTTTTTATTTCATTAATTGAATTATTATAGCATCAGCAATGTGTAAGTATTTAAGGTAGTTATCTAATTCCTAAAAATGATAAATAAGTTACCATAAGGAATAAAATTTAATTGGAACAAAATAACTATTAATATTCATTCACATCTAATTTTTTCACTATGTGATAATAGCAATGATATTTAATACTAAGAGACTGACGTTTTGTCAGTTCCTTTGGTTTAATCAAAAATAATAATTATTTTTCATTGAAATGTTTCCATTTAAAAAATTAGAGCCTATTGTGATAATGGTAGATTTTACTTCATCCAGTAATTATTAAGATAAATAATTTTGGACTTATAATTTATTTTTAACCTTGATTTACCTAATTTTCCATTTACTAAGGTGATAAATTTTATAACGATTATTATCCATTTTGACCAAAAAAATAAAAGGGGCCTATTTATAAAATATGAACATAATAATTATAAATATGGAGTAAATTTTTTATAATTAAATTTATATAATTGCTATAATTTTATTTTTAACATAAATACATGAAATACAAGGAATGTTTTTTTTGAAATATGTATTTTTAAGCATAAAAATGTAATTATGCTGAAATCAATTATAATGATGATTCAAAGGATATAAATTAGATTATATATAATTAAATAATAATTATAATACTTTGAGATAAAATTAAAATCATGATGATACTTTATATTAAAATAAAAATAATAGTTTTTTAAAAATCAATATTTTGCACTATTCATTGAAAAATCAACCTTTACAAAAAAAACAAATAACATATCTCACCAATATATAATTTTGATATTTTGATTTCAAAAAATGAAGTTAAATTTATCAAATATATTACTATACTTTCAATATAGTAATTATATTTTATTCTCATAAAAACAATAAAAATTCATTTTTGAAGAAAACAGTTTTTTGAAAAATAAAATGACATTTCTAATAGTTGAGTGATTAATTAATAAGTTTTTACATTAATTAGGTACTATTTACATATTCATAAAGATATAATATTTTTCATTCCATAAAATTCAAAAGATTAGTAATAACATTAAATAATAATCTTTCAAACAATATATCACAATTCGCATAAACTCACAGATGTGTGTAACGTAGGTTATTAAAGAGGATTAATTTATCTGAAAGAAAAATTTAATAAAAACTCTGGTTTTTATATCTAATACCATTCCAATATAATTTGATTACTTTATCAATGTGTTATTTTATTGGACATCGTGATCACCCCAGACCAAATTTTACATCATGATGTGTGAAAACAACTTTAATTGTGACATGCGGAAAATTCCAAAAATGAAATCCATCATTGAGGGTAACGGTGGGAGATATGAAAATTTTCCCACTATAAAAAATTATTTAATAGTTTGATGGACAAAATGGATAGATTATTACCCATCAAACATCAATTAGGTGAGACATTGAAGATCACATGGCCCCCCACCTTCATCTTTAATGGTCTCCATTTACTATTCAAAAGGAATTATGGTTGATCTAGAATATATTCAAACAATTCTAGATCACCAAGACATTCCTAATTTTTAGTCACAGATTTTACTCCCCTAGCTCACTTAGATCCATCTAATAAGAGGTTAAATATATTGTTATTTTTAGAGGCTGTAATTCAATACTGAAATTTGCCTCTATAAAAGATTAAATATTGTGACATCCTCAAAAAAATATCTATATACCATTCTAATAATATAGGTAACTGATCCCCTATATAAAAATTTGTATATGGGGTCAAGCTCACCAACTGATGAGTGACCAGCTGAAATATCTTTAGAGTTGGCCCCAATAATCCTTTATGAGGGTCCTATTAACACATAAAAACAAAACTCAACATGGATTACTAATTATATATAACCCATAATTTAATGACCTATAATTTTATCAATGGAATTTCATTATGATTGTGTAATTGGGAAATAATTAGTAATATGGAACATACCACACATAATGAAAACGAGAAAATTTTATTAATTTAAACATTACATTTTTAGAATAAACATAGTAATAATAAATGAAAATATTTCAATAGGATAAAAAATAAAAAATAAGATAAATATAGTATAGAAATATCGATCTACACAATCTAATAGAATGGATGTAATCATAAAAATCACAAAATAAATGAAGATGAGTATTAGTAATGAAATATTCATCTAGAAAATTGAAATATATTTAATATTGAGATAAAATAGAAGTGAAATATTATTGAATGAAATATGTGGTATTTCTATAAAGTAAAAAACCCATATGACTATTATAAATTTGACCACTAGAATAGTAATATGATTGTTAAGAATTGTAACCTGACCATTAGAATTTTATCATCACCAACAAAAGTGTAAAATAATATATATTTAAATTAAGAAAATATAAATATGACATATTTATATCATAGTACAATTAAATAAATGGTATAATAATGATAAAATATGTTTTTTTATTTTTGTAAAACAAAAAATATATTTTAATATTTATAAAAAAATATTAATTTAATGATACTTTATTTTATTTTAAAAAAATTATAAATTAACATTAAGTTTCATTATAATTATAATGAAATTTTATGAGACTATATTTTATTATTGAGTGGGTCTAGAAATTGATCATAACATTAAAATAATTATTTACCAAAAAAATAACATTTTTCAACAAATATTAAGTTTATTTTAAATAATTTTTTATAAAATTTATTTTAGTTTTGGAATATAAACATCAAAGAATTATGAGGTTTAATTTTAATTGTTTTTATTAAATAGATGATTTTTTTGGAATAGATAAATATGATAAAACATTGTGTCTAACATTAAAATTTAAATACATTATTTATTGCATATGGGGTGATGTAATGACACATTAGTTTGACTTCACATTCACCATTTACTATTTTTGGTCATAGTATTCATCACTATTTGTAGTATTGGGAAAATATTGAAAACTAATGAATATAATATTAATAAAATACAATTATCCACCACTTATCTATAAACAATCTAAATCTTGGAGCTAACCCAAACTCGGACCAAATTTCTCTTCATCTATGTCCCCACATACCAAGAATTCCTAGCCTCTTCAATGACCATTATAAACACACATAAGGGGTAGACTTTGAGGAAACAACTAAGGGAGAGGTAAATTTTCAACTAACCTTATTTAAATATTATTATTCTTCCACCCACCCCATTTGTTTCATAAATCGAGACCAAAGTTAAAGGATATCTCTATACCACCCTGTTTTATTTTGATTGTTACCTTTACCACTCTAACTCATGTTATCTATATTTTTAATGATATTTTATGCATATATCACATATATATATATATATTTCTCTCTCTCCTATATATACACATAGCGTATTCTACCTTCCATTGATGGAATTATTCATTCTTTAATTCATTTTTCAAAAGTATTCTTTAAAATACAACCTAATTAAGGGGATGTTTTCTATCCCTTAATCCATTTATTTAACACAATTTAAGATTTTTTATTAACAGTAATGATTTCATTAAATAACTTCATATTTTAGGGATAACCATTCTACTTTGTATTTGGTTTTGAAAGAAAGTACCATTTTCACTCTCTCTTCAAATGTCTTTAACTGACTCCTTAAAACACACTTTTAGAGTGTCATTTCTATATAATATTATCTATGAATTCACATGAAATTTTGATTTAAATGATAAAAACTCTAGAACTATTCTTATTTATACATATATTAAAGTCTAAAATATTCAATTCCTTCTTCCCTTTGGAATTTTTATGAAATATAACTTGATTCTGATATGAGAATGGATTAAGAAGACCATATCTTCCAATATATAATTCTAATATTTATTACATATGTTTGATTTTCATTTGTGGAAAACAAAATCATTATTTTTGCAGTGATGGGTGTTCATAGATTGTTTTATAATGTATTGGGTAATTTTTATATATCATGAGATGTTATGTATACGATTAGGAAGCAAGCACAATCCATGATGGTACTCTATGAACCATATGATGTTGTCTTGGAGATTGGACAGTAATTATAATTATTTCATGTTTTAAATTATTAACTCATTAATATATTTCCATGATCATATGATTCAATATTATTTATGATATAGTACCATATTATTATTCAACAACCATTCATTTTGTGAAATCAAGTTGTGAGTTTTGACTAATATGTTAAACATCATTATCATTTTTATTCCCTTATTATGATTTTTATCTCATCCATTTTTGTGTGTATTCCCTAGGTTATTAAATGATATTTTAGTTTCTCAATTTGATTTAGGATCTCATTATAAATATTAAAATAAATTCATTTTTTTAATGTTTATGTTTTATGTGCATAGTATTTCAAATACACATAGCCCCTCAATTTTTTGGGATTTTTTTATTGGATATTTATTTTAAAATTCATCTAATAATATGTATAAAAGAATTAGTAGGATTTTGGTGGTATCGGTATAAGGTAGAGTTATTTTTTTGGATTATTGAAAGAATAATTTATAGAGGACCCTATGGATAAGTCTATGCATTAGAAAATATACAGAAATTTTCATAAACTAAAGAGTGAATTGTGTTAAAGAAATTACATCCTATTTATATACAACATGTGCATGTTCATTTAGAACAAATGTACCTAGGGGTATTAACCCTAAAATGGATTGTTGGATATTAACAAAATATTCTCCTTGGGTAAAATAATGAGGCCTTACTACACACCTATTTTGAGTCTCTCAGGTGACATACTTTGGAAAATTCATAAACTTTTTGTGAACCATTATAAAGGACTTGAATATTTTGTCATGTTATGAAACCTAATATGAAAGTTATTGTGGATAACCTACCTTCCAACCTAGAGACTCATAATTCAAGATAAAATTATCATTTATATGTTATTGATTTTGTCTTCATATTTTCCCTTTTATATTCTTATATGTTTATGTATTCTCATCCCTAAGTATATTTTTGATATAGTAAATGACTAGAACCATAATCAAATAGTGAAAGGTGAACTCATTTTCCACTAATGAGCCTTAAATTTCCTACATGATTATAGTTCTATGAATTATTTCATATCATGCATGTTTAGTGGAACTATTTAGAAACCCCCTCCAAACATGAAGGTTTAGTAATCTATGAGAATAATTAACTAGGATTTTATTACATCCCAAGTATATAATACATATGTAGTCAGTGTTTCTGGACTGAAAATCCCTGAAAATATTATCAAACATCCTTTGATGGAAATTGATCCAATATTGGGAATGAATTGATAGTCCATATATAAAGATAGCATCAACATTTGAGAGAGGGAGATCAATCTTAAAATCCAGAATCATACTCAAAATCTATATACGTGGGTGGTGGAGGATGAATCTACATTGGAATATTCTTCTAATGTGATGATATTATTGCCATAAGATAAAGAATATATAGAGAAAAAATTACACAAATGACAAAATCATGTTAATGTTCATTCCAGTTCTGAGTGAATATATAGATGTATTCCCAAAAAAGCTTATTGATCTTACATCATGATGATTGGTTGAGTTCTAAAGTAAAATTATACCTATATCTATGCCCATATCCCAGAATAAATATATAATATCCATCATTGAGTTGGAGGAACATGCGAAGTATTAATATTAGAATCTAGACTTGGGTTTTAAATACATGAGTTCTTCATTGTACTGTGTTTTGGTCATCTTCACAAAAATGAAGTATGGGTCAATATTCCTCTACATTGATAATCATTTACATAATAATATTATGATAACGAACAAATTCCACTACCATAGATTGATTACTAGTCTGATCAGCTATATGGGTCACAGTATTTCTCAATGGTAAAAATTTGGTTTGGATGTCACTAGTTAAAGGTGAAGAAATAAGATATTCCGAATATTTTCTTTAGAACAATGTATGGAAACTTTGATTTCATTGCGATGGACATATAGTCACTAATGCTCCAGTTGTCTTTGGGAATTAATGAATAAATAATAATGATATTACCTTTAAATAAATTTGGTAGTCTTTGTGATTGATATTTTGATATATTATAATAGTGGTGAGGAGTTTTAGGATTATTTAAATATTATACTAATTAATATATGAATGTATAATATATATGAAAAGTACAATAAATGTTAGTTTTTTTGGGAGATGTATCAATCATGGGGAATTTTATCTTTGAAAAAGTGATATTTTTGGACCCTTCTAAGACAAATCTATTTTTGGAGTGTCCTAGAATGGCTTAAATCAAGGAGATATGTAGTTTCCTTGTAATTGTTGACTATTACAGATGATATTTGAAAAACATCCCATGATTGTAAGAACTACTAACCAAGTTGATTTTTATGGGAGTAATTTTTTCCAGGCCAATGACGGTGAAAAGTGCTTCAAGTAATTGAAAAAAAAGCTTATATGTTAGACATAAACTGGGGAATTAATGTGATATTACCTATTGGGGGTTGAATCATCGTATGCACTATCAATGGAATTTAAAATTCCTTCTCTTTAATGTATCACAATCCCTTCAAGGATACTAACCACACTACCTTGAGTATGACTTTCATATTCTGTATAACTAGATATTCTTAGGGTTTCATGAATTATATTGTTGTGCATGCATAATGTAAACATGGAAATGAAAAATTCCTTGGTTCCCCATCACAAGGATAGTTTCAAGGATAATTCATCTTTATTGTATCATAAACCATACTCACTATGATTCTCACTACTTACACAAGTTCTGGCTAGGCCACACATACACCCAGACATACTACCTTATAGGCTCATAGATATCTCATATCTTCCCAAAGGTCACTCCCATAAATATTCCATCATTGGATCACTTTTTGTAGAAATAGTAATTTTTTTATTCCTCCATTGCTGAGTTTTATTTATCCTTCAAAATATATGAAAATGGATGGAAGTATCACTTCTTCTTCACCTTCTAAAATAAGACTAAAATTACTCATCTTCTTTTTGTTGGCATAGAAAAAACATACTCCACATGGAAAAGTCTCAAATGGTTCTAATATCTTCCAAACCTCTATCCCCTCGCTATAACAACTCTTTATTCTCTATAAAACCCATCACAATTTGATAAGAATTATTATTTTCAAAATGATTTTGGATCACCCTTCCAGAATAATACATGAATTGCATCACTTTTGGGGTTATAGTAACACCTCCATTCAAAGTCATGTTTTTATTGTCAAACTATTATTATTCTTCTATTATTTATATATTTCAGTCGAATTCTCTCTCTCTCTCTCTATAATTTTTCTATATATATTTAAAATATTAAAGAGTTGTTTATATACACACAAGATATGTATTCATATGATTCATATCTTATACACTTATATATACATTATTACATGTGTTGCAACTTCAGGAGAATATTTGCAAATAATCATTATATATTTCCAAAAAAATATCGGAAATAGAATGGTCACTAGTCTAATACCAAAATTCATACATCTCACTTGAATTACCCATGGGTATTATGACGTATATATTTGAATATTATCTATAGGAAGGCCATGAATTTTTATGATAAATTCCCCAAATAATATGTAAATCTTCTAGAATGAATTCCGAACATTTAAGTATAGAAAACCATAAATTTATGGTACCATGATTGTGGACTTCAACCTTTAACTCTTAGTGGCCCATGTCCATGAAGATTTCTTCAAATTAAGTTGGCCTACCATTTAACAATAACCTCAAGACTTCACTATATTCCTAGATAATTAAGACTCTCCTAAATTATTACCTTGTATTAATTCATGGCTACTATGATGTATCCAATTCCTCTATGGTGAAGACATTAGTTCCATGATGTATGTGAGAATATGGTTGTGACTTAAGTTATCTTCCATAGTGTAGATACTCCTAATTATATATAACTAACTACTATTGTTTTTTATATTATTCTCTACATTTTCGAAAGATCACAAATGTTATAATGAAAAATATAACCTACTCTTACCCTTTTGGTGCATCCATCCTCTTCTACGGTGAAATATCATACCACTACGATATGGAATGTTCATCTATGTCTCAGGAATTTATTCTTCCACTTATTTATGGGTAATTTCATAAACTCTATCATAAATTTCATGAATTAAAACCTATGAGATTCAATTAGAAACCACTGAATAGGTCCCTTATAGCTTATGTGGGCCTCTATACCCTTACACGAGCCTCTTCTTGCACCCTTACGGAAGTCATGGAACATGGTTGTTTCCCTTACAAAGGGAAACTTATGAGAGTTACTACCCATATTCTATCCACTACCCTTACATAGGTATTTATAACCTTACCTAAAAAATCATTAATTCCCCTATGAAACCCATGTTGATTCCCTTATAAAGCTTGGAACCCTTACATAGAGCTTATAGTATCCTAAAACAGTGCATCTTGTACCCTTATGAGAGCTATGTGGCTAGTGATTTAACCTTAAGTGGAAGGAGACTACACATACACGTGGATAATTCTACCCTTATTTATCCCAATTTCTATTATTCTACTAAAGAATTTACTTATACACTTACAAAAGTATCCATAGACCACTACAGAATCTCTCATTTAACCTCTTTACCTTTATTCACAATGGGATTTACCTTTATCTATTGTTCACCCTCTAACATATGTAATTCCACAATTAAACCCAAATTATTTTAGATTAAATCATATAGCCTCTATAATTCATGGAATAATCTAACATTACCTTAAAATTCAATATTCTTGATTAAATTAATCCAAATCAATTCTCTAAGGGTCACCAAAAAAATCCATTCCCTATATTTCTAACAAATCCTATCAAAATATATTGTGAACAAATCCATTCCATATATATTTTCCAAAAATCCATTCCACATCCAAATTAATATTATGAATTTAGTGAATTTATATACTTTCTTAAAGCGTCGCTAAAAAAATAAAATCTTTTTATTTCTAATTAATTCACTCAAAAAATCTTTTCAACAAATACATAACCCACATACAGTCATAAAGTACATCCCAAACACAATGGAGTTCAAAAATTTCCCATTGAATTTAGTTAACAGTATCCCCTTGAAAATTTGACATTTAAACCAATTCAACAAATCTCCATTTTCACTTTTTGAATTAATTAAAAATATATCCTTTATCATATCACCTTAAAACCATGTGAATGTATCTATATTTTTAAATTTCCCCCATTATTATCAATAAAATAAAATGGGTATGTCCATGTGATTAAACTCCCATATGAATTTTGAAATACTAATTAATGTCTCTACTTATGTAATAAAATTTATCCCATATGTCAATTGCTATGTTCTATCCTTTAGAATATTGGATAAACCATTCTAGCTTCTCCTTATTTTTATAGGTAACATTAATATCTCTATAGATTCCCCACATTTCATTTTTAATTTTTTTATCCCCCTTAGTGTATGGGAACAAAATTAGGAAATATTCAATCCCCAATGGGTATATCATCCCAAATTCCTTCAGAATAGCTTCCTTAATTACAATTAACCACATGTAGATTTTCTAAATCTTGTAGAACCATATTTTATATATTCCAATATCCATTCATGTTGAATTATTACCAGAGTTTCACTATGTGAATTTAAAATATGGAACTAGAGAATCCAATAAATCCATTAAGTCTAATAAGAAAAATATATGTGTAGTAAAAAGGGGTTTTATATACACCAGCAAGGATATCCATATCACTCATGAATACAAAAAAACACAAAAAACATCTTTAGATTTACCACATTCGAAATAAAACATGGGATATGGATCATTTCAAACCAAACCATTGTTACATAAAATTAATGTACATGTTTTTTAGAAACATAACACATGAAGATATAATTGAAACCAATTCATAAACATTTAACAAAACATTTTTTGAGAGAGGTTCCAATTTTATTCAATGATAACATTTGAACTCCGTTCATTTTATAACTTCATAGGATTCTAAAACATAAAATATAGATTAATAGCCTTGATGTTTAATGCAACTTCACCTAATATTTTATCTCTTAACACCATTTTTTATCACTTAATGGTGTACAGTATGTGGGTACCACTTATTCAAAAATTTCATCCAATTATGTAACTTTTTTGACATACTATAAGTATTAGATGATACAAAACTAGAAAAACTTTTAGAAGAACAAATATATGAGAATGAAATTCATTTTTTTGGCTCCTAATATTTCCCAAAAATATTCTTCCGTTTTGAGGTTATATTCAAATGTACAACATAATTTCATATTGGTAAAATACCAACTAGCCATTATACCCTTGAATTTTCAGCATGGAAATTCTCTGAAAGCATGAATCTATAGTCTTGATATAAATTAATTTATTTAAATATAAATATATATTTGGTACACAATTTAAATCACCATTTTTTATCACATATTTTCTATATATTGGTATTCAACTCCATCCTTCATATGCATTTCTTCTCTAAAATTTCATGTTCTTTTCAAGAAAAACTCCCCATGGATCATATATCACCCTAAATTTTTCACTTATTCACAAATAGTTAGATAAAATTGAGTATATGGGTAGAGTTGTATCTCAATTTTATTTTAGTTGAGGAATAGGGATTCTCAAGATGAACCAATTCATCATAATCCACCTTTTTTCTTACCTTTTCATATTTCATATAAAGAATGAAATCATATCATAAATTTATTTATTACCACCTATATCCAAACAACTAATCGTATTCCCTAAATATCTCATCTTTTTTATACAAGTTAGAGACTTATTTTCATGTATTTAAACATTTCATTCATCCTTTACTTGGGATTTTAAAAAAATAGTGGAATTGATCACACTTAAAAAAGTAGATCCATGTGTAGTATCACCAATGGAATTCATTTATAGATCACTTATCTGTTGAATCATCTTATATTTCCTCTTAGGCGTTTCTTAAGGAAGACTTTGGAAAACACTTTCATTGAAAACCAAAATATCCATCCTAAAATACATTTACATTGGTGGAGTAAATTTCTCATTCTATTCCACAATATTCCCACCTAGAATAACAAATTTAATTTTCTTCTAGATTTTTTAAAGTTTATTAGAATAGAGTTATTTTGAGTTATTAGTTTTTTGTACTTTATACTCCCTTAATTGATTCTCTTTATCATCCTATAAAACATTGACCATATTTTCCAAATTAATATGTCTTTATCCGTGAAACTAATTCACCTTAAAAGTAGTAGGAGGGGAGAGTCTCTATGTTGATTATTTACCCGTACATAAATTTATCCTGTTGAAATAAAATTCCCTAAAACTAAGGTTAGAATATAAGAAACATCTACCATAAGAATCATATCCCAATTGGCATTTCCTTTAATGATAATTTGGTATAACATGCATTCTACAAACATCTCTAGGCTTGTTGGCTTCAATGAATGGGACCATAATGTTCCAAAATATTCCTCAAAAAAAGAAATTTGCTGCCTCCTTCATTTATCGAACCACACTTCGATATTTTTCATTGAAAAAATCTTTACTTATATATTTCAGATATTGAATTCTCTATTTTGATGTGAAATAAATGATATCTTTTTTATGGATCTTCACCTCCTTATATGATGTGTTCATCCTCTCCTTGAGGTATCTTATCATCTTGTTATTTTATTACATTTTTTTTTAAAAACATCTTCAACTCTAATCTTGTTTCCATGTGAGATTATTTCATATCATTATTTGTTTTGTAGTGAAATAAACCACTCCTTTAGTTCCTTCTATATTTATATTTTCATTATGATCTCTTGGAAAAATTCTAAATCATATCACTTTTATCCTTCATATTTATTACCATTTATAGTGTGATGATGTTTTGGTCCACTTATTCATTCATTAAATTATCATTTTACAAGGATAAATATTCAATTATTCGAAAGTATACAAAATGAATGATGGTCTATCAACAATCACATTCATTTCATGAGACTTCCGTGGATGTGAAACCTAATGTTGTAGACATTTAATCTCTAGAATCACATATCTCTTTCAATAACAAAACAGATTAAAAAATATCATATTTTCCCCCGCATAAGATTAAGAGTTAGAATTATCACATGTAGGTATTAATCATTCTAGAGAAAAAAAACTTGTAGGATGGCTTCTTCTTACTCTTCTCTATATTCCCCTTTCCCATAAATCACTTATCAGTAGGATATTATTTTTTCCAAATAAATATTCTAATTGAATCCATGTGCATTTAGATAACATCCCAACATACACCTATTTTTGTAAGTATTCCTTGAGATCCTCCTTTAATGCCTCTTTAACTGAACCATAATCTATAATTTTTCTTTGAATTATGTCAAGAATAACATCATGTCCACTAATAATAATAGTTACAAATTCTATCACGTATCATGAAACTCTAAGAAAAACATCCACAAATTGGATGAACTAAGATTCCAAAGATCTAAAATTCCTTCCATCAATGAAAGTTAACATCACTATGGATGGAATCCTCAAAATAACATCAGATCAAGTCAGATAAATAAAAAATCTATAATTGACCCCCCCCCCCCCCCCCCGGATACCACTTCTTAGACTTTAACAAGGGACATAATGTGAGATTACCCTGAGATGGGGATGAATCAGGTTTTCACATTCAAAAGAAAATAAAACGATTTCTATTCAAATTCACACTATCCATTTATGAATATTGACCTCTCAATCTTAAGGGAAATTTTTATATTATCTATAATTGAATATGCATAGTGTTCCTTTATTTTTTTGGTTGAGCATAAATTTTTTAAATATGGACATGAGTATTTGCATGGTTCTCCCGTACTGGGCTACATCCAAGGATAATTAATTGAAATTCTTTCATGAACCAAAATCACCATGAAGCTCAATACTTATATAGTTCTAGGATTAATCATTACTTCCCAATGGTCACTACCTATAACTTAAATTTTTTTATCTCATAGCTTGTGGAATGTAAAACATTTTTCCTTCTCCTCTCATGTTTTCTACTCCTCCATTATCTGTTAATACATCTTGAAGCAGAACATCTAATTCACCTTCTCAAACTAATCTGTAATGAATTATCTCTATTTTATCACAAAAAAATCACATACTCCACTTATAAAATTCTTCAATGGTTTAAATATCCTCAAGACTTCTATACCCTCACTAGACCAATGTCTTATTCTTTTATTCATAAAATGATATATTAGTTTCCAATAATTATTCTTTATAATAATATTTTGTAAATCCCTTATAGAAAAATTCTAGAATATAGTCACTTTTCAATATACATAAAATATTCCATTTCACTTCAATTTATTATAGTGAAACAAATATTCTTCTTCAATAATTCAGATATTTCAATAGAATGGTCTCTCTCTCCTTCATTTGAAGATATTTTACATTGTGTAGAGTCTTCTATCAACTTATGAGTTATATATTCATATGATTCAAATATTCTAATATTATACAACCAAAATATCATATGTTGAAACTACATGATAATTTCATTTTATTCTCAGCCTATACTTCTATAAAATATGACCAAATTAATTTGCACTATAATAATTATAAGATTCCTAAATGTCTCTTAAATTATCTAGGTATATAAGGTAATATATTCATGGGTATTATAAAATGGGAAGGATATGAGTTACCATGTTAGTTTCCCTTGAGAATATCTCCATCATATAGCATTATTTATATATCTGTAAATAAGGGAAACCCTAAATATACAACATTGTGAGCATCTTCTTCAATATAAAACTCTTCATAGATCAATATAAAAAATACTTCATCAAATGTGATTTAAATTCCATTTAATAAAAATTTCTAGCCTTCACTATTCTCATTAATAAATCGTTGAATTCTAAAATCTAATCCAGTGTCAATTTATGGTTGTTATGGTGTAGCTAGTACATCAACAATGCATCCATTAGTTCCAGTGTGTATGCAATAATATGGATGATGTGTAGGATATCTAGCATAGTGTAGAAACACTAAATTATCTAGAAATACCCACGGATGTGGATTATATTGTTATCTTTGGTGTTGACATATCTCAAAAGGATTAATGAAAAACATAATCTCATCTTACCCTTGTGATGTGTCCATCATATTCTATGGTGTAATACCCTACTTTTGTAACGTGGATTATTTTTGTAGGTCATATACTTTTCTTCCTCATTTTACTATGGTGAAACCTCATGCAATATAACATATCTGAAATGTAGAAACCCTTATGAAATTCATGGATATACCCATACATAGTTCACATATACCCATAAAAGAGTCTCAGAAACCTTTAGCGAGCCTCTATAAGATCCCTTACAAAAGCTGTAGATCAAGATGGTTAACTTTACATAGGTACCCTTACATGATCTGATATATTATTGAATGTATCTTCACGATTAAATGACTCTATTTACCCCCCCATAAATAGCCTTTCCATGTACTCTTATGTAACCCATCCAGTTTCCCTGCACAGCACATCCAATACAGCAACCAAAGATTCTTGGCTGAGGATTTACCCTTGTGCGGATAAAGACTACCCTTATAAATGGAGCATGATACCCTTAAATATTTTTATTACCTTTTCAACACTTAAAAATCTATTTTTACCCTTAAAAATCATCTATAAACTCTTATATAGATCCCATTTAACATGTTGACTTTTATACACAGTGGGATTTACCTTTAATCAAGGTTCATCCTCTAGCATGTACAATTCAATAATTCCACCAAAATTCCATAAAATTTAGTCTTATGATCATAATCCCTTTAGGGAATAACCCATGAACTAAGTCAACCTATATATTATGGATTTATTGAATCTTTAACATTTCTCCATGGAACACCGGAAAATCTTATATTTTTTTTTCTAATAAATCCACTTGAAAAATATTTTCAACAAATCCATTCAATACAAACTTTTAAAAATATCCATTATAATTTATCTTTAATATTAGAAATTTAATGAGTAAAAATTAATTATCAAATCATCACCAATGAAACAAGATTTTCATTTCCAAAAACAGTACTCAGCAAACATTATCAAAAAATCCATTAAAGACAAATCGTCAAAAAATCCTTTCTGAATGAATAGGAGTTCAACATTCACAATAAAATCATTCTTACGATGCTTCCAAGTGGGAAAATTTTAATGGTATAAATTGATGCTTTGAATAAATTCTTGGGATTTTTGTTGATGAAAATTCATTAAATTAATAGCCTATGAATCAAGGTAAATGAATGTTCATGTACAAAACTATCCAACACATGATATGGATTTGGACTAAATGATCTTTGAATTAAGGATTTATAGTAATTATCTTTGTTGAGATAAGTGGTATATATATACAGATAATAAGAGGATAAAATATATATTATGATATAATGAACATAATATGAAATAATTAATATGGTTAGAGGATATCAAGGGTTATTACTTCTCAATCCATTACCATACATGGAAGGTAAATAGACTAGAATATGATCTTAGAAGAAATCATCTTGTAACCTTATAAATGATGATATTTGAGAAGGATACAATCTTATTAGACTTTTAAAGTATGGATGTATAATTAACAAAGGAAGAATAAAAATCTTATCTTTCTCAAATTATTTGGAAACCATACATTTTGAAGAAGATAAATGATTCTCAAGGAGATGATGTGGAAACAAAGAAGAATGTGTAACGTATAAGAAAATTGAAATCCTTAGAGTTCATATTTGATGATGAATGAGTAGTAGGAATTTGTTTATAACTATGTGTATTATAAAACCCTCAGAAAAATATGTATACATGGAATAGAACATATATCCTGACTTTCACCATCAACCTAGGAAGCATACTGATTTATTGATATATTTAAGATCACTATTAGTGGGATATTATGAAGAAGTAGAACATGAAATATACATCGAAGATCTAGGTATATAAAAAAGTGAAGGGTGGATGGAAAAAATTCCAATGGGAAGATGAAACCATTACCCACACCCACATGGAAATTAGAAAACATCACCATGGCCTTTCTCACTGGTCTTATGAAGGCATCCTGAGGAAATAATTATATATTTGTTATGATAGATCATCTCATAAATACTAATAATTTCATATCTATTCTATAGCACATATCACTCAATAATCTTTCAAGGATAAACATTAGAAATGTGGTGAGGGTATACGTAACACCACTATTGACTATATGCTATCAAGATCCATGGATTACAACAAACTTTTTAAAAATTATACAATATTATCTAAACACTGAGATGAAATTTAGTATGAAAAATAATCCCTATACTGATTGACAATATTAGAGGAATATAAAAACACTTGAGGACATGTTCAGAGTATACTGTATAGACTTCAGTTTTCTATAGGATCAACACATTCTTCTAGTCAAGTTATCATATAGGAATTTCTTTCCACCACAAAACCAAGTAGCTATATATTTATGAATATATGGGAGGATATGTAGAAAAACTACATGTTGGGAAGAAGTAGGTGAATGTAGCCTACTTCTGTCAAAAATTAATGAAGAAATGGTTGTAAAGGTTAAGACCATTCAGGGCTTCTTAATGTTGAAAAAAAGAGATATGATAACCACAATAAAATAGACCTAGAGTTTGATATTTGATATAAAGTGTTCCTAAATATATATTCAGGGAAGATATTCATGAAATTTAGGAAGAATGAGAATCTATATCCCAGAGCTTGGGAAGGAGGTAGCACCGCTGGGCTTTGCTCTGGATCAAATCGAAGCCGAACTTCATCATGTGAAGCTGGAACGAAATCGCCTTCGTGAGAACTTCAAACTAATAGAAATTACTACTCGGGCAATGTTGACTGAGCCGCCCCAAGCTTCTATCACCCTAGCACACCTTACTCTTAGGTCCTATGCTGGTATTATAAGGGGTTATGTAACGAGACCGTAACTACCTTGTGTAATCCTTGTTTTAAATAAAAATTGGGATTTCTTCTTATGATGATGTTTATGAATTTTGAAATGACCGGATAAATATAGTATGCATATTTTTGAAGAATTTTAGAAAAAGGATATTTTAAATATGTTTATGTAAACCCTAAATAATTAAAAATGTGTAATGATTTTCAAAAAATGGTCTTCTGCAATTATGTTCAGTACTAAATTTAGAATCTAATAAGATCAACTTGATTTTTGATGAATAGTAAATTATGAATAGTGATTTTATGATTAGGATTAGTAATATGAACAAATGGATTAGTAATCTTACTTAAAGAAAGTTTTAAAATAATCTAGGCACCTTGATTAAGTAACGTGATTCAATAAAATAGTTAAATAACGGTTTCATTAATTATTATTCAAGTATTAGTTTTTTCGGGTGAATAGTGTTTTTTAATTAAAAATTTAATTAAATATAATTAGAAAATTATTTTTATAAAAATGACTTTATTTTTGAACTCAGAGCATCGATATTATGTTATGGTAATTTTTGGGGTTTTTTCTGAAAAAAATGAATTTTCGATGAATAGTGTTTTTATTTAAAAATTAAATTAAAAATATTTAGAAAATTATTTTTATAAAATGGATTTCATTTTTGAAATCAGAGCATTGATATTTGGTTAATGTGAAATTTTGGGATTTTTCTGAGAAAGTTGAATTTTCAGTGAATAGTAAAAATACAGTTTTAGGGTTTCGGTATGTTTAATGACATCATAACGGTGTCATGATGATGTCATGAGATCTTTTGAGGGTTGGCCGGCCAAGGGTGATGAATTATTGTTTTGGGGGCCCCATGTGGCCTAACTCCATGATAAATGACAAGGGAGAGCACATGGGTTTGAGAAAAGCACATGTGAGGTGTCCCTTGGACATTAATGCCTTGTCCCCTCACTTTCCCTATAAATACCAAGCCCTCCTCTCATCCATTCGACTCCCCACTCATTCCCAACGAATTTCGGGTCTCATTACCTCCCAAGGAGTCCTCCCAAGGTGCCCCCAAGCCCTCAAGGTCCCAACCTTTTAGGTTTAAGAGTTACATTTTAAGGTAAGGGATCTGACCTCTCTCTTTCTTTTCAGGTAATCTCTTTTATGTCTTTCCTTTTATGATCCATGTTCTTATGTTGGAGGATGTTATTATATACTCCTCTTACTGCCCTTTTCATGTTAATATAATGAGAGATCCCCTCTTACTCTCATTATTTCGTTTTATGAAGTTTTAAGTGGCGCCGTTAGGCTGCCGAAATATTTGTAACAGATTCTTTCTCCCTTCTCATTTTTCAAGATCTATTTTCATGTAAATTATTTCAAGTTCCTTTTTGTTATTTTGGGGTATGATCTCTATATATATCATACTGGACTCTTATGTTCATATTATGAGAGACCCCATTTGATCTCTTCAATTCAGTATTCTGTTGAAGTTTAAGTGGCGCCGTTAGGCTGCCGAATTTTTAAGTGGTTCTTCACCATTCTCGTTTTGAAGTTCTACTTTCATGTCAATTCTTTCAAGTTCCTTTCTATTATGTTGGGGTATGATCTCTATATCTATCATACTGGACTCTTATGTTCATATGATTAGAGACCCCATTTGATCTCTTCAATTCAGTATTTTGTTGAAGTTTAAGTGGCGCCGTTAGGCTGCCGAATTTTTAAGTGGTTCTTCACCATTCTCGTTTTGAAGTTCTACTTTCATGTCAATTCTTTCAAGTTCCTTTCTATTATGTTGGGGTATTATCTCTATATCTATCATACTGGACTCTTATGTTCATATGATGAGAGACCCCATTTGATCTCTTCAATTCAGTATTTTGTTGAAGTTTAAGTGGCGCCGTTAGGCTGCCGAATTTTTAAGTGGTTCTTCACCATTCTCGTTTTGAAGTTCTACTTTCATGTCAATTCTTTCAAGTTCCTTTATATTATGTTGGGGTATGATCTCTATATCTATCATACTGGACTCTTATGTTCATATGATGAGAGACCCTATTTGACCTTGTCAATTCAATTTTGTTGATGTTTAAGTGACGCCGTTAGGCTGTCGAATTCTCACAGGAGAAATCTTTTTTTCTTCCTTTCATGTTCTTCATTTCATATGGTATATTTTCAAATTTCATTACCATGTTCTTAAATCCCTTATATTTTGTCCCTCTACTGTTTTATGGGTCATTTATGAATGTTTGACCCATGTCCCCTCTCTTCTCAATGTTTTCTAAAACCTTGTAACATAGCCGTTATGCTGCAGAATTTTCGTCTCAAAATGCCTCTCTCTCTTTTCTAAAAATTATTTTATGTTATAAAGTGAATACTCAAAGCTCTTATTTATACGAGGGTATTCACATATATATCAAAATGTTCTATTTTAAATTCTGGGAATTACATACATGAAACCCTCTTTCCCTTTCCGTGGGTTTAAAGTGACGTAAAGATCATGTCTTTAAAGCAGTTTTTAAAACGTTATGATTATGAAATGAAACCCCTTTATTTTATGCTATATGGGTTATTTATGAAATGTTTGATGATGATATATGTGGCTCACATGATAATAAAGGCAAATTTAAGGGTGCGCCCTGATAGCGCTCCAATGCATTGGGTAATGATGTAACCACTAGAGATTACAATTTTCACGATACCTTGGTGAATAACCTTGGTAATTTTAAAATGACACCTTGGGGATGGACCTTGGTGATATGTTCATGATTGTCTATGTTAAATTATGTAGCCACATCTTCAAGTTATGAAAAAGTTTTATTTTTATTATGATATGCCTCATGATTTCATTTTCATGCATTAAAGTTCTTTTCATGACTTTATTGATGTATCTCAAGTTCATATGTAAAATGTTTCACTTGCTTCCCTTGTTGGGCATTCTGCTCACCCTTCCTTTTGATGTATGTCCCCAGGTTATGAGATGCAGTAATGAGCCTAGGGTGAACATGAGGAGAATCCTTTCAAGTGTTTAAGAAGAATGTTTTTTTTGTTTCATGTTTTATGTTCCTTGTTTCCAAGACACTAAACCTTAAAGATCCTCAGTTCCGTGTAATGGAATGAAAAGTTATGTTATAAAAAGATGGGATGCTATAGTTGGTATCAAATGATGGTTTAGTTATTTGTGGAAATTAGGATATGAAAACTCTAGGAGGAACCCTATAGAAAAGTTTAATATAGGAAATCTTCCTAGTATTTTGGTGAGTATTGAGTAAGGGGTTGCCAAGAAAATACATCCCTGTCTGGATACGAGCAGGTAGAGGTGGCTCTGGCACAGATGTACATAGGGGTAAAACCTGAAAACACCACTTTGAGCTAGACTCGAACGGGAACTGGTACACGACAACGGGCCTTGCTGCACTCTTGGTTACGACACTCCCGGGGGATATGCTTTGGTAAATTCATAAGCTTGGTATGAACCATTTTTAAAGGAACAAAGATAAAATAAAATAATGGTTCACATAAGAATATATGATCATTCATAACCTATATGGGAACCTAGGAGATCACAAGTTAGGGTATACCTTTCATATACAAGTTATCCTTATATGCTTTCAGTTCCTTTTCATGATTATTAGGTAAGTACTTAAGCCCCTAATTATGCTTTCTCTTCTTAGTTAATGGTGGGAAATGGAAGAACATGTTCCGACAACCAATGTAATAGGAAATGCGACGATTTTCGTATTAATATGACGGGGATGATTAGGGGATTAAAATATGATTATTATTTTGGAAGACGTTCATTATTTTGGGAACCATATTTTATCGAGGTAAATAGATTACTATGGTATTTTCATTGAGGAGTAAGGTTGACTTATATTTTGAAGAATCGATGAATTTAAGGTGAACTTATAGTAATTTAGGTTACTTATGGGAATGACTAACCTATCTTGGGTAAAATATGTTTAGGTTAGCTACTTTTTATAAGATGTTAGGAGTGGTTGATGTTGTCTGGAGATGAACAATGAAGTTGTTTTGGAAGACTATGTTATCAAATACTTATTGTATTTGGGTTTCAATCTTAGTTTGGTTTGTTTTGAGGAATTTTAAGGACCGTTATTTATGGAATGGTCTATGATGAACTTTGGGTAGTACCATGGAACTTTGATTATTTAAAAGTAGTTTCCATTCCTATGGGATTCTTTCTTTTGGAAGAGTTGTTTTACCTTAACCTTTCTGTTTTTGGGATAATGTTTAAAGATAGAAGAAATAGATAGTTAATCTTTTGTAGATTAGGTGATTCTATAGAAGATGATTCTTGTGCTTTTATGAGACCAAGTGTTTTTGAATTCTCATCATTTGCAGAAAAGATTAGTGTTAGTAGGGACTCGTTAAAGGATGAAACTCTACTTGAAGGTAGGTATATTTTCTTATGTTTTTGTTCTATGTAGTAAATGAAATCCTCAAAATTATGAAAAGAATCGTAAAACAAAAATGTTGTTGGTTTACGTTTCCTACTAGGTAATCAAAGACCGTTTACACACATCATAAGTTTGGGATTTTCTCATGGTTAACTTTCTCCTAATCATGTTCTCTATCACTCTCCCTCAGAACTTGACCCTTTGTTTTTTCCTCCATGTCCATGTTTTCCTACATGGAACCCCAGTGTGGGTTAACTCGGGTGACCATTGTACTTCCCTTTCTTTGTTTTAAAGTAATATTTTTACTGACTCCTTTTCCGATGTGGGACTTTCAATGAAATTTCAAAACCCAATTTTAAAATTGCGAGGATGCAATTTCTTAAGGGGGGAAGATTGTAATGACCCGAATTTTTTTAAAATTTTATGTGTTATTGTTTTACTCAACAAAAATGTTTTATTTGATAAACATGATTATAATTAAAATGAGATCAGTGGGTTTTTGACTATTATATAACCATCGGTCAACATGACCGCTGTGAACAAAATGTTTTGATTATTGTCTCTAAATATAAGTAATCTTGGTTAATTATTATAGAAAGAAGATTCGATGGCCTCACCTAGTAGTCTTGGACCGATCGAAGCCCATCTAACAGAGCTTGGGAAGGAGGTAGAACCATTGGGCTTTGCTCTGGATCAAATCCAAGCCGAACTTCATCATGTGAAGCTGGAACGAAATCGCCTTCGTGAGAAGTTCAAACTGATAGAAATTACTACTCGGGAAATGTTGACTGAGCCGCCCCAAGCTTCTATCACCCTAGCACACCTTACTCTTAGGTCCTATGCTGGTATTATAAGGGGTTATGTAACGAGACCGTAACTACCTTGTGTAATCCTTGTTTTAAATAAAAATTGGGATTTCTTCTTATGATGAAGTTTATGAATTTTGAAATGACCGGATAAATATAGTATGCATATTTTTGATGAATTTTAGAAAAATGATATTTTAAATATGTTTATGTAAACCCTAAATAATTAAAAATGTGTAATGATTTTCAAAAAATGGTCTTCTGCAATTATGTTCAGTACTAAATTTAGAATCTAATAAGATCAACTTGATTTTTGATGAATAGTAAATTATGAATAGTGATTTTATGATTAGGATTAGTAATATGACCAAATGGATTAGTAATCTCACTTAAGGAAAGTTTTAAAATAATCTAGGCACCTTGATTAAGTAATGTGATTCAATAAAATAGTTAAATAACGGTTTCATTAATTATTATTCAAGTATTAGTTTTTTCGGGTGAATAGTGTTTTTTAATTAAAAATTTAATTAAAAATAATTAGAAAATTATTTTTATAAAAATGACTTTATTTTTGAACTCAGAGCATCGATATTATGTTATGGTAATTTTTGGGGTTTTTTCTGAAAAAAATGAATTTTCGATGAATAGTGTTTTTATTTAAAAATTAAATTAAAAATATTTAGAAAATTATTTTTATAAAATGGATTTCATTTTTGAAATCAGAGCATTGATATTTGGTTAATGTGAAATTTTGGGATTTTTCTGAGAAAGTTGAATTTTCAGTGAATAGTAAAAATACAGTTTTAGGGTTTCGGTATGTTTAATGACATCATAACGGTGTCATGATGATGTCATGAGATCTTTTGAGGGTTGTCCGGCCAAGGGTGATGAATTATTGTTTTGGGGGCCCCATGTGGCCTAACTCCATGATAAATGACAAGGGAGAGCACATGGGTTTGAGAAAAGCACATGTGAGGTGTCCCTTGGCCATTAATGCCTTGTCCCCTCACTTTCCCTATAAATACCAAGCCCTCCTCTCATCCATTCGACTCCCCACTCATTCCCAACGAATTTCCGGTCTCATTACCTCCCAAGGAGTCCTCCCAAGGTGCCCCCAAGCCCTCAAGGTCCCAACCTTTGAGGTTTAAGAGTTACATTTTAAGGTAAGGGATCCGACCTCTCTCTTTCTTTTCAAGTAATCTCTTTTATGTCTTTCCTTTTATGCTCCATGTTCTTATGTTGGAGGATGTTCTTCTATACTCCTCTTACTTCCCTTTTCATGTTAATATAATGAGAGATCCCCTCTTACTCTCATTATTTCGTTTTATGAAGTTTTAAGTGGCGCCGTTAGGCTGCCGAAATATTTGTAACAGATTCTTTCTCCCTTCTCATTTTTCAAGATCTATTTTCATGTAAATTATTTCAAGTTCCTTTTTGTTATTTTGGGGTATGATCTCTATATATATCATACTGGAATCTTATTTTCATATGATGAGAGACCCCATTTGATCTCTTCAATTCAGTATTTTGTTGAAGTTTAAGTGGTGCCGTTAGGCTGCCGAATTTTTAAGTGGTTCTTCACCATTCTCGTTTTGAAGTTCTACTTTCATGTCAATTCTTTAAAGTTCCTTTCTATTATGTTGGGGTATGATCTCTATATATATCATACTGTACTCTTATGTTCATATGATGAGAGACCCCATTTGATCTCTTCAATTCAGTATTTTGTTGAAGTTTAAGTGGCGCCGTTAGGCTGCCGAATTTTTAAGTGGTTCTTCACTATTCTCGTTTTGAAGTTCTACTTTCATGTCAATTCTTTCAAGTTCCTTTCTATTATGTTGGGGTATGATCTCTATATCTATCATACTGGACTCTTATGTTCATATTATGAGAGACCCCATTTGATCTCTTCAATTCAGTATTTTGTTGAAGTTTAAGTGGCGCCATTAGGCTGCCGAATTTTTAAGTGGTTCTTCACCATTCTCGTTTTGATGTTCTACTTTCATGTCAATTCTTTCAATTTCCTTTCTATTATGTTGGGGTATGATCTCTATATCTATCATACTGGACTCTTATTTTCATATGATGAGAGACCCTATTTGACCTTGTCAATTCAATTTTGTTGATGTTTAAGTGACGCCGTTAGGCTGCCGAATTCTCACAGGAGAAATCTTTTTTTCTTCCTTTCATGTTCTTCATTTCATATGGTATATTTTGAAATTTCATTACCATGTTCTTAAATCCCTTATATTTTGTCCCTCTACTGTTTTATGGGTCATTTATTAATGTTTGACCCATGTCCCCTCTCTTCTCAATGTTTTCTAAAACCTTGTAACATAGTCGTTATGCTGCAGAATTTTCGTCTCAAAATGCCTCTCTCTCTTTTCTAAAAATTATTTTATGTTATAAAGTGAATACTCAAAGCTCTTATTTATACAGGGGTATTCACATATATATCAAAATGTTCTATTTTAAATTCTGGGAATTACATACATGAAACCCTCTTTCCCTTTCCGTGGGTTTAAAGTGACGTAAAGATCATGTCTTTAAAGCAGTTTTTAAAACGTTATGATTATGAAATGAAACCCATTTATTTTATGCTATATGGGTTATTTATGAAATGTTTGATGATGATATATGTGGCTCACATGATAATAAAGGCAAATTTAAGGGTGCGCCCTGATAGCGCTCCAATGCATTGGGTAATGATGTAACCACAAGAGATTACAATTTTCACGATACCATGGTGAATAACCTTGGTAATTTTAAAATGACACCTTGGGGATGGACCTTGGTGATATGTTCATGATTGTCTATGTTAAATGATGTAGCCACATGTTCAAGTTATGAAAAAGTTTTATTTTTATTATGATATGCCTCATGATTTCATTTTCATATATTAAAGTTCTTTTCATGACTTTATTGATGTATCTCAAGTTCATATGTAAAATGTTTCACTTGTTTCCCTTGCTGGGCCTTCTGCTCACCCTTCCTTTTGATGTATGTCCCCAGGTTATGAGATGCATTAATGTGCCTAGGGTGAACATAAGTAGAATCCTTTCAAGTGTTTAAGAAGAATGTTTTTTTTTGTTTCATGTTTTATGTTCCTTGTTTCCAAGACACTAAACCATAAAGATCCTCAGTTCCGTGTAATGGAATGAAAAGTTATGTTATAAAAAGACGGGATGCTATAACATTTATAATAAATTAAACAACACTATTTCATAATAATGATTGAAAATTAATTTTTAATTAACATATACCCCCTTATATGGGATGGGGGGAATCCAACATGACTTCAAGAGGAAAAACAATAACCATGCCCCACGATCCATATGCCCAAGGCCAAAAACAACCCAATTCAAGTCTAAAAATAAAAGACCCCCCCCCCATCATAAACGTTAAGACCATCTTTGAAAATCTCATTTATTCATGGATAGCTTTCTCATTTAGGAATTAATGGGCATAGTAATGATAGAAAAATTTATACCCTCTCAAAAATAAAATTCCAAATAGGAATGGTCTGCTGAAAGCTCCCTACTCTAGACCACTTCTAGAGTAGTTCCTTGTAGGAGAACTTGTTTCAGTTCCCCATAATTCACAGACCAAAGAGACACAAATAAAACTCACAAAAACAATTCAATAAATTAAAAAAAATTAACCCCAACACACTTCCAAAATTTCACAGACCAAATACACCTTCACCATTAAACCTTTACAATTTTTCCACCATTGAATCAACATCCTTGTCATCAAAAAAATCCACATGAAACCTTGCCTCCATCCAACACTGGATGAAAACAATGAGGGGGTTTCGGGGAACCCCAACAACATATATTCCTCAAAAACACCTTTCGAATATCAAACATCAAACCATCAATATCTCACCATGTTCCGTGAAGACCGTCGAACCCTATGAAATCCCCCTCTGCATGATAGATCTGAAAATCCTGTCGGTTCCATCAATACCATTTGTGTGGAACAAAATGAAATACCCCACAAAAGCCCAAACAACATAGAAAATAAGGTGGAAACCCTTAGACCATAGAAGTTGGATCTTGACCACTGGACCTTCACTATGCTACCAAAGGAAGCCTAATCCAGTGAAGGTGGAAGGCTATGAAACAGGCAAGCAAATGATGGGAATCTCGGAGACAGTTGAGGCCATGAGGTCATCAATGCCAACACTAAAAAATGAATCACATGCCATGAGATCTCTAATAAAAGGATCGAGGAGAGGATCCAATCCGACCTGAGGTGAAGGAGAGGAAGTTGGTGATAAGGGAAAGCCTAGAAAATCAGCACCCCATACGGGCTCATCCTTGCCATTACACATCTATCACAGGTAGAATTCACCAGATTCCAAAATACAGAAACATACATGAGACCATTCAATTCTCTATAAGGACATTATTATTATTTCATTTTAATTGGTGAGTTTTAGTCCCATTTTAAATGAACCTCAATAATTATCCACAAGTGATCCAACCATGGAACCTTGAAATGAACGCCCTTAAAAGAGTGAGATTAAATTTTATATGTCAATGAAAATAGATATAATTAAGCATTATATAAATATATAAAATAAAATATATAAGGAATCTACTCTAAATTATGTATTTAATGAATCAAAATTTATAATTTAGGAATTTAATTACTAGTGAAAAATGAATCCAAACAAATGTAAGGTATCTCCCCAAACACCCTAATTTCATTAGGTTAATATAATTGTAAATATTAATCACATAATCTATATATTTTAGATTATAAAATTTCTATAAAAAATATATGTCTTTTAAATATATACTTATCTTATTCTACCTCCATTTTTTAGAGTTATACTTCCTTAAGTTTATTTTTCAAATTCCTTCTTTCAAATAAATCCTAATTATGGGGAGATTTTTTATCACTTAATACTTTTAATGTAACACTATTTTAAAGTATTTATTCTCAATCATGATTTCATTGAATAAAGTAGTAATTCAGGGATAGAAATTATATTTTACCTGTGGGTTTTAATGAAAAATTACAAATCATTCTTTCTTCAAAAGTCTTCAACTAACTCTTAAAAACATTGTTTTGATGGTTTATTCTATAACTAATTCTCTACCCATTATCATGGAATTTTTTTTTAATTAAAAACAATTTGAGACCCTAAATAATTTACTCAAATAGGAACCTATAAAATATTTAATTCCTTTTACTCTTTTAAATCCTTATAATATCTCATTTGACTGTGACATGAGGAAAGATTGTGCAACCCATTTCTTTCCATGGGTAATTTTTATATTTATGTCTCCCTTTTGAATTTCTTTTATTGAACACATTAGCATGTACTTGTTATAATTTTGTACCTAGATATCTCTCCAATGAATTAAGTCATTTCTATGTCTCAAAAGACGATATATGTGGGATATTGTTGTAAACCTAATCTATGGTGGGACTCTATCAACTTTGTGGTGTTGTAATGGTGGTTATACATAACTTATGTACATGTCATGTTTTATTTTATTATCATACTCATGAGGTCCCATGATCTTATTCTCACGTTTTAATTTTTTTATGATCCCATTTTTTTATTACGCAGACTTTTATTTTATGATAAGATTTTTTTTCTTTTGACTCATATAGTATGCTTTATAATCATATTTATTCCCTCGATAGGATTTTCTGCTCACCCATTTTGTTTATTTATTCTCCAAGTTATCATATGAATTTTTTGGAGATCAAAGGGATATAGTATCTTGTATAATAAAAAAAATCATTTTATATTTGTTTCATCTTGATGTTTTATCTAACTAGTCTGTAAAACACAATAGGACTCTTGATCCTTGGGTTATGTTTATTAGATATTTACTGTAACACCCGAGACTTCTATGTTATAGAAATCATCAATGGAATCTTTTTCTACACACAACACTTGCTTGGCTTACTTTACATGAAATCGCGACCTTCCTCGATAGCTTGCGTCGTACGCAATACCGAGTTTCACTAAACAAGGATATGCTAATAAAATATTATTAAAACTAGTCGTTATGAATAGTAATAACCACTTTTTGAAATTTTTGAAATTTTATTTTTCAAAATAGACTTCATTTTTGGATTCGGAATATCGAAATTCTCCTAGGGTGAAATTTTGGTATTTTTCTGAAAACTTTCAATTTTTGATGAATAGTGAAACCACTAAGTGGTAGTTAAAAAAACTAAATTTTTCATAAAACATAATTTTACCGCTTCTGTGAGTGGAATTTCAAAAATCCAATACACACGGTTGATTTCAGTAAGTAAAATGTGGTTCAATGAGATGAAAATAATTTTTTGGTGAATAGTAACTTTTTGCTTTTTTACCACGGTTAAAAGTAAATAGGGTAATTAAGGGTAAAAATGATATTATTATTACCCTAACACATGTCCTAATTATATTGGACAAGTTTAATTCGACCAAAAACAACCTTAGGAATAAAATATGAACATTTAGGCCCACTTGGATTAGATTAGGACATTTATTATTAATTTATTTAAAGAAGGGTTGAAATAGTTAAAATCAAAGATTAATAAGTAAATAATTTTTAATATAGGGTTATACATCAGATAAATTCGACTATAAATATTAATTAGAAAGATAAAAATATTTACTACATAATAGTATTTTATTTGTAATTTTTAGACATGAAATAATTTAATTTATTTATGACACAACGATGATGTAGTAATTATATTATTAATGAAATATTGAAATAATTGATGTTATAAATACCCAAATAAATTCAATTTGAGACTTTTTATGAATGAAAATAATTTTCTAGGTTAATATTTCATGTTATAATTGATTTAAGTAGATTTCTTCGAACTAATAATTCTGTTATGATTTTCACAAAAATTAATTACTAAATAGTGTCAAAATTGACATAAAATAGTTTTTAAAACAAATATTATATTAGTAATTGTTATTTTATTCCTAAAAATCTAAGGTTCGGCCTAATGACTTTTTAAGGTTATATATATTAATAATAAACAACTTGGGGTTCGTTTGGCTGCTTATAGTATGTTTATTAACCTTATAGTATAAGGACACAAGAAGACACGGTAAAAGTAAAATTATTTAACTTAATGTTAAATCTAAATGATAAGGTTACAATAGGAACCTAAACTTGTCTAAATTATATAGGATGAGAGGATTTCGACCCATCCCCACATTAGCTTCTAAATAAATCAATTTGGAGCTATTTAAAACCGAACTTGACTTTATAATAAAATAATATTTTTAGTTTTTTCAAAGGTGCCCCTCTCCTCCCTTATAAATGGGCACCTCCTCCCCCTCTTCCTCACACCACATTGAGCCTTCAAGCTCGACCAACCCCTGAAAATTTATTCTCTCCACTTCCCTAGAGACATCCTAGAGGTCCTGGTCTTCTTCAAAGACCAATTTTAGTGCCCTAAAAGGAGGTCTCAAAGAAGCGCTTCAAAGAAGAGGTAATGTCTGTTACCGATTATTTCATCTTTATTTCTTCTTCCACTTCTTCTTCTTTAGTTGTTTCATTATGAAGTAATAACATCAGTATCACTCATATACTGATATTTTGTTATAAGTATGAAACAGCCCTATTTCACCATCTATCCATCCTACGGAAAATGAAATCATCGCGCGTGCGTACGTACGGAATACCGTCTCCACGCCGTGGTGTAATCTATTTTCCACCACCACCTTACTTGGATGGGTATAATGGTGTAAATAATTACTATATATGATTATTATAAAGTTATATTGATTCTGAAATAGTATACATACACTCCAAGAAAATTCCCCGATCATGGGAACGATATCATCGCTCGTGCGTACGTAATACCGTCTCCACGATGTGATGCGATTCGTTCTACATGACCTTCATTGCATAATGATTATATAAATGAATTGAATGAATAAATATGATATATAGTACATTAATACCATTCTGGAAATGATGTATCTGTAACCTAAAGAGATGAATAAGAATTTATTCGACAAAACACGCATAAGAATAAAAAGTTATAAACACCCGAATAACAAGTAGCAATGAAATATTACTACTAAGAAGCTAATAATATGACCATATATGATATCATAAAAATAAGTATGATTCTGGAATAAGTCAATAACATTATTTAAATCATTATACAGGAGGTTCGGACACTGACAAAGAAAATCGGACCTAAGGTAAGGGAAGTATCACAATCTCATTTTTATCCGAGATTGTTTATACTTTAGTATTTACTGGGGTGTATTTTATCATCCACATCCATGTTTCCTCAATATTTCCATCCACCTAAAATTTTTTAAATCCAATTTTACCCTTCGGTGAGTTTTTATTAAAAGATATGAAAGGAATCTTTTGTCGTTTTCGTACGAGGTACTTTTTGACTTTTCCGACAAAAGTACGAGAAGAATGTTTTTTTAACTTATACGGCATGAATGGATTTTTAAAACATTATTTCCAAGAAGGCACCTTTACAAGTTTTCAAGTTTATTTTTAATCAACTTCTTTTAGTTTATAATTTTATGACATGTCAAGAAAGGAAAAGTGTTTTTGAAGTAGAAAGCATATTTTCCTCAAGAATGGAGTTCAAGTGTTTTATCAAAATTATTTTCCATCTAAGATAATATAGGGTTCTGTTTCTATCCCTATTATTACATTGATTTTATTATGTTGTGATGGAATTATTTTTATGAATTCCTTTATCTTATATGAATTGTTTTATTATGTCATTTTGTTTAAGAATCCCATATTTATTACATGGGTTATGCAATGATGTATGATTTGTGATTTTGTGGCACACATAAGAATGGTATCATTATGAGATGGGTGGGACCTATATCTCCCTCCAATGCATTGGGTAGAGATTTTATATCTCATGAGATAGACATGGCTGGAACGGTAGGTTATACCGGTTCAGTGAAACAGGAATAAAACGAGGAGTGAACTCGGTTCAGAAATGGACTTTGTACACTATGATAGTCTTGGCAATGAGTCTTGACTAATAAGAAATGATTCTCTATGATTATGTGTGCATGCCACAAAGTTTCATGTTTTACGTTATGATTATTGGGATTACATTTCACTACCACGATCTATCCCATGTAATGAAATTATGATCTCTTTTGCAAGTTAAGATTTCCAAAAGTTATGTTCTTATGAATATGATGTGATTGATATTTCTTTTGTTTACCCTTACTGAGCATTTGACCTCACCCTTTTGTATGTTTTCTTTCCCCAGGTCAGGATTAAGGTTATTAAGTAATATATTCCAAAAGGGACTATAGATATGATGAAATAAATGGGAGACAGTGTAGACACTTTATGAACTAGTTGTTTATGTTTCCCAGTTTCTAAAGACACTATACCTATACGGTCCTTTCGTGGTTTTGTTATATGTTGTAATAAGTATGCTTCAATTTTGAAGTGTTAACAATGTATGTAAAGTATAGGTCGTTATATTTACACTAATAGAACAATGACCTATAGCCAAACATTTATAGCCACTGTATAAATGGTCCATAGTTATAGGATATATATAGCCATGAGAAGATCATTCCCCTAGGTTATAGTATTCTTCATTTTTTATTCTTTGTCGAGCCTTTCTTCTCCACTCACCCACTTCCCAATCACTCCCTCAAAACCCTTATCCATCGATCATCTCCTGACGGATTTCCCCCTCATCTGTTCCTCAATGGATTCTCCTTCATACTTCCTCCATCCCTCACCAACTTCTCCATTCACAGCTCCTCTATTCATGGCATCTCTATTCACGGTTCCTTCATCCCTCGCGCTTTACTCTCCTCCCACATACCATTCTTCTAGTGCACCTCCTCTATTTGGTGCATCAAAAAATGCTTCCCATCTTCGAGATTGTGCTCCCTATACTCCACCCGATCAAACTACCATTCCCTACCTCCTACTATTGTGAAGGACTCAACCAGCTCCCTGATCTCACAATATTGGCTCACGCAAACGAACATACCCGCTCCGTCGCTCCCTACTCTCATGACATTGGATCACGCAAAATAACCCTACCCTCTCTGGATCTGTTAAAGGAACTTTACACACACCCTGCTCTCATGGTTGAACCCTTCCTACCACGGGAACAAACCTTCTAGCTCCCTCATATCGTTATTCTCCCATTCCTACAGGTAATCACCCTTATTACTTCTCTTCGAATGATATGCATCCTCATCTTCCATTAATTTATTTCTAACCAAATTAATCAAATGTTGAGATATTCATTGTAAATTTTTTATGACTTTCATGTTTTAATTTTTAATTTCATGATAATTGATATCTAATATCCTATTTTCATGTTTTGACTAGACTGTTTACCAGAGTTCTTTCGATTTTATATTCATTAGGGAGATTTTCATAGAGAATCCACTTGTGTTGTTTCCATTGTAAAAGATATAATTATTTGTTCTTGAAATTATTATTTTTTCAATTATTGAGATCAAGTAAATAATGGATAGAACTTGAATTTTATGATAATTCAAGATGAAGGGATACTGGTGATCCATTGATAGTAACGGATACCATGGTTAGTATTAAATATTTCATATCATATATTTGTGAAGGGATTTTTTTCTAGGATAATAGAGTGTACAAGGATTGTCTGTTGATATATACCAATGGGTTTTCTGTAGAGGTGCATCTTAGGGGTAGAATTGAGATACCATGGCATATGTTACAAATCACACGCCACATAGATCTAAAAGTGAAGTGTTTCATAGTTTTATTTTTTTTAATTGATATTCTTTAGGGATATTAGATTTGTTACTCAATAAATTATTTTTTAATATATTATTGTATTTATCATTTCTATCATTGAAATTATATTTTATGAACTATTTTTTAAGTGTTAATAGATTTATTCATCATAGATTTATATGGCACTCTATTGTTCTGTGATTTGATTAGAAAATTATATCATCCGGTAAACAAAAACAAGACTAGGGTGACTGTTTTTTTTTTGTTTTTATTTTACAATTCCCACCCTATTGTAGTTTCATATCATATCACATCTAAAACCATTAAAATTAAATTTTTTTAACTACAATGGAAATTGATTTTTTTCATCTAAGAGATTAAACAAAAATATAGCACATCTATCTAAAAAGAATACAAATGTTGTCATTCTAATCTAATTCTCACTCAAGAATTGAAGAGGAAACTTTTGAACTACAATGAAAAATTTTCTAATAGATAAAAAATGTCTAATTAAGAAATATAAAAAAAAAGTTGGAAATATTAATAGGTATACTCTCTTGAATTCTAGTGTGTTATATAGTGATTCCTTCTTATCCCTCATTATTTTTATGTTCCCCACTTTGAAATATTTTTATCAAACTCATAGACTTGTAAACCAGCTTAACACTAAAAATCCTCAACATCCTCCACATGGATGTCTTAACTGGGAACTCTTACTATCATATGAAAAGAACTCATCCCTACTAAATAAATTTAAAAAACCCATTTTCCGCGGGATAAGGCATTGTGTTTGCTATACCTAGTAAAAATTTTGCCTTAATTCACACTTCTTTTACTCCTACAAAAAATTCCAAAAAATTATCCTACTATCAATGATCAAAAATCCATTTATCATTCAATAATAAACATGTCAGATTCTTTTAGCTATATAAAACTTCATTAAGAACATAACCAAGTCCATGATAATTCACCCAACCAGATCTCAATCATGACTTACGTATCCCAAAACATTCTCTAGGGAACTCCAGAAATCTCTATAATCATAAAACATCATCACTCACCAGCTAAAGATCAACATTGTTGCCTCAATATTAACATTAAAATTAATAATGAGGGATTTTTTATTTTGAAATCATTTTTTTACACTTTTATAGTGCCCTTGGAACATGGGTTACCATGATTCAAGTGACATAGCTCACTTACACAATTTATCTTAATCATCAAAAACCTGATATCCAACCCATGTCAGAATCATACATGAATTCAACCTTCCCCGCATTTCAATTTCCATTCATTCAAAAGTCAAAACACCCAAAAAAACCCACCTTATTAATATCCATTAACCATTTGAACTCAAAACCAATCATATTTATTTGTAAATACAACTCAGACATCCACATTTGAATTGACATACCACTAACTAGCTTCAACACCACTCTAAACATCCTTATCCAGACATAGGAATTTCATTCGTTAAATATTTTACATTTAAGAAACAACAATAATAAGGAAATTGGAGGCTCCAAAAATTTATTTTTTTAACAAGAATAGGAAAAACTATCCAAAAACATTTCCATTGATAGCCTCATAATGGAATGATGATTGCCTTCAATTCCATATCCATGGAAATTTAATTAAAAACATTTGTATGAAATCACCTCAATCATATCACTTTATTCATTCATCATTGTTCTAATTTTATTTATTCTAAAATTCAAGGTCTCTTCTCTAATATTATTATTATTCTCCAAGTCATCGTCTTCGATCATCACATTTAAAATTCATGTGTGACATGCCATTTTTCCAAAATATATTATAAGTCTGGGATATCTTCTTTTACATAGGATTAACACATACTTGATTGGAACTTGATGTTTTTTCACCTGTTCATAACACATTCTTTTTAGCTATATAATAGTCTAAAAAACCACATCCTTTCTAAAAACCAATGTTATAATCACTTGAATATAAATGGGTTTAAATATCTATTTTGGTGAAAAATATTTCTACACCGGCATTATATTGAAAAATACTAAACCATTAAAAACTAGTAACTACACTGATATATATGAACTTTTTATCTCTATAGCTACATATTTGTATTTATTTTCCGGTATACTTATTTAGATATGCACTTATTCCGGTATGCATTACCAGTTTTCACTCACATAGAAAATAAGTGTGACATAGCTATTGTATGCTGTGATTTTCCACTATGGAGTACTATTATGGACTTATATAGAGAATAAGTGCATTAATATTAGTTCCTTCTAATATGCACTTGTTTTCTAAGAATGTATATTGGAAAAAACCAATATATGTGTAAGTGAATTTATAGTAGATAACTAGTTTAAATCATACATAGACATATAAGAGAAAACAATATAGAGGAGAAAGAGTTTGAGAGAAATAATTTATATATATATATATAATCATATGTATTTATTTGGATGTACTGTTAGTATATTATTTCCATACTTATGATGTATTGTTGGTATATTAAATAGATCATCAGATATACATCTAGAGAAGAAATACAACTTGAGTAGGAGGAAATAATCATTATATTACATTCATAGTTATGTTAATATACTAACACTACATCAAAATTAAATCAAATAGTACATCTTGAATTGAATCAATTTCAATTCAAGAATATAATCAGTTTAAAAATGTAAACATATTTTATAGGAATTGGTTAGAATGTATTCATATTTGAGTTTGTATGTTAATAGATTATAATGTATAATTGATGAAATCATAAAGATACATATGTCATTAATATACAATGATGTATTTTAAACTATTTTTAAAACATCAATTATACATAAAATGTAATAATCCAATGTATTTATAATAACCAAGGAAGTTTTATTTCTTCAATTAGATGAGTTTATTATATTTTCATTAGAAAAAACATAAAACCATGTTTGTTAACACAAAAATTGTAAACTATAATTGAAGTTTTAATCATTAGAGATCCAACTCAATTATGTTGATATTTTTAATATTATGTATTATTGGTTTTTTATGAACAGTACATCACAATTATACATTAATTTAGAAACATAATTGATCCAACTCATTTATGTTCATATCCAATAATTTATATTATCATAATAAATACATATGATTATTATACATTGTTATTTTTTAATATTGTCAGTATAATAAACTTTAGCAATACATCATTAAATCCAATTTTACAAATGATGAACCATTATTTTGGGGGTATGACTATAAATTTCATTGTATTATAGGTTTTTCCTTCAGATTCAACATCTTGACAATTTGTTTCAAGTACTAAAACAATATTTTCTTCATACATAACGGTTTGAACTATTCAACTTCTTTTCTGTTTCAATTTTATATTGAGAACACACTTTTTTTTATATACATACCTTCACATTTTATTTGTGAAACTCCTTTTTCATTATATGAAATATATTTTTAAAAAATAATCGAGTTACACTTTTTATACACCTTTTAAAAATTATATTTTCTATATGTTATATATTTTCCTCTTCATTTCCATAGCTTCTGTGTCTTTTTTATAGATTCTAGAAACATAAATCTTTCAATCTAGGTTTTATAATTAATATCATATTCTCATTTTTATACAAAAATTCTAGGTGTGGCACATAATTTTTTTTCTTCATGACATTTCTGGTTAATTAATATAAATTCTCAAGATATTTTTTCATGATGTTCTCCTTTTCATATTAGTGTTGTGGTTCCTGTTATTGTGTGGTCTTAAAAAATGGTTCAGGTAACACCCCAAACGCCATGACCTTTATTCTTCATTTTTATCATTACCATTATTTGATATTATGGTATGTTTCCTCCTCTTCATGGCATAGATATTTTTAAGTAACATGTTCTCTTAATATCCAACCATTTAACATCAAAAGTTTCACAACCTCATTCGACATGAAAAGGGGTAGGCTATTGTGAAATTTCCATTCACCATATCACTTTTATATTTCTCTAGATATCTCATTATAAGCTACAAATCCTTGCAACTACTGATTATTCTTTAATAAACATAATAAAAAAATCAAACAACATTTAACTTTCCACCTCCACATGTGCATCCATTTACTTCCATGTGCATGATGTCTCTATATCTACTTAGATAATTCTCTTTCTGTCATGTCATTAAGATTTTCCTAGGCTTTAAATATTTTACATCATTTTTTAATTTTTTAAAACCAACACATAATCTCTTTGGTTAAAACATTCTCCCACTTTGGTTTTCATTCTCAGCTCCACTCTCCCTTTCCCAAGAAACTTCATTCATAAGATATGTGATGGAAAAAACATCTTTTCATACCTCAAAATATGAATTTCATTCTTTAGTCCCCTTATTGGATAGAATAATTCCATATTTTTTTATTTTTAATCTTATAATTACTTTCTCTAAATTCACATACACTTTCTATAGTGACTTACAATTAGTGAATGCTACACTTGAAGTTGAGATGGAGACAAATCCCCTTGGCCTTGGGAGTTGTAGATTTTTGTATAAAATGGTATTTTAAGCCAACAAACATGTTTTTAATGTGTCACTCACCCCATTGACCTACCAAATTGTTAAATGGAATATCAAATTTTGTTTATTCTATCAATTTCCATAGAAAGGTAGATTTCCACTTCCCCTTATGGTCAGTTCAAGACATTGTAAATTTTCAGGTGCAAGAAGTGGCATCGATCTGTTGTCTCTTATGCCTATGCTATCAATAAATTGTTACCAGTGACATGCATATCTACTTGAAGCAAATTTATGGCATGATAGGAATGATATATATATATATATATATATATATGATTATATATGGAATGTTCTGTGGGTTAGCTATTATTTAGTATGTGTTCAGTTGTTCAAAATCCTTGTATTATTGGTGTTGGTGGTATGTTTGGTTAGAGTCTCATTCAACACATTAGATATTCCTCTATGGTTGTCATATTATTTATCCCATTAGGCTCTATTTAACCTTGAATTTGGTTTATTGCCTTTATTTTATTTTAGAATGCACCTTGAATTATTTAGTTGCATTCGTGATATAAATGCTGGATTCTGATGAGTTCCTTCAGAAGTTCCACCACGCTCTTCTCTATCTACACCTCAAAGAAGGCACCATTTTCTGCCCTGAGACCAGTCGTCAATTCCATGTTAACAAGGGCATAACCAATATGAATCTCCTTGAATATGAGGTTTGAATCCCACTTTCCCCCTTCCCTTAAGTAGACCCTAGATTTTTTTTCTAATCATACTGTGAAAATTATTGACTTACATTTCAAACATCATTTTAGTTTGATGATATGTGTTTCAGTTGAACTCAATGTTTTTCGTCTCAATATGTCTAAAAATATACATTTGATAAAATATTCTTCTCATGTATATCGTAACTTTGCATATGATATAAATATTATTATGCTGATCAAAGTCTTTTCTAATTTTACATCTTTGAGATGATGATGTGTAAGGGAGATTATTTATATAAGACTCACATATGGTACAATCTAAATTTCAATTAGTTTTGAAATTTTATGGTGAATTCCATTGTCTTTATAAAATATTGGATAAATAATTCTCATAGATCTCAATAGGAACTTATTTTTATACAACTTCCCCGAGGGGGAAACAAACCAAAAAAATACCTAAATGTGAGCATGTAGTCTCTAAACCAAGATAGGGCGCAACCACTAGGATGTACCCATGGGCACTCAACATGTACTTATTCTTCTCTTGTATTATTTGAAACTTCTCTCCATCTATTTAACATTAAGATAAAAAAATCTTAGGAAGGATCTAAGGAGATTGTAGCTCTGATCAAACTATTCATACACTAAAATCATTATGGTCTCCTTACTGGTCATAAATTATTCTATCATGTATTAGTATATAGGTGGAGGGTGCAGGTTGGTGAAGGGTGCAGGTTGTAGGCAGTGGAGTGAAGTGCAGTTCAGGGTGCAGTGTGCAAGTAGTGGAGTGAAGTGAAATGCAGGGTGCCAATAGTGCAGGGTGCAGGCTGCAGGCTGTATGCAATGGAGTGAAGTGCAGTGCAGGGTTCCGAAAGAGCAGGGTGCAGTGGAGGAAGTGCCGCGTGTAGTGCAGGTAGTGTAGTGCAGGTTGCAGTGTAGGAAGTGTAGTACAGGCAGTGTAGTGCATGGTGTTGTTCAGGGTGAAGGCAGTGCAGGTTATTTTTTAGGGTGTTGGACATTCCGTGATTTAGTTTTCATTCATGTAGTTATTTTTTATGTTCATGTGTTCCAACTCTGAGGTACATAATATCATGTACTTTGGGAATGTATAGAATATGGATGAGTTTTAGTCCATTAAGATATGTATGGGTGTTGGTATAGTGTGGGAACTTATGTATTATTAAGCAGGTGTAGGGTGTCGTGGAGTACAGGGTGCAAGCTATGCGGTTCAGGTGAAAGCAGTGCAGTGCAAGCAGTTCAATGTGCCTGCAATTTGTTTTTATGGAAATATAATGGTGTTTCCATGGTTTTAAACCATGGAAGTATACTTTTTTTAACCCTGGAAACCAAAAAATGTTTCCACAAATTTAAATCGTGGAAATAGACCTACTGCCACAGTTTCAAAGCATGGTTATAGGTTTATAGCCACAGTTTGAACTGTGGATATAGGGATTTAGCAATGATTTCCAACCATGGATCTTGATCTTTCCCTATAGCCACGCCAATACCAGCCATAGTTCATGAAGTCATGGTAATAACCTATAGCCATAGTTTTTGGGCTTATAGCCATGGTTTCAAACCATGGCTATAGCTTAAATTTCCAGTAGTATTATATTAAAAATAAAGTAATAATAATGATAAAAGACATAGGTATCTTTAATACACATAAAAATTATCATTAATTCTAAATTTATTAAAATTATTAAATTATGACTAACATGTTATAAGCTCTAATCTCTACTGTGATGTGGACCTTAAAAAAATTTCTCCGTCAAGAGTAAATTTATAGTATTATATGATATGAGGGAGAGGATAATAACCTTTATTAAGATTCTATAAAACATTATGATCTAGGAGACCAAATAAAATTTTAAAATAAAATAAAAAAGATTCAAAAAAAACTCAATAACTTGAACTAGTGTCATTTAATTGGGGTGACAAGGTAGAGAATATGAAAATCATAACATGAAGTATGTATAGTATCGCCTATTAAAAACCCTAAATCACATGAAATTATCATATGACCTAACTTCATTCACTATGAACATGTCACAATCCTCCTTGAGGTGGTTGGGGAGGAAGTGCAAGATAACATCAACTATCAATTTCATCACCCACAAAACAAAATGTTTTCCCATATCTTCCTCTAGGAGAGTTTTATTCCATAATGGGGTTATCCCTAGACATTTTGTAGCCTTAATCGAGGAATTTTTTCCCTTTTTAATATAACATATCATCTACTACCCACATCATGGAGAAAACATTAGCCATCATTCCTTTACTTCCACAGGTGAAACATGCCCTCTATCCTATCTTAGTGGAACAAATATGGAATCCCTATTCTACAGACCCTCTACATTAGGATCATGAATATGGTTCTCCTTAATAAAACAAAACTATATATATAGAATTGAACCTTAAAAAACCCAAAATTACATGATTCATAATAAAGGTTGAGCATTCTTACATTTAGAGTATTTTATTAGTTTATATATTTATATAATTACAAAAAAACACTTACATTAAATAGGGATTATAGAAACACAATATTCATTTTTTCAAAAAGGTATATTCCTATGTTTAAAGACCTATTTAACACATGAAACTTTTACTTCAATAAATACATGCCACCAATAAACTTTATATAATACCTAAATATCTTTAATCCATTTTAAAAAAATTAGAAACTTTTTTCATTATGAAAATATCATAAAATTATATAAAAGTATGAATCCTATTAATCCTTTTGAAATTCATAAAAACTCACAAGTTAGAAATTTCATATAATCATTTTTTATCTTAAGAAAAGTTTACATTCCCATGAAGTGGGATTAAATTCTTAATATCTTCCACAAAACAGTTAATATAAAATTATAATTTAAAAATCATTATCATAAGTTTTTATTGGAAAACATGAGGATAAATGAAAACAACCCATTCATATTTATAATAAATTATAAATTCCTCAAATAATATGTTCATTTTCATAAAAAATAAAATAAAAATATTTTAATTAATATTCATATACATCGCTGAGAAATAATATAGTAAACTTGGGAAAATATCCTTGTAATCATCATTAAAATGCAATCACATAACTAGATAGTTCCAACATCGCCTAGGAATAAAATATCACCAATAAACCCTGGTACTTACTTAGTGAATTAGACAGATTTACAATCATCAACTGTCATCATTGATATTTTTGGCACATCCATCATTCAAATAAAATTAACACGAACTCTACAATTTATTAATCACATTTATCTTTCACTTTATATAAAAACTAATTTTAATTTTAATTAATTCCCTTAAGTAATAGTACTTAAATTTATTCCAAAATATTCGAAGAAAACATTTGTTTCCATAAAAAAACTAAAACTAATAATAAATTGAATATGGAGAAAAAAAATCTTAAAAAATAACCATAAAAACATATAGATTATTCTTGATAATGAATAATGATAATTATGTCATGAAAAATTATTCAATATTTATACAATAAAAAACATTCATTTTACACTATGGTAAAAAACATTAAAATAACTCATATGAAAAAAGATTAAAAGATATCTTTTAAACCATTATAATGAAATTAAATAGTTGTTGGAAATAAAGTTTTATAATATTTACCATATAAATAAGTACATTAATGAAATATTTTTAGTAACATAGAAGTGGAAGAAAAATATTTGAAAGAAATATACTAAAACGAGTTCTTAATAAAAATTCCATTATGAAATTACCAACATTTCAATCAATGGAAAATTAAAGTATTGAAAAAAAAAATTACTTTTGAACCACTTTATATTAATTAAATTTATGATAAATATCATCAATATGAAATTATATACACTAAAGGGAAAGAAAACATGTTTTCAACCTAGTATGTATAATGATTGAAGGAAATTGGGATGAGAAATCTCTTACCATATCTCATGACATTCCACATATATTCTTCAACTACTATATAATAAACATATATTAAATATTTATTATGTTTATAATATTTCTTATTTTTATTCCCATATCATAATATATTTTATTTTATTCATTACAGTCTCTTATACAATAATGAAATGAATTAAGTTCAAGTCGGACATTTTGACTATGATTGGTATCTAATCACCAAAACAATTGTAGTAGGTTGACCAAGCTAAAAGATGGTATTATTTCATCATATATATAATATTAATCACAGAATAATTAGAATATTTTTATGTTAAATACAATTTTATAATCATTCATGAGATTCATATGTTAAAAGTTAATCACGTCACTTTTTGGAGGTGGTATTCCACGCATATGAACGAGCGACATTATATATTTTTGATGATTTGAAGGGTAAGATGGTATGTAATATATTATATTTAAATGACAGTAATTATTCCGCAAATATCATATATATTCCATAAATTCATCCAAATAACCAGAAATGTGAGGGTGTGATGAAAAAGAAACACATCTCTTCATAGAGGTATTTTCTTACACGTATGCATAAATGATGTTTTTATTCCACATATGTTGGAAATGAGATGAATAAGGATTTTAAAATAAATATAATAAAACTATATTATATTTTAGATATTGATGTTATAATAAAAAAATTTTAATAAGATTTTATGGAGTTATAATAAAAAATAAACATGAAACTCTTGGTAAATAATTTTACCTCTTCTCTCAAAAAACTCCCTAGGATTAGTACATAGTTCTTCTTAGTTTGTAATTTTGGTTATAAAACCCCTCTAGGAAATGGGTAGTGATGTTGGGGATATATTTAGGCTGGTATTTTCCATGATAGATAAAATGTGCAAAAAATAGAGGATATAATATTCCCTTTAATAAGTGTGGAGAGGACACACATGGAATTTCATAAAAGATTTAAATAAAATTAATCTATTTCCCAAAATAATGATTCTAAATAGTAATGGATTAAAAAATTTGGGTAAGGTATTAATATTATTAGTCTATATAATATCGAAAAAAATTCTATCATTTTAAAACTTATATTTTGGATTAACACCATTCATTATACCTTTGTACCGTGAACTGTAGTGACACATTTTTTAGCAATTAAGTGTCCTAAATTTACATTTAAGGTGACTATAGTCTCACATAATCTCTATGAATGATATTATAAACCATTTCCCCTTCAACATATTCTCTTAAATTATTTTGTGATTTTTAAACCATTTAATAAAATATTATTTAACATAAAATATCATTATATTCATTTTATATACAATTAGTTTAATTAGAATATAAATACATCAAGATAAAAATTAATTGAAATATAAAAACATTTACTATAAATTATAATTTACAGTTACCTATTTAATTCATTTAATAACATAAGTCACCCACAAAATATAACAGTTAATGTTTTTTTAATCATCTACTACCATTTTTCTACTACTTTCATAAGCATTACAACAACATTGTGTGTGAATTTAAGGAAAATATACCATCACAAAAAATTTAAAAATAAATTATTATCCTAAAAATTTATTTTTTTTAAGAGAAAAATGTTCACTTGTTAAGGAATTATGTTTATCCCTTTGATAACATATAAGCGAAATTAAAATCTAGAGAGTTACATTTTGGAATTTTTCTTAACAAAAAAATATATAAAGGTCAAAATAATTTTTATGTAAAAAAACATCCAATTTCAAAATAATTTTATAATGGTTTAAATCACTCATCCAGTAATATATAAAATTAATTTTTTTCCATTATCAGAAAGTTTTTAAATTAATTATCCTAATTTAATCTTTACGATAGTGACATAATTTTACTATTATTAATATACATAATAACCAAAAATGAATTTGACTTATTTATAAATATTAACATCATCATCCCAAATATTAAATAAGTGTATCAATATTAAATTTTTTTAGTGTAGGAAATAAATTTTAATTTGTTTTCACAAGATGTAAAAAATATTTAAAAAATTAACTTTATAAGCATAAAAATTAACATGTGACAAAGTAAAATATAATAATAATTACTATCGAATTAATTGGATTATATTTAAACAAAATTATACTATTTTATTTTCAAACCAAATCCAAAAAATAGTGTAAGTTTTAAATTAACTGATTTAAATAAAATAAGTGAATATTTTGTGAAAATCTGTATTGTGATTACAATCATTTTTAAATAATAATATTTTAATAGATTATAATGGTGTATTTAAATATTATAATTGTGTCATCCATACATTATGAAATATATAAATTATATAAAATAAATTATAAAATAATTTTTTCTTATATTCTACACCAAAAAATAAATTAATCCACAAAATTCTATATCTTTTCCAATAAAAAGTGTCTAAAATTTTTTTGACATCAATTCCAATAAGTGGATGATAAAACATATGATCATGAAATAAAAAATATCAGCATCTAAAAATATGTTTGTTAGAAACCTCATTATAAAAATAAATAATAAAAAATAACTTGAAAAAAGGGGAATAGTTTAGAGACTCGAAGCTTTATGAACATGGACATTACATTACTTTTTCGGAATACTTAGTACATAACAAAAACACACACACAAGGATCATAATAGTTTAGTGTCTTTGGAAACTCGGAATATAATCTTCTAATCGTGGTGAAAGATCTTTAACATCTCCCATAAAGATCTTCCTTTTTTTAATACCTAAAACCATTCTTTATATCCTGGGGAAAAGAAAACATAAAAGGGTGAGATCAAATTCTCAGTAAGGGTAAACAAAAGAAATATCAATCACATCATATTCATAAGAACATAACATTTTGGAAATCTTAACCTGTAAAAGAGAAAATAATTTCATAACATTGGATAAATCATAGTAGTGAAATGAAATCTCAATAATCATAACATAAAACATTAAGCTTTGTGGAATTCACACATAATCATAGAGAATCATATCTTACTAGTGAAGACTCATTGCCAAGACTATCTTAGTGGACAAAGTCCATTTCTGAACCGAGTCACCCTCGTTTCAGTCCTGTTTCACTGAACCGGTATAACCTACCGTTCCAGCCATGACTATCTCATGAGATATAAAATCATTACCCATTGAATTGGAGGGAGATACAGGTCCCACCGATCTCATAATGATACCATTCTTATGTGTGCCACAAAATCATAAATCACACATCATTGCATAACCCATGTAATAAAAATGGGAATCTTTAAACATCGTGACATCCTAAAACAATTCATATAAGATAAAAGAATTCATAAAAATATTTTCATCACAACATAATCGAATCCATGTAATAATAGGTATAGAAACAGAACCCTTTATTATCTTAGATGGAAAATAATTTTGATAAAACACTTGAACTTCATTCTTGAGGAAAATATCATTTCTACTTCAAAAACAATTTTCCTTTCTTAACATGTCATACAATTTTAAACTAAAATAAGTTGATTAAAAATAAACTTGAAAACATGTAAAGGAATATTTTTGGAAATAATGTTTTAAAAATCCATTCATGTCGTATAAGTTAAAAAAACATTTTTCGTACTTTTGTCAGAAAAGTCAAAAAGTACCTCGTACGAAAAACGACAAAAGATTCCTTTCATATCCTTTACTAAAAACTCAGAGAAGGGTAAAATTGGATTTAAACAATTTTAGGTGGATGGAAATAATATTAAATATTGAGGAAACATTTATGTGGATGATAAAATACACCCCAGTAAATGCCAAAATATAAACAATCTCGGATAAAAATGAGATTGTGATATTTCACTTACCTTAAGTCCGATTTGCTTCGTAAGTGTCCGAATCTCCTGTATAATAATTTAAATAATGTCATTAACTTATTACAGAATCATATTCATTGTTATGATATCATATATGGTTCACTTATGACTTTATATTACCCGTTCTTTTGTAAATTCCATGTTAAAGAAGTGTTTTGGGTAAAATCATTTCATTTATCGTAGGTGTTTGGACTTTTTGTTCTTGACATTATTATTACTTATATAATGATTTACTTACTTCCAAAATATAAAACATGATTTATGTATCATATATATTCAGTATATATATATATATAATAGATAGATAAATGAAATGAAACACACCGTTCATGGAGACAGTAGTCCGTACGTACGCATGAATGCTGTTTTCCTTTCCTTATTGTCTTGAATGGAAGTAAGTAGATGAAATACATATATACATAAATCCAGTAGCTTTATAATGTCATATATTTCATTAATATTTCCAATATATACTTTATAATCATTCTTAAATGTTTAACATGGAGAATGAATCTCATCGCGTCGTGGAGACGGTAGTCCGTACGTACGCACGAGCGATGATATCGTTCTCATGATCATGACCTTGTGTCGAAGTGTATGTATACTATTTCAGAATCAATATCACTTTATAACAATCATATATATTTACTCATTACACCATTATACCCATCCAATTAAGGTGGTGGCGGAAAATAGATTACACCACGGCATGGAGACGGTATTCTGTACGTACGCACGCGCGGTGATTTCCTTTTTCCGTAGGATGGATAGAAGGTTAATTAGAGTTGTTTCATATTTATAATGACATATAATTATATAAGAAATAATTATTTTATTACTTTATCATGAAATAACTAAAGAATAAGAAGTTGAAGAAGAAAGAAATTGAAAAAGATTGGTAATGGATATTACCTCTTTTTGACGCGCCTTTTCTTATCCTCCACTTAAAGAACTAAGGATGGTCTTTGAAGACGACCAGGACCTCTAGGATGATACTAGGGAAGTGGAGAAGAGATTTTGTCAGGGTTTGGCCGAGCTTTAATTCTCAAAGTTGTGTGAGGAGGAGAGGGAGGAGGTGCCCTTTTATAAGGGAGGAGAGGGGCACCTTTGGGAAAACTAAAAATATTATTTTATTATAAAGTCAATTTCGGTTTTAAATAGCTCCAAATTTATATATTTAGAAGCAAAGGTGGGGATGGGTTGAAATCCTCTCATCCAATAGGATTTAGACAAGTTTAGTTTATTATTTTAACCTTATCAATTAGATTTAACTCTAAGTTAAATAATTTAACTTTTACCGTGTCTTTTTGTTTTCTTACACTATATGGTTAATAAACATACTATATCAAGCCAAACGAACCCCAATTTGTTTATTATTAATATATATAACCTTATATAAGTCATTTGGCCGAACCTTAGATTTTTAGTAATAAAATAACAATTAATAATATAATATTTGTTTTAAAAACTAATTTATGTCAATTTTGACACTATTTGGTACATGATTTTTATGAAATTCATAACAGAATGATAAGTTCGAAACAAGTTACTTAAATCAACAATAGGATGTAATATTAACCTAGAAAATTAGTTTAAGTCATAAAAAGTCTCAAATTACATTTATTTTGGTATTTATAACATCAATTATGTCAATATTTCATTAATAAGATAATTACCGCATCATCGTTGTGTCATAAATAAATTAAATTATTTAATGTCTAAAAATTACAAATAAAATACCATTATGTAGGAAATCTTTTTATATTTATAATGAATATTTATAGTCGAATTTATATTATGTATAACCTCATATTAAAAATTATTTACTTATTAAACTTTGATTTTAACTATTTTAACCCTTCTTTAAATAAATTAATAATAAATGTCCTAATCTAATCCAAGTGGGCCTAAATGGTCATATTTTATTCCTAAGGTAGTTTTCGTTCGAATTAAGTTTGTCCAATAGAATTAGGATATGTGTTAGGGTAATAATAATATCATTTTTACCCATAATTACCCTATTTACTTTTAACCGTGGTAAAAAAAGTAAAAAGTTACTATTCACCAAAAATTATTTTCATCTCATTGAACCACATTTTACTTACTGACATCAACCGTGTCTCTCGGATTTTTGAAATTCCACTCACAGAAGCGGTAAAATTAAGTTTTATGAAAAATTCATTTTCTTAACTACCACTTAGTGGTTTCACTATTCATCAAAAAAAGAAAGTTTCCAGAAAAATACCAAAAATTAGGCCTAAGCTATATTTGATATTATGAACTCAAAAATGATGTCTACTTTACCAAATTCAAAACATATCAGTTTCATTAATTATTTTGAAAATTAATTCCCGTCGTCAAAACAAATAGCGTGTTTTTAAGAGATAATAACTACCAAAAGATTGACACTTGTTTATGTCTGGTTTAAATGTGAAATTACATCCAATGACCAAAATTGTATTAAATTGTAAAAATATATTCTAAATATACTTTAAAACCACTCAAATTAATAATTTATCACTATTAATTATTTCGATTAAAAAGGTTGTTTTTAATTAAAATTTAGTAATTTTCACTATTCATCAGAAAATGAAAGTTATCCGAAATCTACCAAAATTTCACCCTAAGCTAATTTCGATATTCCGAATCCAGAAATGAAGTCCATTTTGAAAAATAAAAATTAAAAATTTTCAGAAAGTGGTTATTACTATTCATAACGGCTAGTTTTAATAATATTTTAATAGCATATCGTTGTTTAGTGAAACTCGGTATTGCGTACTACACACGCTATCGGGGAAGGTCGCGATTGTGTGTAATGTAAGGCAAGTCAAGGATGCGTGTTGTGCAACCTCCTTTTGATGTAGCGTACAACACAAGACATTAATGGAATTAAAAAGAATATTTTTCATAAAATCTCGGGGTGTTACATTCTACCCCCCTTAAAATGAATTTCGCCCTCGAAATTCGTCGGGGTTATAAATGGTTTAATATTCGAAAGATTCTTTAATAGAAACCCACATTGTAAAAAGGAATACCAAAACCAATCTTTAAAAATAAAAGTATGAAACATAACGGTTACCCAAATAAACTAATCAATGGGTTTCCACATAGGTGAAAATATGTATATTGAAGAGAAATCTAGCCATCAAGTTCTGATGGAGAGTGGTAGAGAACATGGCTATGAAAAAGCCAATAATCGGAAAGCCATAAATTTTTGATGATCTAGGGTACCATCTGATTCATCAGATATAAGATCACTAGGATAACATTTTTGGTTTTCAATATCATTTCCCTAAAGTTGAAAATTTTGAATTAGAAGAAATACTTACTTGATTTTGGTACAATCTCACTGTTGTTCATGATTTGAAAAATTTCCACTTCATCTCTTAAAGAAATGAAGTTGAATTTGTTATTCGTGAAGTGTTAACAGATCATGTGATAGAATGATGGGTCATTCCATCTATTTCAAAAAAAAAATTAGCAATAGTTATCAAATATACATAAGTCCGTCTTTGGTGAGGTTAATCATATACGATTCCAAAAATGAACTTATACTTCATATATCATACCGCTGAATAAAATAAAACTAGTTTCTACTTACCAGGGACTTTCTGTAGTCTAGTGGTATGCGATAAAGGCCCGTCGCACTTTAGTTGTGGGTTCGATTCCCACAGCCTTGGCCGACGCGATGGGTTGTCTCACATCCTGCAAGTTGTCCTTTTTCTAAAACTACATTATTATAACATCCCATCAACAATATCAAAAAAAGTTTTATCCTTAAACAATACTAACTTATGTCCAACATAATCCATTCCAATCTTTAATCTTATCTAAAATACTTTGGTCCAAGCTCATAGTATAGAGAAAATGATCACGTGAATGCCATCATTTATCCCTCATATATCTTGTTCGTCACATTCCAGTCATGTGAATACCATAATCATGTAATCTCTTGAAAAATGAATACCCATTGAATCTTAGTTAAAACATGAGTACTATCAAAAGATAACTCTTTACACATACCAAAATCCTCAAAATTCTATATACTTAGTCCTTAGATCAATCATGAGCTCATGAATACAATCAAACATCTCATTATCTTCTTGTCCCTTCATTATGCGTATATCATCTACTTTCCAAAAATATTTCAATCACTTTTTTTCCCTAGATACCAGTATCATATAATTATTGAAAACCAATACATAGATATTCCAAAACTCCACAATACCATAAATGAGATTCCATGATACTATTTCGAAATCCCATTACATAAACACTTAATTATTCCACCACATCGTTGTCATATTCAACATCGCTAATAGTGATCGCATGTGACTTCCCTTTGTCCTTTGCCTTAAGCGGTTTCTCATGTCGATCATCACTAACCCTTGGATTAGGGCGTTTATTAGCATAATGCCCCATTCCCTTGCACTTGAAGCACTGAAGTGTTGGTGGTGCATTCTCTGCAGTGTTTGCTTTATTCACATAATTAGAAACCGTTTTTCCATTACTTCGATACTCAGCTGCTCGATGACCTTCTTTTCCACAGTTAAAAAATTTTCTAGTCCCTTTAAGACAATCTCCACCATGTTTCTTTCCACACTTTGTGCATAAGGAAACATTCATCTTCTTTTCACCATTATTCTGAGATTTCTCCTTGAACTCCATCTTTCGTTTCTTGTCAAAACCATGAGATGGATATGTAAAACCAACTTCCATTTCTACCTTGATATCCCAATGCACAATTTCTTCATAGCTACTGAAGTCTCTTATAGCAAATGCCCTTCAATGACTTGGTTTTAATCCATTGAAAAATCGATCAACTTTACTTTCAGGTTGGATGATAATGCCAGATGCATACCTTGCAAGTCTTGTAAAATTTGCTTCGTATATACCAACAAATTCATCATCCTTCTGCTTCAGCTCAAGAAATTCCTTTTCCATCTTTGTTCGAAGAATATGAGGGAAGTAATTACTGAAAAACAAGTTCTTGAACTCGTCCCATTCCATGGACTCAATTTCATCTCTTGGCCTCATATTCTTGATAAGATTCCACCATTGATCAGCTTCACCTTCCAAAAGTTATACTGCTAAGATGACTTTATCATGTTCAGAACATTGAAGAACTGAAAATATCTTTTCAGTGGTACTGATCCATTGTTCAGCAACAAGTGGATCGGAAGGCCCACTGAAAGAAAGTGGACGTTGCCTCATGTAGGAATCAATAGAATATTGTTCCCTTCTCTGCTCATTTGGAAGTCCAAAATGATTCATAGATTGTGTAAGTATAGCAATAAGATTTTGCACTCCATCTCCCATAACATTTGTTTTTTTAGGAGGACAATCATTGCATTGTCCATTACAGTGATCAACACGGTTCCTTCGGGTTCCAGCCATCGTCTAAAACCCAAAAAGAATAGTGTGAGAGGAAAAAATCATGCTAGAGAAAACAGCATAATAAAGGGGGAGTACCCTCAATATCTAACTTCTTAGGTTAAATTATAAGATCCTTAGCTCAATTCTAGTACTATAACCTATACGTATACTTATCCTTAGAGACATCCCTAGACATACCTTAGAAATATCTATAGGGATCTCACTAACGTTTTCGCATCCTAGTTTCCAAAGGTTGACTAAACCTTTCCTCTGATACCAACTATAGAGACTCGAAGCTCTATGTACATGGACATTACATTACTTTTTAGGAATACATAGTACATAACAAAAACACACACACAAGGATCATAATAGTTTAGTGTCTTTGGAAACTTGGAATATAATCTTCTAATCATGGTGAAAGATCATCAAAATCTCCCATAAAGATCTTCCTTTTTTTAATACCTAAAACCTTTCTTTATATCCTAGGGAAAAGAAAACATAAATGGGTGAGCTCAAATGCTCAGTAATGTTAAACAAAAGAAATATCAATCACATCATATTCATAAGAACATAACATTTTGGAAATCCTAACCTGCAAAAGAGAGAATAATTACATAACATGGGATAAATCATAGAAGTGAAATGAAATCCCAATAATCGTAACTTAAAACATGAAGCTTTGTGGCATACACACATAATCATAGAGAATCATATCTTATTAGTCAAGACTCAATGCCAAGACTATCTTAGTGGACAAAGTCCATTTCTGAACCGACTCACCCTCGTTTCAGTCCTGTTTCACTGAACCGGTATAACCTACCGTTCCAGCCATGTCTATCTCATGAGATATAAAATATTTACCCAATGCATTGGAGGGAGATATAGGCCCCATCCATCTCATAATGATACCATTCTTATGTGTGCCACAAAATCATAAATCATACATCATTGCATAACCCATGTAATAAAAATGGGAATCTTTAAACATCGTGACATCATAAAACAATTCATATAAGATAAAAGAATTCATAAAAATATTTCCATCACAACATAATCAAATCCATGTAAGAATAGGGATAGAAATAAAACCCTTTATTTTCATAGATGGAAAATAATTTTGATAAAACACTTGAACTTCATTCTTGAGGAAAATATCCTTTCTACATCAAAAACACTTTTCCTTTCTTAACATGTCATACAATTTTAAACTAAAAGAAGTTGATTAAAAATAAACTTGAAAACTTGTAAAGGAATATTTTTGGAAATAATGTTTTAAAAATCCATTCATACCGTATAAGTTAAAAAAACATTCTTCATACTTTTGTCGGAAAAGTCAAAAAGTACCTCGTACGAATAATGACAAAAGATTCCTTTCATATCCTTTACTAAAAACTCACCGAAGGGTAAAATTGGATTTAAAAAATTGTAGGTGGATGGAAAAAATATTACATATTGAGGAAACATGGATTTTTATGATAAAATACACCCCAATAAATGCCAAAATATAAACAATCTCGGATAAAAATGAGATTGTGATATTTCCCTTACCTTATGTCTGATTTGCTTCGTAAGTGTCTGAATCTCCTGTATAATGATTTAAATAATGTCATTAAATTATTATAGAATCGTATTCATTTTGATGATATCATATATGGTTCACTTATGACTTTATATTAACCGTTCTTTTGTAAATTCCATGTTAAAGAAGCGTTTTGGTTAAAATTGTTTCATTTATCGTAGGTATTTAGACTTGTTGTTCACAACATTATTATTACTTATATCATGATTTACTTACTTACAGAATATAAAACATGATTTATATATCATATGTATTCAGTATATATATATATATAATAGATAGATAAATTAAATGAAACACACCGTTCATGGAGACGGTAGTCCATACGTACACATGAACGATGTTTTCCTTTCCTTATTGTCATGAATGGAAGTAAGTAGATGACATACATATATACATAAATCCAGTAGCTTTATAATGTCATATATTTCATTATTATTTCTTATATATACTTTATAATCATTCTTAAATGGTTAACATGGAGAATGAATCTCATCACGTCGTGGAGACGGTAGTCCGTATGGACGCACGAGCGATGATATCGTTCTCATGATCATGAAATTGTGTTGAAGTGTATGTATACTATTTCAGTATGAATATCACTTTATAATAATCATATATAGTTACTCATTACACCATTATACCCATCCAATTAAGGTGGTTGCGGAAAATAGATTACACCACGACGTTGAGATGGTATTCCGTACGTACGCACGCGCGGTGATTTCCTTTTTCTGTAGGATGGATATAAGGTTAATTAGAGTTATTTCATATTTATAATAACATATCAGTATATTAGAAATAATGATGTTATTACTTTATAATGAAACAACTAAATAAGAAGAATTTGAAGAAGAAATAAATTGAAAAAGATCGGTAATGGATATTACCTCTTTTTGACGTGCCTTTTCATATCTTCCACTTAAAGAACTAAGGATGGTCTTTGAAGAAGACCAGGACCTCTAGGATGATACTAGGGAAGTGGATAAGAGATTTTGTCAGGGTTTGGCCGAGCTTGAATGCTCAAATTGGTGTGAGGAGGAGAGGGAGGAGGTGCCCTTTTATAAGGGATGAGAGGGGCACCTTTGGGAAAACTAAAAATATTATTTTATTATAAAGTCAAGTTCGGTTTTATATAGCTCCAAATTTATATATTTAGAAGATAAGGTGGGGATTGGTAGAAATAATATCATCCAATAGGATTTAGACAAGTTTAGGTTATGATTTTAACCTTATAAATTAGATTTAACTCTAAGTTAAATAATTTAACTTTTACCGTGTCTTTTTGTTTTCTTACACTATATGGTTAATAAACATACTATATCAAGACAAAATAACCTCAAGTTGTTTATTATTAATATATATAACCTTATCTAAGTCATGTTTCCTAACCATATATTTTTAGGAATAAAATAACAATTAATAATATAATATTTGTTTTAAAAACTAATTTATGTCAATTTTGACACTATTTGGTACATGATTTTTATGAAATTCATAACAGAATGATAAGTTCGAACCAAGTTACTTAAATCAACAATAACATGTCATATTAACCTAGAAAATTATTTTAAGTCATAAAAAGTCTCAAATTACATTTATTTGGGTATTTATAATATCAATTATGTCAATATTTCATTAATAAGATAATTACTGCATCATCGTTGTGTCATAAATAAATTAAATTATTTAATGTCTAAAAATTACAAATAAAATACCATTATGTAGGAAATATTTTTATCTTTCTAAGGAATATTTATAGTCGAATTTAGCTTATGTATAACCTCATATTAAAAATGATTTAGTTATTAAACTATGATTTTAACTATTTTAACCCTTCTTTAAATAAATTAATAATAAATGTCCTAATCTAATCCAAGTGGGCATAAATGGTCATAGTTTATTCCTAAGGTTGTTTTTGTTCGAATTACACTTGTCCAATAGAATTAGGACATGTGTTAGGGTAATAATAATATCATTTTTACCCTTAATTGCCCTATATACTTTTAACCGTGGTAAACAAAAAGTAAAAAGTTACTATTCACAAAAAATATTTTCAACTCATTGAACCACATTTTACTTACTGACATCAACCGTGTCTCTTGGATTTTTGAAATTCCACTCATAGAAGCGGTAAAATTATGATTTATGAAAAATTCATTTTTTTAACTACCACTTAGCGGTTTCAGTATTCATCAAAAAATGAAAGTTTCCAGAAAAATACCAAAAATTAGGCCTAAGCTATATTTGCTATTATGAACTCAAAAATGATGTCTATTTTACCAAATTCAAATCATATCAGTTGCATTAATTAATTTAAAAATTAATTCCCGTCGTCAAAATAAATAGCGTGTTTTTAAGAGATAATAACTACCAAAAGATTGACACTTGTTTATGTCTGGTTTAAATGTGAAATTACATCCAATGACCAAAATTGTATTAAATTGTAAAAATATTTTCTAAATATACTTTAAAACCACTCAAATTAATAATTTATCACTATTAATTATTTCGATTAAAAAGGTTGTTTTTAAATAAAATTTAGTAATTTTCACTATTCATCAGAAAATGAAAGTTATCTGAAATGTACCAAAATTTCACCCTAAGCTAATTTGATATTCCGAATCCAGAAATGAAGTCCATTTTGAAAAATAAAAATTACAAAATTTCAAAAAGTGGTTATTACTATTTATAACTGCTAGTTTTAATAATATTTTAATAGCATATCGTTGTTTAGTGAAACTCGGTATTGCGTACTACACACGCTATCGGGGAAGGTCGTGATTGCGTGTAATGCAAGGCAAGTCAAGGATGTGTGTTTCGCAAGGTAATTTTGGTGAAGCATACAACACAAGACATTAATGAAATTAAAAAGAATATTTTTCATAAAATCTCGGGGTGTTACAAATGGAAATATGAAGACCACCTCGAATAAAACATAATCAGGTTCCCAAAAAAGGACACAAATATAAAGATAAGAAAATATGGACTTGGAGGAGAGAAAAAAACCTTTAATGAATAATATATAGTGATATAGGAAATTGTTTTAACACCCCCGAAAACATATTTTAAAATAACAATAAACTCAATACCATTATTAGCCTGTAACACCAATCTTTAATCAAATTCAAATATATTATAAAAATATTATTATTTAAATATGACCTATATATCCAATTTGTGCGTATAAATATGAATAACCATATTATGAAATATTTCTATAAAGTTATTAAAAAATAAAAATATATTGATTAACTATTTGGAAATCAGAACTAAATTTCAGTGAAGTCATTTTATTCTTCAAAAAATTCATTGTATTCAAAAGTTACTTTTATTTCACGTTTTTCATGGAAATTATAAACAATTTCTTCCACATTTAAAAAAATCCTTCTAAAAACTGATCATAATTTATCAAATTAATAATTTAAAATATTATTAGAGTGGATTTTCAGTATTTATCTTAAATGAACGATTTTTATGTGAATAGCGAAAATAAAGATTTTTTAAATGATTCCATTAATTTTCAGTGTATAAATTATTTTAAATACACTACTATATTTCATATTTTTTATTAAAGATACATGTGAAACATTTTATTGAGAATAATATATTTACTTACATTTGAATTAAAAATATTCATGATTTGGATATTGGTTAGTTTTTATGATAAAACACATTTAAAAAACGTTTTATTTTAAAACTTTATATTAAAATCAATTTCTACCACTTTTAGAGATTTAATCTTGAAAATAGTAACTATATTTAATATATGGATATCAAATTTGGTATATATTCCATTTTATTTTCGGTGATTATGAATATTAACTATGGTAAATATTTTTGAACTCAATAAGATTAGAACATGTAATATATGGTTAAACATTTAGAAAAGGTTTTAAAATTTCAAAAAAAATTAACTTTATCATTTGTTTTGATTTTATTTAGTCCATATCCAAACAATTTTTTAATATATATCCACATAGTGTAATATTTCTTTGATTATAAACATTAAAAATATTTTAAAAAAGAATAAATATAAAATAACACTCTCATAACATTAATATATCTAATATTTCATTATAAGGGTAAAATGAGGTTATGTTTGATTATAATTTTTCATCAAGGAAGAAATATATTTTTTTTATTGTGTTAATTTATTTATAATTTTTAGTGATTAAATAATTACCTTAATTCCAATGAAACACAAATAGGGTATTAAATTAATTAAAAGAAAAATAAAATAAATGATTTTAAGAATACTAAAAGTAACGCAATTTGGATGAATTATTGAGTTCCATTAATTTTTTAGATAAATGTTACTTGTTATATATTTTTTAATGTTTTATATTTGAATTCAATATTTTTATTTGTGTGTTTAATGTCAATAATAATTAATGGTGTCAAAAATAAAATTAATGATATATTATAAAAATAATATTTTATTAAATTATTTAAAAATAATAAAATTCATGAAAGTGGACAAGGTGCATAAAATATTGATTAAAATTTCAACTATTATGAATTTATGAACCAATTTTCACCTTAAACATAAAATTACAACCCTTTAATATTTATAAATATGTTCTTGTGGTTAATGTTATAATTAATTAACCAAGTAGTCAATCAAAATGATAATGATTAAAATGACCCAAAAACCATCCTAAAATTATATTTTTGATGATATTTAAACCGTATACTCTTTATATTTGAACACATATCTATTTTAATGCAATTATATTTATAATGACTCAATTATATTTTAATCTGGTTTGTATTTTCAAGCGATCATATCCCCTCAGATATAAGTGGGTACCACTTCTACTCTATTCCTCACACATTTTGAGACTTCTTTAATTATTAGGCCCTATCATATAGCATTACTATATTCCTTCCCCACATACTATTTCTTATTCTAATTTCAAAATTCCATCACTTTTTTTCTTAAGGTGCAAGCCAAAAGAGGGTTCTCATCGAAGACGTGCAACTCTTAACCAAGCATTTTGAATTTTAGTTTTTATTCATTAACTTCGAAACCCATTTTATACATTGTAAAATAATAAATTCAGTATATTTAACATATTTAATTTTTATTATGACTATTTAGAAACCACTATTCACCTTCACTCTGTCTCTTAAAATTAAAAAACATCTCTCATGTGTACATACGACTTACTGTCTCCATGTAGCGGTGTAATTAATTTTTACTCACAAATTTTATTGGATGATTATAATGAGAGATTTAACACAAATATATTTTTTATATTATTATTCTTAAAATGTGACATAATATTTACCCTAATTCTATTCAATCAATAGTAAAATGGAATCAACATTCATATATATGTACAACCTGCCATCGCCATGAATTGAGAAATTCATTTTTCTATCTCATATTTTTATTGGATATTATAAATATATATATATATATATAATGAATATATATGTTATTATTATGATGGTTAATATATTTTAAATGATGAAACCATGATAAATGTATAAGGACTAATATTGAAAACTCAAAACGTGCAAGAAAAACGAAGTAGTTCGCACCCAGAATGGTGATTTTAATAAATAATTATAAAAAAAGGTGTCATAAGATTTTATAAAAAATAATTTATTTTATGATATAAATGATCATTTTATTTTAATAAATTTATAATATATCTATATTTATTATACTTCGGTTTTTATTGCATGTGAATAAATTCCAAACATGAGTTAAGGGTTTATCATCTCAAATTGTTTTCATGGAGTCATGTGGAATGTTAAGTACCTCGCTTATTTTATGAGGTTTATATAATTCCTTTTGAAATGTTATATAATTAATTATTTTATATTCACAATATTTATTTTTTCATTTAAATTTTTTTCTTTTTGGGGTCTTATGAATCAAAAGTTACCAAATTGTTTTCTTTCATGGGTCTTATGAATCAAAAGCTACCAAAGCGGTAATGGTTTTCTTTTAAAATCTATTTGTTCAACATGATTGATTATAACTATGTTTAGAATGAATTTGTGTTATATAACTCTTAATATTCTCATGAATTTTATTATAATATTGTTATTTATAAATATAATTTCTATTCCTTTAATTTTTTTCATTTAACTCAAGATATATAAGGGTTTTTTAGCAGAATACCATTACTTTATTTCTCTCTTTGGTCAAATATATATTATCTTCCAAATATATGTTCTCAAGAAATATTTTTAATGATGATTATTGTGTTCCCCAATTATTTTAAAATTTTACTATTTTCATATTATGTAATTTTGATAAAAACGATAAAAATTATTGTTATTTTCATTTTTAAAATGATTTAATTTTTGGATTTCTTTAAAAACAAGTATTAATGGAATGTTTACATTTAACTTATATAACAAGAACAAAATTTACCTCAATTATTACTACTCAATGACATGAATCATCATATTTAATTTTTCAAGGTTATTTTCAATTAAAATGAATTTTATAATAATTTTTAAAATTTTAAATTCTAAATATGTACTTTCAGAGTTAAAAGTTTATTTTCCCTAACAAATATTCCAAGTGATTTTTTAAATCCATTTTCATATAAGATCATATCAGTTGATGTTTCTTAAGCATTACTAGGGATATAATCCAATGATATCATCCTTATTCTTTCAGGGGATGGTTAGAATTATGATGGGGAGATTTTTATGAAATCCATTTATTTTTCACCAGTCATGATATAGGATGAACGATTTATTATTTTATGGAACACATATGAATGGATTATGATTATGTGAGGAGTGGGTCTAGAATTTTATAGCACTCAAATATATTGGTTAAATATTGATAACCCGTGACAAAAATATGTTATATGAGAACTTGATTTCATCTTCATAATTTTATGTATGTGCCTGGTTTTCATGCCTATAAGTGTATCTATGGACTTAGTTTTCATGTCAATAATTTTTACATAATCCTAGATTTAATGCCCATATATTTATTTGCAAAAATGGTTTCATGTTCCTATGTTTCTTTGAGGTCCTGATTTCATGTCCATATCTTTATTAGTGAACTAATTTATATTTATACATGTTCGAAATGTCATAAACTTGTGTTATTTCAACATTCCAATGTTTGTTCTATGTTCTCATACCACATTTTCTTTCATTACATTATAATTAACGATTAATGAGGTGACACGATTTATCCCATGACATGGGATTGTGATCTATGATATATAGTTTATGTTTTTTCCAACTTAATCTCATTTCCTCATACCCTTATCCTATTGATATGCTCAAAATATCATTATTACATCCTTTTATTACCCTTATGGAGCTTCAAATATCCCCATTTACTTTCCCATAGTTTTGAATAATGGTTTTAGAATGGGTATGCCTATGAAGAGTACTATATGGGAAGAAGTTTTTTTGATATTTTGAAAATATTTCAGGATATTAAAATATTGTGTATATATACTCCAAATACACTAAACCATTGTGTTACTTAGGTATATATTGGTAAAATATCTTAGTTATCCATCAACAATGATGTAATATTTATATTAATTGTGCTCAGGTCATAACAGTTTATATCAGAGGACAGTTCTAGTCAGAAATTATATATTAGGATAAGGGAAAATTGGTAAAACACCATAGGATATGTTTAAGAATAGGATAACATCCAAAAAATTTTGGAAAGAAATAGATTATATGATTTTACTTGTAATTTATCAATATTTAGATACTAAATGTGGACATAGTATAAGGACCCCACCATGACAATTACATTTTACAGTGTTTATAGACTGCAATTCACTTTATTTAGTTCTGAAAGGTTTTTTGGATTCATAGTTTAATATAATTAGCTCAGAATACATAAATTACAAGGTGGAAACTACTATACTGTGTCCATTTCTGCCACAATATAAAACGTTTTAAATAAAGCATTGTTTTTTTCATGACAAATCTTCATGAATTTCAACATTACTTATTATTCCCCATTACCCATATTTAAACACTATGAAAAAAATTAAATTTTTTAATGATCACAAAAAACTCAATAAGAGACATAAAAAGAGAGAAGTTAAATTTTAATCCATGAATACTTATAAAAATATTCCTTTTTTAAAATTATATTTTTTCTCAAAATAAAAATTTTCTCTCCCAAGAAATCATATTTTATACACTAATATTTTCATAAAACATTTCATTTGAAATGAAAAATTTAAATTAAAATTCATAAGTCTTCTTCCAAATAATGAAAACACATAATAACATTTTATTTACAAAGTTATATATTTCACCCTTAAAATTAGCATATAAGATCCTTATATTAACCTGAGAAATCATAAGAGTCTCAGAAAAACTGAACTAAAACATATATAAAACATGTAGCTTACATCGTAATAATTATCATGTCACAATTACTTATGGAATAACCATTACAATTACACCTGGAATAAACATAATGGTCATATGTGGAATAAACATCATAATATATTGCCATAATCTCTTAGGAAAACCTTTATCATTTACCTTCATACAAAATTAAAAATAACAATCATATTATATTCCATTATTATCTTATGAGTGACCTAATTAGTTAACATCATCCCATATTTAGAATAACCATTATAATATATTACCATATTCTCTTGAGAGTAGCCTAACAGATTAATTCTGGAACTTTACAAAATGGATTAGAGAGATATATCGGGTTCAACCACCCATTTTTAATAATGGAACCACCGTTAATCATTAAAAATTCCCTAGAACAATAACTAAATATATAAAATCATATATCATAAAAATTTCACTTACACCCATAAGAAATAATTTTGATATATTGATATATCAATTAAACTATAAACCTCATTTTAAAAAATAAGAAAAACATAGGGAAGGGGGATTTTCCATTAAATAAAAAATTAATGATTAAGAAGGAGTCCAAAAAAAATATAACATTTGTTGTGGTGGGTGTTTCATTATCTCTATAAAAGTTAAAATATAACATTAATTTTTCCTTTTAATAAATAGTGTTGAAATATTCCTTAAAATATTTTAATTTGATTACCATTGAATACAAATCAAAATAAACATAAATTTTCCCTTATAATTAACTAATTTCCATATAAATGCATCTATAAAATAATTATAAATTATGGATATGGAAGAAAAATATATTTTAAAGGGAAAAATTAAAAGTGTATTTTTATAAGAAACTCTCATAAGTAAAAGATTTAAAAGATTCCTTCTTTTAAAAACATTCTTAGGAATTAAAAAATGGTCAAAATGATTATTCTAAACCATTAAAGAATAAATTACAATAGTTATTAAGAAATAATGAATGAAATTGATATAGAAGAAAAATATTTATAATATAAAACAAGAAAACATGTAAATTGAGGTTTTTCAGTAAAGTGTCCCTTACCTTGAGTCTGACTAACATTGTACATTCTGTATCATCCAAAACAATAAAAAAATTAAATTATTTAAATTATTAATAATATTTTTCAAGTTTATTATTCCATTTATTTCCCTTATTACCATTTTGTACATAATCTAATAATCATTTATGTTCATATTGGAAAATTTTGAGATATTTGGTTCAAAGGCCTAAAATGACTTCGGTGCATTGACTATGGTCAAGGGGGTCATTCTTTAATCATATATAAAATAATATTCATGAAATATTTATCATTTATATACATAAATTATAATTTTAAAAAACTAATAATTATAAATGATTATGAAAAATGAAACATATATCAATCATGGAGATGGTAGGTCATGCGTAACTGTGAGTGGCATTTCCATTTTCCAATGGTCATTGTTTAATAAAGGTGAATACTATTAAATATTTCATGAATGACCATAATATAATAAATATGATATTATTTATTTTAAAATATTATATATATCATCCAATTTTTATGGTGATGAATAATGGGTCACATCACTTTGTGGTGGTGGTAGTCCATATGTATGAATGAATGATATTTTCATTTATCTATAAATGAAAAGTTAATAAATTAAATGATAAATAATCATTTAACAAAGATAAATAGGTTATTAGTATCATATATAAAAATTAATTAAATAATTATAACCATCTATTAGAGGCGGTGATGGGAAAACATTACATTTGTCTATGAGGTGGTAGTCAATTGTAAACAGGAACAATGGTTTAATATTTCATTTGATATAGGTCATATATTTAAATAATCTATTAAAAACATAATAAAGTATAATTATATGATAAATATTGGTTTCATTGTCTCAAAATTATTTCAAAATAATTTATATTGTTTGATGAATAAATAAAACAAAAACACAAGGTTAAGAATGATGCAACTTCTTTCAAAAACAATATAAGGTTTACACCAAAGGAATTTCTATCATGGATTTATATTAAAGCCATAGACTCTAGGATATTAGTATGGATATAATGATGGTATGTTTTTAGAAATTCATTGAAACAAATGGTTCTTTTTATGTGTTGAAATAAAAAGAAGAGATTCCCTTTTATAAAAGAGGGGCGGAGAACTCTTTAAATTTCATTAAATATTAAAATAATATAAATTACATTTTGTGTCAAAATTTACAAAATATATAATATTTGAATTTAATATTATTATGAGTACAAATACTATCATACGATAAAATTTTGATAGTTTTTCACATTTTTAGAAATATCTTTTTTAACCAATCTTTTAGCTCTTTGGAAATTACTATAATAATAAATGTTTTCTATGCTTTAAGGGTTAATAATGTCACCATAAAATAATAGAAAACCCAATAAATAGACCAAGTATGACTTAATTGACTATGTACCATATATTCTACTGAATCTTAGATCATAATTAATTTTAAATAATTTTATAATATGTTATTTGTAATAAAATATCATAAATATCAATTTTAGTAATATTCATTTACTTTGAATTTAGTAGAATAAATAAAACTTGGTAATTCGAATAAAAAGAATAGAATCATATATAAAATATCATATTTATATATGAAATTCATGATTCACAATAATTATTTCATATTAAATTACCTATAATATTTTTAACATAATTTATTTTATTTTTCCATTGATTTAATAATTACTTTGTCTGCATTGTGTAAGCATTTAAGGTAATTATTTCATCCCTAAAAATTAACAATAAATTATCATAATTGATATTAATCTTTTTTATTTCAAAATAATATATATAATTGAAAATTTTCCATTTTTATACCCATGTTAAAATTAGAATAGTTAATAAAAAGAAGAGTGAGACATTTTTAAATTTTCTTTACATAAAATATTCGGAAGGTTATAACCACATCCAAATACCCACAATAGGTCATATAACAAAATTTTGGATGATTATGGAAAAAAAGGAATTGACCAATAAAATAATGGAAAGTCTTATAGACATTTTCTAGTCTTTAAGATATTATATTTTACCCTTAATTACCCAATTTACCCTTTACTGTGGCAATAAAATTTACTATGGTTTCTACTCATATTGAAAAAAATAAAATAAATCTATTTACAAAATTTGGATTCCATGATTATAAGTTTTGAATAAATTTTCCAAATTTTAAAACATAGAAGTGGAAGATTATAATTTGAAATTAAACGTCAAAAAATCATTGAAATTGTGTTTTCATAAAATTTACCTTTTAAATATAAATTGTTTGTTTTGTGAAATTTAAGAATAAAAATAATTAAAGAACCATAATTCAATTACACTAAATAAAATATAACAAAATAAATTTTAAACATAATCTAAAATATAGTTTATCTTGGTGAATAATTTATAAAATACTACAGTTTTCAATAAAATCATTATTTTTCCCTATTCCTAGAAAAATCAAAAAAATAAACATTTCATCATAGGATAATTTTGAGATAATTATTTAATAAATTATATTTATTTGAAAAAATAAAATTACTTATATTTTTATAATTTTAATATATCATTTTCTCAAAAAAAATTGAAAATCATTTTGGAATAAAATATATCATTCAAGAATAAAATGGATTCAATAAAAATGGGTTCTCATTTTATAAGAATTAATAAACACACATATTTTTTTAAAATTAGTTAATCCTATTCAATCCTACAAATTTAACAGAAAATCTATATGGTCATGTTTAAATAACTATATTTCACTATTTGATTACCCGTAATATTGCATATTTTTTACGTTTTCAAAGATAGTTGTTCTTTTAAAATAATGGGATATTACATTCTCCCCCCACCCCTTTATGAAATTGTTTCCTTTAAATTATAAACTTGATCTCAATAATCAATGGTTGAAATTTTGAAACCTGCAAAGGTAAAAATGGTAAATGATTCTTCCTCTAGATGTAATGGAAATTTCATTACCAAGGTCTTCTAGAGTAACACAAATCTATGTTTTCATGTTGGAAAACATTGAAGGAATGTGAAAATACAGACATGGAAGAGAAAACTAACACCCAAGGATAGATATAAAGTGAAATAGAACATGGTCAGGATAAATTTAAAAAATAAAAAATCATAAATATGCTATGGGGGTTGAGACTGTTATTTATAAAAAACTGAGGTAATATGATAATATTTTTATTTCTAGATCATTTTCATATATTTGTGTAGTTATTTTACCATATAAACTAAAATTATATGGAAATATACTTACTTGATAAGTATAACTTCATCCTTTAATCAATTTCCCCCAAAATCATAGTTTTTCTCCAAATGATGAATATTCTAGATGAATCATATATTCTTGAAGCCATAAAATCTACTTTTATGAGATCATATACCTCAAAAATAGATAAAATATATACCTCTCATATTTATACATTACCTAAATAAAAAAAATAGAATAATATAAGATAATTCCATAAAAACCGAAAGCATCATATGAATAAATATAACATTAATCTCCAAAAATCCATGATAAGAGAAAGATTTCAAATAAAATTTTAATTCCCCAAAATATTGTAGACTAATCTTGAAACCCAAAAATTAAAATGATTTGATCAAATATTCTTCCAAAATTAATTTAACATTTTTCTCCAACCAACATCATTTCATATACCTTAAAATTCTTATAATATAATCATAGAATATTAAAAATATTATAATCATTTTCACTAATTACTGTAATCATCATAAGGCCCTACTAAAATCATATACGCTTATAAATGATAATTCCTTAAAATACCGTAAGGTTTTATTTACATTATTCATATAAGGTTCACAAAATATTATAATTTGTATAAAATAACATTAATCACCAAATCGCTGAAGTTCTTTTCTGGATGTGTTGGGCCATCACTGAGATTTTAGGTCATACTTTCTATAATACTATGATTATAGAATTTCTATAACATTCCAAAAATATTACAAACATCATCAAAAATATCATTAATCTTCAATAATCATATAAAACCTCAAGGTTACCAATTACATTAAATATATTTCTATAAAAAAAATTCATTATTCCATAAATAAATATTTCATATATTAAACTTAGGGGTCACATATACCTCAAACATCTACCAAAACTCTATAAATGTCTACAAAAAATATTCTTATCATATAAGACATGAAAAATGGTTTCCAAGACATTGATATTATGATAAAGATGAAATATAATACTATATCATAACTCTTGAATCTCTATGTGTATAAACCATAATGTTTAAATGTTTTTCATTATCCATGGTTTCAAATATTATTTCTTTAATACTTCCTTTATATAACTTTTTTTTAATAATGTACTAAGATTAAAACATATAAAAACATAAGACAATATATAATGTATACCTTTCATATATCATTTTTCTTTCCTCCCACTTAATTAATAATGTCATTAGGTATTACTAAACAACCATATATATAGTATGGATGACCCTCCTCATTGTATTTTCCCCTAACACATCAATTTTTATAATTCCCATACTCCCCATATTTAAAATATTCAATGGATTCCTTGGGAAGAACATTATTTTTCGTCAAGGGGTTAACTGAATGATTTGTTTTTCACTGTAATATTATTTCTATATTCTATAATTTTACACTTACATAGCATCTTCCCATTATTTCAAGACATTTCCATGGGTTCATACTCCCAAAATAATGACACATGAGTCGGTGAATCTTTTTACCTTTATGATATCTATTACCTGAACGTCCATGGATCTTCACTTCACTATTATTTGATGAGTTGGAAAACTCACCTAGTTTCATGTTGTTAATAATAACTTGTGATTTCTGATTATGAATAACGACATGAGTTTTCACTAAATTACCCTTTTTTGGTTGGTCCTTCAAAAAACTGCTATATTTTCCTTCACGTGAACTCTTTTCTATTTATCCAAAATAACCATAATTATCCACAACAATAAATCCATTATGGTTATCAAAACATTTTAATATTTTTTAAATAACATCCTAAACTCTAAAGAAATCTAAAACCAACTCTGATACTACCTGTAAGGGCTTTCCCTTAAAAACTACATTTTTAGTGTCTTTAGGAAATAGCTCACTTTCAGTTGTTAGAAAATATCCTACAGGATTATATTTTTATAGAATTAGATCATTAACCATAAATAAAATGGTGGAAACATCAACTTAGAATCCATTTTTCCACTATATAAATCATTTTAAAATAAAACATGTTATTTTTCATGGAAAATCTTCACATATTTCAACCAAAATTCTTCTTTTCCCATACCCATACATAAATCCTATGACGAAAATTTTTAGACATTTCATGTGCATAAATATTTCAGTATGGAACACAAAAATTGTGAAATAACCCATAAGTTTGTGAACACGTTTCAAAAATTCCTTCTTCAAAATAAACTTTTGGCTCAAAATAAAATTTTTATTAACTAGGATATCACCTTTTATAGAAAAATATTTTCATAAAACCATTTATGATAAATCATAAAGATAAAAACTCATATGGTTTCATTGAAAATAAAATAAAATCATAATTACTTTTTAAAAAAAATATACTTTTCCATTCAAAAGTATCATATATGCTCATTTTCGGAAGTTAAGAAATCAAAATATTCCATTAAAACCCCAAATAAATCATATATAGAACAATTAAATTTCATTGGAATCATTTTAAAATCACTCTTATATATGTATTAACCCTCAAAGTTATAGAAGAAATAAACAAGATGGTTATACATTGAATAACCATCATATTATTTTCCCATAATCTCTATGGAAAAACCAAATCAGTTAGATATATCCCATATTTAAAATAAACATCATATTGTATTCCAAGATTCTCTTAGTAGTTACCTAATGTTTTAACATTATCCCATATTTAAAACAACCATCACAATATATTCACAGATTCTTTTATGTTTAAACTAATTGTTAAAATTTATACCTTTACCCAATGCATTAGAGATCCATAACGAGATAAGAACCCCTTAATTAATAATGGAACCTCACATCATCATAAAAGAATTTCCAAAAAACAATATAGAATACATAAAATCTTTCATCATAAAAATGTTATTTATACCCATAATAATGAATATTTTAATATTTGTAGATATTTTCCATTTTAAATACACTTTTTAAAAATAATAATAACATAAAGAAAGAGGGTTTTTCATTAAAAATTGAAATATTTAAAAAGAAGGGAACAAATCAGTGGATATGGTGAAAATAAAAGTCATTGTCAATGTATAACTTAAAATACAACATTATTTTTTTTAAATATAAAAATATTCAATAAAAATATTCCTTCGAAAAAAATATCAAACGGAAGTCAAAAGAATTATAATGTTTCCAATATAATTCAATTATTTCCCTACAAATTCATCTATAAAATATTTTAAAAATATGGCTATAGAGTAAAAATAGAATTTTAAGGGAAAATTTAAGAGTGTTTTTAAAAGAAAGTCTCTTATGTGAAATCTTAAAAAGATTATGTCATTTAAAAACACTATAAATAATTAAAATGTAGTCAGAAATGAAAATTATAATCTTTTTAGGTATAAATATAAATTTTTCATAAATCATTTATAATTACATGGTGATTAAGGAGAGAGGATTATAAAATAGAACGTGATAACATTTAAATTGAGGTTTTTAAGGTAAAGTGTCCCTTGCCTTAAGAATGATTCGTCATAAACATTCCTTATATTCCTAAATAATAACCTTATGTTCATTATTTACATACGTGAGACCCTTTTTCTGGACTGTTATTCCTTTTATTTCACTTATTATAATGTCATATACGATTATGTAATCATTTATGTTCATGTTATATGTTTTGTTAAAATACATTCATAAGTCCAAAATAATCTTGGTGGGTTGAATACTGCTAAAGTGTTCATTTTTCTATCATATAAAGATTAATATTCATGAATTAATTATTAGGATAATAAATCAATTATACTTTTAAAATAAATCATGAAGTACGGTTATAAAAAATGAATTATGTTACGATCATGGAGATGGTAAGTCATGTGCACTCGTGAGTAACATTTCCATTTTCAATAATTATTATTAAAAGAAGGTAATATTATTATATCATTCTAGAATTATTATAATATCATAAATATCATATTATTTCTTTAAATAGGATTTTATATTATCCTTGTGATTTGGTGGAGAATAATTAATCACATTTCTTTATGGAGGTAGTAGTCCACACATATGCAATAACAACATTGTAATTTTTAGTGAATGGAAAGGTAAAAATTAAATGATAAATTATTTTTTATAAATGTAAATATTTCATGAATTAAAAATATGAAAATAAATTCCACCATTATAACCATCAGTGGAAGAAAATTATGTGAAATTAATTTCCTCATCCCATGTGGTGGTAGTCCGTCATTCACATGAACAATGGATTAATTTTTCCATTTTATAGAGGATAGATAGGGATATATATTATTACATTAACATAATAATATATCATTATATTGAAGATATTATTTTTACTATATCAATATGTGTGATTAAGATTTCAATGAGTTTAATTAATGAATGACACAAAAACAATTGGTTAAGAACGACACTACATAGTGAGAAAATTCTTAATATTTACAACAAAATCATTTCTATGTTAATCTTGTAATAAAAAAGTCCTCTAGTATGTGATTAGGTTACTAAGGAAGGTATTTTTTATGTATTGGACAAACCAAATTGTTCTTTATGTGTTTTGAAATGAGAATAATATTTTCCCTTTTGTAAAAGATGAGAGGGTCACAATTGGAATTTTACCAAATATAAAATTAATATAAATGAATTTTGGTATCCAAATGGATTGAAATTGATAATATTAGTATTTTATAGGATTAAATGTCTAAATGATCCCAAAAAATAAAATTCAGTTGTTTTTGGATCACTTTCTTGCGCTTATCTTTTTGTTTTAACCCATCATTAACCCTTTTGACAACTACCATAATATTTATGTTTTCTGCGCATTTAGAGTTAATGAAATTATAATAAAATAAGAAATGGCCATAAATTATCCATGGTTGATTTCATTAACTATATACCATTCATTTTGAATAATCTATTATTTTTTATCATTTTTAAATCATTTAACAAAATATTACTTATTATAAAATATCATTCATGTTAATTTTAATCATATTCATCTACTTTGACTTTAATAAAATCAATAAAACAAAAAAAATTAAAATTTAATGAATCCAAACCACTATAAAGTTTCATGTTTATATATTAAATTCATGGGTTTCATTAATTATTTCAAATCATACTTCTTTTAATATTTATAATAACATTAATGGAATTATTACTAGGTAAGAATTGTCTAGGCATTTGAGGAACATATTTATTCACTAAAAAATTAAAAACAAATTACCATGAAGAAGTTGAATAATTTAAATTTTAAGAATATTTTTATAAAAAAACATACCCTCTCATTCTACTGATGTTAAAATTAGTATATCAATAAAAAAAATTGTGATATTTTTCAGTTCTCAATAAATAAAATATTACTAACCCCATGAGCGCATCCAAATTGAAATAAAATGACATATAACCAAATATTGTATTATTATTGATGAAATGGACTCGTCCAATTAAATTAAAGAAAATTTTATGGTAGTTATCTAGTCTTTATAATATTATTTTTAACCCTTAATTTCATGGTTTACCTTTTACTATGGTAACAAAATTTACTTTAGTTGTAATTTGTATTTACAAAAAATAAAGTGGTCATATTTCCCCAATTTTGACCCTATAATTGAAAATATGGAATAATTTTTTCCTGATTTAAACATGAATGTGACATAATTTAATTTATAGCGAAACTATAAAAAAACTACAAACAAATATTTTTTAGTAATCTTCACTTTTAAATATAATTTTTTTTAAATAAATTAAAGTATAAAAAATATTATCAAAATTTTATTTACATAATTTAAATTTAAATTGACCTGATTAAAATTTACAAACAATAAAAATAATAATTTAAATTTTTAAGTAATTTAAAAATAAAATAATGTTTTCAATAAAATCAATATTTTTCACTACTCATTGAAAAATCAAACTATTTAAAAAATTTTAAAAATATCACCATAAGCTAATTTCGATATGATGATTTAAAAAATGGTAAATATTTTATCAAATTTAATTTATGGAAGATTCAAAAGTAAATAATATCATTTTCTAACAAATAAGTATAAAAACTATTTTTAAAAAAACATATCATCAAATAAATTAATAGATTAACAAAAAAATTAGTTCGTATTTACTGAGAATTAATCAATAAGTATATATTTCAAAAATTAGTCCTATTTATACATAAAAATTTAATGTCTAGGTTGTAATTTCCATATTTAAATAATAATATTTTTTTGTTTATGTACACTCAGTGCTTCATATTTTTTACAGTATTGAACATTTTTATTCTATAAAAATATTGGGATATTATACATAGCTTTACCCATGATTCATCTAGGGTAAACAGTCCCAAAAAGAGATTGTCGTGTGTATATCAAGAATTATTTTGGTGCACGATGGTGTGCCCTTTATATTCACTATGTTTGACACCCTTGGGGGATATTCTTTGGTCAAATTACTTTTTATTTATGAACCATTATATATTATTTCGATACATTAAGACCATGAATGACATAGGATTCCTAATTTAGTACATATGAGGAGTTATTCTCATTAATATAGGATTATCCACTCTAATTATGGTTTCATAATATATACACCTAATATTTAGTTGTATTCAATGCGGGGAACCCAAAGTTATAGTTCTAATAATAATTGTGACAGATAATACCATGGCTTCCATCATGAGTTACCAAATAGATTAAGAGATTAGATATAATATAATGCGACTATCACTTCTAAAATCCCTCAAGATATGAGTGGTAATAATGATAATTTTGAACATCATAATTCTCTACGTGAAGTGAAACATTTCATTTAATATTTTATGTGACAATGGATACCCCCTTCTATCGGTCTAATGATCCTCTAGTTGATGAATAATGGAAAAATATGATGGAAAGTATATTTTATATTCTTTAGTTCTCAGGCCATGAGAAGGTTATCTTAGCAGTTTATCACTTGGAAGGTGAAACTGATCAATGGTATATTCTTATAATGAATGTAATGAAATAAAAAAAATACACTCCACATAAATAGGGTACTTTATGATGGTATTCCCTAATAAGTACGTTCCATGAACTCTTCAAACTAAAATGGAGAGGGACATTCAATAGTTGAAATAAAAGGATGATAAATCCAGGGGTACCTATGAAGAATATTTTACAATTCATACAAGGTGACCTTGTGGTTTTTTAATCTACCTTGAATTCAAGAATGATAGATTACTTAATGATTTAAAACCAATACTTAAAAAGTCATTATCCATAATGGAATTTGGAAGCTATAATGTAACTTATTGGTGTACACTCAAAGTGGAAAAGGAATCTAGAAACCCAAATGGTCTTATTGATTTGAAATGGTTAATGGTGGTCATGAATAATCCACTGGTATGTCACCTTGAGGGAATAAAATGTTTCAACTTTATACATAATAAATATGGGTTAAGTATCACTTAGGTTAATTCTTGAAAGGAGTAAGAAGATGTTTCAACTTTGAGAATCCTATCCATAAATCAAATGAATTTAAATGTTTTTTTGAAGAGGATAGTTGATTAAATTAATGGAGGGAGACATAAATAGAACCTACCACTCACAATTTAGTGTTATAGATGAAATTAGTATGGGAATTATGTAAATAATTTCTATAATCCAGGGTATAATGAGGATAATAATACACAATAACCATTTTACTCAAAGGAATAAAGGTAATTTTTTTCAAATAAGAATAATTAAAGGGAATCATGATAATAAGGGATCCCTTTCCCTATACAAAATATTTGGGGATTATATGTTTTGTTTTTATATGAATGGTCCCCATGAAAATCATAATGACCCTTCTTTAGTAAAATTTCATCTGATTTTGAGCATTGACTAGCTCTCTTTGTAAAGATTCCATATAAATATCCAGAATAAGGAAAGAGTATTTATTAAAAATAAAACTATGATTGTCAATAATTAAAAGGATGATCCCAATGGAAATAATTTTGGATAATATTATAGATTATTTATGTAACAAACTATCAATTATCTTATAGAATAATATATGATTTTATTCTATGAAATAATTAGAGTATTTGTGAGAGTATATGATTAAGTAATAAGTATTTTTGGTATGATGATTTAAAAGTTATAAAAATGATTTGAATATTATTTTCATGTTTATAATGGAATTATATGTGATAAATAATTCTAATATTTGGATTTTGGTCTAGGTAAAACATATCTTGGAGAAACTATTAGGATAACTCTTTTTTTGTAATTTATTAAGTTCAACTTTGGGGGTTATTTTTTATGTTTTTGTAATTAATGTATTTTATTTGTCCATATTGAAAAACATGTGATAAATATTTTCATCTTGATCATATCTTTAGATAAATGTTTGATAATCATTAATTTATAGATCTTATTATCCATTAAGAGTTTTTTTGTACTTCAAGCATGAAAAATATATTTTTGAAATTCATTTCTTAGAGTAAGAGATAAAGAGGAAATTTGTTAAAGAACAAACAAGTGATGAAATTAGTATTTATAAATGGAAATAAATATAGTAACTATATTTTGTTATTTTATCTAACAATATTGTAAAATAATCCCACTACATTATGTAATGGGTCCTAAAATAAAAATGATATCATTTAATCTTTATTTTTGATGAATAGATGGTATTGTCAGCCAATACTAATTCAAGGCCTTATGTTTATCATGTTTCTCCCAAACATGTTCTCTATAAGTATTTATTATTCCTTATATTTTATAATTTTCCTTCGAATTTACATATTAACTTCCCAAAAAATTTCTCCTAATTTGGAAACCTGAATATGGGTTATTTCAAGTAAAATTTATGTTTTGAAATTCCATTTTCAAAAGAAGTTTTATTACTGCTTAATATAATGTGGGTTTCAATAAAGGTATTCTCAAATATTGAACCTCTAATGGTTGAGATAAAAATTTTATAGAAAAAATTTATTGAATGGTGTGAATGTAACAACCTGAAAATTTAGTTTAAAATAATAACATGCTTGATAACATTCTTAACACACAACACTGAGCTCTAATATAATTCAGATATATTATTAAAATATTATTATTTAAATATGACCTATACATTAAATAAATTATTATTAATATAATTAATGACATTATAAATTCTATTTATAATGTTACCACTCAATAAAAAAATAAGTTATATTAAATTAGAACTGAATTTTTTGTGAAGACATTTTATGTTTCAAAAGTATATTTTCTTCAAAAGTGATTTTTATTAAATTTAATGAATGGAATTTATAATCAATTTTTTTCTATTTAAGAATAATTATTTAAAAAAATAAATTAAATTTTTAAATAATATTATAAAAATTTTATTACAGTGAATTTTTTGGATTTTCCTAAAATGATTGATTTTTTAGTGAATAGTGAAAAAATACAAATTTCACCAATACTGTCAATTATTTTCATTAAATAAAGTAATTAAAAATTACCATAATATTTTGGAATTTTCTACAATGTGAAATATAATACATTTTATTTACAATAATATATTTACAATTATTTGAAAAAACAATATTCATAATTTTGATATAAGTTAATTTTTCTACTTAAAGATGCATTGTTCTGGAAACATTTTTTCAATGTGTTTTATGTATTTATATTAAAATTGATATCTACCACATCTCAAAATTGAATCCTAAAATATGGATACCATGTTTATAATCAGTAGGTTCAAATTTGGTTAGTAGGCCTCTTTTATTTTTGTTCATTTTGAATAGTAATCGGGGAAAACATTTTATGACGCCCCAGAATTGTATGCCACTCAATGGGTGATCGGATCCTTGTGGGCCACATGGCCTAAAGTGCATCTCCCTGAACATTAGAGGCTTCCAACTATTAGCAAGGTCCTAGGGTGTGTCTTTGGGGATACTATTCCCTCATTACGAAAGTGTAGCACAATGGGTGGATGTAAATATTGGTAATTGGTGGAAGAAATATAAGTAAACACAAGGAAGAGTGGAAAAATAGAGATAATAAAAATAATAACTGACATAATTGGAATAACATTCAACTACAGATGATGATATGTCATGTAATAGAAAATTGGAAAACATGGATACCAAACAAGATGCAAAACATGTTCCACAAAAGAATAATGGAAATCAAAATACTATCCCGAGCATACCCAGAAATAACTCGGTCCTCTACAATCAAACTCCGTACTAAACAAAAATCAATCAAGTGTTTGAATATGTATAGATATATTTTTCAACACCCATAACCATGTAATCTACCATAGTCACCAAACGGCGCCTGGAGAGGGTGTGAGAAAAATCTCAACGGGACACCATCTATGGTGTCTATAACATTCGGCACATGTAATGGAAATGTAATAGTGTGGAAGTATTCATGTATAAAGTAAATTACTAAAATGTAACTAAACACCCAAGTACCTACTTCAACCCTCAGCTAGAATCAGCACATAACCAATCCATAAATATATTTTTACAAATTTATAAATAAGTCACATGTTAGGAATTTCAAAGGTTCCAAGATGTAACAAAGACACCATGATCAATGAAATTTAATGGTGAAGTCTCGAGGTGATAACCAATCTGACATAGACCTAAAGGGTCACCAACATTTTAATAATTGTAGCCTCGCATGGGTAAGAGTGTAATCCAAGGATCATAGTCTAAGAAATTCCACAATGAGGTTCTTACGAAATCCAAGGGCATTGTCCAAGGTAAAATAGGTTAAAGCATAGACAGGGCCCTATGGGATGTAACCATGGCACCTACAATTCAATTCTGGATCCATGGAGTGTATCCAATACATCCTGTAATAATATGAGTGGATCCTACGGTGTCACACCTTGAATTCAATGAATAGACAAGGATTGGGATCTAGGTGGTTCTCAACAAAGGCAATTCGTATCCTTGAATCGGAATGCGGTTCTTTAGTGCTCATTGTGTTCCCCAATAAGAATCCATGGTAATCTTGAGTCAGTCCATTCATATTTATGATGTCATGTAATATTTCATTTGGTTTAATCCATGCCTTTCATTAGTGTTATAGGGTTAAGTATCATGAAACTGTAGGTTCAAGCATTCCCATTCATTACTGTGATAAGGTAAAGTATCATGAAACATTTTTTTAAATTCCATTTAACAAACATTCAATAATTAAGGTTCAATACACTACATTCCATAAATGTGGTAATTGGTTCTATGGATGTGCAACCTATAATCCATTCATATTTAATCTGGTCAAGTCATATGATCAATATATTGCTAATTTCCATTTCACATTTAATTGTCAATTGAATCACTTACTTTATCTAGGTCAAGTGGTAAATATACATGGTAGAGTCTATTATTCAATTCGAAATATAAATAAATCCATTTAATATAGGATAACATAACCTTTATATGGTCGTGCTAAGGCACACCTGAACGATGGAAAAAAATGTGTCAAAACACTACAAACCAAATTTGGAATATCCTTCTTCATAGAAAGTTGGGAGTTATCGGTGTAAACAATAAAAACTAATCACATATTAGGAAATATCACAACCATATGGTTCTAAAATATTATAAGCATGGCATATACATTTTATAAACGGCACCCGATGAAATTGGTGGGCCCCGTACAAAAAATCCAAAATCAATGAACATTAGTGATCAGAAATAGAGCACACAACTTGGGCTAGTATGACCCTCCACCTCTGTTATTGACCCTTAATTTATCTCAGACAGGAATATATCTAAAAAAAATTGAAAATGATCATACCCCGATATCTCGGTTGAGAGAAAGAGAGAAGGATAACAACTCAACATGACTCGAGTACTTACCGTTGCCCATCCAATGTGATGAAAGGAAGATAGATCGGATCCTAGAAGAATGAGATCTCATTATTAATACCTTGGATCAAATGAAAGCTCAAAAGGAGATAAAATTAGGTGAATCGCACTATAAATCATGTTATGGAAGAGGATGTTGCTTAATATATCACTAAGGTCATTTTAGATAATTTACGCAGAAACATGGCATGTGCAAGGTTTGTCTACATGGTTTAACAAACTATACGCAAACTGTGCATGTTTTTCTAGGAAGAAGGGGAACATTTCACAGTTAGGCTGTATGGTCCGACACAACCAATGTGAATTGGTACTGTCTAGAAATTTCTCTCAACACGGTTATCCAAAATATGCACCCACCATGCACTAACTATGCGATATGTCCAGATTTTTAAAAAAGATGTGTTCTGGGATCCAAACATTCCCTAAACACCCTTAAGACCTTTGCTACCTCATTAGGCATCAATATTAGGCCAAAAGTAAATATTTAGACTTAAAATTAAAGGATCTGTACCTATGTTAAAAACTAGGTTCTTATAGTCTTCCCCTATTAAAATAACTCCTCTATGAGTTCGCCTTCCAATGGTGGATAAAAACTATCTAAGACCAAATTTGGCTATTGGGGACGTATGTCCCGACCCGACCCTACACGGGCCTGAGCCGCAACAACCCCAATCCCGGCTCCATAGGCCAGGGGCTGGCGACAAGCGTCGAAGGCTAAAAAACTCAAGGAGGCCTTTGCATGAGTACTGGTACACACACACGCAACCCACTCAATGTAGAAGTGCAGAGAAAAAAGAAAAGTAAAATACCCCTTCTATAAATAAACCACAAAGTGCATCGACCACTACACTGTACCAAGCAAGTGCTGAAGGTAAACTGAAATGAAAAGGGTAAAAAAACACACCCAACCAGTAAAGTGCCACAACCCAGCAACAAATAAACAAAAGTAAAACAGCTCAGAGAGTCCCACACCTGGAACCCAACTACGACCACCGCACATGGTCCAAGCACTCAAAATCCTATGCTCCTCCGTAGTCACAAGCAACCTGTCCGTCGTCTGTAGGGGCACACCATGTGCGGGAAAATCCCATGTAGGGTTGAGTATAAAAATACTCAATAGGATACCCCGAAGGCTCAAGGGAGAAACAAAGGAGGTACCGATGAGTGAGCAGTAGATCATACAGGGAATGGTAAAGGAGTACAATAGAGAGTGTAGTAAAGAGTACAGCTCAACCCAACAATAGAAAGTATGTAGACTCGCCCTAACACAAGGATCTAAAAATGGTGAGAAGATAAACTTCCTGTCAAGCCTTTCATTCCTATAGTAGGAGAGTAGACTCATCCAACCAAGAGAAACTAGACACGGAAAGCACGTGGCATACCCCGCACGTCTTCGCCTCCCCTGGAAGGAGAGTAACCAAAACCCAAGGAGTGGGTATTGGAATAAGGTATACATATATATATACTCTGTCAAGAAACCTGAACAAGATCGTAAGGGGACCTCCATCTTGTAGCTCAGCCCAAGAAAGTGAGTCACTAATAGTTCTAGATGTAAACACCATTGATGCCCAGCATCCCATGCGTCTTCCCTGAAATGCAAGTCAAGGGGATCATGTCACCGCACCTCGACACTATCCACTTTGGGCAGCACTGACTCACCCGTACGGTTTTAGGTCGCGTCACAAGGACCTATCTCGGTGGGAAAAGTTCCCCTCATTCCTGAGAGTTCTAAGGAAAGTCAAACCACACCTCATCATTGTCACACAGTCAAGAGGTCTTCTCAAAGTCAAAGATATCACATCACTGACTCGTACAACCAAGGGTCCCACTCTAGTAGTCATGGAGAAAAGTCATGGACTATCCTCATAAGAAGGCCTGAGTCTGAAATGACAATGGGTGACCCACTGCCCAGCCCTACTAGAGTGTATATCATAATAAGATATTGGGTGACCCACTGCCCAGCCCTGCTGGAGGGTAAACCTGGAATAAGTTGACAGGTGACCCACTGCCCAGCCCTGCTAGAGGTAAACCCGAAACAAGTCGATAGGCAACCCACTGCCCAGCCCTGATGGAGGGTTGACCTAGAGGAACTCGACCAGAGACCCACTACCCATCCTTTATGGAGGGTAGAACTGGGACAAGACGACAGGTGACCCACAGCCCGGCCCTGCTGGATGGTAGACCTGGAAGAAGTCGACAGGTGCCCAAACGTCCAGCCCTGCTGGAGGGTAGACCCATAATAAGTCGACAGGTGACCCACTGCCCAGCCCTGCTAGAGGGTAAACCCAGATCAAGTCGACAGGAGACCCACTGCCCATCCCTGCTGGAGGGTAGACTTGATAGAAGTCGATAGGTGACCCACTGCCAAGCCTTGCTGGAGGGTAGACCTGGATCAAGATGACAGGCGACCCACTACCCAGCCTTGTTGGAGGGTAAACCTGGAAGAAGTCAATAGGCGACCCACTACCCAGCCCTTCTGGAGGGTAGACCTAGAATAAGTCGATTGGCGACCCACTATCCAGCCTTAATGGAGGGTAGACCTGGAAGAAGTCGATAGCCGACCCACTGCCCAGCCTTGCTGGAGGGTAGACCTGGAACTGCTCTGGCCATCCCTACTGGAAACATCCTCCTACGTAGAGGATTGGTGTCCGCCTGATGTATTGGTCACACTTAATCCTCAAAATTCTACCAAGTTATAAGAAGGGACATGATACTGAAAGCCCACACGGATAAAGCAAAAAGGGAAACCCAAACAACTCTACTGATCACAACGTTGACAACAAAACCAGGGGAAACCACTCAACCCTGTTGGTATAAACCATTGTGAACGAGAGGACCCTCTACGTCGCGAGAGGAAAAAGGTACGTAAATTAGAACATGACACGCATAAGGGGCCCACACGACGTGTGGCCCTATCTCATCTCCAAACCACGGACACAAACGTTCCTGGGTACAACAACAAAATATACCTCCCAGCATTCTCGTATACTCCCAGAGTATATCACATCTCTAGCCCAATGTCATCGAACTCATGGCACCCAAAGTCAGCGCGAAGGGAGAAAATGTAATTTTTCCAACCAGCTTCCTCCACAGCCCTAGCACATCCAACCATACCTCTTTAAACACTAACTTCACTCTTAAAGGAGTGAACGCAATCACACACCAAGGGTTCCCTACAAACACCCCAGGAAGAACCACCACTGGTACACCTTTCATGCTTCCACATTTAATGAGATCTCGAATGAGACTTCACATGTTCAAACGGTTCACACTATTGTAATCCTTAGGGAAAAACATGTGAGATAGACAATCTACCTACCTCCAATGGATATCCAATGTAAAAGTTGCTTGACACCGCTTTACACCCGAACGGCGTCCCGTGGTCCTGATCCCTGGCCCTAAAAAAATTCGGTCACATCGCTCGATTGTGATCTCCTTGGAAAGACATGTCAAATTGACTGCTTACTTGTGTGGAACAGATGACCGGAGGAGAATATGTATTCTGTTTTACCGCACATAACTGTTGCTTCGTGGTACCCACATTTCGGTCCCAAAGTGCAACGAACAGATCACACCATTGCGATCCTCTCGAAAAAGTACAAAAGATTGACTAATCACTTCTCCAAAATGGATACTCGGTGACAAAGGTGAAATTCACCATCAATGCCTAAAACGACCCTCATGGGGAACTCCCCACCATGCTGGATTAATGCCGGTGGATTTCACCATTGCAATGCCCTTAGAAAAACACTCAGAATGGACTGCTTGCATGCCCTGAACAGGTGTCTGATGGAAATGTTACAAAACGCTGCTCGCAGCTCCAAAGAAGGTCCGTGGGGCCCAAGCCTCAACTCTGGTTTCCATGCCCGAAACTGTACTGGAAATCATTTTCTCAATGCTAGGGTCATAACGTGGCTAACAGTGCACTTAACGGATTACATATGTGTTCGCGCCGCCCAAAAGAAGAACCCCGGAAAAATGATAAACCAGTTAACGTACGTGTCACACCACCGAGCCCCTCGTCTTTGGGATTAAAAAACCCCGAGAACATTTTAAAACCTTCATCTCAAGCAGAAGATTACACTACCACAAATGGCACGCAAAATGGACACTCATAGCGAAAGTTACGGGTGTCTGAAGCCGGAGGGGACGAAGCACCTTGTGTTGGACCGGCCTAGCCGGCCGGTCCACCCGGTCTGGGCCGGCCCGCGGTTCGTCCGTGTGGGCCAGCGATGGACCTGTGGTCCACCACTCTGTCGACCGGCCCTCGTGGCCGGTCTTTGGTCTACACGAAGACCCGCTTCCAGCGGGTGTTGGTTCCACCCACGGGGTCGCGCGCCACTACCCCGGTCCACCCGGCCGACCACCGCCGCCCAGTCGACCCGCTGCGCCCGCCACCTGAGAGCTGCACCGCCGCCGCCTGGAGACCGCACCACCTCCGCCGGAGCCCACGCCACCACCTCCTAGAGACTGTAGCCCGTGCCTCCTACTGCCGCAATCCCAGACCACCGGAATTCCACCAGACCACCGTGGAACGGCCGGAAAACCATGAAAAACTCTGGAAACATCGTTGGTCGATTAAGGATGCCCCGGGACTCGGAATTCAAATCCGAAAAGTGAAGAAGAAATCTCAAGATGTAAAATATGCAAATCTGGGATTCACTTGACAATTCGATAGAAATTCTATGCAAGTAATTCAATTTGAATAAGATTACAGGAATTAAAACGAAAAAAGCACGAGCCTACCTCGATGGGCTTTGCCCGACGCTTCACCGACGATCCACCAGAGCCCTCACCACCTGGAAGAAGGGATGGAGGAGAGGAGAATATTTCCTCCTTCATAGTTGGGAATGTTTTCCCCAGGGAAGAAGGGGGGGAGAAGGGTGGGGGTCAAGTTTAAATAGAAAACACTTAAACACCCCGCCCGTAGGCCCCGTACCCGAACTCCCAGTGGGGTCGAGGTTAAGCCTCCCCTAGGGTAAACGCCATGCCCTGGGCACAATGGCAGTATCAAAATTTTTATCTGACCCTCCATTCAAAAGTTATAGAATTTGATGCCCGAGGCCGCTAAATTATGAAAACGCCCCTGCTGGCGTTTTTCACAGAAGGGTCACGCCTGCGAAAGTTACACCCCTCCTAAGGTAAACAGGATGTTCCGGAATCAATGGTTCCCACTTTCTTCCCGTCCGAGCTAAAGTTTAGGAGTTATCCCGTTTATTTGGCGTGTCCAGTGTGAATGCACTGAAAATTTAATTCCGGCCACACTGGGGCTCGGAATCGTATGCCGTCTGAAGACGCTGCTCTGGATTAACGTCTAGAATTTTCCAAAGACTTCTATATCAAAAACTAGGTTCTTACATCATTCCCTCCTTCAAGATTTTCATCCTCGAAAAGAAAAACTAGAGAAACAACTCAGGTTACTAAGCCCACACCTAGCTCTCCAGTACCCAGAGGAAATCTGGCACAGTTCTGCGTCACCGCTCAGGGACCAAAGGATTTGGTCCGTTCGCATGGGGTCTTCCCTCATCGATGACTTGCATAAGAGCATTCACACATCCTCTCAGGTAAGCCATGCGGGAGACGTCTTTCACCCACTCCTGACCTTGGGGTAAGGGAATGACAGTAGGGAACCTCGTCATCCCTTTGCACGGTCTCAAATGGCCCGAATTCTCTCGAGGGTAGCTCACATTCCCAACCGAACCCCTATGTTGCACGCCACGACTGGAATCAACGTTTGGACCTGGGACAAAGCCCGGTGATTCCCTCATTCAGAATATCCATATGGTGAAACACCCAAGGATATATGTTCATGCAAGATTTCACAGTCGATGTCCCACGACAAAGACTCCCTTATATGCTCAAAAGGAGAAGGAGCCGTTATCATCAACAAAAGAGAAAGGTTTCATTCCTTTTATTCCACTAACAAAGGGTTACACCAACACCCTGCATCACCCTGGTAACAACTCAAGCATGGGGCAGGGAGAAAATCATTTCACACACAGAGTCTAAAAATTCTACTACAAAAAGTAGAAGGTCTGTAGAGCGTAACTCTTGTCACCTCATGCTATGCAGGATCGTAAACATCCAAAGCTCACGGCTATCTGTGGTCCCGACTGTCAGCTCCCTGAGCCTGACGTGGACCGCCTAGTGGTGATGCGAAGACCTCGTAAAGTCATCCCCCATTTCCAGCTCCTCCCACTCATCTGCTAGCACCACCTCTCTGGGTACTACTCCGATCACGGCGCTGCCTCTGTCGTGGTGGTGCACCTGCTGCTTGCCCGATATTCTTAGCGTGGTTGGTCAGGCAGTCTCATGCCAAGTGATCTCGCACATCAAAAGCATAACACCGACTCTTTCTGGGTGTAATTGGTTCCCTCTGGCGCCACTGTAGTGTATGACCAATCCCCTAAGTCCGATTATCGGAAAGCCACTTGCGACGAGGTTCTGTCAACCGACGCCCGCTAACTATGGCAGACATCTCGGCTCTGTCGAGCCTGCTACCACCACTAACTGTAGAACGCGACAGGAATCTCTCTGTCACCAGCGCCTTCTCTAGCACCCTGACATAATTGTAAATTCCCAAGGATACTATGATAGTACGAATCTCTCTGCAGAGACCCTACTCGAACTTCTGTGCTTGGAAGTTGCCATCATGGACCAAGTCCGCGTAAAAACGTGCACGATCTGCGAAACTAGTCGCATACCCAGTCACCACATCCCTCCCTGTTGAAACTGCAGGAGGTTGTGGATCCGAACAGAGCATTAGCAAGATGGGTAAAACTCCTCATGAAATAGTAGCTAAAAGTCTTCCCATGAAAGCAACAACTTATCGAGTAACTGAGTCACCAGACTCCACCCACGCCCCGATGCTCTGTGGAAAAGGTTGGCGACCAAAGCCACCATCAGATCTACCGGTGTATGTGCAATCCTGAAGAGGAAAACTAATGTCTCTATCCAAAACACTACTGCCTGAGGGTCTGGCTCACCGCTGAACCTCAATGGTCTCTACCGCTGGAACTCACAGGGCAATCTCAACCTACGCTCATGCTCAGTCTGCTCTGCTGACACTGTCTGCTTCTCACTAGTTGGGAGTGCTACTACTAGCCCACCCAGAGAAAGGGGCTCACTTTTTGGGTTCTGGACTGAGGCCTCGTAGCTCACAAGGTCTTTGTCACGAACCAAAGATAGTATCCGGGATGGATGTCTTTGCGGAGACATCCTGAAACTTATCAAGGAGTGCAGCAGTCAGATGAGCATATATTTATATAACAATAACAATAATGGGGAGCTGACTCAGGAGGGATAGTCAAACACTCAATACTTTTTTATTCACAAACCAATTCCCTACATCGAGTGTCTCAGCATTCCCAGTCGACAAGTGGGTTATCAGGGTCCTGGTGAATGGATACATCGGTCGTCGCACCATCACTAGACTCCCTGGCCTGAGAGCTACTCTCGAGACACGTTGGAACTGTTTCCCTAGATCCCAACCAATTCCTTTTTTAGGGATGTCCGATCAACGTCCCAAGGAACGAACCACCTTTGATACCACTTTTTCATGACCCGAACCTACCCGAACCCGAGCTGCAATAACCCCAAGCCCACCTCAATAGGCCAGGGGCTGGCGACCAGCGCCAAAGGCTAAACAACTCGGGGAGGACTTTTCCGGAGTACATGTACAAACACACGTAGCACAATCAATGTAGAAGTGCAGAGTAAAAAAGAAAAGTAAAATACCACTGCTATAAATAAACAATAAAGTGCATCGACCTCTACATAGTACCAAACAAGTGCTGAAGGTAAACTATTAAGAAAATGGGAAAAACATGCGCCCAACCAGAAATGTTCCACAACCCGGCAATAGGAAAACAAAAGTAAAATAGTTGGGAGAGTCCCACACCTGGAACCCGACTATGACCACCGCACGCGGTCCATGCTCTTGAACTCCTATTCTTCTCTGTAGTAACGAGCAACATGTCTGTCGTGTGCAAGGGCACACCATGTGTGGGAAAATCCCAAGCAGGGGTGAGTATAAAAATACTCAGTAGGATACCCTAAAAGCTCATGGTAGCAACAAAATAGGTACCGAAGAGTGAGCAGTAGATCGTACAGGGAATGGTAAAGGAGTACAATAGAGAGTGCAGTATATAGTACAGCTCAACCAAATGAGAGGAAGGAAGTAGACTCGTCCTAACACAAGGATCTAGAAATGGTGAGAATATGAACTTCCTGTCGAGCCTTTTCTACCTATAGTAGGAGAGTCGACTCGTCCAACCACGAGAAGCTAGACACAAAAATCACGTGGCATACCCCGCGCATCTTCACCTCCCCTGGACGGAGAGTAACCAAAACCCAAGGAGTGGGTACTTGAACAAGGTATACATATATATATGCTCTTCCAAGAAAACCAAACAAGATCATAAGGGGATCTCCATCCCACAGCTTAGCCCAAGAAATTGAGTCTCCAACAGTCCCAGAATTAAACACCATCGATGGCCAGTATCCCACGTGTCTTCCCTGAACTGCAAGTCAAGGGGATCAAGTCACCACACCTCGACTCTATCTTCTTTGGTCGGAACTGACTCGCCCGCACGGTTTTAGGTCACATCACAAGGACGCATCTCGGTGGGGAAAGTGACACTCGTTCCTGAGAGTTTTGTGGAAAGTCAAACCACACCACGTCACTGTCACACAGTCAAGAGGTCTTCTTAAAGTCAAAGCTGTCACATAACTGACCTGTACAACCAAGGTTCCCGCTCCAGTAGTCATGGAGAAAAGTCTCCGACTAGCCCCAAAAGAAGGCCTGAGTCTGAAATGCCAACGGGTAACACACTGTCCATCCCTACTAGTGGGTAAATCATAATAAGATATCATGTGACCCACTTCCCAGCCCTGCTGGAGGGTAACCCTTAATACATCATCAGGAAACCCACTGCCCAGCCCAGCTGGAGGGTAAACCTGGAATAAGTCGACAGGTTACCCACTGCCCAGCCCTACTAGAGGGAAACTCGGAACAAGTCGACTGGCGACCCACTGCCCAGCCCTGCTGGAGGGAAGACCTGGAAGAAGTCGACAAGCGACCACTGCCCAACCATGTTGGAGGGTAGACCTAGAACAAGACGACATGTGACCCACTGCCCAGCCCTACTGGAGGGAAGACCTGGAAAAGGTCGACAGGCAACCCACTGCCCAGCCCTACTGGAGGGTAGACCTGGAATAAGTCGATAGGCGACCCACTGCCCAGCCCTACTGGTGGGTACACATAGAACAAGTCGACATGCGACCCGCTGCCCAGCCCTGCTAGAGTGTAGACCTGGAAGAAGTCGACAGGTGAGCCACTACCCAGCCTTACTAGAGGGTAGACCTGGAACAAGACGACAGGTGACCCACTGCCTAGCCTTGCTTGAGTGTAGACCTAGAAGAATTTGATAGGGGACCCACTTCCCAGCCCTTCTGGAGGGTAGACCTGGAATAAGTCGATAGGTGACCCACTGCCCAGCCCTGCTGGAGGGTAGACATGGATGAAGTCAACAGGAGACCCACTACCTAGCTATGCTAGAGGGTAGACCGAGAACTCTTCTGACCATCCCTACTGGAAACAACCTCCCGAGTAAAGGATCGGTGCCCACGTGATGTATTGGTCAAACTGAATGCTCAAAATTCTACCATGGAACATGATAGGACGTGATACTAAAAGACCACACGGCTAAAGGAAAAATGGAAAACCCATCAAATCTACCGATCACACTGTCGAGAACAGAACAAGGGGAAACCACTCAACCCTACTGGTCTAAACAATCGTGAATAGGAGGACCCTCTACATCACGAGAGGTCAAAGGTACGTAAAGTAGAACACAGCACGCATAAGGGTCCCACACGACATGTGGCCCTATCTCATCTCCAAACCGCAAACACAAACATTCCCGAGTACAACTACAAAATGTACATCCCAGCATTCTCGTATACTCCCTGAGTATATCAAATCTCTAGCCCAAAGGCTATCGAAAAAATGGCACCCAACGTCAGCGCGAAGGGTGAAAATGTAATTTCGCCATCCTATATCATCCACGGCCCTAGAACGACCAACCATACCACTTTAAATACTAACATCACTCTCATTGAAGTGAACGCGATCACACGCTAATGGTTCCCTACAAACACCGTAGGAAGAACCACCACTGGTACACCATTCATGATTCCACATTTAATGAGATCTCGAATAACACTCCGCACATCCAAATGGATCACACCATTGTAATTCTCGTAGAAAAACACATGAGATAGACTATCTACCCACCTCCAATGGATATCTAATGTAAAAGTTGTCTGACACCACTTTACGCCCGAACGACGTCCTGTGGTCTCGAGCCTCGGCCCTGAAAACAGTAGGACACATCACACCATTGTGATATCCTCAGAATGACACGTCAAATTGACTGCTTACTTGCGTGGAATGGATTTCCGGAGGAGAAGATGCATTTCTCCATACCGCACACTAGCGGTGCTTCATGGTACCCGCATTTCAGTCCCGAAGCGCGACGAACGGATCACACCATTGTGATCCTCTAGAAAAAGAACACAAGAATGACTAATCACTTGCCCCAAATGGACACCCAGTGACAAAGGTGGAATTCACCGTCAACACCCAAAATGACCCTCATGGATCCCACACCACCATGCTGACCTCAATCGGTTAGATTTCACCATTTCAATGCCCTTGGAAAAACACTCATAATCGACTGATCACATGCCCCGAACGGACTTCCGATGGAAAAGTTACAAAATGCTGCTCGCAGCTCCAAAGACGGGTCGTAGGTCCCATGCCTCAACTCAGGTTTCCATGCTCGAAACTGTACTAGAAATATTCTTCTCGAATCCAAGGTCGCAACACTGCTGACGGCGCTTCGAATGGATTCTAGATGTGTTCGCGCCGCCCAAAACAAGAACCTCATAGAAACGCTAAACCACTTAACGTACGTGTCACGCCACCGAGCCCCTCATATGGGGAATTAAAAATCAACAAGACCATCTCAAAACCTTCTTCTCGAGCTTAGTATTACACTACTGCAGATGGCACGAAAAACTCACACCCGAAGCGAAAATTACGGGTGTCCGAATTCGGAGGGGACGAAGCCCCTTAGGCTAGACCGGCCAGGCCGGCCGGGCGGCCGGCCCGGCTCATATCTTCGGCCCGTGGTTCGGCCATGCGGGCCGACCGTGGACTCGAAATACACCGCTCTGCCGACCGGCCCTCGTGGCCAGTCTTTGGTCCCCGTGGAGATGTGCTTCCACTGGGTCTCGGTTCTGCCCACGGGGTCGCGCGCCGCGACCCCGGTCCACCCGGCTGATCACCGCCACCCAGTCGACCCGATGCACCCGCCATCAGAGAGCCACGCCGCCACCGCGTGGTGACTACGCTGCCACCGTCGGAGCCTGCACCATTGTCTCCTGAAGCCCAGAACCCGCACCGCCTGCTGCCGACGTCCTGGACCGCCGGAATTCTGCCGGACCACCGTGGAGCCACTGGAAAACCATGAAAAAAGCCGAAAATTTCGTCGGTTCATTACGGACACCCCAGAACTCGGAATTCAAATCTGAAAAGTGCTGTGGGAAGATAAAGATATAAACTAAGAAAATATGGGATTTGATTGAAAATTCGATGGAAATTTGATGCAAGTAATTCAATTTGAATAAGATTACTGGAATTAAAACAACCCAAGCACGAGCCTACCTCGATGAGCGTTACCCGATGCTTCGTCGATGATCTGTCGGAGTCGTCACCGCTTTGCCAAAGGGATGGAGGAGGGGAGAGGAGTTACATCTTTTTCATTGGGAGATTTTGCGCCAGGGAAGAAGGGGGGAGAAGAAGGGTGGTGTGTTAGGTTTAAATAAAAAACACGTAAACCCCCCGCCCTTAGGCCTCGTACCCGAACTCCCAGTGGGGTAGAGGTTAAGCCTCCCCTAGGGTAAGCGCCATTCCTTGAGCGCAATGAAAGTCTTAGAATTTTAATCCGAGCCGCCATTCAAATGTAATAAAATTCAACGCAAGAGGCCATTAAATTACAAAAACGCCCCGGGTGGCATTTTTCACCAAAGGGTCGCGCCTGTGAATGTTACACCCCTCCTAGGGTAAACGGCATGTTCCGAACACAACGATGACCTCGGTTTTCCCAGCCGAGCTACCATTTAAGAGTTATCCCATTTATTTTTCATGAACAATGTGAACGCACTGAGAATTTAATTCCGGCCACACCAGGGTTCGAAATCGTATGTCTTCTGAAGGCGCTGCTCTGGAATATCATCCAGAATTTTCCAAAGTCTTTTATAGGAAAATCGGGCTCTTATAACGTATGCCATCTTCCCTCTCGCAAGTCTCCTTTTTACATAATCGTACTACCATATCACCCAAACCTGAGGAATAGACTGTCCTTAGAGAGCCTTCATGCTCTGGTCAACGATGTGTTCTGGATACACCTCAAAGGTAACGTCATCATCTAACTCAACTTATTCGGGATCAAAAGTATGAGATCGGTTGGCATGATATTGGAAAAGCTATGAAATATGAAATATGATGTGGATGGTAAGGTACCCTTGAGGCATTGGAAAATGATTGGCTACTGGCCCAACTCTCTCTAAAATCTCAAACGGCCCTAAAAAATGAGGTGACGGCTTTCCATAATTTTGTAATCATCTATGCCCTAGCCTAGAAGATACCAAAATAAAAACATGATCCCTGACCTCGAACTCATGTGGTCGTCGTCGGCGATCGACACAAGATTTCTATCTTTACTGAGCACCTGTCATACACTTTAGGATCAGCTGAACATTATCTAAAGTCTCCTGAACAAGATTATGACCTAGTAGAGCCACATCACCAACCTATATCCATCATAGGGTTCAACGAAATGGACAACAATATAAGGCTGAAAAATGGGCCAATTGAATTGTCTCTTGATAGATGTGATTATAGGGGAACTCGGCAAGAAAGAAACACTTATCCTAAGAACTGCCAAAATCTAGAACACATACATGGAACACGTCCTCAAGAACTTGTGTTTTTCACTCTGATTTTACATCGGCCTTAGAGTTAAAATATGGTCATAGATGAACAAGAGTCACCATATCCTTCTACAATCCCTTCCAAATTCATGACATGAAACATGAACCCCTATATGAAATGATAGTACATGGATCCTCATGTAGTTTTATGATCTCACAGACATACATTCTTCCTATCTCATCAACTGAGAAAGTCTCACTAAAAGGAATAAAGTGGGATGATATTGTTAGTCAGTCAATGACTACCCAGATATCGCTGATACCCCTCGGTATCCTAGGTAATTTTACTATGAAATTCATGGAAACATGTTCCCAATTCCATTCTAGGACTAGATGCGGTTGTAAAAATTCTGTAGGCCTCTGGTGCTCCACCTTCACCCACTAACAAGTGGAACACCTAGTGATAAAGGTTACTATCTCACATTTCATCTTGGACCATTAATACTGATGTCGCTTATATTGATACATCTTTGAGGCTCCTATATGAACTTCGCACTAAGAAGAATGGGACTCTTTCATGAACTACTCTCTCATATCTTCAGGAACCTAGGTACATCCACATAGACATAGGACATCATCTCTATAAATTGACCAATCTGGAGGCGGGTTATCTCCTGATATACACTCATGGATAACTAATCCTTTAGGATATGAAAACTATCTACTCTTCACCATCTCAAGAAGGTAAGATGTAACTATCAAGGTTGAGAGATATCACTACTCATGACATTCATGAAACTCTATATGCATCCGTGAAAAGTTTTTCACTAACATCAATTTATCATTGTCTTCTTGTATGACATGTACTTGAGTTTTTAGACTCAGTGCATCTGCAACCAGTTTTCCATTTCCAGGAATATAGGTAAACATAAAATCTAAGTATTATAGATACTTGACCAATATCTACTATCTGAGGTTCAACTCACATTGAGAAAAGATATATTTGTGGCTTTTGTAGTCCATTTACACTACAAATTTCACACCCATTAGATAATGTCTGAAGAAATGTAAGGCATAGAAAAATACTGCTAGCTAAATGTCTTATGTTGGGTAGTTTCTCTCATAAGGCCTCAACTATTTAGATCTCTATGCAATGACTCTATCTTCCTACATCAGCACTACTCCAAGGCTGATGCCTGATGCATCACAGAATATGGAATAACCTACACCTGGCTTCGTAAGAGTTAGAATAAGTGTCGAAAAAAGTATCCCTTTCTGCTCCAGAAAGGATTTCTCACATGCTTTTGACTAAAGGAACATGACACCCTTCTTTATCAGACTAGTGAGATATGATTCAAGGTGAGAAAATTATTTTATGAAATTCTTGTAATATCCATCCATCCCCAAGAAACTCTATATATCAAACACATTCTTAGGATTCCCCTAGGAAACTACATCACTAATTTTTTTTGGGTCAACATAATCCCTTGATTTTGATATTATATGACCCAAAGCAGTGGATTTTGTCTATCTAGAAGTGGCACTTAGCAAGCTTGGAATAAAGATGATGCTCTCTCAGTGTACTCAGAATGATCTAAATATTTTTGGCATGGTTTTTATGAGGGTGAGAATACAATAAGATGTCATCCACAAAGACCATGAAAAAAGATCCCAAATAGGATTTGAAAACCCTATTCATCAAATCCATGAAAACGACATGTGTGTGTGTGTATGACATAATGTAAAAACAAGGAAATCATATAGAACATACCAACTATGGATATTTGTATGAGGAATGTTTGAGCGCTTGACTTGTACCTGATGATAACCCAATGTTTGTTTGATCTCAGAGAATACCTTTTCTCCTCAGAGCTAGTAGAAGAGATCATCTATTTGAGGAAGTGGATATCTATTTTTGACCATAAACTGGTTCAAGATTCTATAATCCTTGCATGGATTTAAGGTTTAATATGTCCTCTTGAAAAAAATCAACGGAAAACCCTAGGAGGATGTACTGGGTCGTATAAAACCATTATCCTCTAAATCATCTAAATGCCTCTTGAGATCCTTAATCTGTGTAGGTTCCATATTATATAGAGGAATAGATACTAGAGTTTCTCTTATAACAAGCTCAATTGTAAACTTTACTACTCTCTTAGGAGGTAAGATAGAAAAATCTTTAAGAAATAAATCCCTGAAATGATCCACTACTGGAGGGAAATTAGAATTATGTAAACCCAGATCCTCCTTGGAGATATTTTCAATCTGGGCGGTCACTCCACCAAGCCCGTGATTCTCTTGTCCTTCTCTACTAGCCTAGACATCCCACTAACCCTAATGTAGATAATTTCATCCCTATGGTGATGTAAAAGATACTCTGTGGTGATATTAGTATACAAAAACATGATGATGAAACAACCAATCCATCCTAAGTATGACATTCAATCCCATCATCTGGAGAACAAAAAGATTTCATAAGAAAGGGTAACTCCCTACCTCAAGGGGACAGTCCTTACACTAGAATAGGACCTCTATTCATTCCACTAACGGCATATCTAGGGTCATTACACCAAAGTAATATTGCATCTCTAGTCTGAGACTCTCCACAATAGATACATATATACAACAGGTGGTGCTTTTAGGGGCACTCATGGAGGTAAGGGTTGTCGATTAGGGCCCACCACATCTAGATCATAGTATTAACCACCATCTTGGCATACGATATGAGGACATCATGGTGGAATTAGTCTATAATAGCCTAGCACAAGCCTCAGAACAAGCTTAATTAGAAAGATAGAATCACTAGAGAAAACTAAACATATAAAAAACACACTACCCAATACAAACTACCCCATCAACCCCCTTAGGTGTCTAGGTATCAGTAAGTTCTCAAGTATAAGTTTCATTTCATTTTACATTTAATTACCAGGTTCACTCCTTTAACTTTATCAAACTAGACATAGTGTGATAATAATGTGCAACCATTTCATATTAGATTTCAGGACTCACTTTATAAGGGATATCTATTTCTGATGAATATGTGATCATATACCTATCACTAGAAAATTAACCCATTTATTTATAGCATAATGGATCAATTCAGTAAATTACTCATCCCAACCCATAAGGTCTCATACACCTCATGAATTGAGATAGGAAATCACTCAATCCCAACAATGAGTGATATAAGCATAAGATAACTATCACATCATCAATTAGTAATCATAGGCATATAAAGTAATGAAAAGTTGTGAAATGCACCTATATGGCATGGAAATATGCATGAAATGTGAATTATAGGTGCCTATAATGATGCATGTAACAATTCTCCTTACCCTCATATCATTGGGCCAAGGATGAAAGAAAATCCTCAATCAATGTAATAATCAACAACACCACATAGCAGGTGTGTCACCAAATGGTGAAATAATATCAACTGTGATAGTAAAACCATAACAATGATTATATTTTTGGAAACTTGGTTTTTACCCCAAACATGGGTTCGTGATACCCAAGCATGGCTTAAGACCAAGTCACAAGTATTCCTAATCAGCAATCTATTTTCTCCAAATATTAAATAAAGAAGGAAACTCCTTTAACGCCACTGTGTAACATCCTCGAACCAGATTCCACTCATTGGGTTTCCTGGCCCCAGTGTGCTACATGGACTCTAGTGCATACCCTTGAACTCCAAAGGCTCCTGAATAGTAGTGAGGGCCTTGGGCGTGTTCATGGGGAGATTATTCCCTCATTTGAGAAGTGTAGTGTAGGAGGTGGATGTAAATATCTATAAATAGAAGAAGAAATATATGTAAATAGAAGTCACAGTGGAAAAATAAAGACAACTATAAAAATAACTAAAACTAGAATAACATTCAACAATAGATAATGATATGTCATGTACTAGAAAACTAGAAAACATTGACATAAGACAACAGGTATAACATGGCCCAAAAAAGTATAAATGAAATCAAAGGACTATCCCAAGCATCTTGAGATCCAACTCGGTCCTCTTTTATAAAGCTCCACACTAAACAGAAAGTAATCAAGTGTTTGATGCCATTTGCTTCCCTTTGTCAACACCTGCATTCATGTAATCCGCCCCAGGTACCAAATGACGGCCAGAGGGGGTGTGAGATAAATCTCAATGGGACACCACCAACGGTGTCTATAACATCCATCCCATGTAATGTAAATGTAATAGTGTTAAAGCATATGTATAATGTAAAGCAGTTAAACGTAACTAAATACCCAGGTACATTATTCATTCATTATCTGGAATCTAAACTTAACTAGTCCATAAATTGATTGTTTTCAGTTTATAAATAAGTCACATGTTATTAATTTCAAAGGTTCCAATATGTTACAAGGAAACAATGATCAATGACACTTAATAGTGATGTCCCTATGTGATAACCAAGGCGATGTAGAACACAAGGCTCTCCAACTCAGTGATAACTCTAGCCTGGCATGGGTAAGAGTGTAATCCAAGGAGCATAGTCCGAGGAATTTCATAATGATGTTCCTACTAAATCCAAGGTGATCTTCCAAGGTAAACCAAGGCTAAGCAGAGACAGGGAACTATGGGATATAACCATGGAACCAAAATTTTTATTCTAGATCCAAGGGGTGTTTCCAAGCCATCCTATAATGATATGAAGGGATCCGATGGTGTCAAACTAGGAATCCAAAAAATAGACAAGGATTTGGATCTAGGTGTTTCTCAACCTAAGCAATTCATATCCTTGAATAGGAATGGGGTTCCTGGGTGCTAATGGAATTCCATGATAAGAATCTCAGGAATGCTCGAGTAAGGCCATTCTTGATTATGAAGTCATGTAATATTTTATTTTTTTCAAGCCTTACCTTTCATTAGTGTGACAAGGTCATATAGCATGAAACCGTCATTTCAAGACGTTTTTTCATTAGTTTGATAAGGTGAAGTAGCATGAAACATTTTATTTAATTCCATTTAAGACATATTCAACAATTAATGATCATTCTTCAACCTTCCATTAATGTAGTAAGGGGTTCTATGAACACGCAACCTATCAATCCTTCTCATTTAATCGGGTTAAGTCATATACTCAATATACAAGAAAATTTCCATTTCACATTTAATTATTTATTAAAGAACTTACCTTAGGCAGGTCAAGTGGTAAGCATATATGGTACTTTCAATTATGCAATTCAAAATATAAATCAATCCACTTTATATAGGATAACTTAACCTTAGTATGACCTAGATAATTCACACCTGAACAGTGGAACAAACATGTCAAAACAATAAAAAACAAATATGGAATAACCTTTGACAAGGAAATTATGGAGTTATTGGTGTAAACACTGACAACACATAACATAATTGGAAAGATATTAACCATATGGTTCTAAAAATTATAAGCATGGCATATAAATTCTCTCAATGACACCCTATGAAGTTTGTGGGCCCAACACAACAAATCCAAAATTAACGAACCTTTGGGATAAGTTATAGACAACCCACCTTTGGCTTGTATGACTCTCCTCCTCTAGTATTGGCCCTTAATTTCACCCATATAGGTGTAGATATACTCAAAATATAAAAACTATCATACACTGATATCTTGGTCGAGAGAAAGAGATAAGGGTAAAGGATCAAGAGGACTTGAGTACTTACCATTGTGCATCCAACGTGATGAACAGAACCTCGATCGGATCTCGGATGAAGGTGATCTATTGATTACTAACTGGGATCCTAAAAGGGCTAATAAACGAGATAAAATTAGATTAATACTTGTGGAAACTTGTATTAGAGAAAAATAGGTGGCATAAAAGATCATTAAGGGAATATTAGAGAATTTATCGAGAAAAAATGCATGTGCATGGTTTCTCTGCACGGTTTGACAAAATGTGCACAACCCCTGCAAGGTTTTCTGAGACAAATTGGAACAATTCACGGTTAGGATGCTTGTCCATGCACAAACTCTGCGATGTGGTTCTATCCAAAAATTTCAATCTCCTCAAATAGCCACATCATGCACCATATAGCATCCCGTCTTTTTATAACATAACTTTCATTCCATTACATGGAACTGAGGATCTTTAAGGTTTAGTGTCTTGGAAATAAGGAAAATAAAACACGAAACAAAAAAAACATTATTCTTAAACACTTTAAAGGCTTCTCCTCATATTCATTCTAGGTTCATTACTGCATCACATAACCTGGGAGTATACATCAAAATAAAGGGTGAGCAAAAATCCCAGTAAGGAAAACAAGAGAAACATTTTACATGTGAACTTGAGATACTTCAATAAGGTCTTGAAAAGAACTTTAAGGCATGAGGATGAAATCATGAGGCATATCATAATAAAAATAACATTTTTCATAACTTGAAAATGTGGCTACATAATTTAACATAGACAATCATGAACATATCCCCAAGGTCCATCCCCATGGTGTCATTTAAAAATTACAAAGGTTATTCACCAAGGTATCGTGAAAATTGTAATCTCTAGTGGTTACATCATTACCCAATGCATTGGAGCGCTATCAGGGCGCACCCTTAAATTTTCCTTTATTATCATGTGATCCACAGATATCATCATCAAACAATTCATAAATAACCCATATAGCATAAAATAAATGGGTTTCATTTCATAATCATAACGTTTTAAAAACTGCTTTAAAGACATGATCTTTACATCACTTTAAAACCCATAGAAAAGGAAGGTGGGTCTCATGTATGTAAATCCCATAATTTAAAATACAACATTTTGGTATATATGTGAATACCCCTTTATAAGAAAGAGCTTTGAGTATTCACTTAATAATATAAATGAACTTTAAGAAAAAAAGAGAGACATTTCGAGACGGAAATTCTACAGCATAACGACTATGTTACGAGGTTTTAGAAGACATTAAAAAGAGAGGTAAAATGGGTCAAACATTCATAAATGACCCATAAAATAGTAGATGGACAGAATAAGAAGGATACATGATCATGGAAATGAAATTTCAAGGACATACCATTTGAAATGAAAAACATGGACGGAAGACATAAATTAGATTTCTCTTATGAAAGTTCGGCAGCCTAACGGCGTTACTTAAACTTCAACAAAAATGATTTGAAAAGATCAAATAGGGTCTCTCATCGTGTGAACATAAGAGTACAGTATGATAGATATAGAGATAATTCCCCAACATAACAAAAAGTAACTTGAAACAATTGACATGAAAGTAGAACTTCAAAACAAGAAGGGTGAAGAACCACTTAAAAATTCGGCAGCCTAACAGCGCCACTTAAAACTTCAAAATACTGAATTGAAGAGATCAAATGGGTTCTCTAATAATATGAACATAAGATTCCAGTATGATAGATATAGATATCATACCCCAACATAACAAAAAGGAACTTGAAAGAATTGACATGAAAGTAGAACATCAAAACGAGAAGGGTGAAAACCCACTTCAAAATTCGGCAGCCTAACGGCGCCACTTAAAACTTCAAAATACTGAATTGAAGAGATCAAATGGGGTCTCTCATAATATTAAAATAAGAGTCCAGTATGATATATATAGAGATCATAACCCAACATAACAAAAAGTAACTTGAAAGAATTGACATGAAAGTAGAACTTCAAAACGAGAAGGGTGAAGAACCACTTAAAAATTCGGCAGCCTAACGGTGCCACATAAAACTTCCAAATACTGAATTGAAGTGATCAAATGGGGTCTCTCATCATATGATAATAAAATATCAGTATGATAAATTTAGAGATCATACCCCAACATAATAAAAAGGAACTTGAAATACTTTACATGAAAATAGATCTTGAAAATGAGAAGGGAGAAAGAATCTGTTACAAAAATTTTGGCGGCCTAACGGCGCCACTTAAAACATAATAAAACGAAATAATGAGAGTAAGAGGGGATCTCTCATTATATGAACATAGAAAGGGAAGTAAGAGGAGTATAAAAGAACATCCTCCAACATAAGAACATGTAGCATAAAAGGAATGACATAAAAGAGATTACTTGAAATGAAAGAGAGAGGTCGGATCCCTTACCTTAAAACATAACTCTTAAAACTCAAAGGTTGGGATCCTGAGGGCTTGGGGGCACCATGGGAGGACTCCTTGGGAGGTAATGAGACAAGAAATTCGTTGGGGGAGAGTGGGGAGTCGAATGGATGAGAGGATGACTTGGTATTTATAGGGAAAGTGAGGGGACAAGGCATTAATGGAAAAGGGACACCTCATTAGTGGTTTTGGAAAAACCATGGGCTTGCCCATTGTATTTGCCCATGGTATTGGCCATTTGTGACACCTCATACCTTATATCACTATTCATAATTCGAACATATTGATTTCAAACTTAATACATCATTTAATGATGTCATTAAACACCCGTAACTTAAAAACTGTATTTTCACTATTCATCAAAAATTCAACTTTCTCAGAATAATCCCAAAATTTCACCTTAACCAAATATCAACGCTCTGATTACAAATATGAACTCCATTTTATAAAAATTATTTTCTTAATATTTTTAATTTAATTTTTAAATAAAAACACTATTCACTGAAAATTCATTTTTTTCAGAAAAAACCACAAAAATTACAATAGCATAATATCGGTGCTTTGAGTTCAAAAATGAAATCCGTTTTATAAAAATAATTATATAAATATTTTTAATTAAATTTTTAAATAAAAAACACTATTCACCCGAAAAAAAACTAATACTTGAATAATGATTTATGAAACCGTTATTTAACCATTTTATTGAATCACATTACTTAATCAAGGTGCCTAGATTATATTAATACTTTCTTTAAGTGAGATTACTAATCCATTTGGACACATTACTAATCCTAATCATAAAATCACTATTCATAATTTATTATTCATCAAAAATCAAGTTGATCTTATTAGAATCTAAATTTTGTACTGAACATAATTGTAGAAAACCATTTTTTGAAAATCATTACACATTTTTAAATATTTAAGGTTTACATAAACATTTTTAAAATATCCTTTTTCTAAAATTCATCAAAAATATGCATACTATATTTATCCGGTCATTTGAAAATTCATAAAAGGAATCGAAATTTTTATTTAAAACAAAAGATTACACAAGACAGTTACGGTCTCCTTACATAGCCCCTTATCACACCAGCATAGGACTTAAGTGTAAGGTGTGCTAAGGTGAGAGAATCCGAGGGAGGCTCGGCCAACATCGCACGATTAGTAATTTCTATCAGTTTGAACTTCTCGTGAAGGCGATCCCGTTCTAGCCTTATACGATGAAGTTCAGCTTGGGTTTGGTCCAGAGCAAAGCCCAGTGGTGCTACCTCCTTCCCAAGTTCTGTTAGATGGGATTTGATCGGTCCAAGACAACTGGGTGAGGCCATAGAATCTTCTTTCTATATTAATTAACCAAGATTGCTTGTTTTTAGAGACAATAGTCAAAACATTTAGTTTCCAGCGGTCATATTGACCAATGGTCAAATAACAGTTAAAAACCAACAGTGTCATTTTAATTATACTCATGTTATCAAATGAAACATTTTTGTTGAGTATAAAAAATAAAATAACACATAAAATTAGGAAACAAGATTTATTCAAAATTTCAGGTTGTTACAATCTTCCCCCCTTAAGAAATTGCGTCCTCGCAATTTTTTTAAAATTATGTTTTGAAATTTCATTTAAAGTCCCACATCGGAAAAGGAGTCAGTAAAACTATTACTTTAAAAGAAAGAAAGGGAAGTACGAAGGTCACCCGAGTTATCCCACACTAGGATTCCATGTAGGAAAACATGGACATGGAGGAGAAAACAAAGGGTCAAGTTCTGAGGGAGAGTGACAGAGAACATGATTAGGAGAAAGTTAACCATAAGAAAATCCCAAACTTATGATGGGTGTAAATGATATTTGATTACCTAGAAGGAAACGTAAACCAACAACGTTTTTGTTTTACATTCCTTTTCATAATTTTGAGTAATTCATTTACAACATAGAACAAAAACATAAGGAAATATATCTACCTTCATATAGAGTTTCACCCTTTAATAAGTTTCTACCAAAACTAATCTTTTCTCCCAAACGATGATCATTCAAAACTACTTGGTCTCATCAAAACACAAGAATCATCTTCTAGAGAATCACATAATCCAAAAAAGATTAACTATCTATTTCTTCTATCTTTAAACATTATCCGAAAAACAGAAAGGGTGAGGTTAAACAACTCTTCAAAAAGGAAGAATCCCATAGGAATGGAAACTAATTTTAAATCTTCAATGTTCTATGGTAATACCCAAAGTTCATCATAGACCATCCCATAAATAACGGTCCTTAAAATTCCTCAAAATAAACCAAACTAAGATTGAAACCCAAATACAAGAAGGATTTGATAACATAGTCTTCCAAAATAAACTTCATTGTTAATCTCCAAACAACATCAACCACTCCTAACATCTTATAACAAAATTATCTAAACTAAACATATTTTACCCAATATAGGTTAATCATTCCCATAAGTAACCTAAATTACTATAAGTCCACCACAAATTCATCGAATCTTCAAAATATAAGTCAACCTTTCTCCTCAATGAAAATACTGTAGTAATCTATTTACCTCGATCATATAGGGTCCCTAAAATAGTGAACGTATTCCAAAATAATAATCATCTTTTAATCCCATAATCACCTCTGTCATATTAATACGACAATCGTCGCATTTCCTATCACATTGGTTTTTGGGACATGTTCTTCCATTTCCCGCCATTAACTAAGAAAAGAAACTATAATTAGGGGCTTATTTACTTAGCTAATAATCATGAAAAGGAAACTTTAAGCATAAAAGGATAAACATATAGAACAAAAGTATATCCTAACTTGTGATCCCCTAGTTTCCAATCTAGGTTATCCATGATCATATATTCTTATGCGAATCTTTATTTTTTTTTATCCTTGTTCCTTTAATAATGGTTCATACTAAGCTTATGAATTTACCAAATCATATCCCCCGGGAGTGTCGTAACCAAGAGTGCAGCAAGGCTCGTTGTCGTGTACCAGTACCCGTTCGAGTCTAGCTCAAAGCGGTGTTTTCAGGTTTTACCCCTATGTACATCTGTTCCAGAGCCACCTCTACCTGCTTGTATCCAAATAGGGATGTATTTTCTTAGAAACCCCTTACTCAATACTCACCAAAATACCAGGAAGATTTCCTATATTTAAACTTTTCTATGGGGTTCTTCCTAGATTTTTCATATAATAATTTCCACAAATAACTAAACCATCCTTTGATACCAACTATAGCATCCCGTCTTTTTATAACATAACTTTCATTCCATTACATGGAACTGAGGATCTTTAAGGTTTAGTGTCTTGGAAACAAGGAACATAAAACAGGAAACAAAAAACACATTATTCTTAAACACTTGAAAGGCTTCTCCTCATGTTCATCCTAGGTTCATTACTGCATCACATAACCTGGGAGCATACATCAAAATAAAGGGTGAGCAAAAATCCCAGTAAGGAAGACAAGAGAAACATTTTACATGTGAACTTGAGATACTTCAATAAGGTCATGAAAAGAACTTTAAGGCATGAGGATGAAATCATGAGGCATATCATAATAAAAATAACATTTTTCATAACTTGAAAATGTGGCTACATCATTTAACATAGAAAATAATGAACATATCACCAAGGTCCATCCACAAGGTGTCATTTGAAAATTACCAAGGTTATTCACCAAGGTATCGTGAAAATTGTAATCTCTAGTGGTTACATCATTACCCAATGCATTGGAGCGCTATCAGGGTGCACCCTTAAATTTGCCTTTATTATCATGTGAGCCACATATATCATCATCAAACATTTCATAAATAACCCATATAGCATAAAATAAATGGGTTTCATTTCATAATCATAAAGTTTTAAAAACTGCTTTAAAGACATGATCTTTACATCACTTTAAAACCCACAGAAAAGGAAGGTGGGTCTCATGTATGTAAATCCCAGAATTTAAAATAGAACATTTTGGTATATATGTGAATACCCCTTTAGAAGAAAGAGCTTTGATTATTCACTTAATAATATAAATGAACTTTAGAAAAAAAAGAGACATTTTGAGATGGAAATTCTGCAGCATAACGGCTATGTTACGAGGTTTTAGAAGACATTAAAAAGAGAGGTAAAATGGGTAAAACAGTCATAAATGACCCATAAAATAGTAGATGGACAGAATAAGAAGGATACATGATCATGGTAATGAAATTTCAAGGACATGCCATTTGAAATGAAAAACATGGATGGAAGACAAAAATTAGATTTCTCTTATGAAAGTTTGGCACCCTAACGACGTTACTTAAACTTCAACAAAAATGATTTGAAAAGATCAAATAGGGTCTCTCATCGTGTGAAAATAAGAGTTCAGTATGATAGATATAGATATAATGCCCCAACATAACAAAAAGTAACTTGAAATAATTGACATGAAAGTAGAACTTCAAAACGAGAAGGGTGAAGAACCACTTAAAAATTCGGCAGCCTAACAGCGCCACTTAAAACTTCAAAATACTGAATTGAAGAGATCAAATGGGGTCTCTAATCATATGAACATAAGAGTCCAGTATGATAGATATAGATATCATACCCCAACATAACAAAGAGGAACTTGAAATAATTGACATGAAAGTAGAACTTCAAAACGAGAAGGGTGAAGAACCACTTAAAAATTCGGCAGCCTAACGGCGCCACTTAAAACTTCAAAATACTGAATTGAAGAGATCAAATGGGGTCTCTCATCATATGAACATAAGAGTCCAGTATGATATATATAGAGATCATACCCCAACATAACAAAAAGGAACTTGAAAGAATTGACATGAAAGTAGAACTTCAAAACGAGAAGGGTGAAGAACCACTTAAAAATTCGGCAGCCTAACGGTGCCACTTAAAACTTCCAAATACTGAATTGAAGCGATCAAATGGGTTCTCTCATCATATGATCATAAAATATAAGTATGATAAATTTAGAGATCATACCCTAACATAATAAAAAGGAACATGAAATACTTTACTTGAAAATAGATCTTGAAAAATGAGAAGGGAGAAAGAATCCGTTACAAAAATTTCAGCAGCCTAACGGCGCCACTTAAAACTTCATAAAACGAAATTATGAGAGTAAGAGGGGATCTATCATTATATTAACATAGAAAGGGCAGTAAGAGGAGTATAAAAGAACATCCTCCAATGTAAGAACATGTAGCATAAAAGGAATGACATAAAAGAGATTACTTGAAATGAAAGAGAGAGGTCGGATCCCTTACCTTAAAACATAACTCTTAAAACTCAAAGGTTAGGATCTTGAGGGCATGGGGGAACCATGGGAGGACCCTTGGGAGGTAATGAGACCATAACATCGTTGGGGGAGAGTGGGGAGTCGAATGGATGAGAGGATGTCTTGGTATTTATAGGGAAAGTGAGGGGACAAGGCATTAATTGAAAAGGGACACCTCATTAGTGGTTTTGGAAAAACCATGGGCTTGCCCATGGTATTTGCCCATGGTATTGGCCACTTGGGACACCTCATACCTTATCTCACTATTCATAATTCGAACATATTGATTACAAACTTAATACATCATTTAATGATGTCATTAAACACCCGTAACTTAAAAACTGTATTTTCACTATTCATCAAAAATTCAACTTTCTCAGAATACACCCAAAATTTCACCTTAACCAAATATCAACGCTCTGATTGCAAATATGAACTCCATTTTATAAAAATAATTTTCTAAATATTTTTAACTTAATTTTTAAATAAAAACACTATTCACCGAAAATTCATTTTTTTCAGAAAAAACCCCAAAAATTACCATAGCATAATATCGGTGCTCTGAGTTCAAAAATGAAATCCGTTTTATAAAAATAATTATATAAATATTTTTAATTAAATTTTTAAATAAAAAACACTATTCACCTGAAAAAACTAATACTTGAATAATGATTTATGAAACCGTTATTTAACCATTTTATTGAATCACATTACTTAATCAAGGTGCCTAGATTATATTAATACTTTCTTTAAGTGAGATTACTAATCCATTTGGACATATTAATAATCCTAATCATAAAATCACTATTCATAATTTACTATTCATCAAAAATCAAGTTGATCTTATTAGAATCTAAATTTTGTACAGAACATAATTGAATAAGACCATTTTTTGAAAATCATTACACATTTTTAAATATTTAAGGTTTACATAAACATTTTTAAAATATCCTTTTTCTAAAATTCATCAAAAATATGCATACTATATTTATCCGGTCATTTGAAAATTTATAAAAGGAATCGAAATTTTTATTTAAAACAAAGGATTACACAAGACAATTACGGTCTCCTTACATAGCCCCTTATCACACCAGCATAGGACCTAAGTGTAAGGTGTGCTAAGGTGAGAGAATCTAAGGGAGGCTCGGCCAACATCGCACGAGTAGTAATTTCTATCAGTTTGAACTTCTCGCGAAGGCGATCCCGTTCTAGCTTTATACGATGAAGTTCAGCTTCGGTATGGTCCAGAGCAAAGCCCAGTGGTGCTACCTCCTTCCCAAGTTCTGTTAGATGGGCTTCGATCGGTCCAAGACTACTGGGTGAGGCCATCAAATCTTCTTTCTATATTAATTAACCAAGATTGCTTGAATTTAGAGACAATAGTCAAAACATTTAGTTTCCAGTGGTCATATTGACCAATGGTCAAATAACAGTCAAAACCCAACAGTGTCATTTTAATTATACTCATGTTATCAAATGAAACATTTTTGTTGAGTATAAAAAATAAAATAACACATAAAATTAGGAAACAAGATTTATTCAAAATTTCGGGTTGTTACACACCAACAATGCGCTAACCGTGCGACCTATCTAGTTTTCCCAAAAAGATGATTTTTGGGCTTCGAACTTTCACCAGACACCCCTGAGACATTTACTACTTCATTAGGAATCCATATTAGGCCCAAATTGATGATTTATACTGAAAATTAAAGGATCTACACTTGGATGAAAAAGCAGGTTTGTACTAATTTCCCACCTTAGGAAGGGTAAAATGGTTAAAATACGATTAAAACATTGGCATAAGGATTTAAAATATCCATAATACATTACTTTATCATATTATATAGTTTTCACCCGACCATTTCAATCCAATTATCTATTATATATCAATTTTTTCCATATTTCATCAATTATGACTATTATATTACTTTTAGAAAAGAATGAATACAAAATGGAACTCTCTTGATTTTATTATCTATAATATTTTATCATTGAGGGGAAAGGGGGTTATGTTGAATTTTAAATGCATATTTTAAATTATAATTATTTTTTATCATGTTAATTTATTAATAATTTTTCATTGATCAATATACAATAAATGATTATACAATGATAATACAGTATTCATTCAATTAATATAAAAATAAAATAAATTATTTAAAAAATATCTCAAGTAATAAAATTTTGATGAATAATTAATTTCATGGAATTTTTAATATAAATATGTAATATTAAAGATTTTTTAAAGGATTTTATTCTAATTCCAACTTGTTATTGGTGTCCTTAATGTCAAATTAAATCAATAGTGTCGAAAATGACATTAATATTTAATTAAATAGTATTTTTTAAAAGTTTTTTAAAATATTTAAACATATAAATTTGAAAACATTGATAATATATGGTATAAAATTTAATCCCTTGTCCATTTATGATCCAATTGTCACCTTATAAGTAAAAATATAACCCATTAATATAGAAAACTTTTTTACTACTTTTAAGGTCAAAATTAGTTAACAAAGTGTTTAATCAGAAAGATAAGGATTTAAATTACCCCAAAACCAGTATAAATTTACTTTTTAATTATATTTAGACATTATCCTATTTTTCATTGAATTTATGTCCATTTGGAATCATTTTACATGAGAATGAATCAATTATATTTCATGCTTTGTTATAATTCCAAGAGTACCCCTCCCTTCACTTAGAAAAGGAAACCAATTCTCCTATCTTCCTCACACCTTTTGAGCCTTATGTATTGCATACCAACCTAGATTCCACTCACTAGTTCCTTGGTATGGTTGGCCACAAGACCTCAAGCGCACCTCCTCTAACCCCAAGAGTTGTTGACTACTAGAAGGGGCCTTAGGAAAGTCTGTGGGGACACTATTCGCACCCTGATCATAGTGGAGCATAGAAATATATATATATATATATATATATATATATATTCATTATGAAATATAAAAATCATTATTAGACAGTAGCATATGCTGAATACATAATCTTGCAAGTTAAATAATAAAATAAGTGAATGTTGTATAAACATATGATACAATATGATAATGTCATGTCGTGAACTACACAAAAGTAAGTATTCAAGGGGGAGGTGATAAAATAATATATAATATGATGAAAAAATATTCAAAAAGTCCAAAATATACTATGAATAGAATCTTGATCATAGTCTATGTCCTCTTCTACAAAAAAATCCATCATAACACAGCAAGTCAGTCTTGGATTAGAAGTTAGTTGATTCCCTTTATCTAAAACGACAACCATAAAGTCTACTTAGGTACGAAAGGAACCTAAGAAGGGTGTGAGATACAATATCAGTGGGCCTCCAGCCATTGTGCCTAGTCTAATCAATAACATTTATTATTAAATAAGCACTGTTCTATAGTAACTAAATGCAAGACATAAATAAATAAATAAACACATTGGACTTAGATCCACTTTGACACCACCCAATTTACCTAATTTGGACTAAGACTGTATATATGAACCAAGAGATCATGTGATGGTAAAATGGGTGAGAATACATATAATAAGGTGGACTATCCCAAAACTTTTGATTGGTCATTGACGACATCTACTTAAATTTTCAAAATGGAAGGATATATTATTATTTAAATTCATTCATTTTCCTTTTCAATTTATTTTAAAATCATTTAATATTTTATGAGAGTCACCCTTATCCAATCCTTTTCAATCCTAAGTGAAATTTCAATTATCACTCAAGGGGATCACTAATTTTCCAATCCCAATGATTCTATCCATGTTGACCCAAGATTGAAGTCCTAGGTATCACTCTTGGCATGGTGTGACCAAGTCAAAAACTAACATACCTCTGATTCCATAGCTCGTATCACACGTATGTACCGAAGTCTCTCTCATGGAATGGTACAACCAATTGTGCCATCGGCCCCCTATAGGAGTCTCCCCTAGGGAACTACTATCATCCACCTCGAGTCAAATATATAATGCATGTTCATCCCATATCAGGCATATCTGATTTAACACATGACAAATTTAAAATGAATTAACTAACTAAACAGGAAAGAATGAGAGTCCATCCAAAGGTACTTGTGTTAGAACCCCTTCTATAACCCTCATCAATAAGGTAAATTAACTAAACAGAAAATCATTTAAATCAATTTCAATTTGAGTCTATTAAATTTAATTCAAGAATTTATATAGAAATAGGCATAAAGGTCAAAGAATTCATGTTTGGAAACTCCATTTAATTTTTAATTAAAAATCCATTAATCTCATTTCCAATTCATCTAGTTAGATTATTTTATTCAAGGCCTGATGTATAAGGGTCTAGCTCATGGCTCAACCATGGATACAATCAAAACAATAGTCTCAATGCATAAATTATATAAAAACACACTCAAGGGGTGATTGGAAAATCTTATGAATAGTGTAGTTAGTTTAGTAAGGGTATAACATTCCCATTGAGGTGTTCTGAGTCAAGAAAACCAACCTATAAGCTGATTCTCTACTAGTTAGAACCATAATACACGTGTGAAAAAACATGAAATAATTTAATTAACATTTTGGGGGTGCCTCAGAATAGTTTGGTGAGTATAAAAATTGAACATATTATATAACAAAAATAAATAAGGGAAAAATAACTAGACCACCTGCCTTAGCCTCATAGAACTTCCCTCATCCATCACTAACCACTGATTCGAGCAACATTAGAATAAATTTGAGAAACTATCAAAATCCCTAAAATGGGGGAAATGATCCTATAACCTAATAGAATAATATATGGAATGAAGAATATTATATAGAATCAAGGGGATCAAAGAACATAACACAAGATTATCTATGTATCTGACAGTGAGAGAAACAAAGTCCATTTAGAGGAGGTGGATTAAAACCTTGGTTGAGAGTAGAAGTTTTCTTCATGTGAGGAAGTGGATAAATTCTATGGAGAGAATAAATAAGGAAGAAGGATGGTTTGAAATCATTAATGGGAAAAAGGTAATTTCACCATCAAACACAAATTTATAAAAATTTGATGCATGGTTGTCCAATCCATGCATCTACCATGGTCAATTATCTTCTTCAAAGGGGAACATCATATGGTTAACCATACAGTTCTCTTAACTGTGCACAAATAGTGAAAATACCACTGTCCAATTGTTGATAATGGGTTGCATGGTCATGACCCTTAGGTCACATGGTTGTAGAAAAACTATGTAGGCCCCAGGTACACACATTTTATAACTACACGGATTTAGAAAACCATGTAGACTAGGTGGCACAGTTTCTTCAAATCGTGTGGCCTAGTCTTTTCTTCCCATTTCAGGGCTCCAACCACCGAATGATCCATATACACACTAGAGACCTCCTTGACATGATTATAAATCATTATTATTTCCATTATAAGTTATTTAACAAAATTAAATGGTTCATTAATTAGGAAAATTTGAGGTGTTATGAACTCCCCTCATTAAGACAAATCATCTCCAAGTTGTCCTTATGAGGGTAGTAGAACATTGTTTGAGTAGTGTTCTGGGCATTGCATGAGCATATCCAATTCCCACTCCCAGTTCTCTTCTTGTACATGTCTGTGCTCCCATAGCACTCAGACTAGAGGAACTAACATGCATCATAGAGAATTCATGTTATGATTAGTGATACATATTAGACTCTCCTCGAAGGAAGCATCCACTTCCATCTCAATATCATCAGGTTCAAACGAATGATATGGTTTTGGATGATACTTTTGAAGCTAATATATGTGAAAAACATCGTGCAAGGCATGGTATCTATGAGGTAACAGTAACTGATAGGCTACCTACCAGACTCGGTCCACTATCTTGAATGGCCTGACATATAGAGGCGATAACATTACCTATCTCTAAATTTCCCAGGGAACCAATCTAGGTGATACAGACTGAAAGACCCAATCACCCACCTCATACTCAAGAGGTCTAAAATGATGATTGGTATATGAATTCAACCTATAATGTGTTGTTGAAATATTATTTTGAATAAGCTATACACTCTCTAAAGTTTCTTAAACATAATGAGTCCCCATTAGAGCTTCCACACATGCCTCTATCTGGAACATAGGTGAGTGGAATGGTCTACTATAGTGGACCTCAAATGGAACCATCTAAATTGTTTTCAGGAAACTATTTTTATAGGAAAACTCAACCTGAGGAATATTCTTCTCTTAGGACCTCCAAAGGTAAGTATATTGGCTTTTTTTATATCCTGTAACACTCAAATCACCTTCTCGGACATCCTGTTGATCTGAGTGTGATATGTTGTACTCAATAGCACCTATGAACATAGATCCTTTTGCAACTCATTCATGATCTGTGCAGAAAAATGAGTGCATCTCTCCAAATTTATAGAATAGGTTAAACCATGAAGCTGCACTATCACCAAGATATATAGCCTTCCTAGATCATCTACATAAGACTCCAAGTTTGTTAGAAAGTTCATGACCTTGTTCAACCTATCGATGATCACCCATACTGCATCGTTTCCTAAAGAAGATCTAAGAAATCCTTTAATGAATTCCATGGTAACATTGTTCCATTTATACTCTGGAATGGATAGAGGTTGTAGAAGTAGAGTAGGTCATTGGTGCTCTACATTCACTTATTGATAGGTGAAACATAGAGTGATGAAACGGGCTATCTACCTCTTCATACATGGCCACCACAACTGATGATGTAAGTCTCGGTACATCTTGGTAATCCTAGGATGAACTTATCAAATAGAGGCATGAGATTCCTCGATAATCTATTCCTTTATATTTTAAGGTAACCATACACATCCACAGAAGATTAAGGTTTAACTAACATCAACAACCCAACCAAGAGGTGGGTTCTCTCCGGTGAGTCACTCACTTAAAATGAAGCCCTCATAATCCGACAACTACTTTATCTGGACACACTCCAGAAAGGAGGATTTCATTTCTATAGATACTAAAACTAGTTTCCTGGGTTGTTCCTGAACCTCTTGATGCATCTTTGAGAACAATTCCATTAACTTATTCTCAATGCTAGCCCCTATGATGGTATATGTATGAGTCTTCCAACTTAAACAATAATCTATATCATTTCCCATTTTGAGTTTCTAAGCTTGGTCAAAGCCAAATGACTGCAGGTATTCAACCCACCTACGCTTCCTTAGATTCATGTTTCGTAGTATGGAGATGTATTCGAGAATATTATATTATGTGTAAATAATGACCTAATCAACCAAAATGTAGTGCCTAAAATAGTGTAGAGAATTAACCATTGATTCTAGCTAAAAGGTTTAGAATATGACAATTCCACTCATGAGGCCCCTTCTAGTGGAATCAATATTCTACAACTCAATAAACTTGCATCATAACATCGCCTAATATGATCCCTAAAGAGTCACAAAAGATAGTATATATTCTTCCTGGGTCATGTTGAATCAATATAAACACTGCATTTATTCTTCCTATTAACACCACAAAAGTTTTCTTAATAGATTCATTCGATTCAAATTTCACTCCCCTCAAGGTTAATCCTGTAATAAAAGACTCTAAGAATGATAATTCCATGATGAATTTATTATAATAGACAAATATCCATAAGAATCTATGTATATTAAGTACATTCTCGGGATGCACCCAAGAAACCTTTCCAATCACCTTCTCTAGCCCAACTGATATGCATGCATCATATATAATATGATCTAGTAAGTGAACCTTACTGATCTAAAAGTAGCATTTATTGAGTTTCACTGAGATATGATGATCTCATAGTGTACTCAAAACAATCTCAATATGATTGGGATGTTCATGTCTAGTGTGTGAATACACTAAGATGTCGTCTATGAAGACTACCATGAAGGAATCAAGATATGGGTGGAAGACCAGATTCATCAGATCTTTGAGGGTCACCTATGCATTCTTCATACTGAATGACATATCCCAATAATCTATGAAGTTGAAAATGCTCCAAAATTTAGTTCATGGTATTTCTCATGGGCTCACATGAACCAGATGATAGCCTGACCATAATTAAATCTTATATAAAAAAGTAGATCCTCTAAGATGGTCGAATAAGTCGTCTATACAAGGTAGTGGATACCAAGTTTTATAATGTAATATGGTTTAATATGTGGTAATCAACGTACAATATTAGGGTACCATTCTTCATATTGGGTAAAAGAATGGTTGAAGTCGGTGGTGATGTGTTGGGTTGGATAAAATCCTTAGCCTATAAGTCTTCATGCTTCCTCTTGAGTTCCAAAAGTTCTTTAGTTTCCATCTTATAAGGATGAAAAGACAGAGGTGCCAACCCTAGAATACATTTTATGGTGAAAAAAATGGCTCTCTCATGAGGTAAGACAGATAAAATTCAGAGAGTACTTCTATGAAATGATCCTCAACTAGAGGTAATTCCATGATCTATATTCCATGTATCTCATAAAGAGACAGGCTATCAGGATTATTACACCAACTAGCACAGTATTCATAAGTCCAACCGGACTGGCTTAGGGATCCTATTCACCCTTATGGATATGCATGCTTCCATTGGGTGATGTGAATGACACTCAGTGGGTATATCAATCCATCTAGCCTTGATAAGGAACAATATAGTCTATACCAAGAATGAAATAAAATCCATTCATCTGGAGGATGAAGAAACCCCACTGAAAATTGTACCCACCTATTTTAAGGGGCGACTCATTGAACCAATAAATACCCTATTCTATAACCCATAACAGTTTTCAAGGTTCATAAGGCCAATGGAGTAGTCTATCACTATTCACAAACATCCCACATTTTTAATAGAAAAAAAATATTGTGATCCTCCTGTATCAAATATGGATGATATGAAACTAGAGGCTAAAGTAATAGTACCTCGTACTGTAAATAGGCCTAGACTCTACTCCTATGGCATAGGATAAACATCATCAATATGGCTTAAACTGTTTCCCTTTGATTCTTCTTGAGTAGCATGAGAATTCCCACTCTTCCGATGATAGAATTCTGAAGCATGACTACCTTAGTCTTGACCACCCACTCAGCCAATATTCCTGTTAAAGACCAACTTCTTAGATGGTGAGGTGTCACCCACCCTACGCTTGTGGGTGGTGCTAGTAAAAAACCTCATTCTCTTGGAACTAGATTAAAATACCATAAGAAACACTAGAGGTGACCCATATTGTCGCAAGCCCATCACTCTATTGGGTTCCCCATACACTAGGAATTTTTGTGACCTATCCTACCACACTGGGGACACACCACAAAGCTATCAGTATTATATGGATTGGGGTTTACCATCCCCCGAAAAGGATCGAGAATGATACTGCTGGAACTCGCGGGTCAGCTCTTCCACTGAAGGGGAAGGTCATGGTGCTCCATCAACTGATTTCACAACCCATATGAAGCTATCATGAGGCAGGTAATTGGTATCCAGTGGAGGGTATTGAAGGAGCTGCATCAAGAGGCACTACAGGAAGTATCATAGGTGGCTCAAGTACCACCCCCATAGGAGCATTCTCATCTCCAATCTCCTAGAATACAACATGAGTTCATCAAGGTTTAGTAGCTCTACAATTTCCAGGAACATTCCTCATATAATATATATAATAGATTGGGAATGTAATAAATATAAGATAGGTATTACACTATCTTAAAAAAGAAACATACCGCTCTTCCTTCTCCAACATATAGGTCATGGTAGAAGAACGAGTAGAATAAGGAACATAGGAGAAACGACATACTACACACTACTAAGGTTGGGTCCAGTCTTATATCACTCACACACACACACACACACAGATATATATATAATCCCAGTTTACATTTAGTTATTTTGAATTATTCTAGTTTAATTAGTTATTAGAATCATGATTCAGTTATTTATATTTCCAATTCAAATTAATAAGGTCCCATACGCCTTATAACCTGAAATTGGCATGTCATATAACTATATACAAACCCTTAAACCAAAAAATGGGTGTAACAAACCATTGTTGTGGTTATATGAGATGATATTTTTTTCATACTCACCAATTAAACAATATAAAGTGGAATTATTGGTCAATAAATCCAATTATTCCATCATGGAAAATACTATAACATTGATAAACATAACAAACTATGAACAAATAGGAATCAAAACAAATATATGTAGTTGACATAGAAATTAGATACAACATGGAATAATTCATGGAATTTTAAATCCTATAGTCCCTAGTATGATGTATGAGTTATGATGTTCCCACGTATTATCAGTCTTATATCATAAATATCCCATCATGGTATTAACAATTCGAAAAAGTGACTCTCCCAATAGTGAAATCCAGTCAACTGTAATAGCGCAATTAATAACATCATTGACCCATCCTAAGTAATTAGGGTTTCCCTTGTATGTGGGGTAGCTACTCCCTTACACAAGCTTATGAACAAATTACAATATACTAGTCTCCTATCTAAACCCAAAAAAATACAAAAGGAAAAAAAGTACCTCTAATACCACATTGTAGTGTCCCATCTAGGATGAACCTCATCAGTGCCCTAGGAAGGTTGTCCACAAGACCTCAAGAGTCCCCCCCCCAATGCCAGAGGCTACCGAATAGAAGTGACGGCCATGGTTAAGTCTGTGGGGAGACTATTCCCTCCTTGGTCAGAGTGATCACACAAATATATATATATATATATATAATATGAAATAGTAGAAGAATCAATGGACACCAATGGAATATGAATACATAATCATGCTTGTTAAATAATATAATAAGCAGAATATGGATAAATAGATAGTATAATATGATGATTGAATCTCAAGAACTGTGAAAAAGTAATTATACGAGGTGAAGGGGGTAAAAGAATATATAACATGATAACAAAATATAAAAAAAAATTCCAAGACTATTATGACTATCATCTCATGCATAGGCTCCATCCTCTTGTCCAAAAACAAAATATTATCCATGATAGTAAATCATGTATTTGAAGTTGGATTATTTAATTTAACTAAACCTACAACAAAAAAGTCTAATCAGGTACCAAATGCACTTGATTAGTGTGTGAGAAAAAATCTCAGTAGGCCATCACCCACGGTGTCAAGGTTAATTCAAAATGTGCATTATAAAAAAAATAAGTGGGCTATAGTAATTAAATGATAGAAAGAAAGAAATGAACAAACACATTGGAATATGTTTCACATGGAAACCCATACAATTTAACGTCTCTAGCCATAGGAGGTATTTTTTAACCAAGATAACCTCCATTTTTAAAATGGGTGATATGATCTATAAGATAGTGGACTCTCCCCAAGCTTGTGACTTCTCTTAGAGGACATATCCATGTGTTTTAAAACCATACGATCAATTCTTATATGAAATCATTTATATTCCATTTAAATTCAATTTAAACCATTTTAATAATTTAATAGAGTCACCCTTAGACCATCCTTGTAAATCCGAAGAGACTTGACAACTATATCTTGAGGGGAACGAGACTTTTCCAATGACTAGGAGTCTGTCCAATGTAACCCAAGAATGATGTCCAGGGGTCACTCCAGGAAATGTGTGACCATTTAAAAAACTAAGAGACCTCGAATCCGATACCTAGTATCACATATAGGATCATGAGTCTCTATCATGGCATGGTAAAACTAATGGTGCCATCAAGCTCATCCAAGGGGTCTATCCCAGGGAACAAGTGTCACTCATCTTGAGGAAAACAGATAATGCAAGGTGACCCCATCTTATAAATAGATGATGTTACCCTCTATACATTTAAAATTCATTAACAATTTAAATCACATGGATGGATATTCTATATAAGGGGTCCTTAATTCATAACCCCGTGTATCACCCTCGACAATAAGGTAAAGTAGCTAAACAAACAAATAATTTAAAATAACATAAACTAGAAAACATTACATTTGATTTGAGAATTAATATGGAAATATACATAAAGGTGAAGGAATTCCTATTATGAAACTCCATTTATGTTGTATTGAACAAGGAATCAAGCTCTTGTCCAATTCATCTAGTTTGAGAATTTTATCCATGGCATCGGGTATAGAGGACAAGCTCATTGATCAACCATAGATTCAATAAAACAATATTATCAATGAATAAATAATACAACAATAAACCCTAAAGGTGTTTAACCAATATTAATCATGATGTGGTTAGCCTATAAAGGGTAAAACATGCCCATTGGGGTGGTTCGAGTCATGGGAACCAAATTCGAAGGCGATTCACTGTTAGTTAGAGGCATAATACACATGAGAAACCACATATACTAATATAATTAACATTTTAGAGCCATACCCAGAATGGTATAGTGAGGGGAACAATAAAATATATTATATGAAGAAATGAAATGATGTAAAATATCATAGACCACTTACCTTCGACTCATTGAGATTCCCCTGTCCAGTGTCAAGTTTTGATTCGTGCTAGGTTGGAAGATATCTATGATACAACAAAAACCCTAAAAATGTGGAAAATGAGCTTTCACCCAAATATAACATTTTATATAATGAATTAAATGAATTATAAGAAATAGGATTGAAGAACATACCTCTATCATCTTGACGGATCTGACAGTGAACGAATTGGAGTCGATTTGGAGGAGTTGGCTTGAAACCTATGTTGAGAGGAGAAGTTGGCTTCATGTGAGGGTGGAAGAATTGAAATATGTTAGAGATAATAAATGAGGAATAAGGATTGTTCAACATCATTAAAGGGTGTTAAAAATATAATTTCACTCTCAAACAGAGTTGTGCGCGGTTTGGCAGCACAATTGTCTAAATCGTGCACCAATTGTGTGTCTTTGTTTGCTTTAAAAGGTCACATCACATGGTTATATGCATTGTTTTCTGAACCTTATGAAGAAAATGAAAAAACAACTATCTAAAAGTTTCATATGGGTTTCATGGCCATGCAACTTGGGTTGCATGATTACAAAAAAACCATACGGCCCTCAGGTGCCCACTGTCTACAATGACACAATTTAGAGAAATCGTGTAGGCTGGGAGGAACAGTTTTTCTTAACTATGTCGCCCAGTATATTATTCTGATTTTGGGGATCTATTCTCCTAATGAACCTCAAAGACACCTGATACCTCCAATAATCGATTAGGGAACATTATTGGGATCGTTCTATGTAATTTAAACCAAAAGGTTAATTTTTCAAACCATAAGAAAGGCCAGGATGTTACATTATAAATTATGTATTCCCTATCCTAATAACTTCTTAGTTTTATTCAAAACATCTTTTATAATATGGTCCTTCTAAAATTCCATCCCCTTAATGACTACGGTGTAATCCAAAATAGGGTTCTCAATGAAGAGGTATAACTATTAACCGAGTGTTTTTAACTTCAAACTATTCTATGCACATGTTTCCCATTAAAAAAATTAATTCTATGTAAAAATAATAATTAATTTTTATTATAATGATGTAATAAAAACTATAAACCTTATTCCCATCTCCTATAAAGTTTAAACATCCTTCATACATACATACGGCTTAATATCTCCGCATATCAGTGTTTTTCTTTTTTCATAACTACTTTACCCATATGGTTATAAGGATGGATTGAATAGGAAATATATATTATTTAAGATATTATTATGATTCTGTAAAATTTAATTATTATCAACCATTATTTTGTTCCATCCATCAAAAAATGGAAACAGTGTCTATCCATATATATGGTCTACAATCTATTTGAATGCTTTAATTTGTTTTTATATCTATATGTTTTATGCGTGATTGTAAATATATAAAATTCTTATATCTGATATGAATATCATGGCTAACATTTTGTAAATTATTGAACCATGGTCAATGTATAAATACTGATATTAATGAACTAAAATAAGCATTAAAACAAAGCATTTATCCCCCAGAATGCTGATTTTAATAAATACTTTGCCAAAAAGATGTCGTAGGATGTTATAATAAAATCATATATGGAATGATATAAATGAGTATGGTTCTAGAACAAATTTCAAATAAATTTATATTTATTATACAAGAGTTTTGAATGTGTATGAAGAATATAAAACTTGAGGTATGGTTTTACCAGCTCAAATTATTTTTTTGAGATAGATGTTGTGATATGAATCTATCTTATTTTATGAGTTAAAAGTACTAATATTTAATATTTAATATCATGAATTTATTTATATTCAGGATATTTTAATTTTAATTACATTTTATTCATTAATTGGGCTTATGATTCAAATGTTACCATAGCAGTAAGGGTTTTATATTATAATCACGTTATTTATTGAGAGTATAGGATTAAATTTATCATTATAAAATTCAAAGATATACCTCACAATAATTTCATTAAATTTAGTCTCCTATAATTATTTTTAGGATATTGTATTTTTTCCTCTCATTTTCCTACTTTAATTACTCAAGTGAACAAAAGAATGTTTTTTTTGAAAAAAATCTGAATTTATTTCATACTTCGGTAAAAAAATATTTTTCATATTTACCCTTGCATTAAAAAAATGTTTTATAGAATATTTTTAACATTATTTTATTATTATTTGAAGTTATTTTTATACATGATTTACCTTTTAAAAAATGTTTTAAAAATAATATTCTTGTCATTTTATTAAGGAAGTACTTTTTTACTTTTTCAACAAAAATATAAAAGGAATGTTTTCATTTAACTTGTACAACATGAATTGAATTTCCCACCATCATGAATTCCCTATAATTATAATGTACTTGGTTTTTTAGAAGATCTTAATTTCTAAATGTGTTTGAATTTCCATGTCTGTTAAATGGGACAACTTTATTTGTGATCTTATGAACCTAATTTTGAGATTTCAATTGACCCATGTCCTTGTTTTTAGATACGTTTTATGAACGTGTAAGTGCCACACTATTTAGGGTGACTTTAAAGTGTTTATGAACCTATAAACATAGTTTTAGGAAAGAAAAAATAAAGTCACAAGGTTTGGAAGAGTTTTTTGGCCTCCCAAGAGAAACTGTGTGGCCCCTAAGTAGCACTAGACATGGTTTGGAAAATTGTGAAGGTGGGTATGCACGATTGTTGAGACCTCTGTAGTTTTTATCTTATATAATTCACGTGGTCTGCACTCAAAATGGAAAATCATGTACATGACCATGTGATGTGGGTACCTTGGAAGGTTCCTCTGAACTAGTTGTTCATAGTTTGGTAAACTCTCTGCCTAGCCTGTTCACTTATATTGATAAGAGAGTGGTAACAACATATTTTTCCCATGGTTAGCCAAACCATACAACCCATTAAAAAGTGGGAAATTTTGTTTTATCCCTCCTTCCAAATTTCTTTCTTTCCTCCTCTTTTCTTCTCCACCTTCACTCACTATAGACGGAATCTCTCTTTATCCCTTTTACAATGGTTTTGAGCCATCTCCTCCATTCAAACATTGATATTTGATCTTTTGGTAGCTATGTATTCATCTTAGTAATACCATTAATCTTGTAGCTTCAATTATTCATTCATATCAGCATATGAAGTGCTAAATCTATGTGATCTCTTTTACCCTATTTTTAGGGAGTCCATATAAAACAATGGTTACTTCTTATTCAGTATGAGTTAGAGGATGATGTAAGATGAGAAATAAACTACCAGTATAAGGTATGTTTTTCCAAGATTTCCATTACATTTTTTGAATGTTTCAAGTGTGTGTTCATATACTCTGTGTGGGTTGTCTGATAGAGAAGGAAATTAATTTATTTATTGCCATTAAAAATTTAAATTGATTATATATATTCCTACTTGCATGCTCATACTATACGTCAATTGGTCAATATGGATATGGGGCTTTGAAAAACATAAGAAGATTAACTTGGGTGTGTTTACTAAATTAAATTGAATTGTTTCTAAAGAATTGCTTGGTGCTATGGGATTGTGATGGGCTTGGCCTAAGGATTGAGGTGATGTAAATCACCTATATTACGATGACATGGTTTGTCTCATTGGTATTTTCTCATGATACATTGGTGATTTATATCATGGGTTTTATTAATATGGTTATCAAACTGGGATGATGAGGTCGTCAGGATTAGGGCAAGGCCCATTTGTCTTGAGGAGGTGTTGACCATCAAGATTTAGTGACATGTTCATAGGGGCATGAGGTGATGGATGATGTTGATTAGGATGATTTATTATTTCTAATTCAAGAAATGTGGTGTTTTCCATTCATTAGGGGTGGAGTCCCCCTTAGACTATCCATCTAATGTGATGGTGTGAACCATAATATTTGTTTGTGGGTTCTCACCATAGAAATACACATGAATAGTGATGTATCATCAGTTGATAGGGATGATGTGGTTGGTTGGGGGATAATTATCATTGAGATAATTGATTTTTTAGGGCCGATATATTGAGAGGGAAGAAATAGGTGTTCCTTAGGATGTCAGGATTCGATCAGATAGTGATTATAATTAGAGGATAGCTATTGTTTTTCCCTCAAGAAGTCGGGCGTCAAGCAGATTTTGATTTTACGATCTAAGGTTCAAGGGACCATGGATTTTCTTCAGTGTGTATTAGGGAAGATATTACATAATTGATTCAATGAGGTATCTGAGACATGATTATATGTGGAACCCATGGGTTCTCTTGGTATGATACTCATCAAGGGATTCCTTGGGTTTTAAGCCATATATCCTCACCCCTGTAATTATATATATACAGACATGTCTTGTATGCCATTTATATAATTGGGGGATTGTTTTCAAAGGTTACCAATGTTTACCAAAGTATATTTTCACTTCCTTTTGTATGATAAGAATAAGGGAAGTGGGTTATATATTAAATGTTCAGGGGCAACCTTTATTTTATTTTTCACATACACCTACAAAATTATGGATATAACATAAGAACACATTGGAGGTTTCCCACTAATATTTACACCCACACCCTACATGGACCCCTTGAGATATGTGTAGACTTTATATCTTTGTGATCGAATAATGGATAGATCTCAGGAGTTGGTTCTTCATGATTGATTGGTATTAATCAACTTAGATGGATAGCAGGGGACCACAGTGGTTCTTGCATTAGTTAGATTTTCTTTTATTTTTTCCATCATCATGATTTATCGATTTATGTAAATACTGTCATTTATGAGAGACCTTCAATATTATCCAATTATTTTATGACCTGTTATATCATGACTTTTTCTAGAAATGGTATGTTTTGATATTAATCCTTTAGCCTTTTTTATTATTTTTATCTTCCACTAATATGATTTCATTGGATTTTTTTGATTCCTCTGAGGTTTTTCTACTTCCACTACTATATTATATACATCCATCATTATAATCATAAAATAATGGTATAATCTCTCCATTATCACCTCATCACACCCTCACTGTTAGTCAAAAGACTTTGGCCTATGGGGTGGTGCTTCTAAGGCCATGTTTCCAACTGGTCGAGTCAACATTTCAACATGGATTTCCGGTTGAGGTGTTACAGATGCTATCATAGTAAGTTCATGTTGGTGTTTCCTTACAACATCATAAGTTATGGATATTTAAAATGGTAACCTTAATCATAGGTTTACAAATTCTACCAAAAGTTCCATTTTCATTGTGGTCTTAATATTATCATATTTTAGATAGGATACTATGATGAAGTATGAAATGGGAATAAAGCATATGATTGGGTGCTTTCATCCCCATGCACAAGGCACATACTAAGTTTCCTGGGGTGGGGAATTGATCTTCTACTTTGCGTTTTTAAATGATGATATAATTTCGACCATGATTAGTGAACTTGGGTGTTATTTCTATCTATTATGTGTTGGGATTTTCATTGGTAACCTAGAATGTGTTAAGAGGGGATGGTATATTTAATGTGTTAATAAAGGAAGCTAAATAGTGTTTTCCAGCTTATCCTCCTTCGGTGGAACTCTACACAACCCGCCCAAGAATGTGGTTCCAATAAGATCTATATGTGATGCTATGTGATCCAATATTCATGTGATACATGGGCCTAACAGTGATAAGGGTTGGTAGGGATGATTATAGGGGTGATTTATTTAATGTGTCAACAAAGAATATAAATAATTTTTTCCTATATAGCCTCCTTGATGGAATTCTACTAAATTACCCCGGATATATCAAATATATGAAACGGGATTCATAAATCGGATGTGTGTAGGTATGAGTCCAAGAGGGTGGATGATAAATATGATACTTTACCATGATATGCATTGGTAATGGGCTTTGAGTCTAGATTTCATGTCACATGGTGTGGTAGGGGAGTGTAAGGGTGGTGAAATTGTGTTTCATGTTAGATATTTCCCTATTCATGATATATATATATATATATTGTTATGATTTTTTAATCAGGATATTGGTATATAGTGGGATTCCACTTAGATAGGCTCTAGAGGAGTGTTAGTAGGGTAGATATATGGTGATGCTAGAGTGTGTACGGGATGAGGGCCCTAAGGGTCGGGATGGGGCCCCAACGGGTTAGGATGATCATGATCCTTATATATAGGATATGTTATAGGTATTTTTGTGGCATATGGTATACTTTGGTCAATGGATTAATGAGTATATCATGGTAATCCTAGTTAAAGTTATACATGGCATTAATAGGGGAGATCCGGGATCTATGCCATTAATGGAATACTTTACTAAAGAGTCCATGTCACAGTATGTTCCACTATTTTATGGTGATGGTGGACTATAGACATTAGAGAATCGGATCGACTCAGTCTAAAAAAATTGACCAGTTCCAGGTAGCCCTAGGCTGGTGGATGAAGTTGATGATGTACATGGTTAGAGGACAATAAAAGTTCTGGTGGGATTTACATGATCAAGAGGGCAGGGACTATCATGGAAGGATTTTGAAGCCAGGTTCTTCGATAACATCTTCCTGAATATAATGAGGGTGGACAGATCTCGGGAGTTTATGAATCTCTAGTCGGGGATTTATTATCCTCAGATTACGTGTCTTCTTTTGTGGACCTATAAGAATTTTCACCAACTATGATCAGAAATGATGTCAATAGATTGAGGAATTTTTAGGATGGATTTTGGAATGCCATTATGGTGAAGGTGAACAGCTTTAGCCTGGTGTATTATCCATGGCTGGTTAACAAGGCACTCATAGCTGAGGGAAAATTTATGGGCCAGTCATATTTGAGTCAGTTGATGGGGTTAGGGGTATGGGATAGTGATGTTTCAGTTTGGAGGATGTAGGGTCAAGGGTAATCTTAGTGGGGAAGTCAGGCCAGAGATTTTGGTAGACCCCATTGGAGTGGGTCTTTGGATGTTTGATTCTAGTGTGTATAGCCGAGAAATTTCCAAACCCAGAGTGAGTGGCCTCTAAAAAAGTTATAGGCCTGTGTAAAAGTAAGGAATCAAGAGAGGTAGTTAAGTAAGCCTTCTCGGATAGCCAAGATATAGTGATTGAGTCAGAATTTAGGATATGAGGTGATTTTGGGAGTGGTACCAAGTGATGGTAGCCATAATTCAATTGCATGTGGAGGTTATGGAAGAGATATTGGAAACTGAGAATAGGGTCAGTGGCTAATAGGTGTTATAGCTCTTCAAGAAGGCTAGGCCTAGGGTAGTCATGATTAAGGTTAGGTGTACATAGTAGAGTTTCCAGTTGTATAGCAGGTCAGGGAGCCAACAACGATTAGAGGTGCACAGTGGGAATCAATAAGATTCTTTTTTGTTTTTGGTTTTTGATGGTTTTGGGGAATGAGGTGCATGGATGTTGTTGGACTAAACATGAATTTGTTAGTAGGTTTCAAATCTTTATTATGTGTGATATATATATGTGTGTGTATATATGTTTGTGTGTGTGTGTGGTGTATAGGTTTATGGGAATTGATACAATGTGGGTTCTATCTGTGGTTAATATGCATCAAAATTTTGATGTGAATGCATATTATTAGAGGATTTGGGTTTATTTTGGGAATCTATTATGATTCATATTTATGGGTATCTAGTGAAATGTAGGATTGGATGAGTGTGAGGTATGGAATATGTACTTATGGGATTCTGATGAGATGTGGAACATGATGCGTGTCATATATGACAAGCGTACAAACTGAGCACCTGAGGAGGTGTAGGAATGGTGATGTATCATTAGAGGACTTTTGAGTCGGATGATATTTGGTAGAACTGTCAAATATTTGTTTGGGGTCGGGAAGTGACTGGGTAGGAAACATTTAAGGTGGGGGCACCTTTAGGGAAGTTGACCAGTGACTTAATGATAAGGGTAGTCAAGGTTGATTTTAATGAGATGTAAATATTTGGTACCATATTTATTTAAAACTTTATAACTCAAGTATGAGTTGTGTTAAGGTGGGGATACTATTATTTCCAACATTTTTTAGAGGGTCGTATGTTCCCAACCTTTTTTAATTTTCATGTTTGGTGAGTGGGATAAATTTATTATTGATATTTTCAACCTAGTTCCTAGAGTTTTATTGTCCCAAGGCCTTTTTTAGATGAGTATTAACACCTAAAAAGTACCATGGGGTTTCAGATGATTTTTAGGCTTGTCAGACCCTGGAAACTCGGTTTTAGGAAAGTGTAGACAAAGGCGCCCAGTTTGGACAAACCATGTGACCTCCTAGGAGTAACTATGCAGCCCTCCAGTAGAAATGGGCATGGATTGTAAAACCATATCATTCTGGGTGCATGGTTGTAAGAGACCATTATAGGTTTTAGAAGTGGGGACTCAAATGGTATTTACATGGTTTGGAAAACTGTGCACCTGACCCTACAGGGTGGCTTCCAGAATAGTAGAATCAACATTAGCTTTTCATGGTTTTGTAAACTTTGTGCCTAGCCAGTGCATGTTTGGTGTTTAGATAGTTGGAAACACATGATTTTTTCATGGTTATATAAACCATGCAACCAACCCATTTATCCCATTAAATAGTTGGAAATTAATTTTTTCCATCATTCCCTAATTCCTTCTTTCCCCCTCTTGTCTACTCCACCCACACGCACAACAGAGGGAAGCTCTCCCTTTCCCTTATGGATAGTTATTTGGCCATCTCAGTCGTCCAAACTCAGATCGTTGATCCATTTGTGTCTATGGAATCATATCAGTATTTTATTTAATCCAATTGTTTAATTTAATCATTTATCATGCCATATGGATCACTAAATTTAGGTGGTATCATTTACCCTATTTTCAACGTGACCATATAAAACACCAATTTATTCCAATTCAGATCGATTTAGCGGTCGATATCACATATGAGGGTTCACATCAGTACAAGGTAGGTTCTTTCTGGCATTCTCCTTGATATTGCGAGTGTTTTGGAGGTGTATTATTATATGCTTTTTGGATTTTTTTAGGGAGTCTGTAATTAATTAACTAGAAGTCTTTAAATAATTAAATTGATGATATGATATGCCCATGGGCATGCTCCTTCTACACTATAATAGTACAATCTTGGTAAGGGCCTTGGACTAATCTGGGAATTTTAGGTCAGGTGAGTTTATTAAATTAAATTGAATTGTTAATATTTAATTGATTGGTTTCGTGTGAAAGTGATGGGATTAGAATAAGGATTGAGGTGATGTCAATCAGATGGAATAAGGTGATATGGTTCATCTAGTTGGTCTTGTCCTAAGATACAAGGGTGATGTTTATCACAATTTGAGGTGACATTATCATCATACTGAAATGAAAATGCCATCAGGATGAGGGAAAGACCCATGTGACTTGAGGTGGTGTTGAACAACTAGAGTTAGCGACACAAATGGAGGGGAACAAGGTATTGGATGTTGTTTCTTGGGATATTTGGTGATTTCCACCCAATGATTGTTGGAAAAAGCACAGTTTGAGTCATGTGAACCTAGATAGGAGTCAGACTGAGGTGGTGTTGACTGATCGTTGTGGGAGTAGGCCCCCATAGACTATGAGGCTTAGGTGATTGTGTTGACCATAGGAATTGTTTGGGGCTCTCATCATAGAAATCTATGTTGACAGTGACGGACCATCTGTTGATAGTGATCAGACTATCAGTTGGAGGTGGATGCTCACTGGGATAATTGAGGTCCTTGGGCATGGATATTTTTATGGATGATATTGTTGTTCCTTAGGAGATCAGGATTCAAGTAGATAATGATTATTTTTTGAGGGCAAGTTTTTTTCTCCTCAAGATGTTTGGTTTCGAGCTGAAGGTGATTTTTTAGGCTGATATCTGAGGGACCATTGAATAGTTTGGGCATGTTATGGGGACATCGATACATAATTGAAGTCACCAGGTGCCAGTGTCAAATTATATGTGGAACGTGAGGGTTCACGTGTTTTGATAATCATTAGGGGATGACTTGGGCGCAAAGTTATGGATATTCTCCCCTATAATTATAAATATGATGACACATGTTGTATACTATATATATAATTGTGGGAACATGTTATGAGATAATTTGAGATGGTCGAATTAGGTGATCACTTATTAATGGATTCTGATAATAGGAGAAGAGAGTTATTTAATAAATGTGCTTGTGCATGCTTTTATATATTTTTCAAATAAACCTAAATAATTGTGGTTGTAAGATGGGAACACGTTGGTGGTGTCCAAAAGAGATTTATTACCCAAACCCTTAATAGGATCCTCTATATGTGTGTAGACATTATGTTTCTACTATTAGGAGGGGTATCGAGCTCAAGAGAAGGTCCATCATGATTTAGAGGTATTTCTCAGGATGATATGAAGGGTAATGGACCATGGTGGTTCTCACATTAGCTAGAGTTTCTTTTTTTTATCAGCATGAATTATATATGTATGTACATATGGATGGACATGGGTGACAATCACTACTATATATTTCTTGTATAACCTTTTGTAACATTCTTTTTATCTACAAATGGCATGTTTTTGTATTCATCCTTTGGGTTTGTTTATTATTATCCATTATTTTTAATATGCTTGTGCCAGATATTTTCTTCTTCTGCTGAGATTTTTCTTCTTAAATTTATATATTATACATAGAACATTATTATGATCACCACAAGAGGGTATATTCATCCCATTATCACCTCATCAAACCCTCGATGCGAGTTTGTAGATTTTGGTGTACTAGGAGGTATTCCTAAGGCCTGATGGAAAACTGACCTAAAGCACCATTTTAAAGTGGAATCATGGTTGGGACACTACAGTAGTTTCAATATTCATTTATGAGTTTCTAATAGTATTTTTAAATAAATTTGTTTCCATAATATTTTGAAATTTTATCGATTTTAAAGAAGTGTTTTCAAAGTAAAGAAAGGGTCTTTTCCTCAAAAATATTCCCAATGATATTATAATGAGATTTTCATCTATGATGAATTAATTTGATGTCACTTATGATTTACTGGGTATATGATCCAATGATTCCATCCATATTCTTTCTCCTGATGGTTTATGATTATGATAATGATGTATTTTTGGAACCCATTTCCATTTCATTCATAATGATATATGATTTATGATTTATGATATTTTGGAGTAAATATGAATGGATTATGATTATGTGATAGGTTCACCCAAAGTTATATAGAAATTCAATGCATGGGGTAAAGTTGGATAAGTCATGATATAAAAATTTTATGCGTGATCCTAATTTGAGGATAATAATTAAATGTTATGACCTAATTTTCATGTCCATAACATTATACAGGGAACATTTTTTCCTCTACAAAAGTTAACGCATGATCCTCGATTTCATTTCAATAAGTTCATGTGTAGACTCGATTGCAGGTCCAAAAGTAAAGGCGTGATCCTAGATTTCATTTCCTATATTTCATTTCTATAATCCCATGTTCTTTGATTATTTCAGGATTCATGTATTATGAACTACCGATATTTATTCCATGTCACAATATAATGATCTATGATATACAGTGTATGGATTAAAAAAAGTTATGCTCACGACCTTAAGCCATTTAGTCATTTTATGCTCAAGTAATAAATCATATCTCCCTTATTTACCCTTTATAAGAATCTAAGCTTACACTTTCTTATGTTTACTTTCCCTAGGACATGCAAAAATGTTTCAAGTAGGTTATTTTTAAGAATAATACTTTGTGGGAATATTTTTGTGGGTTATATTGAAGACATTTCTGTAAACAAAAATATTGTGTATCTATCCTCCAAAGAAAATAAACCATTATGGTCCTTAGCTGTGAATTTTTATAATATATAGGATATTTAAATAAAATGATGTAGTATTTACATATATTGTTCGTGGGTCACTTCAATTATTTGGATAAAGGTAATTACTAAAAACCCAAAAATCAGTAAGGGATAAATAAAAACATCAATTAATTAGAAATAAAGGTAAAATGTTACAATTTTATTTCAACATCAGTTTCCTAGATTTATTGAATTCATTTACTATCAAGATAGGTAATATAAGAAAATAGTATTTCTTGATTAATTTTCATCTCATAAGATAATGTTATACTAGGGTATTTATTTGATCACTTTCCACATTTATCTCTTCTATTACTGTAATAAATGAATATTTATGATGAATTTGTCATTCCAGAAACCCAAATATTAAATTTTAAGGGATCATAAGATCCAAAAAAGGATAACAAGGCATTGCTCTAGTCATTCATCATTAACAAAAACCAAAAATAGGTTTTCCCAATATACTATAATATTTAAAATGATTGAATCTTTAAAATATCTATAATAACACTCAAAGTAACTCTTAAATCATCCAATAAACAACTTACCTTAAAAGTCTTCAAAATATTCTAGGGCAAAATGGAACCCCAAAGATTAAAAATATTTGACCAATATTCTTTCAGTATAAAATTTCTTACAAAAAAAATTATAAATTATAAATTAACCTGCCCAAAATGAATATTATCTACTCATAAAATCTCCATAATATGATAATCCTTCCCATAAATTAATAAAATTGAAAAAAATCCACAGTAAAATCATATTTTCATTCATAATACAATTCACCATTTATTCCATACAGAATCTCCCATCTAGGAAAAAAATTATTTCTTTTTACCTTTATCATATAAAGTTCCCAATACAGTAAACTTATTTAAAAATAAATCCAATCACTCAGTCAAAAAATAAGTTTTCAATTCCATGGTTATCAATACTATAAATCACATGTTACATAAATGTTATAACCCTTTTATCCCAATAATCTATCATCACCTAAAAAATATCATCTTAACCCCAAAGATTATCAATAACTTTAAACATGTGACTAATAAATTTGAAATAATTCAACCTCAAATAAAATTTTCACTACAACACAACATACACTTAAGGGTTGCGTTCACCTTAAAATATTATCAAAACTAAATAAATTTCTCTCAAAGTACTCGCATCACATATAAATTCAAATTGGGTATCTATATATTTCAACTTCTAATAAAATTTAGAATTATTAATAGAAAATGGTATCAAAACTCTTAAAATATCCTCATATAAATCATTTTATCATCTAAACATATCAAAATCTTTCCTTTGATATCAACTATAATGCCTCATACCTTCACTACTTCAAAAAATCATAAGTTTGATGGGATATTTGTGATAGAGAAGATTCCCATCGCAAATAGTCACAATAAAAGAGGTATTTTTGACAATGATAATTATCCATTGAAAATATCCATTATTTTATATGTAACATTAGTTCCATGGAAAAACCATTTTTCATGAATTTACGCCATCCCAAGGGAATCTTAGTTGCAATGGATAATCTTGATGGGTTCAGTATCTATCACTATTACTCATCCAGTTGAGACCTTTTGCGACAGGTAGGGATGCCTATCTCAAAAGATCCCTAATCATTTTCTTTTATAGATGCAATAAAATCCATTACTAATAACCCTTCATAATTAATAATTTATTAAAATCCCAAGACCTTCCTTCTCCTACCCACTTCTCCTAGTCGTACCTCACCCACATCGCACAGTAGACCTAATATGGCCACCCCTTCCCAAATATTCTATTGCATTTGATTTTTTAGATATTTGGGTTTGAATCATCTTTTTATGAACTTCTATTATCTCAAATTTCACTCTTGTTGTGATTTTTTTGTTTAATCATACATGAACTAGTTTGGGAAAACTCTAGGTTAATAAATTCACCTGATTGTTATAGTTTAATTAGTATTTAGGGTCACTGTAAATTCATTATTCTTTATTTTCCCCTCCATCTGATCTGTACTAGTTATTCTAATTGATTTGAGGTATTTTCCTTTTTTTAAATATTTAGATTTAATAGATTTTTCTGTTAGGTATTTTAGGTTATTGTCGGTATAATAATTAATGTTATTATTAGAAATATTTTTATTATGAAAAAAAATTAGGGATATCTGATATTAATTATTTTATATAAATCAATTTAATTAGTTGATTTTATTCCATGCTTATGGTGAAATGATTTTTGATGAATTATGATAATATTTTAATTGTGATATTGACATTAAACAGTGTTTGATTGTTATATTATCATTGGTTTTTGTTATTTTAATTCATGTTAATGTAGTTTTGTAAACATTTGGATATGTGTGTATATATATATATTAACTTCTGAATATAGATATAAAAGGGTTTTTATAAAAACATGTTTAATTTTTGATATATATATATATATATATATTTATATAAGTTTATATAGATTTGATATGTATATTTATCATAGAAAATGTGTCAGAATATATTTGATGTATTTATATTTAATTAATAAATCATATAATATATATATACACATATATATATATATATTAACATGTGAATATACATATATAAACATTTTAAAAAAAATTAATATTTTCAATATAAGTAAATTTATATAAAAACATGTAAGGTTTTTGACATATATATATTAACATGTGAATATACATATATAAACTTTTTAAAAAATATATAATGATTTATATATATATTTATATATGTGTGTGTGCGTGTATTAACATGTGAATATACATATATATATGTTTAATAACATATAAGGTTATATATATATATATATATTTGTGTGTGTGTATAGATTTTATATGTATATTTGTTTAAAAACATGTAAAAATAAGTTTGATTAAGAATTATGGTAATATATATATATATATATGTATGTATATATATTAACATGTGAATATATATATATACACATTTTTTAAAAAACATGCAAGGTTTTTGATATGTGTGTGTGTGTGTGTGTGTGTCTGTGTTAGTGAATATATTTGTTTATATAGATTTGATAAGTATATTTGTTTAAAAAAACATGTAAAGATATATTTGACAGGGAAATTTTTTAATTTATATATATATATCTATATATTTTTTGTGAATATACATATATAGAGGTTTAAAAAATGTGTGTGGTTTTTGATATATATATATATAATGTAACATATATATATACATATATATATTTCATATGTATATTAGTATAAATAAACATTTAAAACTAAATTTTATGTCAAAATTTTTTATTAGAAAATTATATAATATATATACATATAATGTATGAAGTAAATAGGAAATGAGTGTTTTATAAAAATTGATGAGAAAATCATTTTAAAGAAATATTTTTAGAAAAAAATCATTCATAATATATTTTTTATTTAAAAAAATTTAATGAAAATACAATAACTGTTAAAAATAAGTAATATTTATCAAAATATAGATAATAATAATTTGTAAAAAATTTAATACCAGTAGAAAATATAAGAAATACACAAAAAATAATAATTTGAAATTATTTATAACTATTAAAAATTTGTTAATAATTTAAATAATTAGAAAAAATGAGGCTTCGGCCCCATCCTTTAAAAAAAATAAATTATTATTATTACATAATAAATAACTGTATCAATTAGTAAAAATTTACAAATATTTGAAATAATTTCTAAAACATTTCACACCATTTAAAAAATAAAAAAATATATAACAAATATTGGAAATTTAAAATAATTAGTAAAAATTGAGTATTAATTAAAATAATTTGTATTAATCATTATATAATTTGTTATAATTAATAAATAATTAGTCAATATTTATAATAATTAGTAAATATTAGTATTAATTACTCAATCTTATTAATAATTTTTAATTATTTGTAAATTTAGATAATTTAAAATAATTTGTATAAAAAATATATATGAAATACAAAAGAGACAAAACTAAAAGGTTAAATAATCTATTTCATGGTAATTCTTGGAATCCCTTCTATCAAATGAATCTTTCTTTTTCTATATAACCTCACAACTAAAATTTGGATCTTTTTACTGATTGTTTTTGTTTTTTTGGTACTTATGGTTGGAAAAATTCTTGTTTTCGGGTTCAAAGTACTCCACACAACCTAATTCCTTGAATATTGATGAAGGAACCATATATATATATATATTTGTTTTTATTAATCCTAGTGCATCCAAATAAGAGTATAGATATTTATTTGAATCCACTAATTGATAAATTAATTTTACTATGGAAAAATAGTGTAGCTACATTTGATATAGTTGTAGATAATAATTTTACCCTAAAGCTAGCATTAATGTAGATGATTAGTGAATTTATAGAGTATGGTATGTTATATAGATGGAGTAAACAAGGTATAAATTCATTTTTGTGTTGTATGGATGAGAATAAAGTGTTTATGCTGGTAAATAGAAGAAGGAAAAGATATTTTTACTATCATCAGATATTTATTTGGCATATAATCCTTTTTAAAATAATAAAAATTATTTTTCAAAAGTAATAATTAAAAGACATTAACCTCATAGAGTGATCTCCCATATTCAATTAAAATATATCATCTCTGAATTACCTCCTGTACCTTTTTTTCTGACTATAAATGAACCAAAAATAAATGACTTTGGGATAGATCTTAATGGAATAAAGTGGGGTATTTTTTGTGACTGTCCATATTGTTCTAATTTATAGGTTTGTCACTAGTTAGAAATAATACATATTCTGCATATTTTTTATAAAATATTTGTATTCTATGTTGGACACACTTGATAAGACCAAAGATAATTTAAATTCATCGTTATATTTAACTCAAAATTATAGACATCCTAAATTCAAATATTTGAAGATGAAGGATCGCACAATTTAATGAAACCAAAAGAATCCTATTCACTTTCAAATGAATGTTCTTTATTATTCATTCATTGTATTCAAGATTTAATTTTACCTTATGGTTATCATTCTAATTTTCTTATTGCATCTGAAATGGGAAAACTACTGGGTTAAAAATTCTTGGCATCATGGTCATAGTGGAATGATTACTCCCTTTTGTTCTCTGAGGGATAAAATATTACATGTATACTTTATTGACTCATAAAAACATTTAATATTTAATTTTCCATATGATTATAAATGAGGAGAGTCATAAAAATTATGATAGAAGTATTTATGAAAAACATTAAAGAACAATGTGTGTATCCAAGAATCCATTGAAGGGTCGATTGTAGAATCATACTTTTATCATGAATTTTTAAATTTATAGTCTTATTATTCTTAATCAGAATATCCTTCAAAACATAATTTCAAGGATCACAATGAGAAAAATAATGATAACATAAAAAATAATCAATTGTAATTTTCTAATCATCATGAGCTTTGTTTTAGTGGTTCTCATGAATAATGCCTTTTAGATGAAGAATTGAATAGTGCTCAGACATATGTTATGCTTAATTTTGATGAAATGACAAGATCTATGTAATAAGTTCCCCTTTTTATTAATTTTTATTTGTTTATAATAGATATATTAATTTAAATTATTTTTTTCAGACTATGGGATTACCACTACAAAAGAAAAATTTTACAAACTATATATGTTGATCCTAAATAACATTGTTAATATAATTTTTCACATTGGTTTCAAAAACATGTAAGTAATATTGTTTTTGATGGAATGTTAAATCAATTTTTAGTGATATCTATTATTAATAATTTTATTTTTTTCAAGAAACACAACATGAAATTAGAATTTATAGTCATTTATGTGTTCTCAAAATCCCTCCATCAAAATTGGTAAAATATTATAATGGGTATGTGGTTAATGGATTTTGATTCTTTTAAAGGATACATGGTGAATCAATGAAATCAACGAATATTGGTGTTTATTTGAAATGATATCATCATAAAGATAGTGTAGTTGACATTTATGGTATGACAGATGATATAATTGAGTTATGTGGGACCAAATTATGTAATAAAATTGATATATCACTGGTTTAATATTGATTGTGGGTTTTTAGTGCATCCATGGAATGAAGTTGTTGAAATTAAATATAATAGTCTTCTTGCATCAAATGATTCATTTGTGTTCTCACTTCAAGAATATCATATTTATTAATAAAAATATAGTGATGTTTTGAGATATTTAAATGACTTTTGGAGTTTAATAAAAATGAAATATCGTGACAATCAGTTTCATAAAAATAAAAATGTTTCTTTAGAAGTAAAACATATTGAAAATTTTCAAGAATCATCACCAATATATCTCATACCTAAAAAGATATAAATATCAATGATGAAACCCCCAAGTTGTTGGTCGATGATATTGATAATTTTGGTGAAGTAATAATGGATGATTAAAATGAAATCCATAATGAAGCCAACGATGCTAAAAATGAAGAGGAATACATTAACCTTGACAAAAACTAGGAAGAATATGATGAGTGGTGTATTATAATGAGGTATTTATTAGTTTTTTATGTTATATTTTCATTAATAGTTATTTATAGGTAATATTGGTTGATTCAAATGGATAGAACCAAAAATCCATTCATTTCAATCATTTATGATAGTAATTATAAGTTTTTTATATTTGATATCACTATTAACAATTATTGTTAGGAAATAATATTATATTATTTTTTGTATAAATTAGTTTTTTATATTTTACTTCAATATTAAAAAATATATATAAATTATATTATTATGTTCTACTATTTATTTATAGGAAATTATTGCATTATGGTATTCATAAATTTTTTGCAATTGATATCAGTATTAACTATTTATTATCGGTGAGATTATTATATTCTATAATTTATTAGTCTTTAATATTTGATATTTTTTGTCATATTTTTTTAAAAAATCAGAATATTTGTTTTAGATGGCTGATGATACTCCTGATGATCTATTTCATTCTCTCACTAATGCTAGACTTCACCATGATGGGCCAAATTCATCTGATCCAAAGTAGGATGTGCCTATTAAGAGGGTGTGTGGTCCTGCTATATTGATAATTGCAAACCTTTTATAAATATACATCCATCACTAGATATTGATACAAGTTCATATATTTATGTTCAATTTTTTGAAGTACTTTTTTTATATTACATTTTTGTAATAATTTTTTTAATAATTTACTGATTATTTATTTTTATTCTTATTGGTTTTGTATTTAATTATTGGATAGACTGGGTTTATTTTATGAAATTATTTTTATATTTCAGGGGTTTCATTGGTTCTGTTTCCCATTATCATTTTTTATTGGATGTTCGACCACTATATTTTACATTGTTAAATAATATATTTTATTTTAAATTTTTTTAATTAGTGACATGTTGTTTTTAATTATAATGTATAATTCATGGTCTTTAGTTTTAGATATCCTAAGATATACTATATTGGAGGCATGGGGGATTTATATATGTGAACTTTTTCATTAATTATTACACAGCTATAGAAAGTGATCCATGGATAGAGCTTTTGCTACTGTTTTTGGCCATTCTTGTATCTCCCATCGACTAGACTAAATTTCAACTTACGTACGGGGGGATTGTGATTATACTATCTTGGATATACTTTTAAGAGGATTTCATCATATTTACATCATAACTAGGGGAGATAGGATGTTATACATAAGGTTGGTAGTCATACATTGGTTATAAATTGATAACATATGGTTTGTGATTTTTTTATTAATGTATATATACATTAATTGTAAAATGTTTCTTGAATTATATCAGCCTTTGTAAAACAATATTTTACCAAGTTCAAATTTTGAAATAATATATACACTAAACCCCACACAGGATAGTTTGTTGGTTATAGACAATTTCATATTTAAGTTAGTTATTTTTTTAGAAAAAATACATATATTAATTTAATTTTTATTCCAATTCCAAATACTATTTTATGGAAATGTAGGAGGATGTGGCTTCTCATTAAAGAGATATTCAATCAAAGATTAATGAATATTTAACTAGAGATATGTCTTTTGAAGAGGGGTCTTGGTTATAGGGAACATTACATTTTTTTGAGAAAGTCTAGGAGACTTGTATTAGTTCACAAGTGATAGAAATGAGTTGTTATGGTACTTCTATGATGCCATCATTCACCTTGATGGGAGATCATGGAGAGATTTCATCATCCACTGCATATTATGAAGATAGGTTGAGAGAAAAATATGCGATGACATAGTGGATGTAGAGAGAGAATAAGGATGAGTGTGGGTAGTTGCGTCTGAGTGATTAGAAGATTTTGGAGTATATGAAATGTCATTCGTATGGTACTAGTATGGAGTTTCCTCCCCTTAGCACTTCAAGGGATCCTTCAATATTTTAGCATACTAGTTGTTGCTATGTGGTTTTTTGTGAAAATATTTTATTTTGGGGAAATAAAAATATTGTGTTTGAAATGATTTACTAATAGTACTTTTGTTTTTATTATTTTTAATTTCTCTAAAAAAATAATAGTATTTTATTTATTTTTATATTTTTTAAATATTAGAAATTACAACGATTCACAATATCCAAATAAATTTATTTCTTTAAAAAAATTCCTATAAATTTCTTGATATATAATTCACCCTTTACAAATACTTCTATTTATGAGTATTCCATAAAAATTGATTATTTAAAAAATAAGGCGGTATTATTTGTGAAATATGTTTTATCCATCGTAAATAATAATATTTTTAAATGGTATGTCATAATGGAATTGATATTTGACATTATATAATGATACATTAGCGATTAAATACTATCAAAAAAACCATTAGTGACGATAATCCACCACTAACAGCTCAGATGAATAAATGAGAAACGTTAGTAGTGGTTAAACAACCCATAAATAAAAAAATTATAATAAGTCTTTAGATTTCTTAAATTTATAGCATATTTTTTTTAATTTTAGATAATTAAGAAAAAATATTACAATAAATAGGGAACACTAAAATATAATGTCCATTTTTAAAAAAAATGTATTTATGTTGACATGCATGTTTCATTCATGACACTTTTTATTCATACTGAATGTGTCAACATTGACATTGATATAATCACTAAACATCCTTAATCCCTATAAAAAACATTATTACATTTGGGATGAGGAAAAGAATCTTAGTAACTGATATAAAAAAATGAATCATGATATTCCATTAGAAAATCATGACAACCCATAAGAGAGCTTACCATTTTACTTAATAAACTATTGACCTCAAAAAATTATTTAATTTCCCCTCAAACTTCATTAATTTTTAATATATTTCATAAAATATTACATATATCATAATAATGGAGAAATCATAAATATAAGGATTTATTGGAAAATATGAAAACTCTTGAAAAGAAACATTTCACCTTTGGAAGATCATAAACATTCATTAAATCATGGGTTTATTTCCTTCACTTATGAAATCAAAATAATTCTTGTCAAAACCCATAGATATCATTGAAAACCCATTGAGGTGTAATGGAAACATTTCCATTTAATTACCATTAAAATTAAATCACCTAACCATATAATTACATCATCTCTACGTAGTAACATATAATTGATAAACACTATTACTTTAGAAAATGCATTTGGAGAGATATTTCAGGCTCACCCATCATCAGTGCTATTTCAAGATCGCCTATAATTCATCTAAAATTTATAAGAACCACAAAAATAATTAAACTCATATATATTCCAATTTATCCATGGAAACCATTTCAATTGGTATTCAATTTCATAAGCAATAACAATTTTATTTTTTACATTAATTTGAGAGGAAATGTTTTTTTCTATAGAAAATAAATTTATAACAAAAAATTTATAGAATATTGCTGAAAATAATTTCTATTACAATGCCCATTAAAGCATATAATGGATTCATGATAATTAAAAATCTCTATTATGGGGGGAAAATGTTATCAAGTCATTTATGTGAAATAAAATACTTTTTCACTTGGGTAAAACATGTTAAAATCACCTACAAAGATAATGTTTAAAATAGTCCATTTTACACCATTATAAACAAATAAATTTTAGTTTAAATTTTATTTAAAAATGGTGTATAAATAAAATCATTCCTAGAACATTTGAGGAATGTGGATATGGAATAAAAGTATTTTAAATAAATACTTTAAAATAATAAGTTAAATGAAAACACTATGAATTTATGAACTTTTAAAAAAATAGCATTGATGCATAGAAGATGAAAAATATTTGAATTACACTTTAATTTAAATAAATTAATAATTAAATTCATCTTTATGGATGTAGATACTCTGTAAAAAATAAACTTGTATTGAATATATAATCCGTCTCGATTAAATAAAATCGAGGAATGAAATCGCTTACCAAGTGTACTAAATTTCCATAAATGTTCTTTAAGTCCTGTATAATAAAATAATATTATTTATTTATTTTCATAAGAATATTTCTCAGCATTATTAACTTATAATAATCAATTTTATTTCATTTATTATAATTTATTATATAGTTACTGAACTGATTAATCTTATGTTGCGCATTCTATTAATAATCCCCAAAAAAATTGGAATGTTGACCAAGGTCCAAGGGGTCATTGTCCTACTATCTTTATAGTATTAATCCAGATATAATTATTATTTTTATACATAGAATATAGTTTTATAAAAATCAATGAGAATAACATATAAAAAATGTTCCACATCCCTTCGTGGAGGTGTTATTCCACAGGTATGCACAAGTGACATTGTCATTTTTTCAACAACCGGAATGGTTAAAAGGTAAGTAATATTTTATTTCTCTAGAATAATAATTATTTCTTTAATATAATATATATTTTTTAAATTCATCCTGATAAAAAGAGATGTGTGGTGGTGGTGAAAAAAATTATTTTCTTTGTCGAGATGGTTGTCTGCACATATACATGAATGATGTTTTCATTCTCCATAGGAAGGAAAGGAGATGAATAGTAGTTTCCATAAATGTACTAATATTTATGAATATTTTAGTTAATGATGTTATTATTTCATAACTTATTAGGAATATTTTATGGATTTTGAAGAAGAAATAAACATAAAACACTCATTAAATAATTATACCTCTTTTTTACAAAACCTCCTTTGGAATATATCTTACGTTGTATTAGGATGGATTTCATGGGAGACCAAACCTCCCAGGAATGGGAAGGGGTGTTTAGAAGGAATTTAGGAATGTATTTCCAAATATTTAGTGCTCCAAATTATTGCGGAACAGATTAAATTAGATTCCATTTTATATGTAAAGAGATGACACACTAGAAATTACTTATAAGATTCAGAAAAATTAAAGTATTTCTCAAGAAAAATGTCTCCAAAAGGACATGGAATCGAATCAAAAGAGTCTCAATTTTATATATCATTATCCAATAAATTTTAGAATGTTTTTTGTGTCATTTCAAACCATATTTATTTACCCCTTTCGTTATCCCATTTTAACCTAAACCGTGATACCACATATTTTAGTATTTATGGGTCACAAATTTTCTTCATAGGGGGAAAGTGGATCAAAAATGTTACATGTATACAGTTTTAGACCTTTTAAATTTTAATCTATACTATTTATTGTTTTTTAAAATAAATTTATAAAATTTTATTTAACTTAAAATGTCATTAAATTAATTTTTGGAACTATTCATTTAATTTGACATTAAGTAATTATGAAATCAATGGAATATGAATATAAAAACGTTATTCATAAATTATACATTATAATTACAAATTAAATTCATGGAATACCATAATTCACCCAACAAATATTACATTAATTGTTTTTTAAAATCATTTATATTGATTTATCTATTACTCACAAAATAATATTGTCAGTATTGTGTAAGAATTTAAGCTAATTATACAATCACGAAAGTATTAATATTAATTACCATAAAAAATAACATAGTATTATTCAAAATAATAATTTATATTTATTCATAAATTCATTTTATCACTATGAAAACATGTAATTGAAATTAAAATCAAGAGGTTTTCATTTTGTAATGTTTCACAAATTAAAAAAATATAATGGTCATAATCAATGTAAAGTGGCACAAAATTGATCACATTTTGAATCTTAACTCATGAGATTCAAAATACCTCATCCAATAAAATATAAGAATTAAATTTTTGTCCTTATGAAAAATTATTTATCTTAATTACCCCAATTTAACCATTACCAAGGTGATATAATTTTACCATGATTACTGTTCATAATAACAAAAATTGAAATTGAAATTATATATAAAATTTCTAAAAAATGATTTAATATATTAAATTGATTTCTCAGGATTCAATTTTTATAAGTGCAAGAAATTAATTTTAATATTATAGTGAAGAACTCAAAGAAGAAAAGTTTTTAGAACAATGTTTTTAAAGAACAAAAATAAATGAATACCAAAATCAAATGAAATAAAAATTAATATCAAATAAATTATATTATGTTTAAATAAATGGATATAAATTTACTTTAAAACCAATTAAAAATTTTATTGTGACTTTTAAATTACTTTATCAATAAGAAACATAAGAATGTTTTTGAAAAAAAATCGATACTTTTAACAATTCACTTAAAAATAAATCTTTCCAGAAAAATACCAAAAATCATCCCAAAACTATTATAAAATTATGATATAAAAACTACATCCATTAATTTAAATTTAATCTATATATGTGGTATAAATAAACTAAAACACTAGTGCATAAAATGCAATAAAAACCCATCATTGAATATAATGTATTTTTTAGGAACAAAATGACTTCATTATTAGTACCTATCAAATAACAATATATAAAGAATATTAATACCTTAAAATTGAGATATAATAACCTTATTAGTATCATTTATCATCAATTAATAATTCAATTTATGAATATAAAAATACATTTCACCCTAAATACTATTTCATGAAAATAACTCTTTGACCTATAAAAAATTTTATTTTCATTTCCGAATAATTAATAATAAAGGTTATATTGATTATTCATTTTTTTAAGAAATTAATTTATACAAATATTTGATAATATTATTATTATTCTTCACAACCATAAAACCAATAGATAATTCATAACAGTCATATTTAAATAAAAATATTTTAAAATTTTATCACCTTTTATATAATGCTTTGTATTGTTTACACAACAAGTTATCAAATATATTAATTAAATAAAATAAATTCTCAAATCTCAGTGTCTTATATCTTACCACTTTAAATATATGTTATCTTTAAATTTTTATCACGTTTCCCATAATGAAGGTTCAAAACTATTTTTTACCTAAATTCCAAGGAGATTAAGATAAAACATACAATCATGAAAAGGAAAAAAATTTAATATTTAAAAACTACTTTGTTGATATAAGGAACCATCCTTGAACATTACATAATGTAGTTAATCTAACTAGAATTCAGTTTCTTATATTCCAAAATATCATTTATATTTAGAGTTTTAGATAATCAGGTTATAGTTCATACATAATCACCAACAAGAATACAATGTTTATAATACTAATACAATTTCTATTTTTTCATAATACAATAGTCTTTAATGAAACAGAATTTCATTCCATGGAAAATCTTCCCAACATTCATCCTAGCACCTTCTTTCCTTACCCAACCTTAATCCCTAAAAAGCATTTTAAAACTTGGGATGAGCATAAATGATCGGTAAATGACATAAAAAAGGAAATAAAACCATTAGTCCATGAGTACTTACAAACACATTAATGATAAACTTCTCACCCTTAAAAGTAACATATAGTATCTTTATGAAGACATGAGGTTTCTCTGAAAAATAGAAAGCATAAATAATCATTTATTTAACTTGTTATATCATTTTATTACCATACTTACTTATGATATTAAACCTCATGGACACCATTTTATTTATAAACCACATGGATAAATTATAATATAACCATCATGACTACCTTATGATGAAACTATCATAGTTATGCATGGAATAACTATTGGGTAAACATTGTATGTACCCAATGAATTGGAGGGATATCACATACACACAAATATTTCATTTATAATGGAACCACCCATAATCATAAATAATTCTCATGAACCTGAACCTAAACATAAAACATGAATACCATTATCATAAAAACATTCCTTATAGAAAATAACTTATTTTAAAATAATATATCTCATATACAAAGAAAAACATTTTATTTGAAAATAACCATGAAATTTAATAAATGAGTCATCAAAAAAATTATACTTCTTGAAATTAGGATAATCCTCTCCTGACATATATGTTAATAAGAAACATTCTTTTGGAATTTTGTAGAAATAGACATTAAAATCTATTTAAAAGGAAATTCCCTAACCTTGGGTTTGAATTCCTTCAAACATGTTCAGACCTCATCTATAATGGTTTAAAGAATGTTATTAATTTATTACGGAAATATATTCATATTTATAATCCCTAATATAATATTTTTATATTATCCTTCTACTTAGTTTATGATAATATATTTGTTATTTTTACTATTTTGGGTTCAACTATTTCAAGGTTTCCATGGTTGGTTCGTTTGGGTGTTCTTGTCAAATGGAACAAAAAAATAGAAGTGGAAAGAAATGTTATTAAAATGAATCCATAATTTAAAAGGATACCATATATAAATTTTTTTCTTATATCAGGATGATTCATTAGATTAAGCATTCATGAAAATGATTTAATTTATTTTTGTAGTTTTTTATGACATTCACAAACATATATCATTTAATTTAATATAATGTTTATATATATTCTCTCAAACATTATATAACTTCTAATATTTATAAAATAATCTTATTTAAGCATAATTTTGTTTTGATTACCAGTCTTGAAGGTGGTAGAGGAACAAGAAAATACATCATCTAGGATGACGACAAATTGACACATCACAGACAATGTTTTCATTTTTTAGAATAAGAGGATAAGAGGAGAGGATTGATGGTTGATCTTTTATTAACATAATAAAATTCCATTATATTTAATATAATAGATTTATACAGACACTTGGATTAGGGGTGGTGAGGAGTGAATAATAAAATAAAATAAATTTAAAAGAAATTAAATGAAAAAATGATGATTTTACCTCATGAATTCTTCTCCTTGAAACTCCCATAAGAAAATTAGATTTGGTATTTTTTTGAGAAAAAAATTCTTTTGTATGTGAGTGATAGGATTTTAAAAATTATTAGGTATAATTTTGACAATATTCAATGATTTTTACATGTAAGGTTAAGAGGTGGTGAGGGGTGGTATTTATAGTGGAAGAGAGTGGTGTTATTTTATTATTTTATTCATGTGTTTACTATTTTTTTCTCATGACTATGAATAGTTTGAACTTCATCACTAAATATATTAAAATAATTAAGGATATTTCAACATTATAGTCTTACATCAGCTATACATCATCTATGGTTCAATTTTTCATGTATTTATTAAACATGGTAAATTATTGTATTTCACTACTCTCTAAAAATTTAACTATTTTAGACAAATAAAAAAAATACCCTAACCAAATTTATACATGTAGAATTAAAAAATGGATTCCATTTTATGAAAATAATTTTATAAATACGGGAAATTTAATTTTTAATTTAAATCATCATTTATTTGAAAAAGAAAAATTTTAAAATTATAACCGGTTTTATGACACTTTGAAAAATTAATTAAGGTCTCATAGAATTATATTATAATCATAATAAAACAAAATATAAATTTATGAACCCATTTTATGAAGATAAATTTTATTTTAAATCATTATATTATTTATAAAATTATAAATAAACATTTATGTTTCAAAAAAATACCAACACTTAATTTTTCACCTTCAAAACATTTATTTACTAATTCCCTGATTCAAAGATATCATATTTTTAATTATAAGATACATAAATTTTACTTATAATTTTAGTGGTGATTTTACTATTCTATTCGTATATATCTCATAATTACTTTAAATACCACTTATTCAATTATACATTTGCAATTAATTTAACTTTTAATCTCCAGAATGAAAAAAAATATTGTTTAAATACCTGGGTTGTTACATTCTCACCCTTCTCCAAATTGTGCAGTAAAAAAATTTATTTACTTATGAAAAAAGTGAATATACCTAGACTTCATAGAATTTTTAGATTCCCGTGTTGCTTCTTCAACTAGTGGTTTCTCCACAAAACCATAACATGGTAAATTAACTTATTCTCTATTAAATACTCTCTAAAATCAAGATCTGAATTGGTTTTTTCTAAGATGAAATTTTATCTTCCAACTGAGAAATATCAAGGCTAAGAACATTTGATTAATCTTTAACATACTTTCTTAACCTAGAAACAAGAAAAATATTTACTTCCTGAGACAAACTCAGAGGTAAATCCACTCGATATGAAGTTATTCAACATTTCTCTAGGATTTCATAGCTTCCAATGAACCGTGGACACATCTTATCCATCTTACCAAACCACATCATAATTTTACATGGAGAAACATAATGAAACACATGATCACCTACCTCGAAAGAAATATCCTTCCTCAAGTAATCTATATAACTTTTCTGTATGGTATAAGTATTTCTCATATGTTGTGCGATCATATTTACTTTCTCAGCCACTTCCTCCCATAATTATGGTTCCATTAACTACCATTCCCTGACTTCATCCCAAAATGTTGGATTTCAACACTGCATTTCATATAATTACTCAAAAAAATTTATCTTTAGAGGAAGTAAAACTATTATTATAAGAAAAATCAATTAAACAAATATGTTGATCCCAAATTCCCTGATAATCCATTAAAAAGCATGTATCATGTCTTCCAAGGTCAAAATTGGTTGGATGGTCTATCCATCAGATAAGGAATGAAAGGCTATTCTGAAATATAATTTTCTGTCCAACAACTTTTGAATCCCTTTAAAAAAGGTAGAAGTGAACCTGGGATCATGTTCAGATACAATGGAGAGAGGAACTCCATGTAACTTGACTATACCCTGGAATTATAGTCAAGAAAGATGATCCAAATACACAATATCTTGAAAAGGAAGAGAATGTGAAGATTTCTTAGTTTATTCAACAAAACCCCAAATCGATTTGTTACTTCAATAATTATTTGGTGTCTCACCATGAAATCCATTGATACAATTTTATATTTCCACTTTATCACTGGAAGTGGCTAAAACATCCCTTTTGGTAGTTGTCTCCCTACTTTAATAGGTTTAAAAGTAAATAATTTCATCATAAAATTTGCAATATGTCTTTTCATTCCATCCCACCAGTAATACTTCTAAATGTATATGTACATCTTAGTGCTTTCAAGATGATTTGTAAATAGTGAACTATAAGATTCACTAAAATTCTATTTCTTTAATTGTGAATCACAAGGAACGCATATTCTCTTCCCATATCTCAAAATCTAGTATTTATCAATGTTAAATTCTTGAAACTTACCCTTTTATAAAATTATTCCATTTTTTATAACCTATGGTATTCCCTATGTGCTTTATTAATTATGTCTAATATAGAAAATTGCACTGAAAACTGAAACAAAATAGAGGAATTTCCTGCACAAACTACTTACTACCCATAATTAATAAAATCATTAAACATGGGGTCAAATTACAAACATATAATGGTTAATGTTACATGATATTTTTGACCCAAGGAATGTGCCACTTTTTTCTTTTCTACGATGTTAATTAATCATGAAATAATAATCCTATATTAGTTCAAGTCATCTTATTTTCCTCATGTTCAATTCCTTCTGAGTGAATATTTACATCCACTTTTATGGTCAGTATATATTTCAAATATGGACCCATATAAATTATTTAATGGAATTTTTAGTTGGAATACCATACCATAAAATTCAAGATTAGGTGTGGGATAATTTCACTTATTAGGTTTTAGTTTTCTCGAATCATAAGAAAATACAATATCATTCTGCATAAAAATGAAACCAAGTCTCATCAATGAAATGTCACTATAGATGAAAAAAATCCATTTCTAAAAGGAAGATACAAAACTGTAGAATTCGACAATCACCTTTTTAGTTCCCAAAAACAAACATCACATACTTCAATCCAAATAAATTTAATCCATTTTCATGTTAAGTTAGTTAGCATGCTAGATAACTGTGAAAATGTTTTCAGAAACCATCACTAATAACCTACTAATCCATAAAAACTATAAATCTTTGTAAAAAATTTAGGTATTTTCCATTCATTTATTACCTTTTTTCCCGATCAATTTTTATGTCAACATTATTTACAATGTTCTCAAGAAAAAAATGTACTTTCAACCAAAAATAACATTTTCTAAATTTTCAAATAACAGATTTTATTTAATGGTTTTTATAACAATCCGTATATGTTTTTTATGTTCTTCATAAATTTTTTAATAAATAAAAACATCAAAAATAAAGACAACAACAAACTTATCCAAATATTCATGGAATATTATATTCATAAGATCCATAAATACAGCAGGTTCATTTTTTCCACAAAAGGGAATAACCGCAAACTCACAAATCCAATATCTAATTTGAAACTCTATTTTTGGAATTTCATCCTCTTTCACCTTCATCTAATGGTGCCCAATCAAAATTCAATATTAGAAAAATACTGATATCCCTAGTGATGATCAATTAATTCATTTATATGAATAAATATATACTCAATATTAAGATTAATGTTATTCAAATATCTATAATAAATGAAAAGTCTTAATAAACCATATTTATTTATAATGAACAAAATAGGAGCACCCCATAGTGGAGTTCAAGGGTGAATGAACCCTTTATCAAGAAACTCCTGTAATTAATTTTTCTATTCTTCAAGTTATGGTTTATCTATTAGATAAGGTGGTTTTGAAATTGGATTAGCATCAAGAACTAAGTCAATAGTAAATTTGTCTTCTGGATTATGTATGACACTAGTAAACTCAACAATAAAAACATCCATGTATTCATTTACTATTGGAAAATCGTTAATCTGAATAGTTCCCTTATTTTAAACAATATTTTCATGATAACTTTTATATCCATATTTTAATAGTTTCTCATCTTGCTGATATGTGATCGATGGTATGGGTTTTTTATTTTATAAAAACTAACAATATTTCTAAAAAAACTTCTTTTAGTTTATAATCAATCTTGACATGATAAATAGAAATCTAATCCATACATAGAATAACATAAAACTATACTGATGGAAAAAAACAAGGTTTTTAGGTAATATATTTCCACAAACAACAATAGGAAGATTATTATAATTCATTTTTTCTTTTATATTTCCCCTAGATTTTAAATATAAGCTCTAGTTTCATTTCATGAGGTTAAATTCCCAATTTACTAGAAAATTTATTTGAAATAAATTTATATTTCGATCCTGTATCAAACAATACATTTTTATAATATGAGTAAACAAACAATGTACCTGATAGCACATCATTTGATATCCCCACATCTATTGAAGTAGTCATAGAGGATTTTACAACACCTTTATGGTTATATTCTGGTGTCTTCCCCTCAATAAGATCCTTCTTTGGGTTGGTATGTTCATAATGCCTCATCTCACCACATTTAAAACACTTTACTTTTTCCTTATCAGAATTAAACATACAAGTACTAAGATATTTATTCTTCAAATATTGGGACATATGTCCAGAATTACAACATCAAAAACACTTCTACGATTTTCTAAGTCATTCCCCAGAGTTCTATTCACCAGACTTTATAAAAACTTGAAACTATAATTTCATCCATTTATATTTATTTGATTGATTCTTACCCATTTATTTCCAACCATATATTTTCTACTTCTTCTTTTCAAAGTATTTGTGATCATTGGAAGAATCCTTTTATACCCTCTCATCACATCGAACAATTTCTCATAACATTTTAATTAACAAGAATCTAATTCCCTTAAATATCTTCACTTCAATCTGGAGAAACAACTTATTTTACTATCCAGATCATTTGTCACATTTGGAGTATACCTTTCCAATCTACTGAATTTTTCTTCATACACATCCTCTTAATCTCTTTCATTTAATTTAAATTCAAGGAATTGATTTTCTATACAATGAAAACCCACCTTTAGAAAATATTTTTCGTGGAAAATATTCTTAAATTCATCCCATTCTAAGGCATTAATCTCTTCTCTTTCGTTGATATTCTAAACCACAGATCATCACTATTTGGATTCTCCTTCAAAAAAATAAATGGAAAGTGTAATATTTTTATTATCTGAACACCCCCATGATAAGGAATATATTTTCAAGGGATTTAATACTCCCTTCAGCCACCACTGGTTTAAAAGATCCACAAAAATATGGAGGGTGATTCCTCAAAAAATGTTGCACTATCTTCAAGTTACTTTGTGGTAACTTTAGATATTCTATTTCATGGATTCCACATTCATTTATAGCCTTTGTAAAATGATCCATTACTATCAAAAACTATTTCGATCTAATTCCCATCATTCTAGGATGTGGATTCAGAAATATATCATCCTCTCATTTCATTTCTACCTCATCCTTCATGTTTATTTTTTGGAAAACAATTCTGAGCAGACATATTTTAGATGAATCAAAATGGTAATTATTAAATTCAATATCATTTAAAATTAAAAATGAATTAATAATAATTTATTGTATTCTATTATAATCATCCCAACCCCAATATTTATCCAAACTATGTTCTAACACCAACTATAAGGACCGATCCTTAAACATTATAAAATCTAGTAAATCCACTAGAATTCACATTGGTACATTCCCAAAGATCTTTTGATTTTTTCATAGAATTATTTTATAATTCAAACTTGACCACCCAAAAGCATACAAAGTGGATTCTATAAAAATATTTTCTATTTTTTCATAATTCAATAGCCATTAATAAAATGTAATTTCTAGTCAGGAAAAAATCATCACAACATTCAGCTTGGATTATTGTTTCCTATTACCAAACCTTAAAACTTGAAAAACAATTTAAACATGGTAAGAGTACAAAAGGATTGTTTAGGGACATAAAAAATATGGAAATAAAACCATTGTTCCATGAATACTTACAAACACATGAAGGATATACTTTTCACCCTTAAAAGTTATATATACTTACTTTCTAAAAACATAAGGTTTCAATAAAACATAGCAAGTATAAACAAACCATTTTCATAACATGGGTCATATTTCTCTTACCATACATACTTATGTTTTTAACCATCATGTCCACTATAAGATTTGTATCCCTCCTCGCGACCTGACAATATAGCCCTTAGAGATACCTTATGATGTAATTATTGTGGTTACACTTAGAATAACCATTAAGGTCAACTTCCAATATACCCAATTCATTGGAGGGATATTAGAAACCCATATATATTTGGTTTATAATGGAACCAAAAATCATCATAAACAATTTCCAACAACCAGAACACAATCATAAAACATGAATGCTTGAATCATAAAAACCTTCCATGATGAAAATCACTTATTTTAAAAGAATACATCACACATAAAAATGAAAAACATTTCTTTAAAAATAACCCTAAAATATTAAAAATACATCTTAAAAACATAAGTTGTCATCAAAACAAGATAAATCTCTCATGTCTTATAAGTTAATAAGAAAAATTATTTTTGAATTTTGTAAAAAGATACAGTAAAGTTGATTTTAAATGGAATGTCATTTACCTTGGGTTTGAATTCTTTGAAATTTCTAAGAACCTCTTTTATAATCATTAAAGTAGTGTTAATAATTTATTAAATAATCATATTAATATTTATAATACTTGATTTCATCTTTTCAAAACATCTTTCCACCCATTATTGATAATATTTTCTTATTTTAATTTTTTCAGGTGTGTTTATTTCAGGTTTTCTAGGGTTGGATCATGATGGGTTTTCTTGTCAAATGGAATAAAAACTCCATAAGCAGAAATAAATGCCACCAATATGTTTCTAAAATTTTAAATGATATAATATATCATTTTTTCTGATATTATGAAGATTAATTAGATAAAACATTAATGAAAATTATTGACTTTTTTTGGTGATTTAATGACCATCACAAACTTATATCATTTAACATAATATCATGTGAATAGGTTTGTTATTGAAAATTACATAACTTATAATATGTCTAATAGAATAATATTTGACTATAATAATGTTTTTATTAGCTACCATGAAGGATGTAAAAGAAAATGAAAACACATCATCCAGGATGATAGTAAATTGACACATCACAGACAATGTGTTCATTATTTATAATAAAAGGATAACAGGAGAGGTATGATGTTGGATATTACATTACAAAAATAAAATTCAATCATATGTAAGATATTGGATTTATCATGTCACATTGATGATGTTTGGTGTGGAGAGAACAGAAAGATAAAATAAGTTGAAAAGGAAATCATAGAAAAAGAAAGAGGATTTTAGGTCTTGAATTCTTCTCCTTGAGAAACTCATTAAGAAAATCTGATTTGGTCTTTATAGTAGAGGATAGGGGAGCCTTTTTATTATTTTATTAATTAGTTTATTATTTTGTCTCAAGACTATTAATAGTTTAAAGATTATCACAAAATATATTAAAATAATGAAAGATTATTCAAGATTATAGGCATAAATCATTGATACATCATCTATGACTTAATAATTCATGTATTTGTTTAATACCATAACTTGCTATATTTAACTATTCACTAAAAATTCATCAATTTTAGAAAAATCCAAAAAATAAACCCTTGAATTTTTTTTAAAGTGATGAAATTGAAAATGAACTCCAATTTATGAAAATAATTTTATAAATATTGAAAATTCAATTCTTAATTAAAATCAAATTTTATTCAAAAAATATCAATTCTAAAATTATAACTGGTTTATAAAACATCTAAAAAATAAAAAAAGGACTTATAAAATTATCATATAATCATAATAAAACAAAATATATATTTATAAATCTATTTAACGAAGATACATGTTATTTTAAATAATTATATTGATTAAAAAATTGTACATAAAATTTATGTTTCAAAAAACTTCCTACACTAAATTAATCATTTTCAAAACTTTTATTTACTTATTCCATGATATAAACATATAATATTTTTACTTACACTATAAATAAATTTTATTTATCATTTCATTGGGGATTTTATTATTCTATTATTATAGATTCCTTAATTTCTATAAATACTACTTATTTCGTTAAAATTTTATAATGAATTTAACTATTTAATTCCAAAATTAAAATAAATTATTTTATAAATACCTCAGTTGTAATATTAGATAACCAAAATTGTAAAAATAAATAATAAAAAATACTTATGATGATATGACATGGGAAATATGAAGGTCATATAGAATAATTGTTGATTGGTTTCCCACCATAGGTAAACATTACTTGGAGCTAAAAATTTGGACTTAGAGGAGAAAAATAATGTCCAAGGAATAATAGGGAGTGATATATAATTTTAACATTTAAAATTTAATGACCAAAATACCTTAAATCTGTATGTTATAAAGATAACCATCAATTATTTCAAAATAAAGGTAAAATGATAACAATTTTATTTAACATTCACTTCCTATAATTGAAGGATTATTTTACTATCAATATATAAAATGTGAGAAAATATTGTTACATGATTTATTTCTTTTTAAAAATATCAATTTCATCTATTTTTGTGCTTCAATAAATTTCCACTTCTATATTATCTCTTATTTTGTGAAAAGAATATTAAAGATGAATTTTTTAGGCCTGAAGCCCTGAAATTAACTTTTAATAGATCATAATAATCATAAAACGATGAAAAATTATTCCTATTGTCTGTAGTCATTATCCTAAAACGAAAAATTATTTTAATGAGGTAAAATAATATGAAATACAAATATATATCTAAATTTGAAATAATATATTCCAAAATTTCCTTTTATAAATACCATAAATAATTAAAATTAAAAATATTTTAAATATGCCAGACCAAAATTGAAACCTAGAGATCAAAAATATTTCATCACATATTCATCCATTATCCCTAAAAATTAATCTCCAAAAATTAATAATCCCTTTTAAAGTGACAAATCAAAAATGAATATGCTCTATTCATATAACCTCTATAATATTCTAATATTTTCTATAAATAACCTAAATCACCATAAAGATATAATCTAATCATATGTGATTCTGAAAGATAATTAACCATTTATTCATCAAATGAAATCCCATCATAACCAAAAATATTTCCATTAAACTTATCCATCTAATGTTCCCAATATAGTGAACTTATTCAAAAATAACATTAATCATTTAGACACAAAATCACATTTCATCTTCATGATCATCTGTACAACAAATCATATGTTTGTAAAATATAATAACCCTTTTATCTAAATTATCCATAATCACAAAAATATTAATTATCATATTAACCCTAACGGTTATCAATATCATTTAACTTTTTCCATGTAATAAAAAATTATTCTTTAAAAAATTAACTTTTAGATACATTAAAAGCAAAACAAAAGGGTCACATATATCTCAAAAATTTATCAGAGCTCAGTAAAAGACATCAAAAATACTCTCATCACTTGAAACCACATAATATTTATCTATTACTTTTCACTTATAATCATCCTTAGAATTATTAACCCCTAATAGTACCAAAAAATATTAAAATTACCTCATTTGAATCAACTTAACCTCTAAAGATATCTAAACCTTTACTTTTATATCAACTACAATGCCTCGAACATTCAACAACCAATAATTATATGATTTGTAATAAGGGTTTAAATATATTTCGTTTATAGTATCTTTTGTCTTTATAATTTTAAATAATTAGGGAAGAAATATTACCTTTCATAGGGAAAACTAAAACAAAATTTCCATTTTTTCACAAAAACATGTACTAATGTTTACACTCAATTTTCAATCCAGATAGTTTTGTTTCATTTTAGATGTGTCACCATTAACATTCATACAATCCCTGTAGATATATAATACCTATAAAAATCATTTTAAATCATGGGATCAGTATAAAAATATTAGTAAGTGATATAAAAATAATAGAAAACCATTAATCCATTTTAAATTCATGAAAAACAACAAGGAAATTTATCTTTTTACATAATATAATTTTGATATCAAAAATCCATTTACTTTTACATTAAAATAACTTAATTTCATATTATATTTGAAAACAAATTTTATATAAAATTATAAAAGAAAAATCATAATCATACAGTTTTATTTCAAAATATGATAACTCATGAAAATAAAAGTTTCACCTTTATAAGATCCTAAACATTCATTAAACTATGAGTTAATTTTTCAACCTTATGATATAAAAAAGATATCCTTTAAAAGACATAAAATGAGTGCAACCCCATTCAGTTAAATCGGTAAATTATTAATAAGATCACTTATATAATGGAATCACATAAAAACATTACTATAATATTTTTAAGTACATGGATATGGAATAAAAATATTTGAATGAAATACTATAAAACTGTTTTTCTAAGAAAATTCAATTCTGACTTTATTTACTTTTAAATAAAAAACAATTAAGGATTTAACATGAATAATACCTACAAACAACTTGAATTTTAGAAAATTAATTATAAAATTCATCCATATTTCATTATATACACCACACACAAAAAAGTATTTTGTGAACATGTCATGAATCTCAATGACTTAAAATTGAAATGAGAAATCCCTTACCACATGTTCTGACTTTCCACTTATATTCTTTAAGTCGTGTATATAATTTACCAGACCTCTCTGGTCCATTCCTTTGTGAAATGTGGTTTTGGAGGTGTGTCCGGAGGTCAAGGTGACTTGGGGTGCGTTTGGGTGGAATTTTAAGGAAAGATAAAGGGTAATAGCTTTCGAACAGTTGGTGCATAGTTTTGCTAAACCGTGCGGCCAAACCTTGAAAGGTTGGTGTTGTAGATAGTGTCTAATGCACGGTTAGCACACGGTTTGGCTAACTGTACGGACTAACCGTGTGAGGAGTGTTTGGAGAGGTAGAATCTAACGCACGGTTAGCGCACGGTTTGCTAAATCGTGTGGACTAACCATGTGGGCACTTAAAGTTAGATCCTAAAATTGTGGATCTGAACTCTTTTGCCTCTAAATGGTTTGTTTAAGCCTTTAAGTGGCCATAACTATGGATTACTCTTCCTTGGAGGCAGAATAACCTCTCTTGAGCATTTTGGAGGCGAACCGGGGGCTTTTCTTGGTGAATCGAAGACGGTTTCTTAAGGTATGGGGTCGTTCTTGCTTGATTTCCTAAATCTACTTAGATATACTCCTTATCTTCTCCCGGTTACGTAGATCTACACCCTTTATGGGTAGATCTAAGCATGTGGATGTCAAATATGATGAGCTTTGGTCTTGTTTGTGTTAGGAGAGGATATCTAAGGGGGATTCGTAGAGATTCGACCCGGTTTCTTGAGTGTTCTTCAACCGTCGTGGTTTCTTCAAAAACCTTTGAGGTATAGATCTTACCTTCGTCTCTCTCTCTCACATGTTTTTGGTTCATGTGGGGTGGGTATCCTCTTGTTTTATGAGATACGATTGAACTGGTAAATAAAGATAACAACTCGTTAAAGAACGGGTTTGGGGAGATTTTTGTTGGTATTGTTGTTTTATTTCCATCAATTCCTCTCCTTTGATTATGTTGTGAATTGAATGGGCTTATGCCTAAGGAAAATCATGGTCATTGGGGGACTTTGATTGCGCCATTAGATGTTTCCATGTTTTTCTGGATTGTTTCATAGATGGAATTCATAGAATGTATAAATTGGTTAATCATGTAAGGTTGGATGATTAAATGAATACATGGAACCCTTAAATGATCACCCCGATTAAATTAAATGAAAGAATGAATTTTATGGGTGATGGTTGGGGTTTAATTATGTGAAGGGTTGTTTTGTTGGTTTTTGTGGAACGTGTGAGCAGCGGTGTTGCAGTTGGCTTGGTTGTGGGTTGGCGGGTATCATATGGTTGGGACGGGCAGCGGAGCTGCGGTGAATGGTATTGAAGGGATAATTATGCGGTACAGGTATTATTTCCGAGGTGTTTGTGGTTGTGGTGGTTAGCATCAGGGCTCCAGGAATGGGTTTTGCATATGAATAAAAGTGAAGGAGTTAACTAATGAATTGTGGGGCATGGTAGTTGATTAGATTCATAAAATCAGTGGAATTGATTGGCTGATAAAAGAAAATGGTTTTGTGTTGCTTATGTTTTCCTTAACTTTATTTGCGGTTGGCAGGGATATGTTTTATGAACGTTTGATCTGGTTTGGTTGTTGTTAGTTGCTAAGTAGTTAAGGAACTGATAAACTAAAACTGTTGAAACATGAAAAGCTTAATCGGGTTTGGGGATGTTCATTGTGTGCATACTTTCGTGGTAGCAGTGTCGAGGAATGTGCTCAGATCTTTTTTGTAGAAGCCTTAAGATGGGACGAGTGGTTGATATAATTATATTAATTTGTACATTTTATTTTTCTTTACGCACCCCACCCACATTGAGCACCACGGGCCGAACACCCATGGGACAGGGGGTGAGATTCCCAAACATCCAAAGGATGGCTGGTTACTATTCTTCCATGTGCTCCCTCTTCCAGGTTCTATATCCCAAGATCCTTCGGGCAGGTTACGACAGATGTTTCCCAAGAGTCTTCGGGATGAGGATGTGATATGTTCCCAGGTGTCTTTGGGATGAGATGTGGTTATGGCCGAGGATTGAGTGTCGGTGGAATGCGGGATGAGATGTGGTTATAGCCGAGGATTATGTGTCGGCGGGATACGATGATCTTCGTATGGCCAGGTTGCAGCACTAGCTCGAGCTTCGTATGGCCAGGTTATGGCACTAGCTCAGGAAGAGGGGGAAGCATCAGAGCGTTAGGCATGAGTTCTTGAGCAGTATTCAGTGGGATGGTGGTGCGGGGTACCCATACTTTGATAATATTACTATACTACTCTATTGACTTATGATATTTGGTGAGTGTGTCTTGTAAGGTTGGGTGGATAGATTCCTTGCTAGGCTTTGGTACCTTCTGTTTTCTCATGGGGCATGAGGATGTCTCCCCACCTGTGCACTAGAGCTTTAGGTTTACCTACTGAGTATACTTGTATGCTCACCATACATTTACTTTCAAGTTTTCAGGAGGACTTCAGAGACCGTGAGACACATTGCTTGTTGGGCGTTTGAGTTTTGTTGGTTGCAGTTTTTTCTTTCCTTTCTTGGCATCGTGCTTTGGAGCCTTTCTTAAACTTATACTTTTCATTCAGTATTGTATAAAACATGCATATAGGATTGGTTTTGGGTTTATTTTTATTTACTTGTTCCTTTTTCTTTTGGTGTTTGACTCATCCTATTTCTCGATTCATAATTAATAAAAATGGTAATGCCTCCCATAATTGTGAAAACTCATACCCTTGGTGCTAGTCACCACTCTGGGGCCTACTAAAGCGGGACTCGGGGGTTATCATCTCCCTTTCACCATTCCCAGCTCAGGAGGGGCATCTTTTGTGGGAGGGGGTCCTGATAGAATGGTATCAGAGGCATGGGGGTTGAGAGATAGGATGGAGTCTGGAGTTAGGCACAGTGAGGATTGCATGGGATGGTAGGGAAACAGTGTCGGGTGATCTTGGAGTGTGAAATAGGCCATGGAATACTGGCTAGGACATGGGATTTTAGGGGCCCCTATGATCTGATGCAAGAACTCTGGACCTACCGAATGACCAAGTGATGCCACACTGATTGCAGGGTAGAGACCCTAGGAAAGGTACATGCATCATAATGACTTGTGTTCTTGTGTTTCTAGGGCATTTTGGGGACTTAAAATGAAAAAGGAGACTAAAAAATTTTAAGAACAAAAGTTTACACTACCCGGGATTAGGAATTCCTTGTTTACCATGCAGCTATGGCACCTGGGAGATGACCATGAGTTGTACGGGCAATCGAGGCCCAAGAGCTTGACTTGGCTGATCAACAAAGGGCTGACCGAGAGGAGGAGGATGATCAGTGGCAGAAGACTCTTCGAGCATTTCAGCGGCAGACTCTCAGGAAGTACGAGGGCAACATCTTAGACATAGAGACATATAGCTGTCTAGAGGAGCTGGTGATAGCTTTCAGCTTGACCCAGGCTCTGACGGAGTACTGGGTTCCTCTGGCTATGAGCCAGATGTGTGTAGCAGTGCATCAGTGGTGGACGCTTTATCTTTGGGATTAGAGTGAGTCTGAGGTCATGTTGACTGACTTCAAGAAGCAGTTTCGAGTAGAATTCCTCTCCTCCACGATTAAGGCTGAGAAGTGGAAAGAATTACTCTCCCTCCAGCATGGGATTATGTTAGTGAGATATTTGGGGATCAAGTTCAAGGATCTCCTTCGCTTCACTCACGACCTCTTTCTGGATGAGGATTCTCAGGCGAGACATTTGGAGGAGGCACTTCGGCCTTCTCTTCAGTTTGTTGTTACTCCCTTCACCCTAACGACATACTTGGAGGTCTAGAAGAAGGATGAAGTGTGGAAAGGATTCAAATTCTAGGAGGTGTGTCACGAGAAGGAATCCAGTTGGGTTCATCAAAGGGGAAAGTCGTCAGCAGCAGGCCTCCGGCATCAGGGCCCCCTAGGGTTCGACCAGTAGGGAGCAGGACACAGCATTTTTAGTTCCAATCTCCCAGTCCTCTCCCTTTTCCTTTGAGCCTAGGACCGAGGTTTTTTATCTGTGGAAGTCGTGGGCACCTTCAGAACCAGTGCCCAGACCAAGTACAGTACAGTGGAGGTGGACTACTACAGCACCCGCCTCAGCCACAGTAGTTTCCAGCCAGACCCTTTCAATAACCGCAACAAGGGCAGCGAGCTCCCGCTCTTCTGAGGGAAGACATTGCAGTAAGATGCTGACCATAGGGTGCTCCTTAGGGACCATGACCAGGGCATTGTCTCGGAGGTGGCCGACAACCGAGAGGCAGAGGAACTGGGTGTGGGAAGATGAACACCACAGAGGCAATAGTTCCAGCAGAGCCAGAAGTCGTTCAAGGTACGATCAGATTGTTTTGTACCCTTTCTTATACCTTGTTTGATTCAGGAGCTTCGCACTCCTTTGTTGCTCCCAGTCTAGCTTGTTCCTTGGGCCTAGACATAGAGACGCTTTCTGTACCTCTAGTATTGAGTATGCTAGTCGGAGGTCACACCAGCTTGTCTTGTCTTTTTCAGGGATGTAGGTTGATGTTGGGGCCACACCAATCTAGTGGAGATCTCCTTTTACTGCAAATGTAGCCATACTAAATCATTCTAGGCATCGACTAACTGTTCTTAGTTTGTGATGTCATCGATTGTTTCTGAAGAAGGGTTGTGTTTTTAGACATGGGCGGCCGACATGTGACTTTCATCAACAAGTGGGGTTACCAGGAAGGTAACCAGCGAGTGGAGCCCATCCTTTCCTTGTTAGCTGAACTGTCAGTGGAGTCAGCGAATACAGAAATGGTGGAAGTCTTGGGGATTGTCGGTGAGTTTATGGACGTCTTCCCTGAAGAGGTGGCGACCCTACCCTTTCGACGTGATGTTGAGTTCAGGATAGACTTGCAACTTGGTGCTCATCCGATTTTGATGGTTCCCAACCTGATGGCACTATTTGAGTTGCGGGAGTTGCAGATTCAGATTGACGGTCTTATGAAGAAGGGTTTTGTTCGACCAAGTGTGTCACCTTAGGCTGCCCCTGTCTTTTTCGCAAAGAAGGAAGATGGTGGTCTCAGGCTGTGCATAGACTACCGGAGACTGAATCAGGTAACAGTCAAGAACCGTTACCCCCTCCCGAGGATAGACGATCTCTTTGACCAGCTGAAGGGAGCAGGTTGGTTCTCTAAGATTGATATGCAGTCTGGATATCACCAGTTGAGGGTGAATGAGGGAGACATCTCGAAGACTACCTTCAAATGTTGGTATGGGCACTTTGAGTTTGTAGTCATGTCTTTCGGTGTTACAAATTCAACAGTTGTGTTCATGGGACTCATGAACTCCATATTCCGGGAATACCTGGATCAATTCATAGTAGTGTTTATTGACGACATTCTAATCTACTAAAGATCAGAGGAGGATCACACTGAGCACATGAGAACTATTTTAGAGGTCCTCCAATAGCACCAACTCTATGGGAAATTGTCCAAGTGCAAGTTTTGGATACGAGAAGTGTACTTCCTTGGAAACTTGGTGACCATGTAGGGAATAGCAGTGGACCCATGGAAGGTCGAGGTGGTTTTTTCTTGGGTTGCACCCAAGAACGTGGAAGAGGTTCGTAGTTTCTTTGAACTGGCAGGTTACTACAGGAGGTTCGTACCCAACTTCTCTTGATTTGCATCACCTTGGATAGACTTGACCAAGAAGGATCGAGCTTTCATTTGGGATGAGCATTGTGAGTAATCCTTCAGTTATGTAAAGGGAAAGTTGGTTAGTGCCCAAGTGCTGAGATTACCAAAGGAGGGAGTAATGTTTGAGATATTCTGTGATGCCTCAGGCCAAGGCTTGGGGAGCGTGCTGATGCAACAGTTATGGGTGATCTTCTGTGGGACTAGGCAGTTACATCCTCATGAACGTAACTATGCAACCCACGATCTATAGCTTTATGTGGTTCTGTTCTCACTAAAGTTGTGGCGGTATTACCTCATCAGAGAGCGCTTCGTGGTCTTCACGGATCATAAGTTTTTGAAATATATCTTCTCCCAGCGAGACCTGAATTTGCAGCAATGAAGGTGGATAGAGTTCCTTCAGGACAACGACTTATAAATATCCTACACCGAAGTCAAAGGAAATGTGGTGGATGATGCTTTGAGTAGGAGGAAGGACGCGTTTTGAAAGTCAGCAGATGTCTGGATGGTGATGGAAGAATTGGTTGCGCTACACCTCGATGTATGAGGAGATGGTGGTAAAGGTTGTCTGTTTCAGATGAAAATATAGTCCTCCCTACTACGGCAGGTGGAGGAGTCTCGGTGGGGAGACATAGAGAGTGAAGTGATGCATGATCGGGCTGGCCAGGGGAACGATCCGGAACGGTGGTCAAAGGATGGTCTGAATCGGATTCTTTTCAGGGGGAAGTTGTTCGTTCTAGAGGAAATGCGTGAGAGAGTTCTTAGTGAGTTCCACAACTCACCCCTAGTAGTACACCCAGGAACTTCCAAGATGTACCAGGGCTTGAGAGGGTAGTTCTAGTGGCCCGGGGTTAAACAGGAAGTAGCATAGTTCGTAGCAAAGTGCCTCGTGTGTTCGTAGGTGAAGGTAGAACACCGCGTCCCAGGAGGTCTGTTACAACCTTTAGATGTCCCCAAGTGGAAGTGGGATGACATCTTGATGGATTTTGTCATGGGGTTTCCCAGAGTTCCAGGGGGTTGCGACGCCATCTAGGTAGTGGTGGAGCAGCTAACGAAATCAGCCCACTTCCTAGAAATCAAGGAGTCAAGTAAGGCCGAGGCCCTAGCTCAGAGGTACATGAATGTGGTGGTGCGGTTTCATGGAGTTCTGAGATCTATAATCTTCAACCAGGATACCTGGTTTACCTCGTGGGTCTGGAGAGGATTGCAACATGCTTTTGGCACCCGGATATGCCTCAGTACTGCTTTCTACCCCCAAATAGATGGCCAGACAGAGCGCACCATTCAGAATTTGGAAGATATGCTACCAGCATGTGTTTTGGACCGTTGAGGATCATGGGTACATCACATGACTCTGATAGAGTTCTCTTACAACAACAGCTATCACTCTACCATTGGCATGGCTTCTTTCGATGATTTTTACGGGAGGTCGTGCCGCTAGCCCATATGATAGAAAGAGGTCGGAGAAGCAGGTGTTCTTGGCCCGGTGGTGGTGCAGAGTATGATGGAGAAGGTTCAGCTTATATGAGAGAGGATGAAGCCAGCTCAAGAATGGTATAAGTCATACGCCGATAATAGGAGTAGACACTTGGAGTTCATGGTTGGGGACCACGTGTTCTTGAAGGTCTCTCCTCGGCGCGGGCAGTGAAGATTCATAAAGGGAAGCAATCTTTCTCCTAGGTTAGTCGGGGCCTTCGAGGTGTTGTGGAGGGTTGGCGAGGTGGCTTATCAACATGCATTGTCTCCACCACTACAAAGGGTGCACGACATCTTCCATGTGTCTCAACTCCGTTGGTACCTCCATGAGGATTCACACATCCTCGACTGGGGAGTGCCAGATATCGGGGATGATGCAACGTTCATGGCGCGACCCATGATGATCGAAGGTCGTGAATAGTGGGTGCTTCGTGGACGAACCATTCCTTCGGTTCGTGAGCTATGGAGGCATGGTGGGCTTGAGGAGAGTTCCTGGGAACATGAAGTACATATGCGTACCCAGTACCCAGAGTTGTTTTGATTTTTATCCTATTCTGTTTTGTACCTGTATATGATGTAATGCTTGTCCTGGTTAACTATGAAATGTGTTTCAAGTGCATAAGAAGTTTCCTGAAATGTGGGGAGGGGAGGACCTGATCCCTAGTTAACACGCATTAATGTGGATGTGCCTAAATCCATGTGGGCGAGTCAGTTCCACCCAAAGTGGATAGTATCTTAACGTGGAGAAAGGAAAACCCCTCACCCACATGACCGGATGGTTTAATCTTTTACCTCACATGGTTTCACGAGGGAGAGGAATGGTATGTTTTTTATTTTTCAGGAGATAGGTGAGGAAGGGGGGTGATCCTTGGTAACAAGGAGGTTTTCCCCTGTGAGGTATCTTTCGAGGTGGAGTTGTTCGGACCCCTCTCCTTTATTTAGGTGGGTTTTTGGATTCTTGAGGATGAGAATGTTTTTACAGGTATCTGATGTAATGGCCCGGACCTATCTGGTCCATTCATTTGTGAAATGTTGTTCTGGATGTGTTTCGGAAGGTCAAGGTCACTTGGGGGTGCGTTTGGGTGGACTTTTAAGGAAATATAAAGGGTAATAGATTTCGCACAGTTGGCGCATGGTTTGGCTAAACTGTGTGGCCAAACCCTGCAAGGTTGGCGTTGGAGGAAGTGGCTAACGCACGGTAAGCTCACGGTTTGGCTAATTTTTTGGACTAACTGTGCGAGGAGTTTTTGGTGAGGCAGATGGTAATGCACGGTTAGCGCACGATTTGTTAAACCGAGTGGTCTCTTAAAGTTAGATCGTAAAATTGTGGATCTGAACTCTTTTGCCTCTAAATAGTTTTTTTAAGCAACTATGTGGCCATAACTCAGTATTACCCATACTTGGAGGTAGAATAACCTCTCCCAAGAATTTTGGAGGCGATCCTAAGGCTTTTCTTGGTGAATCGAAGATGATTTCTTAAGGTATGTGATCGTTCTTGCTTGATTTCCCAGATCTACTTAGATCTAATCCTTCTCTTCTCTCATTTTCTTATATCTACGCACGTTATGGGTAGATCTAAGTGTGTGGATGTTGAATATAATTAGATTGGGTATTGGTTGTGTTTTGAGAGGTTATCTAAGGAGGATTCATGGAGAATCGACCCGGTTTCTTGAGCGTTCTTCGACCGTCGTGGTTTTGTCAAAAACCTTTGATGAAGGGATCTTACCTTCATCTCTCTCTCACTTTTGTGCATCATTTAGGGTGGGTATCTTCTTGTTTTATGAGATATGTTTGAACCGGTAAATAAAAATAATAACTACTTAAAGAATGGGTTTAGGGAGATTTTTGTTGGTATTGTTGTTTTATTTCCATCAATTATTCTCCTTTGATTATGTTGTGAATTGAATGGGATTATACCTATAGAAAATCACAGTCATTGGGGGAATTTGCTCACACCATTAGATGTTTCCTTGTTTTTATGGATTATTTTAGGGATGGAATTCATAAAATGTGGAAATTGGTTAATCATGTAAAGTTGGATGATTAAATGAATACCTGGAACCCTTGTATGATCACCTCGATTAAATTAAATGAAAGAATGAATTTTGTGGGTGCTGGTGGGGGTTTAATTATGTGAATGGTTATTTGGTGGGTTGTTGTTGAATGGTTGAGAAGAGGGGTTTTGGTTGGCTTGGTTGTGGTTTGGCGTGTATCATATGGTTGAGACGGGAAGCGGAGCTACGGTGAATGGTATTGAAGGGATAATGATGTGGTACGGGTATTGTTTTCGAGGTGTTTGTGGTTGTCGTGGTTGGCAGTAGGGCTGTAGGGATGGGTTGTGCATTTGAATAAAAGAGGAAGAGTTAACTATTGAACTGTGGGGCATGGTAGTTGATTAAATATGGAAAATCAATGGAATTGATTAGATGATAAAAAAATGGTTTTGTGTTGCTTGAGTTTTCCTAACTTTATTTGTGGTTGTCAAGGATATGTTTTATGAAAGTTTGATCTAGTCTGGTTTTTGTTAGTTGCTCGATAGTTAAGGATCTGATAAACTAAAACAGTTGAAACATGAAAAGCTTAATGGGGTTTGGGGCTGTAAATTGTGTGCATACTTTCGTGGTAGTAGTGTCGAGGCATGTGCTCAGATATTTTGTGTAGAAGCCTTAGGATGGGCTGAGTGGTTGATATAATTATATTAATCTATACATTTTATGTTTAATTACATACCCCACCCATGTTGAGAACAATGTTCTTAACACTCGTGGGATGGGGGCTGAGATTCCCAATCATCCAAAGGATGGCTGGTTACAGTTCTTCCATGTGCTCCCTCTTCCAGGTTCTATAGCCCAAGATCCTTCAGGCAGGTTACGACAGATGTTTCCCAAGAGTCTTCGGGATGATGATGTGATATGTTCCCAGGTGTCTTCAGGATGAGATTTGGTTATGTCCGAGGATTGAGTGTCGGAGGAATTCAGGATGATATGTGGTTATAACTGAGGATTGTGTGTCGGCGGGATACTATGAACATCGTATGGCCAGGTTGTGGCACTAGCTCGAGCTTCATACGGCCAGGTTGCGGCACAATCTTAGGAACAGGGGGATGCATCAAAGTGTTAGGCATGAGGTCTTGAGCAGTATTCAGTGCGGAGGTGGTGCGGGGTACCCATACATTGATAATATTACTATACTACTCTATTGACATGCGATATTTGTTGAGTGTGTCTTGTAAGGTTAGGTGGATAGATTCTTTGATAGGCTTTGGTTCCTTCTATTTTCTCACGGGGAATTAGGATGTCTCCTCACCTATGCTCGAGAGATTTAGGTTTCCCAGGTGATTATACTTGTATGTTAACCCTAAATTACTTTCATGTTTTCAGGAGGAATTCAGGGATCGTGCGGGACCTTGCTAGTTGGGCGTTGGAGTTTTGCTGGTTACATTTTTTTCTTTCCTTTCTTGGTATCAGGATTTGGAGCTTTTCTTGTACTTGTAATTTTGTTTCGGTATTGTATAAAACATGCATATGGGCTTGTTTTTGGGTTTATTTTTATTTACTTGTTCCTTTTTCTTTTGGTGTTTGACTCATCCTATTTCCCAATTATTAATTTATAAAAAGGGTAATGCCTCCCATAATTGTGAAAACTCATACCCTTGGAGCTAGTCACCACTCCGAGGCCTACTAGAGGCGGGACTCGGGGGTCATCATCTCCATTTCACCATTTTCAGCTCATGAGGGGCATCTTTGGTGGGAGGGGGTCACGACAGTGGATAATAAAATTATAATAATTATCTATTTTCACAAGAAAATATTTCTTTTTATTCCCATTTCATAATAACTTTTATATAATTTATTAATATTCCTTATATAGATAATGAATATATTTAGTTTACATCGACCATTTTGAGGACATTCAGTTTATAATACCCCAAACAACTTTGGTAGGTTGACCAATGTTAAATTCGAAATTTCCCCCTCATATCAAAAAAATAAATAATGACATGGTTATATTTTTAAAACATAAAATAAAATTATCTAATCATCCATTAGTGGATGATGTCAAAAATGAATCTCATCACTTCATTGAAGTTGTGTTTCACACATATACATGAGCGACGTTATCAATTTCATAATGGTTGAAAGGATAAGATGGTAAAAAATATATTATATTTAAAGATTTATAATTATTTCATGAATATCTTATATAGTTATAAAATTGATAATAATAACTAGCCTTTGTGGTGATTAAAAATAAAACACATAGTTTCGTGGAGGTGTAAGTCTACATGTATGCATGAACGATATTTATGTTCCCCATATGATGGAAAAGAGATTAATAAGGGTTGTAAAATAAACATAATAACATTTTAGTATAGTGTAGATAATAATTTAATTATATCATCATGGTTTAATAATATTTGAAGGATCTAGAAGTAGAAATAAACATGAATAACTCAATAAATAATTATACATGTTCTTTGGAAACCTCTATTGGTTTAAATCATAATCCATATTAAGTTATTCTTTTGGGGATAAAAAACATCTAAGACATGTGTATGAATGTTGGGAATATATTTATGTAGATATTGGTTGAGTTACAGTGCTCAAATGTTTGAGGAAATGTGGGTAGAAGATTACCTTTTATAAGTGAAGAAAGGGTATACATGGAATTAATTAAAATATTTAAATATAATTAATTTATTTATAATAAAACAATTCATCCGAAAGGCTATGGATTAGAATAAATCATTGATATGGTATATATATAATCATAAAATAAAATCTATAAAGGTTTTAAAATCCTTTTAAATCTTTTATTCTAGAATAACTCCTTCATTTACCTTTTTAAACCTTAAATGCTATAACACACATTTTTGTCGTTAAGGGTCATAAAATTATTTCTATTAAGAAAATTGCATAAAAATTGGTTCATGAATGAAATTTCAGACCAGTATCCATTCCAACTATACACTTTAAAGACCTTTTAATTTTTAAATAATTTAATATAATATTCTTTAACATAAAATAAACTTATTTTTTGAATCATTCAATAAATTTGACTTTAAATTCAACAAGATAAAAATGGAATCAAAATATAATAACATTTTCCATAAATTATACATTATAATTACTAATTTAATTCATCATATACCAAAATTCCCCCAAAACATATTAATTTTAATATTTTTGTATTTCATTTAATTAAATTTTTTTTATATTCACTAGTAGAGTGTCAGTATTGTGTAAAAACATAACATAATTATACCATAAAAATGATAAATTATTTTAAATCATACAAAAATATGTTGTTTATGTTCAAAATAACCTTTTTCATTCATTCATTAATTCTTTTAATCCCTATGAAAGCATATAGAAGAAATTAAAATCAAGAGAGTGACATCTAAAATCATTCTTGTCTTAAAATAAGATAATGATCATAATCAACATCAAGTAAAAAAATAACTATTTTAGACTATCAAGTGATAATGATTGATATTAATCATCCTATAATATTTAATATAAATATTTTATTTCTTTATCACAAATTATTTACCATAATTAACCTAAATTTCCCTTTATTGGGTTGATGTAATTTTACCATTGTTATAATGTCCAAAATTGAAATTAAAATTATTTATAAATTTAATGCTCACAATTACAAATATAAACTAATTTAATCAAGATTAAATTTATATAATTGGAAGAATTAAATTTTAATATTAGCTTGGAAAATTCATTAAAAAAATAGTTTTTAGGAAAAAAAAATTTAAGCATAAAATTAACTTCAACCAAAATCAAATATAATATTGATTTGCATGGACCTAATTTGATTATATTTAATTAAATTTAACATATGTTTCTTTAAAACCAAAAAAAAATATAACAAACCTCTAAAATTACATTATTTAGAAAAAATAAATAATAGTTTTGAAAAAAAATGTAATTTTTCACAATTCAATAAAAAAATAAATATTTTCATAAAAATTAAAAAAAATTAATCATAATATTAATTTGAAATTATGACTTAAAAAATAATATCTACTTTTTGAATTAAATTTCTACAATTGAAAGTAATTAATTATAATATCTTTGTAAAAAATGCAATAAAAATGATTTTTGAAAAAAATTTATTTCCGAAGTACAAAATTAATTTATTCCCTTTACATGTATTGTAACCATAATTAATTGAATTTTAATTCATAATATTTGATATATAATATTATTATTAGAAACATTTATCAATATTGACTAATTTCATTGATTAAGATCAAAATTCCATACACCATGAAAATTGTTTTATGACAAAAATTATTTTTCACCTTTAAAAGATTTGATCTTATTTTTTAATAAATTTTTAATAAATGTAAGATTGATTATTAATTTTATTTATGAAATAATTTATACATATATTTCATAATATGGTTATTCCTATTCATAATCATGAAACTAAAACTTTGTTCTTAATGGTCATATTTAGATAATAATAGTTTAAAAGTATATCAAAGTGTGTTGAAATATTGGTATTGTATATACCATATGTTATCAACTATATTACATAAAGAATATAAATTCTAAAATCATAGTTTGTTACACTATCTATTAAATTGGTGGTTGTTACTATCTATTAAATTGGTTATATAATATATCTATTCGAATCAAATATCAATAATGATTAATTTAATCAATTGGGATCAACATCCATTGCACTATAAAAAAGGTTTTATGAAAAATACTTCTTCTACATTTACAAGATTTAATCAACATTTTCAATAAATTATTAATCATTGTATGATTTATTATTAATTTTATTATATAAATAATTTCTAAATATATTTTTTAATATGGTTATTCTTATTCATAACCTCCAAACCAATAGATAATCCATAACGATCATATAGAAATAATTATATTTTTACATTATATAAGAGTTCGTTTAAATATTTTTATTTAGTATACCATATGCTATGAAATATTTTACTAAAAAAAGATAAATTCTAAAATAATGTGGTGTTAAACAAGGTTGTGACTCTAATAGAAAACCCTCACTAAGAAAAGGAGACTCTATAACCCTAGAATATGTGTAAATATACATAGTTATATTCCATTTCCAAATATCTCACCAAATTCCACACTAAGGCTTCATATCATGAAGATATATACCATGTATCATATCCTTTGAATAATTATTAAGGCCCATGTTCCTTTCATTATGTCATGTCTTGGCCTTCCTGGGGCCATGAACTTAGTAATCTGACCCCATGGGTCTCCTGTAATTCTTTGGTTTCCTTCCCAACACACAAAAGGTTATTACCCATTAGGGTCACTAATTAAACAAGTAAATTTTTCCAAAATACAACACATGTTGTTTCAATGTGTTTTTCCTCACATTCACACACATTGGGAATCTTCCAAGTAGGTCACCCATCTTGAAACTACTCTAAGATGTGACCACATAACTATAGAGTTATCATAAGGTTGGATCCTAAAAATAATGGCAAACCTTGTTGACATTAGTACAAAAATTTAGCAATTTAACTCTCATTTTTTTAGAAGTTCCACAATATCCATCCAATTAAAGCATAATTCTCTCATTGTGGACCCCATACCTCAAGCCTAGGCAGTGCCTCTACACATCAGGATGGGTATTGGATTTGATAACATTTTTCAAGAACTGGTCTTCCCTATTCCATAAACATAGTCATTTGACCCCCATGTGTCTCCTTTAATAACTTTGTTTCCTTCCCAACACACCATTGGATATTACCCATCAAGATGACTTGTCATAAATATGGAATTCATCCCAAGAGGTCACCCATCTTGATACTACTCTAAGGAAAGAACACTTAATTACAGAGTTCTACTCAAGTAAGCTCATGATAATAAATTTTCTCCTTATTGACATGTGTGGTGACATTTATCATTTTAATTCTATCTTTTATAAAGGTTTTATATAGTATAATATGAGACTGTCATAATATCCAACTTAGGATCCATAATTTCTTCAACTCAAATCATCCTTAGCAATGTTGGATAGTACTCCTCCCTAACTAAATTCTTGACCTCCCAACCATAGTAATGTATCCAAATTATTAGTCTATATAATTATTGAATAAATTTTTCATTTTTTATATTAAATAAGAATAATATTTGTTCTTAACGTGTATAAACCAGATGGGAAATATGAGTAATTACCTTCATCCAATCATTTACTTCCTACAGATACAGCTCACCCCAAAACCTTGAAACAATCTACCTTTGGAATTCATCAAGTACACATCACCTACCCATCGTCTCGTACAACTTCATGGGGCTAGTATCTATATTTTTGGTGGTTCACATATTTACTCACCAAGAAGGGGATCAACCGTCTATTCCACCAAGTATAGAAACCCCTTGCAATTAGGTCCTAAAAAATACTCTTTTCTTAATTGGTTGACAACTTGGTGCTAATTCACCAGCATGGGATCATGATGGCCATGAATAATATAATAGTTGGTTGTCTAGGAGGTGTAATTCATATTTTTAAAAACATTATACCAATTTTGGCTATATAAGGTCAAATATTTCATGTTAAGCCCACCAATAATAGGCTAAGGGTATGGAAAATGTACCAAAAAATTATATCACGTTAGTTTGGATAGGTCACAGTGACTATGTTAAAGAAATAAGAGGGGTTGAATAGTGATCCTTTAAAATCAATTACACATTCATTGAAATTCAATTGTCATTCATAAAATAATTGCATCTCTCTTAAATAAGAGTATGTAGTGGAAATAAATAATGAAAAGAACACAATTGTGTATAGTGGTTTATCGAACAAATACCCCTAGTTCACTCCACCAACACCTTCACAATGAGAATTTTGATTTTCACTAGTAATTCATTTTACTAGGGAATTATACAAATAAGTATATGTAGTTGATGCTATTATAATAATGATTTTACAAGGCCTTCTATTACATTTACGGGGAATTAAATTATCTATAGATTATTATGATATTTTTATACTCCTACATAACCACAACTGAGTCCACGAATATGGTGCTCTGATAAATCAATAGGCATAAATTTGATTGAGAAAAATAATTTTTTCTCATTGGTGTAATATTAACTAACAGAAGTGTTTCATCATCAATAATGTATAGCAGAAGAAAAATAATCATCAATGTTTCAGAGGTTTTCTTCAAACAGTAATATAGAAAATCCTAGATTGATTAATAAACATTTATTTCTTCAACGTGAAACTCTCAAAAACTATTTTCCAACTTGCATAAGATGATTTGACAATAATATATAGCATTACTGAATGCAATAGCAGCTAGTCAATCAACTTGATCAAAGCATATATTTATTAGACATGTAGCTCTGAAGGAAATGAAACACTATTATCAAAAACCATACACCTATTTATTTTCAATGAATATATATTTTTATATGTATGTCTATGTGTGTATGTATTAACAAGATGAACATATCAGTATTTTTATAACAGGTCAAACATCTCTAAGTCAAATTATTCCAAAAATACCACATAATAAATCATGAGTATGTGGATTAAAATTCATTCAAATAAAGTCATAACTTCCCATATAAATAAGAATTATTTAATTCATTGAATACTAGCCTTTGAATCAGATTTAAAAAGCATTAAAGGTATATTTACTTTTAGTGAGACTATTATAGAAATTAGGGATAATACCTTTAATTTAAAAATATTTCAATGTCCATTCATGCATAGGGTTTCTTCACTTAGTGATAAACTCCAAAAGTTGGGTTGACAATATATGGTTTTTTTAAAAAGTAGGTTTTATTAACTATATGTTTATTCCTCAAACGTAGGTTTTCTTCCAAACATAGGTTTTCTTCCAAACATAGGGTACATCATCCATACACTTTATTCCAACTGTAGGGTTCCCAAACTATGTTTTATTCTTTTAAATGTTGGGTGTAAACAAGTTTTCTTGAATAATTTTAAACCTGACCAAAATATTACAATAATTTATTTTCCCACAAATCAACAAATTTACTACGCTTTTCATAATAAAAAAATATTCTAATGAATGTCATTTTCTAAAAAATAACTCAAAAAAACTTTTTTTTGGTATAAATGTAGGAGTTTGTGAACATGAAAACTGATAATATATTAAAAAAATTATTGAAACAACATTCTCAATAATCTCCCCCTTTTCCTGATCACAAATCCTATAAAATAAATATTGAAACTAAAGTAAGTAAGAACATTTATTTAAACACAATTCCTTGAGAAAAAATCTTTACTTTCTTATAATTTTCTCATAAATTTCTTAGAAATAAACTACTCATACCATTCTCCCCATTTTGTGACAATAAAAATTTTAAAAAATTAGTTATATAAACTTCCACAAAATTAATTAAAAAAGATAAAATCATGAATCCATGTGAACATATAAAATATGATTCAATGAATAATAAGGTTTTGTGACAAATGTTTTAAATAATTTAATGCATACTATAATATATGAAAAATATATAAAATAACTCCCTATAAGACATAGAATAATTCCATAATTAAATAAAAACATTTTCAAGGAAAATAACTTTTACACATGTCATAATTGAGAAAACTATTTAACCTTTATTGAAGGAATTATTTATTTCTCGCAAATATAGTATAATTTATTAGGAGTAGTGAAACTTTTTTTGTTAAAATATTTAAACATTACGATCATATTTATATGTTACATAAAAATAAATTATAAAACACGTTATGGCACATATTCTTATTAATCACAATATTTAAACAAATGAGAAATATGATATTGAATAAACTACAAATGCAAAGAAAATTTGGGGTGTTATGAAGGATTGTATGTATCATAAATAGTTTATAAACATTGAAATTTTTCAATTAAATATGATTAGTCTCATGAAGGATATTATATTTTTCATTGAACATCTGAAAATCCTTCATACAACAATGAAGAAAAAAACTAGTTTTCCAAAAACTCTTTCAACTCGTCAAGATCCAACATAGTAAAAACTTATCTTCTGAGCAACATCATGTTACATTAAATTATAAATTTAAATTCTTCAAAGTTTTAGTTTGAAATAGAAATTTCTTTCACATTTTGATACTCTCTTTTAATTGTATCAAAAAAATTGGAAAATAATGCTTCATGAAGATCTTCATAAATATTTATAGATGTATTAAACTCCTCATGTTGCTTCACTATTTCTTCCATCAATGTTTTTTCCTTAAATACATTTTCATCATATGACATTTCACCTTTAAAATTTTTAAATGATGAAACTTCTATTTTTTCATCCCCATAAATTTAATTATCTATTTTATAATATTTTTCAAATAAATCATTGTCAAAAGAAAAAAATTATTCTTTTAATAGATTCAATGAAGGATTAACTTTCATTCTCTTCTTAGAATGAATTTTCTCTGAACATGAATTTCTTGATCACATTATTTTTATCAGACTGGCTTTATAATTTCTTTTAAAAATATATTTCCAAGAAGAAGAACAAACAACTTAAGAGGTTTTGGGAAGAAGGTTATAGGGTTTTAAGTGAAGATATCATGTCTTGTTCTAACAAGTTGTAGTTGAAGTTCCACATTCTCGATTCCAAAATGCTGGATAATCATTACAGATGATAACTTTTGAAAATATTATTTATGTTAGAAATAAATTAAAATAAAAAAATTAAAACATAAAATTTTTAGATAATATTAAGTTTAAAAATAACAAAAAAAGAAAAAATTATTTGATAAAGCTATTTTAAAATTTTATTAATTAAGTTATAGAATTATATATACCATGTTTTAATAGTTTAATTTGATTTTGAAGTGAGTATTTAATAGTTTTAGCAAAAAACGAACGTTCTCCCCCTTTTTAGAAAAATTAATAAATTTATATTCATATATGAAATGACTAATGAAATACTTACTGGGTTGTTAGTTCATGTTCTAAGGATTTTTCAATAAATAAATAATTCAGAGTTGATGACTCCTTTGTTAAGATAGAAATCTCTATATATGTCTCAAATGAACACTTAATAATTTAATGATGTAGATCAGTGATTAATTCCTGTAAAAAATAAAATAAAAGTGTGTTTTGGTACATATATTTTTTTGTTAAATATTGATTATAAGTGAGGTATCTGTTAACCAAAAATTTTACTTTCTGTATAAGTTCTATTAATATGGTTAATTAATTCTTTTTCCCGATAAATATTTTTAACTCCAAAAATTTTAGATTTTATTAAGAAATAGTCATTTGAAAAAATTTCATTTATACCACAATAAAACAAATTAAGAGTTGATATGATTTTTCAATTTTATCCAGAATCAAACTAATTCCTATATAAATTTAGTCTTTCACTATTAATTCTTATTCCAGGTTTTCCTTTGTGAATTTTATTTTTAGGAAGGATTTTATTCAAATATTTTTATTCTTTTAATAGCATAGAATAAGGTTTCAACCTCATCCAATAGTTTCTAAATTTTTGTTTCATGTAGATCAAAATAATTTTCGAATGAGTGTGATTTTAAATCTATAATGTTTTTGACAAGATTTATTTATCTAATAAAACTGCATCATAAAAATTTCTGATTTTTCTATGATATTTAAATAAGGATTAAAATTTATAATTTAGTATAAAGAAGAAATTATTTTATTAATCATAACAATGTTTTTCAGAATTTTATTTTTGAAAGAAATAAGATTATACGTCACCAGAATGATCTACAAGATGTAAAATTGGATTTTTATGCTCAGCCATAGTATTTGTAGAATATTCATCATTTGAACCAGAAGAATCACTCTAAGTATCCTTCATAATTTTATTTATATTTATTTTATAATTGAATTTCCTTTTTTATTTAAGTAAAGTATAGTTATACTTTGTTTGAACTTTCTACTTACATTCAAACCATCTATTCTCTTCAATTCCTTTTTTTATTTTGTTGTACATTTTTTCAAACCTTTTAATAATAGTTTATAAATATTTATCTGAATCTAAAATAATTGAATAAAATGATTCATCCATAGTAGTTTTTAGAGTATCTTCTGACATTTAATATGATTTTCAGCTTCATCCTACATTTTATTTTCATACATCATCAATTTTTTAATTAGTTATTTCATTATATGTTCATTAACTGGTATAGATTAGAATATAAAAGTATATATTATATTCTACTTAGTCAGTAGAACTATAAGGAATTTTAACACTTGATCTTATTGTGTAACTAGGTCTCCTAAAGAATAAACATTGTTGAAAAAAATTCAATATCTCACTCATCTATGTGATATTTCCAATCTCATTCATCTGCAAGTAATGGGATTTAACATTTTAGTATTGTTTCTATGTTTTCTAATATTTTCATTTCCATCATAATAAATAGAAATATTTTGTCACATTTTATATGTATAAGAACATTGAGAAACTTTATTAAACTCATCAATCCCAAAACCACAAACAATATCATTCATTGGTATGGAAATAAGATTGTATATATTTTCTTGATCATCATCCCTTTTTCAAAAACTCCATTAGGAATTTCATATGTCTTTGAATCCGTTAAATAAACATGTATTCCATGAATTTTAAAATAAATAATCATAGAATATTTTCATCATCCATAATTATAAACATTAAATTAAAGAGAACAGATCATCAACATACCATCTCTATAATCATCCATTTCATGATTTTTCTTCTTCTAAATCTTTAACAAGGGATTGTTAGAGGCAAATGATACATCTGTAGTAATTTTTTTTATTTTATAAAATTAAAATAGTCTCAATTATATCAATATATTAGTTTCTTTGATACCACTTGATAGATATCAAATAAAAAAATAGAATATTCAGGTCTTTGCAAAAGGATAAATACAGCAATACATCCCATCCTCTCATACCATTTGTTAGGTCATATGGTTTGGAATTACTATGAAGAATACATAAGAGGGGGTTGAATTATGATAATTTAAAATCACTAAAACATTTAAAAAAATTCTCTTGTTATGCAGTAATTCTTAAAATATCTCATAAAGATGAGTAAGTAGTGGAAACAAATAAGGAAAAGAACATAACGATGTATATGTTTTCTGGGGATAAAGATCCTGGATTCCACTTCACCAATGCTCTATCCATTAGATTTCTGATTTTAAATAGTAATTAATTTTACCAAGGACTTATAATACTAAGTATAGAAATTATATTCCATTATAATAAGGATTTTACTGGGCCTTAAGTTTCTTTTAAAGGGAGCCAAATTATCCTTATATTAGTCCAAAAAGCATAACCACTTTCACCACCATATCTGAGTCTGAATAGATAATACTCTAATAAATCAATATATATATTTATTTAATTTACAAAAAAAATCATCCTCTAATTATTTTAGCATAAAGTCATAGATGTGTTTGATGTTCAATCACCTATAGAAAAAGAAAAATAATTTTCAATGATACATAGGATTTATTTAAACAGTATTGGAGAAAATAAAGACAAATGAATAAACTTGTATGTATCAAAATTATAACTCTATAAAACATTTAGTCAAAATTTCATAATAATATTTAACAATAAGTTCTAGTTGTAGTAATGAAAATAGAAGTAAGTTGATCAACTAGATAAAAACAAGTGTGCCTCCAAAGTGTTGATCTTAACGAAAAGACACTCTATTATTTACAATCATAAAGCTTTTTATTTTCAATTAATATTTCTCTATATATGTATGTGTATGTGTGTATATCTTCAGAAGATGAAAATCATAGTATTCATAATGTTGGTGGAACACATCTAGGTCAGACAATTCCAGAAATACCATATAATAAGTCATGATTATTTTAATTTAAAATAATTCATAGAAAGTATAAACATCCCTGATAAATATAAATGAATTAATCAATTGAGTAAGAGCCTTTAAATCAGCCATAAAATTATTAAATTAATATTTACTTCTAGAAAGGCCATTGCAGAAAAGGCATATAATATTATTAATTTAACATCATTATCATTGACTAGTAAAATATTGGGTTCCTTTACATAGAGATAAACACTAAATATAGGGTTCAAAATGTATGGTTGCTTACAAAATTCATGTAGATAAACCATACATTTATTCCTCACAGTTTCTTATAAATGTATGATACATGATCTATATGATTTTTTCCAAACATAGGGTTTCCAAAAAACATACGCTTACAAACATATTCTATGAATAGTGTTTCTAGAATACTTAAAAACACATCCAACATAAACTAAAAAAATATTTTCCCATGGATTAATGAATTTTATATTCTTTCCATAGTAAAAATTTTTATTCTAATGAATATCTTTTTCATAAAATTCACTTAAAACAACTTCATTAGTAACGTAAAAGTGTAAGTTTTTAAACACCAAAACCAAAAATAAATTAACAAAATTGTTGAAACAAATGCTCAATATATCATAAATATTGGATCCCATAGACTAAAAACTTATAAAAATGACATGTCCTTAGAAAATGATATATAATAATGAAAACTAAGGATATACATATAACATCCCAGTTCCGGGAGCCACCTAGAGGTTCCCTGTACCCGGTTGGTCACAAGGCCTCTAGCGCATTTTCCCAAATGCCAGAGGCTACAAACTAGCTGCAGGGGCCTTGGGTGTGATAGTAGGGACACTATGCCCTCATTGGAAGAGTAAAACATTATAATTAAAACATATATCAATATCGGAAACAATAAAACATGTAATAGGTAAACAGAAGAAGTAATAAACTACTAGAGAACATATATATATATATATGATTTAGGATACATATGTCTAGGAAACCAGAAAAACAATTCACAATTCTGGAATAAAATATTAAACCAAAGTATAAAAGAAATCATTAAACTGATCCACAGCATCGCAAGCCTCAGCTTAGTCCCATGCTCCCCGGCTCTAAAACATCACAAGCCTCAACTTGGTCCCATGCTCCCCGGCTCCACAGCAATCAAGTACTTGAAGTAGAAGGGCACTTGACATTATCTATACATACAACAATATAATCTATTTGGGACCAAAATCATGACCAAAATAGGGTGTGAGACTAATCATAGTAGGCAACCACCAAAAGATATGTGGCTAATAGTCAGTGAATATATATGGCAGGCAATAAGAAAAAGAAGTAGTAAACACTACTGGAAAATGTACCTATCCCCACGGTTTTCACCAAAACCGTGGGGATAGACCCCCCCTATACCCACGGTTTTGGAAAACCGTGGGTATAGGTGAATTTTCATGACCTATACCCACGGTTTGCCAAAACCGTGGGCATAGGGGGCTCTATCCCCACGGTTTTGGAAAACCGTGGGTATAGGTCATGAAAATTCACCTATACCCACGGTTTTCCAAAACCGTGGGTATAGGGGGGTCTATCCCCACGGTTTTGGTGAAAACTGTGGGGATAGGTCTGGGATAAAATACCTATACCCACGGTTTTTCAAAACCGTGGGTATAGGTCAATTTTGTGTCCGCGGGAAATTTTTTTTTTCCGCGGGAAGGAATTTTTTTGGCGGGAACCCTATACCCACGGTTCTTCCCTCTATACCCACGGTTTTTATAACTATATTTAACTAAATATATATATATATATACATATATGTGAAGTTAGGGTAGTGGTTAGACGCGGTGTTTGCAGCGAAGAGGTTGCGGGATCGAAACTCGGCGCCCGCATTATTTTAGGACCTATACCCACGGTTTTGAAACCGTGGGTAAAACCCGTTGAAACCGTGGAAATTCTCTATGTTTCGGTGACACGGTGGCAGGACACCTATACCCACGGTTTTCCAAAACCGTGGGTATAGGCTGGGGACCTATACCGACGGCGTTCCAGCCCACGGTTCCCAAAACCGTGGGTATAGGCTATACCCACGGTTTTGGGGGCTATACCCACGGTTTTGAACCGTGGGTATAGGCCGTTTTTCCAGTAGTGAAACAAGTACTCAAAAGTATACAATCCAATAGTTAAAATTCATTCAACATTCATATTCCAAGTAAGCAGCTAATCATAAGCAGGTAACCCTATGGGAAGTTCTCACAGCCTAACCCCTCTGGTTCAACAAAAACAAACACAAGCAACCCTCTATGAAGTACAAATAGTTTAACCCCTCTAGTTCAGCTTTAGCAATGACACTCTAAGGAGACACTCACTGTCAATTCCCCATGTGGTCTTGTATCAGTAACCAATAGGAACTCTAAGGAAGCACTCAACATCCAAATCCCCTCTATGGACCATAATAATGAACTAAATAAAATTTGAGGGAGCACTTACGTACATCCCTCTATAGTCTCACTACTTAAAAGTAAACAGACACTCTCGAGAAGCTCTCAACGTTAATTCACTATATGGTCTACTACACCATGTTCTCACGGCCTTGTGTAGGTCAACCATTCACAAACAATACAAAAGAATTAAAATTAAACCTTAAGAACTACTTGGATAAACAATCTATAGCATATCATATCATGATAGATAATAACCACTCCACCGTAACCATACTAGGCATGGGAAACAAAGCAGCAGCCTAAGAGGAAAAGCTAGACCCAACGGTCAAAACAAGCAACATGGGAAAAACATCCATAGCCCAGAAAAGTTAACCCTATTCACAACAATTAACCTCTATCCAAACAAACAAGGCATAAAAGGAAATAACAGGGATAAAAATCATAAGCACGCAATACCTCATTCTTGGGTATTGGTCACTTTTGCACATAAATTTCATGACTATCTACAGAAATGTCCAAACCACCTACCTTGGCATTGTACGATCAGTATACACCATAGTCGGCCCTTGTATCGACCTATAATGTGGTAGATCTACAAAAACATCAAAAACATTGAAATAAGGATAGATTTATAGAGAAGAGAAATCAGAAGATGATGTTCAAGAAGAAGAGAGAACTCACTCATGCAATTCCAATTCAATTGACGGTGGTCGAATCAGAGAACAGTCGGTGAGTCAGGGGATCGGAGAAGATCTTTAGTCATACGGATTCTCCTGGATGAGATAGACAACAAAGAAGTGTGTTTTGTCTATTGGATGCGACCCCGGTCCATTTTATGAAAAAAAGTACACTGATTATATTTTAAAAGTAAATGGCATGTACTTTCCTTTTCCAGCTTCTGCTTTAGTTGGTCTCCACATCACCACACATATACATGTACTCACCCATTACCCGATAAATATACGATCACCCGCAGAAACTGAGTTTACAGATGTACTTATAAGTACATGGTGTGTTCTCCTAAAATTCCCAGAAACTCCTCTTTTCAAAAAAACTACTAGAAAGCAAGATTCATACCTGAAAAGAAGATTCAGGTTCTTAAAACATCCCCAATTAAAAAAATTTATCCCTGAATTTCCCTATCAAGTCGGCGTTGAAGAAAAATACTCAAATAGCTCCATCCATTGCGATTGTACATCGTCATCCCTCTCCAAAGTTTCATCTTGTACTCGCATGTGATGTCATAGCACTCATACTAGAGGAACATACCATCCACGAAGAACCTTCACACTTCGATCAAAAATTCGGGTAGGATGCTCTTCGAATGATGTGTCCACCTTGAGCTCAACCACATCAGGTTGGAAAACATGAGAGGGGTCTGAGAAGTAATGTTGAAGCTGAGAAATTTGGAAGACATCATGTATAGCCTGGTGCCTCTGAGGAAACTACAACTGACAGGTAATCGGCCTGACTCTACCCAACACCTCAAACTGCATGACACATCTCAATGAAAGCTTACTCTATCTCCTTATCCTCCTGTGTCTTAACCTCGGTGTGACAAGAAGGAAAACCTGATCTTCGACCTTGAACTCTAGATGTCATCTCCATCAATATGCATAATACTTCTACTATGACTATGCCATAGACATAGTCTTTTGAATCAACTCTCTCTACTCGGTGGTCTTCAGGACATGTCGAGTTCCCAGCATAGCTGTCTCTCCTGCCTCCAGCCAGCATAAGGGTTATCGGCATGGCCTACTGTACAAAGCCTCATAAGGTTCCATATGAATAGTTTCTTGAAAACTACTGTTGTGGTTAAACTCCACAAGTGGTATGTGCTTCTCCCAAGAACCACAAAAATCCATTATGCATGCTCGAAGCATGTCCTCAAGCACCTGAATCGTATGCTCGGACTGACCATCTATCTAGGGATGGTATGTTGTACTCAGATTTAACTATTCACCCAAAGCCCTCTAATGTCCATGCCAGACCCGAGAAGTTAAATGTGTGTCCCTATCAAAAAAAATGTAGTGTGGGACTCCATGTAACTGCACAATCCCATGGAAGTATAACCTTCCCAGCTCATCGAAACTGAAGGTCTCCTTAATCAGCAAGAAGTTATAAACCTTCATGAGTCTGTCAATGACAACACAAACTACATTATTCTCGTGAGGCAACCTCATCAAACCTGTCACAAAGTATATCGTGACACCGTACCAGTTTTACTTAAGAATGGGTAACTTCTATAAAATCCATGTTGGTCGTTGATGCTCCGCCTTCACCTGCTGATGGGTGGAACACCTAATGAGAAAACCAAAAACATCTCTCTTCATACGTGGACACCAATACTAACAGTGTAGATCATGATGAATCATGGTGACACCAGGATGAACTGCTGAAACTCAGGAATGAAAGTCCTACATCTTCTTCTCGCATATTTCTGCTGACACCCATATGCGCCAATGAAAACACCAGTTCTCATCCTTGTCTATGGTCCATCTTGAAATAGGTTCCTCTCCTAATAAACTCTCTAGTAAGACTAGGCCTTCTGAATCTAATAGCTTCCTCATTCTCACTCGATCATGAAGAGTAGAGGTAACAATTACAAAAACAAGAAACATCTTCTCATGACTTTCGTGCACCACCAAATGCATCTCAGAGAATAGATCCATAAGATTCCACTCACTAATGGCCTCCTGAACTTCTTGTATCTGAGTTCTTATGCTCAATGCATCAGCCATTGCGTTGCCTTTCCTTGGTGTATTGGCAAGCTCAAAGGCAAAGTACTGAAGGTACTCACTCACCTTCTCTATCTCAAATTCTGATCAAAATGAGTGAAGATATACTTGAGACTTTTTTTGGTTAGTGAAAATCAAAAAATTCTCTCCCAATAGGTAATGTATCTAATAGCATAAAGCATGAACAATTGTAGCCAACTCAAGATCATGTGTCGGGTAGTTCCTCTTAGGTGGCCTCAACAGTCGTGACCCACACGCAACGACTCCTTCCCCTAGCATAAGCATAGCTCCCAGGATGATACCTAATGTAAACCAGTACACAGTATAGCTCTTTCCCAGCTCTGGCAATATTAGTATCGGTTATGATGTCAATCTCTCTTTCAGTTGCTAAAAGGATGACTCGTAAGAATCTAACCGCAAGTACTTCACACGCTTCTTAGTCAGACCTGTCAGTGGTGATTCAACGCATAAAAATTCATGTATGAAACGTCTGTAGTATCTATCCATCCCTAGAAAACATCGTACCACAAATTCTTTCTTCAACTACTTCAAGGAAACTACTACCCTTACTTTCTATGGGTGTACTGATACTTCTGTCTCTAATATAACATGACCCAAGAAGTGGATTTGGTCCATCAAAAAGTGGAACATTGAGAGCTTAGCATATAACTGATGCTCTCTTAGTGTACTCAAAATGATATCTAGATGGGTAGCAAGGGCGTGTCGAGTGTTAGTGTACACCAAGATATCATCCACGAACACCACTACGAAAGAATCCAAGTATGGATGGAACACTCAATTCATCAGTGCCATGAAGACTATAGGCGTGTTCATGAGGCCAAATGGCATAACCACATACTCGTATAGGCCATACATACTTTGTAAGGCCGTAAGAGGTATATCAGATGGTCTAACGTACAACTGATGGTATTTGGACCTCAATTCAATCATCGAGAACACCCGGTTTCATTGAATATGATCAAAGATATCATCAACACTTGCTAAGGTATATCGGCTCTTGACTGTCAACTGGTTCAACATCCGATAATCCATGAAATGTCTGAGGGTACTGTCTGTCTTCTTTGCAAACATGACATGAAAACTCCAAGGAGAAATACTGGGTTGGATGAAGCCCTTTGACTGCAACTCCTCCAACTGCTTCTTGAGTTCCTGCAACCATGGTGTTTCTATCCAATAAGGAGGAATGGACACCAGTTCTGCTCCTGACATAAGATCAATAGAAAAGTACACCTCTCTCTTTGAAGGTAAACCAACAAAGTCTTCTAGAAAGACATCCATAAAATGATCCACCACTAGAGGAAAGTCTATCTATGAATTCCCCTGGTTATCTAGATATAGACAAGAAATCTGGGATATAACTCCTCCCAACCCATGGGTACCTCTCTTCTGTCCTGGACATCCCATTTTCCCTTATAAAGAAATTATCGGCCCTTTGGTGATGTGAAACTCACCCTACGACGAAAGAAGTCGACAACTACCGGGAAGGGAACTAAGTAGTCCATTATGAGAATTAAATCATAGCCCTTCATCACTAAGACATAGAGGTCCCAAAAGAAGCGACACCAACCAACCTCAAGAGGGCACTCCTTACACTGATGTACACAAGCCTTTCTAGTCCCTAACAGAGTTTCTATCATCAAGATATCAACCGAGGAAAATATATAGAGTCCAAGACTCTCCATAATAGCAACAGATATAAAAATATGGGAATCCCCTTTATCAAAATGTGAAGAAACTAAAACTAAGGCAACTAAAACCACACCTCAAACTGTAGAGGCTCTAGGATCCTACTCTTGTTGGGTCTGCTCTACTAAAAACGTATGACCTATATTGTGGCCCTGTGACCCTACCTGACCACCCTGAGTTAACGTACCCTATTATAGCTAAAATCCTGGCGACTAGGTACCATGTCCATGACCTCTTTTGTATCCTGAATAGCCATAACAACTCCAGTTCCCAGACTGATAAGTAACTGGTGGTGCTGCTCCGAAACGAGGAGTCATGGAAGAACCCATGTCACCATCTGCTGGTGAGAATAACTAATAGAAGGGCTAAATATGACCCATCTCATTGTATTATCGACACTCCACTAGTTCTCTTGGGCAATGTGGCCTCGTATTCCCTCTCTTACAGCACTGGTATCACACCACCGGGCTACCAGAAGAAGTCTCTTATCTCCCCATATCTCTGTGTGTAGACTCCTTGTGGCACTTCCTACTATCAGTAGGAGGGATACCAACTCTTGATGTCAAACTGCCCTGTCTCACAGCTCTAGAATCCCTCAGATTGCACTCCATGATCAGCACCTAGTTGACTATAGAATTGATGGATGTCAACCTGAAGATATTCACCTAAGATCGGATGTCGTTCTTGAGACCATCCTCAAACTATCTTGCTAGTAATAACTCATCACCTCCCGGAATGGGCATGAAGCATTGTAGCTCTGTGAAGTGAGAATAATACTCCATAAGTGAAAGAGTACCCTACCCCAGACTTATGAACTCTCAGGTTCAATTGGCCCTCAATGTCTCTAAAAAGAAGTAGTCATAGAAGGCATACTAGAACTCAACCCATGCCATAACCTACGGGAATCCTGCCTATGAGATCACATCCCACCATCTCTTGGTGGAATCCCAAAGCATATACGTAGCGAGAATCACCCTCCTCTCAGGAGGAATCTCCAGATGGTCTAAGTTAAAAAGAATGGATTCTCACCAGGACTCTACAGCCTGCGTCCTCCTTCCCCTGTGAAGGTGGGAGGATGCTGCTGCAGGAAAACACGAATCAATTCTACCATAGATAGGGTAGAATGAAATACTCCTTGGAAGGTCTTCATAAACCTCAATAATCCTATTCATAATTGTGCATCATCACCGGTGTCTGAAATGACGGTTGGTGCCAAGACTGGCACTACAAGAGGATCTACTGGTAGTCCTTGATCAGCCATGTCTAGTGTCTGATCACTGCCTAGTAACTGGCAGAAAACTAGAGGACATCTCGGTGGCATGACTCTGCAAGGTCAAACGCTCACCTTAGATCGATATTAACAAGTACTGAAACATAAAAGTGTAATAGGGGAACAAGTGAAAGAAATCATTCAAGTTGTTCAAAACATGGATACACGGCTTGTATAGTGCCTTCACGACATGTTACCTTAAGCCTTCACATGGGCGTGTACTTTTTCTAACCCAGGTCATCTAACACCCCAAACACACAGTGTGTTGTCCTAACACACGGCGTGTACATGAATTCTCTTCCCCTTCTCGAGTTCCCTTACACTACTAAGCCACAAAGTTCCCCTGTAACAAGACTACACGCCATGTACTACACAAACATCACTAACCTGTGTTGTTAGTCACACGGTCGGTTATACGGCTCACTCAACCCGTCGTGTTTATGCTAGAAAATCCATGTACAAGAAGGATTCCATGACCCCATGTTGTTCAGTACATGGCCATATATAAGACTCACCATACACGACGTGTTCCAGATGGACATGGCATGTACTTACAGATTTTTCATCCACCTATGTCATTAGTCACACATCTAGATACAATGTCTCTACAAGACGGCATGTGCAACCAGTACACGGTGTGTCCGTCCAAAGATTTTATCAACCCTGTGTCTCTGACCACATAGTCAGTGACACGGTTAGAGACTACACAATGCGTACTTAAGAAAAGAAGTTCCTTCCCGAACAGAAGGACACATGGCATGTATTTGTCATTACACGCTTTTTATTCTGGGTTTTTTTGGAAAGTAAGCCTCAGAATCTACTCTGGAACCCATAAAACACTAAAAAAACATTAAAGTTCCAAATTTCAATACATGAGGGCCCATACTCCATGAAAATAAATGCTTTTCATCTTATACATGTCCTACACAAGGAATAACAATACAATGATCCACCCAATTCTGATCCATGAGGGCCCATAACACCTCAAGAAACATCATTTGGTGTCCATTAAAACAAAAAATTAAATAATCCAATACTCTATTAAATAGTAGGTATTCTATCAAGGAATATATCATAACAACATGCATATCTCACACAACATCAATCACAACAACAAGCAATCTGTAATTCCCCCTAAATGGCATGTCAAGGATGTATGACATGTGATTTCTAGAAAGTGCATATGTGATGCAAGGTATGGAATGCCCTCATCTCATTGGGTTGGAAAAGAAATGGAACATCAATAACATCAACAATAATAGCACAATAAATGTGAATCCCCCAATGGTAAAATCAAATCAACTGTAATAATTGCAAAACTAGAAAAATGGAAAAATATGAGGTAAATTGGATTTTCTCTGTACATGGGTTGACTACTCCGAGGCACTGCTTATTACCATGTATCTATTCCTTCCTATCTCAGGCTATAGGCTCCAAATAGTAAGTCAAGAAAAAAATAATTCCTTTGATACCACTTTGTAACGTTCCGGTTTTGGCAGCAACCCAAAGGTGTCCCGTACCCGGTTGGTCACATGGCCTCAAGCGCATTTACCCGAACGCTAGAGGCTGCCGACTAGTAGTGAGGGCCTTGGGTGTGATAGCAGGGAAACAATTCCCTCATTGGAAGATTAACACAGTGGAATTAAAGTAGATAGCAATAACAGAAGTAGTAAAACATGCATTAGGTAAGCAACAGAAGTAATAAACAACTGGAGCATAGATATATCTATGATACACGATACATATCTCTAGGAAAGAATCCAAACAAGTCACATTTCTTGAATACAATACTAAACATAAGTACAGATAAAAATAGATAAACTACCCTATAACATCGCAACCCCCAGCTTGGTCCCATGCTCCCTAACTCCATAGAAATCAAGTACCTGAAGTAGATGGGTGATTTCCCTTATCTAGACCTACAACAATATAATATATTTAGGCCCAAAATCACAACCCAAACTGGGTGTGATACTAATCCTGGTCTGCAACCTCCTAAAGATTGGTGCCTAATAGTTAGTGAATATATATGACAAGAAATAAGCAGAAGAACCATTAAACAAGGAATTACTCAAAATTAAACAATCCTAAAGTTCAAATGCATTAAATATTCATATTCCAAGTAAGCAGCAAATCATAAGCAGGTAACCCTCAAGGAAGTACTCACAGCCTTACACCTCTGGTTGATCCAAAACAAACACAAGTAACCCTCAAGGAAGTACACATAGTCTAACCACTCAGGGTTCATCTTTAGCAAAGACACTCTGATAAAGCACTCACCATCAATTCCCCATGTGGTCTCGTATTAGTAACTAATAGGCACTCTGAGGAATCACTCAACATCCAATTTCCCTTATAGCCCATATTGAAGAACTATATACACTCTGATGGAGCACATACGTCCATACCCCCTATGGTCTCATAACATAAAATTAAAATGACACTCTGGAGAAGCTCTCAACGTCCATTCTCCCTATAGTCTACTACACCAGGTTCTCATGGCCCAGTGTAAGTCAATAATGCACAACCGATACAAAGGCATCCAAAGTAATCCTTAAGAACTACATTTCTTAACAATATACAACATATCATAGCTTGTCAGATAATAATCACCCCACCATAACAATACTATGTATGGGAAACAAAGTAGTATCCTAACAAGCAACACTTGACCAAACGGTCAAAACAAGCCACATGGGAAAAACATCTATAGTATGGAAAAGTTAACCCTATTCAAAACAATTTTCTCTGTCCAAACAAACAAGGAATTGCAGGAAATAACAAGGATAAAAATCATAATAATAAATACCTCATTCTTGGGTATTGGGAACTTTTTCACTTAAATTCAAAGAATCTCTATGGAAGGGAACAAACCACATACCTCGACATTGTATGATCAGTTTACTCTGACATCAGCCATTGGATCGACCTAGAATGTAGTAGATCTACAAAAATGTCAAAAAAAATTCAACCAAGGATAACATGAGAGAGATGAGAAATAAGGATATTATGATCAATAATGGAGAACTCACTGATACTATTCCAATGTAATCGATGGCGGTCGAATCAAAGAACAGACGGTGAGTCAGGGGATTGGAGAAGATTTGTGGCCATACGGATGCTCCTAGACGAGACTGATGATGAAGAAGTGTGTTCTATCCAATTGATGTGACCCTAGTCTATTTAATGAAAAAAAGTACATGATGTTTATTTTAAAAGTACACGGCATGTTCTTTCCTTTTCCAGCCTCTGCTTTAGGCGGTCTCTAGGTCACCATGCACGAATTTTTACTCTGTCATTATTCAGCCCATACATGGTCACCCATGGAAACTGATTACATGGTGTGTACTTATAAGTACATGGCGTGTACTCCTAAAATTCCAAAAACTCCGCTTTTCTCAAAAACAACCAAAAAGAATGGTTCATACCAGAAAAAATGATATGGGTTCTTACAATACAAATGAAATGATTTAAGTACAACATGAATGTGATAATAATGAGTATCCAAATTGTTTAATATAACTAAAAATTATATGAGTGAATAATATAATTCTCATCACCTCATTATGTAGATCAACCTCAAATAGATAATATATATAGACTACATATTATGCAAACACCAACAAAAATAACACCAGTAATGAGGACCACCAATCTCTTTTATGAAAACCTTCCACTAGATCCTCTTAATTTGAGAATACCACCTAAATTTTCATTATCTACATAGACACAACAATTTTGAGAATAATTCTTATACAATGTGGATTATAAACATACCCCATAATACACCTTGAAAACAAACAGGGAAAGTAAGATAGTTTTCCAACTTCAAAAAATATTACTAGATTTTCTTTTAAAGTTTATGAAACCATAGTCATGAAGGTCAATGACCATCATAGCTCAAATATTCAGAGGTCAAGAATTAGAAACATACATGTAGTACCTAGAGTACTATCTAACATAAAACACTAAAATTATCAAATATTTTTCACTTTTAAATAATCTCCCAGTAGTAGTACTAATGGTGGAATCTCACCCCATTAAATAATATGTCAGTGGAAAAAGTTATTGACCCATATAAGACCCACACTCCATCACTATAATTGAGTTACCAATACCAATAAATTCATGAAGGACCTATTTCCTAGAGGCAGTATTCCACTAGAAGTATTACCAATTCATGGTGTAACAACCCATATAGAACACTAGTTTGAGCCAGAGAGCGACATGTCCATAAGTTGGCCCCATAATATTCATGATGCTACAAACTATCATCGAGGGATAATTCCATTTAATAGGTAGACTATTTCCAATATTTATATAAATACAAAAATAAAAAATAACTAAAACATCCACAAAACATAATCAAAGTATGTATAATCAGATAAACTCAATGATATATCAAATGAACCATATCAAAGTTTACAAAATCCTGGTCTTTCAAGAAAATAAAAATGAAAAAAAAATACAATTTTGTCCCTAATAATATCCTCAAATCGCATAATACACCCTCTCACCAAAAACCCATTGAGCAGTTCTAAGCCGTTCTAATGTATATCTTGTGTGTATTCTAAAAATTAGACAGATGGTTTTTAAATATAAGAGATTATCCATGAATGTTATGATAAATATATATAAGTATTTTACCACCATATTCTTCTTGTGTATGATATCACATATGTGTATGCATGAGGAAAATAAAAATATTGCATAAGTGCATCATATGTCATGTTCTAACCAAGACACTCTGACACCTTGCGTATCAGGACCCTATGGAACATGATCATACCTGCTTTGATGCCATGTAATAATCCACATCAAGTCCCTGCTAAGTGTATACCAATCACGTCATCGTGTTCACAACCCTAACTATATTGTCCTAAGCTGGAATCCCATGGTTGCATCATCTTTTCAAACCTAATAACTAATATGTACCTAAATATATAGGGTAGGGGTATTCCAATAAATCAACCCCTGAATAAAAGAACATGGTAGGATTATACTTCCAAATCATGACCCACTAATACATCAACTGAGGTATGATCATCATCCACATCTCATATAATCTAAATATTGAGCCCTCTCACTAAGGATGATCCATGATCATGGCCCAAGCCTTCTCATGTAAAGGTAATCCTCCATTTCCCAATCCTCTCATGAATAGGTGAAAATCATGCACATTAGGACATTGTATCTTTGGTGATTGCATGCCTGGTGCTACTATACTCATAGTGGATCTAGGTAATAGGATACTCTCCCCCACATGGTGTGTCACCAATCATAAGCTCAAAGAAGAACATGCATACAGTAGAAAAAAGGGTGCCTATCACTTCACACAACTCACAACTGGATCCCAGAGAAAAATTCACTCAAGTCTAAGACTATCATCTCAAAAACAAATTTCATATCACCCTATAGGGTTCCCACTATGTACTTTATACAAGTCATGATCACATCTCATCAATACCATCTCAGGTCTGACACCCATCAATGACACCACTGCCCATAGTCTCCACCTAATACAGACCTCAAGGCCATTTCCAACCTCACTAAAACACCTCAACACTCATGGTCCAAATTAAAAATGTCTTTCCCATGGTATCATGTACTAAACCTCTTGATATCCTATTACCAAGTCCTGAATAACTCATATGACCCACAACTTTGTCTCATTTAATATCTCCTAATAGAGATCTCTCATATATCACCTAGAGGAAACTCTTATCCTTCACACCCTATCTGGTCCCTAATGACTTTTCCCACTCAAAAATCTCACCAAGACTTATACCACACTTAATAGGATTTTAATTATCATATGTGAGATGTATAACCATATCACCCATCACCTTAAGGTTAAAGCCTCTCTCACCCATCCAAGTACTCCTATGAAAAAAAATCCTAGGAAAACCACATAACTTCTCCTACACTGAGAAATATCCATTTTCTCTCATCCACCAAGCTAATACTCTCTCCCCTTTTTAAAATAGTCATTAGGGGTTCCTAAGACACTTAATCTATTTAGGATCACTCTTTTAAAATATATGAGGATTATGGACACTCTACATCTTCGATATGGACACTCCATATCCATAATTCCCATAAAAAAATCTTGTAACCTCAATGTAGTAGGAAATCACGTATATACATTCATTTAAGATTGTATTAAATAGACCACCTACCTTATTCAAGGATTTACCACCCTAGACACACACATAATCACCTTAGTCAAGCAAGTCTTGGCTTCTTCCAAGCTTATCCATACACTCAAGAACCAATCTCATTCCATAAGAAAAAAAATATTTATTATTATTAACAATTATAAATAATTAATTAATTTTATACAAATAGGAACATTTACTAGAAAACACACCGGGCATCACCACGCCACCAAAACCTAGAACAACAACACCCAAAAGGGACATAGTGTGCCACTGGCACTATCCCGAGAAAATAATTATCCATTGACACACATTTAATCAAAAAGTTCATTAAATTTATATAAAATGCTAAATAAATTACCTAACTGATGTACCTAAATTGAGGAAACAAAATATTATGGGAGCCTGCCTCCCAGTCACCTCCTCCATCCACTTCACATGAAATCCCCGTTGATCTTAATTATTTCCACCTTTCCCTAGTTGTAATTGATAATAAACACATAACTAAAACTAAAATGAATTTATAAAAATAATGGAAAACACCAATAGAGTAAATAATTGATGATCTAACCTCAAACTACAATCAAATGGAATTCAAAATTTTTTCAAATAGAGGGTAACCAATAATGTTATAGGGAATTAAGATCAACTTAAATAGCATCCTACCACCCTAAAATCATCCAAACTCATCCCCCCACAATCCTAACTAAAAAACAAGAAACTTTCCTCATTCCAAAAAAATAACTCAAACACCAATTCACAATGTGAACAGCAGGTTCATGGTAGGAATTTTTTTTTCTCAACACATTCATGATATGAAACCCATGTTTGTGATATAAAAAATATGAGATAAAGGGATCCACCATTGGATAACACTTATAAACAACATCAACCAGGCTTCATGGTGTGTATGGATTGAGGTAAGGGGTCTCCACCCATAGAAAACCCCCTTCGCAGCATGACATGTACCCATCGCATAGTGAAGTTCTACAACACCTAAAATTTTTTCTTCTTTTCGCATGAGCTCTTCTAGAATTTTTCTTGATCACAAAAACATCAACAGGGAATCATTATATTCCCAAGAACATCTCCTTGAGATGTTGTAATGCTTAGATTCCCAATATGAATCTCAATTCCTGGAATGAAACAATCTCTAGTTCAAAAATTTTAAACTTCATCTAAAACATAAGGACCTGATAATCTATGGGGATTTAAAATCGCCCCATACAAACTTTTCATATCCCCAAGTATTATTGATAGTCTTAGATCCACCTCACCTTGTATACAATGGTCATCAAACCACCAAGCACCCATTATGTACCATCTATAAATGAAAAACATCCTCAGATGTGCAATTCTAAATGATAATAATGCTACTAACTAGAATAAGATCCACCCACTCAACCTAGAATAAACACTGAGATAGCACTCACCACACCTTTCAATCTCAAGATACAAAAGAACAATGAAAAAAGTTATGCATATATCTTATTATTCTCCCAACCATAGGTCTATTATCACTATGGATTATTCTAAACCACGGAGATCCCTACCATAGAAGTAAACTACCAAAAAACTCTCCACATTATAATAACATGATTAATACAGATTTTACTTCACCACACCCTATTATCCATGCAATAAATCAATTAGAACTCTACTACCCACCTTTTCTGGAAAATGCTCAATCACTCACACTAATTTGATACAACAAAACCTCACTCAATCATGATGAATTAACCTTTGAAGGCATTGCAACATCATCTAATTCCCATTCTAAATTATGAACCTTGACACTCAAATTAATTTCATGGATAAATTTCCACACAATGGCATAATTTGTTAGGCTCTCACCCTGATAACTAGTTCATTGTCAATCGAACTCACTCCATGATCACCCCAACTTCACCCAAAGCATAATTCCAATACATATAGTTCAACTAAAACTATATATGAACCTTGAATCTAGTATTTACTAAGTTACTAGATAAATTTAGATCTTTCGTCCCATATGCATCTTAGTGTCACCTTGATCATCCACTGACCAATCATATTGCGCCCACAGCCCTATCCACCAAGAGGGTCACTCCACTGTGAATGAAAAAAATTCTACCCACCATAGGAATATGATTATTATCACCCGGAAGTACCCAAACACCCATTATCTAAGGCCACCACTCTATATTCTACTAAAAACAATGAATTAACTAGACCAAATAACTCATACATGATTTCCAAAAAGGACACCATCCACCACATGTTCCCTTCTTGCATGTAATAACATCTACACCATTCAATAATCTCATCACATAATGAATCAAATCCTACAATAACTAATTTTTCACTCCCTTTCATATGTATTTCCTTACATCGACCCATTAGTGATGATCCCAATGGGTCCCAACATCAAGAAACCTAGATAATTTAGGATTTTTTATCAAGGACCACCTCTAATTTATTTTACCATGGTACCATATCCATTTATCATGTCACCAACTTGAAAAATGGACATATCTCATTTAATCAATTATTTGGCCGTCGTACATACATGCTTCCCACAATCTTAATACCATAAAAATACCACTTAGGTTCATCCAAAAATAGAAAATTATCAATATACCCACTCCTAGTCCTTTCATCGATCCACAAATAATAGAGGTATTACACATAACTAGCACACACCTTCCCCAACCCTCTAATAATTTTCCACAAAAATCCTAACCATTTCTCACCCTCCCCCTCATGAAAGGGTAATTCATTGAGGTCTCTCTCATAAGTTCATAATCATTGTAATCCTTAATATCACCTGAATAAAATGGGTACACACTCCCAAAAAACCTGATCACACAACCCAAGTAATATTCTCATGAGTAATATCTCATATAACATAGTCTCAAATTCCTAACCTTTTTACCATGCCCCACTACAAGTCATCATCATCCAAAAACCCAAGGAACATCACTTGTGATATGGAAATTGTACAACCATCCAACACACCAAGGGTTATTCCAAAACTATGAGCATCCAATCACACGCCTATCATGCCGCCAAAAGTGCATCTAGATCCAGAATGGATTGTTATACAATATCACTTTCCCTCCAACATAGCATTTATACCATACACAAAGCATTTCACATGCCTTTGCTCAACCAACTCGTGGTATCCATATAATTACCTGGTTTGGTTAAATTAAAATACACCCAAAATCTAAAATGGGAAAACAACCTATATGTTATTATTGATGTAACCAAAAACTATCCTCAAGGAAACCCTTTTACATCCTCAAATTGCCTCTTCTTCATTCCATTCCCTCATCAAGTCATTACTAAGGCTCAAATTAATGTCGAATCACTAAGGGTCTTTAAATATACCTCACATGAAGGGACTGTAGATCCTTCATTGAATAAATTTAAAACTAAGACCAACATTTCCTTCCACTCGAGAAAATAGCATAGTTTAGTTATGTATAATTCCACCAAAAACTAATATGGAAATACTCTATATGATTTTTTTAGACACTCTAAACAATTAAACCCACAATATTAAGAAGAAATAACATTAAAACACACATGTATGTCAAATTAATCATATATTAATTATATGTTACATGTACATAGGCATGTTCCCAATAAACCAATATCCAAAGCCATAAAAAACATCTAATAATGCATCACATTTAATAAATATCTCTGCCATAATAGTGAAGACCAAGATCACCAATCTTGTATCCCTTGAAACCAGGACTTCCTACTGAAAAGGTTCTCATAACTCCCCAATCCAAGATTCATCACAAGATCAGACACATTCCATGACCAACTTTATAATGCCTCCCCAAAAATTAATAAACATTATTTAATACCACTTTATAACACACCATCCCTGACCCCTAGTCCGAGTTAGAGGGATACAAATCCTTATGAATGGCTCGGCATGCACTAGATGTTTCTATCTAGTGGTGAGGTCCTAATCAATAAAATCGGGAGATGGATACCTTGAATAAAAGTCAAAAAAAGTTTAAATAAATAAAACAACCACAGTACTTAATTAGTGTGCACATAATATTTTAAACATAGAGTAATATCAAATGATCCACACATAATCATACAAAGTCAAACTTATTCTAGTATACAACATTGTTCATCCATTGGGTCAATATTATATATAATAAACAAAAAAATACAATATCAGACCTACTTCCATCCCCAGGCCACAATACCAACTTTATCTCCGAATACCAATTGACCAGATCCAACCCCATCTACTATATATCATTTTTCTCAACCAAAAAGTATACATAAGATTTTGAAACAAAAAATAGGTCCCATGCATGGTTTCAGAGATACATCTTAGAAGTATCTCACCAATTTCCCATAGTATACACAATTTTATATGTTTATTCATGAGAAAAATAATCATGTCACACAATATCCTTGAATTTCATGTGTTAAACTGGTCACCATAACTCCTTGTGCATGAGTTCACTATGTTCTATCCATGCCACAATGACAGCCAATCAAACCTTCTTTGGTGCCATGTAAAAATTTAACACTCACCTCCACTATGAATATACTTTTCAAGATTTCATGTGTCCACTAATCCATCACAATTCATGTCCTTTCCTACTTCATCCTAATCTTGAAACCCATTGTTTTTTCCTTTCATAAAAACCCAATGCCCAACATTTACCTGAGGAAATCGGGTTGGTGTTGTCAAACACAAAAACCCACTTCCCAAAGGAATAGGGTATAGTCATATGTAAAAATATCGACCCACTAACACATCATTCAAGGTAGGGTCATCATCTATGTCTCATGTTATCTCATGACATAGCCTTCTCACATGGGGTAGCCCACAATTATGAGAAAAACCTACTTAAGTAATCTTCCTCGATCATGAACCAAGACTCTCAATGAAGGGTCAACATCATTCCAACAATGATTCCATCACCCCAATGGCAGTCTCACTAGTTCCATATCACTCATGGATGTTCAAATCCACATGATAATCTCCCCAACTTATAATGTTTCCTAAAATAAGACCAAAGAATCCCAAACATATGACATCAAGAAGGTTATGCTATCTGTCACATAGATCCCTTGCCAATTTCTAAGAAATAGTTGCATGAGACCTATCCCCACACCTTATAAATAGCTAATCTCACCAACCAAGGACTCCATTAGCCCCTCCAGACCCATCACAATTACTATTACTTGATAACATTTCATATTCTCCACTCATCAATAAATCCACTACCGAAATAATCCACCTTCCCCATACCTCAAGTCATGTTCCAACCTCATTGAAACTCCTCAACACTCAGAGTATCTCTAAAAAAAGACTTTCACAAGGTAGCCTCTTCAAATACCATTAGTAACCCAAATCCAAGCCATCAACAACTCCCATACCTCACCCTTTGGTTCCATCTCCTATCTTGAAATGGGGATCTCTCATCCATAACTAGGATAAAACTCTTATCTGGAACACCAAATATATTTCTAAAGGACTCACCCCACTCATAATTCACACCAATCCATATACCACCCTTAGGAGGGTGTGAGTCATTGAGCATGAAATGAATGTTCATCTCACTCATTACCAGAAGGTTCAATCATCCCATTCCCATCCATTTATCCTTAAGGAACCCATATTAGGGTACCCACGTTACAGATCATAACCTAAGACAAACCAAGGGTCTCACATCCAACCATATTACATTATCTCCACTTATATAAATAATTATTGGGTGATCCCAAGCCACTTAAAGTGCTTAGAATCATGTGTTCAATCTCTAAAACTCTTATATCCACCCTACCAATTCTACATAGGAAATCTAGGTCCTTAATTCCCATGCATAAACACTTGAAATATGAATATAGTATAAATTATACCTAAACATACATATCATCTTATATTAAAGGAACCATCTACCATCATTGAGGAGTTACCACCCAATCCATTCTCCACATCACGTTAGCCAAGCCTATACATGGATCATCCAAGCCCGTATAGTCGCCTGAGCTAATATCACAAGAAATAAAACATAAATAATTATTTAGAAATAAATATAATTATTTATTTAAGTTAATAAAAAGCTGTATATTCATGAAAAAAACCCGTCAAGACTTAATGCGTAGCCAAAACCCCATCCAACCTTGCCAAAATTGTCCATGCAACTCCCTGAAAACTTCCCAAGAAAAATTCATATCCATTGATACTCGATAAGTCACCAATTTCATCCAATTTAATCAAAAAACCCTAAAAATAAATTTTATGATGTACCTAAAATGATGTGGTAAAATATGGGATCTTATCACAACTCAAGGACAACCTCCATCAAACCATTAAAAATCTACATTGATCGGGATGATTTCCACCACACTATGATAGAAATCATCAATAAAACTCTAAAACCCCAATAAAATAAAACAGTACTACTGGAAATAAAAATGAAGACAATAAATGATGAACATACATGGAATTATCATCAAAATGCATCTAGAATTTACCCAAATAAAGGGGAACCCAGAGAGGGATTGGGAGAGGAGAAATGAACATAATATACTCCTCTCATCACTTGAATCCCTGAAAACCCCCATGATCCGTAGTAAAAATATATAGAATTTACCTAGTCCATGAAAACACTCCTAAACACACATTACTATAAAGAACATGGGGTTTGAAATAGGAATCGTTTTCCTAAAATATTCCAGGAATGAACCCTTGGCTCACAGCATGAATGACATAAGGATGAGGGATTTTCCCTTAGACTTCCCTTATAGACGGAGTGAACTAGGGTTCATGGCATTAGTTGATTAAGGTAGGAGAGATCCTACCTCAATGGACCCCCTACAAGGAATGATTGTCACCTATCACAACAAAAAGTGAATCATTAACTAAAATATTAGATGTTTTTTCCCACATCCCTACTCTTACTTCCACCTGGGCACCGAAAAAACCCATAAATCCTCATTTCACATCCACAAAAATTACATGATAAAACCCAATGCTTGGATTTTAGATCATAGTACTCATTCATGGGTTGGCCCCTGATACAGGTAAAAAATTCAAACATCCTCTAAAACATGATGATATAAAAATATATGTGGAATTAATTTGGATTCCTTAGACATCCACCAACACTATTCACATTCTCTACATGAAAGTGCTAAAATGGACTCCAGATTTCATTGCTGGTGTTGAACCTCCCATTGCTCCTATTTGGGTTTCCTTTCCAGAATTGCCAATCCACCTCTTTAAAAGAAATGCTCTATTTTCTATTGCCAACCTATTTGGAACTCCCATAAAGCTGGACCATGCTACTTCAAAATTGTCAAGACCTTCGGTTGCAAGAGTATGCACTGAAATTGACCTTTCAAAAGCCCTTCCAAACTGCATTTGGATTCAGAATGGGGACAAGGGTTTTGTTCAGAATGTGTTTTTTGAAAATCTTCCAGTTTTTTGTATCAAATGTTCCAAATCTGGTCATGATTTCAATAGTTGTGGGAAGCTAGACGTTCCTTCTCCAAAGCAGTTAAAATCACAATGGGTGGAAAAAGTCTCCAAAATCTCTTCTAAATCACAGGGTCCTCCTTCCAATGTTCCAAGCACCTCTAAGGAGTCTTTACAGATTGCTGTTGAAAGTAGAGCCACTAGTTCTGTGATTAAGGATGTCACTAAGGATACTTGCATTTCTGGGAATCAAGTTGGAGTTTTTGTCAGGGCGGTACAAGATGCTGTAGTACCTTTTTCTGTGGAGAATAGGGGTACACAGCATGTTGCTGACACAGATTCTGCTCACCATGTATGTCCCTCCCTAAAAGTTGTTGCAGATCATGCGGAAGGAGAAAAGGATCAAAATGATGAATCTGATAAGGACTCTCCAATGGAGGAAGAAGACAAACCTGGGAAACTAGAGGAAGTGTACCTGAGATCCATGGCTAAGAAGGGGAAAAAACCATTGGTAGACGCTGATGGTTTTATTACCCCGATATCAAAGAAATCTAGAAGGCGTAAGGATTATTCAAAAATGGAAAGGACAGTTTCTACTAGATTGATGGAGGACAAAAAAAAGGCTACCTATGAAAAAGAGCAAGAAAAGCCAGCAAGTAAAGAATCCGAGCAACAAGCTGAAAAGGAAGTTCAACATTTTACACCAACTTGTGAAACTTCTGCTCCTTTGGCGGTACTCAGTGATGAAAACCTCTACAATTCTTTTAGGAAAGGAGAGATCACTAAGAGCGCCTACTTGGCTGCAAAGCAAGAATTATTCAATGAAAGAATCAGGAAAGAATTCTTAAATTGATCTTGTCTCAGACGTATCATTTCCAGCTTTGATCTGCGTTTTGTTCATGCTCTTTTGCTGGATGTTTTCTCTCTCTCTATGAACTATGTAGTATGGTTCTGTTTTTTTATTTTTTTCTGTCTTGCTGGATCTGTTCATGAGATTTCCCTGAAGCTTTTTGGATGCTGTCTGGAGTTGCTGGTCTTTCCTTGCCTCTTTTTGTTTGTGGAATTGCTCAGATGGTGTCTGTTCCAATTTTTGATGTTTGGACAAGTGTTGATCCTGATATGGATGGTGATGTATCCGAATTCTCATGATATGGTGGGGCATTCAGATTTTCTCCTGGCTTTTGTTGAAGAATAATGACTGGAAATTGATAAATTGGTTTTCGATTTGTCCCGAAATAAATGATGTTGTCCAGCTCTGAAGACTCTGAGGATGTGGTGACATCTTTTTAACTTTGAAGCCTTTATCCTCCTCCTGCCTTGAGCATGCTTGGATCTGTTTGTCTCAGAATTGCAGAGTGTGCTGCTTATGCTGTTTGGACTCTTTGGATATGCATGAACCTGGAAGTTTGAAGACATGATGAATGGTCTATTCTGTTATGAAGTCATCTACCTGTTGACGCTTTGGAAGATCTAGGCAGAATTAATCTTGTTTGAGGATACATATGCTTCTGACTATTATCTCATTGGCTGCCCCTGATGTTGGACTCTCGGCGCACTGCATGCAACTGGAGTCTACAGTTGCAGATTGGGACGATCTTGTTCAAAGTTGAACCTGCGTGTTTCCTGTCTGCTCTTTGCTTCAAAGTATCATTGTACCTTGCTGTTTTTCATGTTTTCTGATGGTGTAACTTCATTACACCTCGAGATTTCTCTGTAAACCCTTTTTGATTTAATAAATTCGTTCGGCATGAATTGGGAAACCAATTCATGTCATCTTCTTAAAAAAAACAATGAATCCTACAAACATCCCCATACATGGTGTGTATCTATTGGGTATATAGCACTTAGTGATCTCGGACAAGATGGTCATGTACTAAAACCACCCAATCCATGTTAAATCAATATACATGACATGTCTACTGATATAACTAAAAAAATTATGGAATATATTCTAGATACGTAATGATATCCCTTTCAAAATATAATAAATATATATCGGATTTAAAACACATATATGAACACTGGAAAATGGTGTGTATATATTGTTCACACAATGACACTACTTCTAAAATACACATTGTGTGTGATATAGAAAATGAAGTGTGGTTCTGATGTGTTGAACTGGAATCAATACAGAGTACATGTAGAAGAACTCAATCCCATAATCCAACGCCTATAACCCTTAGCCACATGACTTATAATATGTATAGAATCTTCTAACCCAAATGTCATAGATTGAGAGTAACATGGAAATTATATTAGTGGATTACATTAATTTTAGTATGGAATATAAAATTTGTAGTTCATAAAACTCCTCGAATCGTGATAAATTCTATACCTCTAGTCATGTGGTTAGTGACACCCAACTCTATTGGCCCTAATCTCACCAATGCACTCAGCATAGCAATTTCATATCATCCTTCACCGCTCGGTCCATTTCAATCCATCTTTTTATTGAACCATGCACAAAACCTAATACACCACCATTTCCATATATATGAACCCATTTTTCTACATCCTATATTTTTTATAACTTCACAACACCAAGATCTAAATCATGTAATAAAAACAATAATGAAATAATAATGAGTATTGTAATGGTTGGAATACATGACCACCCCTAAATTGGTTTTCATTTTGGTTCATCAAATAATAAAAGTAATAGGAAGGATTAAATTTTGTAATCAATGTAGAAGTTTGTTGTGAGAATGATACACATTCAAATTGGTAAATTCATCATTGATTAACTTAAAAATAATTATAGTATTTATCACCATGAGGAATCCTTATTTTAAAAATAATCCTTGGAAAAATTCAAAACTAATTGTTTTTAGTAAATATAGAGTCTTCATCCCAAACCTAATCCCATTCAAAATATAATTAGTTTTATAAAATTTAAGTTCTCATGATCAAATAAAAAATCATATTGTAGTATAAAATATATAGTTCATGTAATGGGAAAATATTCCAATTTAATAATTAAATCAACATTAATTTAACACTTATCTATTTTATTTCATAAAAAATCATCAAATAATCATACATGTGAAACCATATTGTCTGAACCAACAATTTATAATATTTTTTCATGTTATCAAATCTTAGGAATAATATTTCCCAATATTATTCAATTTTAATATTTCGTTGCTTTAATTTTGAATTATTATAATTTTGATCATTGGTGAATCTATTTTTAGAAAAAGATAATTGGAATATAAAATACTGAGGTGAATAAAATAATACACACTAAATTTAATTTTTTATATTTTTAAAAGAAAATATACTTTTGGTTAATTGGGAATTTCATAGCAACCAAGAAAAAAACCAAAGAACTCAAGACTAAAATCAAAAAACAGAAACGTCCTAAGATCCTTCTATAACATTGATGACCATTCGATTAATGAATACAAAATCCTCCATTGAAATAACCACACCATACTGAATAGATGTGGGAGTGATAAAGGATGAAGAAAAATAAAATATTGAATGAGGAAATATAAGAAGGTGTTCCTTAAACAAGAAATAAATAACCAATAGGAATTTTGAAACTCAAAGGAAAAGATACACAATTAGATGAATTAAACCTTTAAGATACTCCCCCCCCCACCTTCCCAACCATAGAACACAAACCCACTAAAACATCATATCACCACAAAGGTAGAGATATATATCAATGATTCATTAGGTAGGACAGATCTAAACTATGACCTAAGGGGAATATAGGAGATGTCCCCAAAAAATATGAAAACAGAAGTTGCCTCTACTAACATTCCTCTGAATAAAGACTAAACCATAATGAATAGAATGTTTGATGAAAATTTTAGAAAGATGATATCTTGGGTGGAGTAAAGGGAACCAGAACCATGAAAGGAATACATGTAATCTAGAGGTGATTGAGGACAACATAATATACACAATAGAGAAAAGGAAATGCCAAAAAATACCTAGAAATGGAATATAACCATCTAAGAGTAGGAAGTGTTGGAGATAATAATGAGGATAGGTCAGTATCTCTGAGGGAGGTGATAGAAGATGAAGAAACCCTAGATATTCTAAGATATTAAAATTTACTACATTGATGGAACTATTTAATCAAAATAATGATTCTTTCTTCACATGTGTTTATCACCACTACCACTATAAACAATGTGTAGAAAAAAACACATTCTTTATTTTTTAGATAGGGAGAGATGAATCTCTGAGGAGCTCCTTCTACTAATGAGAAAATGTGGGGGGAAATTTTTTGGTGAAAATAAAATGAATTATAGGGGTGGAATTATTTCCCATAAAATTACTAAGGATCCATGTAAATTTCATAATGACATTCCAACACCATTCCACTACCCACAAATAATAATAAATATTTATTTTTATTTTCATAAATAGATAATTTAATTAATCTCAGTAAATACTCTTCTTGAGGTTCAAATCCTAAAAAAAGGTTATACTAATTATAGGAAAAAATTATTTTCATATACACAAACATGGTGGAAAAATTTCATATTGAGTCACAATTTTGGAGTTATTAAAGGTGCTTATCCTCATTTATAAAAATAGTATGGGAATTTTTTTAACACCTAAAATACCAGAATTAATGAATCATCTTTTCAATTTCATGTATTTATATTATTAGATATATTAAATGATATTTTTTAAAAAATTCATGTCCATATAAATATTAAAAATCATATTACACTGATTTGGTAAGTTTTCATCCATATCCAAGGGATTTTATAATCATTTTACCCTTTATAAATCCTATAAGTTGTCCATTAGTATCTCAATCAATCTAATAATAATTCCTCATGTATTTTCAACATGAAAAAATATAATAGTTGGTGAATAATATATTACATTAATAATTTTCGATCATTAATCCCTAACTAATAGAGTTCTTGAATCAATACTTAAATAAATTTAAAAAAATACATCTCCAATAACATGAGCATAACATTATGAATTTTCAATCAGTTTGGGTAGGAAACAACTTCTTATTCACTCATATCTTAAATTATACATATTATTATTAGTTTAGTATCAATCCCAAAATTTCAATTTATTAACATTTTCAATTTCTACCCAATATCACCAATCTAAGGATAAACAAATTTTAATGCTAAAATCCTGAAAAATCATCATTAATTTTTTGGTTGCCTTTAAAATTCATATTTCTTTTAAATATAAAAATTTGTAGTTCAATAGAAACTCCTAAGAAACTATATTCAAATATAATTATTAGTTCTTAAAAAACACATAAAGGATCATCAATTTCATTTTTCTTTTTAATTTTCTATAGAAAATTAAAATATAAATTAAATAAGCCCCTTTATCACATTCATTGTGTTTGAATCATAATTATGTTCAATGTAAACTATTTTAATGTAATTATGCATAACAACTCAACCACTTACATTAATATATGTGATGAGTCAAAATTACAACACATAATTAACCCCTAAAATATATACCATTTTACTCATCAAGACTAAGTATCATTTCATGATTTTAGTTTTTTTTAATCTACATTTAGTGAAATTGATAGATCTAAACCATTATAAAATAAAATGAAAATAAACTACCACAAAATGATTTAATTATCATAAAATAATAAAAGAACACTCAATGGCATGTTTTCTTATATAATTATATTCAATCATACAAAATTAAATAAATTGTTAATATTTAATATAGGTCTCAATTATGTGATATTCATCTATTCAGAATCAGTATATCATGGTTTCACCTTTTCTTTTTATCATAAAGAGTTTATAGTGTTTGATAATTGTCTAATTCCTCAATTCTTCTAGCTAAAAACCCATATAATTTTTATAATAAATATTCATTATAGTTCATATAATATTTATCATTTTATGGATTCATTTTATTATTAATGATTTTTCATCAAAAATTCCATGTCAAAAAGTCCATAAAATCAATCCTTCTGTGGATGTGCACATATTACAAGATTTTCTTAATTTAGGGTATATTAACAATTTATCACACATTCGTTTAGGATCCATTGATAAAAATAAAATAATCTGTAAAATACAATATTAAATATCTTATAAATATTCTCATATTAGAGGTTATTTATTATCTCCAGTTTAGTGTAATTTCATGATAAATATGATACCAACAAAATTATGAAATGGAAATGGATATTAAAGATAAATATAATTCAGGGTGTCATGATTTCAGAAAAAAGTGTTTAAACATGTGAACAACATTTCCCAATATATTATCATCATTATATTCCATCCAAGAGGATATAATTTCAGTTTTAGATCAAACTTGGAACATAATGAATGATTCTGACTCTTAATATTTTATTTTGAAAGTATATTAAAATGGTATGTTGTGATAATGAAAGTGGAACTTAATCCTATATTTTTATCTCCTCCAAAGTAAATAAGCCTATATTTTTTTCTAAATTTAGTGTTTTTATCATTTACAAAATATTTGTGATTGTGTATTGTAATTATTCATCATTTTATTATTCTTATGATATTAAATATTTCACAATATTTTATTTTAACAGGTTTTGCACATATAATTTTTAAAATAATATACATTTAAGATAAAAAATAAATTTCAATTATTCATAATATAACCATGGAACAATTGAAATGACCAATATATTTAAAATAAAATTTAACTAGTGATAACATAATTAAAATAAATATATATCAATAAATTTTAATATAAAATTTTTGTATTATTCACCTTTTGAATTAGAATTGGTGAAACTAATGATAAATTTTAGACTTGTTTTTTATTTTTCATATTTATAAATACACCCTATGAAATTATGGAATATGATACATTTTGTAATAATAGTTTCATCTAATTAACACTTTTATGCTTTTAACATATATAAAGTGTTTTGGTGATGATTAGGGGGTTTAGAAACCTTTTTTAATGTTTTTAGGCATTTTAAATGGTTTGATAAGTAGTTCATAGTTTGTGTAAACCATGAAACTCATATAGGAAACCATGAAAAGGGATATAGGGGCTAAGGGTAATGTGTGGGGGTAGGTGCATGGTTTGTCTAAACAATGCGACCTCCTAAGAGAAATCATTATTTTTTAGATTGTGGGATTTTTAGGGTGGGCGCATGGTTTTATAACAATGTGATACAACTATAGGAGGTTAATCCTTGAGGTAGTGGATTGCATGTGGTAAGCACTTGGTTTTGTCTAACTATATGACTAACCATGCACAATTTTTAAACAAGATCCATAGAAAGTGGATCTAGGTTGGGTTTCAGTTTTAATCCCCTTTTTCTCCTCTATTTTTTTATCCAAACTCATAATTCCTCCCTCCGAAAGTCCAAGGAAGCTTTATCCCATTGATTTTAAGGGGATACAAAGGCTTATCTTGGGGCGTTGAATCCTAATTGTCATGGTAGTCATCATTATTTTTAGTTTTTCATGGATTTCCTTAGATCTACATCGTCTACTATCTTAGTTTCTTAAATCTATGACTATTGTGGATATATACAAGTTACCGGATTCCAAATATGATTATAGGTGGCTTTTTTGATGTTATTTAATGATATAGAAGCTGGGTTTATGGAGTTTTAACCCAATTCTATGGACGTTTTCATGCCATTTCCCTTTTTTTTAAAGTTTCCTAAGGTAAGAGGGTTCACACTTGATTCATCAATTTAAAACCAGAAGTCTTGTTTTAAAATTGATTTTTTTTAAATTTATTGTGAAATTTGTGTGAAAATCATGTTATAAATCCTATCTTGTGATGTTTTCAGTATTTTATGGATTGTTGTTGAAATTGTGGAATTTTGGAAAGTGGTTGTGCAATATGCCTTTTTATTCTGAATTTTAAAATGTTTATTGTAAAATTTAGTTTTTTTATATTTTTTGTAAATGGTTTAATTGATATGTTTTCAATAGAAGGATGGTTTTATTTAAATGGATTAAATTGGTTTTTTCAACAGTTTTTTAAAAACCAAAGGTTATTTTTATTGAATTATTTGTTAGAAAACATTTTTTAATAAAAGGGGTATGTTTTATTTAAATGATGTGTTCTTATAAATTTTAATAAAAGTGTGGTTTATTGAAATTATTGAATTGGTTTCAAAATGTTTGTCTTCGAAATTGGTTGGATTAAATGGTTAATAATATGTGGAAGGTTATGGATATTGTTCGTAAAAGCACTACCATCAAAGGGATGGGTTTGGACCATAAATGGTAACACCAAGGCTATGTGTGTTTGTGTGGTTGTGTATTTAAGGTTGTGTATATGGTTATAAGAAGTTTAATGGATTATGTCAACATGTTAATTTGTAAATGGTTAATGATGTGTTTGGTTCTTTCAATGGAAATTGGTTTTGTTTTTAGTAAACTACATTGGTATGGAATTTTTGGTCATTGTGATAAATTTTTAAACTGTGTCAATTGGTTTTCATATAAAAAAATTATATAAATGTGCTAACATTTTCTATCCTAGTTGGGTGAGTAGGGAATTCATTTGGAGAAATCCTACTGAGTTTCATTACTCACCCTTGCTTTGTCACTCTGGTTCCTTTATAGATATAGTTTACCAGGACACAGGAAAAGGTAAAGTATCGCATTTTTCAAGCTATTCATAGTGATAGTTTCACTATTTTTTGGAGATGGTGGATAGAGTTGTTAGAGCTTGGGAGTTTTATTTAGATTCTTTGAGTTTTTTTATATGTCTTACACTATTAATTTGGAGGTTTTTTATTGTTCCATTATGGTACTCTTTTGGAGTATGTATTAATATAAATGGTATTTCTTTTAGTTACCTCTCATTTATATCATGCATTATGAAGTGGTTTTTTTGGTTATGGAATGTTTGGTTGGTTGTTTTGTTTAAAAATGGAAAATCTTCCCCCAACTATTAATGAAACCATTGGAATTTATTTCTAACCTTTGGAATATTTGGGATATTGCCAATGTTCAAGTAGAATATCCACCTAAACTCAATCTAACTAGGAGGGAAGAGATCTTACAAGTGGTATCATCTTGTTTGGTCCTTGACTAATAGGTGATAACTTATTTTTTCAGTATTGGAGTTGAAATCCACTCTAGTTTTTTCCTTGGGTTGGGATGGTTGAAATGATTAGGATTGTCAGTAATTGAAATTTATTGCATAAAAATACATATCTATACATTTTATGATTAAATTCAAGTTACCTAGGAGTTGGGTACATAATTTTTTTGGATACACGTATAAGATTTGTAATCTCGTTATTATGGTTTTAGCAATGAGACAAGCATGACATGAATTGTATAAATGACTTCCTAATATGAGTGAATATTTCATTTTTAGTGATGATATATTATTTGGGGTAATTTTTATTATTTTTTAAAAAATTGTATTTTTTTCAAATATATAATTTTGAAAAGTGCATAATGATGGTATTTTAAAAATATTTTGATTTTCAAAAATAAGTTGAAATTTTTTAAAAAAGGTTGAATGTGGAATGGTTGAATTTTGGGCTGAAATTTTTTGATAGTATTATGTGGTAGAATTTTAAGTTGTTAAGCCTATATTTGATATATGGTGAGACTTATGGATTTTGTTGTTTGTTTAGAAAATCAAACATGCTACGCATCGTTTGAACCAACCAAAAAAGCTACTAATAATGTTCTTGCACCTGAGCCACAGGTGAATCAATAGTTAATTTAGAGTATTATATAATTTTTTCATGTTGTGTATATAGGTAGTAGAAGGGAAGAACCAAGGTAAGTGGATCATTCCATCCAATTCTAGAAGCATAATCAACTCATCTTATAGGGTGATTCTAAAGAAGAAAAGGCAGAGGTGTGGCTGAATAGGATGAATCAAATCATCCATTTCATTGGAACACTAGTAGAGCTGAATGTAAAGCTAAATATGTATATGATAGAGGATCCTACACACCAGTGTTAGATTTATTAGTTAAGTCTAAATTTGGCCAATACATGTCATGGGAGGATTTTAAAGAATTTTTCAACAAATAATTATATCAGTATTTGTTCAGAATTCAAATAATTATGGACTTCTTCATCTTGAATATGGAAAAACATTATGTCCTAGAGTACATAGCTAAATTCATGAATTTAGTTCTCTTTTCATCCAAAGTTGCTTCAAGTTTGTCTTTGAAAGCATGCATCTTTGAATAGGGTCTGAGGCACATGATTCTCTCAAGGATATCTATTCTATGTATTATGGATTATACAGAGATGGTTAATGGAGTGATTATGGTAGAAAGGGATATATAAGAATATATGGGAGGAAGATGAATGTTAATACCAATAAGAAATTGTGGGACCTCTTTTGTTGGGATCAAGAAGAAGTGGGAAACCAATTTCCAAGGAGGGATCATGGTTCAGAATCAGAGGGTTGGATCGGTAAATATTCCAACAAGGCCTAAGAGAAATCCATGATGTTTCTAGTTTGGTTCTATTTCCCAAATGAATAAAGAGTGTATAAAACCACCTAGAGCATGGTAGAATTGCAATCAGATGGGGAATCATTAGTGCTCTTGTCATAGTTCTCCTAGGTCCTGTTTTCGGGAAACTTTTCAAGTTTCACAAGAGTCATATACATTAACGAGATGAGGGCTGAATAATACCCCTTTCTATAATAATAGAGGTCTCAATGGTGATTCCAAGAATACATTGACTCCTTAGGCATCTCTATCTCAACAGGGAAACAAAGAACAATGTTTAATGAGTAATAAAATTTATGGAGTTGAGTCAGTAATGGTGGATCATCTGTTTGGGACACCCTTCATGAGAGGTATTATTATTTTGGGTTCTACTCTTATAAATTATTTTTTTGATACAAGGGACTGAAATTAATTTATTTGTTATCATGTTGTTGAGTATTTGTGTTTACAAGTTGAGATGATGCCTTCTATTCTAAAACTTAAAACTCCTCTATGTAAAATAGAACATTGATCCTTTATCTATAGAGTATGTTCTACAAATTTTGGTTGATCCAAGATGATATGGTAATATTATATTCTTGAGATGCATTTCAATGATGTTATTGTGGGTATGGATTGGTTGACAATATTCAGGGATCACATTACACTAGAAAGGTTAGTTTCACAACTAAATATGGAGTCGTGCATATATTTTGAGGAGACAAAAGCGTAAAGTCCAGTGAAATGGGCTTCTTGGAAGTAATAGTTGGAACGATATTATAAAATATGGTGGATTTGAACTTGGAATCGATGTAAGAGATCAGGTATGGTAGTTTTCTAGAAGAGGATGATTAGTTTTCGGATGTTTTACTCAAAAATTTCAGAGGGATACCACCAATAAAGGATGTGAAATTTATGATTGATCTCTTCCTATAGACCGGTCCTATTTCCATTCTTTCATATCATATGTCACCTACATAATTAAAGGGATTTGAAATTGAATTTGGAATATATGGAAAGCAAAGTGTTCATTCGAATGATCATGTCATTGTGGGTAGAACTGCTCTAGTTTTTCATAAAGTTGTATGGAACTCTTTAGTTTTGTATGGATTATCAAAATCTTGACCAAGCTATAATAAAGAATAGGGGTCCATTTAAATGTAATGATGTTATATTCGAACAATTTATGGGATCTCAGTGGTTCCCTAAAATTGACTTGTGATCGGGATATCACCAATTGTGGGTTAGGAAAGACGATATCCAAAAGACATCTTTCAGAAGTAGATATGGAAATTGTGAATATATGGTAATTCCTTTCAGTCTTACGAATTCACTATTTTTATTTATGGAATCGATGAATTAGACATTCCATATATTTCTAGATTCTTTTGTGGTTTGTTTTGCGTAAGTTATATTGGTGTATTCAAGGACAAGGGCTGAGTATGAGCACCACTTGATGATAGTGTTATGAATATTGAAGGAACATCATCTATAATCCAAATTATCAATGTGTTTTTTTAAACAAGGTGTATGTGTCCTTATCTATGTGATCTTTGGAAAATATGTTTCTATGGGTCTAGGGAGGATGGAAGCTTTTATCCCTTGGATGCCACCAAAGAATGTCATTGAGATACATAGTTTCCTCAGTTTGGATGGTTTTTACCGACGATTTGTTCATGATATCTCATGAATCGCCTCACCTAGGAAAAAATTTTCAATGAATAATTTTCCCCTTCAAAGGAATGATGAATTTCATATGTATTTTTAAGTACTTATTGTTCTCCTTACATCAGCACCAATAGTGATCTTTCTGGAATCTGGACAATGGTATGTGGTGTATTTTGATGCTTTTGAATGGGGATTGGGATGTGTTATCAAAAATGGACATCATGTTGTTACATATGGATCAATTAAGTGAATGATTCATGGGAATAATTTCCCAAAAAATATTTTGTAGTTATCAAACATATTCCATTCTTTGAACACATGGAATTATTACCTCTTTGGTGAGAAATTCACTGTTTTCACAGATCATAAGAGCTTGAAACATATTTTCCCACAAAGGGATTTGAAACTAAGACTAATAATGTGGATATAGTATCTCCAAATGTTTCACTTTGACTTAATGTAAACACCAGGAAAATACAATTCAGTGGTCAATGCTTTAACAAGAAATTCATTTTCTCAGTTAGAAAAAGAAGCTTCGGATGAGTGGGTGTTGATGTTGGTCCTAGACAACATGCACATGGAATTTAAAGACTAAGGTGAAGTTGCGACCTTCTTTCCTATTTTTTTCATTCCTGATTTGGTAAATATTGTTAAAGAGTCAAAAACATTTATTCACCGTGTCTGGTTATGATTTCCAAACTCAATTTTGGGGAGATCATTGATGGATGGAGGTTGGATGATAGTTCAGTGTTGTGGTTTAGAAATAAAATGGTCATGCCTATGGATTTTCTGAAACATCTTCCTCATGGTTACCACCATTTGAGATGGGTTGTTTATCCTAGAATACAAATGATGTATAAGTTGTTGAAATCACAGTTTTTGGTGGGTTGTTATTAAAATGTAGGTGGGCGATTTTGTTTCAAAATTATTAACATTCCAAAAGGTTAAATCACAACATCAAAAACCCAATGTTACATTGAAATATTTAATTATTTTGGTTTGAAAATAGAATAAGATAGTGATGGATTTTTTAAGAGGTCTCCCAAGAACAGTTTAGAAACATTAGGTTATAAGGTTGAGAGTGAATTATCTCAAAAAGCCATCTCATTTCATCCCTATTCATGAATCTCATGCAGTAGGGGACTTTTCAAAAATCTAAATCCATGAAGTGTTAAAGAGGCATGTGACACCAATTTCAATATTGTCAGACAGATATCCGGGGTTTATGTCTCATTTTTGGAAATCCTTATATTAGGACTCAGTTGACTATGAGTACGGTCTATCATCCTTAGAGGGATAGTCAATCCTAAAAGATGATACAAACATTGTTGGACATTTTATGGGAATGTGTAATGGATTTTGGTGGATCATGGAAAGAGCATGTACTTTTAGTGGAGTTCTCATATAATAACAGTTATCGAGCCTCAATACATATGACTACTTTTGAAGCATTGTATGGGTGTCCTTTTCATTTTATAATTTATTGGGTGGAAAAATATTATACTTCACTGGTGGGGCTGAGCCTTATCCAAGAAATAATAGTGAAGATTTTTTTGATCAAAAAAATTGATGGAGATGGCTCAAAATAATCAGAAATTGTATGCAGATTACAAATGAGGGTCGTTATCATTAGAGGTGAGTGAACATGTTTTTTTATTATCTCTACGAGGATTGGACAGAGTATTTTTGGTAATAATATAAAGTTATATTCTCGATAAATATGTCCTTTTGAGATAATGGAATAGGTATGTGTGGTGGAATATCGGTAGAAATTTTCACCATGTTTTAGTTCTGTACGTAATGTGTTTCATTTATCTCAGTTGAAAAAAGTGTCAAACTGATATTGACCATGTGATTAGATGGTAACATGTTGAACTAGATTCATATGATTCATTTGTACATATCTTGATGTGGATTATTGATAGGAAAGAAAATGTCTTACATGGGAAAAGCATTTTTCTAGTGCGGGTTTGCGGAAACATGGTCAGATTTAGGAAGTGACTTGGGAATGAGAGAATTAAATGAAAGAAAAATGTCCATAACTCTTTTAGAGAAATGGTTATTTTCTACTTTCTAGGGATAGAAATTCCAATAGTGTATAGAATGTAGTACCCCCAGTTTTAAGTAAGTAACCCTTTATTTATAAATTTTATGTATATAAAGCATTTGGGTGAAGTTTGGGAGAGTTTGGAAAAAATTTGGAATGTTTTTGGGACTTTTTAATGGTTGATGGTTTATTGAAACCATGTAAATCCTATAAAAAATTGTGTACAAGGAGACATGGGCTAAGGGGATGGTTTGGGGGCAGGCGCACAACTTGTCTAAACCATTTGGCTGCCTAGGAGGTATAGTGATTTTTGAGATAGTGGTATTTTCCATGATTAGAACAGGGTTTTCTAATAGTTTGATCCAACTGTGTGAGTTTCATCCTTTAGTAAGTGGTTGGCTCATGTTTATCACATAGTTTTCTTGACTATGTGACTAATCATGAACAGTTTTAAAAAAAGATCCACATAAAGTGGATCTAGTTTGGGTTTAGATTTTAACCCAATTTTCTCCTTAATTTTGACCCAAAATCATTGTATTTTCATACCAAAGTCCAAGGAATCATTTCCTCTCAACCAGAAGGTGTTATGAAGGCTTATCCCTGTGCGTGGAATCTATATTATCATCGTAATTCATTGTTTTGGAATTTTTTCTTTCTTTTCCTTAGATCTATTTCTCCCTCTCTCTTAGTTTCTTACATCTATATCCATTATAGATAGATATAAGGTATTTAAATAAAATTTATTTATATGTTTCCTTGTTTATGTCGAGGGAAGAGATCTCATGTGGGTTTTTGGAGTTTCAACCTAATTTCATGGACATTTTTGTGTTGTTTTCCATTTTCACCATGCTTTCTGAGGTATGTTTCCTCACTCTCAACTCCACTATTTAGAAAATAAAGGCTTGATTTCAAATTGATTATTTAGATTGAAATTTATTAATGAATTGGTGTGAAAATCAGGGTAGAAACCCTTTCTAATGATGGTTAGAGTAGTTTATGGATTTTTGGTGAAATTGTGGAATTATGGAAAGTGGTTGCACAATATGCCTTATTTTTGTAAATGTTGTTTTTTAGATGTGGAATTTTTAGATTTTTGGTAAATCTTTAAATTGATATATTTTTAATTGATTGTGGGTTTTATTGAAATTTATTGAATTGGTTTTTTTTAATTTTTTTCAAAAAAATGTTTTTTTATTGGAATTATTTGTTGGAAAAACATTTTTCAATATAAGGTTTTGGTTTTATCAAAATGAAGTGTTGTTATGATTTTGAATAATAGTGTGGTTTTTTGAACTGATTGAATTGGTTGGGAAATGTTTTTATTGGAATGTGGATGGCTTAAATGGTTTAGTGTTTGTCTAAGGGGATGAATTTTGGTCACGAATGTACCACCATTAAAGGGATGGGTTTGGATGTGAAAGTTCCTTCATAAATGGTAACACCAAGCTTGTCTATATTTTTGTGGTTTTTCAGTTAAGGGTGTGTGTGTGGTTATGTAAAGTTGAATGTATTATAACAACATGAAAATTGAGAAATGTTTAATGACTTATTTGGGTTCATTCCTTGTAAATTGTTGTTTTTTTAAAACTACTTTGGTGTGGAATTGTTTGGGTTTATGATAAATTGTTGAGGTATTTCAATTGGTTTTTATATAAAATTCCTTATATAATTTTGATAACTTTTTCTATCATAGTGGTGTGAGTAATGAATTCATTTGGAGAAATACTAATGAGTTTCATTACTCATGCTCGCTTGTGAACTTTAGTGCTTTTGCAAATATCGTTTACTGGGACATGGGAAATGGTAAAGTATCACATTTCTCCAGTGGTTCTTAGTGATACTTGGTGTTTTTTATGGAGTGGTACCATGGAGCTATTGGAATTTGGTAGTTTTATTTTCATTGTCTTGGTTTTATTGGATATGTTTTCAATTATTCATTTCTAATTTTTATATTTCTATTGTGGTACTATTTTGGAATCGATATTGATATAAATGGTATTTCTTTTGTGTTATCTTTCAATTATTTCATATAGGATGTAGTGGTTTTTTTGGTTATGGAAATTTTTGAGGTTTTTTTATTTTCAAATGGAAAATAATCCCCAAATTCTTAATGAAGACCTTTGCATTTATTTCAAGCCTTTGGTGTCTTGGGGATGTAACATAAGTCCATGTACTATTTACACACTAACTCATTCCTATAATGAGGGGTTGGATGTTACAACACAACATTAAAAATAAAATGGAAAATATTTTTTAAAAATAATTAAAATTAAAAACACACAATGAAATTTTTAAAATGTATTATATAATATAAAAAAATTATTATTAATGTTTGCGTGGATTCCATAATTTTATTATACATAAAAGTTTATATGATATTAATTCCCAACTCAAAAATTTTATAAAAACAAATATTTGTATCATTTATTATTTAGGGGTTAATATCAACCATTTTACGTGATATGGGATTAGAGATTGTTTTAGACCACAGATAATATTTACATGTATTATATATATATATATATATATATGAAAGTATAAAAAAATTTGTATCCTTTATTGCACTAAATATTTTATTATCTCTATTTATTTTACCTTCTCTTTTTTATTATCTAGATACAATAATATGAATTCATTTTTTCCTTTGATTAACATCATAATTCATCAATGATCAATAATGAGAATTCTAAAAATATTATAGTTTCTAAACTTAATGTGATCTCATTTTTTAAAAATTATTATTGTTATATCTGTTAGGATAAAACCATTGTATAATAATTTTGATCATATTTTCTAGGAATAATCCTTCTTCAATATAAGATTATTTAGAGGTTCTAATAATCCTACCCCATTATCTCTACAATGACCTAATGAATGAATAATTGGTAGTTAAGTATCCTCTAGTATTGTAGAAAAATATTAAATAAATGTATGATCACATAATTCTAGTAATATTTACAAGAGGATGAGAAGAATTAATAAATTTTAAACTATATTTTTTTTGTCAATAATTTAATACAACACTGAGTTTCTTGTAATTGCATCCCAATTAGAATGTGTGTTGTAAATATTTCCTATACAAATATATTATAAATTTCATTATCTACTATTAATGACTTAAATATTATTTTTTATCAACAAAACCGTGAGAAATATTTTCCAATGTATTTTGAATTATCATATTTTATTATTATTGAAAAAAACATTGAACACTTGATGCGAAAAAATTAATCTTTCCAAATGGTTCAGCGCCAATCCCTAAAAAATATTTTACTTCTAATTATCATGGTCGTTGAAATAATATATATGGTAAGGGTTGAGGATAATTATTAACTCAAGGTTATCATACACCTAATGAAAAAAACAAGAATGTCACAACCATATGTTTCTTAGTGATGAAAAACTATACCCAATTAAATCAAAACGTAATGAAAGTGAATGTTTTTTGTGAGGTACAAATTGGTAACTATAATTTACATATCATACACCAAATTAATTTAGTAATATTTATCAACAATTAATAAAAGGATAAGTGAAAGGAATTAAACAATGAATTGGAATCTTATCCATGAAACCCAATTATTATGAAAAAGGTTTTAATGTCTCAAATTTTATTATAAATACTAAATCCTTTGAGTATGATGATAACGAATAAATTCTCTTGAAAGAGAAGTTATTTTTTATTGTGATGTTTTTTTGAATTATTGTATGTTTTATTTATTTTTAATATTCTAATTACTTATTACTTATATAATTAATATTTTTGAAATATGCATATAATGTTTCAAATCATCAAGATTATTCATCATTTATAGTTTGAAATATATGATATAAAATTTGTGTGGAATACACTCTCTAGTATACACTATTAGTTTTAAGACATGTGAAAACAATATTTATGTTGTTAAGATCCTTTGGATACATTTTGAAATGATTTTTTGTAATTGTTTTCAACATATTTTGTGTCGATTTTTATTTGTTTTATGAAAGTGAACATGTGTGAGTTCCTGATCACACTAATACACTTGATAGATAGAGATTGTAATAAGTTTAAGTAACAAATATTGAAGTATGAATATATAAAAAGTAGATATGTATGAAGTACATTGGATGGAGTGAGTGTTAATGTTCAAAAGGTTATAGTTTTCAAGTTAGAGTTGTGTGTATAAAAAGTTCAATATTCGATGTCATGAAATTGAAGACAATGATCAAACAGAGATGTATGATAAATATTGTATTGAATCAACTAGACATGGTATTACATTTCAATATGAGAAAAAAATTTACAAGTGTGACTAGAAATACTTTTGAGGGATATTCACATAGATGAGAGTCGAATGGAGAAATTTGATATCACTTGGAGAATAATTCAATTATGTTATACTGGATTGAGATTGTTATAATGAGCTTGATATAGTGTCTGAGTAGACACAGGATCAAGATCATCATATGGAGAGGTTATTATGCATTAGATATATCAACATGGAAAAAATTCTATGATTTCATCAGATAGGGGAAACTCGTGGTGTGGGATGGAAATAGGATGTTTGGCTGTATGGAACTGACATTATTAGATTGAGATGGTTGTACTGAGAATAATTATACTATTTATTTAGAACAGAGGAGTTTTTTAGTATCTTCAAATTGATTAATGTAAATATCACCAAAAAAAGACTTGAGATACATCACAAAAACAAGATAAAGTAAAAAAATTATTATATTGAGATGTCATTTCAACATTCATATTTCAACAAGTATTTAAGGAATATTTGAATATGTTCATTGATTTTAGTTTTAAGTAAAGTCAAAAAAATATTTTTGACTCTGAAATTTCAGTGGATTTTAATGTGGTCAAACGAAATATGAGTACTTTTTGACATTTCAAATTAGAGCATGTGATTATTCAATAAAGAGTGGTGGAATTATTACTATATAAATGGGAGTAGGATCATTGGGAAATATTATTTATTATATTACCAAATAGTGGAATTTATAGAGTTTTTAGGAGAGTAATATGTGTATCCAACTTAGGAGTTACTTGGTTAAATAAAAGGAACTCATCTGAGGTGTATTGGAAATCGGTGAAATGGATATAGAATCAATGGATGAAAACACCAATAATAGTATAATAGATTTTATGATCACTAGATGGAGTTATAAAATAGTTACCCTAGGCTTTTACACATATTATTACATGATTTGAAGCAAAATTATCCATAAAATACCAACCAAGGATTGTAAATTCTAGCATCGTTGGAGGATTAGGTACATAATTAAAAAACATGATACAAAAATATAACCTATTTTCCATAATGACTTCCCAACTCCAAATAATCTCATACAACTGCATAGCATAACCTATCGAAAATACATAGAGAATAAGGATGAGATAAAAAACCTAGTATAGGAATAAGCATAAAAAAGAAGCATATAATATAAGAAAAAGATATAATGTAATAACATAATAGGAGTGGAAATTGAATAAACATGTATACTCATATAATAAAGATAATTTAATCATATTAACATATAAATATATGAATTTGGAAGTAATATACAACATGATATAAATAGAAGTCAAGGCTAACTACCAAGACTATATCAGATGGTGTGAAAATTCCAATATTGGATTAGTTTTACTCCCTAATCCCATATATGATGTATCATAAGAATAAAAACTACCCTATATATTATAGATCTATATGGACACACCCATAATAACATATTAATGAATATGTGTGCCACATAAAGAATCAAACCTAAATAATACACATAATGATTACCCACGTAATGAAATGGGCATTGTAATCATGTCACTAAGAAAATCAAAAGGGCGTATCAGCATTTTGTACAAGGAAAAATGTATTTAAATCATATATAAACATTTATATTGGAAAATAGGAATATATAATGATAAATTATGTCCAACATATTTGAAACATGTAAAAAGTGTGTTTAAGAAACTTTAGAAATGAGCCATATCGGTGCAGTTTAAGAGAAAATATTAATGAGTATTTAAAGATGACAAAGGAATATTTGTTTATACAAAGGAAAAGAAACTAAGGTAGTTTTTAATTAATAAATGAGTTATTTTATTAAAATAATTGTTTCATAAAACATATTATTGGTTTTACTTTAAAATGGGTAAGAAATGGAGAAGTTCCCTTTACCGAGCTTGCTTATCAAGAAGAATTAAGAAGGAAACCTTTCAAAACATATATATACCAAAAAAATAAGGATGAGTTGATGTACATAAATTTTTTTAACATTTTAAAAAAATTAGATGAATTATTTAATAATAAATAAATAAATACATTGGGGTAAATAGAGAGAAAAAGCACAACATAAAGGAAAAAATGGAGGTTTAGAGAGATCCCTTACCTTGTGTCTGAAATTCATCTGAACTTACACTTAATGTCCTAGATAATAATTATATTAATTAATAACTGAAATATAAACCATTTAAATATATATTTTATTTATTATAATTTTATTAGGCACATTTATGGCCATTTCAAAGAGTTATAATGTTTAATTTCGTTGTTCTAGTAGTTATCATTTCATGTTTTTATGTTTGGTTCCCTTGGGTATAATTATGGGAGTTATTTTAAAATTGAAGAAGAAAATTTAAAAGTGGAATTAAATGTTATTAATATAATTCCAAAATCTAAAATAGTCCAATAAATATTTTTTCTTTTTCTTTGATATTATGATAATTCATTAGATAAAATATTAATGAAAAGTGATTAGTTTATTTTGGGGGTTTGTTCGACCATCTTGAACTAGTATCATATATTTTAATATTATGTTTACATATTTGTTATAGAACATGAAATAAGATATAATACACATATTTTTATCTGTTTTAACTATAAAAATGTTTTTATGAAAATCCTTGAAGGTGGAAAACAAAATCAAAAACTTGTAGTCCACGAAGACGGTGAATCGACACATCAAAGATGATTTTTAAATTTTTTTTGATTAATTGGGAAGAGAAGAGAGTTTATGGTGGATACTGCATTAACACAATAAAATTATTGTATATGTATGGTACCATGGTTATCGTGTCACTTTTGATAATGGTGATTAAATGATAAGGATATAAATTAAATTAAATGGGAAAGAAGGATAATTTTACCTCTTGAATATCATCTTCTTTTAGAACCTCCTTAAGGAACATCGAATTTATATTTTAGGGAGATTATAATGAACATGATGTTGGAAAGAGTATTATTATATTAATTTGTACGTATATTATCATGATCCAAAGTTAAGAACGTGTGCTGAGAATGGGTTGTGGGGCTGGTATTTATAGAGGGAGGAGAGGGTTTTTTATTATTTTATTCATTTGTTTATTATGTTGGATCAAGAATATCAAGTGTTAAATCTCATGAATTAATACATTAAATAGTTCGTGGTAGATAAAAATAATGGGTTATTACATCATCCATTACCAAAAAATTCATGTATTTGTCAAATATCCTAAATTACCAGATTTCACTATTCACCAAACAGTCAAATATTTTAGAAAAACCCAAAAATTCACCCTAACCATTTTATAGTGGGTAGATTTCACTAATAGACTCCTGTTTTTGGAAATAATTTTCTAAATGTGATAAATTTATTTTTTAATTAAAATCATCATTTATTTAAAATATACTGATTTTAATATTATAACTAATTTTATGACACATTGAAAAATTAAGTAAGGTCTCATAAAATTATATTATAACTACAATGAAAAAAATTATTAATTTCTAAATCAATTTTACAAAATTAAGTTTTCCTTTAAACAATTAATTATAAAGTCGTAAATAAACATGTACATATCACTAAAATACCAACACTTACTTTATTGTTTTTAAAACATTTATTTTTTTATTCCATGATATAAATATTACATATTTTAATTTATAAGATACCTAAATTTTATTTTTTTTCTTTCATAGGTGTGGTTATTATTCTAAAAATCAGATTACTATACCTAATAGTCACATTACTATTATAACGGTCATGTTACTAATCCAACAGTCATATTTCCAATGTTCATAAGGGTTATTACATCCAATAAATACATGTTATTCCATTCATCATTCATTTATATTTTCTCCCGAGGTAATATATACTATAATATTTTAAGTTAATATTTTATTATTAACATTGTTTTTTATTTCTAAAAAATTGATTGTGAGTGAAGTCATTCTGGTAGATCTAGCATATCCAAAAGATCTTATTCTTATTATCTTATTTTATATTTATATTATTGATATAATATTTGGAATTCTTGTTGTTTTATTTGAATACTAATGTATAATTATTCTTTTATGAGAATAGTATTTTTTGGTTTCTCTTTGTGATGTTTTTAATTTTACATTATGGAATAATTCTAAGAATGGAATTTACATTGATAAAATTCTATGTTGTTACCTATACTAAACATATATTGTGACACCCACAATATTTCAATGTATGTTATCTCATTAAATTAATTCAATAACTTTTGCAACACTCAACACCGAGTTCGAGCGCACCACAACATACCAAACTAGTCGTTCAAAAGGCAGTTATGAATAGTATTAACTTCATTTTGAATCTTATATACTCCGTATAAATTTACCATCTATATTATGTGTTTCTTAGACATAATATAAGAACAAATTTATTTTTTACGATAAAATAAGTATTTTTCAAAAAATGAAATTTTACTGCCTTTTAATGGTGAACCTTTTTTAAAACCAAGATTTGACACTTTTATATATTCAATTTAATGAATTTAAATTCTTCATTTGAAGTGGGACATAAAAATTTAGTTTGGATAAATTTTTGGTACTTCTCTGAAAACTTTAATATTTTGATGAATAGTGAAAATGCTATGTTTTAATTGAAAACAACATTTCAAATAGAAATAATTTATAGTGTTAAATTAATAATTTTAATGTTTTTGAAATATAATTAGATTATATTTTTATCATTGAATAATATTTAGGTAATTATAAGTAATTTTACATTTAAATTTGACGTAAACACATGTCAATCTTTTGATAGTTTTTACTTTTAAAAAACCCGCTTTTTGGTTTTGACAATGAGAATTAATTTTAAATTAATACATGAAACTTATATGTTTTTAATTTGGTAAAATATACCTCATTTTTTAATTAGTAATATCAAAATTATCTTAGGATGATTTTTTGGTATTTTTCTGAAAACTTTCAATTTTTGATGAATAGTGAAAAATACTTCGTTATTATTTAAAACTGATTTTTTATTTAAATAATTTTGTATTTTATTTAAATTTATTTTAAGTCAAAATAGATATATAATACCTATGTAAGTTCAATTTAATTCATTGAAGTCATTTTATAATAAAATTAGATGTAAAAAATTCTACTGAACTTTTTAACCTCTTTTCCCACCTTCTAAGCATGTTAGAAAATTTGCATAAAACGTAATTTTACCACTTATGTGAGTTGAATTTAGAAAATTTTAAAGACACAGTTGACATCAGTAAGTAAAATGTGGTTCAATAAGATTAAAATAATTTTTTTGAATAGTAACTTTTGACTTTTATTTCCCACGGTTAAAAGTGAATAGGGTAATTAAGGTTAAAAATGAAATTATAATTACCCTAAAACATGTCATGATTCTATTGGATAATTATAATTCGATGAAAAACAAAATTAAGAATAAAATATAGCCCCCTTTGGTCCACTTGGTTAAGATAAGGACATTTATTATTATTTTATTTAAAGAAGAGTTAAAAGAGTTAAATTCAAAGTTTATTAAATAATCCATTTTTAATATAGGGTTATACATAAGAAAAAATAGACTATAAATATTCATTAGAAATATAAAGAAATTTCCTACATAATGGTATTTTATTTATAATTTTTAGACAATAAATAATTTAATTTATTTATGACACAATGATGTTGCGGTAATTACCTTATTAATGAAAGATTAAAATAATTGATATTATAAATATTCAAATAAATGTAATTTGTATTTTTTGATAAATTACACTAATATTATAGGTTAATGTGACATGTTAGGGTTGATTAAATAATTTTTATTCGAATTAATCATGCTGTTATGATTTTCACAAAAACCAAATACTAAATAGTGTCAAAATTGACATAATTGAGTTTTTAAAACAAATATTATATTATTAATTGATATAATATTCATAAAAATATAAGGATCATCCAAAAGGCTTAAATAAGATTATATATATTAATAATGAACCACATAAGGTTCTCCTGGCTTGTTATTGTAAGATTTTTAACCATATAATATAAAAATACAAAGAGTTATGGTAAATGTCAAACTCTTTAGCTAAGAGATAAATCTTATTGATAAGGTTAATATGAGGACCTAAACCTATATAAAACCTATTGGTTGAGATTTTTTCAACCCCTCTCCATGTTATCCTCTAAATAATTCATTTTGGAGCCATTATAAACCGAAAATGATTTTATTATAAAATAATATTTCAATCTTTTTCTAAAGTGACCCTCACCTCTCTTATAAAAGGGAACTTCCACTTCTCTTAATTTCACACCTCCAAAGCAATTTGGCTCAGCCATCTCCTGCCAAAATATCCTCCCAACTTTCTTCCCTTCATCCTAGAGGCCTTTTTTTAGACAAAAATCCAACCTAAGGAGCCATTTTTATCAAATCAAATGGAAGAACCCGAAGAAGAGGTAAACATTTCATCACCTCTTTCAAGTTCTTTTCTTATTCCACTTCCCCTTTCTTTATTACTTCCATTCTAATATAATAAAATCGGTATATGATATATACTATTATGTTATTATAAAATTTTACAACCATTTTTATTACTCTATCCGTCCTATAAATGTAAGTCACCATGCGTGCATACGTACAGATTACCGTCGCCACGTCGTGGTGTATTTAGTTATTCAAACACTTCATTTTTTATGGGTATAATAATGAGTATAACTGATGTAAATAATAAATATAACATTTTAATGAATCCGTATATATAATATACCAACTAATTATATATTATTTCACCATCAATAGAATGATATTGTCGCTCATGCGTACGTACGGATTACCGTCTCCACAATACGATGAGATTCATTTCCACATTCACCATTCAACGATGATTAAAAAATATATATCATTAATAAGTATGTAATATATGACATAATAATGCTAATAGATATATATATATATATGTACTTACATATATCTTATTCACTTAGTTCGGTTCAATTCAATTTGAAAACAAAAACAGCGTTTATGTGTATGTACGGCCTACCGTCTCCATAAATGGTGTTTTCCATTTCATATATATGTCTATTATATATATTTATATTATAAATATATATGATATATAAATCATGTTTTATATTCTTGATGTATTTAAATCATGATCTATGTGATACAATTAAGAGTAACAAGTTAAAACAGGTATGATAAAGAAAGTGATTATTACCCGAAATATTAATTTAACATGGGAATTTTTATTAAATGGGTAGTATAAAGTCATAAATTAATCACGTATGATATCATAAATATTAATATGGTTCTGGTATAATTTAATAACATACTATGTTCTTTATAAAAAAATGTTAAACGTACCCTCGACTAAAGGAAATTACAAGGTAAGGGTTAATTTCACAATCTCTTTGGTATCTCAGGTTGTTTTTCTGTAAGTATCTACTGAAAAATATTTATTATCCATGTACATGTTTCATAAAAGAGTTATCAAAGTAATTATTTTTAAGGGACTTTTTACTAAAACATCATTTTAAATGTTTTAAATATTTATTCTTCTAAACTTTTCTCATCAATGTCCATGTTTTCAAAATGGTTTTAAGGATTTATTTATAGGGACATGAATGTTTTAAAATGTTAATTAGTTTAAAAAGGTTCAAAGTGGTATGGGACACTTTTATTCAAGAATATAATTTAAATTACTTCCTTTATAAATTATGTGACTTTTAAATGATTTCATAAAAAGGGGATATTTGTCTCAAGGATTTTTACTGATCATTTTCAACTATGTCAACATCCTTTACAGGATATTATTCTGGATCAAGTTTGATTTATTATACAAATATTCCATATTTTATTGAAGGTTATGTGATATGTTTGACTGTGGATGTGTTATTTTTATACCATTAATGGTTTATGGATAAATTATTGACATTTAATAGGGTAGTATTAATTCGAATATTTATATTCTGTTATATCCTTTTCATATGAGGAATGTATTGGACATAGTAAGTAACGGGTGGATCCAGCTATAGCTCCTCGGTGCATCGGTAGGTCTCATGAGACAATTAGATGGGGAATTGGCTGAAGCCTTTCCCAATTTGATATATGGTTTTGGACGATGCCTTAATCATTTTTATACGTCTTGGCTGAGGCCTTCACAAAATGCTTGAGAATGTCTGGCATTATACATTCCCTCATTATGGAAATATTATTGATAGTTCATGTTGTTATTCGAATAGTATAATAACCATGACTATGTTTTATTATGGAATTATTTACCCATATCATATTCCTGCCATAAATTTTTCATGTTTATTTTTTTTAAAGGAATGTGTTTTAAATTATTCACCATGCATAATGCTTATGTTACTTTCTGCTTTATTTCTTAAACTTACTGATCATTTGAGCTCACTCTATTATTATGATTGATAATCCGGGTTAAGCTAGGGGATTAATAGTGTTCTCAAAGGACCATTTATATTTTATTTTATTTTCTAAGGTGTAATGTAATGTTCATGTATGTAATCTATTTTCCAGGACTGCTAAACGGATCGGTCCTTCAGGAATTGATTCCTTGTAATCATGCCAATGTTATGATATAATGCACCGACTCTAGGAATCTAGGGTCACGACATTACATATATTATGTCATATCAGAATCTGGAACACCTGATAGAGATATATCGAGCTGAGTATACAAGAATATTTTTTATGGATAATGTTTTGTGACCATATTTAATGTTTGACATTACCTTTTCACAAAAGAATAAGAAAACATTATAACCAAAATAATCCAATATTAACATCTATCAAGAGAAAAAATGAGATTTGTGATATTTGGATCATTATATTAATTTCTCTATATAGTGGATATTTTTGTACTTGATAACAGTGGACACAACATATACATCGTTACCCATATTGGGGGAGAAGATTGTAAAATCCTTTGTTCCTTACTTTATGACAATGTTTGAGTTATAAATTTAAGAGTATTTATACTCTAACAAGTTTTAAAGGTTAATTTTAGGAAAAATTAAATTATAAAATATCACCACTAATTCAATCCCCCACCCCCTTTTTAGTGTTCTATACATTCTTATTAACATTAAGTGGTATCAGAGCTTCCAGGTACCCTCTGTAAAATCCTTATTATTTTTTCATGGATAATATCAACTTAGTTAATAGAAGAGGTATTCCTACCTTTTGTGAAAAATATTATCATGGATTGGAAAATATAATGATACCCTATCTTTTTTATCTAGGACTAGAAGTGATAGATGCTGCTATGGTTGGGTTTCCATTCATTTATATATATTCTCCTACGACATTTATTTACAAAAAATATTCTTGAACTTGACGGTAAAGCTCGAAATTCAATTATAATATCTTTCCCAAAAATATTTATGTAAAGGTGATGGGTCTCGAGATAATAAAGGAATCATGGAAAAAATTCCAAAGCATATTCAAGAGAAATATAAATTTGAAGGAATAAAAAATCCACATTTGGAAATTTAAGTTTGAATATATTTGAATGGAAGAGACTATTAATCATTATTTCACCATATTTAATGAAATAATCTTCCTCATCGGAGGGTTTATGTATATCTTGTAAGATTCAATTTTTATTACAAAGTCAATGAAGAACATTTTTGATAGGGTTGATACAAAAATATATAATTTAGAATATAAATATTACCTATCCATTGATGAATTTAATAACATTTTTATTTAATATGAATTAAGGAAATCATATGTCGTCAAATATAAGATTAATAAAGATATAGATTTTGAAGCTGAAATAATATACTATAAATAGTGATGAAGAAGAAGGTAAAGAAACTTATCGTGAATGTTAGATAAGATCAGAACATGTGTATTGAATTGAGAAAAAAAGAAAACTAAAAACCAATCTAGTATATTGAAGAAGGTATCTGAGAAGAATAATTAATCGAATAAAAATTTCCCAAGAAGGAAGAGGCATACATTGAAGAAATTAAGAATATAAAGCTAAAATTTGAGTAATAAAGAAAAATAGTGAAAGATGTTGAAGGAAAATGTAAAGAAAAGGAAGATGGTCCATATAGGACACAATTAAAATATCTCAATAATGAAAATTCCTTGAACAATATGATAGATAATTTCAATAATTATTTTTATTTAAAGGATGAAACATCTCAAGCTTCTAGAAGTATTCACCCAATTAATATGGGGAAATATACACCCACTAAAATTAAAATTTCATGTTTTTTTACTGACCATGAAAGTGTAATAAACAAAAATCATAGACCTTGGGTTGAGAAAGGGTTTTTGAACCACCTCACAATAATGTATGTTGAAAATAATAACTGGAATAATTATTCCCCTTGCCAAAGAAAATCTAATATTATAAAGTATGCTGAGAATACTAAGGAAAATGATAATTATATAGAATATTAAAGTTAGATGTATATTTTTGGTGTTGTGGGATATATGGGAAAAAGTAATATTATTTCTAGAATAATATGCATCTCCCTAGGAGTAGGAAAGAACATAATGAGAGAAGTAGTGGAAGAGGAAACTCTCCAAATTTGTAGGAAGAAACAAAATTAGAGTCCTCAGAAGTTAAGAAACTCTTAAGGATAATTTAATTTGACTATTAGGATGAAATTAGTAAAATATATGTCCAATAAATTAACTATAATGAATAATTTATACCAAGACTTCTAAGAAAAATTCCTTTTTCTAGAAAAAAAACTAAGAAAATAAAGGTTTCAGACAAAGACATTATTGTTGAGACAACTATATAATTTTATAACAAATAATAATCCATAGAATTTTGAAAGTGGTTTTTCCTCAGCTATGATTGATGATATTGAAATATTGAAAAATATATAATAAAATAATGGATAAGTAGTAACTTTTGGTAATGATTGTTACTTAAAAATTAGACAAATTGGTACATATCAGATTGAATATCAGAATCTAAAGTATAACTATGTTATATTTTTTGATGGGATTAATACAAAAATATTGAGTGTTATAAAAATTTATTATGACGGTAAATAAGTTATATTCATTAAAGATTCATGTATCATATAACGTTTGAAATATTGAATAATAGTTTCTAAGGGAGAAAGAACTAGCGGTTGTTGAGTCAATAATGTTTCCTTATGAATGTTCCATTCCTCAACATTTTTAAAATCACAAACACCTTATCTTAAGGAAAATTGTTTTTACTAATAATTTTATTAATAAGTAAAATTTTCCTTCTCCAAGGATATTTTATCCTCGCCAATGTTTTAATTGATCATTTTATAGTTTCTCAAAATCTAACTCATTTTATTCCAAATAGTAAAAATTTGGTTTCACATTTAAAACACGGAATTATATAAATACTTAGATATAGAGTACTCTATTTTCAAGGTCTGAATTCTCTGAAATTCAAACACCGAATTATCAAAAATTCAGACTCCAAATTCTCTAAAATTCAGACTCCGAATTTTCTGAAATTCAGACACCGAATTCTCTAAAATTCGGACTCCAAATTCTCTGAAATTAAGACTCCGAATTCCCTGAAATTTGGACTTTGAATTATTTGAAATTCAGACTATGCATTCTCTGAAATTCAGACTATGAATTCCTCATAATTCAGACTCCTAATTCCTTGGAATTCAGATTTCTAATTCCCCATAATTCATATTCTGAATTCATTGGAATTCAGACACTGAAATCTATATAATTCAGATTTCGAATTCTATACAAAACAGAATTCGAATACCCATGATCTATAGTCTCAAAATTTTTATTTGGTTAGACTTCAGATTTTTTTCTTAGACTCCAAAAATTATATTTGGTAAGGTAACCTTATTTTTCTTACACTTTTTATAGTTATTAAATGATGTCATACTATCTATTTCAAACTAACCATTGTTTGAGTGACATGTGTACAGGTCCCTATGAGATTCAAGGAAAAATATGATCATTGGTGGAGGGAGCCGACCATTGGAAAAGTACCTAAAAATAGGAGCTCGTTTGAATGTGCTCAACCGATATATAATTACATGTTGATCACTCTAGAGATTTAATACTACTGAACTGATTTATAGAGAGAGAGAGACTCCCCTACCTTGTGCGTACTGAACATCTTTTTCAGGTTTCTTTGAGTGAATCCAATTGTTGTTCTATACAATCTAGGGCTTCTGGGGATAGCAGGACATAGGTACTGACTACCTTAAAGATCGAGTAATTTTGGTGATAGAAATAAATATGTGTTGAATACCTTAATGTTCGGGGGATTGTAGGGATTGGATGACAGAGTCTAATATTCCAATTGAGGACTTACCTTAGTGTGGGTAAGATAGACTTTCTTGAAATTATAAATCAAGGGACCTTTATCCCAGGTTGATGGATACCCTTCTCTTTGGGTTAAAATATTTCATATTTTTTACTTGTTTTCATGTTTATTTCTAATGTTTTTTGATAAAGGAAGAAATTACAACCTTCTTATACCTTGGTGTACTTTTGTATTCTCTGAAAATTAATATTCTATACGCTTTATGGTAGAATCATTTCCTTGAAAATTTATCGCAGTTTCATTTTTGAGACCACATTTTCAAAACCTATTAGGTTAGTAGAACTAAAAGACGACTTGTGAATTTACCTTGTTTAACATTGTTAAACATAGTTTTAATTAAGGTTAAAAAAGAAAGTTTTGAAACATAGAATTCACCCCCCCCCCCTCTTGTAATTGAGCATCTACATTCATATTTCGATCCTAAAATTGGTATTAGTGTAGGTCTCAGAAATACTTATATTCACATAAAAGTTTTCTTACTCCTTTTTTCATTTCTCTAAATTTTTCAAAGAATATGTTTTTTTCTATGTTTAATAGCTTTTTCTATTAACAAATTTTTTTGGAAAGATATTTTCATAGAATGGCAGGAATGAGTGTTGGATCGATTGACAATCTAAATCCTACCAGACCACTTATATTTGATGGAAATAATTATGAGTACTGAATAGATAGTATGAAGAATTTTTTATTAATACTGGAGTGGAAAACATTGTTATTCTTATTGGAGATTAAAATATTCCTGACAAGGAAGTCAAAACTTTTACCAATCAAGAAAAGTTAGAATATCAACTAAAAAACAAGGTACATAATAATTTGTTATGTTCTATGAGAAGAAATATATATAGTCAAATTTCTTCCAGTGAAGCTAAAAATTTTATCTAGAAGAAATTGGAAGTCACGCATTTTGGTATGTCTAATTTTATAGAAACTATAAGAGTTATTCTTAGAAAAAAAATATCATGGAATTATATTTCCTTATGGTGATCCAGTTTTCAAGGTGAAACAATGGTTTATGATAATTGTTAATAGTTTATAATCTATGGGTGAGAAAGGTATGGATGATGAACCTATTGTGGAAAAGATTATAGATATCATGCATAATGTGTGGGAATCTTATAGAACAGTTATTTATGAAAGTAGGAATGTATCTCAAATTACTCTTGATGAACATTTTGGAACTCTTCTTCAACATGAGACAAGAATGAAAATAGATACTGATATGAATATAGGGAAAATGGCTATGGTAGTTTAGCCATTAAAACTACTATAGTCAAGACTCCTGAAAGGGTTACAATATCCAAGTCTAAGAAAGTCACTATTTTATCTAAATCTAGTGAAAGTGAACATACTAAAAATGAGCTAGCTAATTATGATCAAAGGATGAACATGATAGTTGTAAAGAAATAACTTAAGTATAGATATAAGAAGAAATATAGAAAATATAATAAAGACTCAGAAGTCACATGTTATGAATGAAAAATAGGAGGGAATATCAGGTTGGATTTTCCAATTCTCATGAAAAAGGATTGAATGGAAGTGAATTATGAGAGGAATAGAAAGAATTATTACAAGGATAAAGCTAAGAATGTTTTGAAATCCAATGACACCTAGAGTGCTAGTGTTAGTGGAACTTCTGATGAATCCTTAGAGTACGAATCTTCTGTTCAGAAGAATCTTGGTCTACTAGCCAGACTACTTGTTGAAAATCGTTGTCTACTGGACAATGTACATAATGATTAATCTATCAACAATGTATCTTTAAATGAAAATTATACAAATGAGAAATACTACGAATCTTTAGATTATGAGTCTTCCTCATCAGAAGATGATACTTTACCATCTTATGAGGTAGTGTGTATGTTTGTTAAACTTTTTGAGAATGAAAATTCTAAACATAAGAAAAATATTGATAAATGAAATTCTATAATTTCTATTTTAAATAATGAAGTATCATATCTTTCTAAATATCTTTATAAGAAGATTTTTTATTTTGAAAGTATTTTTAAAAACCATGAGGAAGTTAATTATGTGAATGGTAAACTTTCTCTAAGGAACTTGAAAATGTAATTTCTATGAAAAATATTTAAGGGACTAGCCCAAGTTATAAAACTAATGTTTTTTAGGATAAAAACATAATTATAAAAATAATTTCATAAATATTTCCCTTAAGGAAGTGTTTGTAAAACTTTACCTATGGTAAAGAAAACTTTGACAAGATGTTTTCCCAAATCTGACCTCTAAGGAATAGTTCTGGATTTGGTTATACTCATTCAAAACCAGTGTTCAGTAATAACTATTTTTTCCTAAAAGTGCTTCATTCTACACTAAATGTCCGTGTGGTGGAAATTTGATGAAAAACTGTTCTTTAAACCAAACCCAGTCTTTAGGTTTGAATAAAGATTATTTTTCTAAGAAAATGTGGATACCTAAAATCTTTCTTTCTGAAATTTCCAGATCCAAGAAAGTTTGGATTCTAAAACTTTAACACTCTTATTTTCCAAAAAATAAAGATAGTTACAATAGAAATACATGGTACATGGATAGTGTATGTTCCCGGCATATGACTGGTAATAAAAAATTCTTTGAAAATATTATCAAGACGAAGGGAGGAAATTTAACATTCAGAGATAATGCCCAGGGGTAAATCATTAGTATAGTAAACATTGTTCTTCTAGGAAAAACTTTTATTTCAAATGTTTTATTTTTTAAGTGTCTTAATCAAAACCTCAATATCATAAGTCAATTATGTGATGAAGGTTACCTTGTGAATTTTAGGAATGATAAGTGCTTAGTATACAATTCCAAGGAAGAGTTTATTCTTTATTCCCTTAGTCAAGAGAATGTATACACACTAAACTTAGAATACCATAGGAGCCAAGATCTACCTTGTCTTAGTGAAATAGAACATCAATCTTGGTTATGGAATAGAAGTTTAGGACATTGTGATGTTAGGAACCTATGTAAACTCTCTAAAAAAAGTCTTGTTAAGGATCTACTAGAGCTTAGGTTTGATTCTTCACAAGTTTTTGATCCCTGTCAATATAGAAAGAAACATAAATCATGTTTTAAATCAATATTTGTAGTCTCAATTACTGATGTATTACAGTTAGTACATATGGATCTTTTATCTCTAACACAAACTCGAAGCATTGGTGGAAAATATTATGTATCTTTTTAGTTGATGATTACACTAGATTTAAGTGGATCTATTTTCTAGAAAAGAAATCCAAAGCATTTTTTATTTCAAAATTTTTAGAGCCCTTGTAAAAATGAGAAAAAACTTCCATTAATAACTATTCATAGTGATCATGGAGGAGAATTTCAAAATTTAGATTTTGAAACTTTTTATAATAGAAACGGTATTACTAATACCTTCTCAGCTCCAAAAACCCCTCCACAAAATGGTGTTGTTGAGAGAAGAAAACAAATTCGTAAAGAGATAAAAAGAACCATTTTGAGAGAATATTCTATAGCTAAACACTTTTGGGCTGAATCTGTAAGTAATTCTTGTTATACTATAAATCCAGTTTTGATTAGTCTTTTTCTTAAAAAAACCCCTATGAGTTATGGAATGGTAGAAAACCTAAACTTTCCTACTTCAATGTATTTGGTTGCAAAGTATTCATTCTGAATACTAAATATAATTTACATAAATTCGCACCCAAATATGATGAACGAATTTTCTTTGGTTACTCCACATCTATTAATGAATATATAGTTTTTAATAAAAATAAATGTATTGTTGAAGAAACAGTACATGTCAAATTTTATGAAACTAATCATTTGGTTTTTAAACAACCTCAACCTACATCTTCAGATGTGTTTTCAAAAACTGATTATCAACCCTTGATATAATATCCTTTTGATAAGGAAACTTTTCATGAAAATAATTTTGAAGCATTTACACCAAAATATTTCCTACCATATGTTGATGAAAAGGTTTTACAAAATTCAAATCAGTTGTTTCTTAAGAATCCGCCTAGTGATAGCATCATTTATGATGTAAATCAACCTGTAAGGATTAGATGTTCCTTAAGAAATAAAGTACAAGATCTACTATTCCTTTCCCAATTAGAACCAAAAAGCACTGATGAATCTTTAGTCGATGATGATTGGATTAAATCCCTGCAAGATGAACTAATTTAATTTTAAAGGAATAGAGTATGGACAATAGTTGAATGACCTAAGGAAAATTCTCTTATTAGAGTAAAATGGGTCTTGAGAAATAAGTGTGGTGAAATTGGAATCATTGTATGAAATAAAGCTAGATTAGTTGCTAAAGGATAAAATCAACAAGAAGGAATAGACTATAAAGAATCCTATGCTCCAGTAGCTATACTTGAATATATCCATATTTTACATGCCTTTGCAACATTATTCAACTTTAAAAAATTTCAAGTGGATGTTAAATGTGCTTTTCTCAATGGATATGTTCAAGAGGAAGTTTTTGTTGAACAACCTCCGGGTTTTGAAGACACCAAACATCCTGAACATGTTTTCAAACATAGCAAAGCTTTATATGGACATAAACAAGACCCTAGATCTTAGTATGACATACTTATAGGATTTTTTGTTACAAAACAACTATGTTAATGGAAATGAAGATCCAACCCTTTTTATAAACAAAGATAAGTAAAAAATTTGGATTTTTCAAATTTATGTTGATGAAATTATATTTGTTTCTACTAAGAAATATTTAATGGATTTCTTTGCAAATATTATAAAATTTGTAAGAACTTGGTTCTTATTCTTGAGGTACGAGTTTCTTTTTTCCTTTTCCTTAATTTTTTTTGAGAAAATAATGGAAATGTGGGAAAAATACCCAAATTTAGGGGTACACGTCGTGTACTTTTGTACACACATCATGTACTTTGGCTGTGTGCGATGAGAATACAAGACGTGTAGGCTTGGGTTTAAAAACAAACTATACACCATGTAATTTTCTACACACGCCGTGTACTTTGGCTATGTGGGATGAGAATACATGGAGAGTAGGCTTGTTGACGATTAAGGGTGTAAAATATTACTACATGTTGTGTACTTAGTAATACACGTCATGTAATTAGTCAACAGATGAACAGTGAGGCAGTGAGAAGTAGCCGCCAGAGGAATTGTTAAAAAAATTATTACACATCATGTACTTGAGAGTACAGACTGTGTAGTTATGTTTTTTCGTTAAAAACAGGTAGTATCCTCCCCATTTGGCAGAGGAGGCAGAGGGAACACTAGGAGCACTGGAAGAGGAGGCTGAGACTTGGAGGAGCTCCCGATCACTCACCAGGACTCTGATTCTACCATCGTCAATCTCGTTTGAACCGTGCAGGTAATGTCTTACCTCTTCTTGAATCTTCCCTTCCAATTCATTCCCTAAGGGATGTTTTTTAGGTTTGAACGGGTAATCTTTTATCTCAAATATATGCCATTTTTTGTTGTTTTGGGAGGAGCCTTTCACGTATATCAATCAGAGGAGATCGAGGTAGGAGGTCTTGTTTTTAATTACAACTGTCGAGTTGATTTTGGGTACTATTGTGCCACGCAACCATGATCAGGGTGTCGTATGGAAAAGACTTTGACTATAATTGCATAGGTAATCTAATGAATAATTATAAACTGCTATTTGGGATCATTGATTTGATCCAGGGCCACCCCGAGGGTGTGGTTCCCTTGTTTAGCCGTTTGGCCAGGATACCCATGGGTATAATGTGATTGTATAATGTTTTGGGTTTTCTTGAGATGAAACATATATAAATTGATTGCTTATGCATTGGGCCTGACCCGGTTACTTTATTTTTTTTCTCTGGAATGCCTGAGGGCAAGGTTCTGTTTAGCTTGATGGTATGGTTATGTTTATCCTGAGGGTAAGGTTTTAATTAGCTAGAGGGCAAGGTTTGTTTTTCCAAAGGGAAAGGTTTTGTTTATCCTGGGGGAAATGTTTCTTATGCCTAAGGGGAGTGTTTTTTTAGCCTGAGGGCAAGGTTTTGTTTTGCCTGAGGAAAATAGTTCTTACGCCTGAGGGCAATTTTCGTTATGCCTGAGGGCAGACACCTGAGGGTTTCTTTTCTTTTGTCTGGAGGGTATGAATTTTCTTGTCTGAGAGTAATGTTTACTTTGAATATTAACTATGGTTATTTCTTATGTTGTACCTGCCAAGCTAATGCACCGGCTTTGTATTGTTATTATTATTATTATCTTTTACTTGTTAGATATCCTTTTATGGTTTCTGTTGTGGCACTGGTATTGGAGATTGTCGGTCGAGGAAGAGTCTTGGAAAAACTCATAATTAAATTATATTGAATTGTTAAATGATTATTAAAATGACAATATAACTGGTAGGAATAGTTACTTTTGAGTACTTCTTAGTTTACTAGATTTCATTACTGCACACTGTTGTTGCACATTTTCACTGACAGTTGGGCATGGGCCTTTGGTGGTTGCCTACTAGGATTTATTTCTCACACCCCATTTGGGTCATGTCTTGGGACTAAAAAAATTATATTATTGTAGGTGTCGATAAGGGAAAGGGTCACTACACAGGTATGTGATTGTTGCTAAGGAGTAGGAGAACATGGGACTGAACTTAGTCTTGTGATGCTACTGCATTCGTATTGCACTTCTTTGGTTTTTTTTGTTGTACTTTTTACCTTGTGCGGTATTTTATCAGATTTCAGTGTATCTAGTTTTGGCTGTTTCTTAGAATTAGAGACATATTTCATCATCATATACATGACTTTTGGTCATCTTTAACTCAGTTCTGTTATCCATTTCAGATCTATATTGTTTACTGCTTTCACTTTTGTATGTTTATATTTATTTCTGTTGCCCTACACTTTGACAAATGAGGTCATAGTTTCCCCACTATCAGTCCTAGTCCCTTGCTACTAGTCGGCAACCTCTGGCATTTGGGGAAATGCTCTTGAGGTCATGTAACCAACCGGGTTCCGGGCACTTGCTGTGTGGCACCCAGATCCGGGACGTTACAAAGTGGTATCAAAGGAGTTTATTTTCTTTGACTTACTGTTTTGAGCATGTATCTATGGATAGGATGAAATCGGTACTTCGTAATAAGTTATGCCCAGGAATAACTAACCTGTGTATAGGGAAAAGCCAATTTACCTCATGTTGTAATTTTTAGCCTTTGAAATTTTATTGTTAATTTTATTTTCACTATTTGGTGACACACTTGTGGTGTGTTGTTTATGTTTTATATACTTGGGTTCTCTTTAGTTTCATCCTGATGAGATGATGGTATTCCATTTCATGCATCATTTGGCCAGATGTTAAAATCACAGGACTTGCATAGTTTCCATGCCATGTAGGTGCATTAGAAGTTTCATTTTTTGTGATATATGTTGTGCTATAAAATGAATGATATTGTGATAGTTTCCTTGATAAAAATACCATCTATTTTATGGGGTATTTTTTGTAAGAGGTTTTCCTTGAATGAATGCCAAACTTTGGTTCTTGAGGTGTTATGGGCCCTCATTTACCGGAATTTGGTGGATCATTGACTTGTTTACCTTGTTATAAAATGTATAAGATTCCATTATTTGATTCTTGGGGAGTATGGGCCCTCACAGATTGAAATTTGGCACTTTGGTGTTTTTTTTAGAGTTTTTCTGGGCTCTGGAGCAGTTTCAAAGGCTTAATTTCTGGAATATTCCAGAATACGCGCCGTGTAGTTTTGACTACACGCCATGTGTTCTTCTATTCAAGAAGAAACTATTTTTCTTAATTATTGGTCGTGTAACTTATGTAGACACCTTGTTGTCTCTAACTCTTCCAAAGGTCGTGTGGGAAGAGACGCGGGATAGGGAAGTTCTTGTGGGAACAAGTCGTGTACCAATTGTACATGCCATGTAGAGTTAACCCTGAAACCGGCCATGTAACTAACAACACAGGTTGGTGTTACCTTTCTAGTACACATCATATTCTTATGGAACAAACTGTGTAGTCTTGACCGGTGAGAGACCATGTGGACATGGCCGTGTGGCTGGGTAAATAGGGTGGTGTACACGCCATGTGCGGGTGTAACACGCCATGTACCTAGGGTTGAGACACGCCCAGGCTGGCATCAGAACATGACCATGTAAGTGCTTAAGGGTACATTCCGTGTAGACCTTATAAACATTGTGTAGTCTCATTTTACCAGTTCTTGTGGATCTTTCCCCTTTTTTTGGCACTCTTAACAGGACAAAAGAAACCTCGACAATAAATTAAACTAAGGCGTATGTTTGACCTTGTAGAGTCATGCCGTCGAGATGACCATGAGTTGTTTGCCAAGAGAGTGGCTAAGATTGTACTCTAGATATGGTAGGCCATGGGATACCGGTGGATCCTCCATTAGTGCCAGATGTGGAACCAGCCGTTATACCGGACACAGGTGCGGATGTGCAGTTTCGTGAAGGCTACATGTAGTTCATGCAGACCTTCCATGGAGAACTACCAGTTCCCACATCTATGGAAGAGCCGACACATATATTCCAAAAATAGAATCCTCCTAAATTTTCATGGGATGGATGACCAAAGGTTGCGGAGTCATGGCTTGGCTCTATGCAGATGATCTTCAAGCATCTGGAGACACCTCCTGGGTGGAGGGTCAAGCTTGCTACTTACAGTTTGTGTGATTCCACCAAGATATGGTGGGATGTTACAACCCAAACTAAGCATCATCAAGACATAGAGTGGAATGATTTTCAGGAATTCTTCTATGAATTTTAATTTTCGGATATGCTAAAGGTAGATGAATCTTGAGAGTTTATGAATCTATAGTAGGGCTCGATGTTAGTGATGGACTATTCTACCCACTTCACCGAGATATAGCACTTTTCACCTGTTCAGGTCGGTGATGAGGCGTTGAGGTCTAGATGCTTTGAGGATGGTCTTTGATATGACATCTTAGCACTTGTGAACATTTTTAGGTTGTCTACAGTGCATGCTATTGTCAACCAGGCGTTGATTACTGAGCGGAACCTGTGAGAAGCTAGTGGTGCAGACCAGGGCGGTTCGAAATCCGTCTTTAGTACTATTTCTACCAGTAAGAGGAAGAGGTAGAATGATTTATCTCACGGTGGTATTACTAGAAAGAATAATTCTTTAGGTGGCCAGATAATGTACTACCTGTGTGGCAAAGAGGGGAACAGGATACTTCAGTGTCCACGTGACCTAGTGAAGTGTCGAGTTTGTGGCAAGATGGGTCATCTTCAGCGTTTTTGATGGGCATTTTCACCAGTGACTAGTGAGAGGGGTTCTGTGCAGACTCTGCATGCAGGAGCAGGGCCAGCAGCTTTTTACAAGTCCATGAATTGGAATAAGTTGGGACGTTCAAGACGAGGTGGTGGTTTTGGTCGTGGTAGCCAGACACTAGGATCTTAGAGATAGTAGGGCGGGTCAGCTCAGGGTAGCAAGGTAGTGTCTTAGGTCCGTGGCATAGGGCAGACATATATAGTTCAACAGACCCAACAGAAGTAGGATCTCAGACCATCCACTATCATAGGTACTATTCTAGTTGCTTTTGTTTTATCTTCTATACTTTTCGATACTGGTGCTACACATAGATTTATATATGTTCCCATTGTAGAGAGCATTGGAATCTATGTTTCTTCTTCTTCTGATATCATGAATCTAGACACTCTATTAGGAATTAGAACGGTAGGTGTGCGTCAGTGCAAGTAGTGCCCCCTTGAGGTTTGTGGGTGTCACTTTCTATGGGACCTCTATGTCTTAGAGATGACACCCTATGATGTCATTTTTGGGATGGACTGGTTGGTACCCTTCTGTGCCTTATTGATTTCTATCATCGCATGGTGAGTTTCGCATCACCAGAGAGTGGGGAGTTTCTATACATGGGCGAATGGGATGTCCATGCGAGTCGAGCTGGACCCGAGCATCATGGGCGAGGTGGAGTGACAGCCCAAATTGATAGTTTATATCTGGATGAACAGGGAACTTGTCAGAAGGATTTCCCTCCAGTAGTTAATTGTTTCATGGATGTCTTCACGGATGACTTTTCGGGTGTACCTCTAGAGAGAGAGGTGAACTTCTCTATTGATCTTGTTCCAGGAGAAGCACCTGTGTCAATTCCTCCTTATAGGATGGCTACACCAAAATTGTAGGAGCTCAAGAGGCTGTTAGAGGAGTTACAAGCCAAGGGTTTTATCTGACCCAGTATTTCTCCCTGGGATTTTCCTATCCTTTTCACTAAGAAGGAAAATGGTACCCTCAAACTCTGTGTGGATTATTGGAAGCTGAACCAATTGATTGTTAAGAACTGATATACCTTACAGAGGATTGATTATCTTTTTTATCAACTTCTAGGAGCATGAGTGTTCTCAAATAATGACTTGAGATCCAAATATCATCAGTTTTGTGTTAGACCATCGGACATAACAATTATAGCCTTTCAGCATAGATATGGTCTATACGAGTACTTGGTTATTCCATTCTGACTCACAAACTTGCCTACAGTTTTCATGGCTCTGATGAATCGTGTGTTCCACCCATATCTGGATTCTTTTGTGGTAGTCTTCATAGATGATATCTTGGTGTACTCTCACACTCGACAGAACCATGCCACCTCTCTTTAAATTGTACTGAGTACACTGAGAGAGCATCAGTTATATTCTAAGCTCTCAAAGTTCTATTTGGTATTAACTAGATTCAATTCCTGGGTCATATTATCTCAGAGGTAGGAGTTGCGGTAGACCTAGAGAAAGTGAGATCAGTAGTTTCCTGGGAGTATCCTAAGAACATGTTTGAAATACAGAGTTTATTGGGGTTTTCTGGTTACTACAGGTGTTTATACAGGACTTATCCTACTTAGCAGCATCGTTGATGGGTTTGAATAAGAAGGGTATGAAGTTATTTTGGTCAGAAGCTTGCGAGACCACATTTCAAGAGCTGAAGGGAAGGTTGACATCAGCACCAGTCCTGATAATTTCGGAGCAAGGGAAGAGCTATATAGTTTACTATGATGCATCAGGTATTGGGCAGGGAGCAGTGTTGATGTTGGGCGATCGAGTAGTTGTGTACGGGTCTCAGCAGTTGGGGCCACATGAGAGGAATTACCCGACGCATGATCTCGAGTTGGGTATAGTTGTTCATGTGTTACGTTGTTGGAGACATTACCTCTTGGGAGAACATTTTTTGGTGTTTAAGGACCACAAAAGTCATAAATACATCTTTTCCCAGTGTGACTTTAATGTGAGGCAGCGAAGGTTGGTTGAATGCCTTCAGTCATTCGACTTTGAGCTTGCCTATACACCTGGTAAGGGTAACGCAGTAGCTGATGCACTGAGTATGAGGACTCAGATACAGACAGTGCAGGAGGCCAGTAGTGAGTGGTAGCTTATGGCTTTGTTTTCTGAGATGCATTTGGAGGTGCGCGATAGTCAGGGGAGAAGCTATCTTTCATACTTAGCTATGACTTCTACCCTCCTGGATAGAGTGAGGATGAGACAGCTATCATATTCATAAGGCATAGTTCTACGATATTCAGTGGCAAGTGAGGACCCTCCTCCTGGTTGGATGATAGTGGATGAAAAGGTACTACATATCCATGGATGAGTGCGGGTTCTAGGGTACATATGTGAGGATTTGATGCGGGAATTGCATGCTTCAACTTGGGCAGTGCATCCTGAAGTTGCCAAAATGTACCATAACTTGAGACGTCAGTATTGGTGGCCAGGTATGAAAAGAGAGGTACCTATTTTTTTTTACGAGATTTTCCACCTATCAGCAGGTGAAGGTGGAGCATCAGAGTCCAGCCGGACGGTTACAATAGTTAACCATTCCATAATGGAAATGGGATGATGTTGCGATGGACATCGTGACAAGGTTGCTGAGGTCACCTCGAGGTAATGATGCCGTATGGGTTATTGTGGACAGCCTTACGAAGGTATCTCACTTTTTTCTGATCAAGGAGACCTTTGGAGTTGATGAGCTTGGGAATTTGTATATCCGAGAGGAAGTACGTCTTTATGGGGGCCCTCGTTATATAGTTTCAGATAGGGACACCCATTTTATGTCTCATTTCTGGTAGAGTTTTTATTGGGCACTGGGTACACAAGTGATTTTGAGCACAACTTACCACCATCAGACCGATGGACAGTTAGAGCGTACAATACAGGTGCTAGAGGACATGAAGCGTGCATGCATCCTGAACATTAGGGGCTCATGGGAGAATCACAAAACCCTGGTTGATTTTGCCTAAAATAATAGTTTTTAGGAAACTATTGATATGGCACCTTCCGAGGATTTTTAAGGTAGTCCATGTCATTCACCCTTCTACTGGTTGGAGGCAGTCGAAGCGGCATTAATGGGACCATGTCTCATGCAAGAGACTTTAGAGTAGGTCCAATTGATTCAGAAGCTGATGTCTACTGCACAGCCTTATCATAAATCTTATGATGATCGCTGCAGATGACCCTTGGAGTTCATGGTTGGGTATTAGGTTTTCTTGCATGTTTCACCAAGGTTGGGACACAGGTGGATCAGGAGATAGGGTAAACTTTCAATAAGGTATGTAGGGCCATTTGAGATTCTGGAGAGAGTCGGGCCGATTGCCTATTGGTTTCAGTTACCACAGAGGTATCGGTCCATGCACGGCGTCTTCCACATATCTCTGTTACACCGCTATCACTCATACTTGTCTCATGTTTTTCAGCCAGAGGAGATTAAACTTCAGGATGACGCAAACTTTGAGGATCATCTGATTTGTATTTTTGATAGGAGTAGGAAGGTTCTCTATGTCCACTCAGTTCCTCTCGTATGGGTGATATGTCAACATGGCCAAGTGCAGGACGAAACCTGGGAGGGGGAGACCGACGTACGTGCTCGGTGGCCAGAATTGTTCTCAACATTATCTTCACCAACCATATAAGGGAAATTCAGGGATGAATTTCTTTAAGGGGGGATGTTTTTAAGAACCCAGATCTTATTCATGAGGTACTGGTTTCTTCTTTTCCTTTTCATTAAGAGTTTTTGAGAAAACAAGGGAAATTTGGGAAAAATACCAAAATTTAGGGGTATACGCCATGTACTTAGGCTGTGTGGGATGAGAATACAAGGCGTGTAGGCTTGTTGATGATTAAGGGTGTAAAATCTAACTACAAACCGTGTACTTAGTAATATACGTTGTGTAATCAGTCAGAAGATGAACAGTGAGGTGGTGGGAAGTAGCCACTATAGTAATAGTTAAAAAAATAGTACATGTCATGTACTTGAGAGTACACACTATGTAGTTGTGTTTTTTGTTAAAAACAGGAGGTAGCCTCCCCATTTGGTAGAGGAGGTAGAGGGATCACTATGAGTAGTATGAGAGGAGGATGAGAATTGTAGGAGCTCCTGATCACTCACCGGGACTCTGATTCTTTCGCCGTCGATCTCGTTTGAACAGTGTGGGTAAGGTATTCCCTATTCTTAAATATTCCTTTCCAATTCTTTACCTAAGGGGAGATATTTTGGTTTGAAAGGGTAATCTTTTATCTCATATCTATGCCATTCTTGGTTGTTTCAGGAGGTGCCTTTCACAAATATCAATCATATGAGATCGAGGTATGGTGTCTTGTGTTTGATTCCAACTATCGAGTTGATTTTGTGTACCATTATTCCACGCACCCATGCTCGGGGTGTTGTATAGATGAGACTTTCACTGTTGAGATACCTAGAATTTCATAGGTAATCTAATGAATAAGTATAAACTACTGTTTGGGATTGTTGCTTTGATCCAGGGCCACCCCAAGGGTGTGGTACTCTTTTTGATCCATTTTTCTAGGATACCCATGGGTATGCCATGATTATACCATGTTTTGAGTTTTCTTGAGAGGAAACATGTATAAATTTCTTTCTTATGCATTGGGATCAGCCCGGTTACTTGCCTTTTTTCACTAGAGTGCCAGAGGGAAAGGTTCTATTTATCCTAAGAGAAAGGTTCTGTTTAGCCTGAGGGCTAGGTTTTGATTAGCCTGAGGGCAAGGTTTGTTTAGACAGAGGGAGAGGTTTTGTTCAGCCTGGGGGAAACATTTCTTATGCCTGACGACAGTTTCTGTTTAGCTTGAGGGAAAGGTTTTATTTAAACTGAGGGCAAAGGTTCTTACTCTCGAGGGAAATATACGTTATGCCTGAGTGTAGTCACCTGAGGGTTTCGTTTCTGTTTTCCTGAGGGTAAGGATTTTCATGTGTGAGTAAAATGTTTACTTTGAATATTCACTATGGTGATTTCTTATGTAGTACCTACCAAGATAAATCACAGGATTGGTATTATTATTATTATCTTTTACTTGTTAGATAGCCTGTTGTGGTTTCTACTGTGGCACTAGTATAAGAGATTGTCGGTCAAGGCCGAGTCTCAAAAAAACTCAGAATTAAATTATATTGAACTGTTAAATGATTATCAAAAAGACCATGTAATTGGCAGGAATAGTTACTTTTGTGTACTTATTAGTTTACTGCATTTCATTACTGTACACTGTTGTTGCACATTTTCACTGATAGTTGGGCATGGGCCTTTGTTGGTTGCCTACTGAGATTTATTTCTCACACCTTGTTGGGGTCATTTCTTGGGCCCAAACAGATTATATTGTTGTAGGTGTCAACAAGGGAAAGGGTCCCTACATAGGTATTGTAACGACCAGAAATTTTGAATAAATCTTGTTTCCTAATTTTGTGTGTTATTTTATTTTATTTTTCTTTTTTATAGTCAACAAAACTGTTTCATTGGATAACATGAGTATAATTAAAATGAGACTATTGGGTTTTGACTGTTATATGACCATTGGTCAATATGACCGCTGGAAACTAAACATTTCGATATTTGTCTCTAAATACTAGTGATATTGGTTAATTAATATAGAAAGAAGATTTGATGGCCTCACCCAGTAGTCTTGGACCGATCGAAGCCCATCTAACAGAACTTGGGAAAGAGGTAGCACCAATGGGCTTTTCTCTGGACCAAACCCAAGCTGAACTTCATCGTATGAATCTAGAACGGAATCGCCTTCGCGAGAAGTTCAAACTGATAGAAATTACTACTCGTGCGATGTTGGTCGAGCCTCCCTCGGATTCTCTCACCTTAGCACACCAAACACTTAGGTCCTATGCTGGTGTGATAAGGGGCTATGTAAGGAGACTGTAACTTCCTTGTGTAATCCTTTGTTTTAAATAATAGTTTTGATTTCTTCTTATGATGAAGTTTATAAATTTTCAAATGTCCGGATAAATATAGTATGCATATTTTTGGTGAATTTTAGAGAAAGGATATTTTAAAAAAATGTTTATGTAAACCATAAATAATTAAAAATGTGTAATGATTTTCGAAAAATGGTCTTCTACAATTATGTTACGTACGAAATTTAGAGTCTAATAATATCAACTTGTTTTTTGATGAATTGTAAATTATGAATAGTGATTTTATGCTTAGGATTAGTAATGTGACCAAATGGATTAGTAATCTCACTTAAATAAAGAATTAATATAATCTAGGCACCTTGATTAAGTAATGTGATTCAATAAAATAGTTAAATAACGGTTTCATAAATTATTAATCAAGTATTTGTTTTTTCGGGTGAATAGTGTTTTTAAATTAAAAATTAAATTAAAAATATTTAGAAAATTATTTTTATAAAATGGATTTCATTTTTTAACTCAGAGCATCGATATTATGTTAAGGTAATTTTGGGGGATTTTTCTCAAAAAAATGAATTTTCGGTGAATAGAGTATTTATTTAAAAATAAATTAAAAATATTTAGAAATTTGTTTTTATAAAATGGAGTTCATTTTTGAAATCAGAGCATAGATATTTGGTTAAGTTGAAATTTTGGGATTTTTCTGAAAAAGTTGAATTTTTATGAATAGTGAAAATACAGTTTTTAAGTTACGGGTGTTTAATGACCTCATTAGATGATGTATTAAGTATGTATTCTTTATGGTCGACTTAAGAATAGTAATATTAGGTATCAGGTGTCCCAAGAGGCCAATACCATGGGAAAATACCATGGTAAAGCCCATGGTTTTTCCAAAACCACCAATGAGGTGTCCCTTGGCCATTAATGCTGTGTCCCATCACCTTCCCTATAAATACCAAGCCATCCTCTCATCCATTAGACTCCCAACTCTCCCCCAACGAAGCTCGGGTCTCATTACCTCCCAAGGAGTCCTCCCAAGGTGACCCCAAGCCCTCAAGGTCCCAACCTTTGAGTTTTAAGAGTTACGTTTTAAGGTAAAGGATCTGACCTCTCTCTTTCTTTTCAAGTAATCTCTTTTATGTCATTTCTTTTATGCTCCATGTCCTTAAGTTGGAGGATGTTCTTTTATATTCATATTACTGACATTTTCATGTTCAAATGATGATATACCCCCTCTTTCTCTCATCAATTCGTTGTAATAATGTTTAAGTGGCGCTGTTAGGCTGCCGAATTTTTAAGGGATTCTTTCACCCTTCTCATTCTTCAAAGTTCTAATTTCATGTCAAGTCATTCAAGTTCCTTTTTATTATTTTGGGTTATTATCTCTATATCTATCATACTGACCTTTTATTTTCATATTATGAGAGACCCTATTTGATATCGTCAATTCATTTTTGTTGAAGTTTAAGTGGCGCCGTTAGGCTGCAATATTTTTAAGGGATTCGTTCACCTTTCTCATTTTTCAAAGTTCTACTTTCATGTAAAGTATTTAATGTTCCTTTTTATTATGTTGGGGTATGATATCTATATCTATAATACTGATATTTTATTATCATATGATGAGATACCCCATTTGATCTCTTCAATTCAGTATTTTGAAGTTTTATGTGGCACCGTTAGGCTGCTGAATTTTTAAGTGGTTCTTTCACCCTTCTTGTTTTGAAGTTCTACTTTCATTTAAAGTATTTCAAATTCATTTTTATTATGTTGGGGTATGATCTATATATCTATAATACTGATATTTTATGATCATATGATGAGAGACCACATTTGATCTCTTCAATTCAGTATTTTGAAGTTTAAGTGGCGTCGTTAGGCAGCCGAATTTTTAAGTGGTTCTTTCACCCTTCTCGTTTTGAAGTTCTAATTTCATGTCATGTATTTCAAGTTCTTTACTATTATGTTTGGGTATGATATATATATCTATCATAATTATCTTATATTTTCATATGATGAGATACCCTATTTTATCTCTTCAATTCATTTTGTTGAAGTTTAAGTGACGCCCTTAGGCAACCGAATTTTCATAAGAGAAATCTTATTTTTGTCTTCCCTCCATGATTTTCATTTCATATGGTATGTATTTAAAATATCATTACCATGTTCTTATATCCATTATATTTTCCCTCTACTGTTATTTGGATCATTTATGAGTGGTTGACCTATGTCCCCTCTCTTTTCAATGTTTTCTAAAACCCCGAAGCATAGTTGTTATGCTGCAGAATTTCCATCTCAAATGTCTCTCTCTTTTTCTCAAATTATTTTATTTTATTAAGTGAATACTCAAAGAGATTCCTTCTAAATGGTTATTCACATATATACCAAAATGTTCTATTTTAAATTCTGTTATTTACTTACATGAGACCCGCTTTCCTTTTTCTGTGGGTTTTAAGTGACATAAAGATCATGTCTTTAAAGCAGTTTTTAAAATGTTATGATTAGGAAATGAAACCCATTTATTTTATACTATATAGGCTGTTTATGAAATGCTTGATGATGATATATGTGGCTCACATGATAATAAAGGAAAATTTAAGGGTGTGCCCTGATAGTACTCCAATGCATTGGGTAAAGACTTAATCTCTAGAGATGACCTTTTAGACTGATACCTTGGTGAATAACCTTGGTAATTTTTAATGACACCTTGGGGATGGACCTTGGTGAAACGAAATTATTGTCAATATTGAATGTTGTAGCCACATCTTAAAGTTATGAAATATGTTATTTTTATTATGATATGCCTCATGATTTCATTCTCATGCATTAATGTTCTTTTCATGACTTTATTGTTGTATCTCAAGTTCACATGTTAAATGTTTCCCTTGTTTCCCTTACTGGGCCTTCTGCTCACCCTTTCTTTTGATGTATGTACCCAGGTTATGAGACGTAGTAATGAACCTAGGATGAACTTAAGGGGAAGCCTTTCAAGTGTTTAAGAAGAATTTTTTTTGTTGTTTTCATGTATTATGTTCCTTGTTTCCAAGACACTAAACCTTAAAGATCCTCAGTTCTGTGTAATGTAATGAAAGTTTATGTTATAAAAAGGTGGGATTCTATAGGTACATGATTGTTTAAATGGATTAGGAGAGAATGGGACTGATCTTAGGCTTGCGATGCAGCTGGGTTCATGTTGCACTGCTTTGGTTTTGTTTTTTTGTACTTTGTACCTTGTGATGTATTGTATCAGATTGAAGTGTATCATGTTTTGGATGTTTTCATAGAATTAGTGGCATATTGCATCATCATATATATGATTGTTGGTTATCTTTTACTCAGTTCTGTTGTCTATTTGAGGTATATATTGTTTACTACTTCCTCTTTTGTATGTTTATATTTATTTCTTTTGCTCTACACTTTGAAAAATGAGGGCATAGTTTCACAAAAATCATTCCTAATCCCTCGCTCCTAGTTGGTAGCCTCTGGAATTTGGGGAAATGTGCTTGATGTCATGTAACCAACCGATTTTGGGGCACCTGTTGTGTGGCACCCAGATCCGGGATGATACAAAATCTGAGTTTGAAATGAGAATGATGGGTGAGTTAAAAATTTTCCTATGTTTTCAAATTTCTCCAAAACTAGACAGAACTTATATATCCCTGCATAAGTTTATTAGATATCTTCCTAAAAAGTATTCATATGACAACACTAAGAGTATAAGTACTCCCATTGGTACTTCAAATTCACTTGATCTTGAAAATGCTGGGAAACCAGAAGATCAAACATCATTTAGAGGTAATATATAATGTTTACTATACTTGACATATAGTCATATAGAATTAATGTTTTCAGTTTTATTATGGGGAAGATATCAATCCAATCCTAAGTAATATCATTTAAAGTCAATGAAAATAATTTTTCGTTATTTAAAGGGAATCATGAATTTAGGACTCTTTTACACTTTGGGAAATGATTTTGTTTTAAAAAAATAAGATGCTAATTTTTGTGGATATATAATGGATAGGAAAAGTACATCTATAACTTTTCATTTATTAGGAGATTCATTAGATTCTATTTCATGCAAAAAAGAAACACTCAGTATCACTTTCCACTGCTGAAGATGAATATGTAGTAGCTAGAAGCTATTGTTCCCAAGTGTTGTGGAGGCAACACACACTCATAGACTATGGTATGAGTTTTACTAAGATGCAGATATTGTATGATAACACTAGTTCCACTTCCCAAAGAAAAAACCATGCACTTTACTCTCGTGAAAAACACATAGATATTTGGCATCACTTTCTTAGAGATCACACACAAAACGAAGATATTATTCTTTGATTTATCGGAACACAAGATCAACATGCTAATATTTTCACAAAATATTTAACCAATGATACATTTGAATACATTAAACAAAATTTAGGGATGATAATCATACGGTAATATTCCTTATTGACTTTCTATTAAAAACTATCTCCTTATAGTAATACACTCCTTTTCATAGGGGGGTAAATTTTCTTGTTAGTCAATTTTTTTTTGGTAATAAATTTTTTTTCGGAATCAAAATTTTTCATAATCAAATTTTTCTAGTAGTTCAGAATTTTTTATAGTTAAAAAACTCTCAATCTCAAAATCTTCCTTACTTAAGAAAATTTTCTGAAATCTAAAATTCTTCAAAGAAGAATTTACATTATCACTATTTTCTCCCTAGAATTCCAAAAGGTATGTTTCCTTTCATTAATTTTCATAATCATATTTTTAAAAGTTTGTATTTTCATCTTTTTTAAGAATTTTTTTTGGGTCCACTTTTCCTTATATATGAATTTTTATCATAAAACATCCAAATATCAGAACCTACCAAACTACTTCTTTGGATATCATCTAAACCATCAGATCTGATCAAAAGTATTTTCACCATTGGATCTCTTGGGGAAGAAGAACAGTCACCTCAAATGATTATATAAATCCCCCCCCCTCTATGGTTGTCCCCAATCTATTTTCAATGCCTTGGCATCCTAAAACCCTGATACTATTCTTAAGGCCTATTCTGATTCTTCAGGTTTTCCTCAATTCTGAATATATGTGGAAGCTTCTCCTCACAATCAAATTATATTAGTAAATGAAATCTCTGAATGGAAGATATGCAGATAAAGGTTAGTAGATCTGAAATTTATTGATAAGTATAGTTCAATCAACTCAAAAAATATCAAGTTGAATGGATGGGGGAGCTTATGTGTATCCAAACCGAAGGCACAGGATCCTGTTTATATGGAGTTATTTGTAGAATTCTATGAATCCTTAATTTTCACTAATGAAGGAGTGAGAGACAAGTTTTTGTTTAAGACCTATGGAAAGACCTATTCTCTTTCCTACAGTAAGGCTACCAATCTAATTATAATTACATATGAGGGTGAAGCTGAATTCTGTACCCATAAGCAACTAGATGTATCAGGATCATTCTACAAGGAGAAGGCTATGGAATGCCTTGGTTTTAAAGAATTGAAGACTCTGAAGATGAAGATATCTCTAAAAATATCTAGATTCTTGAATTATGGGTTCACAGATATCTCGTTTTGAGAAATGGTGATGCGGATACCATGAATAAAAGTGATATTTATGATTTAGACTTTCTAGTTAATCTCACAAAGATAAGCTTGGTGAAATATGTTTTGTTGACATTCACTAATATCAAGAATGGAACTATGAAATCTCAAATCATCATGTATCTGGTTATTCTCTCCAAGATTATAGACCTTTTTCAAGATTCATTTAAAATCCCCTATAGTTCAAATCCAAGGAATTTCAAAGTCATGTTACATAGTGATGACACCCTAAAAAGGATTAAGGTTTGCTTCAATAGTGAATCAGGAGATTTTTTTGATTTATCTGAAGCTGAAATAAAATCCCTATCAAATAAACAAGAAGTGGATGAGACTTCAAAGAAGGGTGGAAAGAAGAGGAAGGCGAAGAAACAAGAATATAAAGAAAAATCTCTTGCTGCTAAGGAAACTCAATCAGCACCACCTATGCCAAAGAAGAAAAAGACTTATCCTGATGAAGCGGTTGCTAAGTTGAGGGAAGACAAGAATAATAGGAAGGAATGGGAGAATAGTTTTGTCTTGGATCATACTGAGGGAAAATATTTTAAGTTCAAGGCTACTGGAGATCTTGAGAATCAAGAAAAAGAAAAGAAGCTGAGGAAGAAGATGTCCGAGGATGATATTGTTCAATTACTTCTCAAGGCTACTGAGAAATACTTTGAACAAATTCAAGTTCCGGAATCTTTTTTTCAAGAATCACTTCCAATAACTTTGAGAAAGAATATAGTGATTCAAGAACTAGAAGAAGAAGAAGAAATAGTTCGAGAAGAACAATTCAAAGAAGAAGAATAAGGAAGTTATGATAGATATGACATGATAAAACAAGTGGAAGAATATCATGATAATGAGAGCCTCTCTAAAAAGTTGTCTATCCAAACTTCTGAAGCAGAATCTTCAAAAACTACTACCCCAAGAAAAGATGAAAAGGGACATGAGGAGGTGAATAAACCATCTGAAGAATAGATTAGCAATCATGATTTCGTTTAACTAGAGGATCTTGTGGTAGGTTCCGAGAAAGAAAATCTTGAGGAAGATAAAATAATTCAACTATCATATAGTGATCATAAATCTCCAAAAGTAGAAGAGAGAATTCTGAAAGCTAATAAGGGAAACCAGTTGTTGGTTGATACACCAAGGAAATCTGTAGTGAAAAAGAAAGATGTTGGTGGTTCATCTAAGAGAAAATCTAAAGAGGGAGAAAAATAACCCTCACCAACCAAACAATCTGATTTGGAATCTTCCTCTCTTGGACATGGCTTTGTAGTCCATTCTTTAAAGAAGTTGGTTTATATCATTCCCTTATTACCGAGAATTGACTCGAGCTTCTTCTTTCTTCAGTAATTGCTTAATCAAAAATCAATTTATTTACCATGTTTATGGATAATTTTTTCAGACTTGAGGCCAATTTCAAATCCTTCTTCATTGGATATAGAGCTCACAAAAGATCATGCAAGGAAATCACAATGTTCTATAGAAAAAAATCGAAGAGATGAGAATACTTTATGATTTTTAATAAAGTGTAAAAGATTATTTTGACACTGAAAAACTTTGAAGATCTTACTAAAAGTTTTGAGGAAAAGCTAAGTCTCGAACAAACAACCCAGAAGCAGGAAGTCAAAGACCCGAATGGAAATATTAATTAAGTGGCTATGAATAGGAAAATGGAAAGGGATATTAGAATAGAGTTTGAAGAAAAAATCAATAAGAATGGAAAATTTTTTAATGCTCAAGTATAAATTCTTAAGGCTGAGGGAAAAAATATCAAAGCCTTAGAGAAGAAAAATGAAGATTCGGATCAGTTTCTCAAGCATCTTGAAGAAGATCATAAGGAGCATAAGAATATGAAAACCATTGGGAAGAATCAAATGCAGAAGGAGAAAGAAGGATAATTTTTTCCTAATCTGATCCTTTGTTGTATTTTTCCTTCTTTATACAAATCCTTCCAATCATAATGAAATTTTGGTTGTTCTTCCTATATTTTTTTGTATAGTACTAATATTTTGGGTACCATTTTCTTCCATTATCATTGTTCCTTTTTGAAATTAAAAAATGGGAACAAAGGAATGATACAAAGAATACTATATAAAGAAGATATTTCCCTAAGTAAGGGTGGTCTATCTAAGGGGAAGTTCTTATAGAAGAATATTTTCCTACACAAGAAAATGTAAATTCTCTTTCAAAAAATTAAGAATACAATCCTTAGGGATTTCAAAACCAAAGGGGAAGTTTATCATATTCATCATGATTCATAAGTAAAGAGATATAAGTTTTTATTTTCAAGACCATAAAGAAAAATTCTAATTCCTTATACTCTTTTTCCTAAGGATACTTGTTATTTCCAAAAAGGGGGATATAGTTGGGTCAATAAATTTTCTTATAAAATTTCCATTCATCTTCATTTTGAAAATCAAAAACACTTTATCTTTAAGAAATTTTTTTTCCATAATAATTTTATTAATAAGGAAAATTTTCCTTCTCCAAGGAAATTTTATCTTTACCTTTGTTTTCATTGTTAATTTTATAGTTTCTCTTAATTTAACTCATTTTATTCATATGATTAAACATTATGTTTTACATTTAAAACCTCAAAATTCTATAAATACATTGATATAGAGTATTTTGTTTCTAGGGTCCGAATTATCTGAAATTCAACATCTGAATTCTCCTAAATTCAAACTCTGGATTCTCTAAAATTCATACTCTGAATTCTCTGAAATTCAGACTCTAAATTCTCTAAAATTTAGACTACAAATTCTATGAAATTCAGACTCCGAATTCTATGAAATTTATTTACCAAATTCTATAAAATTCAGAATCCGAATTCTCTGAAATTATGCCTCCAAATTCTCTAAAATTCAGATTCTGAATTCATTGTAATTAAAACTCCAATATCTATAGAATTCATATTTCAAATTCCTTAGAAAACAGAATCCAAATATCCATGATCTGTAGTCTCTAAATGTTTATTTGGTTAGACTTCAATTTTTTTTCATAGACTTCAAAAATTAGATTTGGTTAAGTAAAATTATTTTTCAAACACATGTTATAATTATGAAACGACTCATACAATCTGTTTCTAACTAACCGTTGTTTGAGTGATATGTGTACAGGTCCCTCTGATATTCAAGTTAAAATATGACTGTTGGCGGAGAGAGTCGACCATTAGAGAAGTGCTTATAAATAGAAGCTCATTTGAATGAGCTTGACGGACATAAAATTACCTATTGATCACTCTAGAGATTGCATACTGCTGAAGGAATTTCTAGAGAGAGATACTCTCATGCCTTATGTGTACTAAACATCTTGTTAAACTTTTTTCGTGCAACTCCGATTGTTTCTGTGTACAATCAAGGGCTTCCAGGGATAACAAGACAGAGGTACCAACTACCTTAAAGTTCGAGGACATCTGGGGATTGGAAGACATAGGTTTTTTCTACCTTAATGTTCAATGGATTGCGGGGATAGAAAGACAGATTCCGATATTCCTATCAAGGTCTTACCTGAGTGTGGGTAAGACATACTTTCATGAAATTATAAATCAAGGTACCTTTATCCAAGGTTGTTGGATACCCTTCTCTTTGGCTTAAAATATTTCGTACTTCTTACTTGTTTTAAAGTTTATCTCCATAGTATTTTGATAAAGGAAGAATGTATAACCTTCTTATAATTTCTTGTAATTTTGTATTCTCTGATAAGTAAGATTCTATATGCTTTAAGGTAGAATATTTTCCTTGTAAACTTTTCTTATGTTTCATTTAGGGAACCACATTTCTAGAACCGAGAATGTTTATAGAACTAAAAGAGTTCATAGGTATTTACCTTGTTTAACTTTGTTAAACATAGATTTCTTTAAGGTTAAAAACGAATGTTTTTAAACTTATAATTCACCCCACCCCCACCCCTATCTTGTAATTTAGTGTTTACATTCATATTTTCATCCTAAAATGGTAATATATTCTAGATTGGAGGTCCTTGTAATTCTTTTCATTTAAGTTATGAGGATGAAAACAATTTATGGAACTAAATACTTGGTATTCTTTACCAAGAGAGTATAATTTCAATTTCTAAGGAGGGATCTGTAAGAGACCTTCATAAACTAAAGGGGAAAGGTGATGTTGTTTGTATATATTTTTTGAAAGGAAATATTATTAGCAGAAGAGCTAAGAAAGTTGAAATTCAATCCACCAAACCCCTTAATCTCATACACCATGATCTATGTGGTTTAATGATACATCAATAAAAAAAATTTCAATACTTTATTACTTTAATTGATGATTTCCTGGAGATTATAATAATTATATTCCTGAGACATAAATTAGAGGCTAAAAATATGTTCAAAAAAATTAAATGGGGTTTTGATAAAGAGAATGGTTTATATGTATTGTATTTCTAGATAAATAAGGGAATGGATTACTTAAGTAAATCATTTGAGTCTTACCTGAATGACCCTAAAATAAAACACCAATGGGGTTCTCCCTACACTCATCAACTAAACCAAGTGGTGTAAAGTGAAATCATAAGTTAAATAAAATTCGGAATAATCATGCTCACAGAATATAATCTTTATAAATTTTTCAGTATATCAGTTGTAAACACGATTTATCATTTTCAAAAAAAATTATTTCTACAAAGAAAATAAAAAATGAATCCTTATGAGATATGGTATAAAAATTTCTATAGTGAAATAATTTGAACTTTTTTGGACTTCATTCTTATTAAAGATAAATAATGAATATTGAGGAAAGATTGATGAAAAAGTAGAATCTGGTTTTTTCATGGTATATTCATCCAATACAAGAAGTTACAACTTTTGGAATAAATGTCTATATAATTTGGATGATTCTTTTGATGGTAATGTCATTGAAAACTATTTCAACTTTACAAAAGTTTTTGAAGATGTTGAAGATGGTGTAAGTAAATATTGAATGATAGCTTCTAGAAATGTTAGTGAGAAGAATGACAACTGTGATACTAATCTTATAAAGGATGATTTTGATCACTCTAGTGATGAGGAAAGTAAGTCTGGTAGAAAAAAACATACTTTACAAAAACAAGATCAATATGTTAATATAATCATAGATTAGTGAGATCTTGTTTAGTATATATAGAAATTTTGGTTTGAAAATATAACATCACATATCTAATAGGTTGAACCACAATCTATTTTAGAATCACAAGATCATAAAGAGTCGTTAAATGTGAAGAACGAATAGTGAGACCAAATTGATAAGAATGAAACCTAGGATATTATTCCATGACTAAAAGGAAATAATGTTATAGAAACAAAATCGGTGTCTAGAAATAATCTTAAAAATGAGGGATAGATTTTGAGAAATAAATCCTGACTATTTTCAAAATGATATTCATCGATGGGAGGTGTTGACTTTGAAGAATCCTTTTCTCCTATTGATAGATTAAGAATCATCAAAATGGTTTTGGTTGTTTCAACTCATTGAAATTAAAATTTCTATCATATGGATGGTAAGTCATCTTTCTTAAATGGAGAAATTCAAGAAGTTGATATTTAGAAGCATAGTGGGTTCAGGCATGATAATTAAAGAACCATAGTTTGTAAAATGAATGATGATTTTTATGGGTTTAAATAGACTCCACATATATGTTATTCTAAACTTAATAGTTTCCTAAAGTAGTTTGAACATTCTAAATTAAAATTTAATAGAAACATAAATATGAAATATAAGAGTATTGGTACCCTGATTTTCATTATCTATAATAATCATATATTTTTTTCTATGTGATTATGATAAAACTTGTGAATAATTTTATAATAAAATTAAGAATAACATTGATATATAAATGATTAGATAATTTAATTTCTTAATAGTATTAAAAGTTCAATTGAAAGGAAGATACATATTCTTCTCATAAGAAAAATAATCAAAGGAATTATTATAAAACAAATTGTCATGGTATATTCAAAGGAAGTTTCTATAACTATCTCTATTGGAATGAAAAATAAGAAAGATGAATCCTGGAAAATTTTACTCCAGTATACTACTTCAATACTAGATAATGAATATACTGTAACTTTATGTGAAAGATACTAATGTGATCTAAATGAATTAAATATTATGGAAGAAAAAAATTACACTTGGTTATGTTAAAGGAATGTCTAATTGTGTAATGATATATAGAAGGAAAAAGAAGATCACTTTTTATAGGTTTACTAATACTGATTGGACTAGATATTTCAATTATAGAAATCCAACAATGTGAGGAATATTTTTCATGGGAGAAACTTGTGTGATATGGAATAGTAAGAAAAAATATTATGTTTCCTTGAGTATAGAGAATTTACAATATGTTTTCACCACCCATACATGTATACAAATTATGTCGATGAAAGTTTGATTAAATTACTTGAGGACAAATTTGGAAAAACCATAAATGATCATTTATGATAATCACAGTTTCATTGATCTCTCTAATAATCTTATACAATAGTATATATTAAAGAACATTAATATTAAGTATAGTTTAAATTAGGGTAAATTTTCTAGTGGATATGTAATGATTGAGTAAATTTCAAAGAAATGATAAAATTGTTGATGATTTCAAAAAAAAATACAGGGGAAATACTTAAGTAATTAAGTCTAAAATTACAAGTTTAGACTCTAATGCTAACTTAAAAAAGTTCTTGTGGAATCACCCATGTGATGCAATGAATTCAAATTATGAAATATAAGAATAATTATAAATCTATATGTGTAATAATAATTACTTTATCTTTTTTGATTTTATATCCGGTTTTATCAAAGAAAGGGAGAGTAAAAAGTTTGAGGGGTAACTTTTTCAATATCATTTCCATAAAATTTAGTTGTCACTAAGGGTTATAGTTCCATAAAAAACATTATTTAAATAGAAATGGTGGTTTCGATACATTATCTATGGGAAAGGATATGGTGTGATGGTTCTTGGGAAAATAATTATTAAAAATGTATCCATTAAATCCAAATGGGGATATTGAAGATTCTCTAAGTTGATTTTGAAAATTTTATATTTTAAAAAAAACTAATTATATAAATATTTTTATGTTCTAAGAAAGGTAATAAATGTGAGTGGATAGGAATAAAAATTTTGATGATGTTATATTAATTCTCAATGTTTCTAACATCATGGTTACCTAATGGTTCTCATAGACTATGATTAATTTTCTTGAAATAAATAGTTTATAGAATGTTCCAGTAACAATTTTTTGATTTAATAAGTACACTAGATGGAGAGTGAGATGATGTTCAACAAGTTAGGGTTTCAAATTCAGAGTCCTGGATGTACAATGTTCAAGCATTGATGTGATGAAATTATATATAATCATTTTGTGAAGAAGTGTGACAGCTACAAGAATGAGTTGGATGGAAAAATGATTACATATCAATCATGAAAATATTGGTATAAGAATGACCACACGGACATTTTATGGATAATCATACAAATTTTATTCAGATAAAGAAATAAAATATCATCATATGGATGACTCTATGAGGTATTACCAAAATGTTTCCTGGGAACCAAACACTATATACAGTCTACAAGGATGCAGTACTAGGATTATATGATGGAGAGGCCCAATGAATTGGACAGATCAACACAGAAAATATTTTATGAGTATATCAGATAGAGGAAACATGTGGAGAGGGTCCAAAGAAGGAAGAATATGTTTAGTAGAATTAAATGATTGGAAAAAGATGATCACACTAAGAATAACTGGACAAAAAAACCCCAGAATCATCTTTCCTAAATAGATGAGTTCTTTTGAGGATCACCAAATGGATGAATGTCTATATCACTGAATAGGGACTTGAGAGACTTTACATAAAAAATTTAAGGTCATTAATTGTGAGGATGTTCAGTTTCTCTTTTAATTTTCCCAAATATATTAGTATTTAAGGAATATTTGAATAATATTATTAACATAAATTTTTAAGGAAATTCAAATGACGATTTTTTATTCTAAAATTTAAGTGGGTTTGGTGAGTAGGAAAATTAGAATTTGAGTCTATGCATCTTCCTTAAATTCTTTATAAAGTATACCTATATAAAGGTGTGTTAGATAATTGAGAAATGTTGTTTATTTTTTTATAAAGTATCTGAATTAATTTTTTTTGTGAGAGATAATCATGTGTACCAAATAGAAGGATAATTTGGTAGAAGAAAGATATCGAACAGAGGTGTACGAGATAGAGGTGTAATAAAAAGAGGAACTATACATAGCTGCACTAATTTTAGGTATACCATATGAAATAATACCAAATAGAAACTGAGGCACATTAAGATTAGTTGCACTAGAGAGAGAGATTCTACACTGAGTGTACAAGATAGAGTTTTCTTGAACAATGATTTGTTAGTGGAGTTCTTGTTTTATATTATCTTGGATCAAAAATATAAGAAAACATTGTATTTTGTGGGATCTTATATTATTACATTTTAGAAAAAAAATGTTATTGATTGGAGTTGTATTGTTAAATTAACTTCATTGTATAGTTGAAATTAGTGGATAAATGAGAGATGACATAGCAAGGATATAGTCACTTACATTAGGGGAAAAATTTTAAAATATTGTGTTCCTTTATTTATTTAATTATATTTTCATATGGTTGAGGTTGAGTTATAATGTTTAGAAAATTGATACTCTAATTATTTTTTTGATTAATTTCAATAGAAAAAAAAATTATAACACATCACCACTGATTCAGCCCCATTCACAGTGGTCTACACATTCCAATGGACATCAAGATATATTGTAAAACTACATAAAGGAGTGAATCTAGACATATAACTTCTAATGTTCAATGTAGATGGTGCACTATCATGAACAATTTATAGATTTTAGGATTCTAGATGATATAAACACAAGAGATTAGATTTTTATAAATCGGGTGATGGGAAATCAAAAGATACCCCCAAAAAGTATAATGGAGGCAGTGTCGAGACACAAAATACATGCCTGAAGTTAACTTTTGGATACATAAGAGTTACACTGAAATGACCCCCTCCCCACAAAGTGTACCCCTATTGGGACAGCAATGTGAGAAGGGAGATAATGACCCCCGAGTCCCGCCTCCAGTAGGACCTCGGTTGGCAACTAGCACCGAGGGTATAACGAACACACAAATGGGTGGCATTAACCTCTAAGAGAACACATGCGGAAGAGAAAGATAAGATAGACACCAACCAACTCCAACTCAACCAGTAAGATAAAAGAAATCCCAAGTACATATATGAAATGTCTTGAAAAACTACTACAATTGAAAGGGGAAAACTGAAAGTACCCAAAAGAAAGTAAAACAGAAGCAACCACAAGCCCGAATAGCTTCTGCAACCGCAAGATAGTAGTAACCAGCCTGATCTCTAACCTACTCCAAGTGACCTGAAAAGTAGTTTATATATACATAGGGTGAGTATAACAGTATACTCAGTAGGTTCCTCCTCAAATCCTCTCGTGCAAAAGTAATGAAAGCACGCTAAAGCACAGTGAACAACAAGTGAAACTAACTCATCACCTAAACAGGTATACTATGTTCCCATCCTCACCATAGATACTCTCACCAAGTAACGCATAAAATAGTATATAATATAATAAATAATATCAAGGGTACCCCGCTACTACTTCCCCACTGGTTTGCTGTTTTTCTCCAACGTCGCACATCATGAGCATCTCTCTCAAAAAAGGCTTTCCCACAGACACCTGGGTGAATCACCACAATATGCACCCCATGCAAAAAAACCACCACGTCCATGTAAGCAAAGTAATCAGGTAGTTTTTGGGAGCCACCACTACTCACATAATGTGTATCGTACATCGGTTATTATACCTCAACCCACTATATCCCATACAACGTGTAAGGATCCTCATGCCATCACAGCCTATACACGTTACACCTATAGTAATCCATAGAAAACTATATCCAGAATATATGTGTGTGAATAACCACAAGCCTTTATAGCCTTTTGCACACATATATCGGGAAAACTAACCAATGTGTCTTCCAGCACAAGTAACTACAAAGAGAAGAGAGATGGGCCAAAGGGGGTAGTCTTCCATCCATCCTACCACCAGATTGTTGGGGGAAACACCCCCCCCCCCAAGGGCTCAAAATCCCTAGGGTGTCAGTTTCCCTTACTGACAGGGTGGAGTAGAGTATAGAAGCACAAAAATTACAGAATATACTACAGCTCACAACCACACTACGGACATAACCTGGTATTAGACTCAACTACCGCTAACATCTCTCAGACTCCTGGCTTCTACTTCAGAGACAAGGTATCCCATCAGCACACAACCATTTATAGAGATTCAATACATTACTTCATTCCCTTTTTATCAGTTTCACTTTACGTTAATTAATTATTTAAACATTAATTAACAAATAACAATTCCACATTAACTTTCATTAGCATCACACCCAAAGTACATTGTTCCTTAAAATCACAACCTCAACATTGCACCCTAGTGAGATCCAGACCCCATGGGTTAACATCATTAATTCAATTATTTATTTATAGCATTACTTTTCCCTATTCCCAGTCATTCAAGAAAAACAATCTATGCTTCTAAACATAAGGGTCCCAACAGGGTGAGTAGATGAACTACCCATCGAGTCTTTGCCGCCTATAGTAAGAGCATAGACCCATACTTCCTTGAGAAGATAAACACGAAAAGCACGTGGCATACCCCACACATCTTTGCCGCTTTAGGAATATTGGTAAGCAATACCAGCTTCTTTGAGAAGTGGGGAAAGTAAAGAAGATTAAAACCCAAGAAGAATCAGCAGAAAACCAAACATTCAAATCCAACCCATTTCATCATCCCTAGTGTCCTCCCTGAAACCCACATGCATAAACTGATGCATCTCACCACTCAAGGCATCAACTGTGACAACAACCAGTAGGACTCCAAGAACCCACATATCACCATACCCATTCGGGATCACATCACATCACAAGTAGTAGGAAAACAACAATCATATCAGCTAGGATCTAGGCCCTAGAACAAGAAATAGAGTAACTCAGAACCCTTAAAAAAATTATCAAACAATTAGTTCTTTAATCCATCATGAATTTACTGAATTATTATTCGTAGATTCCATATTCGGGAAACAAAAACAATAAGCTATCACAAATAAATTAAACATTCTTACTGCACCAATTTGACTAACATAAAAAAATACAACAATAAGAACCAGATTCATTTACATGCCTATTTATCTTTAGCCAAACAATTATCAATTAATTTCGGTTTACATTCTTTAATAATTTCTATCAAGAACGAATATCTAAACAAAGAAATAATAAATATCACACTATCTTGCAAAAATAAGAGGCAATACCATATGATTGATATCAATTTATTTATCCGATTCAAATATTTATTCTATCAATTACATTGTGATCCAGTGGCTAAAACATGATAAATCTATAGTTTCACGTAAAAATAAAATAGGAGAAACAAATCCCCTACCTTAAAAAGTTTCTTAAGGATCTTTATATGAGAATGATCCACACAAAAGATCATGATCGCCTCCTTCCGTGACAACTGCATCCATGCGAGGATGTTGCGGCATGACCACACCAACCGGAAACCAAGAAACTCTATTAGAAGTATGGAGATCACATACCATAATATGGAAAGGAGAAATAGGAGAAGGTGAACCCAAAATAATGATTATAAATCATACGTTATTTCGAAGATTGATGGATACTGCTTGGTTGCTCCAGAATAGGGGGTATGCTTGCAGCAAGAAGAACGCCGAGGGAAACCAATCCACCAAGAAAAGTTCAATATCACGATTCCTACAGAAAGGAAGTAAATGTTTGAGCATATCTCAGTAGTGAACAAGGAGAAATAACAAGGGAGAAATAAATCTTGTCCCTTTAGAAGATTTAATGGAGCAACGGTTTAATATAAAGTAGATTTTCCATTAAAATTGAATCACATTAAACCACGTGGTTTGACCAAGTAAATGCATCCTGGGCCTTAGGAAAATTAATATAGAAGTTATGGGATTTTATTCGACCTTAAATCCCTTAAAACAAAGCCATAAACATGTTTTACGTCAAAGAAAATGTTAAATTGGTGAAACTGGAAAAATCAAGAAATTTGGAAAAGGAAATATGAAACAGTTCAGGAAACACTGTTCATGAGTAGTGATACCATGTCAAAATCACCATTTCTATCTCACCATTTCTGTCTCACCATTTCTATCTCAGTGTTTCTGTCTCACCATTTCCGGCTCCCCGTTTTTGACTCATCGTTTCTTTCTCACCATTTCTGTCTCACCGTTTCTGTGGCACCATTTATGACTCACAGTTTCTACCTCACCATTTCTATCTCAACGTTTCTGTGACACCATTTATAACTCCCTATTTCTGTCTCACCATTTCTCTCTCACAATTTCTAGCTCACCATTTATGACTTACCATTTCTGGCTCACTTTTTCTGTCTCACCATTTTGGTCTCACCGTTTCTGTGATAGCATTTCTAACTCACTATCTCTATGACACCATTTCGGACTCACCGTGGTACTGTTCATAAAACTGGAAACACTATTCATAGAGCTAGAAATTTGGAAAAGTGTTGGGGATGGGTCACCTTGACCTCCCAGAACACCTGAAACACCAAATTTCAGCAAAGGGACGGACCAGAGAGGTTTGGGACATTACATCAGATACCTCCCAAAACATTCTCATCCTCGGGATTCCAAAACCAACCAAAAAGGAAACTAAAAAGGGGTCCAAACAACCACTCCTCAAGATACCTCTCAAAATAGGGAAAGCCATAAGAAGCAACAAAAGAAATTCATATTATAAAAATGAAAGGTCTATAACCACAAAGGGGACACAGTTACATGAAAAGAGTTTAAACATAAAAAAACTCTAGGTACTGAGCACGTATATATGATTCACATTCCCAGGTACTCTCCTCCATGCCACAATGTCACCACAAGACATGAACCAAGGGAATAGAATACTCGTGAAACACCTTCTTTTTAAGGTCTTGGATCTCCACAAGTCGCTCCTTGAAAGTCGCATCGTCATCAGCATCGATCTCTCCCCAATCAATGATGTGAGAGTCATCATGAAGATAATAACGGAGCTGTGACACATCAAAAACATTGTGTATCTAGCTCATCTGTGGTGGAATTGATACTCTATATGCCACACCTAAAACACGAGCTAACACCTCTAAAGGACTAACAAACCAGGGAGAAAGCTTACTCCCCCAACCAAACCATCGTTGTCCACGTTGGGGAGTCACCTTCAGAAACACGTGATCCCCAACATCAAACTCTAAGGGTCTCCTCCTTTGATAGGCATATGATTTTTGATGATCCTGCACTATTTTTATCTTCTCAAGAATAATTTAAACCATGTCTTTCGTATTCTAAACTAGTTCTGGTCTGAGAATTACTGACTCTCCGAGCCCAGTACAGCATAATGGGGAATGGAAAGGCTGGCCATACAGGGCTTTAAATGGTGCCATACCGATGGTGGAGTGAAATATATCATTGTAAGCAAACTCTACCAAGGGTAAGTGCCTCATCCATGAACTTCCAAAATCAAGAAAACAAGAGTGTAACATGTCTTAAAGAGTCTGGATGGTTCTCTTTGTTTGACCATCCGTTTGAGGAAGAAAAGTAGTGCTAAGGCATAGCGGAGAACTAAAAGTATGCTGGAGACCTCTCCACACCCTAGAAGTAAAATGAGGATCTCGATCAGAAATTATCATCCACGGGACTCCATGAAGTCTCACCACCTCCTCCAGATACTGCCTCAACAAAACTTCCACTGAGCTCAACACCTTGATCACTATGAAGTGGGCCGATTTTGTTAAACGATCCACTACCACCCAAATAGAATCATATCCTCCTATGTCTTGAGGTAAACCATTAAAAAATTCAATTGAGATGTCCTCCCACTTCCACTGAGGAATATCTAATGTCTGGAGCAAACCACAGGGGATGCGGTGCTCAAACTTGACCTTCGGCAGACTAAACATCAAGACACAAACTCTACAACTGCACCCTTCAACCCAGGCCACCAAAACTGACTCCTCAAGGCTCATTACATCTTTTTCATGCCAGAATGCACCACTAAAGGAGAACTAGGAACTCTCTAAGAACTGTATCATGAATTTTCAAAGGAACAAAAAGCCTTTCACGATACAACACTCGATGTTTTCATCCTCAGTCCAACAATCAGGGGCCTCACCACAAACAACTCGGTCTCTCCACACCTCCACCTCAAGATCTCCCAACTGGGACTCTTCCACCAGGTGCAACAGAGATGACAGCACTGTCATTTGGAAAAGACAACCTCTTCCCCCCTACTTCCCCCATATCAAGATGTAATGCTAACAGTTCTTCCATTACTCTCCAGGAATCACCGGATTCACGCACAGCATCACTGTGTGAATTTCAACTCATCACATCAAATACAAAATTCCCCTTTCCTGGTGTATACGATATTCAAAAGTCTTATTCCTATAATAACTACATCCACCAACATTGTTGTAAGTTCAAGTAATGCTGGGAAAAAACATACATCAGGCTCTTATGATCGGTGAAAACCGAAAAATGCTCACCAATGAGGTAATGTATCCAAAACTTCTGAGCAAACACCACGGCTACCAACTCAAGATCATGGGTGGCATAGTTATGTCCATGAGGATGCAACTGCTGAGACCCATAATAAACAACTGATCTTTGTTGCATCAGAACATAGCCTAACCCCATATGTGAAGCATCGTAGAAAACATCAAACTAAACTCCCTCTGCTGGGAGACAAAGAACTAGAGAACTTACTAACTTCTCCTTTGGATACTTCAATGCTTCCAGACACTGATCAGTCCATATTAATGCCTAATAATTCCTGGTCAAAGCTGTCAGGTGAGTTGCAACTAGAGAGAAATCAGTTACGAACGTCATGTAGTAGCCTGTGAGACCAAATAAACTTCGCACCTCTGACACTGTCTTGGGTCTGCCTAAGACACAACTACTTCTATCTTCAATGGATCCACAACTACCCCTGTTACGACACAACATGACCCAAGAAACATAATTCTTGTTCCCCAAACTCACACTTTTACAACTTCCCAAATAGCTGATGTTGACGAAGAACTCCCAAAACGGTGTGTATATTCTCTTCATGCTCCTCCGTATAATTGGAGTACACAAGGGTATCATCAATGAAAACCACCACAAACTCATCCAGGAACATGCAGAACACAGAGATCATCAATCTCATAAACACATTTGGATCATTCATCACACTGAATGGCTTTATGACAAACTCATAATGCCCATGACGATAATGGAAAGAAGTCTTTGAGATATCCCTATCCTTCACATGCATTTGATGATATCCTGACCACAAATTGATCTTTGAGAACCAACTTTCACCCTTTAATTGATTGAATAAATCATCAATCCATAAAAGAGGATAGATTCTTTACTGTCACTTTGTCTAAGTGATGATAATCATCATACAACCGCAAGCTTCCATCATCCTTCTTCACGAACAAAATCGGCGCACCCCATGGTGACACACTTGGCCGAAAAAAACTGCACCGTAGTAGACCATCAGGTTGTATACGTGAGTCTCGCAACTCAGAAGGGGCCATCCTATATGGGTACATAGATACAGGAGATGCACCTGGTTGTAGCTCTATCCCAAACTCAATCTCTCATCGAGGGGGTAATGCTACAACCTCTTCGAGAAAGACATCAGGGTACACTTCTCTAACCCTAGGAAATTCCAACTACTGAACCTCTAAAGAACTTAGCATCATCTCATCCATCCTGGATGATAAGTATGGAACACACCTATGACCAATCTGAGGGTCTCACTCGCCAACGAACACCACCAGCTCTCCATCCGCATCGAAGAACACAACCTACCTCCTAAAGTAATCCACGATATCCTACACTGAATACAACCAATCCATGATGAGTATGACATCATATGGTTGTATTCATAAACATAGGAAATCTCCCCAAGAGTGGTGCTTCCCCAACACTAGCTCAAAGTTTCTATATACTTCAAACAAGTGATCTTGACCTCCAACTGGCATAGTCAACGCCAACGGAACTGGAAGCCTCTCTACCTCATGTCCCAAAGAATGGACAAGGGTAGGTGATATGAAGTAGTGTGTCACTCTTGAATCAAACAAGGTATACACAAAGGTATAAAACAATCCAAGGTTACCTCAAAAGATGGATGGCTCGCCTGGTGCTGGAAACGCTAAAGCATGAAGCTGGCCATGACCTCCTCCACGACCTCTCTGAACCAGATGAAGACCACCACCACAGCCACGCTCTGCTCTCTGAGGATGGGGAACATCATGGGGATGTCCAATGCCTACCCCATCTACCATATACTGATCTAAAACTAGTGTAACCTGCTGCTGCTACCTTGGATGGAACTACCTCAATGGAGGAATATAGAGCAGAAAACCTGGTGCATGATGACTGCTCTGAAGGTTTTGTCACTCTCGCTGCTGATGACCTCAACCAACAAAAGAAACAATAGTTCTTGATTACTTGGCATGGGCCTGAGATATGCGGCCCCTGGAGAAACGAGGTGCTGAGTGTTGGGACCTACCCCCTACCGAAAGAAAACTCTTATGCCCTAAAAACCAGGAACCACAGACCACAACTCTACTTCATGAGGAATCATGATGACTCCCCTCTCATGATGATTCGGTTGTGGCCAAAGTATTCTCAATGACATATGCCCTTGCCAGCACCTCAAGATTTGTCTTCAGCATAAATGGGGTGACCTGGCACTGGATCTCTGGATGCAAAGCCTTCTCGAAATGCCTCGACCTAGCCTCCACAGCTAGAAATAGGTCTGAATCATATCACAAAAGGTTCCGAAAATGGATTCCAAACTCGCACACACTGGAGCTCCCCTATAGAAGGGTGAGAAGCTCTTGGAGACTGGACGCCTTGGAAATTGGAGAAAGAAAATCGACTCTAAACTTGTCTTGGAACTCCTCCCATGAGAATTTTGACTCATTAAGATCTCCGAGGAACAAGAACCACCACTACCATGCTGCTCCAGGCAGTATCATCACAACCAAGGACACCCAGTTCTCCTTTCGAGCACAGATCGAACTGAAGCCTATATCGAGCTCCTCCAACCAGTCTCTTGTGAATTCATCTGAAACGGATTCCTCATACTTATGCAGGCTCTAGAGCTGAAAATCTAAGAGCGTCCTCCTCCTAGTGTCATCATTGTCGGCCTATACCTAGTATTCATCATCTGGAATAGCCTACTGCACGTCTTCTATGTGATTCTGACAAGGACATCAACCTGGAGTCATACCTGTAGAATAACACATAGTTAGATATCCTAAACATGTAATATGGGAGTCTCATCATTAATTAACTATTTAATTTTTTTCTTTTATTCATTTTAGTTTAACCTATCCCAAGGTCTACCCCTTCAAACATAGGCACAAAGAAGAATGATGCATGATCCTTTTATAGGTCTCTACCCCGCAACTAGTATCACCTTGTTTAGTAGCCATTGTAAACTTAAAGGTACATACATCAGATCATAGGTGGACCTAAATGCCTATGTATCAGTCGGTCTCTAGTGATTACTTCACATGCTAAACATGAATGACATTATTTCCCTACCAACCCATGTAACCTCAACTATGACAAACTTCAAACTCCATAATATCTCTCAATCTAACCTCTAATACCACTCTGACATGACCCCCTCCCCACAAAGTGTTCCCCTCCTGGGCTGGCAATGTGAGAAGGGAGATAATGACCCCCGAGTCCCACCTCCAGTAGGCCCCGGGTTGGCGACTAGCACTGAGGGTATAGAAAACACCCAAATGGGAGGCATTACCCTCTAAGAGAACACATGCGGAAGAGAGAGATAAGATAGACACCAACCAACTCTCACTCAACCAGTAAGATAAATGAAATCACAAGTACACATATGAAATGTCCTGAAAAACTACTACAACTAAATGGGGGAAAACTGTAAGTACCCAAAAGAAAGTAAAACATCAGCAACCACAAGCCTGAACAGATCCTTCAACCGCAAGCTAGAAGTAACCATCCGGATCTTCAACCTATTCCAAGTGACCTGAAAAAGCATTTTATATATACGTAGGGTGTGTATAACAGTATACTAAGTATTATCCTCCCCGAAGCCTCTCATGCAAAAGTTAATAAAGCATGTTAAAGCACAGTGAAAACCAAGTGAAACTAACTCATCACCTAAACATGTATACATTGTTCCCAGCCTCACCATGGGTACTCTCACTAAGTAATGCATAAAACAGTATATAATATAATAAAGAATATCAAGGGTACCCCTCTACTACATCTGTAACACCCCGAGATTTTATGAAAAATATTCTTTTCATTAATGTCTTGTGTTGTACGCTACACCAAAAGGAGCTTTCACAACACGCATCCTTGACTTGCCTTGCATTACACGCAATCGCGACCTTCCTCGATAGCTTGCGTCGTACGCAATACCGAGTTTCACTAAACAACGATATGCTATTAAAATATTATTAAAACTAGCCGTTATGAATAGTAATAACCACTTTTTGAAATTTTGTAAATTTTATTTTTCAAAATCTACTTCATTTTTGGATTCGGAATATCGAAATTAGCTTAGGGTGAAATTTTGTTACTTTTCGGATAACTTTCATATTCTGATGAATAGTGAAAATTACTAAATTATAATTAAAAAAACTTTTTTAATCGAAATAATTAATAGTGATAAATTATTAATTTGAGTGGTTTTAAAGTATATTTAGAATATATTTTTACAATTTAATACAATGTTGGTCATTGGATGTAATTTCACATTTAAACCAGTCATAAACAAGTGTCAATCTTTTGATAGTTATTATCTCTTAAGAACATGCTATTTGTTTTGACGACGGGAAACAATTTTTAAATTAATTAATGCAACTGATATGTTTTGAATTTGATAAAATAGACATAATTTTTGAATTCATAATTACAAATATATATTAGATCTAATTTTTGGTATTTTTCTGGAAACTTTCATTTTTTTTGATGAATAGTGAAACCACTAAGTGGTAGTTAAAAAACTGAATTTTTCATAAAACATAATTTTACAGCTTCTGTGAGTGGAATTTCGAAAATCTGAGAGACACGGTTGATATCAGTAAGTAAAATGTGGTTCAATGAGATGAAAATAATTTTTTGGTGAATAGTAACTTTTTACTTTTTTTACCACGGTTAAAAGTAAATAGGGTAATTAAGGATAAAAATGATATTATTATTATCCTAACACATGTCCTAATTCTATTGGACAAGTGTAATTCGACCAAAAACAACCTTAGGAATAAAATATGACCATTTAGGCCCACTTGGATTAGATTAGGACATTTATTATTATTTAATTCAAAGAAGAGTTAAAAGAGTTAAAATCAAAGTTTATTTACTAAAACATTTTTAATATAAGGTTATACGTAAGATAAATTCGATTGTAAGTATTCATTATAAATATAAAAAGATTTCCTACATAAGTATATTTTATTTGTAATTTTTAGACTTTAAATAATTTAATTTATTTATGACACAATGATGATGCAGTAATTACCATAATAGTGAAAAATTAGAATAATTGATATTATAAATACCTATATAAGTATAATTTGAGACTTTTATGAATTAAACTAATTTTATAGGTTAATATGACATGTTAGGATTGATTTAATTAACTTTTTTCAAAGTAATCATTCTGTTATGAGTTTTAAAAAAATCAACTTTTGAATAGTGTCAAAATTGACATAAAATAGTTTTCAAAACAAATATTATATTATTAATTGTTATTTTATTCCTAAAAATCTAAGGTTCGGCCAAATAACTTAGATAAGGTTATATATATTAATAAAATACAACTTGGGGGTCTCTTGGATGTATATGGAATGTTTATTAACTATATAATATAAAAATAAAAAGTGACATGGTAAATGTCAATCTAATTAACTAAGAGTTAAAACTAAAAGATAAGGTTAATATAATGACCTAAACTTGTCTAAAATCTATTTTATGAGAGTATTTCGACCCATCCCCACCTTAGCTTCTAAATAAATCAATTTGGAGCTATTTAAAACCGAATTTGACTTTATAATAAAATAATAGTTTTAGTTATTCCAAAGGTACCCCTCTCCTCCCTTATAAAAGGGCACCTCCTCCCTCTCTTCCTCACACAACTTTGAGCCTTCAAGCTCGGCCAACCCCTGCAAAATTCTCTTCTCCACTTCCCTTTCAATATCCTAGAGGTTCTGGTCTTCCTCAAAGACCAATTTTAGTGCCCTAAAGGGAGATCTCAAAGAGGCGCTTCAAAGAAGAGGTAATATCCGTTACCGATTCTTTCAACTTTATTTCTTCTTACACTTCATCTTCTTAGGTTGTTTCACTATGAAGTAATAACATCAGTATCACTCATATACTGATATGTTATTATAAGTATGAAACAACCCTATTTCACCATCTATCCATCCTACGGAAAACGAAATCACCGTGCGTGCTTACGTACGGAATACCGTCTCCACGCCGTGGTGTAATCTATTTTCTGCCACCACCTTAATTGGATGGGTATAATGGTGTAATGAGTAACTATATATGATTATTATAAAGTGATATTGATACTGAAATAGTATACATACACTTCAACTTAAGTTCACGATCACAAGAACGATATCATCGCTCGTGCGTACGTACGGACTACCGTCTCCACGACGCGATGAGATTCATTCTCCACGTTAACCATTCATGAATGATTATAAAGTATATATAATAAGTAATAATGAAATATATGACATAAAAATGATTCTGGATTTATGTGTATATATATGTATGTCATCTACTTACTTCCATTCAAGACAATAAGGAAAGGAAAACAGCGTTCATGCGTACGTATGGACTACCGTCTCCATGAACAGTGTGTTTCATTTCATTTATCTATCTATTATATATATATATATATACTGAATTTATATGATATATAAATCATGTATTATATTCTGGAAGTATGTAAATCATGATATAAGTAATAATAATGTCAAGAACAACAAGTCCAAACACCTACGATAAATGAAACGATTTTACCCAAAACGCTTCTTTAACATGGAATTTACAAAAGAACGGGTAATATAAAGTCATAAGTCAACCATATATGATACCATAACAATTAATATGATTCTATAATAAGTTAATAACATTATTTAAATCATTATACAGGAGGTTCGGATACATACAAATCATATCGGACATAAGGTAAGGGAAAATCTCGCAATCTCATTTTTTATCCGAGATTGTTTATACTTTGAAATTTACTGGGGTGTATTTTATCATCCACATCCATGTTTCATGAATATGTAATATTATTTCCATCCACCTAAAATTGTTTAAATCCAATTTTACCTTTCGGTGAGTTTTTAGTAAAAGATATGAAAGAAATCTTTTGTCGTTTTTTTGTACGAGGTACTTTTTGACTTTTCTGACAAAAGTACGAGAAGAATGTTTTTTAACTTATACGGCATGAATGTATTTTTTTTAAAAAAATCCAAGAATATTACTTTAAAATTTTTCAAGTTTATTTTTAATCAACTTCTTTTATTTTAAAATTGTATGACATGTTAAGAAAGGGAAAAAAAATTTGAAGTACAAAGGATATTTTCCTCAAGAATGGAGTTCAAGTGTTTTATTAAAATTATTTTCCATCTAAGATAATAAAGGGTTCTGTTTCTATCCCTATTATTACATGTATTTGATTATGTTTTGATGGAAATATTTTTATGAATTCCTTTATCTTATATGAATTGTTTTATGATGGCATGTTGTTTTAGAATCCCATTTTTATTAGATGGGTTATGCAATGATGTATGATTTATGAATTTGTGGAACACATAAGAATGGTATCATTATGAGATGGGTGGGACCTATATATCCCTCCAATACATTGGGTAAAGATTTTATATCTCATGAGATAGACATGGCTGGAATGGTAGGTTATACCGGTTCAGTGAAACAGGACTGAAACGAGGATGACTCGGTTCAGAAAGGGACTTTGTCCACTAAGATAGTCTTGGCAATAAGTCTTGACTAACAAGAAATGATTCTCTATGATTATGTGTGTATTCCACAAAGTTTCATGTTTTATGTTATGATTATTGGGATTTCATTTCACTACTATGATTTATCCCATGTTATGAAATTATGCTCTATTTTGCAGGTTAAGATTTTCAAAATGTTATGTTCTTATGATGTGATTGATATTTCTTTTGTTTACCCTTACTGAGCATTTGAGATCACCCTTTTATGTTTTCTTTTCCCCAGGATATAAGGAAAGGTTTTAGGTAAAAAAAAAGGAATATCTTTATGGGAGATGTTGGAGATCTTTCACCACGATTAGAAGATTATATTCTGAGTTTCCAATGACACTAAACTATTACGATCCTTGTGTGTGTGTTTTTGTTATATACTAAGTATTCTGCAAAAGTAATGTAATGTCCATGTACGTCAAGCTTCGGGTCTCTATAGTTGGTATCAGAGGAAAGGTTTAGACAACCTTTGGAAAATAGGATGCGAAAACATTAGTGGGATCCCTAGAGATATTTCTAAGGTATGTCTAGGGATGTCCCTAAGGTTAAGTATACGTATAGGTTATAGTACTAGAATTACGCTAACGATCATAGAATTAAACCTAAGATGTTAGATATTGAAGGTACTCCCCCTTTATTATGTTGTTTTCCCTATCATGATTTTTGCCTCTCACACTATTATTTTTGGGTTTTAGACGATGACTGGAACCCGAAGGAACCGTGTTGATCAATGCAATGGAAAATGCAATGATTGTCCTCCTGAACAAACAAATGTTATGGGAGATGGAGTGAAAAATCTTATTTCTATACTTACACAAGCTATGAATCATTCTGGACTTCCAAATGAGCAGAGAAGGGAATAATATTCTATTGAGTCCTTCATGAGGCAACGTCCACCTTCTTTCAGTGGGTCTTCTGATCCACTTGTTGCTGAACAATGGATCAGTGCCACTTAAAAGATATTTTCAGTTCTTCAATGTTCTGAACATGATAAATTCATCTTAGCAGTATATCGTTAGGAAGGTGAAGCTGATCAATGGTGGAATCTTATCAAGAATACGAGGCAAAGAGATGAAATTGAGTCCATGGAATGGGACGAGATCAAGAACTTATTTTACAATAAGTACTTCCCTCATATTCTTCGAACAAATATGGAGAAGGAGTTTCTAGAACTAAAGCAAAAGGATGATGAATTTTTTGGTATATACGAAGAGAATTTTACAAGGCTTGCAAGGTATGCATCTGGATTTATCATCCAACCTGAATGTAAAGTTGATCGATTCTTCAGTGGCTTAAAACCAAATATTCGAAGGGCATTAGCTATAAGAGACTTAATTAGCTATGAAGAGATTGTGCATTGTGCTATCAAGGTAGAAATGGAAGTTGGTGTTAGTTATCCATCTCATAGTTTTGAAAAGAAATGAAAGATGGAATTCAAGGAGAAATCTCAGAATAATGGTGAAAAGAAGATGAATGTTTCCTTATGCTCAAAGTGTGGAAAGAAGCATGGTGGAGATTGTCTTAAAGGGACAAGTAAATGTTTCAAATGTGTAAAGGAAGATCATCGGGCATTTGAATGCCGCAATGATGGGAAGAAGATGTCTAATGATGCAAAAAAAAGGAAGGAATACACAGAATGAACCTACTGCACTTCAATGCTTCAAGTGAAAGGAAATGGGGCATTATATAATAAATGCCCTAATCCAAGGGTTAGTGATGATCGACATGAGAAACCACTTAAGGAAAAGGAAAAAGGGAAGTCATATGCGATCACCGTTGGTGATGTTGAATATGACAACGATGTGGTGGAATGATTAAGTGTTTATGTAATGGGATTCCAAAATAATTTTGTATATAGTATCGTGGAATATTGGAATATTTATTTTTTGGTCTATTGTGGTTTTCAATAATTTTATGGAATCGGTAACCATGAAAAGTGATTGAAATATTTTGGGAAAGCAGATGATATGCACATAATGAAGGGATAAAAAGAATTTAATATGTTTGATAGTATTCATGAGCTCATGATTGACATAAGGACTAAGTGATATCATGGTTTTAGTATATAAAATTTTGAGGATTTTGGTATGTGTAAAGTGTAAACTTTTAACTACAATCATGTTTTCACTAAGGTTCAATGGGTATTCAAGAGAATACATGATTATGTCCTTTGAATGTTTGGAATGTGACCAACAAGACATATCTTATGATATATGGGGATCAATTATGGTATTAAATCTATGGTAATCGTTTTCACTATATTATGAGAATGGACTGCAGTATTATGGATAATCCTAAAGATTGGAATAGATTATGTTGGACATAAGTTAGTATTGTTTAAGGATAGAAGTTTTTTTTCGATATTATTGATGGGACGTTATAGTAATAGAGTTTTAGAAAAAGGACAACCTGCAGGACGGGCGACAGCCCATCGCGTCGGACAAGGTTGTAGGAATCGAACCCACAACCAAAGTGCAACTGGCCTTTATCGCCTACCACTGGCCTACAGGAAGTCCCTGGTTAGTAGAAACTAGTTTTATTTTATTAAGTGGTATGATATATGAATTATAAGTTCATTTTAGGAACCATATATGATTAATCTCACTATAGATGGACTTATGTATTTTTTGATAACTTTTCTAACCTTTTGTTTGAGACAGATGGAATGACCCCTCATTCTATCACATGATCTGCTAACACATCACGAATGACAAATTCAACTTCATTTATTTAAGAGATAAAGTGGAAATTGTCCAAAGAATGACTAAAGGTGAGACTATACCAAAATCACGAAAGTATTTCTTCTAATTCCAATTTCATCAACTTTAGGGAAATGATCTTGAAAAACAAAAATGTTGTACTAGTGCTCTTATATCTAATGAATCAGATGGTACCTTAGAACGTCACAATTTTATGGCTTTGTGTTTGCTGGATTTTCCATAGCCATGTTCTCTACCAGTCTCCATCAGAACATGATGGTTAGATTTCTCTTCCATATCCATATTTTCACCTATGTGGAAACCCAGTGATTAGTTTATTTGGGTAACCGTTACGTTTCATACTTTTATTTTTAAAGATTGGTTTTGGTATTCCTTTTTACGATGTGGGTTTCTATTAAAGAAACTTTCAAGTAGTAAACCATTTATAACCCCGACGAATTTCGAGGGCGAAATTCATTTTAAGGGGGGTAGAATGTAACACCCCGAGATTTTAAGAAAAATATTCTTTTCATTAATGTCTTGTGTTGTACGCTACACCAAAAGGAGCTTTCACAACATGCATCCTTGACTTGCCTTGCATTACATGCAATAGCGTCCTTCCTCGATAGCTTGCATCATACGCAATACCGAGTTTCACTAAACAACGATATGTTATTAAAATATTATTAAAACTAGCCGTTATGAATATTAATAACCACTTTTTGAAATTTTTTAATTTTTATTTTTCAAAATGGACTTCATTTTTGGATTCAGAAAATCAAAATTAGCTTAGGGTGAAATTTTGGTCCTTTTCGGATAACTTTCATATTCTGATGAATAGTGAAAATTACTAAATTATAATTAAAAAAAACTTTTTTAATCGAAATAATTAATAGTGATAAATTATTAATTTGAGTGGTTTTAAAGTATATTTAGAATATATTTTTACAATTTAATACAATGTTGGTCATTGGATGTAATTTCACATTTAAACCAGTCATAAACAAGTGTCAATCTTTTGACAGTTATTATCTCTTAAGAACACGCTATTTGTTTTGACGACGGGAATTAATTTTTAAATTAATTAATCCAACTGATATGTTTTGAATTTTATAAAATAGACATCATTTTTGAAATCATAATATCAAATATAGCTTAGATCTAATTTTTTGTATTTTTCTGGAAACTTTAATTTTTTGATGAATAGTGAAACCACTAAGTGGTAGTTAAAAAACTGAATTTTTCATAAAACTTAATTTTTCTGCTTCTGTGAGTGGAATTTTGAAAATCCAAGAGACACAGTTGATTTCAGTAAGTAAAATGTGGTTCAATGAGATTAAAATAATTTTTTTGTGAATAGTAAGTTTTTACTTTTTTTACCACGGTTAAAAGTAAATAGGGTAATTAAGGGCCAAAATGATATTATTATTACCCTAACACATGTCCTAATTCTATTGGACACGTGTAATTCGACCAAAAAAACCTTATGAATAAAATATGACCATTTAGGCCCACTTGGATTAGATTAGAACATTTATTATTATTTAATTCAAAGAAGAGTTAAAAGAGTTAAAATCAAAGTTTATTTACTAAAACATTTTTAATATAAGGTTATACATAAGATAAATTCGATTGTAAATATTCATTAGAAATCTAAAAAGATTTCCTACATAAGGATATTTTATTTGTAATTTTTAGACTTTAAATAATTTAATTTATTTATGACACAATGATGATGCAGTAATTACCATAATAGTGAAAAAATAGAATAATTGATATTATAAATACCTAAATAAGTATAATTTGAGACTTTTTATGAATTAAACTAATTTTCTAGGTTAATATGACATGTTAGGATTGATTTAATTAACTTTTTCAAAGTAATCATTCTGTTATGAGTTTCAAAAAAAACAACTTTTGAATAGTGTCAAAATTAACATAAAATAGTTTTTAAAACAAATATTATATTATTAATTGTTATTTTATTCCTAAAAATATAAAGTTCGGCCAAATGACTTAGATAAGGTTATATATATTAATAAAACACAACTTGGGGAGTCGCTTGGATGTATATGGTACGTTTATTAACTATATAATATAAAAATACAAAGTAACATGGTAAATCTCAATCTAATTAACTAAGAGTTAAAACTAAAAGATAAGGTTAATATAATGACCTAAACTTGTCTAAAATCTATTGTATGAGAGTATTTCAAGCCATCCCCACCTTAGCTTCTAAATAAATCAATTTGGAGCTATTCAAAACCGAATTTGACTTTATAATAAAATAATAGTTTTAGTTATTCCAAAGGTACCCCTCTCCTCCCTTATAAATGGGCACCTCCTCCCTCTCTTCCTCACACAACTTTGAGCCTCCAAGCTCGGCCAAACCCTGCCAAATTCTCTTCTCCACTTCCCTAGAAATATCCTAGAGGTTCTGTTCTTCCTCAAAGACCAATTTTAGTGCCCTAAAGGGAGATCTCAAAGAGGCGCTTCAAAGAAGAGGTAATTTCCGTTACCGATTCTTTCAACTTTATTTCTTATTACACTTCTTCTTCTTAGGTTGTTTCATTATGAAGTAATAACATCAGTATCACTCGTATACGTATATGTTATTATAAGTATGAAACAACCCTATTTCACCATCTATCCATCCTACGGAAAATGAAATCACCGCGCGTGCGTACGTACGGAATACCGTCTCCGCGCCGTAGTGTAATCTATTTTCTGCAACCACCTTAATTGGATGGGTATAATGGTGTAATGAGTAACTATATATGATTATTATAAAGTGATATTGATACTGAAATAGTATACATACACTTCAACTCAAGTTCACGATCATGAGAACGATATCATCGCTCGTGCGTACGTACGGACTACCGTCTCCACGACGCGATGAGATTCATTCTCCATGTTAACCATTCATGAATGATTATAAAGTATATATAATAAGTAATAATGAAATATATGACATAATAATGATTCTGTATTTATGTGTGTATATATGTATGTCATCTACTTACTTCCATTCAAGACAATAAGGAAAGGAAAACAGTGTTCATGCGTACGTACGGACTACCGTCTCCATGAACGGTGTGTTTCATTTCATTTATCTATATTATATATATATATATACTGAATGTATATGATATATAAATATTTTATTATATTCTGGAAGTAATTAAATCATGATATAAGTAATAATAATGTCAAGAACAACAAGTCCAAACACCTACGATAAATGAAACGCTTTTACCCAAAACGCTTCTTTAACATGGAATTTACAAAATAACGGGTAATATAAAGTCATAAGTGAACCATATATGATATCATAACAATTAATATGATTCTATAATAAGTTAATGACACTATTTAAATCATTATACAGGAGGTTCAGATACGTACAAAGCATATCGGACATAAGGTAAGGGAAAATCTCGCAATCTCAATTTTTATCCGAGATTGTTTATACTTTGAAATTTACTGGGGTGTATTTTATCATCCACATACATGTTTCATCAATATTTAATATTATTTCCATCCACCTACAATTGTTTAAATCCAATTTTACCCTTCGGTGAGTTTTTAGTAAAAGATATGAATGGAATCTTTTGTCGTTTTTTTGTATGAGGTACTTTTTGACTTTTCCAAAAAAAGTATGAGAAGAATGTTTTTTTAACTTATACGGAATGAATGTATTTTTAAAACAAAATTTCCAAGAATATTCCTTTACAAGTTTTCAAGATTATTTTTAATCAACTTCTTTTATTTTAAAATTGTATGACATTTTAAGAAAGGAAAAATGTTTTTGAAGTAGAAAGGATATTTTCTTCAAGAATAGAGTTCAAGTGTTTTATTAAAATTATTTTCCATCTAAGATAATAAAGGGTTCTGTTTCTATCCCTATTATTAAATGGATTTGATTATGTTGTGATGGAAATATTTTTATGAGTTCCTTTATCTTATATGAATTGTTTTATGATGGCATGTTGTTTAAGAATCCCATTTTTATTACATTGGTTATGAAATGATGTATGATTTATGAATTTGTGGCACACATAAGAATGGTATCATTATGAGATTTTTGGGACCTATATATCCCTCCAATGCATTGGGTAAAGATTTTATATCTCATGAGATAGACATGGCTGGAATGGTAGGTTATACCAGTTCAGTGAAACAGGACTGAAACGAGGGTGACTCGGTTCAGAAAGGGACTTTGTCCACAAAGATAGTCTTGGCAATGAGTCTTGACTAACAAGAAATTATTCTCTATGATTATGTGTGTATGCCACAAAGTTTCATGTTTTATGTTATGATTATTGGGATTTCATTTCACTAATATGATTTATCCCATGTTATGAAATTATGCTCTATTTTGCAGGTTAAGATTTTCAAAATGTTATGTTCTTATGATGTGATTAATATTTTTTTGTTTACCCTTACTGAGCATTTGAGCTCACCCTTTTATGTTTTCTTTTCCCCAGGATATAAAGAAAGGTTTTAGGTAAAAAAATGAAGATCTTTATGGGATATGTTGAAGATATTTCACCATGATTAGAAGATTATATTCCGAGTTTCCAAAGACACTAAACTATTACGATCCTTGTCTGTGTGTTTTTGTTATGTACTAAGTATTCCGCAAAAGTAATGTAATGTCCATGTACGTCAAGCTTCGGGTCTCTACAACATCCCCACTATTTTACTGCTTTTTTCCAATGTCGCATGTCCTAAGAATCTCTCTCCAAAAAGGCTTTCTAGAAAACACCTGGGTGAAGCACCACAACATGTAGCTCATGAAACAAAACCACCACATCCATATAAGAAAAGTAGCGAGGTAGTTTCGAGGATCCACCACAGTGCGCATAACATGTATCATACATTGAGTATTATACCTCAAGACAATACATCCCATACACCCATTAAGGATCCTCAAGACATCAGTGCCTATACACGTTACACCTATAGTAGTCCATTGAAAACTATATCCAGAATATAGGTGTGTGAATAACCACAAACATTAAGGCCCTCTGCACACATATATGGGGAAAACTAACCAATGTTCTTGCCATCACACGTAACTACTAAGAGAAGAGAGCAGGGCCAAAGGGGGCAGTCAGCCATCCATCCTCCCACCAGAATGTTGGGGAAACACCCCCCCCCCCCCACCAGGGCTCAAAATCTTCAGGGTGTTAGTTTCCCTTACCAATAGGGTGAAGTAGCATATAGAATCATAAAATGTACCGAATATATTATATCTCACAAACACACTGTCGGCATAACCTAGTATTGGACTCAACTGTAGCTATTGTCTCTCGAACTCCGGGATGCTACTTCTAAGACTAGGTATCCTATCACCACACAACCATTTAAAGAGCTTTAATACATTACTTCATTCACTTTTTATCAGTTTCACTTTACGTTTATTAATTTTTTAAACATTAATTAACCAATAACAATTCCAAATTAAATTTCATTAGCATCGCACCAAAAGTACATTGTTCCTTCAAATAACAACATCAGCATTGCACCCCAGAAAGCTCCAAACCCCATGGGTTAACATCATTTATTCAATTATTTATTTACAGCATTACTTTAAAATATTCAAAGGCATTTTAGAAAAACAATCTATGCTTCTAAACACAAGGGCCTCAACACAGTGAGTAGATGAACTACCCATCGATTTTTTTCCACCTATAGCAAGAGCGTATACCCATCCTCCCTTGAGAATCTAAACACATAAATTATGTGGCATACCCCACACTTATTCACCCCTTTCAGAAGAAGTCTAAGCAAGACCAGCCTCCTTGAGAAGTGGGTAAAGTAAATCAGATAAACAACCAAGAAGATTCAGCAGAAAACCAAACATTCACATCCAACCCATTTCATCATCCCTAGTGTCCTACCTGACACCCACATGCATAAACTAATGCATCTTGCCACTATAGGCATCAACTGCTACAACAACTAGTAGGCCTCCATTCCTCTACATATCACAACAGTCATCCAGGATCACATCACAACATAAGTAGTAGGAAAACAACAATCATATCGGTTGGGCTCTTGGCTCTTGAACAAGCAATATAATAACTCAGAACCCTTCAAGGAATTATCAAACAATTAGTTCTTTAACCCATATTGAATTAACCTATTTATGATTCGTAGGATCCATATTTGGGAAACCTAAATATTAAGCTATCACAAATAAATTACACATGCTTACTACAGCAATTTGACTAACATCAAAAAATACAACAGTAAGAACCAGATTCATTTGCATGCCTCATTATCTTTAGCCAAACAATTATCAATTAATTATGGTTTATGTTCTTTACCAATTTACATCAAGAATGAAGAGATAAAAAAATCAAGCATAGATATTACACTATCTAGGAAAAACAAGAGGCAATACCATACGATTGATATCAATTTATTTACCCTATTCAAATACTTTTTATGTTAATTCCATAGTGACCCAATGGATAAAACATGATAACTCTACAGTTGCACGTAAAAATAAAAGAGAAGAAATGAATCCCCTACCTTAAAAAAATTCTTAAGGATATTTATACAAGAATGACCCACACAACGGATCACAATCGCCTCCTCATGTGACAACTGTACCCACACGAGGATGTTGCGGCATGATCGTACCAACCGAAACCCAAGAAACTCCATTAGAATCATGGATATCACATGCCATAATATGGAAAGGAGAAACAGAATATGGTTAAACCAAAATAATGATGATAAATCATAAGCTATATCGAAGATTGATGGATACTGCTTGGTTCCACCAAAACAGGGGGGGCACTTGCAGCAAAAAGAACATAGAGGGAAACCAGTCCACCAGGAAAAGTCTAATCTCATGATTCCTATAGGAAGGAAGGATAGGTTTTTGCACCTCACACCAGAGAACAAGGATAAATAATAAGGGATAAGATATATTATCCCTTTAGAATATTTAATGGAGCAGTAGTTTAAGATATAGTGGATTTTCCATTAAAATCAGATTGCATTAAATTATTCAATTTGATCAAGTAAATGCAACCCTAGACTTAGGAAAATTAATATAGGGGTTATGGGATTTGATTTGGCCTTAAATCCCTTAAAAGGCCATAAATGCATTTTATGTCAAAGAAAACGTTAAATTGGAGAAACTGGAAAATCTGGAAATTTGAAAAAGGAAATATGAAACAGTTCTAGAATCACTGTTCATGAACGGTGACACCATGTCTGAAACACCATTTCTGTCTCACCATTTCTATCTCACCATTTCTAACTCACCATTTCTATCTCACTGTTTTTGTCTCACCGTTTCTGTCTCACCATTTCTGACTCACCATTTTTGTCTCATCGTTTTTGTCTCACCATTTCTATCTCACTATTTCTGTGACACTGTTTCTGACTCACCATTTCTGTCTCACCATTTATGTCTCAATGTTTCTGTGATGTTGTTTCTAACTAACCATTTCTGTCTCACCGTTTCTATCTCACTATTTCTGTCTCACCATTTCTGACTCACCGTTTCTGTCTCACCGTTTCTGTCTCACCATTTATGTCTCACCATTTCTATGACACCGTTTCTGACTCACTACTTCGGTTATACCATTTCAGTCTCACCAATTCTGACTCACCATGACACTGTTCATAAAACTGGAAACACTGTTCACAGAACTAGAAATTTGGAAAAGTGTTGGGGATGAGTCACTTTGACCTCCCAGAACACCTCAAACACCAGATTTCAGCAAAGGGATGGACCAAAGAGGTCTAAGCCATTACATACACCAATTTATTTACCACTTAGTAGACTGTGTAAAATTTATTTCTCTAATATCTTCAATGTGATAAAAAATAGTAAACTCATGGTGTTTTAAGAAGGATGAACTTCATATCGAAAGGTGGAATTGACATGGTTGGAGTCTTGGACCTATAGGTGGGATAAAAATGGATATAAAATCTATATTTACTTCTCCCTATAGAGAAAAAAATGTGGTGGATACTAGTAGAATGATATACACCATCTTATTTTAGTATGGTGAAATTACACGTAATGATGAATCATCAAACAAAGTAATCATTTCTTGAATCTTGAATATAATTTTTACAGAGTATTCCCTATATATGAGGACTCATGTCTGGACCATTTAAAAATATTATGTTCTTATTTAGACATAATTAATTTTAATCTATTTCTTTTAGTGATTATCGTCCATTTAATTCCACATGTGATTTACTATAGTGACAAAGGTGGGGTTTTCTTCTAATTTTTGGTGAATTTTCTTCAATGGGTTCCTTATGATAACTTATTATAAGGAACTGATCCTTATTCATCCCATAAATTTATTTTTAAACAATAATTCATTTTACGTCATTCTATAACATCTTTTTCGGTCTATATTTTTAGATAATTAATCCAAAATATATATGTTACAAATTCATACATTAAAATTTTGACACTTACACATAGATCCATGGGTCAAAATGAAATACTTTTAAAATAGAACACATTTTCTTTTCATGATAAAAATGTGTTATTTTTAACATGGCTTAATCATTATTCCTACTCATTCTAGAACCCTGTAAAAAATTTGAAATTTTGGATGTGAAAAAAATATATAATTAAGGTATATATAATAATATTAAATGAAATACATTAGTGCACTTAAAATCCATGAAATCATATAATGGGGTTTCCATTAACATAATTAACATTGATCAAAAATTAATATTTACTTACACAATAAATCAACTTTACTACCCAAAGGTTTTCTAAACCAATTTATAAGAAATAAATATGGTAAAATCATAATATTTAGGGTTCTTAAAAAACATGAGAACCCCTAAAACAATTTCTTAAAAATATACATTTTTTCCCTAAAAGCTAATATTCATTCCTTTATATAAAAAAACTTACCTTGTGAAATCAGAATATTTTGAATAAATCTCATTAGAAACTATAGAAATCCAATACAGGTTCCTTGGAATATAATCTTCATAATACCTTTATAATAACCCTTATAAAGTTAATAACTTACTTGGTTATTTATAAGATAATTTTTTATAAAGCATAATCATTACCCAAGGCATTATTTGGCTACATAGGGATCGCCCATTGTTATAAAAAATGTTTAAGGACCATGAAATTCATGAGCATATAAAATAATGTATTTCCAACATCAAACTTGTAAAAATATACTTTTAAACCAACTATAAAAACATTTTTAGATAGTCATATATCACTTTAATTCAAGACATTTTTTTTGAAACAAAAATACCCAAAATAAAGGGAAGGGGTCTTTATTTGAAGGAAAAAATAGAATATTATAAGGGAATTAAAATTTCAAATAATTTTTTTTCTGGTGATAAAAATTTTAGATTCTATATACATTAAAATAAAACATTCCTCTTCCTTTTATCAAACTGTTCCATATAAAATAAATAAAATTTTACTTTTAAATTCAATTGAATGATCATAAAAAGTGATATAAAATTTATTTTATAATTAATTTATTTATATATAAATAAACTAATAAAAATATTTTAGGAATATGGAAATATAAGAACAATATTTTGAAAATAAAAATTGTTAAAACATTTAAAGTGAGATTTTATGATAAAGTGTCCCCTACCTCGAGTCTGACTTGTCACATACATTATTTATCTTCATAAATAATTAAATTGTGTTATCTATTTACTTTCTTAACATACTTTTTTGTTTTATTATTCCTATAGTTTCACTTATATCCATTTCATACATAATCAACTAATTGATTAATTTTACTTCTGATGTTTTGAGGTTTTTTGGTTCATAATTCCAAAATGACTTCGGTAGGTTGAATTTGGAAAAATGGATCATGATTATATCACTTCCAAAATTATAAAAATTTTATAATTATAATTTTTATACATTATAAAAAAAATAAAAATAAAATTATATGAAAATGAAAAATTAATTATGTTACAGTCATGGAGGCGGTGGGTCATTCTTACGCATGATTAACATTTCTATTTTTCAACGAACAGGAGAAAAAAAAGATAAGTGTCATTTTATATATCATAAATGAAAATTATGTCATAAATATCATTTTAATTTTTTAAATTTGGCTTATATATAATCCATTTAAGATGGTGGGGAAAAATCAAATATATCGATTTGTGAGGCAGTAGTTTATACGTACACATGAGTGACGTTTTAATTTTAATTTTTTATTTTTTGAATTGTAAGGAAAGATAAAAAATATTTATTCACCATTAAAAATGAAATATATATCATTATTTCATATTCTATATTTTTTATCCATAATTTTGACCAACTATAAATGTTGGGTAATAAATATTAAATACCTCATCTTATGAGGTGGTAGAGTGCACGTATGCATAAAAGAATTTTTTTTTGTCCGTTATATTGTTAGGTAGATAAAAAATGGTTATAACATGAACATAATAACGTTAAAGTATATTTAATATAGTAATTTTATTATTTCAACATGCTTGAGGAGGATTTTATGGAGGTAGAATATGGAATAAAATGAAAACGCTCGGTTAAGAATTATACCACTTTTTTGGGAAACCGCGTTAGATTTATACCATAAGACAACATATGATGGAATTATAAGAAAATAAGGGATTATAGAAAATGTTTTAATATGTTAGGATGTGATTTGTTTATGTCTTGGATGATATAATAGGTTCTTAAAGTGTGAAGAATATAGGAGAGAGGTTGTCCTTTTATAATTGGGGGTGGACACACTAGGAATTCTCACAAAGATTAAAATATATTATTGCATCACCCAAGAAAAATGATCCAAAATGACTCATGATTGAATAATAGATAATAAAGGTTCTAAATTTAGACAAAAAATTAGGTTTAGAAAAAAAATTATTTCATTTTAACCTTTGTCTTTTAATTATTAAAATTTCTAACCCATTTTAATTATTAAAGTGGTAACTAACATTTTTATGAAAGTTAATATCCATAATGACCAAAAATTAATGCTTAATATTTAAAAAAATATAAATTCTGATTCTAAATATGTACATTTTACCAAATTCAATTTATATACGTGGAAAAATACTTTAAAAAAGCTCGAAAATATGATGAAAAACAATTCTCTTGGAAAATATGATCATATGTGTGAAAAGTTTTAATGAAAAAATAAATCATAATATTTATTATAAATACATTAATTGGATTATTTTAAATCAAAAAATAATGATTTAACTTTAAAACTAATAAAAAATTAAATATGGATTTTAAAATATTTGAAAATAAAATATAGTTTTCTTAAAAAAGGTGTCTTCTACTATTTGCCTCTAAATGCAATTTTTAAGAAAATTACACAAAAAATAACCCTAATATAGTTATTAATTGATAATATAAAAAATTAAATTATGTCTTTAAAATTAAAATTTTAAAATATTTAAATAATTTTTTTAAATAAAATCATATAATACATGTAAAAAAATTAGTATGAATAAAATAATTTTCTTTCTGTTAAGAAATTTCATAATATTCCTATAATGAATATAACTATATAAAATTTAGTCAATGAATTTTAATAAATAATAAAATTAATCTATTATTAAAATTAACTGGTTTCATACATAATTTCCCCCTTTTAGAAATTGTGACCTCTCAATTTTATTCATCACTTAAATAAGTGAGGATAATTTTCCTTCATTACATTTTATAATTATTATATTTCTTCTTCGACCATATTATTCTTCCAAAAAACCATAACCTAGTTATTTAGTTTATTCCATAAAATCTTTTATTTTTATCAATAATATAAACATGTTATTCCTTATATGATGGATTCTCTTCAAAATATAATACTTCATGGACTAAAACATGGGATGTATCTGGAACATACTTCCTTTGAAATCAAATATCAAACACATCATGTACCTTGGATGAACTTAGAGATTAGTCTACCAGGTATCAAGATAATCCAACCTTAAACATAATTTTTTGTTGTACAATGAACAATAGAATTAGCATTCCCTTTTTAACAAAATGCATAACACATTTATTTGGAGATACTTTTAAAAAAACACATTCACCTAACACAAATGAAAGATTATTCCTTTAGTCATTTGCATAACTTTTCTTCCTTCTCTAAGTCATCGTTATACAATTTTGAATCATCTTTACCTACACAACCATTTCGTCAATCAATTATGGTCCCAAAAACATTCTTTCAGAAACTTCACCCCCAACAAGATATAGTCCATTACTAATTTCCATTTAATTCTCCAAACAGTAACATTTGTACACTGGAATGAAAACTATTATTACATAAAAAGTAAAATAATGAATGTTTTTTATATTAACTTCACTGATAATTAATATATCATGATCAATTCAAGGTATTTAATATCGGAATAGTTCACTTTGACTCTCTATTATATTAAGTATGAAAAGTTATATTGAAATTTAATTCAGTACCCAAATATTTTTTGAGGAATTTCTAAGAATTTTCAGTAAACTAGGGATTATTGTTAAATACAATAGAGATAAAAAGTCCAAGTAAACTAATTATATCCTTTTTATATATTCAATAAAGTTGATCTAAATACATATAATTTCAAAAAAATAAGGAAATGTGTATATTTCTTCAATCGATCAACAATAACCAAAACTTCATTATTACATTGAGATTTATTTAGTAATCCCACCATGAAACAAATAAATATATTTTCCAATTTCCACTCAAGAACTAGAAATAGATGAAGCATCCCCTTTAGTAATTATTGTTCTCCTCTAACATTTTGAAAAGTAAATCAATTCATGGTAAAGTCATTAACATTTATTTTCATTCCACCACACCAGAAATGCTCTGAAGGTCTCTATACATCTCTGTGGTATCGACGTAAATAGAAAACAGTGAACTGTAATCTTCAATAAAAAAATATCTCTTTAAAATCGAATCACTTGACACACACTACATCTTTATAAATTTGATAACAAATTTTTTATTAATGCTAAATTAAATAATATTTTCTTTCATGGTGGGTTCAACCTTTTATTATGAAACATGATACAACTTATCAGCACTCTTAGTTTTTTTTGAACAAAAAACTATACAGAAACCTAAAACAAAATAGAGGAAGCTCTTGCATGCACAATTTCAAGTCAAATATTAATTAAATCATTTAATAAAGGAACATATTACAAACATATCATAGTTAATGTGGAATTATGTTTCTTCCCAAAAGAATCAGTTACATTGTTTCCCTTTCCTGGATGGTAATTAATCATATAGTAATAATCATTAATCAATTCCAATCATCTTCTATATATCATGTTCAACCCATTATAATTGAATATATATTTCAAAATTTTATGATCAGAATATATTTCACACATTACTTTGTATAAATGATTTATCCATATTTTAAAATCAAGAACTATATCCTCCATTTCAATTTCATTTGTAATATAATTTATCTCATGATGTTTAAAATTATGTACATAATAACAAATTATCATATACTTCTGTATTATAACAGAACCAAGTCCCTCCAACAAAACATCATTATAAATAACATATTCACCATTTATAGATAGAAGGTGTAAAACTAGAGCATTGACAAATACTTATGAAATATGCATTACAGTATTTTATCCAAATTAATTTAACACATTTTCATGTTAAATTAGTTAGTGGGATATACAAATAAGAAAAAAATTCAACAAACCTTCAATAGTAACACTCTAATCCAAGAAAACTATAAATAGATATGAAATTTTTATGTCCTGACCACTCTTAATGCACTTTATTTTTAGTAGATTCTTCCATTATTATATATTAACTTAAAATATGTTTAAGGAAATAAATTTACCATAACATTAATTCTCATTTATTGAAGTTTTCTTACAAATTAATTTAATTCAAAGCTCGGGGAAAAATACTCAAAAAAATTTCATGATAATTATGACTTCTAGAATATATCATGATGTATTAAAAAAACATACCTAATAACTCAATAAAAACATAATTCATAAATTCCCAAAATATATCTAGATAATTTTTTATCCCAATAGAGTTAACTAGAAACTCATAATGGTTGTACCTTCTAAAAACACCATCTTAAAAGTTTCATCCTCCTTCACCTATAGCTAATGGTACCCAGACTTGAGATCGTCCTTCAAAAAATAATATCCTCCCTAGAGATAATCAATTAAGTCATATATATGATGAAATAGAAAATGATTATTAACAGTAGTGTTATTCAATGCTCTATTACCATTGAAAATCCCCATGGAAACCTATTACTTTTGAACAAACAAAATTGGGGCACCTAAAGGTGATATTAAGAGATGAATGGAGACATTACCAAGAGAATATTATAATAGATTTTTCAATTCCCAAATTTCAACTCGATCCCTTTGATAATGAGGTTTCTATATATTCTTATCATCAAGCACTAATTCAATAGAAAATTCAATCACTCGATCAGGTATAATTCTAGGAAATTCATTAGAAAATATATCCATTTTTCAATTAAATACTATAACATCATTAACATAAATAGTTTAATTACCTTCAACAATATGTTCATGAAAAACAAAATTTCTATATTTAACAAATTTATGTTCTTCTGGATAAGATACAAAGTTCTAAAGTCATTATTGTACACAAACTAAAACTCATTCTAAAAAAATTATTTAGATCCACAATTTATCTTATCATGATAAATATAAATTCAATATAGTCAAAAAAAATAAAACTCTAAAACTGGATAGAAAATAAGATTTATAGGTAAGTAATTTACTAAGACAATAATAGAATGATTCTTTTAAATTATTATTTCCACAACACTAACTCCACATGTTTTTACAAAAAAAATCGCTTTATTTCAGGATGTGAAATTCCTAATTTACAAACTATTTTTTATAAAATGAAATAATGTATAGACCCCTAATCAAGAAATACATTAGAATAAAATGAAAAATAGTAATTCACATGACAAAACATTATTTAATGGTCCAATATATACTAAATTAGTCCAATAGGATTTAGTTATACCTTTTTTCTTGTGATCTAGAAGACTTCCACCTATTACTCTAATCTTCGTACAAGTACTCGCATAATGATCCATGTCATTACTATTAAAAAAATATTATTATAAATATTAATTTATTGTTAAGATCCTTATTTTTATCCTTTACTTTGTATTCAGAATCCAAATGTACAAATCTACAACTTCAGGAACACTTCTGATATTTTATAATACATTTTCCAAGTTTATTTTTACAACACTAACCAAAATATGAAAAATTTATTTTCTAAACAATATATGTCTTTGATTGATGTTTCACCATTACCTTACATCAAGACCATATTTTATGTTTTCTTTTGTAGGACACAATATCATTAGAAAACTATTTTTCTACCTTCTTGAAACATCAAACAAGTCTTTCATAACTTTTAAATTCATGAAAATCGAATAACCTTAAATATATTGGTTTCAACCCTATGAAAAATCATATAATTTCACTATCAAGATATTGAATACAATTTGTTTCGTAACATGCTAATTAGGTGAAGTTTACTTCAAACAAGATATATTAATCTTCCACCTTCTACCTCAATTCAAATAATTTATTATTCATCCAAATTTGTATAACCATAGAAAAACAATTCTCATGAAAAATATTGTTATATTCAACCAATTCCAAGGAATCAATACCTTATCATTCTATAATATTCTTAACCGTTGAACACCACATATCAAATTCAAAAACAAAATAGTAAATAGATATTGTTATCTTTTAATGTTCTAAATAGCTAATGATTTTCAATATATTCTCTAAGTATTTAACACATTTTTATACTATTACAGGTATGGATGGTCCACTGAATTTAGGAAGGTATTGTTTCATGAAATGATCTACAAAGGACATATTCATCTATTTTGAACATATATTTTCTCCCCTATGGATTCTACCACTATTTATGGCTTATGTCAACAAATAAATCATAGTGATAAACTTCTCTATTTGAATTCCAACCAATCAAGGTAGATGATTTGGTAGGATATTATCATTTTAATACATTCCTATTTCATCTTACCTATTTCCGCTATGGAAAACCATTCTAAATGGACATTGTTTAAATGGATAAAAATGAAAATATTAATTTTTTTATTTCACAATAACCATTAATTATAATATCTTACAGGTATCAACTTATAATATCCTAACCAATAAAATTATCTAAACACTTATATGATACCAAATTTAAGGAACTGATCATTATTCAAAATTTGATTTAATTTTTAAATAAGATTCAATTTATCACATTTTCAAAGATATTTTTTGTTCTATATTTTTATTGAATTAAGTCATAAGTCTTATATAATAAATTCATACATTACAATTCAGACACTTCAACTCAATATCTATTTTCTACACAATATAATACTTCTAAAATAAAACAAAATTTCTTTTCATGACAGATCTTCGTGATTTTCTGCTTGACCACATCATTATTGTAAGTCATCCATAAACCCTATTAAAAACAATAGAAAATTTGGTATGAACACATGAAACTGTAGAAAGTGACATTTGAAAAAAAAAGGAAAACGAAACTCATTAGTCTATTTTAAAACCAAGAAATCATATAAGATCATGCACCTTTAACATAATAAAATTTCACTTAAAATAATTACTTTCCTACTCATGAAATAATATTTACTACCAAACAAAATCTAAAAAACTTTAGAATAAAACATAAAGGTAAAATCATAATCATGAGTGTTTCTTAAAAAACATGAGAACCCATGAAAAAAAATTTGTTAAAAAACATACCTTTTACCGTAAAAATTAATATTCAATAAATTAAATAATATATCATTACATAAACTTTTGAAATCAAAATATTTCCATCAAAACTCATTAACAATTATATAAAATTTATATAGGCTCCATGAGAAATCATCTTCATAAAACCCTTACAAGAACCCTTGTAAATGGAATAACCTACTTAGATAATTCCAAAATAATTCTATAGAGAAAATAACCATTACCCATTCCATTGGAGATATTTATTTGGTTGAAAAGTCATTTTAAATAAAGTTCAAGGGCCAGAATATTAATTAAACACATAAAATCTTGCATTTCCATCAACAAACTCATAAAAATATCATTTTGAACCCCATATAAAAACTTTATTGGATATTAATAAATCTCTGTCCATTAAATAATAAAATCTAAAACATGAAGAACAAATAGAATTGGTGTTTTTATTTGAAAAATACTTGGAAACTTATAAAGTAATCCAAATATTAAATAATGGTTATGGCAGTGAAAAAACATGTTGTCGTCGTAAATGTAAAAATATAAAATTCCTTTTTTCTTTTGTCAAAAGTTATCATATGAAATTAAAAAAAAATTAATTTAAAAAATATTTAATGAATGTAAAAAGAGACATAAAATATCCACTATAATTCATTTATGTTCATATTAATAGATTCATAAATGAATTCTAAGAATATGGGCTTAGAAAAAAAGATTTAGAAATTAAATATTTAAAACATTAAAAATGAGGTTTTAAGGTAAAGTTTCCCTTACCTCGAGTCCAACTTGGATTGTACATTATTTATATTCTAGAATAGAAAAATTATTTTAATTATTTAATTACATAATATCATTTTTCATGTTTATTATTCCCTTTACTTCACTTATATCCGTGTTATACTTAATCTCTTTATTGATTATGTTTACTTTGGATATTTTTAGGATGTTTGGTTTATAAGTCCGAAATGAATTTGGTACAGTGAATTTAGTCAAATGTATAAAGATTATATCGTATATAGAATATTTATCAATTTATAATTATAGTTTTCAATCATTACTCATACTTTTATAAAAAAACTTTGTAAGATAGTTATTAAAAAGGAATTGTGATAGAATTATAGGGATGGTAGGTTGTATGTACGCATGAGCAACGTTTCCATTTTTCAAAGAACATGAGGGAAATAAGGTAAGTATAATTTTATCTTTCTATAATAGTGATTATATGATTAAAATTATATTAATTATTAAAATGTTCTTATATATACACAAGTAAGATGAGGTGGGGATGAAAAATAAAATGCATCGATTCGCAATGCGGTAGTTCACATGTACACATGAGTGACATTTTTATTTTTCAATGAATGGTTAATAAATAATTATAACATTTATTTAGAATTAAAAAAAATTATATCATATATATCATATTCTTTAATTTTAATTAATCATTATGTCCAAAAAAATGTTGATAATGAAAAATGAAATACATCATCTTGTGTGGCGGAAGTCTGAACGTATGCACAAATGATATTTTAGTTTTTCATTAGATGGATAAGAAGATAAATAAGGGTTATAAAATGAACATAATAACATTAAAATAAATTAATGACATAGATTGTCTTGGTTTATTTTGGTTTAATAATATTTTAATGTTGTAAAAGGATAAATAAAATGAATGTACTCTGTTAATAACTACACATCTTCTTAGGAAAACCTCCTTAGGTTTATATCTTATGTATTCCTTGGATGAAATTTTAATAAAAAAAATTCTTCTAGACCATGGGGATGTATTTTAGTATGGTATTTGGGCAAGTTTTTTTTTAGCTAATAGGCTCTTCAATTGTGGAAAAGAGAGAAGACTGGGTCTCCTGTTATTAGTCTGGGAGAGGAAGTACATATAATTTTCCATAATATTAAAATATATTTATGTATTAATGAATTAAAATGGATCCAAAAAAGAATAATATTACAAAAATATATATTATAGGGTTTAAATATTTTAATACAATTGAATTTAAAAAAAATCTGTCATTTTGACCCATGTATTTTTTGTTTTAACCCTTTTAATAAATGTTAAATCTTCCTATCATAACTAACTTTTTTTCAAAAGTTTCGATTCAAAATGACCAAAAATAAAAGTGGACTCATTAAAAAAAATTATTTGATGATTCCAAATATGGAGTCAAATTTTTCAAGTTCATTTTACATAAGTGGGTGAAATTACCATTATAATAAACCTGTAAAATGTGACCAAACGTTTTCAAATAAAAATAACTTTTAACTGTAAATTTTTTTTATAAATCAAAAGTAAGTAATTTAAATTTAAAATGAATCCAAAATAGGATTTTTCGGGGTAAATACCTGAAAGAAAAATATATTTTTCTTAAAAATTATTATTTTCTATAGTTGACCCATAAAATTTTTAAGAAAATTCCAAAAGCCCCACAAAGACAATTTTCAAATGATGATATAAAAATTAACACCGTCTTGTAAAGTTAAAATTATAAAATATTTATGTCATTTTTTTAAATAAATTTATATATTATATGTACACAAATTTATTAGGATAAACTATTTCCTTTTTAATTTAAAATTTACTTAATATTATTATAATGATTATAAAATTATAAAACAAAATTACTGAATATTTGTATGGAATGAATTATTTTTAATATTTAATTTACCTTGGTTGTTAAACCTACATTAAAGAGGAATTAATTTACACTATTAAAATTCTATTGGGTAAATTTCAAGAAATTTTTGATTCATGAGATCTCAATAAATGGTATCACAACTTGATTATAGAGTTTGATACCTCTAGAACGTTGACAAGGTCCTTTAGATCTCAATTTAGAAGCATTATTATTCCATTAATTTTTTTGGATAATTTTGGTAAATATTTAATAATACCAATTATATGGTTTATAATATAGTGGGAGTTCATATTTTCAATAATATATAGTAATGTATTAGGGTAAGTCCCACGTGGATAAGTTTGATAGAACAGATTTTGGATTCTAGAAGATTGAGATAGAGGATGGTCTAACGTAGAAATATTTTGATCAATTTTTTAGGGGTACCAAAATAGAACTAATGAATAAAGAATAATTTAAAATGTTGTATAATAAATAATCTTGGTTGATTCAAATTTCATTAGCCTAGAACATTGCTTATAACTTCAAGAAAGAGAAACCTACTTCTATTCTTATTAAATTTTTTAAAGATATGTATGGGGATCCGATAGTGGTGAAAAATGAATTCTTATTGTAGAGGATATTTAGTATGAAAATTTTAAGAGGAAATCCTATGGATGATAATGTTAGTGGATTCAATATTATAAGGAGTCAGTTGGAAATGGCCAAGTTAAACACTATAGATCTAGAGTTGTCATTGTTTTTTCATTCATCATCCCCAATCCCTAGGATGTGATGGATAATATGTTGTTCAATTCAAGTAGTAAAGTATACTTGGGGTTTAAAAATGTTTGGGACCTAATCTTGACCTAGGGAAATCATTAGAAGTATATTATGGTATCTACTAGAAATTAATATATGTTTGCTGTTAGGGATGATTTATAGACTAAAAAAGTTATAATAAAGGTAAAAACATATTAAGTAATATCTATAGTAAATCAACTGACGGTTACCTCCAATGATTTAATTGTGGGTAGAAAGTCCATAAAAATAGATTTCATCAAATAATGATTCAATTATAGAAGACACACTTCCAAAAGATGATCATAAAATCCTATATGATAAAAAATGATAGGTGAATTGCTATGTGGTTCTAGTTCTCTTGAGTTTATGACTATTGGGACTAGAGATTATTTTCCTTTAATAATCGTGAGGGTGGGGAGAAGAAACTATAAATGATAAATATTTTTCATGGTGAATATTACTGATGATGAAGATCTTGAGATTATAGGATAGGATGTTGTTTATATTTAGAAAGTGAATGGAAGTATTCTTTCATTATGAGGCATGTGGCAAAAAAAAGGTTTGTATGAAACCAAATATGTCTAGGATAGCTATATTATGTAGGTTTCTATACTATATTCATGTATGGAGTATATAGAATTACATGTGGTTCCATATTGGTGAAAAAATTAGTGTTAAATGGAATAATGAACCTAATAGAGTATCAAAAGGTGTAATGCATGTGGGATTTATAACTTCTCCAATGTTATGGCATGGCCATCTTGGACACATGAGTGGGAAATTGATTAATGTCCTAAATTATTAGGGAATACATAAGATCAGAATCATAGAGTGTTGAAAATGTGAAGAATAAATCATTTCAAAGTAAAAAATGGTGTCATTCCTAACAAAAGGTAAGACTCCAAAGAACTAGTGGTTAGAGTTGGGGCATACAGATGTATGTGGGACATCTCTAGTTTGTTCTCCTAAATTGTTGTTTTACTATGTTAGATTCATTGATAATGTGACATGAATGTTGTGGGTTTTATTTCTCCAGAACATATCTATGGTTTTTATAACCTACATCTGATTATGATCCATGGCGTAAAAGCAGGAGGGATGTAAAAGAAATATTTAAGGTCTGATAATGGTGGATATTATAGAAACATGGAGTTCTAAAGATTCTATTTGAAGAAAGGAATGACGTTTTAGAAGATAGTTCCAAGTACATTAGAATATAATGAATTCACATATATAATAAATTGGGTTGTAGTTTAGAATTAAAGTATCATTATATTTTATTTGGGATTCCATAAGGATTTTGGGGTGGAATTGGAGATTTATGTTCCCTAAATATTGAAAATGATTCCATAATCCCTTTTAGTTGAAGGAACATTCAGTATACTCTTGGTTCTAAAGAATTATTGAAATCATCCATTATAAATTCATTGGTTCACTCACCTACATTCTTGTTAATGAAAAGAAAAGGGATGATCTAGAATATAACTCTGTAGAATGCTACCGTTTTGGGTATGTTGATGAAGAATTACATGTTGGACTCCAAGATAAAAACTTTCATGAGGTTTTCAAAATTCAAAATTATTTCTAAAATGAAGAAATCATTTGCAATGATCACAACCAAGATTTAATTATTAATGATATCAAAGTATCATCAATATATTAGGTCTAAATGAATGGGTATTTAGTAGTTATAAATGTATCAGATAATTCACGGAGTGAATTATTTCCAAAAACAATACCAATTCCAGAGTATGTTCCTAATAGAGGTCAAGTTCTAATGGTGTTTACCTGATCAAAAGTAACATAGATCTCAAAGACATTTATGGCTAGTGAAGATATGTGGAACTTAAATCTCTATGAAAAATAGTTTTAAAAGTATAAAATCATAGGTTCTATTAAATATGATCTATTGAATTTTCCTTTCGATTGCATATATACCAAAGTGATATTTTTAATTTTCTTCTCTTGGAATATAGAGAACCTGAGACCTCTGAGGAGACAAAAAATATCAATGACTTGAATCATTGACAGTTAGACAAGATGGATTATAACAGTTCCACAAATTTTTCCATAACATGGTATCTAGTATAGAGGACTATTAGGAAGAAATTTATTTAGAAAAAATTGGTTTATCAGCTAAAGGAGGAAGTGGATGATAGAAATTGGTACAAGGATTCTCATGAAGGGTATTCAAAACAATTAAGTTTTATATTTTTTGAAATATTTTCTTTGGTTTTTTGAAATACTATGATGATCAATATTAAATAAAGGGAAGGATCACATCTGAAGTGGATAAATATGAAGAAAAACTTTCTTCATTGGGACTCATAGGAAAATAATTCATTCAAAATACCAAATATTTCGCAGAGAATGTAAACTATGATCATGTGTGAAAAATTAAGAAAATACATTACAGTTTTAAATAAGAACCAAGGTAGTAGAAATAGACTTTAAAATCTTTTATCAAGGAATGGTAGTTCATCAAGATAAATGTTGATAATTATTGTTACTTGGTGGTGTTTAATTATTAAAGTTTCATGGTCATACATCTCTATGTTTATAACATTCTCATTATCAGTCTGGTAAAGGAATAGATTAATGATGTAATATATGAACTATTTAGATTGTTTTAGATAAAGTATCTCATTCTAGAAAAATGTATTTTATTTATTTTAATCATAAGGGACTTAATTTAAATAAAATTTACCCTCAATTTGTATTACTAAATCCCAAAATTTGTTCAATTATTTATATTGAGTGAGAAGAAACATGTGAGAACTCTCATGAAAAATAATATCAAGTAAATTAAGGAGAAAGAACCATGAAATGACGTTAAGGTGGAGTATATTGAATACATACCTTATACATTGGAAATCAAAAATCTTGTTATATTCAATTCCTTTTACTTGAATTTAGATTACATAATTAATGTGAGTATTTAATTGTTTAATTGATAATTAATGAATAGATCACAAAGAGGTGGTAAGGTGGATTCTATGACACCTAAAGTGTTATAAGACCATGTTAATTTACTTCAAAATAGATAATTTATATTATTGGTTTGTTCAATTGATATTTTGGGGTGATTTATATACTTAGTGGAGTAACATAGGGTATGTTTTAACATTCATCGGTACAGATTTGAGATTGAAATCAAAGAATATACTGATAGTTAAAATTTCCAAAATGGAAGAAGAGAAAGTTGCATTAACTGAATTTTTGAAGGATTTGATTTACATTAAGGGATTGTTAGAAGATATAAAAATGAATATAGAGGTTGGGGTGTTTTTATAAGACTCAAAACATGTGAAACACATCATGAATAATAAGATATATTATTCTATGAAAATTTATAAACATTTGAAGTACCGATTCATCTGGATATAGATAGTCGAAAAGTTATAGGATCTATATAAGAAAAATTGATCTTAGAATCTAGAAGATATTCTAAAAATATTCTCATAAAATATGTGGTAAGGTGGTGTTTTGAATTAGTTAGATTGGTATGAATTAAATCATTGTGGGTGAACCATGCATATATATGGAAGTTCAAGATAGGAATAAGGATTATAGTTAGTAAAAAAAATTGGTGGTGGGTCCTTGAAAATATTATCAACTAAGATACTATTAGGATCAAGAAATTGGAAAACCATTTTTAAGATAAGTTTTAAAACCATCAAATTATTTGAATGTATAAGTCCAACTTCTGATGATGGATAGAGATTGTGTAGTGGAATGATCAATGTCTAGATGTCCGAATAGATGATAATCGGAAGTTAGGATATTGGATTAGTAGACTAGATGATGGGAAATTGGAATTTATCCCTAATGAGTTTGTTGGAGGTAGTGTGGTAATGCAACAAACTTTTGTGAATGTAACTCTTGGAAAAATGAATGCAATCTTGAAGGGTTTCCCTTTTGTATATTTTGTAAAATGGATTTTGTATGAATATTTAGAGAGATATAAGTGTAAACTTGTGGAGTGTCAAGAAGTTGGATTTTTGTAACGGAATATATTGTTCATGTGGTGGGAGTCTTTGAATTTGTTGAGCTATTGTCTTGGAGATCGGATTATTGTGTCCTTATACTTATGATGATTGGATGGAGGAAATTAATGATGTCACTAGTTTGACTCAACTATATTAATATAGTAAAATAACTTATAGTGATAACTAATTAAACATTGTAATCATCTTCTGAATCTTGATCAAAATAATTAACATATTCCCCTCAAGTATTAAAACTGACACCCAAACCATGTAAAAATATTGTTTTTATTTTTCCACTATTTATTTCAATAATTACAGTTGGGAAATTTATTTCTTATTGATGTCATGTTTGATTCAGTGTGATGACTTAGGTTAAGTTGTATTATATTCCATAGTGCATTGAGTTTTTTGTGTTCCTTTCAAACACCTATGTTTAAAAGATTTTTATTTTCAATGTAATTCTTTTGGAGGGTATCCTCTAGGGGATCAGTGGTTCATGAGAACCTAATATACACTTTTAAAAATAACACTAGAAAAAATTTCTAATGATGAAAATATCAACTATTATATTATTTTAAATTATTTAATCTATACAATGAACTCATTCATTATTTTTTGATCGACCTCTATAATTGGAAATTGTAAAAAAATGATAAATATGAAAATTTTAGTTGTTGTTAATTTATTAAATATACATAGCATAAGATCAACTTGATATTATATACATCTATCAGGAATCATGGTTTTTATTAATAATATTTTTAATCAAATTATTTGGAAGAATCTATATATGTTTATTACAAACAAAAGTTCATAAAAATAGTATATTATTATATATGCACACTATCTAGTAGTTCAAAATATATTGAAGGGTTTAGAAGAGAAAAAATATATTTACTTGTTTTTCTAATTAAAAATGATTTTCTTTGCCCCAAGTCTCAAAAAAATATATTGAATTTTAAAAATATTGTTGAAAATAATTATCATATAGATATTATGGATGAAGGAGGTGTTGGGTAGATCAATATATAATTATAATTTATACTAAAAATAGATAAAATAAAATCAATCAATAGTTAAATTTATTTGTATTAAGTTAATATTTATAAAATGGAATAAAATATAGAAAACCCATAGCATACTCATCCTAATGCATTAAATTTATAACATAATCATTTGGTTCGTCCAAGGTCAATTATTATTGAAAAATGGTGAAATATACACATGAGAATCAATTAATTATAATAAATCCATAAATAGTGAATTGTGAATTTAATTAATATATATATATATATTAGTGTATAAGGGGTACAATTATATTCTAATACATACACAAAACACACACAGGCTAGAAAGGTAGGTTATTTCCCCCCCATAGGGTTGACCAACACATTCATTCTTATTTATTCATATATTAAAGGATCGTAGACCCAGCAATGGATGGACCAATGCCCCTTTTGTTTTGATGGAAAAAGGACTCTCCTAAAATTATAATGTCCATGGGTCTACACACATTGCCTACATCATGTCTTTGTCACTTCCATCCCACATTATTCCTACATCACTACCACCTTTTTCGGCACTTATATTAGAGCCAATATCTTATTACCCCAAGGGGATTTCCCTGATTCAAACTTTGGTCTTCTGGATGTAGTATTTTGGGGCTTACCACTCAATAACCACCCAAATGCCTGAAATAATTAATGGTTGTATGCATAATAAATTATCATTTTTAGATAGAATTTTTCATTCTATTCATGATATTGTTTTTCCTCCCTATATAATCAAATATAATTGTTGAACATGGGTTATCTATTATTAAATTGATTTATTTATATCATCACTACTTATATTGAAATTGAATTTCCTAAATTAATATTAAATATAAATTATAGAATATATAAATATATACCCACCAACCTTGAGAATCTTATATTGGTTTTATGAAATTTAAATCCATAAAATGTTCATTTGTATTATTATATACAACTCCACGTATATTTCCTTTTTTATTTGTTGATTAAAATATATATTGGGAGTTACATACATTATATAAAATGATCAACCTTAATCATTAGTATTATTATCAAAAAATATATATATGAATAATTTCATTGTAAAGTGTTTAAAATTAATTGTCTAATATATTTTTTATTCACATCAGGTGTGTTGTTCAATTGGTAATTTAAAACATTTTTCATTGTGATAATAATAAATAAATAAATTTTTCTCATAAATTATAGAATTAATATATCAACAACATAATATATTTTTAGATATTATCCCAAAAGTAACTTCTATACTAGATAAAGTTTGGGATATCATTAATTTTAATTGAAGATAAATTTTAATTTTTGTAATATTTTGATTCTAATTAATTACAATTAACTTTTATAGATGAATAAAAAATAATTCAACAATATAAATTTAAGAACTAATTTTTATGTTTCACTTATAAATTTTTTGATCAATTTTCTAAACTACGTAGATTATTTAATAGATTCAAGATTATTATAGATGAGTTCTTCTAAATGTATTTGGTTATATAAAAATTTGTAATATAACCAATTTATTGTTTCATTGTTTATTTATGTGGAATAGTTTTTTACAATATCTATATATAAATACAAGAGGGTTTTCAAATTCCAGATGTATACTAAAACCAATAACCTTTCCCCAAATTAGTTAAACTATAACATGGGTTGAACTAAATAAGAAATATATTATATTCACATATTAATTCATAATGGGAAGAATAAAAAATATATTTTATTAACTCATGGTTTTCATAAAATGCTGGATTTTCATTAATCACACTATTTATTTAGTTATTTTTTAGAAAGATAAAATATTTATATAAGAGTTTTTGAAAGAAATGGAATATTTTATTATCAAATTAATAATAATGCCAATGGTTAATTGAATTTATAATCTAGAATATCAAAAAAAACTTTATGTGTTCATAAAAAATCCCTTCATGAATAATTAATACCATAGATTCCAGAGTCTTAGGTTTCATACATCAAAATATAATAATAAACTTCTTTTTCACTCAACTATTAAATTTAAATGCACATTTTATTTATACCTAAATGATATTGGCATAGATGTGTATATGTAGGAAAAAAATAATTCGATGTATTGATATCAACAATTTATATAAATTCATTTATCGTGTTCAGTTTATTGAAATTCATCAATCATGTTAAGAATCATTTTTTATAATATAAATTATTAAAAGGAATGGTGAGATGGGGATACAGAAAATTCGACCATAAGATAATTGTAAATAATTTCTCACAAAGGCATTGCCATCTATACTTTTTACAATTTATTTATAAAACTATGATAATAAAATTTCATAAACTATCATGATTTAATTGGGGAGAGTAGATAATATTTTACTTTTTTCCCTTTATCAGGTTTTTTCCCTCGCTATGTTTTGTTCATAAATTTTTTTAATGAGGTAGCATAAAATTTTTCATGGAATCTTCTTATTTTTTATTTCACCTATTTTCCCTCATGGATTTTTTAAATAAATTTTTTGGCGTCTAAGAGGAAGTGTTATGTATTAGGTTTCAATTTTATTGTTTTTCTATACCTGGAGATTACTATGGATTATAATTAATAGCACCAGTTATTTATATTATAATTATTTATATCATCTATCCATGAGGAATGAATATTGACCGTTATATTTCAAATTGAAATATATATCAATATTGATTGTAAATAATATTTACATGTATGCTATATTTATATAAAATATGATAGTGAAATAAAAATATTTAGCATATATTTCTCTCTTTTTCTCTATTATCATTCCTTAAAATTTTTTATCATTACAATGTGATTATTTATTTACATTTATTTTAAATCATTTTTTATTTTTATTAACATCATAATTAATATATGATCAATAGAAAGTTTTAAAATACATTATGGTTTTAATAATCATTTCAATCTGGGTTTCCAGCATAAATATATATATTATGAATTCTTTGGAAATTTCATTACTATTAAAAATTATATTTTTACTAATTTTAAATAAAAATAATAAGTTTGATTATGATAAATTTTGGGATTTAAATATTTTTAAAACTTTTATAAAACTATTAAAAAATAATTAATTAATTATATCACAATCTATTTTTATACACAATAAAATATGACGAATTAAAATAATATTCAATGAAATACTAAGAAAGTCGTGTTAAGTTAAAAATAAAAAATTCTTGTCATAAAAAGATAACATGTACTTTTTTGAAATAAAAAATTTTATAATACTATATATTAATAAATTAGTACAATAGTTATTGTGTTCAATCATTAAAAATATCATAAAATTAAACAAAAATACTCTTATATTTTAGTATGAAATATGAGGACACAATACTTGCTATTTTTTATATAAAATGACATTTATTCTATTAAAAATTTGTTTTTTTCTGAATAAATATTTATTGAATTAAAATATATTTCAATAAAAAAATGGGAAAAAATATAATATAGTTATAATTTCCAATTTAAAGCAATAAAAAATGGGAAAATTAGGTCAGGTATTTTTCTGAAAAAATAAAAAAATGAAAAAATATATTCTTTTCCTTATATTGATTTATACATGTGAATTATCTTTTAAAAAAATGAAACCAAAAAAAATAAGTGTAATGAAAATTTATTTTAAAAAAAAGAATCTTATAATTCCAAAAAATGAAAAAAAATCAATAAATTATAAATTATGTAATTTAAAATAATATTAAACAAAAAATGAAGTTATTAAATGGAAATAATCCTTTAATTAAAAAACATTCCTGTAAACTTAATAAAAATAATATATCAATTATTTTGAACCATTATCTAAATAAAATATTTCATAATTGGAAAAAATTACTAAAAAATATGACCAAACATGTTTTAAAATAATAATTTTAATAAAATAAAACATATATTCAAAAATGTAAAAAATTATAAGATTAGATTAATTTTAAATAAAATGGAAATTAAATTTTAGCAAGTCAAATCAAATTTATGGAGACAAATTTTAAAAAAATAATGGACATGTTTTCCTCATATTGAAAGTCAAAAATCCATCAATCATTTTTATTGGTTCATTTTTTATTAAATTTGTTTACATCTCTTGTGTACATATATTACTTTATATCTTCAATTATTTAATAAACAAATTTTATGTGTGTGTGTGATATAATATATTTATATATTATATTTTTTATAGTCATATGTACATACGTATTTTATTTATTTTTTATTTTTGGGATTTTATTCAATTATGAATCAAAAAATCAATAATAAATTTTTATATAATATTTTTATTCTTTAAAATAATTTCAAAATGATAACTAAAATAATATAATGTAAAATAATGACAAAAAATAAGAAAAATATTACAATTATACTATATAAAATTTTAATTAATTTTATAAATTCATAAAGTAACTCAAATTTTTCAACAAATTAAAAAATAACACAATGTCGTCAAATTTTTTTGAATCGTCACAAAAATATATAAAAAATATATTCAGGTGTATAATTCATATTAATACATAATATAATAGAATAAAAATGATATGAAATCACTTTTAAAAATTAAATATTCAATAGCATTTACATGATCCAACCCAATTGGGACCAACCAAGACTGGCAATAAGCGGGGTATGCCACCACAAGCCCACCTGCAATAGACCAAAGGTTTTTAACTAGCTGTTAGAATGCAACATACATTGGTTGCCTTAGACAATAATTTCCTATAATAAATATGCAACTGTAATTTATAGGATATAAGCAATGACTACCACCCAAAATCTATTAAACAACTAAATAATATAATAATGTGTTTATACGGCAACATAGATCTAGTACTACTCCATAATAGAAAAACCCAAAATATAAATATAAAGCATATGATATAATATAGAAACACTGGTGTAATATAATACCTTAAATAAGTATATGGTCCACTTTTGGCACCCACAATATCTCATTGTTTTATATTAATTTGGTTATATATTCCTACTGTGAATATGGCTTGTTGTTGTGGTGAGGATGACATACCACCTTATAGAGGGGTTCTTCATTTTCCTCCACATTCAATGTGGGTTCACCATATTCTCCCCCATTATTGGGGAATTCCATCATTAGAACATCATATGGGCCTTAGATATGATACCAATTATAATAGAGTAATGACCACCAAGATATTGATTTTTTACCCATAGTTCCTTTCAATTTAGTTTTTTTCAAGTTAGATATGCTCATCAAAAAAAAGGAATCTTGGTGCGTTGATCTATCCACATCACAATTTAAAGGGTTTCTCCTTTCTCCTACACCTCCAAATTGAGGATTTCCATATAAATTTTCACACCCATGATGTCACACCCCGACCACGGATTCTTATGTCTTTATTCTTTTCTCAGTTCCGCGAAATTGGACAGAGTTGCGTTGGGTCCAGGATTGAATTTTCATTGAAGCGTTGATGTTTTCAGTGGGTTTCAGGCTTGTGCGCAGTCACCGCACTACTAGAGGTCATTGCGCATTCAATCCGAGTGGGTGCGCGGTCACCGCACCGCTAGTGGCGATCGTGCGTTCGGACCCGGTGAGTACGTGGTTGCCCAACTTTTTAGATAAATAATAAAATTAAATGAAAAATTAAATTGAAAAGAATTTTATAAAATCTTTAATAATATTAATAACAATAATTTATAATATTTTTATTATTATTATTATTATTCTTCTTCTTCTTATCATTATTATTAATATTATTTTTATTTTTATTATCATTATACTTTATATTTTATTATTTATTTACTTTTATTTTCATTTTATTTTATCTATTTTTTCCCTTCTTACTCTTTTCTACTCCTTTCTTCATTACCTTTTTTTCCACGCAGTGTTGCTCCCCCTGTTTCTGCGCACGCCACACCCAAGTCTTCCCCGGGTCTCCTCTTGCCCCTCATGCAGTCTACTGCACCAGCCCTCTGCCGCACCATTGCAGCGCCTAGCCACCTTTGTCTGCGGCTGGCTCCAGCTCGCCCCCCCCCCCCCCCCCCCCCACCCCCCTCGTAGTCCATCCTGCTGCCCTTCGACCATGCACAGCACCCGCTTCACCCAGCAGCGCCTGTCCGTCTCCCATCTTCTGCGCACCTGCAGCCTCGCCGCCTGCCCCTGCACTTATCTCTCCCTGTCCTACATCCTACATCAGCGCTTGTCCTACCCACGACCAGTTCTTCCTTCTCCCTTTCACCCCATCCGGACCCTCCCCGCTTGGCCTCCTCCGATGTCTGCCGCCGCACAGCAGCCCGGCGCCCTCTCCTCTGTCCGCTGCCACATAGCAGCCCAGCACTCGGGCACCCAGAATTTTCTCCCCCACTCCTTCAGACATGAAGCCAGCCCTCCTGGATCCCTCTTGGTCCACGGCTGCACCTGTCCAACTTGTTTATGCCCTCCTCTCCTTGCGCAATAACCAATCGGTGCTTCCTTCCCCTCTGCTAAGCGGCACAGCTTTTCCAACTCAATACCACCAGTGCTGCCCCTGTTAGCCGGTATGACACCCTCCGGTGCAGCCCCTGCGGGCCAGTTCACCCTTCTCCAGGAGACCACACCTTCTTCGGCCAGCCCACACCCTTCCCTCTTCCCAAAAGTCGTCCTCAGCTCCCTCATCCGCTGTCCATCATCGCCGAGCAGCCTAGCGCTCATTTCCCTCTCTGCTATTGTACCCAGCCTGTGCGGCGACCTCGCTACCTCCCTCTTTCACCAACGTTGACCAGCCTTGGCCGCCACCACTCATCGTTCGCCCCGTTGCGGACACTTGCTAGCCTCACCCAGCCAGCTGTGACCCTCGTCTCTCCCTTGCAACGCACCTGGTGCCTTCTCCTGAGGGCAGCTGTTGCCGACCCACCTCCTCTTGTTGCAGTGACCTCAAGTCCAACGCACGAACAACCCCAGTGGCCTACCTGTGTGCATATCAACTGCCTTGCTAGCGTTGCCTCATTTAGACACCCACACCTACTAGTGTTCCCCCGAACAACCCGCCTCTGCCGGCGCCTTTTCTCCCCTTTGGTATACCCTTTTATTAAATATCCCTTTAATTTTTTTATTTGATACATATATATATATATATATATTACCCTGGTTTGATTATAATTTTTATTAATTAAATATTATTTGGGTCGGTTTGACTTTTTAGGACCCGCGCGGGGTGTTTCCGAGTGAGCGCCATCATCGGGCCTTGTTTCCGAGCTTGCGCCATCGTCACGCTCTGACCTCGAGGTAGGTCCCCCACTTCACTCACCTTTAAATTAAAAATTTATTAATTTATTGATATTTTATTAATTTTAATTAATTAGAAATAATATAAGATAATTAACTTTAAAGTGATTATTTGGTGTAAGTGGAGCCATTTATTTTATACACAACACTTGAAATATTATCTTGATGAGCGGACACCCAGTATTGAAATAATTCCCATTTTTCCTTTAAACATAATTCACAAAATTTTAAATGTAGTTATGGTTTTAAAGATAAATGATTTCTTTTGAACAATTGATTTGGTTTTTCTTGAGAAATGAGGTTCTTCTTTAATGTTGGTGAAGGCCCGTTTGGCACTTTAATAAAATAAATTATTTTGGAAAAACTCACATTGGAGTTACTCAGGGTTGATCGTTGGTGTACTTTGATTGCGTTAGTTGTGTGTGATATTTGTGCTCTGTGACTGATTGATTTACATTGTGGATTCACGCCTTTTTATTGCATGTGTTGACATGGAATCTGGCATAGTGAGTGAATCTTTTGAGAACGATTGCAGAACTAGTTTAGATTACGCACTGGCTGGTGGCCCCATAGCAGGGTAATACTGAGTTATTACTGCTATGGGGATTGTGCCCCACGATTTGGCCATGTAGGGCTATGCCAAGCCTTAGGTTGTTATGACATCATCGAGTTAGGGCATGCCTTCAGGATGAGTCGCATGTATAGTACGTTCTGGATTGTTCACGATCTCCTAGGTTTGACCCATGTTTTCTTTAGTGTTTATTTTTATGTGGTGGACGTTTGAGGGGTCTAGTTTAGTTGTTGGCCCCTGTGTGCCACTTTTTCCATTTCCCTTGGTGTGTGTTGTGTGTTATGTGTAGTTTTCCTTTTTGGATAATAACTAAAGTTTGGTTTTCTAATTGTTCACAAAATTTTTTTAAAATGCAATGCACGTGTTCCTTTCAAACATTAAAAATTGTTTTTAAATTATAAAGGGCAATGGACTAATACTTGTTTTATAAATGAAAGTGTGTGTGTGTGTGTGAAAACCATGATTTTGTATATTTAGTTCAAACTTGGAATTAGTAAATTTCTTTATTTAAAGGTAGTGCATTGGGAATAGTTTGTTGGGATGTCTACTGATTTTTAATACTCACACTTATAGTTATTTTCTGTTTTTAGTGTTTGTCAAGACTACATATTGGGTGTGTTCGCCTTGGGTGACGTTTGGCCGTGAGTTAGAGAGTGTCCTGCAAGGTCACACGGAGATAGTGGTTGTCTCTTTCGGTTAGTATCTTTTTCTTTTGTTCTTGTTTAGTTACTTTACTTTGTTTATTTTTTTTCACTGTCCAGTTTAATTTCTGCTGCTTTATTTATTTATTTTTACTGGGTGAAATCTTTCCCATATCCTCTATTGATGCCCTGGCACTTGTCACCAGCCTGAGAGGATCGGGAACGTCTCCCGGGCCATGTCGCGGACCGGCTCGGGTGACCGGTTCAGGGGTGACCGGTTCAGGGTTATCATTATATTTTAATAATGATATAAATATAATATATATTCAATTAGTTTATTCCATAAAAAATATTTATAGAAAATAAATTACACCATTCATGGATATCGTTGGTCATATGTACGCATGAACATTTTTCCATTTTAATGATGGATGGAATTAAATCATATTAAATAATATATAACCATTATAGAATCATTTATATATCAAATATATCATTTATATTCTTTAAATATATCTTTATTACCATCCATGTTAAAATAAAATGAAAAATTAATCACTTCGCTTTTTGGAGAAGGTAGTCCACATGTACGCACGAGCAATGTTATCATCTTCAAGTAGATTATAAGGTATGAATGAATATGTGATATTATAATTAAATTAGTATAAATATGTCATAATTTTAATATATGAACATTAGATATAACTTTATCTCTATACAAGAGAAGTAGGGATTAAAAAAAATTACATTAGTTTGTGAGGTGGTAGTCTTCCTTACACACGATCCACAGTTTCATTTCCCATTTGATGGAGTAGTATGTGGATATTGGTTATGAAATTAACATAACCAGATCTAAATATATTTAAAATATTTTCTTTTTTATACCAACATATTGGAAGAATATTTTATGGATTTAGAAGAACAAACAAAACAAAAACACTCAGTTAAGAATAATAACTCTTCTTCAGAAAACCTCCTTATGTTTGCACCAAAAGCATTATTACGAGAGTTACCTAATAAAAATATGGCCTATAGTAAGTATTTAGGGAATTAAATATGGTATTTTAGTAGTTTTTGGCTGAAAAAAAAAGGATTGTATGCTGTGAAGATAAGAGGATAGGTGGTTCAATTTTATAAGTGGGGTAGATGACACACTTGGAAATTTTGAATAAAATATATATACCAAAATTTTATACATTCCAAAAAGATAAATAATCGATCATTATACAACCCTAGATGATATAAGGTCTAAATATGTCCATAAATTAGTTATTGGTAAATTTTTTAGGTCATTTTGTTATTTATCCTTTTAGTTTAACCCTAAGGTAAACATGTTTTAACTTCTCCACGGTAATTAATTTTCATTTTTTTACCCTAAATTAAGACCAAAAATTAAGTTGACCTTATTATAAATTATGAACTATAATGATAAAAAAAATTGGAATTAATTTTTAAAAATTTAATTTGTATAATTGTTGGCATTTAATTTAAAATTAAACCCACAGATGCAATGAAAATTAATTACCGTGGAGAAGTTAAAACATTGTAATTTATTTAAATTAAAATGCATTTTTTAATAAAAGTCAGTATTTTTCACTACTCATTTGAAATTTTACCTTTTTAGAAAAATCCCAAAAAGTCACCCTAAGATAATTTTGACATGTTTATTCAAAAAATAAAGTTACCTTTTTCAAATAAATTTTATAAAAGTGTAGAAAATTAATTTTTTTATTTGTTCACAAAAAATAAAAAAAAAATTATTTAGAAAAGGGTATTTTCAATGTATATAATGACTTTACCAAAATAATAAGTAATTATTTATAAATATATTTTACTTAACAAAAACCCTTATATATAATTTTACAAATGTGGTTATTACAATTCATATCGTCAAATTTTATGGCTAGTTTATAAATATCATGATTAAATAATAATATTAATTGTATATTGTGGTTTGTAAAAACTCGATGTTTTGTGTGATGCAAGATATCAAAAAATTAAATCTACTTGAAAAATATATATATTTCTTAAAATTTTAGGGTGTTATAAAAATAGTAAATCCAAATCATGCTTCCTATAATGTAAAATTAAAAAACAAATATTTCACCATATTTTCCATTCTCTTTCTAACTCTCTTAATACTTCTTTGTTCCCATTATCGAACCCTAATGTCTCTTACATGCATATCAACCCACTCCCACTCATTTTTTATTGATTTAAAACATATTTCCCACCAACTACCTTCAAATAATTTGTATTAATTTACTTTCCCTTTCTTATATAGTACTCTTCACCCCACTTTTATGGTTCTCCTTCTTCACAAGGTCCATGGTAGACTTAGTCTTGCTTCTCATAAATATAAATATTTTGGGAATTTCTGTTTGGGATTCGCCATATATTTTAAGGTTCTTAATCATTTTTTATTTGTCAATTCACACTATTGGGAACAATTTTCACTTGATTAAGGTCGATGGTTCATGATTTTCCTTTGATTGATGAGCCACATGTACATTATTATATTAATAGAATGTTTTAAATTGTCTATAATAATGAAATATGTTTATTGGGGACTTATTATTTGTGATATAGTTTTTAAAAAAATATCCTTTTTTTTTGGGAAATTAATGTGATTTGAAAATAATTTTTTGTAAATGGAATTAATGGTTGAATGTACTGAATTTTATAAAATTCCAATTTCAATAAAAATTGATTTAAATGATGAAATTATAATATTTTAAAAAGGATATAGCACATGTGAACCCAAGAAAATTGGTTGGAAGACTATGAAAAGTCTCTCTACATGGAATTCCCTACCTAGAATTGGATTATTCTACACAAACTAAATGACACAATGATATGGATATGGTTTACCACTAGTAACTGATGGTGATCTCCCTACTAGATCATGAACATGATGGGATATGATGGTATTGTTCAATTATATAGTATAATAATGTGAGGGTTCCCTTTAAATTAGCGACACTTTTCACTTTCCCATGGTGATTATTTATGAAATGTTTATTTACATGTTCTTTACATTGATATTAAAACTATTTTTAAGATTGTTTTGTGTGTTTGTCCTTAAAAATTTAAACAATATTTTCATAAGATTTAGTATTTGAAATATCATTCTTGGATTGTATATCAATGGTGTCTCATGAAACACTTTGTGGGATCCTATTGGGATAGATCTTCTCACACGCTATGTACACCTAATGGGTGTATGTATACCTTGTTTTGATATATTTTGGTAAAGGTAAGGTTCCACTAGGATGTGGTGGGTATTATTATTAGTGTTTCAAATGATATTGGTGGAGACATTTTGGAAGTGATCCCTCATCTCAAATAGATATCGGTAGTGGTATTTAGTAATATTTTGGTTCTTGTTTTGTACCTTTCATCACCAATTAATCATCTCATCATGTTCTTATTGTAAATGTATATTGACATATCCTTTTTATTATGTATCATTGATGGTAAATGTTTTCACATGTATTTATTATTGATCATTGATATTTTATTTATATAAAGGAATATTGATGGGTTATTTTTTTCATTATACTTATTTGAGTGTGTGTCGTGACTAATTATAGTGACATCATGTAATTTTCTTGGTTAGATCATGTTTTATAGATTTATTTGAAAATTTATTCCCATGTATTGTTTCATGATGCCCAGTAACTAGTTAAAAGCCTATGAGGAATGATAATTCTCATTGGGTCATTCCAGGGTCTAGCTTGGTTTCCCAAGTTAAGGGTGGCCCAGGTAGTTTCATTAAAAAAAGTTATAAAACCATGTTTTTTAATTATGTTATTAATGATGTCCTAGTATATATAAGATAGAGTCATCGAGACTTGAGGGGTAGGTTTAGAGTAATTGTATATTCAACACTCATGATAACAAGAATAATTTATCCAAGAGATATTGTGAAATTTATATTTGTGAATGTATTTTTATTTGAACTATTTTTAGAGATTTATGGTCACAAAATTGAGGGCCATTAGAATTTTCTAGGGTTTAAAATTTACAGAATTTGAAACTAAATTATGCGACCATAGTGGAGGAGTTAAATGTGACCTGAATCCTTAGTGCATAGTTTTTCAAACCACACAACCAAACTGTGTGGCCAAATACTCACATCCATTTCAACCAGCATAGTAAATACACAATTTAGAAAATCTTGCAACCAAAGTATACACAATGGAAATTTTGGGATTTCTTATGTCTTTCCTCTTTTAAATTCTTTATTTTTATTATTAGACACATTTACAGAATTTATATACTTTTAATTGAAGATATTTACCTATTTTAATGGTATTTTTTCTTCTTCATTTGATTTCATGTATAACCATATCTCCTCATAGTCCTCATATGATCCCTAAAGATGAAGCTACAGATAAAATTCTTTGAGTACCTCTATAAGTAGATAAGAACCTTATTAAAATGGGGGTACATGAGTTCTATAGAACAAGGATTGTTCCATGGACCATATCCAATGAATTTTTAAGGTTTAGGTCAATTCCAATATAAGTAATGAGAACCTGATTTTCTCTTCCACACACCCCCATATTTTCATAGAAGTGATGACACTTGTTAGGAAGATGATTGGATTGAAAATATTTTAATAATTACTAAATTTATTTCAGACTCTGAATTCAATTAAACTTTTTTTTTTAATTCTTGAAGTACTCAACTGAAAATTATGGGAGACCATGATTCGATCCAAGAATATTGATAACATTGAGTGGAAAGTCTTCATGGTGACTTTCACTCGGTATTTATAACTATATATTATGACCTTGTCAAAGTATTAATATATTTTATGTCTTTATCATGTAAATCAATCAAACTTGAAGTATGCATACCAATTTACCAATTTTGACCACTTTTATCTTAGGATAGTTTCAATTGAAGAATTTAAAGACTATAATTTTGTGATGGTATTTTATGAAAACATCAAATCTTAGGACTTCCAATTAGGAATGATATAGATTCCTTCCATGAATATTGTAATTAGAGAAGGTTTTTATTAAGATAAGAGAATGTGGGATGAACCTCATAGATGGAGTGGATGTAGCTCCAGGCACACAACCCAATCTAGTTCCTAAAAAATGGGTTCAATGTACTTTTTACCTATTATCGAGGTGAAATTACTTTTCCTATGATACCATTTTTTCAAGTATTTTATAAGTATTTACAATATTACTGGTAGTTAGGCCATCTACAAAAATTCCTTTTTTCTATTCCTCTTCCTTAAAGTTGAGATGGCTCATTAGCTTCTAAATTATTCATAATGTAGTATGATGACTCCAAGGAAGTGACACCCTAACCATAGGGGAATAGTGCCTTGAGTATTTTGGTATATAAGCAGAGTCAGGTGAGGACTAAGTCTTGGGGTGGGGTTAATACTCATACCCATTCATAGGGGTGATAGTTGTATATAGTGAATTAGGTTCTAGTGGAATCCTAAGTAGGACTAATGACTTTGATAGGTAACATCATTATTAATTTATTTATTAATTTATTTGATATAGGTTCCTCTCATTCCTTTATATCTTCTTATATCATGTATTTTTTTATTATTCTTTCTGAGCTTATGTCTTCTGTTATAGAGACATCGACACCACTTAGGAATAAAGAGGAGTAAGGTTTTTTATTTCCATTATGTTTCGAATATATAGTATATAAAGAGCTATAAGGGAAATTTTATTATCCTCAATATAGATCTCTTTGATATCATTATCTAGATAGACTATATGACTACCAAAAAAATAACATTGAATGTTATCATTAAAGGGTGATTTTTACTATACCAATGGGAAATCTTATGTGTTTCAAGGGAAGTGGGTCCCAGTTTGTATTCACATAAGAATACCAATTTCTAATGTTTTCATATTAATATAATCTTTCATATTTGAGAATGATGAATAAAAATTTTCAGGTGAGTTTCCTATGGTCCTCGCAAAGTCTCTAGAAGTATTTATGTATTACTTCTTGGGATTTCCCTCTAAGAATGAATTCAAACTCTCAATCAATCTAGTACCCATAATACAGATGATGTAATTTTAATTATTATATTTTATAACCCTTGGAATTTATATAATTGTTAATTCAGCTAGATTTCATAGAATATAAGGGATTCATTCATCCTATTTTAGCTCTATGGGCCACCTCGATGCTCTTTACTCTAAAAGTAGATGGGACACTCATCCTATGAATTTATTATATAATAACTAATGGAATGACCATCAAGAATAAATATCCTTTGACATACATTGGTGACCTCTTTGATCAATTAGAAGGGTCAAGATGGTTCTAAAAGATTGAACTTGGGTTAGGTTGTCATCAACCTGGGGTGAGGGCGTATGATATTCCTAAAGCTTCATTTACGAGAATGTATGATCATTTTGGATACCTAGTGTTTCTATTTTTTTTAACCAACGCTCAAATGCTCCTTATAGTTCTTATGAATTTAATATTTCATAGATACCTTGAGTATTTTTTTGGAGGTATAAATGGATTACATTTTGATCTATTATATAACTATAGTAGAGCAAGGGAATTATTTTATAGTCATTTGTAAAACTCTTCATGACCATTTCCTTTATGATATATCATTGAAGTGTATCTTCTAATCCAAAATATTATGTTATTAGGAAATAAGGTATTAGAATATGTTATTTTGTTCGATTTTAAAAAAGTGATATCTATTAAGTCTTTAGAAGAAAAAAAGAATTTCTTCTAAATACTTGCTTCTGGGGTATGGTTAGTGACTACCCGTAATTTGTGATAGATTTTTTCAGGATTTCATCCCCTTAGACTAATGTCACTCGAAAATGGGTAAAATTACTATGGATATATGAGTGAATGGTATTTTTGATGAGATGATTTGGTATTTGACCTCAACTCCTATAATGAATCTACCTTGGACTAGCCAAGGCTATGTTGTTTATTGTAAGGAAACAGTTATGGGTTTGTATTGTGTGTGTATGTAGGGTGATTATGTAGTTGTAAATGGTTTATGAAAACTTATACAATATGAGATTAATTACCAAGCACGTGAAATTGAGATGGTAATGGTCATGTACACTCTTAATAATTGGTAGAGCTACCTATTCAGAGATAGATTCATGGTTAATTCTGATCATAATGGTTTTATCTACTTATTTTCTCTAAAATATTTGAGTTTTTTCTTGAATTAATGCATATAATACCTTCTGGAATTCAATTTAAATATTTATTATATTCTAGGAAAATGAATTATGGTCGTCAAGTATCTTGGTGGGAAATTACCTTCTTAAGATATATTGGGGTCCAATGATGAATAGAGCCTGATGATTCTCTTTACTCAAATGTATTTTAAGATGAAGGAATCAAATATGGATATGTTCCTTGCTAGAATTTAGTTTAATCCTTCTCTTATTGATCTAATTCAGTAAGTGAATACAATATATGAGGATAGTATACACATTAGTATGATTTAAAATAATAAGGAAACCACTAATGAGTGGTCTCACTCTTTGAAAGTTATTATTTATCTAATGTGTCATCATATAATTCATTTATCCATTAGGATAGTGGCATGAATGAATGTAATTACTCTTACTAGCTTGGTTTCCCCATAGAATCCAATATGTACTATAAAATGAGGTTTCGATATTGGTGTCTTAGTATGAGACCACACATATAGGATTTTATATCACGATGTTGTATATCTCAATAGTTTAAAGTTAAGCACCAGAATCACTCTTGTATGTTTTATCCTCTTCTCATCCCCACCTAGAAGTGGTAAGATATATTTATAGACATGATCATTTTACTACCTTATAAACCTCTAGGGAATAATTCCAATTGTAATTTGATTGATCAATTAACAAAATAAATTCACTTTTTCCTAATCAATGATTCCCCAATGGTGGAAGAGATTGAGAAGTTTTATGTATAGGATATTTTGTGGTTTCATAGGGGGCATTCTTCATTCATTTTGGAGAGAAATTTCCAATCCAACTCATCTTTTTTGAAAGGAATTTATGAGGTTATGGGGTCATTGGTATATCTAAGTTAGTCTTATCATCTACAAATAGATAGACGAATAGAATGAGTGATCAAGATTTTATATGATATGCTATGTACTTAAATAATTGATTTTTGAAACTCATGGGAAGTAATTTAGAACAAATTAAGTTCTCTTTTAATAAAATTCACCAATATTCTATTAAGATGACCCCTTTTGATGATTTGTGTGGTCAACATTATTGTTATCCCCTCTGTTGGTCCATGTGGTCAAGACTTCTCTGATTGGGATGAATATCTTCTAGGAAATAATGGAAAATATGCAAGTGATTAAATAGTGGTAGGTGGTGACTCAGAATCTCTATATGTTTTATAAGGATCACCGGTATTTTCTATTAGAGTTTTCCATCAGTGACAAGGTTTTTTTAATGGTATCCCATTGATTGGTTCATTGGTGTCTCAATAACAATGGGAATCTTACCTCAAGGTATGTGAGACCCTTTTAGGTTTTTAGTGGACATTAATGTTTACTTACAGTTTTGAATTACTGTAACTCCCCGACCCCAGCTACCCAGAGTCGATGAATTACTTCGTAACATTGGCATGATCACAAAAGATCAATTCTTGAAATACCGATTAGTTTAGTAGCCTTGGAAACACTAGATACATTCATAAATGTTACATTACATCATAAAGAGAAAAACTAAAATAACAAAGTCTCCATAGTCTACACTCATATCCTCTTATGACTATCCCTGTAGGTCATTCATAAAATACTTCTTCACATCCTAGAAAATATTAAAACACTGAAAGGGGTGAGCTCAGATGCTCAGTAAGGATAACAATATAGCAGAAGCTTTCATAAATAAACATTAACATTTAAGGCAATATATAACTAAAACAAAAGCCTTTTTAAACTTGAACTTCAGCATAATATGGAAAAAATAAAATTAAATAATTCCATTTAATTAGTCACATGGATATTCTACAAGTCGAATAATCTCATGCAATATCAATAACCACTTTCATAATGTTGGAATGCATAATGCCAGACTATCATAACCATGTAGCCAAGGCCTCGTGCAAAGACCACAAATAAGATTTTTTCAAGGCCTCGTTCCAAGACACTAGTTTGTCTCATGAGACCTACCGATGCATCGAGGAGCTATAGCGGGCTCCACCTGCCACTTATTAACTCCAATGCATTCCTCATATGAAGAGGTTTCAACAAATCATAAACCATAACATAATCATATCACATAAAACATGAATACAGGAAACATAACATTTCCACATTTCAATCACAAGATATCAATATAACACATTGATATATTAAAACATTATCAAAACCATTTTCGATAACAAATTAAATGAAAGTTAAAACTTGGTTTTTATTTTTCATTTAAAAAAAGTTGTGGCTTGTAGAGGAAGCCGAAACAAAAATAATGGTCACGGCGGAGGAGAAGTCATTGTCGCCGCATACGTAAGACAAATACATTAGTATTTTCTTTTAGTAAAACGCTTTGTAAAAAAAAGATTCATTTTTGAATAAAATTCAAAGTCAAAGGGGTTTATACACCATTTAAAAGAAAGTTGTGTATAAAACAAAATATGCCTCAATGAAAGAAGATTGAGACGAAGACCCTTACAAAGATCATTTTTTTAAAATAAAGTAGATCTATTATGTGTATTAACTATAAGTACACATAAATAAAGTACAAATACAAGATAGGAAATAATAATATCATGACATAATTTGAAAGTAGGAGATTAACCGAAAGAATAGAAATTGGGTTAAGAAGTTCCCTTACCTCGTGTCCGAATTCACTCGACCGTTCTTTGATATCATGAATAATAAACTAGAGTTAATATCTACCTTCTTAAGAACCTTTTTCAAGTTAATTATTCCTTTTATATCACTTATTACCATGTCATGAACATTATGTAATTATTTAAGTTTATAACGGTTGTTTTGTCGATATTAGGTACTTGAGTCAAAAATAAACTTCTTATAATTACACTTTATTCATGTGGTAAAATAACCATTATATCTATAATTATATTCATTATGTATATATCATATACATCATATATATCCAATATATACATTCATTTATAATATTACATAACACTTAGAGGTAAGAAATGAAATGCACCGTTCATGGAGACGGTAAGCCGTACGTACGCATGAACGCAACTTTCATTTCTATTTCGTATTTAATGGAATGAAGTTATAATTATATAAAGGTATAATATAATTACAGTATAATATAATGTATAATTCCATTTACTCCATCCTTTATACATCCCACATATGGCATTAAAGATTCAAATCACTTTGAGGGGGCGGTAGTCCGCACTTCTTAAAATGAAATTATCACGTTTACCCATAATGGAAATCATAAAGAATGACATAAATGAGAAATAAAGAAGCATAAGGAAAAAATAAATATAATATATATATATCATATATGAAAATAGTTTCAGCAAAATGGCCACCGTTAGAGGTGTAAAATGAATATTGAACAATCATCGTTTCGTGAGGCAGCATTTCGCCACCCACAGAAACAGTATGTTCTTTAACCATTAGATGAAGGTGTGTGTAAGTTTAAAAAAAATAATTATCATAAAAACATCCTAGTATATTTTATATACTGGTTTTTTTACAAAATTAATGAATAAAAAAAGTTTAAGGGGTTGGAGAAGCAAAATAAAACAAAACAACATTAGAGAAGACATTACCTTAGAATCGGGTAACTCTTTTTGATTTGAGCCAAAGGCTTCCTTGGGAAGACTTCTGCCCAAAGTGAGGCTTCTAAGATTAAGTTAGGAAAGTTGAGAGAGTATTTTTGCAGAGGTTTGCCTAGCCAAAATGCTTTTAAGGTGTGAGTAAGGTGGTAGTGGTGGGGGCCTTTTATAAGAGGAGAGGAGGGGCACTCTTGGAAAGATTGAAATGTTACATTATTATGAAATGCATTTCGAATTCTAAAGGTCCCAAAATGATATATTTCGAGGCTAAGGTGATAAGGGTTATAAATATACTCATACAATAGGTTTGTGACAAGTGTAAGCCTTATATTTTATATTATCTTTTCATTTTATTTAAATGCTTAATTAATGAGGTAATCGCTGCATCATCATGGTGTCATAAATAAATTAATTTATTTAATGTCTAAAAATTATAAAAAAACATATCATGATGTAGGAAATATTTTTATCTTTATAATGAATATTTGTAGTCAAAAATATGACTTGTATAACCCCATTTAAAAATTGTTTTAGTAAAATAACTCTTGTTTGTGACATTTTTATTTTAACATTAAATAAAAAGTTATTTATGTCATTTTCCTATCAAAGTGGCTCCATGGGGTCCCCAAGTTGACCCATGGATTTTCTTGGTCGGCCATGACTCATCCAATAGGGGTAGGACAAGTGTAAAGGTATTTTCATATTTTTATAATATCATTTTTATCTTAAATTTCACTAATTACCTTTAATCGTGATTAATTAAACTTAAAAGTTACTATTCGCCAAAAATTATTTTCAACCCATTGAACTACATTTTACTTCCTAATGACAACCATGTATGTCGGATTTTTGAAAATCAAATCACAGAAGTGGTAATGTTTCATTTAAATGAAAAATCAGTTTTTTAACTACCACTTAGGGGTTTCACTATTCATCAAAAATTGAAGTTTTTCAGAACAATTCCAAAATTTCACCCTAAGCTATAATTGATATTACGAATCCAAAAATGAAGTTCATTTTGAAGTATAAAATATATATAATTTCAAAAATTGGGTATTACTATTCATAATGGCTATTTTGATTGGTCGTGGTGCAATAGAATCTCAAACTTGCGTACAATGCAAGATATTGCATTATTGAAAGAGAAGCGTATCGTGAAATCTTGGGGTGTTACATTCTCCCCTCATTCAATAAATTGCATCCTTGCAATTTGAAAATGTTCTTTGAAAATAAAAGGTTGAAAATAGAAAATACATTTGTGGAAAACCCACATCGAAAATAGGGTTAATAAGAATATAACATTAAAAGAAAGAAAGAGAAGTACAAAGGTCACCCGAGATAGCCCATACTAGGATTCTATGAAAATATGGATATGGAAGAAAAACAAACCAGCAAGGTCTGATGGAGAGTTGTAGAAAACAGGACTAGGAGAAAGTTAACAATAAGAAAATCACAAACTTGTGATTGGTTAAACGATCATTAATTCCCCAGTTGGAAAAGTTAACCGGAAACATTTTTGTTTTAAGTTACCTTTCATAAAGTTGAGGAATTTATTTAATAGATTTACTAAGAATGTAAGGAAATATACTTACTAGTCGTTTAGACTTTCATAAATTTTTACCACAAACCCATATTTCACTCCAAATGGTAACAGAACTCAAAAATATTCTATTTATCCTAATTGTATAAGGTTATAAATATTACCACATACCATTTAGATTAGGAAAACTATTTTGTAATAACCAGGGACTTCCTGTAGGCTAGTGGTAGGTAATAAAGGCCGGTCGCACTATGGTTGTGGGTTCGATTCCTGCAACTTTGTCCAACGCGACGGGTTATGCCCCACCCTGCAGGTTATCCTTTTCCTAAAACTATAGTATTATAATATTCCAAAAATAATATTCAGAAATGTTTTAACCTTAAACAATAATATCCAAAGATCAACTTAATCCATTCCAACCTTTATAGTTATCCAAAATACCTCCGTCCAGACTTTCTCTAAAGGGTCCTTAAATTCCAAAATCAATTGTAACATTAGATTCCCTAAACAAAGTAAAGTTTCTCTTATTGTCACATACTAAAAATATGATTTCCTTAATCATATTAAAGCCTTAATGATAACAACATGTACTGTAGTACAATCCTTATATATATCACATTATTTTTATAACCAGAATATAATCCTTGAGTCCAAAAGCACCAATACATTAATTATTCTGCTTCAACTGTAGTAACAACATAAGATTGTCCTTGATCCCTTGGGATTTTATGAGGTAAGTTTCCCTGACGCTTAGGACATTCATTTGAATAATGCCCCATTTCCCTACAATTGTAGCATTCAACATTGATAGCCTCTTTCTTTCCCTTGTAATCACGAGCCTGGTGACCTTTTTCACGACATTTATAACAAACTCTCATTCATTTTAGGCAAGTACCAGGGTGATTCTTCCCACAATTATCACATAATGGAAAATCCTTCTTTCCCTTTTTCCCTTTATCCGTCTCTTATTCCACCATTCTCTTCTTCTCTTGATTTACTTTGTTGTCATAAGACTTAGATAATTCCTTTTCTATCTTGATAGCACAGGAGACAATATCTTCGTATGATAAGAAGGATTGTGATACTAAAGCTCGACGTAGAAATGGTTGTAACCCATCAAAGAATCGATCAATCTTACTTCTTGGGTTACATATATAATCTGCAGCATGCCTTGCTAACCTTGTAAAGTTAGCCTCATACTTTGTGACATTCTCATCCTCCTTCTGCCTCAGACTCAGAAATTGCCTTTCCATATCTGCTTGATGGTCATGCGGAAAGTATTTTTCTAAGAAAATTTCTTTAAACTCCCTCCATTCCATACTTGATACTTCTTCATCTTCCTTTGTGTTTTGAATCAGCGACCACCATTGATCGGCATCTCCAGTGAGGCGGTAGACTGTCATGACAACCTTCTCCCTTTCGCTACTCCCCAAGGCGTGGAATATTTTCTCTAAGGAGTTTATCCATTGCTCAGCTACTAATGGATTTGTACCCCCATTAAATGTTGTCGGTTGTTGCCTCATGAAGCGGTCTAACATTGATCCTCCACGTTGCGGATCAGGGTGATTCATACGAGTAAGGTTATTATTCATAACCTGGGTGAGTTGTCCCAGTATGATAATAAGTTGATCAGCACCAGTTATATCTCCGTCTCTATAATAATTATCTTGAGCAGGAGGGAAATCCCTACACGGAGTGCGTGCATTGATACGGTTTCCATTCCTTCCACTAGGCACCATTTCTAAACAATGGCATAAACTAGATTAGTTTATGAATCAAAATACATAATTCCATACTTATAAAATAATTAACATAAATTGAACTATTTATGGATATAATCCATAATTATAAAAATGTTTTCTTTAAGGAAGTATATACTCATAACCCTTCGTAGTGGTTTGTAAAGAAAACGATAATTATCCTAAGCATATCCCCTGGTAGTGTCGTAACCAAGAGTGCAGCAAGGCCCGTTTTCATGCACCAGTTCCCGTTCGAGTCTAGCTCAAAGTGGAGTTTTCGGGTTTTACCCCTAGGTACATCTATGCCAGAGCCACCTCTACCTGCTTGTATCCAGACAGGGATGTATTGCTCGGAAAACTCACAAAATCTCTATAATACCAAAATTCTAGGAAGTTCTTCTATACTAATCCTCACAGTCTATCTTCGTGCTATGTTCTCTAATCAGAGTTTATCTAAATCTATCTTCCAAGTTTAGTACTAAACTGCCTCTGATACCAACTGTAACGCCCCGACCCCAGCTACACAGAGTCGGTGCATTACTTCGTAACATTGGTATGATCACAAAAGATCAAGTCTCGAAAGGCCGATTAGTTTAGTAGCCTTGGAAACACTAGATACATTCATAAATGTTACATTACATCATAAAGTGAAAAAATACAATAACAAAGTCTCCATAGTCCACACTCATATCCTCTTCTGACTATCCCTGCAGGTCATTCATAAAATACTTCTTCACATCCTGGAAAATATTAAAACACTGAAAGGGGTGAGCTCAGATGCTCAGTAATGATAACTATATAGCGGAAGCTTTCCTAAATAAACATTAACATTTAAGGCAATGTATAACTAAAACAAATACTTTTTAAACTTTAACTTCAGCATAATATGGCAAAATAAAATTAAATAATTCCATTTACTTACTCACATGGATATTCTACTAGTCGAATAATCCCATGCAATATCAATAACCACTTTCATAATGATGGAATGTATAATGTCAGACTATCATAACCACGTAGCCAAGGCCTCGTTCCAAGACCACAAATAAGATTTTGTCAAGGCCTCGTGCCAAGACACTAGTTTGTCTCATAAGACCTACCGATGCATCGAGGAGCTATAGCGGGCTCCACCCGTCACTTATTAAGTCCAATGCATTCCTCATATGAACAGGTTTCAACATATCATAAACCATAACATAATCGTATCACATAAAACATGAATACAGGAAACATAACATTTCCACATTTCAATCACAAGATATCAATACAACACATTGATATATTGAAACATTATCAAAACCATTTTCGATACCAAAATAAATGAATGTTAAAACTTGGTTTTTATTTTTCATTTAAAAAAAGTTATGGCTTGTAGAGGAAGCCGAAATAAAAATAATGGTCACGGCGGCGGAGAAGTCGTTGTCGCCGCATACGTTAGACAAAAACACTACTTTTGTTTTTTAGTAAAACGCTTTTGTAAAAAAAGATTCCTTTTTGAATAAAAGTCAAAGTCAAAGGGGTTTATACACCGTATAAGAGAAAGTTGTGTATAAAACAAAATATGCCTCAATGAAAGGAGATTGAGACGAAGACCCTTACAAAGATCATTTTTTTAAAATAAAGTAGATCTATTATGTGTATTCATTATAAGTACACATAAATAAAGTACAAAAACAAGATAGGACATAATAATATCATGATATAATTTGAAAGTAGGAGATTAAACCAAAGAATAGAAATTGGGTTAAGAAGTTCCCTTACCTCGTGTCTGAATTCACTCGACCGTTCTTTGATCTCTTGAATAATAAACTAGAGTTAATCTCTAATTTCTTAAGAACCTTTTTCAAGTTCATTATTCCTTTTATATCACTTATTACCATTTCATGAACATTATGTAATTATTTAAGTTTATAACGGTCGTTTTGTCGATCTTAGGTACTTGAGTCAAAAATAAACTTCTTATAATTACACTTTATTCATGTGGTAAAATATCCATTATATCCATAATTATATTCATGATGTATATATCATATAAATCATATATATACATTATATACATTCATTTATAATATTACATAACACTTAGAGGTAAGAAATGAAATGCACCGTTCATGGAGACGGTAAGCCGTACGTACGCATGAACGCTACTTTCATTTCTATTTTGTATTTAATGGAATGAAGTTATAATTATATAAAGTTATAATATAATTATAGTATAATATAATTTATAATACCATTTACTCCATCCTTTATACATCCCACATATGGCATTAACGGTTCAAATCACTTTGAGGGGGCGGTAGTCCGCACTTCCTAAAATGAAATTATCGCGTTTACCCATAATGGAAATCATAAAGTATGCCATAAATGAGAAATAAAGAATCCTAAGGAAAACAAAAACATAATATATATATCATATATGAAAATATTTTCATCAAACTGGCCACCATTAGAGGTGTTAAAAGAATATTGAACAATCATCGTTTCGTGAGGCAGTATTTCGCCACCCACAGAAACAGTATGTTCTTTAACCATTAGACGAAGCTGTGTGTAAGTGGTAACCAAATCATTTTCATAAAAACATCCTATTATATTTTATATACTGTTGTTGTTACAAAATAAAGGAATAAAAAGAGTTTAAAGGGTTGGCGAAGCAATATAAAACAAAACAACATTAGAGAAGACATTACCTTAAAATCGGGTAACTCTTTTTGATTTGAGCCAAAGGCTTCCTTGGGAAGACTTCTGCCCAAAGTTAGGCTTCTAAGAGTAAGGTAGGGAAGTTTAGAGAGTATTTGGGAAGAGGTTTGCCGAGCCAAAAGGCTTTGAAGGTGTGAGTAAGGTGGTAGTGGTGGGGGCCTTTTATAAGAGGAGAGGAGGGGCACTCTTGGAAAGATTGAAATGTTACATTATTATGAAATGAATTTTGGATTATAAAGGTCCCAAAATGATATATTTCAAGGATAAGGTGATAAGGGTTCTAAATACACTCATCCAATAGGTTTGTGACAAGTGTAAGCCTTATATTTTACATTATCTTTTCATTTTATTTAAATCGTTAATTAATGAGGTAATTGCTACATCATCATGGTGTCATAAATAACTTAATTTATTTAATGTTTAAAAATTATAAAAAAATATCATGATGTAGGAAATATTTTTATCTTTCTAATTAATATTTATAGTTAAAAATATGACTTGTATAACCCCATTTAAAATTGTTTTAGTAAAACAACTCTTGTTTGTGACATTTTTATTTTAACATTAAATAAAAAGTTATTTATGTCATTTTCCTACCAAAGTGGCTCCATGGGGTCCCAAAGTTGACCCATGGATTGTCTTGGTCGTCCATGACTCATCCAATAGGGGTAGGACAAGTGTAAAAGTATTTTCATATTTTTATAATATCATTTTTACCTTAAATTTCACTAATTACCTTTAATCGTGATTAATTAAACTTAAAAGTTACTATTCGCCAAAAATTATTTTCATCCCATTGAACCACATTTTACTTCCCAATGACAACCATGTATGTCGGATTTTTTGAAAATCAAATCACAGAAGTGGTAATGTTTCATTTAAATGAAAAATCAGTTTTTTAACTACCACTTAGTGGTTTCACTATTCATCAAAAATTGAAGTTTTTCAGAACAATGCCCAAATTTCACCCTAAGAAATAATTGATATTCCGAATTTAGAAATGATGACTATTTTACACAATTACAAACATATAAGTTTCATTAATTATTTTTATAATTAATTCCCGTTGTCACAACAAATAGCGTGTTTTTAAGAAACAATATATATCAAAAGATTGACAATTGTTTATGTCCAATTTCAAAGTGAAATTAATTCTAATGGCCACCATTAGATAAAATGGTAAAAATATATTCTAATTACACTTTAAAACCACTCAATATTATAATTTATCATTATAAATTATTTTGATTAAAAAATTGTTTTTAAGTATTTTTCATTATTCATAAAAAATTTGAAGTTCTCATAAAAATACAAAAAATTCATCATAGGCTAATTTCGATATTCATAATCCAAAAATGAAGTTCGTTTTGAAGTAAAAAACATATATAATTTTAAAAAGTGGGTATTACTATTTATAATGGCTATTTTGATTGGTCGCGGTGCGTTAGAATCTCAAACTTCCGTACAATGCAAGCTATTGCATTATTGAAAGAGAAGCGTATCGTGAAAGCTTGGGGTGTTACAATTACCTCCGTAGTAAAGAATCAATTCAAAATGTCTTTCATCTATCTATGTTAATGAAGTATCACCCTAACCTCAACCATGTTCTAAATTGGGAAAAACTAGAGCTTAATCTTGATGTATTAGTAATAAAGAATTTAATCAATATTGTTACATCTAGTGAGAAAGTGTGGAATTGAAAATTAATTCCTTTTTTCAGGTACTATTAATGAATGAGAGTGATTCACATGAGATGTATAAGAAGGAATCTTATTTAAGTTATTAGTAACCTCATAACCTTACTAAATATTAATATTTGAGTTTACCTTTTGGGATAGAAAATGGTATTGGGAAGAATTATCACACTCTCGATTTCGCTTTCTTGTACTAATTAATTATTTAAATAATTTTAATATTTTTCTTTACTTATTAGAATTTTACTTTGATTTTTTAGAAAATTTTGTGAATTTTAACATGTTAAATGGTTTGAAAATGATGAGTAAAAACAATTTGACTCAAAAATATAGATAATTTAGTTCTTTTTTGGGGTGATCACACAATTACTACAAGGTATTTTAAATCATGCATCCGAACAAAGAATTTTTCTCAAATTCATTGAAAATGTGATTTTACCGAATTTATACAACCCATTATAACTCTCCTAAGACCTATTCTATCCTATTCATAAACCATATAAACTATTTCACATTGATAAACTCTATCCCGTTCATTTTTTCTTGATTTTAAATCTATTTCCCCCCAATAGTCTTGAAGGAAACTTCTAATAAGTGAATTAATGCTTCTTCTTCAGTACTCTTATCCCCTTTTTCTTGGTTCTCTTTCTTCCCTAGCGACATGGATGCAAATAATTTTATTTAAAAATATTTAAATAGTGTTGGATTTTATTATATATATTTCTCTTGGATTTTATGGTTTTTACACCTTATGTTATAGATAATTCCCACCATTAGAAGGTGGATTCACTATATTAAGTAAAGGGTTTCTTTAGTTTCAATTTCATGGAAAACCAAATGTGTTTTATTTTTTCATTGAAAGATTTATATTTTTTAAAATTATGATAAATGATTTTTGAAGACTTATTATATGTGATATATTTTTCATAAATTGGTCCCTTTTTATTTTGGAAATTAGCGTGATTTTAGAAGAATGTTATGTATATTCCATTAACGAATTAATATATTGAGTTTGATTATATGATACTTTGAATAGAAATTGATTAAAATGGATAAATTTTAATTTCTTAAAAATTGGATTGTATATGGGAACTTGACGACTTAGATTGTAAATCTAGGAAAAGTACTTTTAGGTATGTCATTTCCTACCTATCCTTGGATTGGTATACACTAACTAAATGGCACTATGATATAAATATGGATTACTATAGTGATTCATCATTGTTATCTCTATGGGATTATCAATAAGGTGTGATATGATTAGATTGATCCCTAAGATAGTATGAGGATCGTAGGGTTACCTTAACCATTATAGCTCTTAGGGAATACCCATGGTTCTTGTCTATGAAATTTCTGTTTATAAGGAATTTACTTCCATATTGAAACTATTATAAATAATTTCCTATATTTTTTTAAAAAAATTTAAATATTATATTTTCATATGATTTATTATTCAAGCAAGAATGACTGTATTATCATAAAATGGTTTCTTACTAAAAAATTGGTAGGATCATATTGGGATTGTTGTGGTCATAGACTATATAAAACTAATGGGTGTATATGGACCTGTTTTTATAGACTTAGGTAAATTCAAGGTGTTACTTGGAGGAGGTGTCTATTATTGATAGTGGATCTTAGGATGTAGGTGGAGACATGGTGGGAGTGATCCCTCATCTCACATGAACATGGATAGCAGTGTTTTGTTCAATTTTGGTTCTTTTATAATACCTTAAACAAACACTTAATCTTCCCATCCCTTTCTTATTGTATATTTACATTGATGTATCTTTTTTATTATGTTTGGGTTGTGTTTTGTATTACCATATATGGTTTCAATTTTTCAATGGATTTTTATTTATATTTTTTTTAATTCAATGATTTTTCATATTTATTTAACTTATTTTAGTGCATTGCTCTACAAATTATGGGGTACCTCTAGTTGAATCGTGAGAATATAAATATGATAAGATTAAAGATATCTAGACAGAAATAACTTTTGGGAATAGAAACCTAGCAGAAACTATCTCTTCCATGGACAACCCTACACCACCAAGAACATGATTTATGTTATTATATAGCTTAATTTCAAATGAATTCACCACTCAAGGATAAAAAACTAAAAATACATAACATATGTGTGAAAAAGGCCCACATAGTGGTGAGTGTATATATTCCATGTAGGATTCCAAAAAATTATGAAGTGACATTAAAACATTAATTCAATTGAAACCCTATGACTTAGGGAATGATGAAATAGAAAAACCTTGATATGATCAATGGTATATACAAACAAGTAATGGTATAATAATATATTGTTCACATATTAGATCCCTGAAGGATCATATATCATAAGCACAAAGAGATACCCATAAGACTAGAAGTCTCATAAAACTTTAAATTGATAACCAAGTTGTCGGTAAAATATTAAAGGAAAACCAATGTAGTTTCCATGTATAATGTGAAATTATATATAAATAAAAACATATCAAAGTATACTAGATTTCATAACATCCAAGATACATCTTTTTAATCAGAGTTGGGGAACAAAGTCTTTATTAGGTGGGAAAGTTTATTGAGTGGGTATCAAATATTATAGAGTATCTATATCTCATCATGTGGTATATATATTGGCCAAGTTAGTTACAAAATACATATGAATAAGAATTATACCCCATCATATAGTTGGGTTACTTACTCTACCATTTGTATGGAGGACCCATACCCAAGAACTGGTATGCAATAAAGGGTTATAGATGTCATGGTTTGACTAACCATCTAACCCTCCCTCTCCATCATCTTCTCTATAAAGAAATCTAATTTCAAAAAATTACATAGAAAAAATCAATAAGTAATGAAAAAATATGCACCTCCCTCTTCAATGTGGAAAATAGACTAGGATAGACTATTCATGGGTCTGTTTATGACACTCTAGTGATAATACATGAAAATCAAACTGTAGATATAATATATAGTATATACAACTCCGAAAATTATATATAAGAATTTAAATTTACTAATCATAGGCTTTTAAATTTCATCTCATATGGAATCCACCAACATGACATGTCTATTAGAGAACATGGAATATGGGACACTCTATTCCTTCTAGTATGGTTATTTATTAACATTTCAATTCATAACACCAAGCTACACAACATATACTTATGAGTGCATGTTATGTAACCTATTATTGATCCATTCAAATGGAATCTACACACAAATTATATTTATAGAAGGAATACACAGTGTGTCAAGCCTTCTCTTCAGTGAGTTGTGTATCTAAAATACATAGAGACAGTCTATCTTTATATAAACAACAAGATAACTTACACTATATAGAATGTGATTATCAAGGTTTGGTCTACATGTAAAGCTAAGTCCCACATCATTACATCAAGGTTATACAAAACATGTACATTTCACAGATGGTGTCAGGGTGAATCTATTTAGAAAGATTTTATAGTTGGTTTATGTTCTAGTTATAAAAAATGAAACACACAGTGTGTCACCCAGATTCACTCCCATGTAATATTTATAATCTGTATAAATACAAATTGTTTTTTATTTTAAAATACATAGTGTGTGACTCGAGGGCTAAAAATCATGTATTCAGTGAATTCTAATTTGATCTAGATTCATTTTTGGACACATTTTGAGTTTCCACCTCGATAATTTCCACCTCCCAACTAACCATCCTCAATGATACCTAATAAAAACACCCTTTAGTGATGCCAGTCCAATCGTCACCTCTATCTGTGGGATATCCGATCACCCATTTTTGTATGCACAAACATGAACCATGTCTTGATTTTGATGGGATTTCTCACTATCTATAATATATCAAATCAATTCCAAATTTATCATTCATTGTCCAGTCTATCAATTCTATTATTAATTTTAATTCCTCTATCCATGCGAGGGATGGTTTTTTATACAGAACAATAAGTAAGAAGATGAATGGATAAAGGTTGTTAGAGTAGAGTTTTGACGGCCCAAGGAATCACCAAAGAATACATAACTAGAAAAAGTTGGGAAAAAATAATATATTTTAAGAAAATGAAATAATTACAAAAAATTGTCATTGTAGAGGATGAAACAGGAAGAAAATTTACTAAGTTGTCCTTTTACTCATCACTATACAAACTCACTAGTTAAAATAATTAATTCAAACACAAAAAAAAATAACAATTATGAATGATGTTTCAATACAATTATAATTTCATTCATCAATCACTGATAACCCATTAATTTAATTATTGGAAAATAAAACTCATATTTATTAACATAAAATCAATTAAACCGAAATAAGTGTTTTCTAATTCCAATGAAAAATAACGTGGTTTTAACAATGGTGATAGTATTCAATTTTTTAATATAAATTAATATCCACTAATTAATTTGAAAACGGAATATTTAAAGTGTATAATCAATATTTTTTCATAGAAATATTATAATTTGATATTGAGGGTATGAGGGTTGAATCCCATGGAAAATGGGGCATAATGAAATATAAAGTGTCATGCCTCGTTGAAAAAACATTGAAACCTCGGAATTATATCATCATTGATTCATGGGTCATCATATTTGAATCATGAATACATTTTCATCCCTTTGATTTGATGTTCACATCATTAATCATGTCTTATTTTATTATTCTTTCTAGATAATTTTCCATTTTCTTTAGTAGTAGAGACCCCTGGGAGAAATGTTATAGATGAATTTATAATGGATCTTAAGTCAAATAGTGGAAATAATAAAATACATGAAAAAGTATTAGTTTAGAACCCAATACTATTATATATATATCTTACCACTATAGAATAAATAATCATTTTCGAAACATAATAGTGATGTTATAATTTCAATATAATCCTCCTTTTAGGAGTCAAATTTTCTCGAACACGCAATATAATTATGTATTTAATAAAAAAAATTAAATATCCCTTAAAATTTCACTAGATTTAAATTTCTCCAACATTAATACCAAGGGTAATATCCATCTTTTAGTATGAAAATAATGATCTAGAAATATTTTTAAGGGCTTCTAATATAGAAAGTTTACCATTTTACCCAGATTAAAGGGCCTAGTGCTTCAAAAAAAATAAATGAGTTGAGTTGGGATGGGGAATATCTCATGTCAAAAAATTCACCCCACCTTTAATACTTTTCATCCTTAAAATGGAAACTATTTAAGGTGTTAAATTAAGAATCTTGAAAAAACATCCTCATATGAGAATCAACCCTTTTATGCACACACTAGATCTTCCTCTTTATTTACAAGATATATGAGAAATCAAATACAAAAATAATGGAGAATAATTCTATATACACAACCTCATTCAAATTATCTTTGCCAGATTTCCCCTCCCTTATAGGGTTTAATTGGATCAAGTTCATTTCTAAAAAAACTTAATGAAATAAAAATATCATATTAACTAACTCCCACTTAAATTATACATCAAACACCCTTCAATCATAAGGTTATCCTTTCACATAACATAGAGAAGAAACCATAAACCAAGGATATCAAAATTTAAAAAAAAATCCCATGATGGGACTAACTATAATAGAAATATACTCCCCACCATTAAAAACAACAAAAAATATCTCACACATAACTATTACTTAACATCAAACCAAGCTAAATGTTTATTCACCTATATATTTCAAATCAAACTCACTAGAGCTCACAAATGGATACTCTTTGAGGTTTTATTCAACTTCTAATAACCACTCATTAATCCATATATACCAAAAACACTAAAAATATGAATAAGGACACTATGAATCCTAAATTTTATTCTATTTATACACTATATATTGAAACCATAACATTATGACACTGGTTCTAGTAAGACTAAATACATCATAGAATATACCCCATGGGTTTACGATCACTCTTCATGATTGAGAATGATGAGAAAAAAATGGTGGGAAAAAAACCTCCTCAAACATAAATTTAGTAAAACTCCAACTCATCATTGAACCATTCTACCACAGTTCCAACTGCATGTTCTAAACCATTCAGATAAATCAACTATGTCAGCTCCAAACCCCAATATACACATGAAAAAAATATAGGGACCAAAAACATCAACTTATAGAGAAATATCCTTCACCACATAGATATATTTTCCAAAAAATGAATTTAAATTATCGATTAAACCCACACCTTGAAGAATTCATACCCCACTAGGAGTCTATAGTTCAATTCACTCATTAAAATATTCAATATAAGCCTCATTGGAATAGAAACATACCACCCTTTTAAAGGTCAAAAGCTTCCCATAATCCTGATACTACCTTGGGTACACCACATTAAAATAACTAATTACATATTATCTAAAAATTGAAACATTTATACCGGAACACCCACACTTACTAAGATGTGAGGTCCATCACAACTAATTAACTAAATACTTTATCACCTTCTCCTATCAAAACTAACAGAACTAAATCCATCTGACAGAAAATCTCCTTCAAACACAGAGTATGAAATTCTTACCAAGTGTATCAACTACCCAACCATTGTTGTCCCGCTATAATTAAATAATTTGTAACATCCTTAAGCATCATGAATAATAATTGAAATATAATTCTCATATTTACATTCCAAAAAAATGGATGGACCTCATGAATCAAGAGCTCAAAACTCAAGAGTTCACCACACAGTTGGTACTCTTAGAGTTAGCCATGATCACACATAAAAATTATATATTCTCATTCCATGCAATTCTTCTCAGTAAGGGTTGAATCAAAGAAATCCTCCTAAAATGATCCATTGGATACATAATCATAGAAATGGAATTAATTACACCTATAAATCCCCAAGTAATTTAATTCACACAAAACTAAAGAGAATAATAAATAGATTTATATTAAACCTCTATAATCCCATTTATTTCACACCACAAGTCAAAGTGGTAACTCTAATACTAGTGAAAATACTTCTACAATAGGTTCACCAACTACACAGTCTCTGAACAAATATGATAAAAAATTTGGCTAATAGTTGAGGGTAATCCTAAGATATAACCTCGAATAAAATTAATGTCGTCATAAACCATTTTGGGTAACGACTACACCATATAATACATAGAATGCCAAGATAAATTCACCTACTAGTGGATGTTCAATTTCAATTCTGAAATTCTTGGACCTAAATTTTTCAAGATCATTATAATAGTAATGAAAAATATAGACCACAATAATTATGATGATATAGGAAAATATAACAGTTTTTTGGAATATCAAATGATATCTTTCTAACTGCAAGAAAAAAATACACATTCACTCAATGTGATAAAAATGGGATCACTATCAGTAGCAGTCTCTAGACATCAAGGTCTAGTAAGAAGCTTCACAAGAATCTAAAACTATGGGGAAACAACACAAGAAGGATAAAAAGGATAATATAAACATAAATTAATATGGTAATATATGATGTAGAAACAAAAATTACCTCAAATTATACTAGGAATCAATTAAACAGATTGATACATCCCATGAAAGTATTTATAGTTTTCTCGTAATTACTCTATGTTTGTTGAATATTACACAGAGATTGTAGGAAGAAACCTGACCTCATTGATGAATTTAACATAGAAATCCATCCATGTAAATATTCAAGATAATTATCGGGAGATGTCGACCAATACCTAAAACAAGGTATACGTTTAGTAGAAAACTCCCAACTATAAATGCCCAATCATATTCTCCGGTCTATGGAGTATGATTTAAAAAAGCATAAACCCTACCCAAAACTTAAATATGATACCTCACTCAAATATTAAAGCAAGAAATAATTAATTTCAAATCATATTTAAATAATAACCCATCTAAAAAACTCTACATGTTCTTGTTCATGGCCTTGCTTACCTAAATAGTCTTTATCAACTTCTAAACAAAATCTATCCTCAACACTGTCAAATAGAACTTCTTTAGAAATATCTCTAACACATACCATGGTAGAATAATAAAATAATTACTTAGGTAAATTTCATTCAATTTATCATTAGACTACAAATGGTAAATCCAATTAAAGAATAATTATGTAATTAGAGGGTGTTGGAACCAAATAGTAATTATGTGTCACAAACTCCAAATAATGTTATTCCACCCAGGGATCTAGATCTGATAGAAAAAATATGAGGCATACAATATTGGGGAACAAAAATAGACTTCAAACCATAAGTATTACTATTAAATTTAGTGGAAAATAATGTCACTACCTAGCCCTAGAATACCCCAGAGCTGGTGTGGAGTTCAAATAAACCATGGTGTGTAAATTTTTTATGAAAAGAAAAGATTAAATCACACACACACATGTTCCACGAGAGAGGATAATTTTTGTTTAGGTCCTAGAGAATTAGATACAATTATTAAAATTCTTTAAAAACTGAAAAGAAAAATAATCTCCACAAAGTTGTGACCAAACAAAGTGACTCGAGTCTAATAAACCTGTAAAATTTAAGTTAAAATGTATGGTGAGAATATGAATGCCCAGTAAGTGGTTTTAAAATAAAAAAATTCTAAAATTGAAACCTCTTCAAAACATTCCTTTAAAAATTATTTATAAAACATTTTCATATGAAAAGCATAACATAACATTTGATCACAAATTATAGGTGAACATTTCAAGGAATATTAACAGTGTTATAATGAAACACATTCCAAAAAAAATAATGCTCATACAAAATATAGGGTATGCAGCATATAAAGTGGAAATAATTCTAACTTTAATAAATGTGACATGTAAGTGTATAAATACTAAATTTACAACTGAGAGTAATACATGATCAGAGTTGAGCAAAAAATAATAACTTCAATTTCCCTCATTACTAACTGTGAGCCATAAATTTGAAAATAAATCTATGAGTGTTGAATACACGTTATTCCATAAGCATTTACTTTTTCTGATACTCATAAGTATAGGCTCTTAACCATGAATATTGTACTAGTCGAATATTCACTTAGTTGATTAAATTTAATAGTCCTAATAAGGAAATTGCATGTGCGGGACTCTGTCAAGGCCTCATGCCAATACCACAAACCCTATGTTAAGGCCTTATTCCAAGACCATAATAAACAATTTTTCAAGGCCTTTTTCATGACCGTAGTTTGACTCATGAAACATTCTGATGCATCGAGGAGCTATATGTAAAGACCCATAAAATTCAAGGGAAATTTTTTCTTAATTTTCTTTAGAATTTTACAAGAGCGCGGTTTCAGACGGCACCTGATTCCGAGGCCCGGAGTGTCCGGAATTAATTTCTGAAGTTTGGCTCGGGTACGTTCAGTGAACGAACGAGCGGGTTTTCCTAACTTTTGATCCGGTGCTCGGAATTGAAATCTGAGGGCACCGATGAACTCACAGCGCCGATATTCACTTAAAGAGACCTTTTTGGAAGTTGCGTTTGTTGCGGGTTGAAAGTTAGTTTTGGGGTTTTTAGTTTGAGTTAAATAAAATTTGTGAAGAACAAATTTTATTATAACTTGATAAAACCTACCAAAGGGGGTTGGAAGTGGGACCCACACCCACTTAACCTCCCTTGGGAGGATTAAGTGTGGTGGTGCCCACACGAACCCCTAAACCTTTCATCTTCTCCCAACTTACTTAACCCCTCATTAAATGACATGAGTTATTTAATTTGGAGTTAATCCTTTTGAATTTAAAACTTTGGAAATTCTTTTGTGTTGATGTGTTAATAAAATAAGATAGTGTCTTATTTTATTTTGGTTAATAGCTTTGGCCACCTTGAGAGCTTTTGGGAGATTTTCTTCTTCTTCTTCATCTTGACGAAGAACGCTCATCTTGATGAAGAACGCTCAAGCTCCGACGAAGAACGCCGCACCGCGCTTCTTCGTCTTCCGTGTCAACGAGAGGGAACGCTGCATCCTCCTCGGATTCCCTTCGTCGACATAAGAGGTTTCGCCAACGACGTATCACATCGGACGCATCTCTTCGTCAACGGAATTGACGAACGACTACCGCGACGCCCGATCTCCGCGACGTCGACTTCCGCGGACATAGACAAATCCTCGAACTTATACCCAAGGTAGGGGTTGTTGTTTATTGTTTAATTATTTTTATTCTTGATCGTGGATTTAGCAAGTCTAACGTGTGGCTTTTGAATATTTAAAGTTGCGTTATTATTTTAACGTGAGGGGGGCCGGACCGCATGAACATGGCCGAACCCCCTCCATCGTTCTTGTTGTTTTATCTTGCGGGAGGAAGCAAGGTGGCGTGGTGCCGTCGCACCACGCGAATAATTGTATGTTTATCTTGCGCGACGTCGTCACGCGCGCGCCGAGGAAGAATCATCAAGAACGTGATGTCGTCGCGCCGCGTTGAAAGAAATCAAGGCACGGCGGAGGGGCGCGGTGCCATCGCACCGCGCCGGACGACGAACACCGTGGCCGGTTCCGGGCCGCGGCGGAAAGAGAAGATCGGCGGCCGAGCCGCCGGCGTTGGAAGCCGAATAGGGGACCGGATTTTTCCGGTCCCGTTGGAGAAAACCGGCCGGCCGGAAGGCGTTAAACCGGGGAAAATTAATTCCCCGGCCAACGCTCAAAACCCCCCTCATTATGAGGGGGGCGGTTTCCATGAAGGGAGGGGGGCAGCAGCCCCCCCCCCCCCCCCCCGGTTTTAATCCAAGCCGGCCCCCACGTGGGGGGCCGTTTTCTTGCAAAGGGCGCGGCACAAAGGCCGCGCCGCCTCCCCAATCAGCGGGGGCTTTTCCCCCCGCGTTCGGCCACCATGCGGCGCCAGGCCGCCGTGGCCCCCGCGCCGCCGCGCCGCCCCAGGGGGGGGGGGGGGTCGGGCCGGGTCGGCCCGGACCCGGACCCCCCCGTTTCGAATCATTTACGGTCTTTTGGCCATAACTTGAGCCTCGGACCTCCGATTGACGAACCGTCTGCGGAAACGCGATCCTTGGATCGAGACGGTCGTTTCGGTATATCGCACTCAAGGTTTCGGATTACTTTGAGTTCGGCCGGGTTGGTTCGTTCACGAAACCAACCGGGCCTTCGGAGCGAAAACGCTCATATCTTGAGCTACGGACGTCCGATTGACGTGCCGTCAGCCGTGTTGTTTCCTCTTAGTGAGACGAATCTTTTGGCATACTCTGCCCGAGGTTTGGACGCAGGTGGAGTACGGTCGGGTTGGTTTTTCCTTAAAAACCAACCGGGCCCCGGAGACGAAAATGTCAATAACTCTCAGACCGGGTGTCCGATCGACGCGTCGTCTGTTGCGTTGAGTTCCTGTTGACGATACGGAACTTTTGGATACATCAACTCTGGTCTTCATGACATTTGATGTATCAGCCTCTCGGCTCGTGGAGCGGACCCTCCGAACGAGCTTGCTGTGTGCGGGAATCCTAGTGCTGGCTGCGATTGTTACTGTGACTGCTACTACTACTACTGCTACTGTGACTGCGACGACGACAGTACAGAGATCCTGTGTGGATTCGACGACGACGACTACAGCACTCAACGGTCCTACGTGGATCAGTGCTACAGGTCCTGTGTGGGCCCGATCCTCTGTGGGTCTGATCCTGTGTGGGTCCTTGCGCTCAGCGGTCCTGTGTGAACCAGCGCCTACAGGTCCTGTGTGGGCCCGATCCTGTGTGGGTCTTTTGCGGGGGTTAGTTACCTATCGATCCTTCGTGGGTCCGACGACTTAGATGGATCAATGATCATCTTTATCGTCCTTTGAAGAAGTATACCTGTGTGAGCTGAATCCTTTTGCTTTCCTGTGTGGATTGTGTTGTGCAATCCTGTGTGGATTACGTTTTGCTTTCCTGTGTGGAATACGTATACTTTCCTGTGTGGACTGAGTTGTACTTGGGCTCGGAGGTTGGAGCGTATTTGAAATTGATGAATTAGGTATATGTATGGGCATATACCTAAGCAGTGTCGGTTGTTACTTCGTGATTGTACCTTTCTTCATGGTTTATCCTTTGTGGATTTGAGAGACCTTCAGGGGTCTCGGGGTCCCTACTGAGTAACTTATACTCACCCTTGCACGGGCTATGCCCGCACTACGTTGTGTTGGTTGCAGACGATGGACAGCGTTGACCTTAGCTGGGGCTTGCAGAGCAGGACGGTACCCGGAGGTGGACCACTGGGCGGGACGTGCTCGGAGCGGACGGCGGGACCCGTGGAGCAGAGGAGCTATCTGTACCCACCCTTCAGGTGGGATTTCCAGTGGACAGCTCGGAGTAGCGGCTTTTACTTTTCAGTTGCTGTTTTCCCTTTCGAGTTGTACTTTACTTTCAGTTTGGGTTTGTATACTGGCCCATTTACTTTTCCGCACTTTCATTTGTCCTCTGTTTTTGTTTAGTGTTTACTTTCCGCTTGCTTACTCTGGGGTGTTTGTTTACTTTTCAAAGGCAATGCCTTCCCATTTTACTGAGATTTACGCCTTGGTGCTAGTCGCCAGCCCCTGGCCTATGGAAGGCGGGCTTGGGGTAGTCACGGCACGGACCCCGAGGGCGGGCCGTGACAAATTGGTATCAGAGGAGTTTGGTTCTACCGCGAACTCTGATCTTTTCTATGTGAAGCAATAATGTTTAGCGTATTGAGTGTGGTTATCAGTCCAGGGAGTCCAGTGTTGGTGCGGCGGCCGACGTATCCGTACACCAGGACCCTGACTTCTGATTTCCGACTTAATGCACGAAAACATTGATTGCGTGTGTGTTTCAAAGTTTTCTTTGTGATTACTTATATCAGCTCACCAGGTATACTGTTCTGACCGTGGCGTACCTGTTTCCTTTTCAGGATGGCCCCACGACGGCAGCCAGCTAGGGTTCCGAGAGTCGAGCGTGACGACAGCCCACCGAGCGACGAGGCCTCGGTGCAGGGCCCTTTGCCAGTAGTGGCACCGGCGGTAGTTTTACCCGCCGATCCCCCGATGCTTCCAGCAGCAGCCGCTGACGATGCACGTCGCCTCAGCGCACTGCATGAGTTTCAGCGCCAGCGACCGCCCAGGTTTCGTGGGGAGACGGATCCCCAGGCAGCAGAGGACTGGCTGGAGGCAGTAGTACGAGTGTTTAGGCTAGTGAGGACACCAGCAGACCTCATGGTGATCCTCGCTGCGAGCCTACTACACGCAGCAGCAGGACGATGGTGGATCTTGATGCTCCAGGTGAACGATGAGGCATCTCTACTTTGGACAGACTTCGAGAGCCTTTTCCGCTCGGAGTTCGTCCCAGCCACCCTTCGTGCGGTGCGTATCCAGGAGCTTCTACAGCTGCGGCAGGGCAGCATGACGGTCGCTCAGTACTCGGCGAGATTTACCGATCTCTCGCGCTACTCGACCGACATGGTACGGGACCCATTCATCCTGGCCCGGACCTTCGAGCAGGGTTTGAGACACGAGATCAGGGCATCGCTGATCTCCCTCAGCATACCGACTCAGACAGGAGTACTGGAGCGGGCCCTTTTGATCGAGAGCTTCCTTGCTGAGTCTACACCAGCACAGCGACCCGCCGCAGGGCGGCACGTGGCAGAGTCATCTGCAGCAGGCAGTCGACGGATGACTCAGGTGTCCAGACAGACCAGACCTTTGGGCAGACGATCTCAGGGCACTGGCTCAGCAGTGCGGGGCACACAGCGCGGAGCCAGTCTTACGAGAGGAAGACAGTGCTACTCGTGCGGCGGGCATGGCCACATGGCTCGTGACTGCCCGACCCGTCGTGCCGAGGAGCAGCAGACAGTTGATGGACCACCGAGGCAGAGGCAGAGGGTCGACCGTGGCGGTCCGCAGGGAGGAGGCGGACGAGGCAGAGGAGCTGGACGAGCAGCCGGTGGTGGCCGACGCTTTGAGGCTCTACCACCACCACCACCAGGAGGTCCACCCCGACCACAGGGAGCTGGCGGGCAGCGACAGGCACAGCTCCAGGCAGCAGAGGCCTACGACCACGGCGCACCCGAGACGATTCAAGGTACTATCTGTGTCTACTCCACCCATGCTGCAGTTCTTATATACACAGGAGCGAGTCACTCTTTCATAGCCGCTGCCCTTGTTCGGAGCTCGGAGATTCCGACAGAGCCGTTGGCTCGATCCTTACGGCTAGAGACTCCTACGGGAGCAGACTCGACGATTACGCACTGGTGCCGGCAGTGTGAGCTTACTCTAGGAGGCGAGAGATTCGGCTGGGATCTACTTGTAGCAGCGTCGAGGCCTTACGACGTCATCTTGGGCATGGATTGGCTGTCTACGGTCCATGCACAGATTGACTGTTTTAGGCGCAAGGTGCGATGTGTACGCACCGACGGGAGAAGGTTCACCTTCACCGGCGAGAAGGGAGCCTTGGCAGCACAGGATGGACTTCTGCGGAGGAGAGGAAAGCCCATCACTCATCAGTTGGCTAGCCTTATCCTTGGAGAAGTTGACGTGCGGAGTTCTGGTTTTCCTGCAGTGGTGGATCAGTTTGCGGACGTTTTTCCCGACGACGTTCCAGGACTACCTCCTCGCAGAGAGGTAGACTTTTATATTGACTTGTACCCCGGGAAAGCCCCGATATCTACTCCAGCATATCGGATGGCCCCCGCCGAGCTTCGAGAGCTACGGGTACAGTTGGAGGACTTGCAGGGCAAGGGGTTCATCTGACCCAGTGTTTCACCCTGGACTTCCCCAATTTTGTTCGCCAAGAAGGCGGACGGGAGCTTGCGACTTTGTGTTGACTATCGTCGCCTGAACCAGGTGACAGTGAGGAACAAGTATCCACTACCGAGGATTGATGACCTCTTTGATCAGCTCAAGGGAGCACGGTGGTTCTCGAAGATAGACCTCAGGTCAGGCTGTCATCAGCTCAGAGTCAGAGACGAGGATGTGCAGAAGACGACCTTCAGATGTCGGTATGGCCACTATGAGTTCTTGGTTATGCCTTTCGGTGTAACCAATGCTCCAGCAGTGTTCATGGCTCTCATGAACAGGATCTTTCAGCCATACCTCGATCGGTTCGTCGTGGTCTTCATCGACGACATTCTGATTTACTCTGCGTCAGAGGAGGAGCACGCCTATCACTTGCGAGTTGTACTAGACACACTCCGAGAGCACCAGCTTTATGGTAAGCTCTCGAAGTGCCAGTTCTGGATACGTGAGGTCCACTTCTTTGGACACGTTATCTCTGAGGCGGGAGTTGCAGTGGATCCCGCGAAGATTGAGGCTGTGTTAGCATGGGAGCCACCCAGGAGCGTAACTGAGGTTCGGAGTTTCTTGGGACTAGCTGGATACTATCGGAGATTCGTGCCAGACTTCTCTAGAGTTGCAGCACCACTCACAGCTTTGACGAAGAAGGGGAAACCCTTCGTGTGGTCAGACAGATGTCAGCAGAACTTCCAGGAGCTGAGACAGAGATTGACTAGCGCACCTATCCTGAGGTTGCCTGAGGAGGGAGTAGGGTACGTAGTCTACTGCGATGCATCAGGGACCGGACTTGGATGTGTTCTGATGCAGGAGCGGGCAGTGATCGCCTATGGATCACGTCAGTTGAGGCCGCATGAGCAGAACTACGCTACCCATGACCTGGAGTTAGCAGCAGTAGTCTTCGCTCGGAAGACATGGCGACACTATCTGATGGGCGAGCGCTTTATAGTCTTTTCCGATCATCAAAGTCTCAGGTATATCTTCTCGCAGAAGGACCTGAACCTGAGACAGCGGCGATGGCTCGAGTTCCTCCAGGACTATGACTTTGAGATAGTCTATACTCCAGGGAAGGGGAACGTAGTAGCCGATGCCCTCAGCAGGAGGACGGGCATTCAGCTACTTGAGGAGGCGACAGAGAAGCTAGCCTCTTTACAGATATCCTTCATGGATAGAGATGGAGCAGCCTTCCTTCAGTCTCTCACAGTCACTCCTCCACTTCAGCAGCGAGTCAGGGAGGCACAGCATGAGGACGCTGACTGTGAGACACGGCGTGCTCAGATATCCTCGGGACAGGCACCTGATGGTTTCTCCCTTGGAGCAGAGCACGACATCCTTTTCAGAGGACGTACCATGGTACCAGTAGCTTTGCGAGAGGAAGTGATGAGAGAGTTTCACACTTCTCCTTTGGCGGTACATCCTGGAGTGGCGAAGATGTACCAGGACCTCAGACGACAGCACTGGTGGCCGGGCATGAAGAAGGCTGTATCAGAGTTCGTTTCTCGATGCCTTACCTTCCAGCAGGTGAAGGCAGAGCATCAGGTACCAGCAGGCTTGGTACAGCCCTTGGAGGTTCCGGAGTGGAAGTGGGACGGCATATCTATGGACTTCGTGACTGGAATTCCACGCACTTCCAGAGGTCACGACTCCATCTGGGTGATTGTTGACCAACTCACCAAGTCGGCACACTTCTTACCCATCAGAGAGCAGGGCTCAGTAGAGAGCTTGGGACATCTCTACGTTCAGGAGATTGTGAGGCTCCACGGTGTACCATCATATATCGTCTCTGATCGAGATGCCCGCTTTACTTCCCGGCTTTGGAAGGGGTTATAGGAGGCGTTCGGGACGCAGCTATGTCTGAGCACAGCCTTTCACCCTCAGACGGATGGTCAGACGGAGAGGACCATTCAGACTCTCGAGGACATGCTCCGCGCATGTGTCCTTGACTTTGGTCGTAGCTGGGAGGACCACCTACCCTTGGTGGAGTTTGCGTACAACAACAGCTACCACTCCACCATCGGGATGGCACCGTACGAGGCATTGTACGGCCGACCTTGTAGATCTCCTTTGTGCTGGACAGACCCTGGAGAGTCAGCACTCGTGGGACCAGAGATGGTCCAGGCCAAGACAGAGAAGGTCCAGGTCATCCAGGAGCGGATGAGGACAGCTCAGAGCCGGCAGAAGTCATATGCTGACAGGAGGCGGAGGCCACTAGAGTTCGAGGATGGCGACCACGTCTTCTTGCGGGTCTCACCTCGAAGTGGTATTCGGAGATTTGGCCGAGGCGGCAAGTTATCTCCGCGCTTCATCGGACCCTTCCAGGTCCTCAGCTGGGTTGGTGAGGTGGCTTATCGCCTGGCTCTACCACCGCAGTTGCACCGGGTGCACGACGTCTTCCACGTATCTCAGCTGAGGAGATACGTGCACGACCCGACGCACATCATCGACCATGGGGAGCTTGACGTTGACGATGGGGCGACTTTTACGGAGGTCCCGGTGGAGATAGAGGATCGACAGGAGCGGGTCCTGCGTGGGCGATCGATTCCTCTTGTGTGCATCAGATGGCAGCACGGGAATCTCCAGGAGAGCACATGGGAGCGAGAGGCTCAGATCCGTGCTCAGTACCCTCATTTGTTTCCCTAGTTTTTGATGTATCTTTACGGGGACGTAAATCCCTGAGGTGGGAGTAATGTAAAGACCCGTAAAATTCAAGAGGAAATTTTTTCTTAATTTTCTTTAGAATTTTACAAGAGCGCGGTTTCAGACGGCACCTGATTCTGAGGCCCGGAGTGTCCGGAATTAATTTCTGAAGTTTGGCTCGGGTACGTTCAGTGAACGAACGAGCGGGTTTTCCTAAATTTTGATCCGGTGCTCGGAATTGAAATCTGAGGGCACCGATGAACTCGCAGCGCCGATATTCGCTTAAAGAGACCTTTTCGGAAGTTGCGTTTGTTGCGGGTTGAAAGTTAGTTTTGGGGTTTTTAGTTTGAGTTAAATAAAATTTGTGAAGAACAAATTTTATTATAACTTGATAAAACCTACCAAAGGGGGTTGGAAGTGGGACCCACACCCACTTAACCTCCCTTGGGAGGATTAAGTGTGGTGGGGCCCACACGAACCCCTAAACCTTTCATCTTCTCCCAACTTACTTAACCCCTCATTAAATGACATGAGTTATTTAATTTGGAGTTAATCCTTTTGAATTTCAAACTTTGGAAATTCTTTTGTGTTGATGTGTTAATAAAATAAGATAGTGTCTTATTTTATTTTGGTTAATAGCTTTGGCCGCCTTGAGATATTTTGGGAGATTTTCTTCTTCTTCTTCATCTTGACGAAGAACGCTCATCTTGACGAAGAACGCTCAAGCTCCGACGAAGAACGCCGCTCCGCGCTTCTTCGTCTTCCGTGTCAACGAGAGGGAACGCTGCATCCTCCTCGGATTCCCTTCGTCGACATAAGAGGTTTCGCCAACGACGTATCACATCGGACGCATCTCTTCGTCAACGGAATTGACGAACGACTACCGCGACGCCCGATCTCCGCGACGTCGACTTCTGCGGACATAGACAAATCCTCGAACTTATACCCAAGGTAGGGGTTGTTGTTTATTGTTTAATTATTTTTATTCTTGATCGTGGATTTAGCAAGTCTAACGTGTGGCTTTTGAATATTTAAAGTTGCGTTATTATTTTAACGTGAGGGGGGCCGGACCACATGAACACGGCCGAACCCCCTCCATCGTTCTTGTTGTTTTATCTTGCGGGAGGAAGCAAGGTGGCGTGGTGCCGTCGCACCACGCGAATAATTGTATGTTTATCTTGCGCGACGTCGTCACGCGCGCGCCGAGGAAGAATCATCAAGAACGCGACGCCGTCGCGCCACGTTGAAAGAAATCAAGGCACGGCGGAGGGGCGCGGTGCCGTCGCACCGCGCCGGACGACGAACATCGCGGCCGGTTCCGGGCCGCGGCGGAAAGAGAAAATCGGCGGCCGAGCCGCCGGCGTTGGAAGCCGAAGAGGGGACCGGATTTTTCCGGTCCCGTTGGAGAAAACCGGCCGGCCAGCTGGCCGGCCGGAAGGCGTTAAACCGGGGAAAATTAATTCCCCGGCCAACGCTCAAAACCCCCCTCATTATGAGGGGGGGCGGTTTCCATGAAGGGAGGGGGGCAGCAGCCTCCCCCCCCCCCCCCCCCCGGTTTCAATCCAAGTCGGCCCCCACGTGGGGGGCCGTTTTCTTGCAAAGGGCGCGGCACAAAGGTCGCGCCGCCTCCCCAATCAGCGGGGGCTTTGCCCCCAGCGTTCGGCCACCATGCGGCGCCAGGCCGCCGCGGCCCCCGCGCCGCTGCGCCGCCCCAGGGGGGGGTCGGGCCGGGTCGGCCCGGACCCGGACCCCCCCGTTTCGAATCATTTACGGTATTTTGGCCATAACTTGAGCCTCGGACCTCCGATTGACGAACCGTCTGCGGATTGAGATGGTCGTTTCGGTATATCGCACTCAAGGTTTCGGATTACTTTGAGTTCGGCCGGGTTGGTTCGTTCACTAAACCAACCGGGCCTTCGGAGAGGAAACGCTCATATCTTGAGCTACGGACGTCCGATTGACGTGCCGTCAGCCGTGTTGTTTCCTCTTAGTGAGACGAATCTTTTGGCATACTCCGCCCGAGGTTTGGACGCAGGTGGAGTACGGTCGGGTAGGTTTTGCCTTAAAAACCAACCGGGCCCCGGAGACGAAAATGTCAATAACTCTCAGACCGGGCGTCCGATCGACGCGCCGTCTGTTGCGTTGAGTTCCTGTTGACGATACGGAACTTTTGGATACATCAACTCTGGTCTTCGTGACAGTTGATGTATCAGCCTCTCGGCTCGTGGAGCGGACCCTCCGAACGAGCTTGCTGTGTGCGGGAATCCTAGTGCTGGCTGCGATTGTTACTGTGACTGCTACTGCTACTACTGCTACTCTGACTGTGACGACGACAGTACAGAGATCCTGTGTGGATTCGACGACGACGACTACAGCACTCAGCGATCCTACGTGGATCAGTGCTACAGGTCCTGTGTGGGCCCGATCCTATGTGGGTCTGATCCTGTGTGGGTCCTTGCGCTCAGCGGTCCTGTGTGAACCAGCGCCAGAGGTCCTGTGTGGGCCCGATCCTGTGTGGGTCTTTTGCGGGGGTTAGTTACCTATCGATCCTTCGTGGGTCCGACGACTTAGATGGATCAGTGATCATCTTTATCGTCCTTTGAAGAAGTATACCTGTGTGAGCTGAATCCTTTTGCTTTCCTGTGTGGATTGTGTTGTGCAATCCTGTGTGGATTACGTTTTGCTTTCCTGTGTGGAATACGTATACTTTCCTGTGTGGACTGAGTTGTACTTGGGCTCGGAGGTTGGAGCGTATTTGAAATTGATGACTTAGGTATATGTATGGGCATATACCTAAGCAGTGTCGGTTGTTACTTCGTGATTGTACCTTTCTTCATGGTTTATCCTTTGTGGATTTGAGAGACCTTCAGGGGTCTCGGGGTCCCTACTGAGTAACTTATACTCACCCCGGCACGGGCTATGCCCGCACTACGTTGTGTTGGTTGCAGACGACGGACAGCGTTGACCTTAGCTGGGGCTTGCAGAGCAGGACGGTACCCGGAGGTGGACCACTGGGCGGGACGTGCTCAGAGCGGACGGCGGGACCCGTGGAGCAGAGGAGCTATCTGTACCCACCCTTCAGGTGGGATTTCCAGTGGACAGCTCGGAGTAACGGCTTTTACTTTTCAGTTGTTGTTTTCCCTTTCGAGTTGTACTTTACTTTCAGTTTGGGTTTGTATACTGGCTCATTTACTTTTCCGCACTTTCAGTTGTACTCTGTTTTTGTTTAGTGTTTACTTTCTGCTTGCTTACTCTGTGGTGTTTGTTTACTTTTCAAAGGCAATGCCTTCCCATTTTACTGAGATTTACGCCTTGGTGCTAGTCGCCAGCCCCTGGCATATGGAAGGCGGGCTTGGGGTAGTCACGGCACGGACCCCGAGGGCGGGTCGTGACACTATAGCAGGCCCCACCCACCACAAAATAAGTCCAATTCATTTCTCATTTCTATAATTCAAAGTGCTCATACCACTTTTCTTTATTAACATACTTATCACTTATCATTCCATGTTTCACATATCACGTGGTTTCTTATTTCATATTATTCAAAGTGTCCCATAACACTTTGAATAATTTAATTTCTCATTTCATATTATTTAAAGTGTCCCATACCACTTTGAATAATTTAGTTCTTAATACATTCATGATAATTTAAATATACAAAGTGAATCATGCATATTTTTGAATAATAATGTTATCATGGCTATGGAAATAAATTACATTTATTGTATGAGACACATGTAACAATAACTAAAGCGCAACAATATAGGTTTGCCACATAAAATGATAACCGCTAAAATCCCTATTATGAACATAAATATTTTATATTCCAAAATACATAATTATAAAATTAGGATAATTGTCATTTATATTTAACACACATACTGATAAATGGAAATATTTAACAGAACCAAACTTAATATTTGAAAACATTTATCGTGGTAGATTCATGTTCTTTAGAAAAATAATTATTTAAAGCATGCTTACCATGTTTATGTATAAAAGTCTATTTATTCATTATAAAAATAATGGGAGGGCATACACTAGGAATATAATTGTTCTCGTACAAATGTGGGTTAAAAGTTTATATGAACTATATAAACACAAAGCGTATACATGAAATTTTTTCAACCAACACATGGTTTAATAAATCGTTGTTAATATTGTACATCGTACAAACATAATTTATTCCAAAATATGCTTTTATGAAAACTAAATCAGTTTAAGATAAAAACCTAATGGTGTATATATTCATATAACCGTATATATATAATCCAATTAAACACAAAAAAAATTGAATAAATACCATGTAGAATAAATGTATGCTTCCATCATTAGAATGTAACGAACCGAACTTTTGAATAATATTTGTTTCCTAAATTTGTGTGTTATTTCATACTCCACAAACTATATCCTTTAATTAATGAAGTGGTATCATTGTTTTTCGACTATTATATGACTATTGGTCAATATGACCATTGTAAACTAAACTCTTAACGTTACAATTATTTTTTATAAATACAAGTGATCTTGGTTAATTAATACAAAAAGAAGATTCAATGGCCTCAACCAGTAGACCCGGGTCGTACGAAACCCATTTGTCAGAGTTTGGGAAGGAAGTAGCATCTCTGGGCTTTGCTTGGGATCAAGCCCAAGCTGAGCTTTAACATGTAAAGCTTGAAAGAAATCACCTAAGGGATATGTTCAAGCTTGTAACACCCCGATCTTCCACGATACGCTTCTCTTTCAAAAATGCAATAGCTTGCATTGTACGCAAGTTCGAGATTCTAACACACCGCGACCAATCAAAATGGCCATTATGAATAGTAATACCCACGTTTTGAAATTATATATATTTTATATTTCAAAATGGAATTCATTTTTTGATTCTTAATATCGAAATCATCCTATGTTGATTTTTTGGTATTTTTCTGAGAACTTCCAATTTTTTATGAATAGTGAAAAATACTTAAAAACAACTTTTTTAATCAAAATAATTTATAGTAATGAATTATACTATTGAGTTGTTTTAAATTATAATTAGAATATATTTTTACCATTTTATCCAATGGTGGTCATTAGAATTAATTTCACTTTGAAATTGGACAAAAACAATTGTCAATCTTTTGATATATATTGCTTCTTAAAAACACGCTATTTGTTGTGATAGCGGGAATTAATTATAAAATTTATTAATGCAACTTATATGTTTTGAATTTTTTAAAATAGAAATCATTTTTGAATTCGGAATATCAATTATAGCTTAGGGTGAAATTTTGGCATTGTTCTGAAAAAACTTCAATTTTTGATGAATACTGAAACCACTAAGTGGTAGTTAAAAAACTGATTTTTCGTTTAAATGAAACATTACCACTTCTGTGATTTGATTTTCAAAAATCGGACATACATGGTTGTCATTAGGAAGTAAAATGTGGTTCAATGGGATTAAAATAATTTTTGGTGAATAGTAACTTTTAAGTTTAATTAATCGCGATTAAAGGTAATTAGTGTAATTTAAGGTAGAGATAATGTTATAATAATATGAAATGACCTTTACACTTGTCCTACCCCTATTGTATGAGTCATGGCCGACCACGAAAATCCATGGGTCTACTTGGGGACCCCATGGAGCCACTTTGGTAGGAAAATGACATTAAAAACTTTTTATTTAATGTTAAAATAAAAATGTCACAAACATGAGTTGTTTTACTAAAACAATTATTAAATGGGGTTATATAAGTTATATTTTTTACCATAAATATTCATTTGAAAGATAAAAAGATTTCCTACATCATGGTATTTTTTTATAATTTTTAGACATTAAATAAATTAAATTTTTAATGACACCATCATGATGCAGCGATTGCCTCATTAATTAACGATTTTAATAAAATAGATGGATAATGTAAAATATAAGAATTACACTTGTAAAAATCCTATTGTATGAATAGATTTAAAACCCTTATCACATTATCCTAGAAAAATATTTGTTTGGGACTTTTAAAATCCGAAACTCATTATATAATAAAGTAACATTTCATTACATTTCAAGAGTGACCCTCCTCTCCTCTTATAAAAGGCCCCCACCACTACCACCTTATTCACACTTTCAAGCCATTTGGCTCCACCAAACTCTGCCCAAATACTCTCCCAACTTCCCTCCCTACTCCTAGAAGCCTCACTTTGGGCATAAGGCTTCCAAAGTAAGCCTTTGTATCAAATCAAAAAGAGTTACCCGATTTTAAGGTAATGTCTTCTCTAATGTTGTTTTGTTTTATTTTGCTTCTCCAACCCCCCTAAACTCTTTTTATTATTTTATTTTGTAACAACACCAGTATCTTAAATATACTAGGATGTTGTTATGAGAAGTATTCTATTTACACGTACACACACCTTCATCTAACGGTTAAAGAACATACTGTTTCTGTGGGTGGCGAATTACTGCCTCACAAAACGATGATTGTTCAATTTTCTTTTAACACCTCTCATGGTGGCCATTATGATGACACTATTTTTATATATGATATATATTATGTTTTTGTTTTCCTTGTGATTCTTTATTTTTCATTTATGGAATGACTTTATTATTTCCATTATGGGTAAACGCGATAATTTCATTTTAGGAAGTGCGGACTACCGCCCCCTCGAGGTGATTTGAATCGTTAATGCCATATGTGGGATGTATAAAGTATGGAGTAAATGTTATTATACATTATATTATACTGGAATTATATTATACCTTTATATAGTTATAATTTAATTCCATTAAATATGAAATAGAAATGAAAGTAGCGCTCATGCGTACGTACGGCTTACCGTCTCCATGAACGGTGCATTTCATTTCTTACCTCTAAATTTTACGTAATATTATGAATTAATGTATATACTAGATATATATGATATATACAATATCTAAATCATGAACATAATTCTGGATATAATGGATATTTCACCATATGAACAACTTATAATTATAAGAAGTTTATTTTTGACTCAAGTACCAAAGATCGACAAAATGACCGTTATTAACTTAAATAATTACATAATGTTCATAACATGGTAATAAGTGATATAAAAGGAATAATAAACTTCAAAAAGGTTCTTAAGCAACTATAAATTAACTCTAGTTTATTATTCAGGAGGTTAAAGAATGGTCGAGTCAAGTCGGACACGAGGTAAGAGAACTTCTTAACCCAATTTTCATTCTTTGGGTTAATCTCCTACTTTCAAATTATGTCATGATATTATTTTGTCCTATCTTGTATTTTTACTTTATTTATGTGTACATATAGTGAATACACATAATAGATCTATTTCATTAAAAAAAATTATCTTTGTAAGGACTTCATCTCAATCTCCTTTTATTGAGGCATATTTTGTTTTATACACAACTTTCTTTTATACTATGTATAAACCCCTTTGACTTTTACTTTTATTCAAAAGGAATCTATTTATACGAAGCGTTTTTACAAAATGAAAAAATGATTGTTTTTTCTTATGTATGCGGCGACAATGACTTCTCTGCCGCCGTGACTATTATTTGAGTTTCGGCTTCCTCTACAGCCATACCTTTTTTCAAATGAAAAATAAATACAAAGTTTTAATTTTATTTTATTCTGGTATTGAAAATGGTTTTGAAAATGTTTTTATTATATCAATGTGTTGTATTGAATTCTTGTGATTGAAATATAGAAATGTTATGTTTCATTTATGCATGTTTTATGTGATATGATTATGTTATGGTTTATGATATGTTTAAACCTGTTCATATGAGGAATGCATTGGACTTAACAAGTGACAGGTGGAGCCCGCTATAGCTCCTCGAGGCATCGGCAGGTCTCATGAGACAAACTAGTGTCTTGGCACGAGGCCTTGACAAAATTTTATTTGTGGTCATGGCACGAGGCCTTGGCTACGTGGTTATGATAGTCTGGCATTATGCATTCCATCATTGTGAAAGTGGTTATTGATATTGCATGTGATTATTCGACCAGTAGAATATCCATGTGAATAAGTAAATGGCATTATATCATTTTACTTTTTCCATATTATGTTGAAATTCAAGTTTAAAAAGCTTTTGTTTTAGTTATACATTGCCTTAAATGTTTATGTTTACTTATGAAAGCTTCTGCTATATTTTTATCCTTACTGAGCATCTGAGCTCACCCCTTTTAAAGTTTTAATTTTTCCAGGATGTGAAGAACTATATTATGAATGACCTGTAGGGATAGTATGACGGGAAATGAAGACAAGATGTTGTTGTAGTTGTGTTTTACTTTTTGATGTAATGTAAGACTTATGAATTTATCTATTGTTTCCAAGGCTACTAAACTAATCACTCTTTCGAGACTTGATCTTTTGTGATCGTGCCAATGTTACGCAATAACGCACAGACTCTGGGTAGCTGGGGTCGGGGCGTTACAGTTTGTATCAGAGGCAGTTTAGTACTAACCTTGGAAGCTAGATTTAGATGAACTCTGATTAGAGCACATAGCCATAAGATAGACATTGAGGATTATTATAGAAGAACTTCCTATAATTTTGGTATTATAGAGATTTTTTGAGTTTTCTGAGCAATACATCTCTGTCTGGATACGAGCAGGTAGAGGCAGCTCTAGCACAGATGTACCTAGGGGTAAAACCCGAAAACACTGCTTTAAACTAGACTCGAACGGGAATTGGTGCACGACAACGGGCCTTACTGCACTCTTGGTTACGACACTCCCGGGGGATATGCTTAGGATAATTCTCATTTTTTTACAAACCATTATGAAGGGTTTATGAGTATACACTTCCTCAAAGAAAACATTTTTTATGATTGGGGATTATATCCATAAACCTTTCAATTTACATTAAGTATTTTACATGTTTGGAAATATTCATTGCAATTCATAAACTAACCTAGTTTATGTCATTGTATAGAAATGGCGCCTAGTAGAAGGAATGTGAACTCCATCAATACGTATGATCCAAAGAGTAAGAAGGATCGTATCTTTCACGATATTAAGCCAACCTTTAGAAGGGAACTAGTCTCCCATGTGTTCTCAACATATGAAGAAATAGTATCATGTGTTAATAAGATAAGTAAAGAATTCTCTGAGTCTTATGGATTTGAAGGGATGAAAGAGAAGAAAAGGATGGAAGAGATAATAAAGGATAAAGGGACGAGGGTAAAGAAGGATTTTCCAATATGTGATAACTATGGGAAGAAACACATTGGAACTTGCCTGAAGGGAATGGTGGTTTGTTTTAAGTGTGGAGAAAAAGGTCACAAAGTGCGTGACTGAAAGGGTAAGAAAAGGTTTCAAATGTACAATGCTCCATCTACAAGGAGTGGGGACACTATGCAAACCAATGTCCAAATCATCAGAGTATGTCCCAAATGATGTTATTGGATAATAATCAAGTTGTGATACTACCACAGATGAGGAGTAATGATTAGAGTTCTTATGTTTTCATTAAATAATTTTGTCATTTTAGTGTTGTATCAATGGTGTACTGGATATAATAATTATGGAGTATATAAGGATTGTACTGTATTACTATTTCATCAAGGACTTGAGATTGTGTGGAACCAAGAAAAGTGACTCCACAGCAGGTTAATTTTTTGGAAAATATATGGTGAGAGAAAGATAAACCATAATATGGTTCTGATACCGAGATATTAATTTTGGAATAATACATGATTGATTTGGATAAATTATATTGGATATTCTTAAAAACAGATTAATGATTTGTATACATTTTTAGTTAGAAGGAGTATATCTAGTATTATATAAGGAATAAGGGATCATGAATGTAATCAATAAGGATTTATGGTAATTCTGGATGTTGTAGTGTTTTAAAAGAATACATGATGAAGGTGTTCACATGTTGTTACACGGAAAAAAGGATCTTCATTATGTTTACATTCCTTATAAAATTTGGACTGTGAGTTGGAAAAAAGTATTTTGGATAACTATAAAGGTTGGAATGGAATAATTTGAACCTTGGATAGTATTTTTTAAGGTTAAAACATTTCTGAGGATTATTTATGGAATATTATAATACTATAGTTTTAGGAAAAGGACAACCTGCAGGTCAGGGGATAACTCGTCGCGTCGGACAAAGCTGCAGGAATCGAACCCATAACCATAGTTTGACAGGCCTTTATTACCTACCACTATCCTACAGGAAGTCCCTAGTTATTAGAAAAGAGTTTTCCTAATATAAATGGTATGTGTTAATTTTTGGAACCTTATAAAATTATGATAAATATAATATTTTTGAGTTCTATTACCTTTTAGAGTGAAAGATGGGTTTGTGGAAAAAAAACATTATGACAAGTATGTATATTCCCTTACGTTCTTAGTAAATCTCCTAAATAAATTCCTCAAATTTATAAAAGGTAACTTAAAACAAAAATATTGCCGGTTAACTTTTCCAACTGGGGATTCAATGACCATTTAACCAATCACAAGTTTGTGATTTTATTATGGTTTACTTTCTCCTAATCCAGTTTTCTACAACTCTCCATCAGACCTTGATGGTTTGTTTTTCTTCCATATCCATATTTTCATAGAATCCTAGTATGGGCTATCCCGAGTGACCTTTGTACTTATCTTTCTTTCTTTTAAAGTTATATTTTTATTAACCTTATTTCTGATGTGGGTTTTCCACAAAGGTATTTTCTATTTTCAACCTTTTATTTTCAAAGTAAAATTTTAAATTGCGATGACGCAATTTATTGAAGGAGGGGAGAATGTAACACCCCGATCTTCCACGATACGCTTCTCTTTCAATAATGCAATAGCTTGCATTGTACGCAAGTTCGAGATTCTAACACACCGCGACCAATCAAAATGGCCATTATGAATAGTAATACCCACTTTTTGAAATTATATATATTTTATATTTCAAAATGGACTTCATTTTTGGATTCGGAATATCAAAATTAGCATATGTTGAATTTTTGGTATTTTTTTGAGAACTTCAAATTTTTTATGAATAGTGAAAACTACTTAAAAACAACTTTTTTAATCAAAATAATTTATAGTGATGAATTATACTATTGAGTGTTTTTAAAGTATAATTATAATATATTTTTACAATTTTATCCAATTGTGTTCATTATGATTAATTTCACTTTGAAATTGGACATAAACAGTTGTCAATCTTTTGATATATATTGTTTCTTAAAAACACGCTATTTGTTGTGACAGCGGGAATTAATTATAAAATTTATTAATGCAACTTATACGTTTGGAATTTTGTAAAATAGACATCATTTTTGAATTCAGAATATCAATTATAGCTTAGGGTGAAATTTTGGCATTGTTCTGAAAAACTTCAATTTTTTATGAATAGTGAAACCACTAAGTGGTAGTTAAAAAACTGATTTATCGTTTAAATGAAACATTACCACTTCTGTGATTTGATTTTCAAAAATCCAACATACATGGTTGTCATTAGGATGTAAAATTTGGTTTAATGGGATTAAAATAATTTTTGGTGAATAGTAACTTTTAAGTTTAATTAATCACGATTAAAGTTAATTAGTGTAATTTAAGGTAAAGTTAATCTTATAATAATATGAAATGAGCTTTACACTTGTTTTACCCCTATTTTATGAGTCATCGCAGACCAAGACAATCCATGGGTCAACTTGGGGACCCCATGGAGCCACTTTGGTAGGAAAATGACATTAAAAACATTTTATTTAATGTTAAAATAAAAATGTCACAAACATGAGTTGTTTTACTAAAACAATTATTATATGGGGTTATATAAGTTAAATTTTTGACCATAAATATTAATTGGAAATATAAAAATATTTCCTACATCATGGTATTTTTTTATAATTTTTAGACATTAAATGAATTAAATTTCTAATGACACCATCATGATGCAGTGATTGCCTCATTAATTAACGATTTTAATAAAATGGATGGATAATGTAAAATATAAGCATTACACTTGTCCAAAGCCTATTGGATGAGTAAATTTAGAACCCTTATCACCTTATCCTCTAAAAATATTAGTGTGGGACCTTTAAAATCCGAAACTCATTATATAATAAAGTAACATTTCATTACATTCCAAGAGTGCCCCTCCTCTCCTCTTAAAAAAGGCCCCCACCACTACCACCTTATTCACACATTCAAGCCATTTGGCTCGGCCAACCTCTGCCCAAATACTCTCCCAAATTCCCTCCCTTACTCCTAGAAGCCTCACTTTGGGAATAAGTCTTCCAAAGGAAGCCTTTGGCTCAAATCAAAGAGAGTAACCCGATTTTAAGGTAATGTCTTCTCTAATCTTGTTTTGTTTTATTTTGCTTCTCCAACCCCCCTAAACTCTTTTTATTCTTTTATTTTGTAAAAAAAACAGTATCTTCAATATACTAGTATTTTTTTATGAGAATTATTGTATTTACACTTACACACACCTTCTTCTAATGGTTAAAGAACATATTGTTTATGTGGGTGGAGAATTACTGTCTCACGAAACGATGATTGTTCAATTTTCTTTCAACACCTCTCATGGTGGCCATTATGATTTCACTATTTTTATATATGATATATATTATGTTTTTGTTTTCCTTATGATTATTTATTTTTCATTTATGGCATACCTTTATGATTTCCATTATGGGTAAACGCGATAATTTCATTTTAGGAAGTGCGGACTACCGCCCACTCAAAGTGATTTGAATCGTTAATGTCATATGTGTGATGTATAAAGGATGGAGTAAATGGTATTATACATTATATTATACTGGAATTATATTATTCCTTTATATAATTATAATTTCATTCTATTAAATATGAAATAGAAGTGAAAGTAGCGTTCATGCGTACGTACAGCTTACCGTCTCCATGAACGGTGCATTTCATTTCTTACCTCAAAATGTTATGTAATATTATGAATTAATGTATATAATAGATATATATGATATATAAGATATCTACATCATGAACATAATTCTGTATATAATGGATATTTCACCACATGAACAACTTATAATTATAAGATGTTTATTTTTTACTAAAGTACCAAAGATCCACAAAATGACCATTATTAACTTAAATAATTACATAATTTTCATAACATGGTAATAAGTGATATAAAACGAATAATAAACTTAGAAAAGGTTCTTAAGATACTACATATTAACTCTAGTTTATTATTCTGGAGGTTAAAGAACGGTCGAGTCAAGTCGGACACGAGGTAAGGGAACTTCTTAACCCAATTTCCATTCTTTGGGTTAATCTCCTACTTTCAAATTATGTCATGATATTATTATGTCCTATCTTGTATTTTTACTTTATTTACGTGTACTTATAGTGAATACACATAATATATCTATTTTATTAAGAAAAATTATCTTTGTAAGGACTTCATCTCAATCTCCTTTTATTGAGGCATATTTTGTTTTATACACAACTTTCTTTTATACTGTGTATAAACCCCTTTGACTTTTACTTTTATTCAAAATAAATCTATTTATACGAAGCGTTTTTACTAAACGAAAAAAGAAATGTCTTTTCTTACGTATACGGCGACAATTACTTCTCCGCCACCGTGACTATTATTTGAGTTTTGGCTTCCTCTACAAGCCATAACTTTTTTTAAAATGAAAAATAAATACTAAGTTTTAATTTTATTTTATTCTGGTATTGAAAATGGTTTTGAAAATGTTTTTATTATATCAATGTGTTGTATTGATATCTTGTGATTTAAATATGGAAATTTTATGTTTCATTTATGAATGTTTTATGTGATACGATTATCTTATGGTTTATGATATGTTTAAACCTGTTCATATGAGGAATGCATTGGACTTAACAAGTGACGGTTGGAGCCTGCTATAGCTCCTCGATGCATCGGCAGGTCTCATGAGACAAACTAGTGTCTTGGCACGAGGCCTTGACAAAATTTTATTTGTGTTCATGGCATGAGGCCTTGGCTACATGGTTATGATAGTCTGTCATTATGCATTCCATCATTATGAAGGTGGTTATTGATATTGCATGTGATTATTCGACCAGTAGAATATCCATTTGAATAAGTAAATAGAATTATCTCATTTAACTTTTTCCATATTATGTTTAAATTCAAGTTTAAAAGGATTTTGTTTTAGTTATACATTGCCTTAAATTTTTATGTTTACTTATGAAAGCTTCCGCTATATTTTTATTCTTTCTGAGCATCTAAGCTCACTCCTTTCAATGTTTTAATTTTTCGAGGATGTGAAGAACTATATTATGAATGACCTGCCGGGATAGTATGAGGGGATATGAAGACAAGATGTTGTTCTAGTTTTGTTTTACTTTATGATGTAATGTAAGACTTATGAATGTATCTAGTGTTTCCAAGACTACTAAACTAATCGGTCTTTCGAGACTTGATCTTTTGTGATCATGATAATGTTACGCAATAACGCACCAACTCTGGGTAGCTGGGGTCGGGGCGTTACAATTAGTATCAGAGTCAGTTTAGTACTAACCTTGGAAGCTATATTTAGATAAACTCTGATTAGAGAACATAGCCCAAAGATACACATTGGGGATTAGTATAGAAGAACTTCCTAGAATTTTGGTATTATATATATTTTTGTGTTTTTTCCAAGAAATACATCCATGTCTGGATACGAGCAGGTAGAGGCGGATCTTGCACAGATGTACCTAGGGGTAAAACTTGAAAACACTGCTTTGAGATAGACTCGAACTGAAACTGGTGCATGACAACGGGCCTTGCTGCACTCTTGGTTACGACACTCCCAGGGGATATGCTTAGGATAATTCTCATTTTTTTACAAACCATTATGAAGGGTTTATGTGTATACACTTCCTCAAAGAAAACATTTTTTATGATTGGGGATTATATCCATAAACCTTTAAATTTACATTAAGTATTTTACATGTTTGGAAATATTCATTGCAATTCATAAACTAACCTATTTTATGCCATTATATAAAAATGGCACCCAGTAGAAGGAATGTGAACTCCATAAATATGTATGATCCAAAGAGTAAGAAGGATCATATCTTTCACGGTATTATCCCAACATTTAGAAAGGTAAATAGTCTCCCATGTGTTCTCAACATATTAAGAAATAGTATCATGTGTTAATAAGATAAGTAAAGAATTCTCTGAGTCTTATGGATTTGAAGGGATGAAATAGAAGAAAAGGATGGAAGAGAGAATGAAGCATAAAGGGATGAGGGAAAAGAAGGATTTTCCAATAAGGATTGTACTGTAGTACTATTTCATCAAGGACTTGAGATTGTTTAGAATCAAGAAAAGTGACTCCACAACAGGTTAAATTTTTTGAAAATATATGGTTGAGAGAAATATAAACCATAATATGGTTCTGATACCGAGATATTAATTTTGGAATAATACATGATTGATTTGGATAAATTATATTGGATGTTCTTAAAATAGATTAATGATTTGTATACATTTTTAGATAGAAGGAGTATATCTAGTATTCTATAAGGAATAAGGGATCATGAATGTAATCAATAAGGATTTATGGTAATTCTGGATGTTGTAGTGTTTTAAAATAATACATGATGAAGGTGTTCACATGTTGTTACGCAGAAAAAAGGATCTTCATTATGTTTACCTTCCTTATAAAATTTGAACTGTGAGTTGGACAAAAGTATTTTGGATAACTATAAAGGTTGGAATGGATTAAGTTGAACCTTGGATAGTATGGTTTAAGGTTAAAACATTTCTGAGGATTATTTTTGGAGTATTATAATACTGTAGTTTTAGGAAAAGGACAACCTGCAGGTCGGGGGATAACCAGTCGCGTCGGACAAAGCTGCAAGAATCGAACCCACAACCATTGTACGACAAGCCTTTATTACCTACCACTAGCCTACAGGAAGTCCCTGGTTATTACAAAAGAGTTTTCCTAATCTAAATGGTATGTGTTAATATTTGGAACCTTATACAATTGTGATAAATAGAATATTTTTGAGTTCTATTACCTTTTAGAGTGAAAGATGAGTTTGTGGTAAAAACAAATTATTACAAGTATGTATATTCCCTTACGTTCTTAGTAAATATCATATATAAATTCCTCAAATTTATAAAAGGTAACTTAAAACAAAAACATTGCCGGTTAACTTTTCCAACTGGGGATTCAATGACCGTTTAACCAATCACAAGTTTGTGATTTTCTTATGGTTAACTTTCTCCTAATCCAGTTTTCTACAACTCTCCATCAGACCTTGATGGTTTGTTTTTCTTCTATTTCCATATTTTCATATAATCCTAGTATGGGCTATCTTGGGTGACCTTTGTACTTATCTTTCTTTATTTTAAAGTTATATTTTTATTAACCTTATTTCCGATGTTGGTTTTCCACAAAGGTATTTTCTATTTTCAACCTTTTATTTTCAAAGAAAAATTTCAAATTGTGAGGATGCAATTTATTGAAGGAGGGGAGAATGTAACACCCCAAGCTTCCATGATATGCTTCTCTTTCAATAATGTAATAGCTTGCATTGTACGCAAGTTCGAGATTCTAACACACCGCGACCAATCAAAATGGCCATTATGAATAATAATAAACACTTTTTGAAATTATATATATTTTATATTTCAAAATGGACTTCATTTTTGGATTCGAAATATCGAAATTATCCTATGTTGAATTTTTGGTATTTTTCTGAGAACTTCCAATTTTTTATGAATTGTGAAAAATACTTAAAAACAACTTTTTTAATAAAAATAATTTATAGTGATGAATTATACTATTGAGTGGTTTTAAAGTATAATTAGAATATATTTTTACCATTTTATCCAATGGTGGTCATTAGAATTAATTTCTCTTTGAAATTGGATATAAACAATTGTCAATCTTTTGATATATATTTTTTCTTAACAACATGATACTTGTTGTGACAGCGGGAATTAATTATAAAATTTATTAATGCAAATTATATGTTTGGAATTTTGTAAAATAGACATAATTTTTTAATTCGGAATATCAATTATATCTTAGGGTGAAATTTTGGCATTGTTCTGAAAAACTACAATTTTTGATGAATAGTGAAACCACTAAGTGGTAGTTAAAAACCTGATTTTTCATTTAAATGAAACATTACCACTTCTGTGGTTTGATTTTAAAAAATCTGACATACATGGTTTTCATTAGGAAGTAAAATGTGGTTCAATGGGATTAATATAATTTTTGGTGAATAGTAATTTTTAAGTTTAATTAATCGCGATTAAAGGTAATTAGTGTAATTTAAAGTAAAGATAATGTCATAATAATATGAAATGACCTTTACACTTATCCTACCCATATTGGATGAGTCATGGCAGACCAAGACAATCCATGGGTCAACTTGGGGATCCCATGGAGCCACTTTGGTAGGAAAATGACATTAAAAACATTTTATTTAATGTTAAAATAAAAATGTCACAAACATGAGTTGTTTTACTAAAACAATTATTACATGGGGTTATATAAGTTAAAATTTTGACCATAAATATTCATAGGAAATATAAAAATATTTCCTACATCATGGTATTTTTTTATAATTTTTAAACATTAAATAGATTAAATTTTTAATGACACCATCATGATGCAGCGATTGCCTCATTAATTAAAGATTTTAATAAAATGGATGGATTATCTAAAATATAAGAATTAAACTTGTCCAAATCCTATTGGATGAGTATATTTAGAACCCTTATCACCTAATCCTAGAAAAATATAAGTTTGGGACCTTTAAAATCTGAAACTCATTATATAATAAAGTAACATTTCATTACATTCCAAGAGTGCCCCTCCTCTCCTCTTATAAAAGGACCCCACCACTACCACCTTATTCACACTTTCAAGCCATTTGGCTCGGCCAAACTCTACCAAAATACTCTCCCAACTTCCCTCCCTTACTCCTATATGCCTCACTTTGGGCAGAAGTCTTCCAAAGGAAGCCTTTGGCTCAAATCAAAAAGAGTTACCCGATTTTAAGGTAATGTCTTCTCTAATGTTGTTTTGTTTTATTTTGCTTCTCCAACCCCCCTAAACTCTTTTTATTATTTTCTTTTGTAACAAAAAAAGTATATTAAATATACTAGGATTTTTTTATGAGAAGGATTTTATTTACACTTACACACACCTTCGTCTAATGGTTAAAGAACATACTGTTTCTGTGGGTGGCGAATTACTGCCTCACGAAACGATGATTGTTCAATTTTCTTTTAACACCTCTCATGGTGGAAAATATGATGAAAATATTTTTATATATGATATATATTATGTTTTTTTTCTTATGATTCTGTATTTTTCATTTTTGGCATACCTTTATGATTTCCATTATGGGTAAACGCGATAATTTCATTTTAGGAAGTACGGACTACCGCCCCCTCAAAGTGATTTGAATAGTTAATGCCATATGTGGGATGTATAAAGGATGGAGTAAATTGTATTATACATTATATTATACTGGAATTATATTATAACTTTATATAATTATAATTTCATTCCATTAAATATGAAATAGAAATGAAAGTAGCATTCATGCGTACGTACGGCTTACTGTCTCCATGAACTATGCATTTCATTTCTTACCTATAAATGTTACGTAATATTATGAATTAATGTATATACTAGATATATATGATATATAATATATCTACATCATGAACATAATTCTGGATATAGTGGATATTTCACCACATGAACTACTTATAATTATAAGAATTTTATTTTTGACTCAAGTTCCAAAGATCGACAAAATGACCGTTATTAACTTAAATAATTACATAATGATCATAACATGGTAATAAGTGATATAAAAGGAATAATAAACTTCAAAAAGGTTCTTAAGATAATATAAATTAACTCTAGTTTATTATTCAGGAGGTTAAATAATGGTCGAGTCAAGTCATACACGAGGTAAGGTAACTTCTTAACCCAATTTCCATTCTTAGGGTTAATCTCCCACTTTCAAATTATGTCATGATATTATTTTGTCCTATCTTGTATTTTTACTTTATTTATGTGTAATTATAGTGAATACACATAATAGATCTATTTTATTAAAAAAATTATCTTTGTAAGGACTTCATCTGAATCTCCATTTATTGAGGCATATTTTGTTTTATACACAACTTTCTTTTAATCTGTGTATAAACCCCTTTGACTTTTACTTTTATTCAAAAGGAATCTATTTATATGAAGCGTTTTTACTAAACGAAAAAAGGAATGTTTTTTCTTACGTATGCGGCGACAACAACTTCACTGCCGCCGTGACTATTATTTGAGATTCGGATTCCTCTACAAACCATAACTTTTTTTCAAATGAAAAATAAATACAAAGTTTTAATTTTATTTTATTTTGGTATTGAAAATGGTTTTGAAAATGTTTTTATTATATCAATGTGTTGTATTGATATCTTGTGATTGAAATATGGAAATTTTATGTTTCCTTTATGCATGTTTTATGTGATACGATTATGTTATGGTTTATGATATTTTTAAACCTGTTCATATGAGGAATGCATTGGAATTAACAAGTGACGGGTGGAGCCTGCTATAGCTCCTCGATGCATCGGCAGGTCTCATGAGACAAACTAGTGTCTTGGCACGAGTCCTTGACAAAATTTTATTTGTGGTCATGGCACGAGGCCTTGGATAAATGGTTATGATAGTCTGGCGTTATGCTTTCCATCATTATGAAAGTGGTTATTGATATTGAATGTGATTATTCAACCAGTAGAATATCCATGTGAATAAGTAAATGGCATTATCTTATTTTAATTTTTCCATATTATGTTGAAATTCAAGTTTAAAAGGCTTTTGTTTTATTTATCCATTGCCTTAAATGTTTATGTTTACTTATCAAAGCTTCCGCTATATGTTTATCCTTACTGAGCATCTGAGCTCAGCCCTTTCAATGTTTTAATTTTTCCATGATGTGAAGAACTATATTATGAATGACCTATAGGGATAGTATGAGGGGATATGAAGACAAGATGTTGTTGTAGTTTTGTATTACTTTATTATGTAATGTAAGACTTATGAATGTATCTAGTGTTTCCAAGGCTACTAAACTAATCGGTCTTTCGAGACTTGATCATTTGTGATCATGCCAATGTTACACAATAACGCACTGACTCTAGGTAGCTGGGATTGGAGAGTTACAGTTGGTTTCAGAGGCAGTTTAGTACTAACCTTGGAAGCGTGATTTATATAAACTCTGATTAGAGCACATAGCCCTAAGATAGACATTGAGGATTAGTATAGAATAACTTACTAGAATTTTGGTATTATAGGGATTTTGTGAGTTTTCTGAACAATACATCCCTGTCTGGATACGAGCCGGTAGAGGCGGCTCTGGTACAGATGTACCTAGGGGTAAAACCCAAAAACACTGCTTTGAGCTAGACTCGAACGGGAACTGGTGCACGACAATGGGACTTGCTGCACTCTTGGTTACAACACTCCCGGGGGATATGCTTAGGATAATTCTCATTTTTTACAAACCATTATGAAGGGTTTATGAGTATACACTTCCTCAAAGAAAACATTTTTTATGATTGGTGATTATATCCATAAACCAGTAAATTTACATTTAGTATTTTACATGTTTGGAAATATTCATTACAATTCATAAACTAACCTAGTTTATGCCATTGTATAGAAATGGTGCCCAGTAGAAGGAATGTGGACTCCATCAATACGTATGATCCAAAGAGTAAGAAGGATCATATCTTTCACGGTATTAAGCAAACATTTAGAAAGGAAATAGTCTACCATGTGTTCTCAACATATGAAGAAATAGTATCATATGTTAATAAGATAAGTAAAGAATTCTCTAAGTCTTATGGATTTGAAGGGATGAAAGAGAAGAAAAGGATAGAAGAGAGAATGAAGTATAAAGGGATGAGGGAAAAGATGGATTTTCCAATATGTGATAACTGTGGGAAGAAACACCTTGGAACTTCCCTGAAGGGAATGAGAGTTTGTTATAAGTGTGGAGAAAAAGGACACCAAGTGCGTGACTGTAAGGGTAAGAAAAAGGTTTCAAATGTACAATGCTTTATCTGCAAGGAGTGGGGACACTACGCAAACCAATGTCCAAATCCTCAGAGTATGCCCCAAATGATGTTATTGGATAATAATCAAGTTATGATACTACCACAGATGAGGAGGAATGATTAGAGTTTTTATGTTGTCATTAAAGAATTTTGTCATTTGAGTGTTGTATCAATGATGTACTAGTTAAAATAATTATGGAGTATATAAGGATTGTACTGCAGTACTATTTCATCAAGGACTTGAGATTGTGTGGAACCAAGAAAAGTGACTCCACAGCAGGTTAAATTTTTGAAAAATATATGGTTGAGAGATAGATAAACCATAATATGGTTCTGATACCAAGATATTAATTTTGGAATAATACATGATTGATTTGGATAAATTATATTGGATATTCTTAAAACAGATTAATGATTTGTATACATTTTTAGTTAGGAGTATATCTAGTATTTTATAAGGAATAAGGGATCATGAATGTAATAAATAAGGATTTATGGTAATTCTGGATGTTCTAGTGTTTTAAAAGATTACATGATGAAGGTGTTCACATGTTGTTACACGGAAAAAAGGATCTTCACTATGTTTACCTTCCTTAATAAATTTGGACTGTGAGTTGGACAAAAGTATTTTGGATAACTATAATGGTTGGAATGGATTAAGTTGAACCTTGGATAGTATTGTTTATGGTTAAAACATTTCTGAGGATTATTTTTGGAATATTATAATACTATAGTTTTAGGAAAAGGACAACCTACAGGTCGGGGGATAACCTGTCGCGTCGGACGAAGCTGCAAGAATCGAACCCACAACCATAGTACGACAGGACTTTATTACCTACCACTAGCCTACAAGAAGTCCCTAGTTATTACAAAAGAGTTTTCCTAATCTAAATGGTATGTGTTAATATTTGGAACCTTATACAATTATGATAAATAGAATATTTTTGAGTTCTATTACCTTTTAGAGTGAAAGATGGGTTTGTGGTAAAAAAAAATTATGACAAGTATGTATATTCCCTTACATTCTTAGTAAATCTCCTAAATAAATTCCTCAAATTTATAAAAGGTAACTTAAAAAAAACGTTGTCGGTTAACTTTTCCAACTGGGGATTCAATGATCATTTAACCAATCACAAGTTTGTGATTTTCTTATGGTTAACTTTCTCCTAATCCAGTTTTCTACAACTCTCCATCAGACCTTGATGGTTTGTTTTTCTTCCATATCCATATTTTCATATAATCCTAGTATGGGCTATCTTGGGTGACCTTTGTACTTATCTTTCTTTCTTTGAAAGTTATATTTTTATTAACCTTATTTCTGATGTGGGTTTTCCACAAAAGTATTTTCTATTTTCAACCTTTTATTTTCAAAGAAAAATTTCAAATTACGAGGATGCAATTTATTGAAGGAGGGGAGAATGTAACACCCCGAGCATCCACGATACGCTTCTCTTTCAATAATGCAATAGCTTGAATTGTACGCAAGTTCGAGATTCTAACACACCGCGACCAATCAAAATGGCCATTATGAATAGTAATACCCACTTTTTGAAATTATATATATTTTATATTTCAAAATGGACTTCATTTTTGGATTCAGAATATCGAAATTAGCCTATGTTGAATTTTTGGTATTTTTCTGAGAACTTCCAATTTTTTATGAATAGTGAAAAATACTTAAAAACAACTTTTTTAATCAAAATAATTTATAGTGATGAATTATACTATTGAGTGGTTTTAAAGTATAATTAGAATATATTTTTACCATTTTATCCAATGGTGGTCATTAGAATTAATTTCACTTTGAAATTGGACATAAACAATTGTCAATCTTTTGATATATATTGTTTCTTAAAAACACGTTATTTGTTGTGACAGTGGGAATTAATTATAAAATTTATTAATGCAACTTATATGTTTGGAATTTTGTAAAATATAAATCATTTTTGAATTCAGAATATCATTTATAGCTTAGGTTTAAATTTTGGCATTGTTCTGAAAAATTTCAATTTTTGATGAATAGTGAAACCACTAAGTGGTAGTTAAAAAACCGATTTATCATTTAAATGAAACATTACCACTTCTTTGATTTGATTTTCAAAAATCCGACATACATGGTTTTCATTAGGAAGTAAAATTTGGTTCAATGGGATTAAAATAATTTTTGGTGAATAGTAACTTTTAAGTTTAATTAATCACGATTAAAGGTAATTAGTGTAATTTAAGGTAAATATAATGTTATAATAATATTAAATGACTTTTACACTTGTTTTACCCCTATTGTATGAGTCATGGAAGACCAAGACAATCCATGGGTCAACTTGGGGACCCCATGGAGCCACTTTGGTAGGAAAATGACATTAAAAACTTTTTATTTAATGTTAAAATAAAAATGTCACAAACATGAGTTGTTTTACTAAAACAATTATTACATGGGTTTATATAATTTAACTTTTTGACTATAAATATTCATAGGAAATATAAAATTATTTCCTAAATCATGGTATTTTTTTATAATTTTTAATATTTAAATAAATGTAATTTTTAATGACACCATCATGATGCAGTGATTGCCTCGTTAATTAACGATTTTAATAAAATGGATGGATAATATAAAATCTAAGAATTACACTTATCCAAAGCCTATTGGATGAGTATATTTAGAACCCTTATTACCTTATCCTCGAAAAATATAAGTGTGGGACCTTTAAAATCCGAAACTCATTATATAATAAAGTAACATTTCATTACATTCAAAGAGTGCCCATCCTCTCCTCTTATAAAAGGCCCCCACCACTACCACCTTATTAACACTTTCAAGCCATTTGGATCGGCCAACCTATACCAAAATACTCTCCCAACTTCCCTCCCTTACTCCTAGATGCCTCACTTTGGGCAGAAGTCTTCCAAAGGAAGCCTTTGGCTCAAATCAAAAAGAGTTACCCGATTTTAAGGTAATGTCTTCTCTAATGTTGTTTTGTTTTATTTTGCTTCTCCAACCCCACTAAACTCTTTTTATTGTTTTATTTTGTAACAAAACCAGTCTCTTCAATATACTAGGATTTTTTTATGAGAAGGATTTTATTTACACTTACACACACCTTCGTCTAATGGTTAAAGAACATACTGTTTCTGTGGGTGGTGAATTACTGCCTCACGAAACGATGATTGTTAAATTTTCTTTTAACACCTATCATGGTGGCCATTATGATTACACTATTTTTATATTTGATATATATTATGTTTTTGTTTTCCTTATGATTCTGTATTTTTCATTTATGGCAACCATTATGATTTCCATTATGGGTAAATGTGATAATTTCATTTTAGGAAGTGCGGACTACCGCCCCCTATAAGTGATTTGAATCGTTAATGCCATATGTGGGATGTATAAAGGATGGAGTAAATGGTATTAGAAATTATATTATACTGGAATTATATTATACCTTTATATAATTATAATTCCATTCCATTAAATATGAAATAGAAATGAAAGTAGCATTCATGCGTACGTACGGCTTACTGTCTCCATGAATGGTGCATTTCATTTCTTACCTCTAAATGTTACGTAATATTATGAATTAATGTATATACTCGATATATATGATATCTACATCATGAACATAATTCTAGATATAATGGATATTTCACCACATGAACAACTTATAATTATAATAAGTTTATTTTTGACTTAAGTACCAAAGATCGACAAAATGACCGTTATTAACTTAAATAATTTCATAATGTTCATAACATGGTAATAAGTGATATAAAAGGAATAATAAACTTCTAAAATGTTCTTAAGAAACTATAAATTAACTCTAGTTTATTATTCAAAAGGTTAGAGAACGGTCGAGTCAAGTCGGACACGAGGTAAGGGAACTTTTTAACCCAATTTCCATTCTTTGGGTTAATCTCCTACTTTCAAATTATGTCATGATATTATTATGTCCTATATTGTATTTGTGCTTTATTTATGTGTACTTATAGTGAATACACATAATAGATCTATTTTATTAAGAAAAATTATCTTTGTAAGGTCTTCCTCTCAATCTCCTTTTATTGAGGCATATTTTGTTTTATACACAACTTTCTTTTATACTGTGTATAAACCACTTTGACTTTTACTTTTATTCAAAAGGAATCTATTTATACGAAGTGTTTTTACTAAAAGACAAAAAAAAAATTTTACTTACGTATGCAGCGACAACGACTTCTCCACTTCCGTGACTATTATTTGAGTTTCAGCTTCCTCTACAAGCCATAACTTTTTTTCAAATGAAAAATAAATACAAAGTTTTAATTTTATTTTATTATGGTATTTAAAATGGTTTTGAAATTTCTTTTATTATATCAATGTGTTGTATTAATATCTTGTGATTGAAATATGGAAATGTTATGTTTCCTTTATGCATGTTTTATGTGATATGATTATGTTATGGTTTATGATATGTTTAAACCCGTTCATATGAGGAATGAATTGGACTTAACAAGTGATGGGTAGAGCCCGTTATAGCTCCTCGATGCATCGGCAGGTCTCATGAGACAAACTAGTGTCTTGGCACGAGGCCTTGACAAAATTTTATTTGTGGTCATGGCACGAGGCCTTGTCTACGTGGTTATGATAGTCTGGCATTATGCATTCCATCATTATGAAAGTGGTTATTGATATTGCATGTGATTATTCGACCAGTAGAATATCCATGTGAATAAGTAAATGGCATTATCCTTACTGAGAATCTGAGCTCACCCCTTTCAATGTTTTAATTTTTACAGGATGTGAAGAACTATATTATGAATGACCTACAGGGATAGTATGAGGGGATATGAAGACAATATGTTGTTGTAGTTTTGTTGTACTTTATGATGTAATGTAAGAATTATGAATTTATCTAGTGTTTCTAAGGCTACTAAACTAATCGGTCTTTCGAGACTTGATCTTTTGTGATAATGCCAATGTTACGCAATAACGCACCGACTCTGGGTAGCTGGGGTCGGGGCGTTACAGTTGGTATCAGAGGCAGATTAGTAATAACCATGGAAGCTAGATTTAGATGAAATCTGATTAGAGCACATAGCCCTAAGATAGAAATTCAGGATTAGTATAGAAGAACTTCCTAGAATTTTGGTATTATAGAGATTTTGTGAGTTTTCCGAGCAATACATCCCTGTCTGGATTCGAGCAGGTAGAGGCGGCTCTCGCACAGATGTACCTAGGGGTAAAACCCGAAAACACTGCTTTGAGCTAGACTCGAACGGGAACGGGTGCATGATAACGGGCCTTGCTGTACTCTTTGTTACAACACTCCCATGGGATATGATTAGGATAATTCTAATTTTTTTTACAAACCATTATGAAGGGTTTATGATTATACACTTCCTCAAAGAAAACATTTTTTATGATTGTGGATTATATCCATAAGCCTTTCAATTTACATTAATTATTTTACATGTTTGGAAATATTCATTGCAATTTATAAACTAACCTAGTTTATGCCATTGTATAGAAATGGTTCCCAGTAGAAGGAATGTGAACTCCATCAATACGTATGATCCAAAGAGTAAGAAGTATCATATCTTTCACGGTATTAATCCAACATTTAGAATGGAAATAGTCTCCCATGTGTTCTCAACATATGAACAAATAGTATCATGTGTTAATAATATAAGTAAAGAATTCTCTGAGTCTTATGGATTTGAAGGGATGAAAGATAAGAAAAGGATGGAAGAGAGAATGAAGGATAAAGGGACGAGGGAAAAGAAGGATTTTCCAATATGTGATAACTATAGGAAGAAACACCTTGGAACTTTCTTGAAGGGAATGCGAGTTTGTTATAAGTGTGGAGAAAAAGGACACCAAGTGCGTGACTGCAAGGGTAAGAAAAAGGTTTCAAATGTACAATGCTTCATCTGCACGGAGTGGGGACACTAAGAAAACCAATTTCCAAATCATCAAAGTATTCCCCAAATGATGTTATTGGATAATAATCAAGTTATGATACTACCACAGATGAGGAGGAATGATTAGAGTTCTTATGTTGTCATTAAAGAATTTTTTCATTTGAGTGTTGTATCAATGATGTACTGGTTATAATAATTATGGAGTATATAATGATTTTACTGCAGTACTATTTCATCAAGGACTTGAGATTGTGTGGAAGCAAGAAAAGTGACTCCACAACAGGTTACATTTTTGGAAAATATATGTTGTAGTGTTTTAAAATAATACATGATGAATGTGTTCACATGTTGTTACGCGGAAAAAAGGATCTTCATTATATTTACCTTCCTTATAAAATTTGGACTGTGAGTTGGACAAAAGTATTTTGGATAACTATAAAGGTTGGAATGGATTAAGTTGAACCTTGGATAGTATTTTTTAAGGTTAAAACATTTCTGAGGATTATTTTTGGAATATTATAATACTATAGTTTTAGGAAAAGGACAACCTACAGGTCGGCGGATAACCCGTCACGTCGAACAAAGCTGCAGGAATGGAACCCACAACCATTGTACGACAGGCCTTTATTACCTACCACTAGCCTACAGGAAGTCCCTGGTTATTACAAAAGATTTTTCCTAATCAAAATGGTATGTGTTAATATTTGGAACCTTATACAATTATGATTAATAGAATATTTTTTAGTTATATTACCTTTTAGAGTGAAAGATGGGTTTGTGGTAAAAAAAATTATGACAAGTATGTATATTCCCTTACGTTCTTAGTAAATCTCCTAAATAAATTCCTCAAATTTATAAAAGGTAAATTAAAATAAAAACTTTGTCGGTTAACTTCTCCAACTGGGGATTCAATCACCGTTTAACCAATCACACGTTTATGATTTTCTTATGGTTAACTTTCTCCAAATCCAGTTTTCTAAAACTCTCCATCAGACCTTGATGGTTTGTTTTTCTTCCATATCCATATTTTCATAGAATCCTAGTATGGGCTATCTCGAGTGACCTTTTTACTTATCTTTCTTTCTTTTAAAGTTATATTTTTATTAACCTTATTTCTGATGTGGGATTTCTACAATGGTATTTTCTATTTTCAACCTTTTATTTTCAAAGAAAAATTTCAAATTGCGAGTACGCAATTTATTGAAGGAGGGGAGAATGTAAAACCACGAGCTTCTACGATATGCTTCTCTTTCAATAATGCAATAGCTTGCATTGTACGCAAGTTCGAGATTCTAAAACACCACGACCAATCAAAATGGCCATTATGAATAGTAATACCCAATTTTTGAAATTATATATATTTTACATTTCAAAATGGACTTCATTTTTTGATTCATAATATAGAAATTAGCCTATGTGGAATTTTTGGTAATTTTCTGAGAACTTCCAATTTTTTATGAATAGTGAAAAATACTTAAAAAAAACTTTTTTAATCAAAATAATTTATAGTGATGAATTATACTATTGAGTGGTTTGAAAGTATAATTAGAATATATTTTTACCATTTTATCCAATGTTGGTCATTAGAATTAATTTCACTTTGAAATTGGACATAAACAATTGTCAATCTTTTCATATATATTGTTTCTTAAAAACACGCTATTTGTTGTGACAGTGGGAATTAATTATAAAATTTATTAGTGCAACTTATATGTTTGGAATTTTGTAAAATAGACATCATTTTTTAATTCGGAATATCAATTATAGCTTAGGGTGAAATTTTGGCATTGTTCTGAAAAACTTCATTTTTTGATGAATAGTGAAACCACTAAGTGGTAGTTAAAAACGGATTTTTCCATTAAATGAAACATTACCACTTCTATGATTTAATTTTCAAAAATCCGACATACATGGTTGTCATTAGGAAGTAAAATGTGGTTCAATGGGATTAAAATAATTTTTGGTGAATTGTAACTTTTAAGTTTAATTAATCGCGATTAAAGGTAATTAGTGTAATTTAAGGTAAAGATATTGTTATAATAATATGAAATGACCTTTACACTTGTCCTACCCCTATTGGATGAGTCATGTACGACCAATAAAATCTATGGATCAACTTGGGGACCCCATGGAGCCACTTTGGTTGGAAAATGACATTAAAAACTTTTTATTTAATGTTAAAATAAAAATGTCACAAACATGAGTTGTTTTACTAAAACAATTATTACATGGGGTTATATAAGTTAACTTTTTGACCATAAATATTCATTGGAAAGATAAAAATATTTCCTACATCATGGTATTTTTTTATAATTTTTAGACATTAAATAAATTAAATTTTTAATGACACCATCATGATGCAGCGATTGCCTCATTAATTAACGATTTTAATAAAATGGATGGATAATGTAAAATCTAAGATTAAACTTGTCCAAATCCTATTGGATGAGTAGATTTATAACCCTTATCACCTTATCCTCTAAAAATATAAGTGTGGGACCTTTAAAATCCGAAACTCATTATATAATAAAGTAACATTTCATTACATTCCAAGAGTGCCCCTCCCCTCCTCTTATAAAATTCCCCCACCACTACCACCTTATTCACACTTTCAAGCCATTTGTCTCAGCCAAACTCTACCCAAATACTCTCCCAACTTCCCTCCCTTACTCCTAGATGCCTCACTTTGGGCATATGTCTTCCAAAGTAAGCATTTGGATCAAATCAAAAAGAGTTAAATGATTTTAAGGTAATGTCTTCTCTAATGTTGTTTTGTTTTATTTTGCTTCTCCAGCCCCCTAAACTATTTTTATTCTTTTCTTTTGTAACAACACCAGTATCTTAAATATACTATGATTTTTTTATGAGAAGTATTTTATTCACACTAACACGCACCTTCATCTATTGGTTAAAGAACATACTATTTCCGTGGGTGGCGAATTACTGCCTCACGAAACGATGATTGTTCAATTTTCTTTTAACACCTCTCATTGTGACCATTATGATGTCACTATTTTTATATATGATATATATTATGTTTTTTATTTCCTTATGATTCTGTATTTTTCATTTATGGCATACCTTTATGATTTCCATTATGGTTAAACGCGATAATTTCATTTTAGGAAGTGCGGACTACCGCCCCCTCAAAGTGATTTGAATCGTTAATGCCATATGTGGAATGTATAAAGGATGGAGTAAATGGTATTATACATTATATTATAATGGAATTATATTATACCTTTATATAATTATAATTTCATTCCATTAAATATGAAATAGAAATTAAAGTATCCTTCATGCATACGTACGGCTTACCGTCTCCATGAACGGTGCATTTCATTTCTTTCCTCTAAATGTTATGTAATATTATGAATGAATGTATATACTGGATATATATGATATATACTATATCTACATCATTAACATAATTCTGGATATAATGGATATTTCACCACATGAACAACTTATAATTATAAGAAGTTTATTTTTGACTCAAGTACCAAAGATCGACAAAATGACCATTATTAACTTAAATAATTACATAATGTTGATAACATGGTAATAAGTGATATAAAAGGAATAATAAACTTCTAAAAGGTTCTTAAGAAACTATAAATTAACTCTAGTTTATTATTCATGAGGTTAAAGAATGGTCGAGTCAAGTCAGACACGAGGTAATGGAACTTCTTAACCCAATTTCCATTCTTTGGGTTAGTCCCCTAATTTCAAATTATGTCATGATATTATTATGTCCTATCTTATATTTGTAATTTATTTATGTGTAATTATAGTGTATACACATAATAGATCTATTTTATTAAAAAAAAATATTTGTAAGGACTTCGTCTCAATCTCCTTTTATTGAGGCATATTTGGTTTTATACACTACTTTCTTTTATACTCTGTATAAACCCCTTTGACTTTTACTTTTATTCAAAAGGAATCTATTTATACGAAGCATTTTTACTAAACGACAAAAGGAATTTTTTTTCTTATGTATGCAGTGACAATGACTTCTTAGCCGTCGTGACTATTATTTGAGTTTCGGCTTCCTCTACAAGCCATAACTTTTTTTAAAATGAAAAATAAAGACAATGTTTTAATTTTATTTTATTCTGGTATTGGAAACGGTTTTGAAATTTTTTTTATTATATAAATGTGTTGTATTGATATCTTGTGATTGAAATATGGAAATGTTATGTTTCCTTTATGCATGTTTTATATGATACGACTATGTTGTGGTTTATGATATGTTTAAACCTGTTCATATGAGGAATGCATTGGACTTATCAAGTGACGGGTGGAGCCCGCTATAGCTCCTCGATGCATCGGTAGGTCTCATCAGACAAACTAGTGTCTTGGCACGAGGCCTTGAAAAAAATTTATTTGTGGTCATGGCATGAGGCCTTGGCTACGTGGTTATGATAGTCTGGCATTATGCATTTCATCTTTATGAAAGTGGTTATTGATATTGCATTTGATTATTCGACCAGTAGAATATCCATGTTATTAAGTAAATGGAATTATCTCATTTTACTTTTTCCATATTATGTTGAAATTCAAGTTTAGAAGGCTTTTTTTAGTTATACATTTCCTTAAATGTTTATTTTTACTTATGAAAGCTTGTGCTATATTTTTATCCTTACTGAGCATCTGATCTCACCCCTTTCAATGTTTTAATTTTTCCAGGATGTGAAGAAGTATATTTTAAATGACCTATAGGGATAGTATGAGGGGATATGAAGACAAGATGTTGTTGTAGTTTTGTTTTACTTTATGATGTAATGTAATACTTATTAATGTATCTAGTGTTTCCAAGGCTACTAAACTAATCGGTCTTTAGAGACTTGATATTTTGTGATCATGCCAATGTTACGCAATAACGCACTGACTCTGGGTAGCTGGGGTCGGGGCGTTACAGTTGGTATCAGAGGTAGTTTAGTACAAACCTTGGAAGATAGATTTAGATAAACTCTGATTAGAGCACATAGTCCTAAGATAGACATTGAGGATTAGTATCGAAGAACTTCTTAGAATTTTGGTATTATAGAGATTTTGTGAGTTTTCCGAGAAATACATCCCACTCTAGATACGAGCAGGTAGAGGCAGCTCTGGCACAGATGTACCTAAGGGTAAAACCCGAAAACACTGCTTTGAGAAAGACTCGAATGGGAACTGGTGCACGACAACGGGCCTTGCTGCACTCTTGGTTACGACACTCCTGTGGGATATGCTTAGGATAATTCTCATTTTTTTACAAACCATTATGAAGGGTTTATGAGTAAACACTTCCTCAAAGAAAACATTTTTTATGATTGTGGATTATATCCATAAACCTTTCAATTTACATTAAGTATTTTACATGTTTGGAAGTATTCAATGCAATTCATAAACTAACCTATTTTATGCCATTGTATATAAACGGCGCCCAGTAGAATTAATGTGAACTCCATCAATACGTATGATCTAAAGAGTAAGAAGGATCATATCTTTCATGGTATTAAGCCAACATTTAGAAGGTAAATAGTCTCCCATGTGTTCTCAACATATGAATATATAGTATCATGTGTTAATAAGATAAGTAAAGACTTCTCTGAGTCTTATGGATTTAAAGGGATGAAAGAGAAGAAAAGGATGGAAGAGAGAATGAAGGATAAAGGGACGAGGGAAAAGAAGGATTTACCAATATGTGATAACTATGGGAAGAAACACATTGGAACTCGCCTGAAGGGAATGGGAGTTTATTATAAGTGTGGAGAAAAAAGACACCAAGTGCGTGGCTGCAAGGGTAAGAAAAAGGTTTCAAATGTACAATGATTCATCTGCAATGAGTGGGGACACTACGCAAACCATTGTCCAAATCATTAGAGTATGCCCCAAATGATGTTATTGGATTATAATCAAGTTATGATACTACCACAGATGAGGAGGAATGATTAGAGTTCTTATGTTGTCATTAAAGAATTTTGTCATTTGAGTGTTGTATCAATGTTGTACCGGTTATAATAATTATGGAGTATATACGGATTGTACTGCAGTACTATTTCATCAAGGACTTGAGATTGTGTGGAACCAAGAAAAGTGACTCCACAGCAGGTTAAATTTTTGGAAAATATATGGTTGAGAGAAAGATAAACCATAATATGGTTCTGATACTGAGATATTAATTTTGGAATAATACATGATTGATTTGGATAAATTATATTGGATATTCATAAAATAGATTAATGATTTGTATAAATTTTTAGATAGAATGAGTATATCTAGTATTCTATAAGGAATAAGGGATCATGAATGTAATAAATAAGGATTTATGGTAATTCCAGATGTTGTAGTGTTTTAAAAGAATACATGATGAAAGTGTTCACATGTTGTTACGCGGAAAAAGGGATCTTCATTATGTTTACCTTCCTTATAAAATTTGTATTGTGAGTTGGACAAAAGTATTTTGGATAACTATATAGGTTGGAATGGATTAAGTTGAACCTTGGATAGTATTTTTTAAGGTTAAAACATTTCTGAGGATTATTTATGGAATATTATAATACTATAGTTTTAGGAAAAGGACAACTTGCAGGTTGGGGGATAACCCGTCGTGTCGGACAAAACTGCAGGAATCGAACCCACAACCATAGTACGACATGACTTTATTACCTACCACTATCCTAAAGTAAGTCCTTGGTTATTACAAAAGAGTTTTCCTAATCTAAATGGTATGTGTTAATATTTGGAACCTTATATAATTATGATAAATAGAATATTTTTGAGTTCTATTACCTTTTATAGTGAAAGATGGGTTTGTGGTAAAAAAAAATTATGACAAGTATGTATATTCCCTTACGTTCTTAATAAATCTCCTAAATAAATTCCTCAAATTTATAAAAGGTAACTTAAAACAAAAACTTTGTCGGTTAACTTTTCCAACTGGGGATTCAATGGCCGTTTAACCAATCACAAGTTTGTGATTTTATTATGGTTAACTTTCTCCAAATCCAGTTTTCTACAACTCTCCATCAGACCTTGATGGTTTTTTTCCTTCCATATCCATATTTTCATAGAGTCCTAGTATGGGCTATCTCGGGTGACCTCTGTACTTATCTTTCTTTCTTTTAAAGTTATATTTTTATTAACCTTATTTCTGATGTGGGTTTTCCATAAAGGTATTTTCTATTTTCAACCTTTTATTTTCAAATAAAATTTTCAAATTGCGAGGACACAATTTATTGAAGGAGGGGAGAATGTAACACCCTGAGCTTCCATGATAGGCTTCTCTTTCAATAATGCAATAGCTTTCATTGTACGCAAGTTCGAGATTCTAACACACCGCGACCAATCAAAATGGCCACTATAAATAGTAATACCCACTTTTTGAAATTATATATATTTTATATTTCAAAATTTACTTCATTTTTGGATTCGGAATATCAAAATTAGCCTATGTTGAATTTTTGGTATTTTTTGAGAACTTCAAATTTTTTATGAATAGTGAAAAATACTTAAAAACAACTTTTTTAATCAAAATAATTTATAGTGATGAATTATACTATTTAGTGGTTTTAACGTATAATTAGAATATATTTTTACCATTTTATCCAATGGTGGTCATTAGAATTAATTTCACTTTGAAATTGGACATAAACAATTGTCAATCTTTTGATATATATTGTTTCTTAAAAACACGATATTTGTTGTGACAGCGAGAATTAATTATAAAATTTATTTATGAAACTTATATGTTTTCAATTTTGTAAAATATAGATCATTTTTGAATTCGGAATATCAATTATAGCTTAAGATTAAATTTTGGCATTGTTCTGAAAAACTTCAATTTTTGATGAATAGTGAAACCACTAAGTGGTAGTTAAAAAAATAATTTATCATTTAAATGAAACATTTCCACTTATGTGATTTGATTTTCAAAAATACGACATACATGGTTGTCATTAGGAAGTAAAATGTGGTTCAATGGGATTAAAATAATTTTTGGTGAATAGTAACTTTTAAGTTTAATTAATCGCGATTAAAGGTAATTAGTGTAATTTAAGGAAAAGATATTGTTATAATAATATGAAATGACCTTTAAACTTGTCCTACCCCTACTGTATGAGTAATGGACGACCAATACAATCCATGGGTCAACTTGGGGACCCCATGGAGCCACTTTGGTAGGAAGATGACATTAAAAACTTTTTATTTAATGTTAAAATAAAAATATCACAAACATGAGTTGTTTTACTAAAACAATTATTACATTGGGTTATATAAGTTAACTTTTTGACCATAAATATTCATTGTAAAGATAAAAAAATTTCCTCCATCATGGTATTTTTTTATAATTTTTAGAAATTAAATAAATTAAATTTTTAATGACACCATCATGATGTAGCGATTGCATCATTAATTAACGATTTTAATAAAATGGATGGATAATGTAAAATATAAGAATTACACTTGTCCAAAGCCTATTGGATGAGTAGATTTAGAACCCTTATCACCTTATCGTCGAAAAATATAACTGTGGGACCTTTAAAATCCGAAACTCATTATATAATAAAGTAACATTTCATTACATTCCAAGAGTGCCCCTCCTCTCCTCTTATAAAAGGCCCCCACCACTACCTCCTTATTCACACTTTCAAGCCATTTGGCTCGGCCAACCTCTACCCAAATACTCTCCCAAATTCCCTCCCTTACTCCTATAAGCCTCACTTTTGGAAGAAGTCTTCCAAAGTAAGCCTTTGACTCAAATCAAAAAAAGTTACCCGATTTTAAGGTAATGTCTTCTCTAATGTTGTTTTGTTTTATTTTGCTTCTCCAACCCCCTAAACTCTTTTTATTCTTTTCTTTTGTAACAAAACCAGTATTTTAAATATACTAGGATTTTGTTATGATAAGTATTTTATTTATACTTACACACACCTTCGTCTAATGGTTAAAGAACATACTATTTCTGTGGGTGGTGAATTACTGCCTCACGAAACGGTGATTGTTCAATTTTCTTTTAACACCTCTCATGGTGGACATTATGATGACACTATTTTTATATATGATATATATTATGTTTTTGTTTTCCTTATTATTCTGTATTTTTCATTTATGGCATACCTTTATGATTTCCATTATGGTTAAACGCGATAATTTCATTTTAGGAAGTGCGGACTACCGCCCCCTCAAAGTGATTTGAATCGTTAATGCCATATTTGGTATGTATAAAGGATGGAGTAAATGGTATTATACATTATATTATACTGGAATTATATTATACCTTTATATAATTTTAATTTCATTCCATTAAATATGAAATAGAAATGAAAGTAGCGTTCATGCGTACGTACGGCTTACCGTCTCCATGAACGGTGCATTTCATTTCTTACCTCTAAATGTTACGTAATATTATGAATGAATGTATATACTGGATATATGTGATATATAAGATATCTACATCATGAACATAATTCTGGATATAATGGATATTTCACCACATGAACAACTTATAATTATAAGAATTTTATTTTTGACTCAAGTACCAAAGATCGACAAAATGACCGTTATTAACCTAAATAATTACATAATGTTGATAACATGGTAATAAGTGATATAAAAGGAATAATAAACTTCTAAAAGGCTCTTAAGAAACTATAAATTAACTCTAGTTTATTATTCAGGAGGTTAAAGAACGGTCGAGTCAAGTCGGACACGAGGTAAGGGAACTTCTTGACCCAATTTCCATTCTTTGGGTTAATCTCCTACTTTCAAATTATGTCATGATATTATTATATCCTAACTTGTATTTGTACTTTATTTATGGGTACTTATAGTGAATACACATAATAGATCTATTTTATTAAAAAAAAATTATCTTTTTAAGGACTTCATCTCAATCTTCTTTTATTGAGGCATATTTTGTTTTATACACAAATTCCTTTTATACTGTGTATAAACCCCTTTGACTTTTCCTTTCATTCAAAAGGAATCTATTTATATGAAGCGTTTTTACTAAATGACAAAAGGAATGTTTTTTCTTACATATGAGGCGACAAAGACTTCTCCGCCGTCGTGACTATTATTTGAGTTTCGGCTTCCTCTACAAGCCATAACTTTTTTTAAATGAAAAATAAATACAAAGTTTTAATTTTATTTTATTCTGGTATTGAAAATGGTTTTGAAAATGTTTTTATTATATCAATGTGTTGTATTGATATCTTGTGATTGAAATATGGAAATGTTATGTTTCCTTTAGGCATGTTTTATGTGATACGATTATGTTATGGTTTATGATTTGATTAAACCTGTTCATATGAGGAATTCATTGGACTTAACAAGTGACGAGTGGAGCCCACTATAGCTCCTCGATGCATCGGCAGGTCTCATGAGACAAACTAGTGTCTTGGCACGAGGCCTTAACAAAATTTTATTTGTGGTCATGGCACGAGGCCTTGGCTATGTGGTTATGATTGTCTGGCATTATGCATTCCATCATTATGAAAGTGGTTAATGATATTTCATGTGATTATTCGACCAGTAGAATATCCATGTGAATAAGTAAATGGAATTATCTCATTTTACTTTTTCCATATTATGTTGAAATTCCAGTTTAAAAGGCTTTTGTTTTAGTTATACATTGCCTTAAATGTTTATGTTTACTTATGATAGCTTCCGCTATATTTTTATCCTTACTGAGCATCTGAGCTCACCCCTTTAAATGTTTTAATTTTTCCAGGATGTGAAGAAGTATATTATGAATGACCTGCAGGGATAGTATGAGGGGATATGAAGACATGATGTTGTTGCAGTTTTTTTTTACTTTATGATGTAATGTAAGACTTATGAATGTATCTAGTGTTTCCAAGGCTACTAAACTAATCGGTCTTTCAAGACTTGATCTTTTGTGATCATACCAATGTTACGCAATAACGCACTGACTCTGGGTAGCTGGGGTCAGGGCGTTACAAAGCTGATATAATTCACTACTCGGGAAATTTTGTTTGAGCCGCCCCAAAATTTTATCACCATAGCACACCTTACACTTAGGTCTTATGTAGGTGTTATAAGGGGCTATGTAATGAGTCCTTAGATAGTTTTTGTAATCCCTTGGTATAAATAAAAATTTTATTTATTGTTACGGTAAAATTTGTGATTTTCAGATTTCCGGATAAGTATAGGATGAATATTATTGATGAACTTTAAAAAATGGTATTTTAAAATATTCATGTAAACATTAAATAATTAAAAATGTAAAATGATTTTCAAAAAATGGCCTTCTATAGTTGTGACCAGTAAGAAATTTAGAGTCTAATAAGATCAACTTAATTTTTAGTAAATAGTAAAGTATGAATAATAACATACCCTTATGAATAGTAATGAATAGTAAATCAGCCAAAAAAAATAGAAGCTTCACCCATGAATGTATAAATACAATTTTGACATCTTAAAAGTTAAAAAACGATAATAGTATATGTTTTTGTATTTTTGTGTCATAAATACATTATTTAAAATTTAATAATTAATTTAATAATTTTAAATGGAAATTTATTTTCAAAAAATTTAATCATAAATTTTTAATTTATTGTCTTATGGTTATACGATAATTTTATGGGATCTTGATTACTTTTTCAAGGTGTTAGAAAATGAGTTATAGATTTAATGATTCTTATTTGGATAAATAATGATTTTATTTAAAAAATTAAATAAAAGATACTTTCAAAATTATTTTCATAAAATGGAGTTTATTTTTGAATTCAAAGCATCGATATTAGGTTAGGGTAAATTTCTAGAATCTTTCTGAAATAGTTGAATTTTCAATGAATAGTAAATATACAGTTTTGAGTTTCGGGTGTTTAATGAAATCATTGATAATGTAATCATGATGTAATAAATCTGGTGGACTTTTGTATAATAATATATTTTATGAGGTTTCCTAAGTGGCCAATACCATGGGAAAATACCATGTTCAAGCCTATGGTTTTTCAAATACCACCAATGAGGTGTCCCTTGAGAAATTAATAAAATCTTCCCTCACTTTTCCAATAAATACCAATACATTCCCTCATTCATTTATTCCAAAATCCATCTCAACGAATTTATAGTCTTTTTACCTCCCAAGGAGTCCTACCAAGGTGTCTTAAAGCCACCCAAGTTCCCAACCTTCAAGATTTTGAAGTTACTCTTCAAGGTAAGGGAACCATTCACCCTCCTATTTTAAGTCAGGACTTCTTTTATGTTATGTATTATAGATTATATTTCATTCTATTGGAGTATGTTGATATATATCATTATTTATATCCATTTTATTTTCAAATTATGAGATATCCTTTCTGCTCTAAACAACTTATTTTTTGTATTTTTAAGTGATGTCGTTATGCTACCGAATTTTCGTAAAAGAAATCGCATCTTCCCTTTTTTCATGTTTCCTTTCCATGTGGTATGTCATTCAAATATCTGTACCATGTTCTTGTTTCTAATTTATTTTGTCCCTATACTGTATTATGAGTTATATATGAGTGGTATACCTTTGTCCCCTCTCTTTTTATTATTTTCTAAAACGATGTTATATAGCTGTTATGCTGCAGAAATTTCGTCTCAAAATTTCTCTCTCTTTCTCTCAATAAATTCTCTTATCTTATTTATGTGAATTCCCAAAAATATTTAGTCTATATGTGTGTTCATAAATAAATAAAAATTATATTATTGATTCTGTAATTTTCATTCATATAACCCTCATCCCCTTCTATGGGATATAAATGACATAATGATCTTATTTTTAAGCGCTTTTAAAACGTCACAATTTTGTAGTGAAACCCATTTATTTTACTCCCTTTGGGTTATTTATGAAATATATGATTATGATATATGTGTATCACATGAAAATAAAGACATATTAATGGTGGTCCCTGCTAGTTTTAAAATTCATTGGGTAAATAATTTAATCTCTTGAGATGACAAGTTTCATGATACCTTGGTGAATAACCTTGGTAATTTTTATCACACCAAGGGGATGAACCTTGGTGATATGTTCATGAATGTTTAAATTAAATGTTTTATCCACATATTAAAGTTATTATTCATGTTATTTTTATTATGATATTACTCGTTTTCCATTGCACATGTCTTATGTTCTTCATCAAGTTCTTATTGGTATCACAAGTAAACTGATTCCCTTGCCTTCCTTACTGGGCCTTCAGCTCACCCTTTCCTTTGATGTATGTCTCCAGGTTTTGAGATGTATTAATTTTACATAGTATGAACTTTTCAATAATCTCTTCAATGGTATTTAAAATAGTTTTTTAAGTTTTCATTTATTTTTTTTCTGATTTCCAAGACACTAGACTTTAAATGTCCAATGTTTTTAAAATGTAATGAAAAGTTATGTTAAAAAGGCGGGATTCCATAGTTGGTATCAAAGGAAAGTTTAGTTATTTATAGAAATTAGGCTATGAAAACATTAGGAAGAACCCTATATAAAAGTTTAAATATAGGAATAATTCCTAGTATTTGGTGAGTATTGAGTAAGTGGTATGTCAATAAAATACATCCCTCTCTAGATACGAGCAGGTAGAGGCGGCTTTAGGATAAATGTACATAGGAGTGAGAACTCTAACAAAGAGTTTCGGACATGACCTAGGGTATCCTGGTACATGACAATAGTCTTTGCTTCACTCTTGGTTACGACACTCATGGGGGATTTGTTTGGTTAATCATAAGCTTTTTATGAATCATTATGAATGATTTATAGAGAAATATAATTGTTTAAAGCGTGAAGTTTTAAGACATAAAATCCTTTATAGTTAAAAGATTATTAAATTAATTAAGATTCTCACTAAGGTTTTCTTCTTTTAGAAATTGGAGGAAAATAGGATGAACCGTGCAAATGGTGACCGCAATGGACCATGCACTAACGACCCTCCGATAAAAGCTGTAATGGAAACTTCCGTACGAATGATGAACCAACTGACTCATGTTATGGGAAATAACTTGAATCAAGATGAGAGACTGATCTCACTGTGAAGTGAACAAATTTATATTGAATCCTTTATAAGTCAACGACCACCAACCTTCAGTGGATCTATTGTCCCATTGATTGCTGAACAGTGGATCAGCTCTATCGAGAAGATCTTTCTTCGGCTCTGCGGTTCTGAACAAGAGAAGGATACCTTGGCTGTTATCAGTTAGAGGTAGAAGTTGATCAGTGGTGGAAACTGATTAAAAACATATGGCAAAGAGTGGAAGTTGAAGCTATGGAGTGGGAAGTGTTCAGAGGGATATTCGTCAACAAGTATTTCCCTTGATCGATGAGAAAAAGAATGGAGAAGGAGTTTGTCAAGCTGAAGCAGAAGGAGAATGGATCTGGGGGAAGATACGAGATGAAATTCATAATGTTTTCGTGTTACACCTCTAGCTTTGTCATGGATCCAAATGGAAAGGTTGATAGATTCTTTGGTGAAATAAGACCTCATCTACAGAAGAATCTAGACAACTGAGACTGTGACAGCTATGAGGAGATCGTGCGAAGTGCGATGAAAGTTGAACTAGAGTTTGGTGAGATGCAATGGTCTCATAAATCCAATGACAAGAAAAGATCAATGGAGAAAATATTAGGGAGGATCTTTGATTAGGGAATAGGGGGCAAGCAAGTACAATTTCCCATGTGTAATAAATGTAGGAATAAGCATTTGGGAAACTACCTTCTTGGGAGCAGGAAGTGCTACAAGTGTGGTAGAGATGGCCACATTGCGCATAATTTTCATAGTGAGGTGAAGCCACAACTTCCCAACACTAACAAAAAGGGGGTGATGGTGTAGGCCCTACCTGATGTCCAATTCTATAAATGTGGAAAACTTGCACACTTTTCCAATCACTATCCAAATCTGAGGGTAGTGGAGGGGAATCACCATCAGCCTGAACAACAGCCAAGGGAAGAAGGTCGTACTTTTTCAATCACTATGGCTGATGTTGAAGGTTCAAATGATTTGGTGGCAGGTACTCTTTTTGTTCTCTCGAATAAAGCAAGCACTTTGTTTGATTATTGTTCTAAAAATTCTTTTATTTCCTCCAAGATTTCAAAGAATTTAGAATCAATCCTTGATTTTCTAAAAGTAGATCTATCAGTCAAGACTCCGGGTGGGATTATCCATGAATTTTCAGTGTTTAGAAACTCAATTGTTTACTTTTGTGAGCACAATATTATCACAAATCTAGTAGTCATTCCCATGCTAGAATTCGACATTATACTAGGGATGGTCTAGCTCTCAAAGTATAATGATAAGATCAAATGCAGAAGCAAGGAAATATCAGTAGTATTAAATGGAAAACCTACAGTTATCTTCCAACTAGAGATATCTCAACCTGATATTAGTCTATAAAAACCTCTTATATCTTTCTTTATGAAGTTTATTGGTGAAGAAGAATAAGGGAATGGGAGTTTGAGGATAGAAAATTTCCCCATCGTCCAGGAATACATTGACGTATTTTTTGAGGAGTTATTCGGACCTCCTCCAGAAAGAGAGGTAGAGTTCACCATTGAACTCATTCCTAGATCACATCGGATATCAAATACCCCATATATGATGGAAAATGTGGATCTTGAGGAGTTAAAGAAACAACTACAAGATCTTTTGGAGAAGGGTTTTATCTGACCGAGTGTGTCTCCTTGGGGACCACCTGTTCTATTTGTGAAGAATAATGATGGATCAATGTAGTTATGCATCTATTATAGAGAACAGAATGGGATTACAATAAAGAAAAAAAATACCCTCTTCCAAGAATTGATGACTTATATGACCAACTTCGGGGGGCTCAATTATTCTCTAAGATTGATCTTCGATCTAGTTATCATCAATTGAGGCAGAAGAAAGAAGATATTCCAAAAACTACCTTTCGATCAAGATATGGTCATTGTGAGTTTGTTGTTATGCCCTTCAGACTGACTAATGCACCTGCTATTTTTATAGATTTGATGAATAGAGTCTTTAAGGACTACCTTGATAACTTTATGGTAGTTTTTATTGATTATATTCTGATTTATTCCAAAATTAGTGAGGAGTATGAGGATTATCTAAGGGTTATTTTTCAAATTATACTGAAGTAGAGGCTTTTTGGGAAGTTCAGAAAATGTGAATTCTAGTTACAGAAAGTTTCTTTCTTGGGGAACATTGCTAACAATGAAGGAATCACAGTTGACCCTATAAAGACAAATGTTGTAGAGGATTGGCCTTAGCCTAAAATGATAACTGAGATTCGTAGTTTCCTTGGATTAGCAGGATATTATAGGAATTTTGTGATAAAAAATTTACGACTTTCTAATACATTAACCAACTTAACTCTAAAAGGGGTCAAGTTCATATGGAAAAAGGAGTGTGGGGAATGTTTCCAATATCTAAATAAGAGATTGGTTACTGAACTCTTGTTAACTTTTCCCTCAAGTGGAGAAGTATTCATTATTTATAGAGATGCATCTCTAAAATGGATTGTGTGCCACTACTGGAAAATGGTTCTATACCCACGGTTTTCCTAAAAAAACGTTGGTATAGACTCACCTATACCCATGGTTTTCATAAACCGTGGGTATTGGTGACATTTTTTTAACTATACCCAGGGTTCTTTATAAACTGTGGGTATAGGGTTCCCACATAATTGCGGGAAGACAAAACCTTTTGCAGGAAAACCATAGGAAAACCTATACCCACGGTTTACATTGAACCATGGGTATAGGTGGCATCTATACCAACGTTTCTGATGAACCGTGGGTGTAGCCTTCAGTATATAATCATGTACCCATGGTTTCCATATACTGTGGGTATAGATGCCACATATACCCATGGTTTTTCAAAACTGTGGGTATAACCTTTCGTATTAAATCATATACCCGTGGTTTTCTAAAACTGTGGGCATTGCTTGGACCTATACCCACGATTTTACTGAACCGTGGGTATAGGGTCCCTTATTTTTTAAGTGCGAACAAATATATATAATATAATAAATGTATATATGTTTTAAATTCTTCTTAGTGTAGTGGGAAGTCGGTCCTGCCTTGTATGAGAAATGCGGGTTCGAAATTTTTGCAGGTCATTTTTTTATCCAGTTTTTTAAATATATATATATCACAACATTTATCTAAATTTCACAAGAACTCTGTATACCATAGTGGTACAGGACATCAGGGGGTATCGCAGCAACGCGGGTTCAAAACTCGGCTTTAATTTTTTTCAAAAGGTAGTTAAAATTAATATTTTTAGTCAAATTTATAAAAATAGAAACGTAATTAACGCGGCTTAGTTGGTGAGACGGCGTGGTTTGGTGCAGAATGTCATGGGATCAAAACCCGGTGATAGATTTATTTCCAGGACAGATGATATATATTAATATATATTTGGAGATGCAGACATATATATACAAAAGTTTAGAGGCTTAGTTGGTTAAGTTGTATGATTTCTGGAAGTAGGTCACGAGATCAATAATTTGTGGCTACTTTTTATTACTGATATTTTCTCAATTTTCCGAATATTTTATACCCACAGTTCACAAACTGTGGGAATAGGAATTTTCGTGATATATACCCACGGTTCAAAACCATGGGTATATGTCTATGACATAGTGGAAAATAGTGATACCCACGGTTTACGAACCATGGGTATAGGTCGGGGACCTATCTCGACGCCTCGGTTGCCCACGGTTCCCAAAATCGTGGTTATAGGAAATACCTATGGTTTTGGGGGATATTCCCATGGTTTAAAACCGTGCGTATAGGTTAATTTTTCAGTAGTGTGAGTCCTCGTGCAAAATGAAAAAGTCATTGCTTATGCATCTCGACAGTTGAAGACTCATGAGAAGAACTATCATACGCATGATCTAGAGCTGGTAGTGGTCATTTTTGCTCTAAAGATATGCAGGCACTATCTTTATGGGGAGAAATGTGATAAATACATAGACCACAAAAGTTTGAAGTATATTTTTACACAAAAGGAATTGAACATGAGACAGAGGAGATGGTTGGAACTTCTCAAAGACAATGTTTGTTCAATTCATTATCATCCCGGAAGAGCAAACAAAATCGTTGATGCATCAAGCAGGAAAGACCCAGTTGTTCTATCCCTGATGAGGATTCAAAGAGATCCTTTGATCAATAAACTAGTAAAGTAGGAAATGGGAATTATAATATAAGGGACATCATCAACCCTAACCCAAATGATTTCTCAACCGTCATTACAAGATAAGATCAAGAAATCTCATAAAGAAGATCCTTTATTACAGAAGAAGTTTGAGGCTATGAAAAATGGGAAGTTTCCTAAGTTCAACATTGATCAAGAAGGTGTACTGAAATTTCGTACAAGACTATATGTTCCATCTATTCTGGAAATAAAGAAAGATCTGATGGATGAAGCTCGTAGCTCTACTTTCTCTATACATCCTAGAAGCACAAAAATATATAAGGACCTTTTTGATCAATATTGGTGGGATAATATGAAAAGGGATATTTCTGACTAAACCTTAAGGTGCCTAGTATGTCATCATGTGAAGGCAGAGTGACAACTTCCTAGAAGGGTATTGCAACCACTACCCATACTAGCATGGAATGGGTACAATATCACAATGGAATCTGTCACTGGTCTCCTAAGAACTTCCAAAGGAAACAATGTGATATGGGTTATTGTGGACTGTCTCACCAAGACTTCTCATTTTATCTCCATTCGAGAAGATTTATCTCTTGGTCAAATTGCCAAGATTTATGTGAAGGAATTGTTAAGGCTGCATGGATTTACACTTTCTATCATATCTGATCATTATCCAGGGTTCACATCAAAATAAAGGAGAAGTCTCCAACATACTCTGAGCACTGAATTGAATTTCAGTATAGCCTATCACCACCAAACTGATGGCCAATATAAAACTATATTCAAACACTCGAGGATATGATGAGAACTTGCTCAATGGAATTTAAAGGTGGATAGGATCAACATGTCAATTTAGTAGAGTTCTCTTACAACAATAGCTTCCACTCGAGCATTCAAATGGTACCCTATGAAGCTCTATATGGTAAGTGATGTAGAACTCCTACTTGTTAGCATGAAGTTGGTGAGAGAAATCTTCTTGGGTCTAATCTTGTGCAAGGGATTATAGAAAAGGTCCATGAAATTCAGCAACACATTAAGGCTACTCAGAGTTGGCAAAAGAGCTATGCCGACAACCACTGAATGTAATTGGAGTTTGATGTTGGTTGTAAGAACCCGTGTTTTTCTGGACTGCAGTTTTTGAGAAGAAATTTCAATTTTTGCTTTGGGATGCTCGTGAGTGGTAAAATGGTCATTTTACCCTACCAGCTGATCTCGGATAATTTTTCTAACCACTCTGTTGGTCTTGGAATAGGTTTTTTACCCTAGGAAAGGAGTTTGGTGGAAATCTGAGATGTTCGAATTTTGGAGAAATATTTAATATTTAATACTATTAAATTAAATATTAAATTATTCGTGCAGGTTCGTTTGGAAATAACTTTTAAACGGAGCGTCTTATTGTGATTTAATCTACACGGTTGAGTCCGAAATGGGGATTTTAGCCTAGAGAAGGCATAAACTCATGTCTGACGCTGGGGCTGGCTCGGGCCCCTTCTTCTTCCTTTTCTTTTCTTCTTTTCTTTTCTTTTCTATCTCTTCCTTCCTCCTCCTCCTTAAGAACACTCCATGTGTTCTCTTCCTTGGTCGTGTCCCATGGGTGGAATTGGGAGATTGAGAAATAGTTAGAGTTGTGTGGCAAGAGGGGTATCGAATCAAATCCCTCGACGCACTAAGTCGGCGTGCGACATACGTGGACCGTGAAATCAACCGAGGCTTCGGTGGTTTCCACCCAAACGTAGGGTCGTTTATGTTTTCTCCATAGATCCCCCTTAAAAAAGTTTTTTTGTGTTTTTAAAGCCATATATTTCTTGCATGTATGCCCATGGGGCTTGATCTGTTGTTTCGGGGGCAAAAACGGGCGAATCGAGCGTTTTTAGGGATTTCCCATCGGAAAACCCAGTATACACAGCTTGTGTTCTAGGGGAACATGCTATGTATTCTTCCCATTCAGGGAAGACAAAGTGTTTTTAAGTACACTTCATGTACTTAGATTACATGCCATGTAGTAGTGGCCATGTGACCGGTCATGTGAAATATAACACGGTTTTAGTTGTTTTTTTTGAAGTACACGCCATGTACAGTAAAGTACACGCTGTGTACTCTTACACAGGTAGGCCCAATGGGTTCTGGCCATGTACTGCTTCAGTTTGGTAATTTTGGGATATCTTATGCTCTGGAAGTCAGAATTGGGCGTGTGAGTAGTTGATTCTAAGAGTTTTTCCATGTAGATCGCAATGGTGGACTCCTTTTTACATTTAGAGGTCATATAAATGGATTTTTGTGGGTTTTATCTAAACAGAGGGGTTCTTCCTCCTTTCATCGAGCACAGTCGTCACCTGAGGGTGAGACTTGGCGAGGTTGCTAGGTTGGGTGTTCAGACCGACTTAGTCAAGACCTATAATATGTGATGATCTGTGAGCTATCTCCCATAACCATTTCTTTAGATAATGTTTTCCTTTTGAGACGTGCCCTTCTGGCCTAAGAGGCCGTGAGACCGGATGCTTCTAAGGGTCCCCTAATGGATGTCTTGCTTGTATGTTGAACTAGGGAGTCCTTGTAGGAACTCTCTCATGTTTTCTTTGCGGGGTCCCCTGTTATGGGTTTCCTCTTTTTTTAATTTGAGGATCCCATGTAGGATCCCTCTTTACTAAGGATCCTATGTAGGATGAATCCTTGGTGTTTGACTTGTGGGACATGGTGGGTGCCCGCTGTTTGACCAACCTGAGTTTTTACGTCAGGTTTGGGTAGAGAAGGTTTTTGGGTGTCGTCTAGAACCTGTTACAAACTAGTAATCATGTGGGGTTATGTTTTAGTGTCGGTTTGGGTTTTCAGCCACCCTAACTTGATTGTTTATATCTGACTTGGGTTGTTGATGTTGTAGTGGTTACCAGAGGTGCTTCTTGTTTGGTGGCTATTGAGCCTGACGTGAGGCGTATTTCTTGTCTGTTGGGATGCCTACTTTGCCTTGTGTTCCTGGGTAGTAGGTGGCTTGGTGTTTAATTTCCAATTGTTGTGTGTTTGTGTGTATTTTGTGCTTCGAACACTTATTGGGGTGTCATGTGGATGAGGCCTTGGCCGTTTTGAATACCTAGAATTGTATAGGTAATTAAATGTGATATTAAACCATTGTTTGGGATCGCTGCTTGGATCCAGGACCACCCCGGGGGTGTGTTCCTCTATTTAGCCATTTGGCCAGATACCTGAGGGTATTCCATTGTAATAATGTTTATTGAATTGCATTGAGAAGAATTTTATTTAAATTCTTGTTTGTATGTTGGCCTCGGCCCAGTTACTTGATTTACTATAGAATTCCGGAGGGTTGTATTCCATTTAACTTGAGGGAAGTGTTTGTTAGCCTGAGGGTAACATTTCTTATGCCTGAGGGAAGTGCTTGTTTATCATGAGGGTGGTGTTGTTTAGCCTGAGGGCAATGTTTCTCATGCTTGAGGGTAGTAGTTTCTGTGCCTGAGGGAAATACTTGGTATGCCTGAGCGAAAGATTCCATACACATGAGGGAACTATTCGTTATGCCTGAGGGCAGTCGCCTGAGGGTTTTGTTTCTATTTTCCTGAGGGAAAGGATTCACATGTCTGAGGAAAGTGGTTACTTTGTATATTCACTGTGGTGATTTCTTCTATTGAACCTGCAAAGATAAATCACAGGCTTGGCATTGTTATTATCTTTGACTTGTTGATATCCTGTTGTGGTTTCTGTTGTGGCTTTTGTATAAGAGATGGTCGGTCGAGGCCAAGTCTCGAAGAAACTCAGAATTGAATTATATTGAACTGGTTACTTGTTTTTGGTTAACTTGTTCAGAGATATATTTCCGGCACTGGACGAAGCAGGTATATGCCAATGGGATTATGGACCCAGAGATCGAATTAATGATACACAGCTTGATTGGCATGACTTCCAGCTCAATTCCCTTGCACAGGATGTCTAGGAGATCGGGCTTAAGGTCCCAAGGATCGACTGTTGATGTGGTTTCTTATTATTTGAATCACCTAATCATGAATATTCATATTTAATTATATGTGTATAGGTATAGGACTATACATCTGTATGTATATAGATATGGACATCCATGGTGGCACTTTCCCAGTTTACAGGGATTACATACCCTGAGTTTGATTGTGGTTTCACGTTTGGTTTACTTCCTTTGTTGTGTTCCAGCTAGGCTGAGCACGTTGCTGTTGCATACACTTTTAGCAGCGTAGTTATAGGTTGCTTGTCGGGGTGCCCTACTGAGATTATTTCTCACCCCTGCACGTGCACCTCGGTGTACGTGTAGACCTTATGTAATATTTTTAGATTGAGAATGAGTTGCATGGTGGATAGGGTTAAGTCCCAGTGTTGCATGATCGAGCAGAGCTGCTCGAGTGGTTCTACGGATCGGACTGCTGCAGTTCGACAGGGTCTGGAGATCGGGTACGTGGTTTTGCTCGGAGTTAGTAGCAGAGCCCGAAACTTTTACATTCAGTTTCTTTTCTTCTTGTATTTTTATGGTCATCCTAGTGGGTGACAATTGTTTTATTGTATTTCATAGCTAATCCGGCTTTTACATCCTTTTACTGTTACAGCTAGTTCTATTTCTGTTGTTTACTGCTTCCGCACTCTATTTACTTTCCACTGTGTTTGATACTTAGTTATTTCTGCTATTTTCTTACTCTGGTATGAGGGCATAGTCTCCCCACTATCGTACCCTAGGCCCTCGCTGCTAGTCGCCAGCCTCTTGTGTACGGGGAGGCGCACTTGAGGCCTTGTGGTGAACCGGATCAGAGCACCGGTTTAGTGGATTCCGGGTCGGGACGTTACAAAGTGGTATCAGAGGAGTTTTCTTTTTTCATTCTACTATTTGGGATATGGTAGATAGGAGTATTAGGAATGTGTCGGAACCTGTGATGGATATCGGGCTTGTGCGTCGAGAACACTTGTTCCAGTTAGATGTCCTAGTTTCCAGGGTTTGGGGTTGCTGTTCTGATTTTGCGATGTTAAAGTTGTATATGATTTTTTCCTTGAGCGACGCACATGTTGTGTGGTGTTTTGGTTTACTATGGATCTCTGGCTCTTTTCCCTTGGTAAGATTATAGGTATGGATTTTGACTCTTGGCCGGAAAAGGCAAGAGGCCTATCATGCATCATACTAGGCACAAAGGATTCACAGCATATAGGCCTGCTAGTCTGTGTTTTTACTGACAACTGAGACCTTTGGGTCTGCTTACACATACTTTTTACTCTGATAGCAGGTTGTGTGGATCTACGTTGAGGCGTTGGTGTGAGGATGATGACTCAGTCCTTGTGCACAGGTGGTGCAGTGACCCCCAGTCGGTCGATATGGCGTGTGATGTAACACCCCAAGCTTCCACGATATGCTTCTCTTTGAATAATACAGTAGCGTGTGTTGTATGCAACTTCGAGTTCTAACACACACCACAAACAATCAAACTAGCCATTATGAATAGTAATACACAATTTTTGAACTATTATAAATTTTATCTTTCAAAATGGACTTCATTTTTGGATTCGGAATATCGAAATCAGCTTAGGGTGAATTTTTGGTATTTTTATGAAAACATTCAATTTTTGATGAATAGTGAAAAAAAACTGAGTTATAGTTTAAAACTGAATTTTTATTTAAAAAATAATTTATTTTATTTAAATTTAATTAAGGTAAAAATAGATACATAATACCTATATAAGTTCAATTTAATTCATTGGAGTTAGTTTATAATAATTTTAGATATATAAAAACATTATGGAACTTTTCACCGTCTTTTACCCACCTCCTAGGAGAATTTGGAAATTCTCATAAAACATAATTTTACCTCTTTTGTGAGTGGAAATTATAAAATCTGAGAGAAAAGGTTAATATCAAGGAGTAAAATGTGGTTCAATAAGATAAAAATAATTTTTGGTGAATAGTAACTTTTTACTTTTATTTACCACGGTTAAAAGTAAATAGGGTGATTAAAGGTAAAAATGATATTAATATTACCTTAACACATGTAATAATTCTATTGGACAAGTTTATCTCGACCAAAAACAACCTTAGGATTAAAATATTATCATTTAGGTCCACTTGGATTAGATTACGACATTTATTATTATTTAATTCAAAGAAGAGTTAAAAGAGTTAAAATCAAAGTTTAATAACTAAAACATTTTTAATATAGGGTTATACATATTATAAATTAGATTATAAATATTCATTAGAAATAAAACAATATTTCCTACATAATGGTATTTTATTTATAATTTTTAGACACTAAATAATTTAATTTATTTATGACACAATGGTGATGCACTAATTACTTAATTAATGAAATATTAAAATAATTGATATAGTAAATATCAAAATAAATGTAATTTGAGACTTTATATGAATTAAAATAATTTTATAGGTTAATATGACATATTAGGACTGATTATATAAATTTGTTTCAAATTAATAATTCTGTTATGAAATTATCAAAAAAAAATACCCAATAGTGTCAAAATTGACATAAAAGGGTTTTTTAAAAAATATTATATTATTATTTTATATTCTTTTCCTAAAAATCTAAGGTTCGTCCAAGAGACTTATATAATGATAGTAGTATCATTAATGGACCACTTGGGGGTCTCTTGAAAGTTTATAGTACGTTTATGGACTATATAATATAAAAATACAAAGAGACATGGTAAGTGTCAAACTAATTAACTAAGAGTTAAAACTAAAAGATAAGGTTAATAAAGTGACCCAAACCTGTCTAAAACCTATTGGTTGAGTTTTTTTAGACCTATCCCCACCTTAAAATTTAAATAACCCACTTTTGGATCCATTAGAAACCGAATATGAATTTATTATAAAATAATATTTCTAGCTTTTCCAAAGGTGCCCCTCACCCCTCTTATAAAACGGCACTCCCCCTTCTCTCAATTTCACACCATAAAAGCCTTTGGGCTCGGAAAAACTCTACCCAACTACCCTCTAAAATATCCTCCATTCAACTTAGAGGCATTCCTTTATTCATAAATACAACCTAAGGATCCCTTTTGATCAAGTCAAAAGGAAGAACCCGAAGAAGAGGTAATGTTTTCACCACCCTCTTTCAAGTTCCTTTCTTCTTCAACTTCTTATTTCTTTGTTATTTACATTATAAATTAATAAATACATTATATTATATATACTGTGATGTTATTATAAATATGGTACAACCATATTCAGTATTCTATCCATCCTTTGAATGACATGTCACCATATGTGCTTACGTACGGCTTACCGTCTCCACGTCGTGGTGTAATTGTTATTCAATATATTATTATTTGGATGGGTATAATAATGATGTGTAATTCATTTAAATAATAAATATAACATGATAATTATTCTTTATATATGATATATCATCCAATTATATATTTTTTTAATATCAAAATAATTATATTGTCGCGTGTGCGTACGTACGAACTACTGTCTCCACAAACGCGATGAGATTCATTCCCCATCGTATCCATTCAAGACTAATTCTCATTTTATGATTAAAATTAATGTTTAATAACTTTATATAATTCTGGATATGAATAAGATACAACCTATCAATAAAAAACACGACTTATGAAACAAAACATATAAAATAAAACAAGTAAGTTAACACCCGAAACGATGATAATACTAAAATATTATTAACAAAGCATTATTCGAAGATCATATATGATATAATAATTTTGTATATGGTTCTTGTATAATTTAGTAACAATGTTTTAACTATTATATAAGAGTTTAACATACCATCAACTAAGGAAAAGTACAAGTTAAGGGTTTATTTCACAATCTCTTCATTATCTGAGGTTGTTTATACGTAATTATCTATTGGGTCCTCTTTATCATCCACATCCATGTTTCTTAAAAATGTTTTTCAAATAATTATAACTATTTTGAAGACTATGGGATAAATTCATTTATACCCTTTTTGACTTTTTATAAGAAGTTTATAAAGGAATCTTTTTGTCTTTTTCCAAACAAGGTCCTTTTTAACCTTTTTGACATAATTAAGGTAAGAATGTCTTTTTTAACTTATACAGCGGGTGCGGCTATTTTACACCGTTATAAAATCATCAAAACTTACCTTACAATCTTATAAGAATATTTTAAAAGTAAATGTTTTATTTTATAATTATGTGACTTTTAAATGATTTCAAAAAACAGATATTTCTCTCAAATAATTTTGATTTCATCTATATCAACATCCTTTGATGGATTTTAAGATTATTTGAAGTTGATTTTTTATGATACAAAACATCCATATTGTATTGAAGGTTTTTTAATATGTTTTACTATGTATGTGTTATTTTTATACCATTCATGGTTTATGGAGAAAGTATTGACATTTCGTATGCTAGTTTTAATATGAATGTTTATGTTATGTTTAAACCTGTTTATATGAGGAATACATTAGACTTAATAAGTGATGGGTGGAGCCCTCTATAGCTCCTCGATGCATCGGTAGGTCTCATGAGACAAACTAGTGTCTTGGCACAAGGCCTTGACAAAATCTTATTTGTAGTCTTGGCACGAGGGCTTGACTATGTGGTTATGATAGTCTGGAATTATGCATTCCATCATAATGAAAGTGGTTATATATATTTCATGTGATTATTCGACTAGTATAATATCCATGTGAATAAGTAAATGGAATTATTTCATTTTATCTTTGCCGTATTATGCTGAAGTTCAAGTTTAAAAGGATTTTGTTTTAGTTATACATTGCCTTAAATGTTTATGCTTATTTATGAAAGTTTCTGCTATATTGTTATCCTTACTGAGCATCTGAGCTCACCCCTTTCAATGTTTTATTTTTTCCAGGATTTGAAGAAGTTATTTATGAATGAACTATAGGGATAGTTTGAGGGGATATGAAGACAAGATGTTGTTGTAGTAGTTTTCACTTTATGATGTAATGTAAACATTATGTAAGTATCTAGTTATTCCAAGGAAACTAAACTAATCAGTCTTTTAAGAATTTATCTTTTGTGATCATGAAAATATTATATAATAATGTACCGACTCTGGGTAACTGGGGTTGGGGCGTTACATGTGATGCCTTTCTATTTAACCCGTAATGGGTGTTCTTTTTTCGGGTATGTGGTTATTAAGTCGGATCGCTGAGGACGGTGTCGATAGATACCAAGGATTTTCTTGTGAAATGGACCTCCTTGTGGTATTTCTGTATACAGATACCCGATGAGTGTCAGATCAGTTTCTCTTCTTCTTGGGTTGTGAACTCCAGGGAGTAGTTCCTTATGAGGATGCTCAGAGAGGATCACGGACCTTGTAGGTTGTGTTTTCGTTTTGACACTCATTGGTCATTATGATCATTACCTTCTTGTGAGAGTTTTTGTATCTTTTGGGCTAGGTGGTAGGACCTTGTGACCCATTTGTGAGGCCTTGTGAGAAAGGTTGACCTGTGCTAGAATCCTGGTAGAGTTTTGGTGGGATGTTAGCGTGGCTCAGAGGGAGCTGGACACACCTTCAGTAAAATCTTAGTGTACTCCTGTTAGAGATGATCATGTGCTATCTTGATTCATCTTGAGTATGCTGAGAGAGCTTTGACCCTACATCGAGCTCCTTTTTCTTTCCTAAGGTTCATCCCTGTTGAGGATGGTACCTGTTCTGGTTGTGCTCTCGGAGCGGTGTAAGGAAATCCATATGGTGGGGATTACAACATTGGCCTTTCGAGGGTGCTTCTCCTTGTTTAGGTTAAACATTGGTGTTTTCCAGCATATTTTGAGCTCAGAGTTTTCTTTTAAGATGACGATAAGGGTATTCTTATGGTGAGGAGTACCAAATCAGTCATAGGTGAATGCATTCCATGTAGAAAACGGTTGTTCATGCTATAATGATGGTCGTTGGATGGTCCATCTAGCTTGGTTGTACAGATGATCGGGTTGGGAGCATGGTTGCTGGTTCTTTCACTAGGCTTCCCGGGGACGAGAAGGTTTATGGTGGGGAGTTTGTAAGAACCCATGTTTTTCTGGACTATAGTTTTTGAGCAGAAATTTGAATTTTTGCTTTGGGATTCTCGTGAGGGGTATAATGGTCATTTTCCCCTACCAGCTGATCTCAGATAATTTTTCTAACCACTCTGTTGGTCTTGGAATAGGGTGTTTACCCTAGGACAAGAGTTTGGTGGAAATCTGAGCTATTCGAATTTTGGAAAAATATTTAATATTTAATATTATTAAATTAAATATTAAATTATTCACGCAGGTTCGTTTGGAAATAACTTTTAAATGGAGCATCAGATTGTGATTCATTCTACACCGTTGAGTCCAGAATGGGGAGTTTATCCTAGAGAAGGCATAAACTCATGTATGGCGTTGGGGCCGGCCCGAGCCCGTTCTTCTTCCTTTTCTTTTCTTCTGTTCTTTTCTTTTCTCTCTCTTCCTTCCTCCTCCTCCTTGCACATGCTCCATGTGTGCTATTCCATGGCCGTGTCCCATGGGTGGAATTAGGAGATTGAGAAAGAGTGAGAATTGGGTGGCAAGATGGGTACCAAATCGAAGCCCTCGACGCGTTGAGTCGGCGTGCGGCATCCGTGGACCGTGAAATCAACTGAGGCTTCGGCGGTTTCCGCCCAAAGGTAGGGCCATTTAAGTTTTCTTCATAGATCCCCTTTAAACAAGTTGTTTTATTTTTTTTAAAGCCTTATATTTCTGGCGTTTATGCCCATAGGCTCGATCTGTTGTTTCAGGGGCGAAAACGGGCAAATTGGACGTTTTTAGGGATTTCCCATCGGAAAACCCAGTATACACGGTGTGTGTTCTAGGGGAACACACCATGTGTTCTTCCCATTCGAGGAAGAAAAAAAAATTTAAGTACACGCCGTGTACTTTGAGTACACTCCGTGTAGTGGTGGTCGTGTGACCGATCATGTGAAATCGAACCCGGTTTTAGTGGTTTTTTTGAAGTACACGCCGTGTACAGTACACACCGTGTAGTGGTACATGGGCATGTGTTTGGGTGAAAACGGACATGGCGTAACTTTTTGTGAATATTACACGCTGTGTACAGTAAATTACATGTCGTGTACTACTACACAGGCAGGCCCAATGGGTTCTGGACATGTACTCTGGCCATGTACTGCTTCAGTTTGGTAATTTTGGGATATCTTATGTTATGGAAGTTATAATTGGGCATGTGAGTAGTATACTCTGATCGTTTTTTCATGTAGATCACAATTCTGGAATCCTTTTTAAATTTATAGGTCATCTAAATCGATTTTTTGGGGTTTAATCTAAACGGAGGGGTTCTTCCTCCTGTTATCAAGCACAGTCGTCACCTGACAGTGAGACTTGGCGAGGTTGCTAGGTTGGGTGTTCGGACCAACTTAGTCGACACCTTTAATATGAGATGTGCTGTGAGATATATCCCATAACCTTTTCTTTAGAGGACGTTCCCCTTGTGAGACGTTCCCTTCTGTCCTAAGAGGCCGTGAGACCGGATGCTTCTAAGGGTCCCCTGAGGGATGCCTTACTTGTATGCTAGACTAGGGAGTCCTTGTAGGAACTCTCTCATGTTTTCTTTGAGGGGTCCCCTGTTATGGGTTTCCTATTGTGTTCTTCATTCTAGGATCCCATCTAGGATTCCTCTTTGCTAAGGATCCTATGTAGGAAGACTCCTTGGTGTCTGACTGGTGGGACCTAGTGGGTGCCCGTTGTTTGATCGACCTGAGTTGTTACGTCGGGTTTGGGTAGAGAAGGTGTTCGGGTGTCATCTAGAACCCGTTCCAAACTAGTAATACTATGGGGTTATGTTTTAGTTTTGGGTTGGGCGTTCGGCCACCCTCACTTGTTTGATTATATCTAACTTGGGTTGTTGATATTGTAGTGGTTACCAGAGGTGATTCCTGGTTGGTGGTTGTTGAGCCTGATGTGAGGTGTCTTTCTTATCAGTTGGGATGCCTACTTTTCCTTGTGTTCCTGGGTAGTAGGTGGCTAGGTGTTTAATTTACAACAGTTGTGTGTTTGTGTGTATTTTGTACTTTGAACCCACGTTGGGGTGTTGTGTGGCTGAGGCCTTGGCTGTTTTTAATACCTAGAATTGTATAGGTAATTAGATGTGATATTAAACCGTTGTTTGTGATCGCTTCTTGGATCTAGAACCACCCGGGGGTCTGTTCCTCTGTTTAGTCGTTTGGTTGGATACCTGAGGGTATACCATTGTAAAAATGTTTATTGAATTTCCTTGAGAGGAATTTTATTTAAATTCTTGTTTTTATGTTGGGCTCGGACCAGTTACTTGATTTACTATCGAATTCCTAAGGGTTGTATTCTGTTTAACCTGAGGGAAGTGTTTGTTAGCCTAAGGGTAACATTTCTTATGCCTGAGGGTAGTGCTTGTTTATCCTAAGGGTAGTGTTGTTTAGCCCGAGGGAAATGTTTCTCATGCCTGAGGGCAGTAGTTTCTGTGCCTGAGGGAAATATTTGGTATGCCTGAGGGCGATATTCCATACGCCTGAGGGCACTATTCGTCATGCTTGAGGGCAGTCACCTAAGGGTTTTGTTTCTGTTTTCCTAAGAGTAAGAATTCACATGTTAGAGGAAAGTGGTTACTTTGTATATTCACTATGGTGATTTCTTCTGTTGAACCTGCCAAGCTACATCACATGCTTGGCATTATTATTATCATTGAATTTTTTATAGCCTGTTGTGGTTTCTACTGTGGCTTGGGTATAGGAGATGGTCGGTCAAGGCCGAGTCTTGGAGAAACTTATAATTGAATTATATTGAACTGGTTACTTGTTCTTGGTTAACTTGTTCAGAGATATATTTCCGGCATTGGCCAAAGAAGGTATATGTCGATGGGATTACGGACCCAGAGATCGACATAATGATACACAGCTTGAGTGGCATGACGTCCAGCTCAATTCCCTTGCACGGGATGTCCAGGAGATTGGGCTTAAGGTCTCAAGGATCGACTGTTTATGTTGTTTCTTGTTATTTGAATCACCTAATCATGAATATTCATATTTATGTATACGTGTATCGGTATGGGAGTATACATGTTTACGTATATAGATATGGACATTCGTGGTGTCACTTTCCTAGTTAACAGGGATTACATACCCAGATTTTGGTTGTGCTTGCATGTTTGGTTTACTTCCTTTGTTGTGTTCTGGAAAGGCTGAGCATGTTGCTGTTGCATACACTTTTAACAGCACAGTTGTGGGTTTCTTGTCAGGGTTCCCTACTGAGATTATTTCTCACCCCTGTAGGTGCACCTCGGTGTACGTGTAGACCTTATGTCTGCTTTTCAGGATGATCACAAGTTGCATGGTGGATAGGGTTGAGGCCCAATGTTGCATGATCGAGCAGAGATGCTCGAGTGGTTCTACGGATCGGACTGCTGCAGTTCGACAGTGTCTGGAGATCAGGTACGTGGTTTGGCTCGGAGTTAGTAGCAGAGCCATGTACTTTTACTTTCAGTTTATTTTGTACATGAATCTATATGGTCAGCCCGGTGGGTGACCAGTTTTGTATTGTATTGCATAGTTGTACGAGCTTTTACAACATTTTACTATTACGGCTAGTTCTATTTCTGTTGTTTACTGCTTCCGCACTCTGTTTACTTTCCACTGTGTATGATACTTAGTTATTTTTTCTGTTTTATTACTCTGATATGGCATCATAGTCTCCCCACTATCACACCCTAGGCGCTCGCTTTTAGTCGGCAGCCTCTGGCGTACGGGGAGGCACGCTTGAGGCCTTGTGGAGAACCGGCTCGGAGCACCGGTTTAGTGGATTCTGGGTTGGGACATTACATTGGTGACAATGTCTTTATTTAAATTTCACCTTGTAAGAGAGTCATGAGTTTTGGGAAGAAAGGGAAGCTCAGCCCTAGGTACATTGGCCCCTATGAAATCCTTGATCGCGGAGGAGCAGTGGCATATCGGCTTGCACTTCCTCCAAATATAGAACATGTTCAGGATGTCTTCCATGTATCCCTCTTTAGGAAGTATATACATGAACCTTCACAAGTAAAAAATCCAGATGTGGTACAACAGGAACATGACCTCTCTTATGAGGAGTATCTGGTGGAGATCTTGGATCATAGAGACAAGGTTCTATTCAACAAAACTACCCACCTTGTTAAGTTTTTTTAGAGGAACCACAAATGCGAAAGAAGCCACATGGGAATTGGAGGAGTCTATGAGGCAGAAGTACCCCCACCATTTCTCTTATTATGGTAAGAGTTAAAATTTCAGGGATGAAATTTCTTAAGGGGGAAGAATGTAATGACCCGAACTTTTGAATAGTATTTGTTTCCTAAATTTGTGTGTTATTTCATACTCCACAAACTATATCATTTAATTAATGAAGTGATGCCATTGGGTTTCAACTATTATATGACTGTTGGTCAATATGACCGTTGGAAACTAAACTCTTAACATTAAAATTATAATTTATAAATACAAATGATCTTGGATAATTAATACAGAAAGAAGAGTTGATGGCCTCATCCAGTAGACTCGGGTCGTACGAAGACCATATGTCCGAGCTTCTGAAGGAGGTAGCATCTCTGGCCTTTGCTCGAGACCAAGCCCAAGTTGAGATTCAACATGTGAATCTTGAACAGAATTTCCTAAGAGAGAAGATCAAGATAATAAAAATCACCACTCGAGCAATATTGTTTGAGCCGCCCCAAGATTCTATCATCATAGCACACCATACACTTAGGTCCTATGCATGTGTTATATGGGACTATGTAACGAGGCCTAAGATAATTTTTGTAATCCCTCGATATAAATAAAATTTTTATTTATTATTATGGTAAAATTTCTGATTTTCAAATGTCCAGATAAATATTGGATGAATATTATTATTGAATTTTGAAAAAAGGGTATTTTAAAATATTCATGTAAACTTTAAATAATTAAAAATGTAAAATTATTTTCAAAAAATGGTCTTCAATAGTTGTCACCAGTAAGAAATTTATAGTCTAATAAGATCAACTTAATTTTTAGTGAATAGTAAAGTATGAATAGTAACATACCCTTATGAATAGTAATGAAAAGTAAATCGGCCAAAAAAATAGAAACTTCACCCGTGAATGCATAAATACAATTTAGATATCTTAAAAGTGAAAAAACGATCATAGTATATGTTTTTGTATTTTTATATGTCATAAATACTTTATTTAAAATTTTAAAATTAATTTAATAATTCAAAATAGAAATTTATATTCATAAAATGTAATCATAAATTGTTACTTTATTTTCTTATGGTTATACAATAATTTTTTGGGACCTTGATTACTTTTTCATGGTGTTAGAAAACGAGTTATAGATTTAAAGTTTTTTATTTGGAATAAATAATGATTTTATTTAAAAATTAAATTAAAAATATTTAGAAAATTATTTTCATAAAATGGAGTTCATTTTTTAATTCAGAGCATCGATATAAGTTTAGGGTAAATTTTTGGTATTTTTCTGAAACATTTTATTGTTCAGTGAATAATAAATATATAGTTTTGAGTTTCAGGTGTTTAATGACATCATTGATGATGTAATCATGACTTAATAAATCTGGTATACTTTTGAATAGTAATATATGTTATGAGGTGTCCTATGTGGACAATACCATGGGAATATACCATGGGCAAGCCCATGGTTTTGCAAATACTACCGATGAGGTCTCCCTTGGAAATTAATTAAATATTCCCTCACTTTTCCTATAAATACCTTTTCATTCCCTCATTAATTTCATTCCAAAATCCATCTTAACTAATTTCTTGTCTTTTTCCTCCCAAGGAGTCCTCCAAAAGTTTCACCAATCCCCGCAAGGTCCCAACCTTCAAGCTTTTGAAGTTACTCTTCAAGGTAAGGGAACCTTTCACCCTCCTCTTTTAAGTCATGAATTCCTTTATGTTATGTCTTCTAGTTTCTATTTCATTATGTTAGTGTATGTTCTTCTATATCATTATTGCTTTCCATTTTATGTCCAAATGATGAGAGACCATTTCTTCCCTCATCAACTGATTTTCTAGATTTTTACGTGACGATGTTAGGCAGTCGAATTTTCGTAAAAGAAATCTCATCTTCTCTTTTTTCATGTTTCCTTTCCATGTGATATGTCATTAAAATATCCATACCATGTTCTTTTTTCTATTTTATTATGTCCCTATACTGTATTATGAGTTATATCTGAGTGTTTTACCCTTGTCCCATCTCTTTCTATTGTTTTCTCAAAACACATTATATAGTCGTTATGCTGTAGAAATTTCATCTCAAAATTTTTCTCTTTCTCTCAATAAATTCTCTTATCTTATTGATGTGAATACCCAAACCCATTTCTTCTATATGGGTGTTCATAAAGACATAGAAATTATATTCTTGATTCTATAATTGTCATACAGATAACCCTCATTCCCTTGCATGAGTTATAAATGACATAATGATCTTATTTTTAAGCACTTTTAAAACGTCACAATTTTGAAGTGAAACCCATTTATTTTAATCTCTTTGGGTTATTTATGAAATGAATTATTATGATATATATGGATTACATGAAAATAAAAACATATTAAGGGTACGGCCTGATAGAGCTACAATGCATTGGGTGAAGAATCTAATCTCAAAAGACGACAAGTTTCACAATACCTTAGTGAATAACCTTAGTAATTTTTATGACACCATGGGGATGAACCTTGGTGATATGTTCATGAATTTATAAATTAAATGTTGTAGCCAAATATTCAAGTTATGATTCATGTAATTTTTATTATTATATTCCTCTTTTTCCATTTCTCATATCTTATGTTTTTCATCAAATTCTTATTGATATCACAAGTAAACTGATTCCCTTACTTTCCTCACTGGGCCTTCAGCTAACCCATTAATTTTATGTACATCTATAGGTTATAATATAGAGTAATTGTACATAGGATTAACTTTTCAAGAATATTTTCAAGGGGATTTAAAATTGTGTTATAAGTTTTCATGTATTTTGTTCCTGATTTCCAAGACACTAGACTTTAAAGGTCCTCTGTCTGTAAAATGTAATGAAATGTTATGTTAAATAAGCGAGATTCCATACAGAAAGACTTCTGAACAAAGCTAGTTTGTTATATATTAAATATAAGTAACTATATATATATTCACTGTATTTTTATATGTGTATAAGTTTTAGAAAACTAACCTGTTATGACCCTTAATTACAACATGTTTTTCAAAAACATCAATTATACATTGAAGTTCAATGTTAGAAGACTTTAAACTGGTTCTAATAGGTCAGTTATGTAAACTATATGACTATATATAGACATATATAAGAATATAAAAAGTATATAAATATTTTTTTCATGAGAAATATAATTCCTCAGGTTTAAAAATACTACTTAAACACAAAATCCCTTAGTCTTCGAATCAGGAAAAAGATAGGTTTACCTAAACTGTAAGGTTGTGTGTGTGTGTGTGTGTACATATATATATGTATATATTTTTAACACAAAAAGGTAAGTAAAACTTAATTCCCTTATCTGGTTAAAAGTAGGAGGTGAGGACCGAGGATGCTTGAAGGAGGCGCTGGAGAAAGGAGAACCCGCAGGGTTCGGGTGACAAATGTGTCAAATTTATAAAATATAAATAATATATTTTTAATTCTATTTCATGGAAAAATAGAGCCTTCTCAGTATAAAATAAGACTGAGGTGTTGGTCTTGTGGAAAACACAAGAAAGGAGGGGCCACCAATGTCACGGGAGTGGAAGAAAAATGAAAAGAAAGAGGGATAAGGCCACTGTTGTGGAACATGCAAGAGGAAGAAGAGGAGAAGTCAATGGGGAGAAAACCAGAAAATAATTGAATGACAGGGATTAACTGAAAGAAGATCCTACAGCTATGGAGTATTTGTAGATTTCAAAAAGAATGAATGGTTGAGATCTGCTGAGGATTGGATTAGACAGTTACGGCGCAATGCCGAGATTTATAAAAATAAAGAATGACTGTGATTAGATCCTTCAGGATCGGACAGTGCACAATAATGTGGTAGATATATCGCAGCCGCTGAGGATCAAAAGCCAAACTGATCAAATGGATCAGATCATGCGCAGCATGATCGAACGACCTATATCAGCTCCCAGCTAAAAATCGCCATCCCACATCGAAACAGATCATGTTTCGTGGCTCCTTTATAAGCTTGGAGCTCCCGACCTATTTCCATATTACTCCCTCTCCCCTCTTGGTACCGCCCCATACTAGGTTCAATGTGGTCACACTCATGTGCCCACTCACGTCGTTGTTCCTCCCCGCATGGTGGCTCGCTCTGGTTCCTTGCAAATGCACCCATGTTTGCCCTTAGGGTTAACTATTTCCCCTGTGTGTGCTAGACCTAGCATGCACCATGAGTGCACACCACCCTGGTCGATTGGTAGGGGTTCTGTGAGAAGCCCATCATGGACTTGAGTGGCTACCTAAGGTGGCCCTCGGCTAGGTGGGGTACTCACCTATATTTTAACAAAGTAAATGTTTATTTTTTGTTAAATATAAAAATAGTTTTTCATATACATATATAAGTTTCTTCAAACAAATATGAGTTCTCTTCTATAACTAAACAAATCCCTAAAACTAATATTTTACTATTTTTTATAAAACACAAAGCTAAAAATCATGGTTTAGTACTTTACAAAGAAAATATTAAATTAGTATTACAAAAATCAAAAACATATTCTTAGTTAAGACCGTGGTTTTATAAATTTGAGGGTGAAAACATTTATAAAATCCTTCCAACACATTTAAAATTTTTGAAAAGTATTTGAAATCCATACCTCATCTTGAAAACATACTAAGTGTATCTAAAATATTAAATATAGCATTAGTAATTATTTTCATATGTCCAAAGCACAATTTCAAACTCAAAAATATGTTTCTTTATACCAAAACTTATTACATACTTCTCTTGGTATTTAAAACACAAGGGGAATGATTCAAACCCATCTTAAACATTAAATAATTATCCTTCTTGTATTTATAAAAAAAGAATTTATTAAAACATGTTTATAGTTGTAACATTATTGCAAACTTAGAAAAATTATTATACCTAGATATTTTAAATTAAACCACCAAAACAACCAACATCTATAATTATAGCTATTAGAAACTCAACGGTCACCTAAAGAGGTAATGGTCGGATTAAGGCTTTATAAAAACATGAATTAGGGAGTTCCATCACCAAAATGACTTTTCAAAGATGGTGCACATCATTCCACTGATGCTTAGCATGGCTTTTGTGGTTATAGTTTTACTATTCTTCGTGGTGACGGATCCGAAGGACATCCACTATTTTCTTGGGCATTTTGTTATATTCGGTGGTCTCCCTGTAGTTTTAATAGGTCTCTTGGTAGGTATTTTTGGTTAGTTGGACTCTCTTACACTTGAATAATGTAATCATTTTCAGTGTTTTCATTAAATAAAGAAGGTCTTGTGTTTGTTTATAAGTATTATTTATGATACTATTAAATGAAGTAAAAACCCATAAAATATTTTTATTAAATAAGAAATAAGTTTGGGGTGTCACAATATCCCCCCCCCCCTTCAAATAATTGTGTCCTCGAAATTCTAAAATATTCATACAAATCCCACTAGAAAAACCAGACTCACATCACCTCTCATATCCCCTCACAAAGTCATCCAATGTGGCCAGGCTTCTGAATACCCTCAAGTGGATCCCAAGATTGGTATTTATTCCCTCGACTTCATTGACCAAAATGCACCAAGAGCACCAAGAGAAGCTAGGATCATCCTTATTCATAAAGCATTCGTGTTTCCTAAGGAAGGTTTTTGTGGTGTGGAGATCAGAGATCTGAGAGTGGACTAGATCTCTATAAATTCCTCGAACTATATCATGCTTGAAAATTTGGATGTCATAGAGCATCCCATACACAGAAAAAGATAGGATTTGGTTCATATAGTCCACTTGATGGTCACCCACTAAAGCAGCTTCTAGAAATTTCATAAAATCTTTATAGTTTTCTGATAAGGTGAAACAAACAAAAAGACCTCCGTGGAACTTCCCTTTTTGCCTATACTTTTCAAATTGGGCCTCTGCAATACGGTGATAAATGTTGGTCTCTCCTTTGAAGGAATGGAGGATATTTGAGCTGAGTGATACTTTATAAATTCATTTTTATGATAGGCATAGGTTCAAAAATGGTTGGTATGTCTCTGAACATGACTCGACAAATATGCATTCTAGTAATTCGGAATGGAGAGATAAGATGTTGGTTGGTGAACTCGTATCTTCTATCAGAAAATATCAAGCGATATGTTTTATTCAAGAAGGCATAACTAAATCAAAATAGATACTTTATTTGAAAAAAACATGTTGAAACATATAAAATTATTCAGTTATACATAGTTTATAGAACCAAGGTGTTACAAAAATACTCTCTCACTCTCACATCACTAGTATGGATTTCCTAACATCCTCCTTTACCGGGTACACCGTCTTCGAAGACTTTATTGGTAGGTTCTCCAAGTTATATTAATCCCCAAAACATTCCTAAACTCTTCAATTTCATTCACCTAGATACACTTCTCACATCTTAAGTCAAACTCAAGCGGGAAACAGTAGGTCCTCGAAAGGGTGGCATGGGAGGTGTAGAGTTTGGAGATATCAGAATGAACATGGTTCTTATAGACCAATCAAATGACTTGGTTTTCTAAAAACCAGATGTTGTAAATCCTCCCATATCTACTAAAACTTAGGACTTTTAACATATAGGCCACGCGGGGGTTTCCCGACTCTATAGCTTTCCATAACTTCTCTAGGGCTAGATAACCCTCAGATAGGGGGAATCACAAGAATAGGCCTTCGTAGTAACTTCCTTTGTGTGAATAAAAAGAAATTTGGGCTTATGACAGGAGGTAGTAAATGTGTCTTGGTCCTTGATAAAGTTGAAGGATTTTTGGGTTGTTAGACACTTGATAAAGGTGTTTACAGGTTAGAAGTGGGTTCACAAATTGAAGGTATGTCTCTGAACATGACTTTACAATTATATGTTCTAGTAACTCGATGGGAAGAGACAGAAGACTTGTATCATCTGTCATCTAAAAATTTTAAGAAAAATTTTACTTAGTAAAACATAATCATGTTTTTAGTATTGTTTTAATTTTCTAGGGTTTTCTAAACCAATCCTATGATACCAACTGTCATGCCCCAACCCCAAACTGCCCCATAGCTGGTACAGTGTTCAAATAAAAATGGTGTGTAAATTTTTTATAAAAATAAAAGGTGACATCACACACACATGTTCCACTATAGAGGATCATTTTGGTTTAGGTCCTAGAAAATCAGATACAATTATTACAATTCTTTCAAAACTAAATAGGAAATGAATCTCCACAATGCTACCACTGAAAAAAGTGACTCAAATCTACTAAATCTATAAAATTTAATTTAAAATATTGGGTGAGAATACGAATGCCCAGTAAGGGGTGTTAAAATTAAATAATTCTGAAACTTAAACCTCTTAAAAACTTTCCTATAAAAAATATTTATAAAACATTTTCATAAGGAAATCATAACATAAGATTTGATCACAAATTACAAGTGATCATTTCAAGGAATATAAACAGTGTTATAATGAAACACATTCCAAACATAAGCATGCTCATAAAAAATATAGGGTATGAAACATATAAACTGTGAATCATTCTAACTTTAATAAATGTGAAATGAGAGTGTAGAAATAAAAAATTTAAAACTAAGAGAAATACATGATCTGAGTTGTGCATAAAATAATAACTTCAATTTCTTTCATTACTAATTGTGAGCCACAAATTGGAAAATAAATCTCTGAGTGCTGAATACACTTTAAGCCATAAGCATTTACTTCTTCGAATACTCATAAGTACAGTTTCTTAACCATGAATATTCTACTAGTTGAATATTCACTTGGTTAATTAAATTTCATAGTCATAATGAGGAAAGTGCATATGTGGGACTATGTCAAGGCCTTGTGCCAAGACCATAAAATCTTTGTCAAGTCATCATGCCAAGACCATAATAAACAATATGTCATGGCCTTGTCCCATGACCGTAGTTTGTCTCATGAGACCTACCAATGCATCGAGGGGCTATAGTGGGCCCCACCAGCCACATAATAATTCCAATGTATTCATCATTTTTCAAAATCAAAGTTCTCATACCACTTTGATTTATTAAATTACTTATCACTTATCATTACAAGTGTCACATATTACTTGGTTTCTTATTTGATATTATTCAAAGTGTCCCATGACACTTTGAATAATTTAATTTATCATTTCATATTATTCAAAGTGTCACATACCACTTTGAATAATTTAGTTCTTAATACATTCTTGAGCATTTATATATACAAATTGAATCATGAATATAAGTGAATAAAAATATTTTCATGGCTATTGTAATAAATGATAGGTATGGTAAGAAACAAATCTGATAATAACTAAAGCACAACAATACAGGTTTGACGCATAAAATGATAACCCCTAAAATCCCTATTATAAACGCAAATATTTTATATTCCAAAATACATAATTCTAAAATTAGGATAATTGTAATTTTTATTTAACACACATGCTGATAAATGGGAATATTTAACAAAACAGAACTTAATGATTGAAAACATTTATTGCTGCAGATTCATGTGCTTTAGAAAAATAATTATTTAAATGATTCTTACCATGTTTATATATAAAAAACTGTTTCTTCCTTCTAAAAATAATGGGAGGGCATACACTAGGGTGAAAATCATTCTTGTACAAATGTGGGTTAAAATTTTATATGAACTATATAAAAACAATTGTATACACAAAATTTTCTCAACCAACACAAGGTTAAATAAATCATTGTTAATATTGTACATCTTACAAACAAAATTTATTCCAAATGTTGGTTTTTAGGAAAACTAAATCAGTTTAATATTAAAACCAAAAGGTGTATATATACATATAACCATATATATAATCCAATTAAACACAATAACTTTGAATATATACCATATAGAAGAAAATTATTTCCGCAGCATTAGAAAGACATATGAATAAATATGGTTTGTTACATATTGAATATAAGTAACTATATTTATACTCACTATATTTGTATAGATGTATAAGTTTTAGAAAACTAACCTGTTATGAACCTTATTTACCATATATTTTTCAAAAACATCAATTATATAGTGAAGTTTAATCTTAAAAGACTTAAAACTGGTTCGAATAGGTGATTTATGTAAACTATTAGACTATATATAGATATATATAATTGATATACAAAGTATATAAATAATTTTTGAATGAGAAATATAATTCTTGATGTTTAAAAATACTACTTAAACACAAAATCTAGAAGTGTTCAAATTGGGCATAAGATAGGTTTACCTAAATCATAAGGTCAAATATATATATATATATTAGTATATATCTATATAGGTATATATTTTCAACACAAGAAGGAAAGGAAAACTTATGGTCCTAACCTAGTTCAAAGGAGGAGGAGAGGTCTGGGGAAACTCGAAAGAGGAACTGGAGAAAGGAGAACCCATAGGGTTCGGGTGAAAATGCGATATATTTATAAAATATAAATAATATATTTTTATTGTTATTTTCATTAAAAACTAAGCTTCCTCAGTTTAAAATAAGATAGAGGTGTTGGGCTTGTGGAAAACGCATGAAAGGAGGGGCCACCAGTGTCACGGGTGTGGAAGAAAAATGAAAAGAAAGAGGGACAAGGCCAATGGTGTGGTGCATGTGGAAGTAAGAAGAGGACAAGGTGATGGGGAGAATGCCGAAAAATAATTGAATTGTTGGGATTAACCGAATAAAGATCTTGTGGCTATGGAGTGGCCGCATATTTTAAAAAGAACGAACGGTTGAGATCTACTGAGAATTGGATTGGACCACTATGTTGCAATGTAGAGATTTAAAAAAAGAAATAACGATTGTGATTAGATCCGTTAGGATCAGACGGTGCGCAAAAACATGGTAGATATACTATGGCCACCATGGATTGAAATCTGAACTAATTGAACGTATCAGATCACGTGTGGCATGATTGGATGACCTGGATCACCTCCTAGCTAAAAATAGTCATCTCACATCAAAATGGAGCAAGTTATTTGTCTCCTTTATAAGCCCAGAGCTATCGAACAATCTCCATAATACTCCCTCTCCCCTCCCAGTACTTCCCCATACAGAGTTCTCTATGGGCGTACTCTTGCACACACCCACATCGTTGTTTCTCCCCACATGGTGGCTCACTACGGTTCATTTCACATGCACTCATGTGTTCCCTTAGGGGTAACTACCCCCGTGTGCACTAGACCTAGCACGCACCACGCATGCGTACCATCCTGGGCCATTGTCAGGGGTTATGTGAGAAGGCCATCAAGGCCTTGAGTGGTTGCCTAAGGTGTCCCTCGACTAGGTGGGGTACTCACCTATATTTTAACAAAGTAAAAGTCTATTTTTTTTTAAATATAAAAATACGTTTTCATATACATATATAGGTGTCTTCAAAAAAATATGAGTTATCTTTTATAACTAAACAAACTACCAAACCCAATATTTTCCTTAGTTTAATAAAACACAAATTTATAAATCAAGGTTTTGTACTTCATAAAGAAAATCTTATATTAGTATTACAAAAATCAAAAACATATTCTTAGTTAAGACCTTGGTTTTAAAAATTAATGGGTGAAAAAATTTATAAAATATTTTCAACACATTTGAAATATTTGAAAAGTATTGGAAATACATACCTCATCTTGAAAACATATTAATTTTAGCTAAAATATTAAATACAACATTTGTTATTATTTTCATTTGTCCAAATCACAATCTCAAACTAAAAAATATGTTCCTTTGTACCAAAACTGAGTACATACTTCTCTTGGTATTTAAAACACAAGGGGTATGATTCTAACCAATCTTAAACATTAAATCATTATCCTTCTAGTATATCTACAAAAATAGTTAATTAAATCATGTTTATAGTTGTAACATTATTGCACACATAGAAAAATTAGTACACCTAGATATTTTAAATTAAAACACCAAAATACCTGAAGGCTATAATTATAGCTGTTAGAAACTCAACAGTCACCTAAAGAGGTAATGTTCGGATTAAGGTTTTATAAAAACATAAATTAGGGTGTTCCATCTTTAAAACGACTTGGAGAATATGGTGCACATCAAACCACTGATGCTCAGCACAGTTGATGTGGGTATGGATACACTATTCTTCACGGTGATAGATCTGAAGGAAATCCACTATTATCTTGGAATCTATTTTATATTCGGTGGTCTCCCTGTAGTTGTAATGGGTCTCTTGGTATGTATTTTTGGTTAGTTGGACTCTCTTATCCTTGAGCAATTTAATCATTTTCTGTGTTTTCATTAAATAAAGAAGGTCTTGTATTTATTTATAAGTATTATTTCTGATAGTATTAAATGAAGTAAAAACCAATACAATATTTTTATTAAATAAGAAACAAGTTTGGGGTGTCACAAATAATATCTTCATAACAAGTATTTATTCACTAAGAGTAAATGGTGAAGGATACAACATATACTAATAGTGAAATGATACCTCCAAATCAGTCTCTGAATTGATTCTTAGTCACACATTTGATTAGCAATAAAAGACTTAAGCACTAACTCATGCATTTCTGAAATCCTCTATAATTTTTTTTTCTATTAGTAACACCCTATATAAGAAGGTATAACCCCATGGATGATAAATAATATTTGTGCTAGTTGATATAATAAGAATAGGAATGATCTTGATTTTCAACTATATAACGCACGTCTAAACTTTATTGTAACCTTTCTATAATAACAAAGAGTTCTATGATCGATTAAAAGTCTATAAGAGCCTAGGAGAAAAGATATATAAGCCACCAAACAAACTCTACGTTCCCTATTTAGGTAATTGAACATAATACCCCTTTAGAATCACTTTGTTGAATTATAAAACCAATCCTCACAAGTTAACTAACTCCAAACACCAACACTAGTACTTGAATAGCTCAAATGCCATTATGACACAACTCGACCCACTGGTTCACCATTTGGACATATGAAAGTTGTGTGTTCCACCTCAATCCAACCTAAAATAGTCTATAGGATAGATTCTATCACTATTATGGTATAATATATATAGGAGTCCTTTGAATAAAACAAACTATAGTGGAGATACAAAACATATTTATTTGATGTCCCCAATAATTACAAAAAAAATAGATTTATTAATAACCACACTATAGAACAATGCTTGTATTCAATAATATTTATCCAACATGACACCATAAACTAAAAACCTAAAAGGATAAGATATAAAAAAATATATCACCGACCACCACTGACATGTTAAAATATTAAACACTTTTATGCTTCAAGAACTCCAAGTAAGGAAATGCCTTCAAAAACTATATCTTCTATATACCACTCTATTCCAAAAAGAACAAGCACTCACTACTGTAATTTTACACTTTACCAACAGTTCACAGCTGTTGGTAAAGGCCAGAAAACCATTGGTATATAGTATACCAACAGTTCCCTCAACCGTGGCCAAGTAAGCCGTGATAATAGGCCTATACCAACGGTTCTGTGAAAATAGTTGGTATAGGTGTCCAAATAGAAGGTATACCAACGGTTTGCTAAAAACTTTTGGCATATGTGTGTTAAAGTATAACATATACCAACGGTTTGTGAAGCCATTGGTATTTGTGTATTACACTTATACAAACGGTTTACAGCTGTTGGTATAGAGGGGATATGACAAGCCATAAGTCTATACCAACGGTTCTGTTATAATCGTTGGTATAAATCTATACCAACAGTTATAACAAAACTGTTGGTCTAGTTATATTATAGAATCTATACCAATGGTTTTGAAAACCGTTGGTATACATTTTCTCAACTTCAAAGAAGCATGCCCCTCTCCCCCTCTCCAGACCTACAACAGCACAACTCTACAGCAACACTCATCCCCCTCTCCAGACTTGCAACAACACCAATACAAAATCCCCATCCAAAGTATTCAAAATTTAGAATTCATTCCAGAATTTAGAAATTTAGAAATTTAGAAATTCAAATGAAATAAATGGTTCCTGATGTGTTAGTCGGAAACAATGGCGAATCTCGACATATGAGATGGGTTAATGTAATAGCCTACATGTTTTTCATAGACTTTTCAATTAGAATAAGGGGGTACGTGGATAATTATAATTTTATCTCCTGGATGTGATGTGAGATGAATCCCTATTTGGTTAGTGGTTATGAATATTCAATTAAGTATTTGGTATTGGGTTCCCAGAGGGACTTTGGTTTGGTCCTATAACCCACTGTTTGAGGATGTGATTGAGGTGATCCATGGGGCTATTGTGTCACCATATGTATTCCTCACCATTGGGGTATTTTTATGAGATTTTGAAACTTATTTTTCATGAATCTATGTGTAGCCTTGTTGACCAATTTGTTATATGGTATGCTTGAGTGTTCATAGGTTTCATATGAAATCACTATATGAAATTTATTTGTTGTATGTTATTGTATAGAATGAATGACCCATGATTGAGAATTAGAACATGGGTGTTGGTGCATGTTCATAATGGGATGTTGAGACTCATTCCTAATATAATTCATGGTTTTCTATATATACTATGATGCATTGTGTTTCAATCTATGCCTTGTGAATATTTTCCTCTAAGAACTTATGACCAATAGACTATATTTTATTTTTTAACCCTTAATTTCAAGAATCTATGTGTAGCTTTATGAAGATTTTCCGAATGCCAGTTGTTGATTTCACTTAAAATGTTGTCCATTTCAATCAAAAGTGAGACACTTTGAGTGATACCAGTCACACCATGCCTCGGACTGAGGTGGGGTTGACTCATACCCATCACAAATGATCCATGGATCGCTGTGCTAAAGTATCAACATAATATGAATGTGTTTGGTTAGTTTTCTGTTTTCCAATTGTTGTTTTCATTTAAAATCCTATCCATTTCAAGAAAAAGTGAGACACTTTGAGTGGTACCCATCACACTGTGCCTTGGATTGAGGCAGGTTTGACTCTTACATGTCACAAATGACTCATGGATCATTGTCCTTGAGTATCAACACAAGCTTAATTCCTTTGATTAGTTTTCCATATGCCAGTTGTTGATTTCACTTAAAATGTTGTCAATTTCAAATAAATGAGAGACACTTTGAGTTATACCAGTCACAACATGACACGGATTGAGGCGGAGTTGACTTGTACACATCATAAATGACCTATGTATCGTTTTTATAAAGTATCAACACAATTGGAATACGTTTGGTCGGTTTTCCGTATGTCAGTTGTTTTGACTTAAAATGTTGAATATTTTAAACAAAAGTGAGACATTTTGAGTGGTACTAGAAACACATTGCCTTTTATTGAGGCATAGTTTACTCATACATATCACTAATGACCCATTTATCGTTCTCCTAAAGTATCAACACAATCCGAATGCGTTTGGTCAGTTTTCCGTATGCCATTTGTGGTTTTCACTTAAAATGTTGTCCATTTCAAACAAAAGTGAGACACTTAGAGTGATACCGGTCATACCATGCCTCAGGTTGAGTCGAGGTTGACTAGTACCCCTCAAAAATGATCCATGGATTGTTTTGATAATGTATCAAAACAATCCGAATGCGTTTGATTGGTTTTCCGTATGTCATTTGTTGTTTTCACTTAAAATCTCGTCCATTACAAATAAATGTGAGACACCTTGAGTGGTACCGGCCACACCGTGCCTCAGATTGAGGTGGGGTTGACTCATACACATCACAAATGACCCATTTATTATTGTAAAAATGTATCAACACAATCTTAATGCGTTTGATTATTTTTTCCATATGCCAGTTGTTGATTTCACTTAAAATGTTATCCATTTCAAATAAAAGAGAGACACTTTGAGTGATATCTGTCACACCGTGCCTCGGATTGAGGTGGGGTTGACTCATACACATCACAAATAACTCATTTATTATTGTGACAAAGTATAAACACAATTAAAATCAATTTGGTTTGTTTTCCATATGTCAGTTTTTTTGACTTAAAATGTTGCCCATTTTAAACAAAAGAGAGACACTAAGAGTGATACCAGCCACACTGTGCCTCAGATTGAGGTGAGGTTGACTCTAACACATCACAAATGACCCATGGATCGTTTCCCTAAAGTATAAAGAAAATATTAAAGCATTTGGTCAGCTTTCTGTATGCAAGTTGTTGTTTTCACATAAAATACTGTCTATTTCAAATAAAAGTAAGACATTTTGAGTGGTACCGGCCACACCTTGCCTCGGATTGAGGTGGGGTTGACTCATACACATCAAAAATGACCTATGGATCATTTTACTAAAGTATAAAAACAATCCAAATGCATTTTTTTGGTTTTCCATATGCCAGTTGTTGTTTTCACTTAAAATGTTGTCCATTTCAAACAAAAGTGAGACACTTTGAGTGATACCGGTCACACTATGCCTCAAATTAAGGCAGGGTTGACTCGTACCCATCACAAATGATCCATGGATCGTTGTTAGAAAGTATAAACACAATCCAAATGTTTTTGGTTGGTTTTTCATATGCCAGTTGTTGTTTTCACTTAAAATGTTGTCCATTTCAAATAAAAGTGAGACACTTTGAGTGGTACCGACCACACCGTGCCTCGGATTGAGGTTGGGTTTACTCGTACACATAAAAAATGACCCATGGATCATTTTTATAATGTATTAATACAATCTAAAATAATTTGGTCATTTTTTCGTATGCAAGTTATTTTTTTCACTTAAAATCATGTCCATTTCAAATAAAAGTGAGACATTTTGAGTTGTACCGGACACACCGTGCCTCGATATGATTCACTAAATACATAAAAGGAGTGGCTATGATGAATTCAAACCAAGTTGATTCATATAATTATGACACTTGAATTGTAGAATTAAAATAGAAAACAAATCAAACTGCAATTATTGGTTATGTCATTCCACACACGGCACCACCATGTTTAAGTCAAATCAAAAGAGAAACAAACAATAATAGATGAAAAATATTAAAACTAAGTTAAGCCTTACCGATTTGGAGTGTACAACTAAAAAATTGATTGAATTCAGATGGATCTATAGGGAGGAAGGAGTTCCCAGCCTGCGTAAAGAGAGAGGGATCTAGTTTAGACCAAATCAAAATAGAAAATAAAAAAAAAATAAATGAATAACATTAGGACTTATAGATTAGAACTAAATAATTGATTAATTGAAGAGGTTGACAGAATTTTCAAAGATCGAGGAGTTTTGAAACCTAGATGGGGAGTTTCCTGCCATCTCCTCATACACCTCATGAATAATAATTAGGGTGTTTTCGTGTGATTTTAGGCCATTCTGATGTCATTCGGTATGCATTTGACCGTTAAACGCGTGTTTTGGCCATTTATGACACACGAAGAGCGTTTTCGGCCATTGCGGTCACAAAACACCTCTGATTGATGTGTCGTCTGGCCGACCATTTCACAATTCACCCACCCTTGGTTTTTTTCCGGTTTCATGGCTTTCTGAGGTCATTCAGCCCGTTTTGACCACCCCACGCATGCTTTTTAAGCACGTCAAACACCTAAAAACACATATTCAGTCGTACATCGCAAACCGCATGTCCGAATGACGTGTTGCCTCCTCTTACATCTCATGAATAAAAATTAGGGTGTTTTGTGTGATTTCAAGTCATTCTGATGTCGTTCAGTATGCATTTGAGCATTAAACACATGTTTTGGCCATTTACGACACGCGGAGTGTATTTTCAGCCACTACAGTCACACGACACCTCTGATTGACATACGGTCTGGCTGACCATTTCACAATTCACCCACTCTTTGTTTTCATCCAATTTCATGTCATTCCAAGGTCATTCGGCCAGTTTTGACCACCCCACACATGCTTTTCAAGCGCGCCAAACACCTAAAAAACACATATTCAGCCCTACTGCACAAACCGCACGTCTAAATGACGTGTCGTCTCCTCGTACACCTCACGAATAAAAAATTGGGTGTTTTGTGTGATTTCAAGTCATTCTGATATCATTCAGTATGCATTTGACCGTTAAACGCATGTTTTGGCCATTTACAACACACGAAGTGCGTTTTCGTCCACCATGGTCACATGACACCACGGATTGACATCCTATCTCGACGACCATTTCAAAATTCACCCACACCTTGTTCTCATCTGATTTCATGGAATTATGTGGTTGTTTGGCTGCTTTTGACCACCCAACGCACGCTTTTCAAGTGCGCTGAACACTTAAAAAACACATATTCAACTGTTCCATGCAAACCGCACATCTGAATGATGTTTCATCTCTTCGTACACCTCAAGAATAATAATTAGGGTGTTTTCATGTGATTGCAAGTCATTCTAATGTCGTTCGGTATGCATTTAACCATTAAATGCATGTCTTCGCCATTTACAACACGCGGAGTGCATTTTCGGACACTGCGGTCACATGACACCTCTGATTGATGTGTCTTCTAGCTGACCATTTCACAATTCACCCACCCTTTGTTTTTGTTTGATTTCATGGCATTCTGAGGTCGTTCAGCCGGTTTTGACCACCCCATGCATGCTTTTCAAGCTTGCCAAACACCTAAAAAACAAATATTCAGTCATGCCATGCAAACCACATGTCTGAATGATGTGTTTTCTCCTCATACACCACATGAATAAAAATTATGGTGTTTTTGTGTTATTTCAAGTCATTATTACATCGTTCGGTATGCATTTGACAGTTAAACGCATGTTTTGGCCATTTGAGACACACGGAGTGCATTTTTGGCCACCGCGGTCATACGACACCTCTGATTGACGTGTCGTCTAGCCGACCATTTCAAAATTCACCCACCCTTTGTTTTTGTCCAATTTCATGGCATTCTGTGGTCGTTTGGCTGGTTTTGACCACCCCACGCATGCTTTTCAAGCACACTAAACACCTAAAAAACACATATTCAGTCATGTCGCACATACCGCACTTCTGAATGATGTTTCTTCTTTTCTTACACCTCACGAATAATAATTAGGGCGTTTTCGTGTGATTTAAAGTCATTAAGATGTCATTAGGTATGTATTTGACTATAAAACATATGTTTTGGCCATTTACGACACGTGGAGTGCATTTTCGGCCATCGTGGTCACATGACACATCCGATTGATGTGTCGTTTGTACAACCATTTCACAATTCACCCACCCTTTGTTGTCATCTGATTTAATGGCATTATGAGGTCGTTCAGCTGGTTTTGACCACCCCACACATGATTTTCAAGCGCGCCAAACACCTAAAAAACACATATTAAGTTGTGACATGAAAACCGCACATATGAATGATGTGTCTTCTCCTAGTTCACATATATAATAATAATTAGGGTGATTTCATGTGATTTCAAGTCATTTTCATGTCATTCGGCATGCATTTGACCATTAAACACTTGTTTTGTCCATTTATGACACGCGAAGTGCGTTTTCGGCCACCGCGCTCACACGACACCTCCGATTGACGTGATGTCTAGCCGACAATTTCAAAATTCACACACCCTTTGTTGTCATACAATTTCATGGCATTATGAGGTCGTTTGGCTGGTTTTGACCACCCCACGCACGCTTTTCAAGTGCACCAAACACCTAAAAAACACATATTCAGTCATTCCGTGCAAACCGCACATCCGAATGATGTTTCGTCTTTTCATACACCTCACGAATAATAATTAGGGTGTTTTCGTGTGATTTCAAGTCATTCTAATGTCATTACGTAAGTATTTTACCGTAAAACACATGTTTTGTCCATTTACGACACGCCGAGTGCGTTTTCAGCCACCGCGGTCACACAGCACCTCTGATTGAAATGTCGTCTGGCTGACCATTTCATAATTCACCCACCCTTTGTTTTCATCCAATCTCATGGCATTATGAGTTCGTTCCGCCGGTTTTGACCACCCCACACACGCTTTTCAAGTGCGGCAAACACCTAGAAAACACATATTCAGCTGTGACATGAAAATCATGCGTCCGAATGATGTGTCGTCTTCTTTTACACCTCACGGATAATAATTAGGGTGTTTCCGTGTGATTTAAAGTCATTCTGATGTCATCCGGCATGCATTTGACTGTTAAACGCATGTTTTGTCCATTTACGACATGCGGAGTGCATTTTCAGCCATCGTGGTCACCCGACACCTCCGATTGACGTGACTTCTAGCCGAACATTTTACTATTCACCAACTGTTTGTTGAAATCTGATTTCATGGCATTCTGAGGTTGTTCGGCTAGTTTTGACCACCCCACGCATGCTTTTCAAGTGTATCATACACCTAAAACACATATTCAATCGTGTCACACAAACCGTGTGTCCGAATGATGTTTCATCTTTTCGTACACCTCACGAATAATAATTAGGGTGTTTTCATGTGATTTCAAGTCATTTTGAGGTCGTTGAGTATGTATTTGACCGTAAAACACATGTTTTGGCAATTTAGGCCACGTGGAGTGCATTTTCGGCCACCACAGTCACACGACACCTCCGATTGACGTTCCTTCTAGCTGACCATTTCAAAATTCACCCACCCTTTGTTTTCATATGATTTCATGACATTCTGAGGATGTTCGGCCAGTTTTGACCACCCCATGCACACTTTTCAAGCGCACCAAACACCTAAAAAACACATATTCGGCTATGACATGCAAACCACATGTCTGAATGACGTGTCGTCTCCTCTTACACATCACGAATAACAATTAGGGTGTTTTTGTGTGATTTCAAGTCATTCTGATGTCGTTCGGAATGCATTTGACCATTAAATGCATGTTTTGTCCATTTACGACACGCTGAGTGTGTTTTCGGCCACCGTGGTCACATGACACCTCCGATTGACATGACGTCTAGCCGACCATTTCACAATTCATGCAACCTTTTTTTTCGTCCAATTTCATGGAATTACGAGGTCGTTCGGCTGGTTTTGACCACACCACGCACGCTTTTCAAGCACGCCAAACAACTAAAAAACACATATTCAGTCGTGCTGCGCAAACCGCACGTCCGAATGATGTGTGTTCTTTTCATACACCTCATTAATATTAATTAGGGTGTCTTCATGTGATTTCAAGTCATTCTGATGTCGTTGTGTATGTATTTGACTGTAAAACACATGTTTTGGCCATTTCCGACACGCTGAGTGCATTTTCGGCCACCACGGTCACACGACACCTCCGATTGACGTGCCTTCGGGCTGACCATTTCACAATTCACCCACCCATTTTTTCATCCGATTTCATGGAATGTTGAGGTCATTCGTCTGGTTTTGACCACCCCATGTGTGCTTTTCAAGTGCTCCAAACGCCTAAAAAATAAATATTCAGCTGTGACATGCAAACCACGCATCTGAATGACGTGTTGTCTCCTCGTACACCTCAAGAATAATAATTAGGGTTTTCGTGTGATTTCAAGTAATTATGATGTCGTTCGGCATGCATTTGACTATTAAACACATGTTTTGGCCATTTACGACACGTGGAGTGTTTTTTTGGCCAATGCAGTCACACGACACCTCCGATTGACGTGATGTCTAGCCGACCATTTCAAAATTCACCCACCCTTTGTTGTCATCCGATTTCATGGAATTCTAAGGTCATTCTGCTGATTTTGACTACCCCACACACGCTTTTCAATCTCTCCAAACACCTAAAAAACACAAATTCGGCTATGCCGCGCAAACTGTGCATCCGAATGTTGTGTCGTCTCTTCTTAAACCTCACAAATGACCCATGGATCATTTTGTTAAAGTATCAAGACAATCTAAATATGTTTGGTCGGTTTTCCATATGTCAGTTTTTTTTACATAAAATGGTGTCTATTTTAAACAAAAGAGAGACATTTAGAGTGATACCAGCCACACCATGCCTTGGATTGAGGTGGGGTTGTCTTGTACATGTCTCAAATGACCATTGGATCATTTTCCTACAGTATCAACACAATCCAAATACGTTTGGTCGGTTTTTCGCATGTCAGTTGTCGTTTTCATTTAAAATGTTGTCCATTTCAAACCAAAGTGAGACACTTTGAGTGATACCGGCCACACCATGTCTCAGATTGAGGCGGAGTGGACTCGTACCTATCACAAACGACCAATGTATCATTGTACTAAAGTATCAACACAATCCGAATGTGTTTGATTGGTTTTCCATAGGAGAGTTGTGTTTTCAATTAAAACCATGTCCATTTCAAATAAAATTGAGACACTTTGAGTGGTACCGGCCACACCATGCCTCGGACAGCACCCCCACCCCCTCGGACATCCCCCCCTCACCCCGGACATCCCTCCACCCCCCGGACAGCCCTCCCTCACCCCGGACATCTTCCCACCCTCCAGATAGCCCCCCCCCCACCCTCTGGACAACCCCCCCCCCCCCACCCCCACCTCAGACATCCCCCACCCTCGGAAAGCCCCCCACCCTTCGTACAGCCCCCCGGACGGCCCAGATATCCCCCCACAGCACCCGAATAGCCCAACTACCCCCCAAAAATCCCCCCCCCCCCAAACCCGAATAGCCCCCACCCCCCGGACATCCCCCACTCACCCCGAAAAGCCCCCCACACTAGACAGCCCCCCCCCCCCACCTCGGACAAACCCCACCCACGAAAAGCCCTCCCACCCCCCGGACAGCCCCCCACACCACCCAGACGTCCCCCCACACCTCCTACACAGCCCAACCACCCCTCAGACATCCCCCTCCCCCCCACCGCAAACTTGGAGAGCCCCCTCTTCCCCCGGATAGCCCCCCCCCCCCCCCCACCCACCTCGGACAGCCCCCACCCCTGAAAATCCCCCCCCCCCCCGCCACCCCCTGGATACCCGCCACCCCACACCACCCTGACAACCCCACACACCACCTGAACAGCACATCCACACCCCGAATATCTCCCCCTCAACCCGGACAACCCCCTACCCCCCGGACAACCCCTTGTCACCCCGGACAACCCCCCAACATACCGGACACCCCCCCCCCCCACCCTGGACATTCCCCCAACACCCCGGAAACCCCCCCCCCCTTCCCGGCTGGACAGCTCCCCACAAATCGGACACCCCCCCCCCCAGACAACCCCCAACCCCCAGAAAGCTCCCCACCCCCCCCCCCCCCACTCCCTCCCCCAGACAGCCCCCACCACCCATACAGCCCCCCGCACCACTCAGACAGCCCCCCCACCCCCGGACAGACCCCCCTCACTACAGACAGCCCCCCTCACCCTGGACAGCCCCCCCCCCCCCCCCTCTCACCCTGGACAGCCCCTCCAACCCCCCAGATAGCCCCCCCTCACCCCAGACAGCCCCCAACCCTGGACAACCCCCCACCCCCCTAGACAGCCCCCTCACCCCCAAGACAGCCCCCTCACCCCCCTCATTCCAAGAGGGTTCATTGTAATTTCACAAATTCAATCATTTGAAACTACTTAGAAAACATTAAATAGTTCAACTCATTACATTCAAATCAATTTATTTCAATATTTGAATAAAAAACTAAGACAAAGTGTCAATTTCACCAATTCATTCTTTAAATATTATTAGAAAATAAATCTAAACAATCATGGAATTGAATAATTCATAAACAGTTGAAAGATGTCGAAAATATAGTCATCAAATTCATGACTTGATCAATTCAATGAGAATAGGATTAAATAATATTTCACAAGTAATTTCAATGAAAACATTCATAGAAACTTTGTTAAAAATTAATAAACACATATAAATGAATTCACAAGTAACAATTAATTACATGATGAAGAAAAGGTATAAAAACACATTCATAGAAAATATGGAATCCAGCCACAATGAATATAAGATGTTTCACCTCTGATGGAGGTTTAAAGATTTAATTAATTAAATGGATCTGATGGGATGGAGAAAATCTTGGTTAAATCAAAAAAGAAAAAAATCATACACATCAAAATCAAAACACAAAACTAAAATATTAGATGAATAACAATAATAATAAGGTAACACTTAAAGAATTTAAGTGTATAAAGAAGAAAATACATTATTTGAGATGGATCTAATGGAGATTTAGCAGTTCTGATGGGGGATGTCGAGCGAGGATGGCCTGCGGCTGCTGGACATTCAGTTCTGTTCGTGAATGAGGACGGGCTACTAATTGGGGAAAACGTTTCTAAAGGGCTTTTAAAAACAGTAGGGAAAGAGTGCCTATCCCAATGATTTATATAGAACCGTTGGTAAAATCCCATAAAAATAGGATTTACCCAACGGTTCTGTAGAACCATTGGTAAAACCTCCTACAAACAAGCCTTTCCCAATGGTTCAATAGAACTGTCGGTAAAGGCTACTACTAACAGGCCAATACCAACAGTTTTGTTAAACCATTGGTATAGACTCCCTTTCCTAATGGTTTTTTTAAACTGTTGGGATAAAAGTGTTGGGAAAACATCCATTTCCAGTAGTGACTATCAAGTCCAGTAGTTCTATAAAATTAAAAATCACCACCCAACTAGGAAAATTATGTACAACCAAAACACATGTTGGAAAAGGGCCCATGTAGGAATGAATTTTGACATACCTAATAGGATTCCATAAAATCATGATATTATGATAAAAAATTAAGACTACAAAAAAACCAATGATCTGGGAAAACCTGAAGAGGCATATAATATAGAATGTCTAATAAATCGTAAAGTAAATAGAAAAACTATATTTTGAACCAAAATGGAAATTGGGTATTATTTTCATGTCATAAGACATGTTACATATAAATAAAAACCTATCCTAGCAACCTAGACATCACAACCTTCATTTTATCTCTCTATAATCATAGGGAATACATGTGCCTCACTGAGGTGTGCAAGTTACTCAAGGGGTAAGGACCCTTGTGGAGGAATCATACCACATTGTGCGATGTACGAATCATCCATGGGGTTTATTGACTCCATATACAGAGGGAATACTCCCCTCTATATAATGGGGATGCTATCTCCACTATTTATATAGAGGACCCAAGACTTGAAACTAAAACACTGCAAGGGGTTCACCAATATCATTTATTCTCTAACTATATCATCCTTCCTCAATAGAACTATCTCTATTATAAAAGTAACTAAAAAATCATCAAAAACCATTGAAAATTTTCAGAGATTAAAAAGAGATATACATTATTGATTTCTATACAAAAAAACATTCAGAATTGCCTATTCATGTATCCATTTTAGAAACATTGTTTATAAGACAAAAAATATCCAAGGGGTAAAATAAACAGTATTTACTACTTAATACACAAAATATAGGAATTATAAATATTTCATCATTGCCTTATATATTTTATCTTAAGTGGATTCAGCCTATAAGGTGTGTCCAATAAGGTAAATGGTATATGGGACTCAATGCTCCTCCTAGTCATATACTTCACGACAACATTCTGATATAATACTGGGTTACACAACATATACATTTGAGAAAATGAAATATGTTATACCATAATCCATTCGTGATGGGTTTACAAAAACATGTAATTTTCATAAGTAATGTATAAAATTTTTAACCCCCTACAAATTTGGCCATGTGTCCCAAATACACTGATCCAGTTCATTATAATATACATGATTTTTTAACAAAATCTACAGGACATTTGATTCCCATGGGTTAGTAAATGCGTACATATGATCCCCACATCATTACCTTGAGGTTTTATATGGAATATAATCTTTTCCCAAATAGTGTTTTGGGTTTTCTAGTTAGCTAGTTTGTATAACTGGTACACACTCAAGTTACATTGACCGAAATACACAGTGTGTGACATAGACTCACACTTCATGTAATATTTATAGTTTCTATAAACCCCATCCACTATATATTGTGACATATATGATGTGTTCCTTGAGGAATACTTGTCGTGTAGTCTAAAAATTCAAACCAGATCATACTTCTTTCTTGAATGAATTTCTATAAGCCCTCTCCACCATTCAGGCCACCTAAAATGTCGTTAGCTATACCCTCTCCAAAAAACACCCTCCTTTATTGGATAATCCATAATCACCTCTATCTATATAATATCTATCCACCTATCAAAATTCACATAGACTATAATCCTTTCATGAGATTCATGAGCAGCCTCTTTTCTACTTCCATATAGAAATGATTCTATATTCACTAGTTATGGTCCATTCAATCAAATCTATCACACATTGTCATACTACCCAAAAATATTAGGTTATTAGTGTATGAAGAACTTGAAGTTGGAAGTATAAGAATAAATAGTGGATAAATAGGAGTTCTGTCCACCTAAATATTCATTATAAAATATTCACCTGGAAGAACATGGGAAACATGTGTTTCTTTAATTAAAAAATAATGGTCGAAATGTTTCATTATGGAGGATTAAAAATTAAAAAAAACTATTAAGATTTCAATTCACACATCACTAGAAAAATTAGTTTGTTAAACTAAATAATTTAAAACCATGAAATATAAATTATAAAAGATATTTTCATGTCATGATAATTTAATTCATCAATCACGAATAACCCATTAATTAAAATGTTTGATAATCAGAATATTTTTTTTCAAAAAACACTCTGTTAAACCAAAATATAAATTTTCTAATTACTATGAATTATAAATTCGTTTTCATAGTATGAATATCATTGAATTTTTTACATAAATTAATAATCTATGATTAATTCAAAATATGAATATTTGGCATGTTTCAACAGTCTTATGGAATAGATTTAATGTGATTCGATTGTGAGGGGAAGAGGGTCAAATCAATTGTATAATGAACCAAATAGAAATGCAAAGTGTCCTTATTCATGTAATAAATTGTAGTCCTTGAAAATTTTATCATCATTGATTCATAATTCATCATTTATACCTTTAAAATCCTCCATTATCCCTTTAATATGGAGTCTATAATGGTTGTTATCTTCTATTTCTACATTCCATAAAATATAGGATTATCTCACCATTTGGAATTGTATTACCCTAAGTGAATAGATTGAGATTAATTCATAACACCCACTTGAAAAAATATAAAAAAATGAAGTGCCCAAAAGGTGTTTAATTCAAAGCATGAGACCGATACACATTAAATACACCCCCAAGGCTAATTCTCAAACCCCAAACATAAAATTTGTCATAATTTTATACATTAAGGATTAAAAAATCACGAGAAAGAACATGAAAAAAATTTCAAATATCTATTAATTTTTATCATTTAATATATTGATCAATTTTTAATGAAATAAATTATTTAATTCAAATATTTAACAAATCAAAATAGTTAAAAAGCATTGTTATAACATTTTATTTGAGATATTTATTTTTTCTAAAACTTTTTTATCAGAGTTTTAATATGTATATTATATGGGGATAATTTTTTCTCAAGCTCATATTTCCCCGTGCCTTGTTTATCAAGGATGTATTGGTCCCCATTTCAGCTTCAAAGACTACGAGTTGTCATCTTACTAATCTAAAGAGAGTGTTATTATTATTTTTATATATTTATTTGTTTATAAATTTGTTACAACTCTTATATAATTAAAAGTGATGGTTGATTTATTTAATTAAAAATAAATGATTTATTTTAGTGTTAATTTAAATGATTTAATTTAATTAAACCTATATTGCGTCATTATATAGTGTATATTCATGTTTTTTATATAATACATCTCATCAAATGACAAACATAAAATATTTTGACAATATTCTCATAATATCAAAAAATTAGTCAAATTGTTTATACAACCCTATGAACAAAAAAATACTTCCCATTTTAATTTAAACTTTTATTGATAGAAAATTAAGATGTTTATATGGTACTGTAGCCAATAATCATCCACACCATTATTATAATGACCCCAAAAAGGATATTTTAATGGTATATGACCTGGATTTACACAACACCATAGGCTTACATGTTGATCACCAGAGTCTTGTGTAAATGTTAAGGGGTGATTAAAGAAATTTGGTTAGGAAATTACCCTATTTCAAACTAAACTATAATATTGAATGATCCTATAAGAAATCAAACATGGATTTTCCTAACAAAGGGATGGTTAAAAATAATTACCTATCCATACAAGTAACCTAAATTTTAGTGATACATGTTTTAACAATAAAATAGTATATATAGAAAACAATATTTATATGAAAATCCATAAAAATAAAGTCCAAAAAACAATAAAAATCATGAACCAAGGGAGAATTGATATGACCAACATATACACAACTCTTGTGAATAAAAGTCACAAAAGTATACTAAGAATAGTTTTCCAAAAGATATTTCACATCATCAAACTATATGGATTTCACAAATTGTGATCACTCAATCCCTGAAACAACCCCAAAAATTATCTTACACTACATCACTCTCAAATGCCTATAAATCTATATTTTCATGTGTCAATTATTTCATTTGTCACACAAAATAGTGTTTATATATCCCAAAATGGAACTGTAGGGTTAGAAGGCATCATACTTAGTAAAAGGTCATCACTCGACATCTATTTCACTATCATAAATCCATTTTCAAACAATATAATTACAATGTTGGTTAAGAAGCTAAAAAAATACCATTTTATTTTTTATAAATACTAAGCATAAATATAAAAACATAAATAATATCTCTCTATTATAGATTCCTCCAAACCTATATATACCTACTTTCAGAATGGATCTGAATTTAAAAATGTACAACATCCTCCTGGTAAATCTGAAGAGGGAATATGTACATACATTTGGTTCATATCCTCTCATTATAGTGAAAATAAACATAAAAATGGGACTATATCATATTTTTCAGAACTAAATATGGAAAAATATATGGGAGAGGGCTCAATATTTTTTTATATAAAATGTGTATAAGAACATTCATTTCCTCTCTCATGTTCATCCATCACCCGATAAATAGGTTATATAATATCCAGCCCTTTCCACCTACATGATAAGATAACTAAAATATATAGACATGTATGGGTAGAGAAAACATAGTGTAACACAAGTGATTTTGATTTAATTTAATTAACTACATTTTTCTTATAGATAGTACACTATTGAAATTAAATATGAGATGGGGGTCCCCTCCTGAAACCTATTTCAGACCAAATCCCTACACCCAAGGAAAGAGAATATTCCACTACAATAAGATTTTATAAATCCATCTTAGATAATAAAAGAGGATTTAATTGTATCCATGAAATAAAATTTGAATAAAAAGATTTATGATGTAACCTTTCCTTTAGATTACTTCAATTAGGTTTTATCTACAAACTAAAAGATGAATGGCCAAAGGAAAGGTTTTATTTCAAAAAAACTAAAGTAGAGATTAAGGATTTCATATAAAACTAAAAATATACTGAAATTTAGATTAAGAGAATTTGTAACCGTATTATATCTTCTACAAAGAGACTAATCATAATCACACATAAAGATTAGAGCCACTTTGTTTAAGTTTCCACTTGAGAATGTGGATAAAAGGAACATATCTCTTAAATGGGTACTACATATGATAAATGATCTAATAATACTGAACTAGGAATAAAATGGAGTTGTGTATTAAGGTAAAATAACATTTTTAACCTCTATTTGAAAGAGAACGCGGAGTTCTACATAGAACCAAGTACAAGGACACTCAATAAATGGTTCCTGTACCAGTTTCCATCCAGGATCCCAGACATGATCAATTACCTAATACAAGTCTATCAGATATTCAGTGATTTTAAGAAATCTATAAAAACATCTATTTCATCTCCCTTATTTCCATTAAAATTCTATCCTTATTAAATTTAAACCATATCCATTTTTATAGTTAATAAATATAAAATAAAATAAAAATATTAACTGAAAATAGGATGTAAATTAAAAAAACTCAACTAACAAGAATCTCATCCCTAAGAAGCTTTAATAATATTTCTAAGGGAACATATTTATTCTTTATTCTTTCATTTTAGCTTCTTATTCATAGGTTTAGTATTTTATTTTTCCATATTCTCATAAAAATATATAAGAGAAATAATATTCCCTTGAAATGAATTTTTACTCAAATAAAAAATATTGATGGGTTTATCCTTATAAGAACCATCCACATTACGAAAATATCAAAAAAAGAGATTACATTCATAGGATTAGTTTTCTATTTCATAATTTTAAAAACATATAAAATAAAATTAATATGAGTGAATTTAGGTCATAATGTAAGATTATATTCTACTTGTATAATAATTTATAAGACATTTAAAAGTATGAAAATCCTTTTAGTCAACTTCCTTTTCTATTTTATTGATGACATAATTTGGTACAATCAAATAGAGATATGATCATTGAACTTAAATTTAAAGGGACATGTCTTGTAATTGATATAAAACTTTTGGAAGTTATGAGTAGTATTCAATGAAATTTTAATTATATTTTAATATTTTATAATATCCTTTAAAATATTTTTCCTGATTAAATATTATAATCAATTATCAATCAAATATAATATAGAATAAGAAGGTCTATAGTGGAGGGATTCAAATAGAGAAACTTGGATATAATATTGATAAGAATTATTATAGAAAAACTCTAATAATTATAGGTGATCATCCAACTATTCCATGAGGTTGAGAATATAAGAAAATAAAATATCATAAAGGATACAAATAGTTGACTCCATTAGTATAAGAGTGATAATTTATACTCAACTTAACCTAAGTAAAAAAGTTATTTTCATAACCCTTCACAAAATGTATATGTAAACCACAGGCCATGATGAAAAATAATTCTAGTAAATATCCTATAAATATTTTCAATTCCCAAATCATACATCTTTCCCAATTCATCAATATTAAAGGATTCTCAAATCAGTATAAAATGATCCATTATGGTCAAATGATCCATAATGATTGAAATGGAATTCATAGCCTTTATCATCCTTGGTAGTGTGAAAAGTTGATCAATTATGGACTAATACCATTTTAATAATAGAAAAGAAAGTAATTTTAAGACTATAGTACCTATTGGTATCTTCTTTAACCTGTTAGAAAGGGAAAAACTATAGAAAACCCCCACGATCACAATATTCATGTCAGGTTACCAAAATTTAAAAAAAATACGATGGATAATTTTTAAAATATTATGGTGAGGAACTCGAATGGATGACTAATATTATTTTATGAACTCCTCTTTCAAATTAGTATAATACCCATGTCGGCTATGAACAAAGAGAAAGGAATGTGAATCATGAAACTAACCTCAAAAATCTCCCCACCATTGAGAACTTATTGAATAATGTTATGACCATGATTAAATAATTAATTTTATTTAACTCAATTGATAATATATTATTTTAAGCTAATATTAAATAGATTCACTCTACTTTGATCATCTACAACATCTAAATGAAATTCATCCTTTAAGTAAGTCAACTTACACTCTTCCCTCTCCTCTTACATCTTTTATGGTAAAGCCTTTTTACTCAAGTAATCTATAACAACATTTCACTTTTCATTGGTATATTATGTCCCAAAAAAATCATTAAAGTAATTATACCCACCAAGAATCCTCAAGTAAAAATATATCTATGAAAACATATACTATATGCTCTTATGGTTGGTATAGACTCTAAATTACACTCTAAAATAAGTACGACATTTCATATATTGAAGAAAAAACTATAGAGGATAATTTATAGTCATGAGTTTTGAAGCTATCAAGATCAATATTCTACCATATAGTGATACTGTATAATAAACAAACCTAGATACAACAAAGAAACATGACATTATACCTTAAACCTCTCACCAAGATGAGGTAAAATCAATATTGAATTCATTTTAAGCCTTCTATTCATCTCTATAAAAAACATTATATTGATCTAACCATAAAAAATTCAATACCTTATTTTTTAAAGCTATATTGGGTGCTAATAATTTGAAAAGAAAAACATTAATAAAATGATAGAAATATCCTGTAATTATTTAAAATCATATAATTTAAAAAAATGTGGATATTTTAGGACATAACCAATAACACATTACCAAGATTAACCAAAATTATTTCATTAAATTCCACATTACAAAATAAATTTATATCCTAAATATATCAATATCGTTTGTAATGTTTAGTTTAATGTAGATATTCTCATTATATATCCATGAAAATTTAGAGATGTCTTCCAAGAGAATCTCGAGATATTGAATATATAAGTATATAGACCATAAATTCTTCCGAGTGTAAGTCTATGTATGGATAAAAAAATCTCTTTACTAAATCCTTGAACACAATAAGAGAATTAATGAACCCAAAATGCATGAATAGGTACTCATACTGACTATGTTGGATTTAAAAAATCATTTATAAACTTTTTGTACTCTCCATTGGAGTTAATTAAATCCGAATCATAAACCAATATTTAATGCCCCATTTCCATTTATCAAAAAAATAACCAATTTAAGGAAATAGTTAATCATTTTATTACATTACTTAATTAAAATTTTGATAATACATATATAACTAAAGGCTTCCATAAGCTTTTCTATAATATGAAACTAGAGATCCCGGCAAAAAGTTGTTTGAGCACTAATAAAAAAATTTAACTTGTGCTCCTTCGTCAAGATTTTTAATTCCATTAATTTAATTTAATTCGGATAATACAGAATAATAGAAATCATATTTTTTCTAGGAAACCAATTAGTATAGAAATATAAATTATATTTAATAGGTATACTCAAAACTTAATTAAAGAATACATCAAGAAAGTATCCACCACTATAAGTAAAATCATATTAATTCACCAAAAAATGCATTGAGTGTTGGGCTCTCCATCTAAGTATTAACAAATCCAACTTTTCTCTTTTCATGTCCTGTCTTTTATGAAATTTATATTCTCTGATAAGGGTATATTGAATACTTGTTGGAGATGATAATGAGACTCTTCTGTTATACCAATAAATATGATCTTGAAATCATATTAACCAATATAACACCAATTTCATATTGAATGATTTTCTATAGAGAGTGAATTAGTCCGAAAGTTGTCAATAAGTTCCCACCATAAAAGAACATGATAGAACATTTTTAATACTTTAAACTATTTTAAATTCTAGTGTAACAATTCTCATCAAATATGAATATGTCACCACATCCAATTTCAAAAGAGATGTCAGATTCATATATATAAAGGAGTGGAAATCTCTGATATCCAATAAGGTTTAATCCAATGTCGATTATACTAATATCGCACCTTACATGGTATAAGTTCCTTTATCAACATTGGTTATGGATTTCATCATAGAAAACATCTCTCATATACCCTCTAAATGACCCTAAGGCTAAAACTATTCTCTAAATGATATTTTAGTCAACTTCTATCTCTGAATTCCTCATATACCACTCCACCCAAATCTATATGAGTGTGGTGACCATCGCTTATCATCAACCTCCCAATCTAGGTAAGTGATATCTATGTCCACAAGGATCTTTGAATAACATTATTTAAGAGGTTATTTTGAAAAAATATATGAATATGAACATATTGACCACATAAGTTAAATTCCTTCACTTAAAAGCTATAATTTGTCTTATAATGACCAAAACAACACCATTAATGACCTTTAATTAGATTTATTCTTGATTTAGGAGTAGTTGGAGCATTAACACCCCAGATACCGTAAAATTATCCACCCTTACCCATACCTCTTCAACACATTTTAATTTTATTAGAAGATACCTTAGTAGTTTTCTGATTTAGAAGTGAAAAATCAACTCCAACACTTCCTTTTAATCCTATTTTAGTGGGTACTTTTTTATGACATCTAAAATTTTAAGAATATTAATCATCATAATATGGGATTAAATTGGTTTCTTAAATTACATCATAAACCACATGTTTTTTTATTACTTGTCTACACTCAAATAAGAAGTAAAATAGAGTAAATATTTAAATCTAGTAGTATATTACATCACTAGAATAATTCCCTAACAATAGAGAATGAATTCATAATATATGACTCTCTATAGAGTATATAAATTGAATTGGGCATAAAAAAATTCTGGAAATATTTTCTAGGTGAGTTTATAAATCTTCTATTCATCCAATATCACATCCCAAAATCGATATCCAACTCCAAGAAGTATTAATATTTATAAATTAACTTTATGTTGTTCCAATTTTTAGGGGGTCTTGAATATTCAACAGATTCGGTCCATCCACTACTCCACTTATTGAGGTGGAACATCACCCTAAAAGGTTGATAATAAATGTAACTAAAAATATTCCACGAGATACATATTTTAGGGTTCTTATCAAGTAACCACTTATCTTTTATCATAAGTTAATTATAATAACACCTCAAAGTGTATATGATCAATAAAAGGTTGAGTGTGTGGAGCATCTTCATCATCACATTTCTATAGAATATACATAGGTTGATATAGGGAAACAATCTAAATTTAAGTATATAATATAATTATATTTAATCAAATGAATGTATAATTTTAAAATATCATATCAATATGGTATTATTAACCTCATTAACCCATGCCTTATCTTATTTCTCTTAAATTTTTAGGTCACTCCATTATATAAATAAAATTTTGAAATATTTTGAAACATACATTAAATGTAACCATGAAATATTTAACTAAATATAGAAGTGAATAAATTTCCAAAATGAAATAAATCAGTAGACTAATTTATATTAACAAATTAACCAAAAATAAAAAACTAAGAAATTATTATTTATTCATTTTTAATGTTCTAGTAAATATAAATTTATAATTGATTCCATCAATAAAGTAATCAAGTATAATTTATCATATAACATTTCCTAACATCATATATATGACTACGTATAGATACATATTCATGACGCATGAGGCTCAATAAAGTAAAACAATCTAAAATAGAAAATAAAAAGAAACATAGACAACCTTAATTACTCAATCATCAAACATAATTATATTCGAAAAACAAATTTATGTTTTAATTTAGGAGTCTTTTTTATATGATTTCATAGATAGTCACAACCCCACAATAAATAAATGTACACTAATACCATTTTTAAATTACCCTAATCCAAATAGCCAAATGGTGCACAAAATGGATCACCACAACACCTCAGGTTCACCTCCCAGTTTCCAATGTCAGGTATAAACATTGAGGGATAGTCAGAGAAATTTGGAAGATGTTTTTCCTTATTTTGTGCTAATAAGATGATTGAATGATCTAGATGGAAAAAATGTGAACATTACATATATAGAAAAAATTGAAAATATTAGAATATTAGTAATGGTAACCTATATTCCTAAGAAACTTCTTCTACTATGATAGTATTATATGTAGAAAACTATATGTATATGAAAGTCTATAAACATTCAATTAAAAAATTCTCATATTGACTATGAATCATTTGAGACTATATATGACCATAAAAAGAAACCTAGTTGAAAAAAATATAAAAAATTATTTTTTACGGATAGTTCCCCATGAGGGACATCCTATTATCAAACTCCATAAACATATCAAACTGTTCTTGATTATCCTATCCAATAAACCCCCAAAAAATAAAAGATAGATATATTCTTTGAGAACAATAAATTTTTATGGTCTTTTGACTTTATTTTACAAAGGTCATGTAAATGGGTTCAATACACATTCTTAAAGGACACATGTATAGTGTTACTACATCATACATAGTAATAGGACACAACCTAACTCCCACCTCACTATCAGAGATCCAATTTCATGAAGTATAAATGCATGGTGGGAAAATATAAAAACAATACCGTCAACATGATTTTTTATAAATACTAAAATAATAATAACCATAATTAATATAACTCAATACCAATAGGGTCAAAACATGAATAGTTAATGCAAATCTGAATTGGAAGTACATCCACTTAGTCAAACCTAAGAGGTAATATGCACATACATTCAATACGGATCATCTCACAAGAAGGAAAATGGGTCTAGGAAGAGGACTATGTATTCTTAGTCATAATGAAATTAGTAAATATATAGGATAGAGGGTTCATTTAATATATATATATCATGTTATTAGGAACATCCATCAGTTCTCTAATGATCATTCATTAGCCTTAACATAAGATATATAATATTCAATCACTTCTTCCTTCATGAAATGTTAATTTAGAAGTATAAACATGTAAAATAAACTAAAAATTAAATATAATATAACATAATACATGGATACATCATAATGAGACATGATAATTAATTGAATAATCCATGACAAGTATCGAGTAAAAAAACCAAGGTATATTAATCATAAAAACATAAATCAATTATATAAACCATAACTTATATTCGGGTTTAATTTTAAAAACCAATATTAATTTATAAAACTTGTGATGTACATTTAACTTCACTTAGACTGTTTTAATTTTCATCTAGTGAAATATAGAAGTTATTGATGATTACAGGGGTTTCCAACTGAAACTTGTGTAGAAAAAAATTCCTATTCTCAAGGAAAGAGAATATGCCAACACTATTGGGTCCTCCAATCTAGGGATATAGTATAATATAGCACTTTACCTTGAACCAAAAAAATCTAAATCCAAATTAATATGATAAAACCTTAGATTTAGATTAATTTGAGTAGGGTTCTACCCCCAAATAGAAGAAGAACATCCAAATGAAGGAGTCAATTTCAAAAACTAAAGGAAACTAGACATTAAGGATCACATAAAATATCAAAAACATATTGAAATTTGTATAAAGAGATTATGGAATAAACTTAAGTCTTCTAAGTATAACCATTTATCATTATTGTAGAAATATAAGACCCACCAAGATCAAGGATCCCCTTAAAAATAGATATAAGTGAAAGAGAGTTTTTAGAGGGGTTATGTGGATAATAAATGAATAATGAATCCTGAATTATTTATAAACTCGGGTTATATTTTATGGATAAAAAAATTCAAAACCTATTTTAAAAAAACATGGTTTTATATTAGATACATAGTATAAGGACATCGGTTACCTAGTGGAATAAATAGTATCCATCTAGGATAATTAACACCACCAGGTACATTGTACATGAAATATCCCTACCTTTTTTGGAGATGTCTCAATCTCATTTTCTGGTACTCTTTTACCCTTGTTTTTTTATATCTTGGGTGGGTTTTTTTTCAGGGTTTTTCTTTTGAAAAATTGAGAATTCCGAAGGAAGTGGGGTAGTATACATTTAGTGAATGGTTTTCCAAAACAGTGTGCCTACCACCAGTAAAGCATGTGAACCAAAACATAAATGATTTTTACTATTGGAACATGGTTTTTAAGACCATGTTCCCTTATATTGGTAATCATTTGACCCCTAATAAGAAGTGCACTGTTCGGCATGAAGTTAGGTAAAATTGTGTTCCCCATACATGAAACCATTCTTAGGTATTTTAATCCCCTAAAAAATTAGAAAAAAATTAAGACCCATATATATTTACCCCTAATCATCCCCAATTGGACTTAAACTCATTCCATGACTTTTTTATGCCTATTGGTGAATTCCAAGGCCATCAGAACTCCATTCTTGATTAATCGAAGACTAGGATATAAAATCTGCACCTCTCCTGATAAGAGATTCTCATCCCAATTGGTTTCCTCCATATCTCTCATCTTTTGAAAGGATGTTTTGCCCTATCAGTGATGGATTAAATCTTTTTAATGATATTTCTAAATCTATTTGATCTTGGATCTAGATTTTGGATCTAGATATCATTTTTTGTTGTGCAATTGAATGATTCACTTCAATATGGGGAGTTCCCTTGGGTAGTTTCCATAAAATATCTCGAGGTAGGTGGTATAAATTTCAAATACCATAGCCATTATTAAATTTCTAGTATGTTATTATGGAATTAAAATTTCCATTATTGGGAAATTTCATCAGAGATTGAATTGGTTAAATTGAAATTCCATGTGATAATGAGTTGGTTTAAACATGGGGCAATTTAAATTGGTCTAATTGTGATCATGAAATTGGTGGGTTAATGGAATTGTGTAATTGGTTAATTGATGGAATATTTAATTGGTTGATAGGGTAATTGAAGGATGTTTGGAGTACCCTTGAAGTGTAAATGGGTTTTGATTAAATATTGATAGATGGATCAATGGTGAATTGTTCATATTACTCTATGAGATTAAAGTAAATAATTTTGACTATTTTTATAGTTGAAATTGAATACCATGAATTGAAATTTGATAGGAGGGTTATTTTTGTTCAACCATGTTGAATGTGACATATGTGATAAATGTGAAAGATTGAGAAATGGGGTGTGGGACACAATCTTATGCTTCAAATACCCATGGGGAGCTAGCCATGATGTTTTATAACCAAATTCATGAAAGTGAACATTATTCTATGGGATAGGGACTCTTGCCCCAAATACCTATAGGGTTCGGGATAGGGACTAATGGTCCAAATACCCACAGGGTGCTAGACACAACATTCTATTCCCATGACATTGGAAATGGACTACGGTTCCAAATAGTCATGTTATGAAATGTAATTAAATGGATAAGGAAAATACCTGGTGTTATCATGAATTGTATTTCTATATGTGATATGGTTCAGACTCCAACATAGACTTAAGAATGTATTGATGGTATGTGAGTCATCTTGATCCCGAAAAATTATGTGATTAAATAAATAATAATTCATTATATTAATTTTTTACCTTATTGGTTTTAAATTATTATTTATACAACTTCATACACTTTATTGACTGGATATTTTATTAGACACTGTTGGTGGTTACCTACTAAGTTGTACTCACATCCTACTTGGGCTGGCTAATTGCTACCAAAATAAACTTTGTGTTTGCAGGACATGACAAGGGAAAGATACCTATATTAGATGAAAATGTTAGGATAGAGCATGGAAGAGGGAACTGTAAATGGTGTTAGAAACCACTTGGGAGTTTTCAGTGTCTTTATTTTGGGTTTTTCATCTGACACTAATCACATATTTAGCATGAAATATCTACTATTTTAGTTTTGGATATTGTCTTTTTTTTTCTGATTCATCTTTTATTACTGATTTGTTTTGGTTATGGAATTATAATGGTTGTTGATTATCATCTTATGGTTATTTCTTGGTTATTTAGGATACTATTCTTATTTGATATAGAGGTTATAGTCTCACCACATTATATATATTAGATTCTAACTTCTAGTTAGAACCCTTTGGCATATGGGGAGGTGCGCATGAGGTCATGTAACTAAATAGCTCAAGGTATTAGTGTTTGGAATCCCGGTTCGGGACGTTACAAAGTGGAATTAGTGGCATTTGGTTTTCTTTACTTTTATTTTATATTATTTTTTGGGGAAGTTTAATGGGGGATTAGGATGAGTTAGACCTTGGTCAATAACTCATGCATGGGAGTATCCAACCCATGTATGGGGGTAAAACCGAGTACCTATGGTGGTATTCATGTTATTGATGTTTAATGTTACAGTTTAGTGTTAATTAACCTCGATTGAAGCAATTGTTTTGTGATGTGATTATTATTTCTAAAACTTTTTTAGATTTTAATCTTGGCCAAGTATGGCATGATAGTTTAGTATGAATGCATCATTCTAGTCACTCAGAGATTATTGTAACTCGCATCATTTTTAGGTATTCATGTTAAAATTGGTTTTGGGTCACTTGTTAAATTGAAATGTTTTCTTTTCTTGTGTAATTGAACTGAAAAAGGTTCCTAATATGAAACTGAAAGTTGGGAAATGAATAAAAAAGTTGAATAATTGGGTTTATGATGAGAAACATGAATTATGAGAATTTATTTACCCTTTTTTAAACATGACCTAGATGTAGTATGGTTAAGGTTGGAGATAGTACCTTAGTTTTGACAGTGTGGCAGAAAATGGGATGACTTGTTATGGATTTGTGTGAACCCCTGTTGTTAAATGTGTTAGTTATTTTTTATGTTTCCTAAGACATGTATATGCCATTGTAGATATACACCTCCATGAAAAAACTTATTTATAGGACAATAGGAGGACTTGGATGAAAATGTTCCTCCAGTAGTGGAACCTGATGCTTCGATAGTTCCCAGTGAGGAAGATGGAGAGCAGTACTGTGAGAAATTTTCTTAGTTTATATAGTTTACGGAAAGAGACCCAGGGTTGGTTTTGAAAAGTATTCCCTACTTAACATGGAAATTTCAATTTCATCACTCCCCAACATTCACTAGATAGAGTGGACATAAGGTAACTGAGTTCTAAATTGAGTCTACCAAGAATATTCTTGATCACTTGGAGACTCCTACTGAGAAGAGAGTCAAGATGGAATATTATAAGTTGTGAGGATCAATGAAGTGGTGGTGGGACACTCAGGAACCATATGGAAAGCTATAAATCATGATATAGAAGGACTTATATGATAATTTGAGTAATTTTATCCAGAGACTCTGAAATAGGTGATGGAAGTAGAGTTAACGAGGTTAAACTAGGGGAGTATGTCAGTGATAGACTATGATGATATCTTTACCAACTTGTAGTGATTTTATCTAATGTTGGTAGGGGATGAGAAAGCTAAGATAAGTCATTTTATGTATGGGATTAAATCTAATATTAATCCCTATGTTAACATATTTTGGTTAAAGAAGATTGTCGAGGTATTAGATTAGGCTCTCATATCTGAGGGGAACTTGAAGGAAGCTTCCAGTGGAGGATGTGTGGTTTTTGCAAGATGATTAGAAGGTACATATTCTGAAAGTAAGAATCATATCTATGAGAATTTCTACTAGTTTAGTGGAAACAAAAGTGGACTAGGGGAAAGATAATTTACTTTGGATCTTACCGAAGTGATTTTCCACCAGTGTTGTAGGCCTGGTCACTTTCAAAGAAATATTCCTCAGCCACTGGTTAGTGTCGATCTTGTGGCATGATGGGATATCTACAAAGATTATTTAGGAACCCATAACAGATGGGTAATGATGGAGGATCTAATAAAAATAAAATTTATGGATAGGGGTCCTCAACCCCATATCAATCTAGTTGTTCAGTTTTTACTGGATGTGGTTGTCGAGGTAGTGCACGTGGTACTTCTGGGAAAGATCACCAATATCTACAGAGTGGTGTAGCTCAGGAGACTTAGACTACATCATAGGGAAGAGGGGTAGGACATTTTCCTGGATTTCATCCTAAAATTTTGGATAGTGAGGCAGGACCATTAAAAGATACATGTATTATTCTTGTAGATTCTATATTGTCCAGTTCCTTATTGCATATTGGTTTCTCTTATTATTTTACATCTCCACAACTTAAGAATGGGATAATTATGGTAGTGGACTTTGTGGGAAAGGTTATAAAAATTGATACAACATTGGGGGTACGGTCAGGAGACAGTTTTTGTGCGAATGGTGTTCTCTTGAGGTTCGAAAGAATCATTTTCTATAGAATCTTTACATTTTGTATATGTTAGGCTTTAACTTGATTGTGGGTATGGAATTGTTACTATAATACAAATCCCACAAATATCAATACCATAGGAGAGTGACTTTTTCATCTTCTGAGGGTAATATTTATGTACATCGGGGAGAGTGGGATATCTAGCCAGAACATACAGGGCCAATTCGTCATCAACTGGGGGATCTCAGCACCTAGGATGAAATTCCTTTGTGGGATGATAGGGCTGAAAAGAATAATTAATTTATACCCATAGTGGATAGGTTCTAATACATTCTTCCAAAGGATGTTTTAGAGATTCCACCTGAGATAGATGTGGAAATTACAATTTAGCTCATTCTAAGAGCTGACCCCATTTATATTTCACCATATAGAATGGGACCAACATAGTTTCAAGATATTAATACACAACTTGAAGAGTATATGGATAAGGTATTTGTTTATCGAGTACATTTCCATGGGGTTCTCTAGTCTTGTTTGAATAGAAGGATCATAGGAATTTCCACGATTTTTTGAATACCAAAAGTTAAACTGAATGACTATGAGGAATTAGTATCCTCTTCTGTGTATTGACAATCTATTTGACCATCTAATAGAAGCTTTTTCTTTCTCCAATATCAATTTGAGATCAGGTTATCATCAGTTGTGATTCTAACATTCTAATATACTATGGACTAATTTTTGAAGTGGGTGGGCCTTAATGAATTTTTCATGATGCCATTCAGGCTAACGAACACACCAATCATGTGTATGTCCTTAATGAACCAAATCATCCATCCATTCTAGGATCAGTTTGTGGAAGGGTTTTTGGATGAAATATTCATGTACTACAATACTCATGATGATCATTCCAAACATATTTCCATCATTATTAGTACAATGATAGACCATCAGCTATATGAATGGATATATAAGTTCTAATTCAAGATTGGCCAGGTACATTTCTAGGGTCACATCATCTTGTAGGAAGGTCTGTCAGTTGTCCCACATAAGGTTTAAGTAGTTTCCTCTTTGGAGGATCTCAAGAATTTTTTCAATATCTGTAAATTTATAGAGTTTTTAGGTTATTACCATAGGTCCATCCAAGAATTCTCTTGATTGAAGACACAACCATCAGTCTTGACTAATAAGTTATAAAGTTTGAATGGTCTAAAGCATGTGAGATTTCCTTCCAGGAGTTGAATAAGTGGTTGGGAACAGCACCAATCATGATCTTATCTAAGCCAGGTGAAGACTATACAGTTCACTTTGAGTCTTCAAAGATATGACTGTGAGAAATGTTGATGTTGGGGGTCGTGTTGTGGAGTATGGGTCATCGTAGTTGAGGTGACATGAACAGAACTGCCCTATGCATGACATTGAGTTGGTTTTAGTAGTTTATGCTTTTATGTTTGGGTAGCATTATATCTTGGGAAAAAATTATTATATAAATTGATCATAAGAGCATAAATTATATCATTTTTCAACGAGATTTAAATCAATGGAAGTGTAGATGGTTAGAGTGTATTCTGTTGTTTGATTTCAAGATAGAATATATAGTCAAGAAGGTAAATAGTGTTTTTGAGGCTTTGAGCTAAGAAACTTAGACTCATGTAGTTTATGAGTCTAGCTCCGAGTGGATTATGATGAATTTTTCAAGTGAGATGCATGTTGTGGTTCAGGAGGGCTAGGAGCAGTCTACTCTCATATTGGTTTCAGTGGAGTCTAGACTTTTGAGCCAAATCAGAGAGAGGAAATATGAGGATCTGAAGTGAGTGGTCTTTAGGGAAGTACTTGAAGGTGGGGAGTCACCATATCATTGGACCATATATGAGGATAAGATAATTTATGTCTCGGGCCGTTTAGTTGTGTCTATGAATATTCAAGAGGAGCTGATGCATAAATTTGATACCTCAAAGTGGGAGGTACATCTGAGTTTGACCAAAATGTATTGTGACCCCCATCATCAATATTGGTTTCCAATCATGAAAAATGAGATTTCAGGGTTGGTGACATGATGATACACCTATTAATAGGTGAATACCAAGAATCAACAGGCTGGTATTTTATTACAGTTGTTGCCCATTCTCAAATGGATGTGGGAAAATGTAACCTTAGACTTTATGGTGGGTATCCTAAGGATGACTTGGATAAATGATGTTATTTAGGAGGGTATAGACCAACTGATGAAGGTATCACATTTCTTTCCTATTCGAGAGATGTTCATAGTGGATAACTTGGGAGATATGTATGTCTAGAAGATAGTTTGTTTGTATGGGGTGTCATCGATTATAGTTTTATACCATAACTCATGTAATACCTTATGTTCCTTGAAATGATTTTAGATAGTTCTTAGTATATAGGTATTTCTAAGTATGAATTTCCACCCATAGAGAGAAGTCATAACATATGATAAAGGAAACTGAGGATATTCTACGAAAATGTGTTCTAAATTTTAATGGCTCTTGGGAGAATCACCTAGTGGTTGTGGAGTTTTCCTATAACAACAATTACCAGTAAAATATTTAGATGGAACTGTATGAGGCTCTTAAAGTTAGCCTATGTATACCACCTCTATATTGGATGGAGGTAGGACAGTTATAGTTGTAGTGAACAAGCCTCGTGTAGGAGATGTCAAAGAAGTTTTAGATAATTCATAAAACTATAGTTATGGCTTATAATAGACATAATTCATATGCTCATTGACATCAATGACCCCTGGAGTTTAAAATGGGTTATCATGTGTTCCTTTGGGTGTCTCCAATATTGAGTCATTGTAGGATACAGGGATAGGGAATGTTGGAACCTAAGTTTGTTAGACCTTTCCAGGCTGTGGATAGAATCAACTAAGTGGTGTACCTATCAGATCTTCCATAAAGGTATAGTGTTATGCATGATTTTTTTCATGTGTGGTTGCTTCAATGGTATCACCCCTACCCTTCTCAAGTGATCGATGAGGATGAGGTTGACCTTGAGACTGGTGTATCCTTTCAAGAATGAATGTGATAATAGTTCGAGTATTGTGGCAACACGGGCATATTCAAGTGGAAACTTGGGAGAGAAAAATGGGTTTGTAGGCCCACCTGCCAGATCTTTTTACATTATAATCTCATATATGCATGGAGGTAAAGCTAAAGGAAGATATGTTATAAGGTGGAGAAATTGTAAGATCTAGAACTTTTTTTGATATGTATTAGGTTTATTTTCACATACTCTTTTACCCTTATGTTGGTATCTCTTGGGTGATTTTTTTTAGAGATGTTTCTAGTGAAAAAATTGAGTATTTTAGAGGAATAGGTTCATTGCATGGTTGGTTCATGGTTTTCCCAAACCATGTGCCTACTCCCAGCAAACTGTACAAACCCAAATATAGGGGATTCAAGGGTTTGGTACACAATTTCTCAAATTGCGTTCCCTCCAAGTAGTAACTTTTCACCCTTTACGAGGAGGCATGTGGTTAAGCACACAGTTAGGTAAAATCATTCACCATGTATAGGAATCCGTTCACGTGGGATTTTAATCCCCCAACAAATTATAAAAAAATTAATAAAAAACCCTAGTATTAACCCCTAATCACCCCCACTTAGACCAAAACTCATTCAATCATTTTTTTTGGAAGCCTCTGGGAGGATTCCAAGGCCTTCTGAGCACCATTCTTGATGAATCAAAGATGGGATTGAAAAATATATACATATTCCTATAAGATATTCTCATTTTGATATGTTTCCTTGTGCTATCCTATCTTTAAATACTCGTTTGAAATAATTATTTCATCCATTATTGATGGTTTATATTTAGATTTTGATATATCTGACAGCATTTGATCTTGGATATTGGTTTTGCATCTAGATCTCATTCTTTACTGTCCAATTGAATTTTCTGCTCCAATTTTTGGATTTACATTGGTCATCATAGATAAAAAAACATGTGTTATGTGCTCTAAATTTAAAATCCCATAGTCTGTATTTAATTACATGTATGTAATTATGAAATTGAAATTTTTATGATTGGGGAATTGCATCAGAAATTGAATTGATTAAATTGAAATTCCATGTGATAAAAAATTGGCTTAAACTTGGGGCAATTGAAATAGGTTAAATTGTGGCAATATAATTGATGGGTTAATGGGATTGTGTTATTGCTTAATTGGTAAAATATTGAATTTTTTTATAATGGTAATTGAGGTGAGATTTTCATATCCTTGAAGATTTAATGGGTTTTGATTAAATGTTGATATATGGTTTATTGGTGAATTGTTCATATTATTCAATTTGATTAAAGAAAATAATTATGATGGTTTTGATAGATGAAATTGTATACCATGATGTGAAATGTTTATAGGAGGGTTAATTCTAATTAACCTTGTTGAATATGATATATGTGATAAATTTGAATGATTGATAAATGGGGTGGGGGGCACGGACTGATGTTCCAAATACCAACGGGATAGTAGCCATGATGTTCTAATACCAAATTCATGCATTTGAATATTATTTTATAGGGTAGGGACAGATTCTCCAAATACCCATGGTGTGTTGGAAAAGGGTTGATGCTCAAAATAACCATGAGGTTCTAGACATGACATTTTTTGCCCATGACATTAGCATTGGACTATGATTCCAAATGGTTTTGTTATAAAACGGAATTAAATGGATAATGAAAGGCCATGTGTTATAATGAATTATGTTTCCCTATGTGATATGGTTCAATATCTAGTGTGGTCCAAAGTATGTATTAATTGTGAGGGTTTCATCATTAACCTGGGAAATTCTATGGTTAAATAAAGAATAATTGAATATGTAAATTGTTTACCTTATTTATTTTACTTTATTATTTATACAACTACATACACATTATTTAGTCGTCATTGGTGGTAGCCAACTGAGTTTTTCTCACTCCCTACTTGGGCTTCCTGATCAGTATCCAAATATACTTCTTGTTTTCAAGATAATATAAGGGAAAGACTCGATGTTAAATGGTTTAGTTGGGATGGAGCATGGATGAGGGAATCAAAAATGGTGTCAGGACCCTCTTGGGAGTTTTTAGTTTCTTTATTTTGGGTTTTTCATATAACACATGAAACATATTGGGCAGGACATATATCTTTTCTTAGTTTCAAATATTTTCATTTGTTCTGATTCAGCATGTAGTACTGGTCTATTTTGGTTATGGAATTGTACTGGTTTTTTGTTATCATCCTATGGTTATTTTTTGGTTTTTTTCTAATGGTGTTATTCTTTAATAATGAGGCTATAGTATCCCCATTATATATATATATATATATATATATATATATTATCCCTACTACTAGTTGATAACCTATGGTGTATGTTGAGGCACACCTGAGGTCAAGTAAGTGACCGACTTGGAGCACCGGTGTGTGGCAACTTGGTTGGGAAGTTACAGTACAATTATAATGGGTACTCAATGAATCTATAATGCTAATATCCAATTACATTTCATCCCCCTTCATCTATTAAACCTTTCACCCATCATATATTTAAAAAACTATATTTTCATATAATATGTTGAAAAATAAGGGAAAATACTTATAAAAAATAATAGGCTAATTACAAAAATGTAACAACCAATAATTGAAATCTATTTGGATATATTAAATTTATTATATCTTACTTATATATGTTTATGAAATAAAAAATTTAATTTAACAACATTATAAAAATAACCCACAATTATATTTTTTGTGGACTATCCACTAAGTTACAATCATGGTCCAATAAATTCCCTAAAAAAGGGCTGAATTAAGGTGTAAATAATCTTTCCAACAACTGTAAAATTCTGTTTTTGAATTTTAAGGATTTAAAAAACCAAAAAATATTAAGGGAATATTAATCAAATAAAATATATAAAAAATAAATATAGTGACATGATGATTTTATACGGTTGACAAAAAGGGGTTATATATATTCATTCGTGATGTTTTGGCATACCAAAAACTCGTACACATTTTCATGATTATATTAGTTTAGGAATGACCCATTACCATAACCTAGGGTCACTCCTATCCTCAACCTACCAAAAAAACTTCAATGAATACATAAATAAAAACATGCATACATTATACACTTACAAATATATATATGTATATATATAATAGTATGAAAACATACAACACATTTTTTCTTCTTTGTGATCCAAAATTTATAAAATAAATTGGATCATCAATGATATTCTTCTCTATAAGTAACAAAACTTTTTGGAATTATTAATTTAGAAATATTTTATTATTTCTAGAATCTTATATCTAAATATCACTAATATCTACTAATATCAATAATATTGACTTATAAATTTTTTCCTCTTTAAATTTTAGAAAGCCACATGACTATTGACCTTAAAAACTATCCATAATGGATTTATTAAAACCTCCAAACACTAAGTCAAAATTTTCTTATTTGAAAAATATTTAAACCTTCTATATTTCCCTGTAATCAAACAAATTATAGCATGATAATTCATATTGATCATAATCCACTTTTATTATAACATATTATAGTGATACATTTGATATTATGATATAGTTTATTACAATACTCAATCCCATATATCTCAACTCAAATCATATTAATTACAATATAAAAATATCAGCATGATCCTTCAAATATGTATAGATTCTACCCTCCTTGTTGAATAATCTACAATGCTATAACACAAAAAAAAATATTCCTGAGAAACATCAATATTATATACCTTCCATTATATTGTTATTCAAAATTATTCATCTCTAGACCACTACTTAGTTACATCATTATGAAATTATTTATGGTGAGAGGAAAAAATATATAGGATATTTAAATTTTTATGGAATTTCTATTAAAGAATAATATCATAGATCGTGTTGCAACACTAAAACATTATGTACTAATTTATTCATAGATATATATGATTATACACCGATAAAAACCATATATGGAGATATGTTACTCTTATATAGTAATAATTACTCTTTGAATGATTATATTATTGTGTGGCTTGTTCTTGTTCACTAAAATTATCTCCAAAAAAGGAAATATGTTTTCTTAAAGATTAATACCATGTCAAATAAAACATCAAGGACCCAATTTCAAGAATTATTTTAACAAAAAACACAAAATTTAACAATCATGGTTAAGAAAAAAACTATTGAAATCATACTCTTCACTTGAAGTGAATAAGTTTCTAACATATTCCTTAATAAAGGACCTTGATTTCAAAATTCCCCCTTTTGGGTTTTTTGGAAATCCCAAATGAAATTTAATTCCCCTTATATTCCAAAAAATTCAAATTGTAATAAATTAACTCAATTATCACACGAATTAAACATGATAAATAATTTATTTAAAAAATAGATCAAGTGAAAATTATATGTATCAATGAATACCTATGAACCTAAACACTGAGAAATAATTTGATATTCAATGAGATTCATAACACCCTAAATCTTCAATTACTACCTGATTTTACTCCACATGGATTACATCTTCCCCAATATCTTGTACCCAAAACTCCAACAAAAGTTTATATTTTCCCTATCTATGTATGAATTATTTTTTGAGTTCACTCATTGATAAAATAATTCATTAATACAACTTTCTTGATAATCATCCCACTCCACTAATTTCTCTATGATTTCACCATTTCTAAAACATTGGTAATAAACCCAAACTGTAATACCAGTAAAATTTTAAGCATCTGAGTAATGACTTAAAAATATATGTAGATATGGTATATTTTCAAACCTTCCAAAGCCATTGGAGGTGGTTAAACATCGATATTAAATTTATTCTTCTTATATTCCCATGTGACTAATGGCTTTGTGAATATATCTACAAATTATAGATTTTTAATAATGTGATCCACCTTAAAAACTCCTTTCTCAACTTTCTATTCAATGTAGTGATACCATTTCTAAATATGATTCGAATGAGAGTGTTGTAGTAAATTTTTTATAACTTGATTGTATTCTTGTTGTAATGATTGATCATCAATGGTAATTTCACATTTTTTTAAATATCTTACAAATATTTATATATCTATAGAAAATAAATTCACACCTTCATAATAGAAATATATTTTTCTTTTTCAATACTAAGAGATGTCCTCGGTTAATTTTTAATTATCCATACAATATAATTTCTTCTGAAAAGGAGTGCACCTACACTAGTAGTCTTTTGATCATCAATATCACTAGCCTAATCTGTATCAAAATATGAAAATAAATCAAGATGTTTTCTTATGATAAATAAAAATACATAATCAAGAGTACCATGGATTTACCAAATGATTCTTTTTACAACTTTAAGATATTAGTCCATCCAATTACATAGAAACTGAGCCTCTAAATGGGTTGTATAGAAAATATTGAATCTTGGTACTATCAAGTATAAAAAATTGGAAATCATGCTAAAATAATCTGAAATATCAAAAACTCTTCTAACCCCATACTTCCCATGTTTATTTCAAAATTATATCAGAGTTAAAAAAATTTATAATCTTTTATAGAAAATTTATTCCACAACTCCATTGCATATTTCATATATGAAATAAAATATAATCCTTCTATGGGTTCACTTATTTCCTAAGAAAGTAAATTTATTAAATGATCATGGAAATAAAAGATTATGTTAAAATAAATTTAGTGAATTTTTCTAACAAATCATTCTCTGTTATATCAGATATGATTTCATTGTCATAGATAAGTACCAAAAAAATCATTATAAAATGATTTAACATATAGTTTATAATCAATAGTACATCTATTGAATTCTATCCTTGATAATATAAGAGTCTAGTTACACATATCTTTCCCTTGGTTATTTATTTATGAAATATAAATATTTATTCTATAATTATACTTTTGATTCATTATTTCTAATTTTAAAACTAATTAATATTTAAATATATAATTTTTCCTTGTTTAAATATTTCAAAAAATATGTCTTCACGTCTATTTGAAAAAATGTTTAATAAAATTTTACTTACAATATGCATGAAAAATATAATTGATACATGTCTCACAACTGGTGAAATAATTTATTCCACATCAATTATATCAATTTGAACATATAATTTACACACCAAACACTCTTTAATATAGATCATATTCTCATTATTATCATTTTTTGACCACCGAGTTAATCCAAAAGATGTTGTCGTCGTCAGTCCCTTTCATGGGATCTCATTTTTAAATTTTACATATTTGATCCAAATCCCCATTCACAGATTTAACACATGGTTCACCCATTGTTTCCTCTTCTAATAATAATTTTTTTTACTTGAGATAATAATTTTTTCTGCTCAAAACACATCATCCTCCATGTATAACATGCTGATATTTTAAAAGAAGCAAAATATATTCCATAGAGTATATGACATACAACACCAAGCTTGGAATAGAATGTAACACCCCATTACATTAATATATAATTATTTTTGAATAAATTTAATATCTAAAATATATTTACGTACATGAAACCCTGATATTTTTATTCTCTATAGCTTACAAGACATGCAACAACCAAATTAAATGACACACGAAATATATAACCATCATAAACTAGCCATTAAATTGGTGGGTTGGTATAGTAAAAATTAATTTATGATATATATATATATATATATATATATCCAACTCAATATATACTATTGATAAATTCTTAAAAAATAATCAATAAATTTTTAGTAAAGTTATTTTATTCTTCAAAAATATGTTTTCTTCAAAAATTGTTTTTTTTTGTAAGGAAATATTATAATTAATTTTTGAAAATTTCTTAAATTTTATATGATAGAATGAAGTTATTTTTTTCAATTATAATATAAAAATTATATTAGTATGAATTTTTGGGATTTATCTGAAACCATTGATTTTTTCGGTGAATAGTGAAAATACCAATTTTTGCAAAACAAAAGTAAGTTATTTCCAATAATGTAAGTACTTAAAAAGTCTAATCATGTTTTGAATTTTTTCCAAGTAATATAAGAATTATTTTTATATATTTATTAAACATAAATTCTATTTAATATATTTTATATTGTATGTTAAAATAAGTTTATTTTTGGGTTTAAAAATGGTATTTTTCTATAAAAAATTAATGCATTATGTTTCCCCTTTTTAATTAATTAAAATAATACCTAATGGGGAATGTTTTAAATGAAATTTATATATTATACATCATTATATATATATATATTCATAAAATTATTATAAATTTTTATAGAGTTACTATAGAATTATCTTTTGGAGAGAAAAATACTCTTCTTGAAAACCCGGTTTTTCATCGCATCTACGGGGTTTATTTTAAATTAAATTATACCACATATAAGAGATGAATTTTTTGAAATATATTAAATAATTTTCATTATAATGATTAATATTATTTAATAATATAAACTTAATTTTTTAAAATAATTGTTTGTGAAAATTGTAAAAATTAATTACCATAATCGAGGTTAAAATGAGGTATTCACATAACATGTGTTTGTGTCAAAATAAATTTTCCACACACGTAGTATTTTTATTTAATAAATTTAATTTAATATTTTCAATAAATATGTATAAACTATATAATGAGACACATTTAATTTAAGTCTTAAAGGATAAATTACCTAGGTAAATAAAAAAATAAATGTTACAATGGAAAAAACAAAAAAGGGTCAAATTGAGTAAACTTAAAGACTAATGAATAACATGATAAAAATATGTTTTTATTTTGTTTTAGAGGTTTTTACCAACCACATCAACCCTTCACCCCTTTATTTATCAATTTTGGAGCCACATGATGTGAGAGTCACCTCCCTTTATTGAATACTTTTTAATATTTACAAAAATGAAAATCTCCCTCAAAAATAAAAGGCCACCCATATCCTCTATTATTAACACCTTAAGACCTCTTTGGTTTAGCCAAGTGATACCCAAATCACATCCCAACTTTCCTCCCCAGACCCTATAAGCCTTATATTGGGCATAAATCCAACCAAATAACGCTTTCTGTGCAAAACTAAGAACGATACCTAAAGAAGAGGAAGTTGAAGCATGTTAAAACAAAAGGAAGCATGATGTAAGTGATTTTTAGTCTCTCATTTATTTCTAGGAGACATGAAAATTCACCACTTGTTTCTTTTGTATGGTGAATATATAGACCCTTTTAAATTTAATATCATGAATTTAATTGCTTTCATGATATTGTAAGTTTACATTAATTTTATTCTTCCATGGGGATTATGTTTCAAAGTTACCAAAGCAGTAAAGATTTTACGTTACAATCTCATCATTTATCAAGATTGTTTATGACTATGTTTCCAATAATGAAATCATGTGATCCATATCTTAATAATTATTAGGAAATTTATTCTCCTTTGGTTGTTAATTATATTTAAAATTCATAATATTATTTTTACTATCTTGGTTACTTAAAATAATTGATAAAATGTATTTAAGCAAAATCTTCTTTATTTATCACTTCAGTCAAAAATCCTTTTTCTTCCAAAATATTGTTTTCTAAAAATGTTTTCAAAAATGTTTTTAACTTTACCAAATGATTTTTCAAAGAAACTTTGATCCATGTTTGAATTTTTACATATTATTTCAATGGAATATTCATGTTATTTTCCAAAAAAAATCATGTTTGGTGTTTAATGAAAGTGTAAAAGGAATATTTATTTTAATTTGTATAACAGGAACAAAAATTTATGTCATTATTACCTTTATTTTTCTATAAATATTTATTTATAGGTTTTTCAAGGTCATTTTAAAATAAAATGATTTTAAAAATGTTTTAAAATGTTTTTTTCAAAAATAGAAAGGTTATTTTCCTCAAAAAAATGTTTTAAATCATTTTTAAAGCTTCCTATATCATCATCATTTTGGGTGTTAACTTATTCCTTTTTATGTATTTTACAGTTTGACAGTTAAGTTCCTTGAATTTTGATCATGGTTTTATCAGCTAAAGAATTTTTATCATGATATAAATATCATATATATTCATTATATACATATTCAAAGTATTCCACAAGAGGTAGAGATACATAATGAATTTCATCAATCATGGAGATGGTGGTCAATATGTACTCATAAGCACTACTTTCATTTTCTATAAAAATATAGAATGAAAGATAAATAATATTTTATCATTCCATAATATTAATTTTATAAAAATTATCATATATATTTATTAAATACATAATTATATCCATAAATAATTGGTAGTGATGGAAATTTAATCATATCATTATGTGTCGGTGGTAGTCCACACATACATACGAGCGATACTTTCATTTACCATTTGATTGAAAGGTGTTGAGATATTTTTATACCATAAATATAATAACATATAAATATAACTATAATACTAGATTCATTATTTTAGTAAGGATACATTATATTTAGAGGAAGTATAAGAATAAAGAAACGTTTAAATATTTGGGTAAGACAATTACCTCATCTTTGAGATACCACATTTGGATTTCACCTTAAACCATATTAGGATGGTCCTAGGGTAAGAAAAGAGGATGAAGAATAAATATAATTAATCTAATAATTTTTTGATTAGGTATTTTCTTCTCTATAGGGTTGAAAGTTTTTTACAAATAAAGGAGAATAGGTGCCCTTTTGTAAGTTAGGGGAGGGACAAACATGGAATTAGTTATAAGATTTAAATAATATAATCTCATTTTATTTTGAAAGTAGAAAAAATGGAAAATTATTCAAACGTAACATAACATATTTTTGAAATATCTTCAAAAAATATTATATCAAAAATTTTAACATCCATTTTTCCCTTATCTCTTATTTTAACCCCCTTTGTTAACCCATTTTACCTCAACTATGGTGATAGTTTTTTTACTTTTTTACAATTTGTTTTAACAAAAAATGAAAGTGGACTCATTAAAAAAAATTACATGATGATTCAAAATGTAGAATCCATTTTATCAAATTAAATTTATATTATTTCTATAAATTAAATTTTAAATATTCATGCAAAATGCAACGAAAAACCAATCTATGAAAAATAATTTCTAAGCATAAAACCAAATTTATACCCATTAATTATCTAGTAAAAACTATTATATTTATTTTAAAAATAATTAATTTAATATACCTATATTATACATTTCATTATAATCATTAATTAATAGTAATTCATTTGATTTATTAATATAAAAACCCATTGATCACCGAAAAATAGTTTTCTGAAAAATAAATATTTTACCATCAAATGATTTTATTTTCATTCTTAAACCTTAGATAACTAATTTATGAAATATTACTCATAAATTTTCAATATATTTCAATAACATAATTTTTAAATAGTAATAAATATATAAAAATATATGATATGTATACAAATATGATTCTTCAAAAAATCGTACATTTAATCTTGAAATGATTTTATTATAAATTTAATGATTAATTATTAGGCATTAATAAATACATTTGAATTGAGTAAAAAATTATATATATATCTATATATAATAAAAAAATTAATCCTTTTCATACCCACCAATGCGATGGATAAGTTATAAATTTTATAATATATCATGGTTTATTTAGAATCGGGGTTGCGTGTAAATAAAGTGATCGAATACTTCATATTTATTTCAAATAAATGCATAAAAATGTCATGAACTGGTCCTGATACCCTGGTAACTAGATAATTGAGATGATCCTAACATAGGCTGAATTTTGTTCTTAATCCCCATGGGTTCATGACTATCACTTAACATTATTCAAGGTAATGGTGGGAATGATTTTCCATATAAATAGTGTAAGAAACAGATTCAAGTTAATATGATCAAAAGAAAACTTCCCAATGTTAATAGTAACCAAATTAAAATTGGTATAAAAACCCAAAGTACATCATCAAAGTACCATAAAACAGAAATATAAACAACCCAATCCCTTACAAGTTGTATATCTTTAAGCCCCAAAAATCAACAACAAAAAGCACCTCCAAGTGGAGCTTTACCCTTTCTTGAACCTCAAATAAGAATATCTAAAAGAACTAGAATGAATAGGTAGGGTGTAGGATAAAATCCCAGTTGGGTATCACAAAGTATTCCATAACAATTTTTCACATTAATTATCCAAATAAATATTTCAATTTTAAATAAAAAATTCATGGTGTTAAAAAGAATATTTTAAACAAATCATGCTTTAAATTTCAATTAATGGAAATGTTTCAAAATAATGGCTTAATAAAAATTTTATATTAAATAGTTTATATAAATTCAAAAGGAATTTGTAAAACATTTTAAATATATTAGCATATATATTAAAATAATCCCAAATGATAAACATGTTCATCTATTGGGATGTATGATAGTTCTTAGTTATGGGATCCTCACACACTCGAATAGGTTATCATAGTAATATGTGTACACACATCCCACAGACATAGGTAAAAGAGGACTCATTGCCATACCATCAGGGATGTGACCTGATATATATATTTTTTTAGAGTTGTAAAGCAATAATATAAATTTGTCACTAATAACTCACTAACTAAATAGGATTGCATGTTCTCAAACAACAATCAATTATTGATAATTTATTTCAAAAAAATTCAAACTGCAATTAACACATTTTCCATTTCAATATGAAAATTATCATTTTTAATCAATTCATTCCATTTTCATGGCTAAAACCATTTTATTCTTATCAAAACAATTTAATCAACTTTTATCAAACACAAATTTGAAATAAATATCACAAATCAATTTCACAGTTTAAATTCCATAATTTAATTTCACAATTTTCCATCAAATTGTGCAAACACACCCCAATTCAATAGAATTGGTGGATTTTCAAAAAATTCATACAAAAAAATCCAAATCAAAATCCTAAATGATTTATTTTTTCAAAATTTAATTGTAATAAATTAAATTTAAATCAAGCAATTTCAGGTTAAATAAATTGTCCAATAATAAATGGAACCACCTATCGAAGAAAAGAAATAACCTCTCACCATACCCAAAATAGGAAACTCCAAAAAATAATTTCAAAAAAGGAAATTTGAGAGTAAAACCTTGATTAAATATCTAATATAAGGGGGAATACATTATCCAACAAAATGGAGATATAAAAACCCCTAGGTAGGAGGGAAGGATAGTGAAAGAGATCAGGAGAGAAGGAATAGGGAAGCAAAACTTACTGAGAAAGAATGGAAAAATTATCTCCTAGATTTGATCAACCTTGAACATGGATTGTAGGATCCAAAATGGGTCCTTGAGAGCCCTCTTAACATCAAAAATCAAGATATCCAAAGATAGGGTACCTCAGGGGGTCCAAAATAGAGTTTGAGGAATTTGTTACAATTTTTTAGAATAATTAAATCCCAGGTGCATGGTTAGTTGGGGAAGGGCCTCATGGTTTGTCAATATGTAAACCCTAGTCATGAGCCCCAACTATTGGGTTTGTACAGTTTCTCCTAAGTGGGTGCATGTTTTTTCAAACCATGTACCAACTGTGAAAACCCTCACTACTTGGGTCTGCATTGTTTTCACTAGCTGGGTGTGGAGTTTGGGAAAACCATGAACTAACCATGAACAGCCCAAGAGCCCTTCAAAATTTCCAAAATTTTAAATGAATCACCCCTATATAAGAGAAAACCAAATAATGATCAAAAAATTGGTTGAGGAGTACTGGAAAATAGTGACATAATGTTAAAAAATCCCCACCATAGAATCTTTCTGTCCCTAAAAACCCTACTAAGAATATTCCTTGTCAAATAGATGAGGCTAGTTTTATCTCATCAGTTCCTCCCTATCCAAAGTCTCATGAGTATCATAACCATGTTGTCATAGCATGAAAACTAAGGTATCATACTCCCATGAAGTACCATGATTTTAGAATCAATTATCCTCACTGGGTTCTTAGTCACTAATAAATCAGTCTCAACCTCTAGATCACCCCAACAAGGAACATGAGATGGATCAGAAAGATATTTTCGTAGCTGAGATACATGGAACATGTTATGTATCGATGTTATCTATGGTGGAAGTGTTAAATGGTGATCCAATTTCCCCACCTTCTCAAAACCCTCAAAAGGTACCACAAAATGAGGACAAATTTTCTCTCTCCTTCCAACTCATCGATGACCCAAATGAGGTGAAACTTTCAAGAACACCTGATCACCAGTTGATAACACCAATGGTCTACGACAAAAATTAGCATAATACTTATACCATATCTCTACTGTCAACATTATCTGATTAATCAACTCAAAATTTAATATTGTCTCTTAAACCATGTTTGAACTAACCAAGGAAAATTCACCAACTTCTAACCAACACAATAGAGATTTAAAAGGCTGACCGTACATGGCTTCAAAAGGAGTCATTCTGATCTTGGACCGGTAACTGTTGTTATAATAAAACTCAACCAGTCCTAAATGATCATCCCAAGCTCCACCAAAGTCATGAACTCTAGCATAAATAATATCTTCAAGAACCTATATACCAATTTCTGTCTGGCCATCCTACTATTGATGGTATTTCATGATCAAATGGACCTAATATCCCAATTTCTCTATAAGGCCTCTCCAAAAGAGATAAGTAAACTAGGTATTTCTATAAGAAACTATCACAGATGGAACTCTATGAAAATGAAAAATCTCTTTCATATATATATTTCCCAACTCCTCAACCTTTGTCGTGTCACCAATGGGTAAAAATGAGATGATTTGGTAGTCCTATTGATCACAACCCATATCACATTCTTCTTTCTTTGGGTACACTTCAACCCAACCACAAAGTCCATAGAGATCTCATCCCACTTCCAAGTTGGAATTAGAAGTTTCTAAAGAAAATCTGAGGGTTTCTAGTGCTTTTCCTTGACATGTTGTTTTGTATAACAACAAGAGACAAAATCAGTAATTCCACATCTCATAAATGGCCAGAAGAATCATTACCTCGTGTCATTGAACATCTTCATGGTTCCTAGGTTCTCTTCCCACAAGGAATTATGGAAATTCACCAACACATATTTCCTAAATTAGAATGATACAACAAAATGATTTTGATAATATAGACTTCCCTATATATACAATGACCACTTAGAAAAGGTATCCCCACCATAAATAGAGTCTAAAATTATATGGAATTCATCATCAAGATGTTGTTCCTAAAGAATAATCTTTAGAAGAGTGGAGGTCAGAAAAACATTGGACAAGGAAACCTCAAACCCTAGTTCCCAAACTCCAATATACAACTATTCACAAAGATCCATCTAGTTACACTATTATATTGATTATTTCATATTTTAGGATGGAAGTTTCTTTCTCAAAGAATCAGTAATTATATTCCCTTTCCCAAGGGTATAGGCGATGTCATGGTCAAATGATTTCAAGTATTCCACAAAATTCATATGGAAGATATTATCATGAACTGTCCCAATGAGGAATGTGTTGCGACTCCACAAGCCTACCTTCAATAGTCCAGGGGTTGGAACCTAGCACCGAGTAGTCATATCACTAACATGGGAGTCCTTAGACTAAGTACAAGTACACACACACACATTTCCAAGCCCATAAAATACTAAAATATAAAAAAAATGAACAACCATACATGCATACATCTAAATCCTACAACCAGAGTGTGACAGGAAGTAAGGGACAGTAAAAGCGACCAAATAAAATCCCACCACAAAGAGTCTGAAATAAGTCTAACCTGAAATTAGTACTGGGACTGGTATCAAGATATTGTGACAATACACCACAATATTTCCTGTATCACTAAGCACTCTTTGGTCCTGGTCTATCTAGGAGTCTTTTAAAGGTTCAATTGATTTTACAAGACACAACATGTGTGGTAAAAAACACATTTAGGGGTGAGTATAAAAATACTCATTAGGAAACCCTAAAACCACAAAGAATAAAAAAAAGAATAATAGTTATATATATATATATATACAAGTATATGTCCACAAAACATATAAAAGTATTATCTAGATATACTCAACAATACACACATTTTAAAGGTAAGCCACAACTGTAATTACATCCTAGGATTCTAGCTCAAAGATCCCACATAGCACTCATTCAGGAGAACACACTCATGTGTCTGGAAACACTAATGATGTACATCTGAGAAGTAATTCTCTTCTGATCTTTTCATAGGAAGTACTCACTGATAGTTTTAAGAGATATGATACACATAATAGGATTAGTCTCAAGAACATGAGGTATACAAATAACTCAATTTAGATTAACTTTCTAATCATAGGATCGGCTCCCACATAGTGTTGGTCATGAAGATATCAAGAAATCCACCTTGGGAACAAATATGAATAGAGGATCTCACTCTGGTCCTCATGGAAGGATTCCAGTAATTCTATCTAATAAGTCCTACAGAATGGATCATTGTCCTATGAGGTGATTCCATACTAACACTCAGGGGATGGATATGGGGGATTCACCCAAACAAAACTTGTTTAAGATACAAAGGATAAGGGATTCAATCCAACTTCTTAGGAGTACATGGAGTATTGTAGGGTTTTATGTCATTTCCATTCAACCCTGGATCTTTCTTGTGTAAATAGCATATGTCTTGTGTCTTTGTTTGTGAAATAGTACATGGTATTCGATTTTTCTGTGTACTCTACCCATGAACCAGTACACGGCTTATCATGTGTACTTTCATTCCAGGTCATTTCTATGTGGGAGTACATTTCATGCTCGTTCCCATGTACTCTATCCCATGTCTGTGTACCCATTGAGGTACATGTCGGGCCTTTGGGGATGGGTCGCATGCCATGTGATAGGGTCACACACCATGTGATACTTATATTCCTTCTGAAACCCTATACTCTACTGAGATGGATCTACATTTCAACTAGGTTAGATTTATATTCCTTGTAGAGTGGGAATTTATAGATTCCCATATCTAGTTTCCACCCTTATTATCTAGTGATTTGACCACTATTATGGTCGTGCCTTTCCCAAAAAACCAACAAACCACATTGACTGATATTCTCCATCAATGAACAACATTTTCCATCCATCAAAAACATTCTGAAACCATCCTTATACATCGTTCTTAATTGTTCACTAAAGAACATGAAGTTGGGTATCAAAAACCATCTAATCTATTTCTGCTTCCATCATCGTACCACCATCAGGTTGTGCAGATCCCAAATCTACAATATCATATCATTGTGTCAAGAAATGGGTGCAAAAAAATTAATTAATTGGGATGTGTCAAACCATGGACTAAATAAAGAACACCCATGATGAATGAAAAATCACGGGAAAAAGAAAAATAAAAATCAAGGGGAATAAACCTTCTTCAATTTTCATGTTTACCTCGATCCATTTTGGCTGGAATGAAAAGAAAATAATCGATAATAATAAATAAATTCTACCAATAAATCCCTAGAATAAAAACATACCATAATATGCATGATCCGTGAATCAATCTATTAGTTTATTGATCCCTATTCATCATATAAACCAAAATAGGAAAAGAAAACCAAATAAAATAATGTCCTACCTCAATTAAGATCTATTATTGATCAAGAATGAACAAGTGATGTGATTGTTGGAGAGATCCTTTGATTCAATCTCGTATCAGTTATTGATACTCAATCAGGTCATCATACATTAACAGAATCTCATTCTATGCTCTCCAACATCTCTCTAATGATTTTTTGAGTTATGAGTCTAACCTTCCAAATTTTACATAAGTGTGTATTTAAAGAAAAAATTATATTTTTGTTTCAACCATTAAATAAAATAATTTTTTTTAATTTTTTTACTTTTTCTACACCCACAATGACTTTTCCACAAACACTACATGTTGACCAAGGTTATATTGTTCCTAGTGTAAACCCTGTGTTATGAACTCAATGGTTCAATAGGATTTTTGATTAGGGGCCTCATTTAAAATTTATTCCACTTTTTCAGGATAACAGTGCGCACATGAAATTAAATATATTTAAAATATTTCAAAACAATTATTCTGAGAAAATCGAGCCTCATAATCACATTCCCTCTCATATTCTAGTCTTGAAAGTAATCCATACAACATCTAAAAAAATACATCGAAAATTAAATTCAATAAATTCTCCCCACATTAGTTCTTTATATCTCAAAAATCCAAAATAAAGGATAAACAAGGAGATGTGGGTACTAAACATGAATATGATCCTCCTTATACCAAGTTCTCTCCTGTAGATTCTCATGTTGTAATCAGACATGCACCAAGGGAATCGATCGCCCATGATGGATCCTCTCTAGGAGATCCTTAGTCTCTACTAGGTACTCAGCAAAATTATTTCCATCCTCGATGTCCATATCACCCTGGTTGATAACGTGTGATGGTTCATACATGTACCACCTCATCTACGCCACATGGAAGACATCTTTCACCCACTCTAACTATGAAGTTGGAGATAAGAGGGATTCCACATCACAAACTTTACACAGTATCTGGAAAGAGCTAATGAATCTCAGAGATATCTTTACACCCCGATAAAATCTCCATAATCCATGTTGAGGTGAAACCCGTAGGAATATAAGGTCTTCCTCCTTGAACTCCAAATGTCTATGTCGTCTATCCTTGTAATAATTTTTATAGCTCTGTGTAGTCTTAATCTGATCCTATATGATCTAAACCTTCTCAATAGTTTCTCGCACAAACATTAGGCCCATAAGTGTGGACTCTACTAGTTCATTCCAACAAAGTGGTTACCTATATGGTTACCCATAAAAATCCTTGAATGGTTCTATACTAATGGTGGAATGGTATTTGTTATTGTATGAAAATCCACCATTGGTAGTTCATCCACCCAACTATAGCCAATGTCCAATATACAATCTCACACCATGTCCTATAGAACTTGAATGGTTTTCTCTTTTTGGGATTCAGTTTGGGGTTGGAATACTATGCTCAAGCATAACTAAGTCCCAAATGCCTCATATAATTCCTTCTAGTACTGAGATGTAAAGCGATCATCACGGTCATAAATTACCATCGAGTGAACTCCATGGATTTGTACTATCTCATAAATGTAGAGGCATATCAATATCTCTACTGAACTTTTCTCTTGGATAGCTAAGAATTATTATGACTTGGTGATTCATTATATCATCACCTATATGGAATTGTGTCCCCTAGAAATACATGGTAAGCCCGTCACAAATTCCATGGATATCCCATACCACTTACACTCTAGTACCACAATGGGTTCATCTAAACCCACTAGAACATGGTTCCCAGCCTTCACTTTTAAACAAGTGAGGTGTGGAGATAAAAACTTTGTAACTCCTTTCTTCATGTTTGGCCACCAAAACTAACATCGAAGGTCCTAGTATATAGTTCCCACACCTTGATGTATCATCAAAGGTAATGTTTGAAATTATCTTATAACCTCCTCCTGCAATGTCACCAATACCATTATGTATCCTCAAAAAATTAATACATAAACCCCACCATCATAAAATCCATCAGAAGCTTGTCTAGTGGAAATCTGATAATGTAAGGTCTCATAGTCGGTATACCCAAGTTGTGCCACCCTGAATCACTGTAATAATTGTGGGGTAAAAACAATTGATTGGAGGTAATATGCTTCATATCCATCCAAAAATGATGACTCTAATGAGTCCAACTGATCTGATGCCTCGTTTTAAAACTACAAATAACATCTTCTAATGAGAGCATCTGCTATAATGTTTCAATTACTAGGAGTATAGACAATCTCAAATTCATAATCCTAAATGAAATCTAGACATCTCCTCTATCTGAAGTTAAGATCCTTTTGAGAGATGATAAACTGGATACTCTTGTGATCAAAATACATGATAAACCACTCACACATCATGTAGTTTCGTCACATATTTAGTGTGAAGACTACCAATGCTTACTCAAGATCATGGGTCGTGTAGTTCTACTCATGTGGTATCAACTAACATGAATCAAAGGAAATCACCACATACTATTGTATTAGAACACAACCATACCTGGTTCTTGATGAATCACAAAACACTACACACTCGAAACCCTCCTATGATAATCTCATCATTTGATAACCCATCAATTTCTTCCTCAACTACTGAAAATCATATTGTCACCTATTTTTCCTCATGAAATGATTCCCCTTTAGAGTCAAAGATATCATGGGTTCCAATACCTTGCATAAATCATGTATGAATCTCTAATAATTGCATACCAACCCAAGAAATCTCTATAAATATGTCACGTTCTTTGGTGGATCCAAAGGTAACACTTCCTCGGCCTTAGCTGAGTCCACTACCACTCCCTCTACTGACATAAGGTGTCTCATAAAGTGGACTACCTGAATCCTGAAATTTCACTTGGAGAGATTTTCATAAATATGGTGCTCTTAGAGTATGTCCAGAACCATTCTCAAGTGTCTCGTGTTCTCCTCCTCAAATTCCAAGTACATAAGGATATCATTGATGAAGACTACCATGAACTATTCAAAGAAGGTCTCAAATATTCAGCTCATGAGTCTCAGGAACACTTCTGGGGCATTCGTCATGCCAAAGGGTATCACCAAGTACTCATAGCGTCTATATCAATATCTAAATGTCGTCTTTGATATATCCACATCTCGTACTCACAACTGGTGATAGACTTACCTAAGGTCAACCTTCGAGAACCATCATAACCCTATCAAGTGGTCAAAGAGTACATTGATCCTCATTAGTGGATACTTGTTCTTCACGGTCACTTGGTTTAAGAATTTTTAGTCCACACATAACCTAAATCTCATTTCCTCCTTCTTAGAGTACAACAATTGGATTTCCCAAGGTGAAAAACTAGGTCTAACAAATCAATTCCCCTATAAGTCCTCCAACTGCACCCTCATCTCGCAAAGTTCTTCAGGATCTATCTGTAATGTTTTCATGTATATTAGTGTTCTATCAGGGTGTATATCAATACATAAGTCTATCTCTTAGTGGGGAGGTAAGCCTAGAATATCCTAAGGGAAGGCTTATTCAAACTCAACCAACACTGTAGGAAAATGATATCTCATACATCCACTTCACCAAGGGTCAGAATTTCTAACTGATGAGTAATAGACCATACCATCCTATGTATGAGTCCATCTGATTCTACTTGAGTTTCATTTCCACTAAAAAATGAGAACCTAATCCCATCCTTATGGACACACCACATCCTCCACTGAAAAATAGTCATCATAGGAATGAACTATTGATAACCATTCCATACCTAAGATGACATCATAAGCTCTCATCACTGCAATAAATATATTACAACAGAAACTATCACCTCAAAGATTCAAGTCTCACTATTGGTGCAAGTGTGTGATTGTTGAGTTCTCTCTAGTAGAAGTCTCTAAGATTAAAGTTTGAACCAAGGGTTCAAATGGAATCTATAAGTCTTGAATAGGATATGTGGGAAGAAAGGAATAACTATCACCTATATCTATTAGTAATGCATCTAAGTTATAAAAGCCACTGATCACACCTCATATCATTCTCAGAACCTCTAGGTCATAAACTTCAACCACCTAAAGTTATCCCCTCCCATATCCTCCATCTCCCTAAGCTTGGTATGGACCACATAGGGGTAGTGGTGGTAATAAGTCAAATTATCTACCACCTACTTCTGCTCTCCCAACTCCTCTTACACATTCTCAACCCTGTGAACCTATCTTCTCCTACCGCTACCTTTATCTTGGCATCCCATCCATGGTCTCTCTTTCATCCATAAAGCGGATTATACAATATTATGTAATATTTTCATGACTATCACATGAGTGTAACCACATCTCTTGGGACCAACTGGACCCACCCTATGAACCATAAACCACATATCCTTCATCATGGGACCTCCTATTAAATGTCTCATAAGTCCATGTCCCTCATATTGATATCGTATATCGGCTACTTAGGTCTTTGTTCCTTCTCTCCCAAAACCTAAAACCAATGGTTATGTCTGCTCATCCAAGAAAATATCAACCACCAAAGCTCTATTTAGTACCCCCAACATAAGTAGGGATGCATAGAGGGATAACACTGGATTGGATGTCTCTATGTATCCCTAAATCAAAGGTTCTAAATCTAAATAACTTGTCATAAACCATATTCATCAAGTACCTAGAGAGGTTTTTAAACCTCAATGAATACTCAACTACTATTATGCTTCCCTGATAGAGATATAGATGCCCATGGATATGTGCAGTACTCAGTATAGTTGGAGAGAACTCCTCTTGTAAAAGGCAATCAAAATATGACCACACTAGAGTCTCATAATTGTAATATTAGGTTACTAAACCCCACCATAATTCAAATAATCCATAGATAAGGCTCACCTCTAGGACCACCAACTAATCTGCAGGTTTCCTGACCAGATGGAAAACATGGGTCACCACTTAAATCCAATCCTCAGCAGCCTGTGGTTCGAACTCAACTCGAAACTTGAGGGGTCTTTTTCGCCGAAACTCTTGAAGTACAATCATTAGGTACACCTCATATTCTATTATTGTGGGTATCATGTGATTCTCTATAGGTGGTTGTATATATGGTACACCACCTAGTGGTAAATTTTCTTGAACTAGTCACTGTATTGATTCCTCGTCACTAAGGGGATCATCCTCATGATTCTAATGTTGAATCCTAGATGAAATTAATTGTGGATGCATCATGAAAGTAAGCAAGATGTACCATGGTCAATGAATATATCTGGATATATGACTCAAGAAGGAAATAGAAACCACAACCCATTACTATATGGTTCATGTACCATTGTTTTCCCTACAACCAATTTTCTCATGTACCAATTCAAAAACAAGGTGATCAAAGTCATATTGTATGTATATGTTGGCCCCCACACCAACATCGGTGTCCCTGGCCTGATAGCCGAACTTGAAACACTTAACATTGTTTCTCCAAACCAATATTATAGACTCCAATATTATGTTAGAACTAACTCCTCTGAAATCAATATGTCATGACCCATCTTAATGGGGCCCATGTTGTGACTCCCCAAGCTAGCCTCTAATTGGCCAGGGGTTGGAGACTACCATCGAGTAGTCATATAACTAACATGGGAAGCCTTATCCTAAATAATAATACACACACACATATCTCTCAGACCATAAAATGTTGAAATGTAAAAAACAATTGAACAATCATGAATGCATATATCTAAATCCCACAATAAAAGTATAACAAGAAGTAAAGTAAAAAAAGGTCCAAATACAATCCCATCACAAAGTGTTTGAAACAAGTCCCAACTGAAAGTAATGTTGGGACTATAGTCAATATACCATTAGAACACACCACATTTTGTCTAGTATCACTAGTCACCATCTAGTCATAGTTCTTAATGGACTCTATCAAATGGCTGATCTAATGCATAAGACATGACACGTGTGGTAAAAACTCATGCAGGGTTGGGTATAAAAATACTCAGTAGGACACCCTGAAACCACAAAGAAAACAACTAAATAATAATAGTTATCTCTACAAAGGTATAAATCTATAACACATATAGTAATAATATCTAGAAATAATCTACAAGACACATAGTCTAAAGGTGAGTCACAACATTAATGCTAACCTAGGATTACAACTCAATGATTTCACATAGCACTCGTCTGAGAGAACACACTCTTGAGTATGATAACACTGATGATGTACAACCTAGAGGTAATGCTCATTAGGTAAAATAATTGGAAGTACACAGTGATATTCCAAAGAGATATGATACATAGATGAGGATCACTCCTAATTCCATGGGGTATACCAACAACTAAATCTAGATTAACCTGCTAAGTAGAGGATCAATGCATGCATAGTGTTGGTCATGATGATCCCAATAACTCCACCTAGGGCATTAAGATGAATAGAGGATATCACTTCGGGCCTTGTGGAAGGATTCCAATAACTCTATCCATGAATTCCTATTGAAGGTATCGTTGTACTATTAGTAGGTAGAGATTCCATACTAAACCTTAGGGAATGGATATGGGGAACACAACCTAATAAAAATTTCCCGAGATATAGAGGACAAGGGATCCAAACCAACTTCTTAGGAGTACACGGTGTGTAGTATGGTCACATGTCTTATCCCTTTGACCCCATGTCCTACTCGTGTAAATGGATCATGTCATGTGTCTTTGTCTCTATAATAGTACATGTTGTGTGATTTTCCTTTATACTCAACCCATGTATTGGTACATGGCTTAACCTATGTACTTTTAGTCTAGGCTATTTCAGTGTGTGAGTATATGGTTTTTTGTGCCCGTGTACTCCATCTCATGGAAATGTACCCACCAAGGTACACGTTGAGCCTTTCGTGATGGGTCACCCACCATGTGTAAGTTCACATGTTGTGTGACACCTCTCTTCCTCCTAAAACCCTAGAATCTATTCAGTGGGGACCACATGGAGTGTGGCTTCGAGTTACATGTTGTCTCATAAAGAAAAATCCATATTCCCATACCTAGTTTCCGCTCATCTTTTTGAGTGCTCCGACTACAGTTCTAGTCATGTATCTCCCTGAAAACCAAATAATCACCACACACAAGACTCATCATTGAAGAAAAAGAAGTTGCGACCATCAATCCCATTCATAAATCATCAATAAAATTCATTCTTCATGGTACGCTGAAGAACATGAAATCTAGTATCAAAACCCGTCTGATCCATTGCTAGTTCCACAATCGCACCTTTGTCATGTCATGTCGATCCTGGATCTACAATATCAGATCATTGCGCTAAGAAATGGGTTTCCAATGATTGATTCATAGGGATGTGTCAAACCACGGGACAAATGAAGAATGAATGTGATAAATGAATAATTAGGGAAGAATCACAAGAACAGTCAAGAGAAATGAACCTCAATCGATCTTCCTATCAACCTTGATCCATTTCTTTTAGAATAATAAGATAAGTATCAATATTCATGAAAACATTGTCCTAATAAATCCCTTGAATAAACACTTCCATCAATATGCACAATCTATGGATCTATATATTAGTTGACTTATATGTGTACTTTGTAAAAACCAAAACGGGGAAAGAAAACAAAATCGAACAATATTCAACCCCAATTTAGATTGATCAAAAATGAAGAACATAGTTTCTCTATGATTATTGTTTAGATCCTTCAATTCCATCACACATTGGTCATTGATCCTCAATCTAGTCATCATTCGTCAGTGGAATCTTATTCTACACCCACCAGTGGATCTCGAACAATTTTCAGGGTTATGCGGCTAACATAGAAAATTTTCCATATGTTTGTATTTGAAGAAGACAATATTTATTTTCATCAATGGTTAAATAAAATAATTTTATTTTATTATTTTTTTGTTATATTCTCATGATGTTTTCTCCACAAATTCCATGTTCCAACCAAGGTTTTTTCGTACCTAAGGTAAACCCCATGTTGTAAACTCAACACTACCCTTAGATTTCTGATCTGGTCCCCCATTTTGAAGTTATTCTAATTTTTTAGGAAAAGTGTGTGTGTTTGATATTTAATATATTTAGTATATTTCATACATTTATTCTCGACACACTGGGACTCAGAATCACGTGTTTTATATGTGCCTAGTCTCTATAATAATCCACAAAATATCCAAAAATAATACATGTAAAATCCAAGTCATTAACTAGATTCAAATATTTTTTAGATAATATATATTTCAAGATCTTGTGGTTGTAATACACAGAAAACCTTTCTCTAAAATGGTAATTCTTCCAACTCTTAAGTATATTCATCACTGCTACAAGTTCAAGGTCATGGGATAGTTAATTATTCTTGTGTGTCCTAAGCTTCTATGATTCGTAGGTAATGACATGATCACCCTACAAAAGAATACAGCCCAAACCTAAACTTGATTCATCACAGAAGATCACATAACCATACCTGAACTCTAGAAGATTTAACTTCATTGCAGTATTCAGAATACATTTCATCTCAACAACAGAACTCGGGAATTTCTTATCCAAAGGAAAAACTACTCCCTTCGAAGATAGATCAGTCATCTGAGAAGCCATCTTTGATAAATCCATTACAAACTGGCGATAATACCCAGTAAAAGCCAAGACTCCCAAAATCTAGAAAACATTTCAAGGTTTTTCCCATATCATAAAAACATTTACCTTCTTAGGATTAACTTATATATCATGTTTGGACACCACCTTTCCCAAGAACATCATTCCATGAATACAGAAATCACATTTCGATGGCTTGGCATAAAGTTGGTGATTTCTTAACAATTCCAGTACTACTCTCAGATGACACACATGATCCTCCTCAAACATTGTGTAAATAAGGATTTCATCCAAAAATAAAACATTTAAAGTACCAAGATACTCATGGAAAATAATATTCATTAAATCCATAAATATTATAGGAGAATTTGATAAACCAAATGGCATGAAAATGTACTCATAGTGGACATACCTACTCCAAAAGGTGGTTTTCAAAATTTTATATTCTTTTATTCTTAATTCATGGTAACCAGATCGAAGATCAATATTCGATAACCACTTTACCCTTTCAACTGGTCAAAAAAATAATCAAACTATAGAAATGAATATATTTTATTTACCATAAATCAATTGAGTTTTCTATAGTCAACAAAAAGGAAAAGTTACCCATCATCATTCCTTGCAAATAGAACAGGCACTGCCCAGTGTGACACAATTAGGAATATAAATACTTACACTAAAATATCATCCAACTAAGTGTTAAAATCTTTCACTTCAACTAGTTAAAAATGGTAATATGGAATAGATATAATATGGTGTAAGTTCGCATCCTTTTCTAGAGAAATCTCAGGTGTTTTTTAGGTACATTTTGTTGTTTATTAAGTACCATTGGGATGGTGTATAACCTAGGGTGTGTTTGCGTGAAGTTTCTAAGGAATTGGGATGACATGGGGTTGTGCAGAGTTTGCGCACGGTTTGGCCAAACCATGCATAAGCTAACTATGCAGACAGTGGAAGTTAGCAGGGTTTTCCTAACCGTGCGCCATCAAGATATGTGTGTAATGGAAGACTGCACAGTTGTTGCATGGTTTAGATTGTGTGGATTCCTAGGTGAAACCATGTGTGCAGCCTAGTATTTTCTGAAAATTGGTTTTAAAACCACCTGAAACCTCTCTAATTCGACCTTGGATTAGTTTTGACGAATTCTAGGTGTTTCTGAAACATCCATAAGATATTCAAAGTCAATATGAATAGTGTTCTTCAAGATCAAAAGCTCGTATTGAAGATCTGATCTTTTCTTGATAAGTGCATTTTATCCCATTGCTTCTCCCATTCCTTCTCTTATCCTTTATATATCTTTTCATTGAATATCTCCCCTATTTTCTATGATCTAAACCTATGGGTTGAGATCTAGATTTAAGATTTTGGATTTAGATCTAGTTTTTCAAGATCCTGATTGCCTCTGATCTTAATTTTTGGTTTAGGATTTTATATCTGAAGTTTGATCGAAGAAGTTGTGCCGCTCAGATTTTGGGGATTTTAGTTAGGCTAATTTACGTCAACAAATTGAGGTATGTGGTCTAAGTTGAACATCCATAGTTATGATTTTTGATATGTGGATGTGATTTTATGATTTTCTAGATTCCCTTGATAAATTATTTCCTAAATTGGAGTAATTATGAAAGGGTACTTGAATTGTGATTACCTTGGTGATTTATTGATAAGTGAATCATTGAACAAATGAATGGGGGGTGTCTCCCAAATAAATAATTTGAAGATTTTTTATAGTTTGAGATATTTTATTTGAGATACTAAATTTCTTGTGTTAGTATAATTAATTGGGGTATTAATTATGAAATAATGATATTGGCTATGTAAGAGAATTAATTGTGAGAATTAATTATGTGCTATCACGTTGACTAAAGATAATTAATTCAGAGAATTAATTTTGTGCCATGATGTTGATTAAAGATAATCAATTTGGAAAATTAATTATGACATGTTGAGATTTTATGTGGATAACTAATTATGAAGAATTAATTATGGAATGATAATTGTTTTGATTGATTAATTAATTGATGAATTAATTAATTGGTTGTGTGCCCAGTTAATTGATTAATTAACTATCTGTCTTTGAATATTTTAACTAATAATTGGATTAGTAGTGTAATAATGTGTCAAATTCTTATGAATTAATGAATAATTAAATTGTTGAGATTTTTTTGGTGCTAGACATGGTGTTCTAGACTAATTAGAAGTTGGGACTTGGACATGGAGTTTCTCCCCAATAGATATCTAAGCTTGAGATAATGGGGTTCTAGGAATGATGACCTATACCTAATTAGAAAAGGAGTTCTAGGAATGATGGCCTACACTCAATGATATTCTGGTATCGGGCATAATGACCTACACTAGATGAATGATAATAATGAATGATGATTCAAATGAGATTTGGGGTTCTAGGAGTGACAATCTACCCCAAATGATTAATATTTATGAATGATGATTAAATTTTAAAACAATAATTGAAACTGGGCCTAATGTGATGATTAAAGATTAAATGAAAATGTGATAACAATTTAAATTATGCATTGTTTCTATTGCTTCAAAAAACTTCATGCACAATCTTTTGACTGTACTCATTTTAGACATCGTTGGTGGTGGCCTATTGGGTTGTAATCACACCCTATTCGGGCCACCTGATTGGCACCTAAGTAGACTTTGTTGTTGCAGGACTGTATAAGGTCAAGGCTCTAATATAGGTTTCAGTTTTTTATTAGAGCATGGGAGAGGTAACCAGACGTGGTTTGGGACCAGTTTGAGAGATTTTTTGTCTTTACATTCAGTTTCACTGTAGACACTTGACATTTGCATTGTCATAGCATGTTTTACCTTTCAGTTGTGTATTTTATTTTCATATTTTGGTTTTCATGTGATATTTAATTCTTATGGTTATTTATACACTTCCGTAATTGGTTATTTTTATTTTCTTTCATTGGTGTTTTATTATGATAAAACAGGGTACAATCACCCCAAGACTGACTTACCAGATCCTTGCTGCTAGTCATCACCATCTGGCATATGGGGAGGCACGCTTGAGGGAATGTGGAAAACTAGCTTGGGGCATCGTTCAGTGACTCCCAAATCGGGATGCCACATCTGGTTACCCAGCACTAAGTTGACAGAAAAATCCACCACCATTATCAGTGGTAGACCAGAAAATTTAGAAGGAAAAACATCTGGAAAATTGATGAAAACTTTAGGTAGATAATATTTCAAAGATTCTCCCTCTAGATCAAAATAAAACACATATATTACTTTTTCCAACTGTGGATAAGAAGGTACAGCTCTTCTTTGCATTGGGTCTCATTCTCCCTGAAAGATATAGAACACCCCCCATCTGGTTCAATGAAGGAGACACACTAATGTTAGCAGTCAATTAAAGCTTTATTTAAAATAATTCAATCCATCCCGAGAATGATTCAATAGGTTTCATGTCAAGAATTATAAAATCCCAAGAAAGATCAATCTCTGATAATGTGAAAACATAATCCAGACTATGTATTCCATTATCTATCTTTGTTCTAAGGTGTGCAGTAATATCCATCACATAAGATAAAACATCCATATAAAGATTAGTGAAATTCACAATATGAGTTGAAATAAAATAATGAGATGCACCAGTATAAAATAAACCATTCACTAAAGATGAACCAATAGTGATTGTACCTCTCGTAGTCACTAGACCGGCATTGGCTTCCTTTGGAGCCTCTTACAGTTCTTGAAGAAGCTTTGTTCCAGATTTATGTGGTTGGAACCCATTTGATCATGAAAAATCTAATTGTACCATAGTTTTATTGGGTTCTGATGATCTTGTTTCACTTCATGGAGTGAATTATACATATAAAAACTTCTGCATGTGACCTGATCATCCTTAGGATCCACATATTTTTGGTTCCTCAATGTAAACCCATTTTGAGTTCCAAGGTTTCCTACACTAATAAAAAATCATAGGGAATATTCTAGGCACTACAAGAGGTTTCAAAAAAACCTAATATTAAGAACCACCATGAGTATCATCATGTTTACACTTTCCTTTATGGGAAATCAAAAAACTACCACTGATAGAAAATAGAAATTGCATCAACCCTGACATACTATCCAAGTCCATTTCAACCATGAACTCCTTATCCATCACATTAGCTAAAAAATATATATTTAGCAATAAAACCTAATAATGAAGATCATATCGATGTCCCATGTAAAAATTTAGATTCATAATCTTCTCATTTTATGCAATCTCATGTGAAAAATATACAATCTCATCAAATCTATTTTAATATTCTATCACCGTCCTATTATCCAACTCTAGTTTTAAATACTCAATAGCCTTAACTAACACCATCAACTATAGATAGAAATGGTTAGTGAACAGGGATTTAAATTTTTTTCACTCTAAGACCTCATGATTATTCTATGTCGTCATCATGTCCCACTATCTTCATTTAGGTCCCCATAGCTTGAAGGAGGCACATTTCACCTTGATTTCTTCCAGTTTCTCTAGAAACATAAACACAACATCGATATTTCTCCACAAATCCTTAGATAGTGCCGGATTAATGGACCTTTGGAATGATTGTGCATTCTATAAAAGGAAATCATGAGCGTGATTTAATAAAATATCCCTTTGATGTTCCATGGATGAATCTTGAATAGAGGCGGGTGTAGTTGAATGTCCTAGATCATAGACAGCATGCAAGACAACCGTAACTAGATTTTGGTCAATGATGAATTTTTTTCTCTAATTTTTGTCAAAAGATTCCTCCTAGAACCTTTTTTCATGACTTCTCATAGGAAAAATGCAACACAACATCAGTAGAAAACATTAAGGACATCATATTGACACTCAAATAGAGAAACCAAGGAAATTAATCATATAAGATAAGAACACAATATTTGTAATTTATCTTATAAAAATCAAAAGTATGGAAAAATATAACTAATCCACAAGAATTATTTCCCAAACCACCCCAAGTGATGTATGGATCATTATTTTAAGATTTGTCTAGGCACTCAACCGCAACCTCCTCCTAAGTCCTCACATGATTACGCAAATACATACTGACATCAAGGAAAGATTCTTAACCTACACCTCTAATACCACTTTTTCACAAACTGAACAAGATACCCTTGTACCCTAATAACCAAGTTAATCCCTACATGGACCAAAGGGAATTCTCGATCCCCATGGGTCGGAAACTAACACATCTAATCATAAAAGATAAAGGTGGGATGGTTTTTCCACATAAATGATCGAAGAAATAGATAAAACCCATTATGATAAAAAATAAAAGAACTCTATAGGGAGAATAGTACCAGAAGTCAAACTGGTATAAAAACCCAAATTACATCATCAAATTACTATAAATAAGTAATATAAACAACCTAAGTCCCAAGAATACAAAACTCTATAAGCCCTAAAGATCAACAATATTAACCACCTCCTAGTGGTGCTTTACTCTTTCTCGAACTTGGAAGAAGAAAATATAGAAACAACTAAAGGCACAGGTAGAGTGTGAGTTAAAATCCCAATAGGGTCTCACAAATGATTCCATATTTAGTTTTCACATTAATTAACTAAATAAATCTATCAATTTTAAATAAACTGGCATGGAAGTACAAAATAATAGTTTTAAAAATCATTATTTACATTTCAATTGATGGAAATATTTCAAAACAATGTCTTAATAAAAAATTTATATAAAATAGTTTATATAAATTCACAAGTAATTTTTGAAATAGTCTACAAACAATGGAATATATATCAAAATAATCACAAACAATCTGCATTGTCACCATCCAAGAGGTATAATAGTTCTAGGTTATGGGATCTGCACACACTTTAATAAGTGATCACGGAAATATGTGCACACACATCCCTTATACACTAGTCAAAGAGGACTCATCATAATCCCATCAGGGATGGGACCTACTACGTATTTTTTGTTAGAGTTGTAAAGCATCAATAGAGTATTTTTCTAAATAACACACTAACTACCTAGGCTTTAATGTTCTCTAACAATAATCAATAATGGGAAATTTATTTCAAAAATATTCAAGATATAATTAAGTTATTTCCCATTTCAATATTCCAATTTCCATTTAAAATCTAAAATGAGTTTTTAATCAATTAATTACCTTTTCTAGGATAAAACAAATGGGCTCTTAAAAAATTAAACCATTTTTATCAAATAATAATTTAAAATTAATTTCACAATTTAAATTCCACAATTTAATTCGATAATTTTCAATCAAATTTATCAAAAACATCCTGATTAATTAAAATTTGGGTTTTCCCAATTTTCATGCCAAAAAAAATCCAAATCGCAACCCTCAATGAATTGATTTTTCACAATTTAATTTAAATCAATAAATTTAGGGTTAAATCAAATGGAAAATCATAAATGGAACCACCTAATGAAACAAAGATATCACATCTCACAATGCCCAAAACAAGAAACTCCAAAGAAGAACATTGGCATGCAAGATCCGAGAATCAAACCTAGATTCAAGATCTAAAACAATGGGGTTTAGATCCTCCAACAACACAGAGATATAAAAAACCATAGGAGTAGAAGGATAGAGAAAGAGAGTAGTAGAGATGGAATGGGGAAGGAAAACTTACTGGGAAAGGATCGAACAATGATTTCGTAGCTTCAAACTAAATTAGAAAGGGTTTTGAGGAGACAAAATGGGTTCTTGAGAGCCCTCCTAACCTAGGAAATCAAGATATCCTGAGTTAGGGTCAATTGGGGATCCAAAATATATTTAAAGGAATTTTTTAACATTTTTTGGAATAACTAAATCCTACACACACGATTAGTAGGAAAGGTCTGCAAGGTTTTTCAAAATATTTTCCCTAGTTGTGTACCCCTACTAGTGGTGTTTCACAGTTTCTCCTTATCAGGGTGCATGATTTTCCAAACCATTTCTCAAATGTGAAAACTCTCAATACTTGGGAGTGAATGGTTTTCACTAACAAGGCATATTGTTTGGGAAAACTGTGTTCCAATAATACACATCCCAAGAGCCCTTCAAAATTTCAAAACATTTACCCGAAGCAACCCTAAATGAGACCCAACACAAGCATGATCAAAAGAAGGTTTGAGGATTACCTAAAAATAGTAACATGATGTTATATAAAACCATGAGGTGTTACAAAATTTTCCCACTTAAAATGTCAAATAATCCAAGGATGAGTGGAATCTTGTGATTCTCCTTGACAAAATGAACTTGTATAAAAAGGATGAAGGAGTTGGTATATTTTTTGTGAGCATTTTAATAACATCATATCTTAATGAGTTGGTTTTCAAGGAGAAAAAATGATACAATTAATTCTAAAGTATAGAGGATTCTTTATATAGTGGGGAGACTATCCGTGAGTGATTACTATCCCTGGAAGGAATTATTTTTTTCATGAATCAGAGGGTAGTTCTATCATTAGTGAGAATGACCCTTTTAGAGACATTCTATTACTCTTTGTAGGACATTAATATAGGTACTACAGATATATACTATAATGTTGATAATTGGTTTCAGTGTCCTGGTTTGAGATAAAATAAATCTAAATACATGTCTCATTTATATAACTATCAAAAATTAAGGGAAAACACCAACAACCATTTGGGTTACTTCAACCTCTACCTATACCAATATAGAAATGGGATAAGGTGTCCATGTATTTTATCATTGGACTAAGACAAACTCTCTGATGGTGGAATTCTATATGGGTGGTTATTGACTGACTCAAAAATTCAACTAACTAGATTCCAATTTAGTACACACTAGAATTAAAGAGTTAGGAAAGTTGTCTATGCAAGATATTGTGATGTTTCATGGAGTTATATCATCCATCGTATCTGATAGAAATCCTCATTTTAACTCTTAGTTTTTTAAGGGTCTTTAGAAGGATATGGGATCTCAAGTAAAGATATGTATAGATTATTATCCTTATATAAATGGGCAGATGAAGAGAGTTATTAAAATTCTGGAGGACATGCTCTGTGCTTTTATACTGGACTTTGGAAGATCTTAGGATAGCCATTTTTGATTTGTTGAGTTTTATTATAATATTAGTAAACAGTCATCCATAAAAATAGAACCCTTTAAGTTTTTATATGGTTTGACTTAAAAATATACCATTTTATTCGTTAGATATGTATGAAACTTCATTAATAGGGCCGAGCATAATTTGGGAGATATGGACAAATATCGAGGTCATATGTCGATGAATAGTCCTATTATAGAGTCATCATTAATCCTATGTGGATCATCGGTACTAACCTTTAGATTTCATGATTAGTGATTGTGTTTATTTGGAAATGTCACCTTGATTGGCGCACCGACACTTGGGAATGCAAGGAACGCTGGATCCAAGATACATGAAAAATTTTGAGATCATTAAGAGGATTGGGACGTTGTAATATCATTTGGAGTTATTATCTAGTTTATTAGTCTCATAAAATATTTCATATATCTCAGCTCAAGAAGTATCATCTATACCAATTTCCAGTATGAGTAGAGAGGAAATCAATTTGGAACCAAATTTATTGACGATTGAGTAGTATGTTTACATAATTAATTCTCAGTAGAAGATATTATGAGAGAAGTCTATTTTGATGGTCTGAGCCTTTTGGAAACATCAGATGGATTCTTAAGAGACTTTGTAATGTGAATCATTTATGAGGGATCATTCTCATTTTCTTTTCAATAGTCAACCATCTTCAATAATACATTTTATGGGAACAAAATGATATGGTGAGGATAATTGTCACAACTGAGTGTCACATTTAGGTACTTATAACCATTATTTTTTACCACTTTTTTTACTATATTTTCCCACATCATTTTAGGTATTTTATAATGTTTTTATGGAGTTTTTTATGGTGAATCATTGTTTCATGGTTAGTGGAAACTCTATGGATTTCCCAAGAATCTATGTCAAAAACTGAGGTTCCCAGTAGAAGTGCATGCGTAGTGCATGGTTTGGGAAAAATGTGTCACATTTTCTATAAAAAATTGCATAATTGGATAGTGTAAATTTATATATTTATAAATATAAATATGTTTACAAACCATGTGGGTCTCTTCAGATAAAATAAGCCTCACATTTATGGTTCATGATTTGTCTAACTGTGTAGCCAAACCATAATGACATGTATTAATAATCTAAAATTTTGATTTTCTACCAGAATTTCCATCTAAATCCATCATCATTTATCATGTGTCATAGGGACTCAGGCCTAAGGTTCACCCTTCATGGATTTAATAATTTCATAAAATTTGGAGAGAAAATAGGTTGACTCTAAGGTTAATGGATCTAGGAAATTAAATTTTTGTGTTCATTATTCACCCATTATTCTACACACTTCTAGATATACTATTATTTTCTTCAAAGGAATGATTGATCTAGACTCTCATGACCATATAAATGGTTTTGGGTGTGATATAATCAAAATATTTAAATAATGATCAAAGGGGAGTGAGAGAAAATTCGATTTCTCATACATCAGGTGTGTTTTCCTCAAGAACGAGATCATTTAGGTGGGTGCTTTTATAGTTTTTATTTCATCTATAAACTTTTGATGCATGTGTCTAACATAATGGTTTCTCTTTAATGGTTTTTAAATAATGTTATGGTTCCATGATATTTGTTCTGAATGATTATAATATTTAAAAAAATCATTGATAATGGTTTTAAATTGAAATGGAAGGGTATGTGAAAATGGTTTTGGGGGTATTGTTTTATGATTGATGAACTTATTGTGTTTGTTTAAATGATCCAAATGAAATGTTTTAATATATAAAGATAATATCACATTATCAAATTGGTACTTATATTGGAATGTTGGTAAAATCATGTTATTATAGTTTGTGGCTACCTAGAAATGGATTTACTCTTCAATATTAAGTAAATATATTTAGACATGATGGGGATACACTAGCCCATGTGTTATCCTTACCTATCCCTTGAGGTTTCCCAACCAGGGTAACTTTGACACACACTTTATATGTCACTGATCACCAAGGTGTGAGGACCCTAATTGACTAATAACTTTCTTACTTAAGGGATTTACCCCATGATGTTTGGTTGATAAAATTATTAACTATTTACGCCATTCAAAATTATTGATGAATTTTTTTATTAGATATGTGGAAATTTCATTTATTTTTCAAATTATATATTCATTTATAGTTTTCAAATGATACATTGATACATGTTTCTCAAAATGATATAAAATATTTAATTCTCCAAGCCTTATATAAGACTATGAAAAATATGTTTTCTTTGTTTTTATCACCTTAAAATGTGAAAATATGGTTTGCATATTAAAGCCTTATTAAATAACATATGTTGGGACCATACTAGGATAATTATGCAAAAAATATATATATATATATATACCATTGGGTAAATCCATGCCATGTTCTTTTGAGTACAGGTAGAGGCAAGGCACTTCTTGGTGGTAGTTGGTATGTAATCTAGAAGGGTACGAGATGTTAGCAATGGAGTGGTGGGAAATAGACCCCCTTTTCACATGGATTTGGGCTTTTGTTTTGTTTAGTTGGGTTTTTTGGTAAATCAGCTTATGTATAATATCTTATTGTTGTCTGAACATGTTATTATGGTGAATTATAGTATCATTTCTTAATTTTTATGTTATACATTACTTGTATGTTTGATATATATTGTATTTTATGGTATAAACCACTCCTAATGGTTTTCATTGATACCCAAACACTAGTTACTAACCCCTGGGGAATGGGGACACCCTTAGGACTTATTGCAAGCTGGTTTGGGTGCCTAGTTTGATGGGTGATCCAGGTTAGTTTTTAAAAACTGGTATAGAATCCATACTTTCTAGAATTAATTAACAATAATTTTAACTATGTTTCCCCTATAATCAATATATTTATAAAAAAATTGTTAGAGGAATAAAAAGAATATCCATAAAAAGAATTACTTCTTTGGGTTGAAGGATATGTTCTCATTATTTTTTGTTTAATTTTGAATGATTCACCTTTCATGTAACTTTTATGTTCCTTGTAATAGGTCGTAGTGTGACCCAAGTATCAGAGAATTGACACTTCATTATGAGGAATATCATTTCACCTACTCTCCACATGTTTCCATCTATTTAAAAGTTCATCAGTTTTTTATAATCCCACAATAATGATAGTTATCTCAAACATTTCTATATACATTCTCCTTACCACATTTTATCTCATTTTTTATTGGTTATCCTTTTAAAAAAAATTAAAATCATAAAAATTTTATTTGTTCATTGATCATACAACACCTTCTCATTAATTTTAATTCCATTTTTATCCCATTAAATTACATCATCATCTATGAACATATGAAATTGTATGCTTTTTTTAATTACATATTTCAAATTTAGCCTCAAGATTCATTCAATAGTGACCACTTATTCCTCAAAATATTAAATATTATTTTCTCTCTCCATAGCATAATCATGAAGGAAACTTATTACTATGGATTACATTTCAATTTTCAACTTAAGATCAAAAACATCTCCTATATTTACAAGTGTAATATGTTGGTCTTCCACTACCAACAATAACTAAGTAATTTTGGAATCAATTTAACCAATATAATCTCAATAATATTTCAATATTTAGCTAATTTTATTGTTATTCTTCCATTATATATCATGATTCACTAGAGAACATCTATTCTCGTCCTTAAGATATACAATTCCATTTAGTTATTTTTCTTCCTCATTATGAAAATAAAATTTCTAAACTATTTCCTACATAAAATCATAAAATTATAATTTAAAATCTATTTTACCTTCTTCAAGTCATTCCTAACTATCCTCTTCACCTTTTATCACAAATATTTTATATTAAAAAATATTTCTAGATTTAATTCAAAATATTATGTTTCATTTATGAAAAAAAAATTATTCTCATTTTTATTGATATTAAACTTCAATATTTATAATAAACATCCTTGAAAATATTTCTATAATATACTCTACAACACACGGTTAAAACAAGACAATGTTATATTTCAACTAGTCCTTCCTCAACCTCATTGAATTTACTTGCTACAGGAGACTTGAATTGATAACTTACATCTTTTTCTCTATCCAAGAATACATGTATTTGAAGCTTCAATATGGATTAAAATCCCATATCTATGTATGAATAAATATTCATCCCTTATAATTTCACACAAATATCATTTTCAACTATTATAATTTTAAAATAATCAAGTAAAATCTCTTCCATATTTTGTTCCTCAAGAGACAGCACCTTCGGATTATATAACGGTAGAATAATTCAAAATATTCTCTTCAATATTTCCACATCCTTGATCTTCTCAAAAAAATCCTTGAATTGATCCAGTAACCTCAATGATTTAATTTAATAAAAAATCCACATTTTTATTAGGATACATCTTGAAATCATCAATTTTTTATGCAAACCTTGTAAAAATTCCCCTTTAATGTTGTTTTCTCCTTTATAAATATTGGTAAATTTATACAATATTTCTTTATCATATGTAAAACTCATGAAACTCATATAGATATTATTTAATAAAGCTTTGGAAATTTTATTTTTTCCTATCATCAATGTTCAATAATTTTATAACTTCCTCAGTCAAAAAAACTATGTTGGATCACTAACTTGGATTTGATAAATACTATAGGATAAATCACCTATTATTAGATATCATAGAAGTGATAACATATTGTTTTTATAAATTTTATAATTACAATAATAAAATAAATGAAATACTTTCATACTCATGGAGTTCTATATATCAAAACTTATCCTAAGATAGATCCAAAAAGGTAGACCCTATGGATTTCATACCACTTTCTATAACCATAGTTCAAATACACCCTAATAGGGATGTTATTTATGGTGTCAATAATATTTCTAATCATGAAGAGATCATTTTAAATCATTTTTAATAAAAAAAACTATCAAGGTTATTTTTACATTTATAACATCTAATATATGGAAAATAAATACAGTGGAATGAAAAATTTACTTAGTTCACCAAAAAGGGATACGTCCAAAAATTATAAAGTGGTTATGTGTAAATGTACTAAAAACCATTATTCTATATATTATGGAGATATATTATAAATACTTATAAACATATTTTTTATTTTGATTATATCATATAGGAAGATATATGTTTCATTTAGTGTATGAAAAAAAGTAAAATCGGGGAATATCACATAACTTGGTAAGGAATATCTCTTGGTGTGATATAGGGATATTAAACCACATAATTAAATAATATTATATTACCCTTGGCTAATTTACTAATTCATTGTCAAAGTAAAAAATGGACTCATACATACCTCCCCATACACAAGAGGTTTTCAACTAGTATAAAGGTATTATTTCCGATAATGGGGAGACTATGCCCCCAATGTCAAATGACCATCACTCATAAAAATAGTTGAAGTATAAATAAATAATAAAAATCATAAGAGAATCATAGTGGAAGAGAAAAGGTTAACACCATCACATTCTATATCAAAAATAGATATTACCAATCATGCATCTAAGTTAATATGAGTCCCTATAAGCATTGGTTCAAGATAATATATAACCAAAAGAACAAAAAATAAAATAGGTATAGAAAAAAAAGAGATCTCATAGTATGTTTACACGTCACCTTAAGTCCCCTAATAGCATCACCTACTCAGTATTCCAATATAGGTCCCCATCCCTTAGCTAGATACTTGACAATGAAATCTACATGTGAACCAAGGTTTCAATGTAGGGTGTGAACAAAAAACCCCATAGGACTCCATGAATTAATCCTTAATATTAGTGTAGGATATATATGATTGTATATATGATGAAAAAAATATACCTCTACCATGTTATCTTGATCTAACAAGGACACCATTACCCCAACTATTTCTACTTATACTCTATGCAATAATTAAGATTCATTCCACATCACCAGTGAATTATAGTTTATAGCTAACACCTTCTCACTCATGGAGAAGTTTCACATTATATCCCACATAAAATCCCATATCAAGTCCTAGAATAAGGCCTTTTTATTAGGGGAGATAGCACAGGAAGAATTATACCATATTTCTTACTATACCCTCTCACTTATGGTAAATAACTCATAATTTCCTATAATGTATTTTTGACCATACCCACTCAATCATTGGACGTCACACATCAAATTCCACATCATGTTTCTGACCACACTCTCCCAGTCAGGGGATTCCATAAATCAAATTATATATCACATTCTCAACCACACCATTTAACTCAATTTTGAACATGAATCAAGTATTTTTCCTAGCCCTCTCACTCAAGGAATCTCCAATACCATTGATCCCATGCCATCACATATAATCCTATCATCTTCTCGGTTAGGATATCCTCATAACCAACAATCACAACATATAAATAGATAAGAAATAAGAAATTAAAATAACTATGAAATGGAAAAGTACCATACACTAATTCAATGGAATTTCCAAAGCATAAGGACACCAAAATTCTGGACAATAGGATTCTCCTAAGATATCCATTCTAGGTTACCCACAATAGTAATCTCCATGCACCTGATAGTTTCATAATAGAAGGAATCAACACCAAAACTTATATGGAAAATTATTAGGTCATCCAAACATTAATAAAGCAAAAATATCTCACTCTAGGCCCAATATACCCATATATAATTCCATATTTTTTCTAATAATGTGGATTTTTTCATTTATAATCCAATTTTACCCATAAATACCCTCTAATGGATTGATCGTATCAATTTTGACCCACCAAACCACCTAGATAACAAAATCAGAACATTCTATGGAAAACTCATGAACCTACATGCATAAAACATCATTCAACCATATGTAACATTCAAACATTATAAGGAATCCCAACCTTGAATATAAGGGATCTTACTAATCAAATGATTCCACCTGATTCAATCATAGTCCAACCAATCCAACTTTTTAGTTATAAACCATCATAGTTATAAATTTGATAAGGAAAAAATGGAATATAGGAGGAAGGAAGAATCAAGGTTATGCGTAGAGTTAGACCTACCAAGAAAGGGTCCCCCAATGAAGGAAACATAAAATGGTAAAGGGAGGAGCATGAAGGGTCCTTGTAACTCATGACAGTCTAAAAAATCATGAGAACCCTAAGTTGGTGTCAAGAGAGGAGGAGAAAATAAATGGGACGTGGATAAATTATAGTGCTTCCCTTAGAAGAAAATCTAGGGCCACCAGGTACATATACTACCATGACTAGGTACTAATTATCCCAACCAGGTACCCACCGCAATAAAACCAGGTGGTCGTTGGGATTGCATCCCCTATAAGGATACTACCCTATATACTATATAACTAGTACCTACTAACCATGTCCCTTATTCCATCTTATTTTGTATTGTAGTAAGGGTGGCACTTGCAACCCTCTATATCAGGATTCTCAAGCCCGACTACCCTTGAATTTTTTTAAAAATAACTAAAATTAAATAATTGTAAGACCAAAATGAGATGTGAATTCATACCTGAAATTTTATAGTCATTAAAAACTCCCCCTATAAAATATTATCATCCTTTACAAGCATCTTTAGGTGTCCTCTCTAAATAGATATATATATAATCCCTACTCATATGATTTCCACTCCCATGTATCATCTTAGATATGCACATACTACCAAAAAATCATGATAAGAGCCAATTTCTTCCATCTTCGTATCTTCATGTTCCAATAAATTATACAAAATAGGCACTCCTCAAATGACACATCCACTACCAACTTGGAATCATCACTATTGATCATGTGCAAGAGTTTCATCTCATACTTCTGAAGTTATGAAACATGTAATATATCACGTATACCTCAATATCTTGGGGGATATCCAATCAAAAATATATGGTTCCAATATAATCCAAAACCAGTAATGGACTAAAAATAGTGGCATGAGCTTCCTTTATTTCCTCAAACATTGATGCCCCAAAAGAGGAAATACCCACAATAATACCCAATTGTCCCTTGTAAACTCCAAGGTTCATTGACTATGGTTGGTATATTATTTTTTCATAATATAAGTGATAAATAACTACTTCTTGATAAATTAAAACATCTCAATGGTATCCTACACCAAGCCTTGGTTTGGTCACAACTGACTCACCGACCATTATCTAGAAAAACTGAAAGTAACCCGGCCTACTCTAAAATGAATTAATGGAAGGAATATAAATAGAATCTTGAAAGTTGTGGTTATATAGAAACTCTTACCAATATATATATGGTTATACCATGATACACTAAAATTAGGCACACATCCGATAGTATCTAGATCTTCCCCTAATATTGATCATCTATCTATAGATGTTATTCGGTAATCAACTACAGTTGAGGCCTCACAGACTTTTGTAGGACCTGCTAAAATATTGATATAAAATATGTATCTTGATATAACACTATATTAATAGTTACTCAATTTAGATATACTATATATTAAACATATTTATAGTTTCAGGCACAATAGAAGCATGCGGTGGTTGGAGATATATTAAAATTTATTTTAATATTTAGTTTCCCAAAACCCAAAGCAAAGATCATTCATGTCAAATTTATAATTCATTTATTTAATATCAAAAGAAGTGAATAATTTATCTGAGTTTTCTTAATTCAATATAGATATAGATCATCTAAAAATTCCATTTTTGTTTTCCTTCATCATGTTGTCAGGATCCAAGGATAGTAGCCCTCAAGAGGTTATCCAAATGTGTTCATTTGATCTTTGAGTAACACTAATCAATATCTAAGTTCTAGTGTAGTGAAGGGATTGTCTTGTGTGATTCATTTTGAATGTTCTTTCTTCAATATTGAAGGGATCGCTTTTTCATTTATTATTATCTAGAGGGATTTATAAGGAGGAGGTGATAGATAATTCATTGAGTGTAAAAAATCTCTATATTCTGAATTTCACCCACTATACAATAGACATAACCATCTATCTATAGAGCAAGTGTTCAGGTTAAAATATTATTTAATTTCAAATAATCCCTTAAACAATACTATAATGTTTAATAAAACTCATTCCATATAAAAATGTTGTTCTTATTATTATTAATTGACGCATGCTAACTTTCACAGCAACAAAATATTATTTAATTGAGTTGTTAATTAATATTTGTCACCAGACATGGTCTTCATCCATTCAAACTCCAAGATAAATTATTAAACACCAAAATAAATATTTAAATATTTAATTCATCAATTAACATTTTATATTGATAAAAACATGAATAAAATCAACCCTTTATCTTTAGAATAATATTTATTCAATTAATTAAATTCAAATAGAATTTAATCAGGATCATCAAAAACACATCATGTGTGACCCTATAGGATTATTTATTTTTAAAATTAAGTGGGAATCACTAAATCCCATTATTATTATTTATTAATAGGTCAAGAAACCTAATAGAAATAAATTAATGTCTCAATGATGAAAACCATATATGAACGCTCACTATGTAATATAATCACTTTGTCGTAATTTCTCATCAAGCATGTTTCATATCTCGGTCACCAACCTGTATGCTCGATATGTCTTTCTTTCACTATAAAAAATAAAAATTTCATTACACCATGGACATGGAATTTAGGGTGATAGTTCAATTATAATCATAGGTATAAGATATCAACTTCCAAAAAATGAAAGGGACAAATGCTTCCTCCACTTATCCAATAATGTCATGTCAATTGTGATACACCCAATGTACCCCAACTCGTCTTGAACATATTTCATCTTGGTTTTTTTCAAAATATGTAATTTCATGAATCATGAAATTCATTAATTTCAATATTAAAGTTGAATCACTATTACATATGCTCGTAGATAGTGATATCTGATGGAACCAAAACATGTGGGTTTGTTCTCATAATCTACCATCTTGGATATTGTGAAGTGAGAACTTCATGACAAGAAGCCTCATCTACTTAGGAGTTATATGTAATATGTGTCCCATCATAGTATGTTATCTAACCACATAACATTACTTAAGAATATCATAATAGTATTTCATGGTTCTCATCATAGAGAGGAACTTTTATGACCTTATTAATACTCTGAATACTCTAGTACAATATTACATTAGAGTCATGTAGAAAAATGAAAAATATATAATTAGAAGTGTGATTAATATTAAATGCATTGAATATGCATGTAATCAAGGTAGAAGTATTTAATCATAAGACACAAACTCCAACAACATCCCAATTATACTAGATACCACTACCTATGATTTCCAGTCCACTAAAAAATATATGATAATCTTGTTTCTACTGGGTCAATGGTTTAGTCAGGGGGGCCTCTATGTTGCCTTACATAGAATAATTTCTCATTTCAAACTCATCTCTTTTAGTAAAATACCCCAAGAGATAATACTTTTAAATTATGTTCTTTATCTCTTGATGTGACTTTGTCTATTTTACAAGATCCACTGCTACAGTATTATCACAGTAGAGTGTGATAGGATATTTATTTCTAGGTACCACATTAAGCTCTTAGATGAAGTTGTGAATCCATACTTCTCCTTTAGAATATATAGAAATTGAAATATACTTATAATATACTATAGAATCTATGACAAAATCCTTCTTTGATCTTTTACAGATCACACCACCTTGATTCAAAGCGAAGATATATCCTGTTTGTTAGTTCATATCATCTTGATCAGTTTGTAAAAAATCATATGAATATACTATGATGACTTATTCCGCATCTCCTCCATAAAACAGGAATATATTCTTAAGAAACCATAGAAACTAAAGTATATTCTTGACTTCAATCCAATGGTGGTCACCAAGGTAAGCTTGATATCCTCCTGCCACACTTAATGCATACGCAACATCTATCCTTGTACATAGAATAGCATACATGACTAACCTAATAATTTTTGTGTATGGAATCCATTCCATTCTATTTATTTCCCCATTTTTCTAAGGTCACATTTTCTTATAAAGATTAATTCCATTTAATTATTGAAATAATCCCCTCTTGGATTCATCCGTACGGAATGTTTTTAGTATATTCTCAATGTATGTACTTTGAATTAGGTAAATCAACCTCTTAGATCTATCATAATGGATCTTGATCCAAAACATATATGTCTCCTCACCCAATTACTTAATTTAAAATCATTTATTATAAAATTACTTAACATTATGTAAGACTATTATTTCATTTCCAATTAGTAATATTTCATTAACACATAATATTAACAAAATGACTGCACTCCCACTAAACCATTTGTAGAAACAAGGATCACACTCATTATTTATAAAACTAAATTCCTTTATGGATTTATCAAGACAAATTTTCTATAACCTAGATACAACCTTTAATCATTAAATGGATTTTTGAAATTTTCATATAATATTGGAATCCTTTGGGGTCACAAACCCTTTGGGTTGTGTCATATAGAAATCTTCCTAAAGGATCCCATTAAGGAAGGTTTTTTTGAAATCCAATTTTTAAATATCATAGTGTCACATATATGAATTATTTTAAAGTAATTTTTCATTTAATTTCCATTCATGATTTGATTTGGGGTTGTACCGCGTATTTTGGTGGAAATTGTGGGTTTTTTGAAATTTGGGCCAAACCGTAAGCCCATTTTTGGATTTAAAAATAAATTTTTTGTTTCTTTTATAACTCCTTTTTTCAACATTTTACACCCATTCCACTTCCGAAATGGCATCCCTTAGTATATTAAAATAAACATATAAATTTGGAATCCATAGGAATCCATAATAACGATGGATTTAAGTTTTTTATTAAGGAGTTTGGCCTGCACGAAAGCTCATTTCATGCATTAAAAATATTTTTTAATTATTTTATATCACATTCAAGTTTTAAGTTTTTTTGGTGATTCCCACTCTCACCCGAGACCACTTACCAAAGGCGCCCTCACATACTCTACTACCCCTCTTTTGAGATCATTTTCATCAGGAATTTAGGTGAAACTTCTCTGGATTTCTCAAATCACCCAAATTTGAAGAGGTAAATTGATTCCTTGGTAACTCCTTAATTTTTTCACTATTTTACACCAATTATAGTTCCTACATGATCTCTTCATCCTTTTTAGAACCACCCTTTAATGTTTGGATATTTTAAAATTCAGATACTAATGGATTTAGGGATATTTCTCCCAGATTCCATCAAGTAAGTGTCCCTTCCTTCCATTTCTTCCATTTCCTTAGGGTTTTATCCCTCTTTCTTGATGTTCCAAAGTGTCTAGAAGTTAGGGTTCTAACCTAGGATTTGAAATGGTTTATTTTTATTGTAATATTTAGATTTTAGGTTTTTCTTTACTTCCTTGTGGTGCGGCGGTGGTGCACTTGATGTTTCACACCAAGATTTGAGGGTTTTGACTCAAAAGGTAGGTGATTCCATGGTTAACCATTTCTTGATGAGTTATTTTTCTTGTTTTACTAGTGTTTCATGTTACCCATATACTTTGTGTGGTGCAATAACTATTTTTTAGGGATTTCATTAAGCATTTAATTTTATAATTTCATTTTTGTAGAAGTTGTGAACTTTTTGAATGTAACACATGTGGTATATTTTTTGGTAGTTTTATAAAATATGAAATTGATTTATTAGTTGTTGAAAGGGGAAAAAATTCTTTTTTTTAATGGATTAGTGTCATGTGGGCCTTTTGAGGGGGTTTTTGGAATATGTTTGGTGTGTAAAAGTGTGTTACACTTGTTGAGAGCATTTTATAAAAAAGGGTTTTTTCATTTGTATCTTTCGTGGTATTATTCAAGGTGACTTTACAACACTTGAAAGTGGTTTTATAAATGTTTTTTGGGCGGTAATTTCTACTTTGGTAGTGTTTTGGTGTGGTTTTTTCCTTGAAATATGTTTTTGGAATGTTTTTTATGAGCAAAGTTGGGGTATACTCTTTAGAATTGTTTTATGAAAGATTTGAATTATTTAATGATTTATGTAAGAGGTGAAACCATATTGGAAAACAATTTTGGAGTGTGTGTATTTTGAAATGGTAAATTTTAAATGTGAAATGGATTGTTTTGTGATGTGTTACATCTTGTAAATGTTTCATAAAATTGCTTGATGTATTTACAAAAGTGTGTAAGAGATGTGAAAGTGATGTGGGATGTTTTGTGTGAGTGTGATATAAAAAATGGATTTTGATTATGAAAATGGTATTATGTAACATGTTAGTGGGCTGTTATGTGTTTTTGAATATCTTTTAATGGTTTTATAAAAAAAATTAATGGATTTGTGGAAGTGTTAAAGAAGTGTGAAAAGTGTAGTGGGCTATTTTAGTGTGAAGAGGATTTCAAAATCAATTTGAAAGAAAAGTGGACTTTTGTGACTTTTGTGGTATAAATGTGGGATTTTTGGTGAATTTGTGATGTAGAAATTATATTTGAATGTGAAAATTATATTTATTGACTTGTTGAAATTTTTTTATAACAAGGGGAAAACCCAGTTATCTAGGAGGCTGGGCATGTACTAGTACGCTAGTGAATCCATGGGGTTTGGCCTCAGTTTCACTTATCAAGATTGACGCTTACAACTCTAACTAAACTATTATGATGATGACTGGGGACCAACATGTTATGGGTTTTTTCCCTAATAGTGGCTCATGTATGAGAATGGATATTTGTGATGGTTACTCTCACTGAGAAATGAGGTACTTGGGACCCACAACTAGCCAGTGCCTAGGGGTTATTTCCTATTGCTTGTGCTCATTAGATCCTTTATATTTACTGTCAGCATATGGAATATTTGGCTAGAAAATTCAGTATCTTTTGAATTTATTTTAAAAGTGTTGATTCTTTAAATTATCCCACTTCAAAACTAATTCCTTTTTAAATTTTCATCTTTTATAAATTGTAAATAGAAATTACATGTTTTTGAAAACTTGCATTATTTTCTTCATTGAATGTTTATCGCATAGAATATCTTAGTGGTTATATCATACTAGTCTTTTCCTCACACCCTACTTACACCTTTGGGTGTAAGTAGACTAGGTTTTTTTGATGTCGCAAGTTGGTTATAGTTTATAGTGCTAGTGGTTCGGTTTTCTAGCAGGTTCTTGGTGGTGATGTCCTATGGAGATGGATTAAGGGCGGTGCCTCTTTCCATGAGGGTTCATGGGCTGTTTATTTTTTATTTTTTTACCTTTATATAGTGTTTTTGAGTTTTTTTAAACTATTTAATTTAGTTCTGAATTTTTTGTAAATATTTTTTGGTTTGAAAATTCCAGATTTGTTTTATTGGATTCATTTGTTGTTTTATGTCTATAAACATTGGTAAATCATTCCCAATTTTTAGTTTATGATACTGAGGTAGTTGTACCAGACTATGGAGATCAGGAACACCCTTCGGGCCATGTCACGGGCTGGGTTTGGTGTCGGTTTTGGCGGCGAACAGATTCAGTTCGTGACAAAATGGTATCAGAGGAAGTTTATGTTAACTGTTTGGGTCATGTTATTTGGGGAATAGTCGAGATAGTCTGGAGTTAGGATTTTCAGGACTTGGAATTCTGATTATGGGTAGTGTGCCTGATCACCACACCTTATTATGTGATTCAAGTCACCATGGGAGGTTGGGACTTGTCTAATTCCTTTGGTTTTTTTGTTTAATGATGATTATGGGAAACTAAAAGAGAGATGGGTAATGGTCTCAGTGAGCTCGCATGGCCTGGAAAGACATGTGGAGTCGGGGATATTTACCTAGAACACTCTTCGTGATGGTGAAGTTATTGGTGTACATATTCCAACCATATTTCCAAGTCACCCACCGAAGCTAGTTTCCCCTCGAATTGTCTTGTGTCCTTTAGTTTTGAAATCTTGGAATTTTGGTTTTAAAGTAAAAATGACATGGTTTAAAGAAGTGTAAGGTTTTTGTGAAATTATTTTCAAATAAAGAGGGAAGGGTTTGATTTTTGAAATGGTGGAACTAAAATTTCATAATTTTTTTTGAATTGGGAAAATGGTGTGTTTACACCTCTTTTGAAACAAAGAAGTATGTTAAAGTTGGTTTTGAAAAAGTGTTTCCAATAGATTTTTCTAAACTATTGAAAGTGGTTTTAATGGGTTGAGATGTTTTGAAATTAATGTGTATGACTTGAGAGTGATTTTTCATTTCAATGATTGTTCCATTATAAGAATTTTTGTAAGTGGTAATTTGGGTTCGATTTCATGGTTAGTGGTATTGAGAAAAAGGAAGTATTGGTTGATTGTTTTGGTTTTGAAAAGTGGAAAGAGTTTTTGTTTTAACCATTGGTATTTTGGTGAGAGACCACATGCATGGGGTTATATGGGATGATGGATGGTAAATGGCATGACTAGATGAGTGTTGGGATGGATATGAGGAGGGTGTCCAGTGTGGCATGGAAACATGCATGTGTGGGGTCCATGGGGTACCATTGGTGAATACACTTACTGCGGAACCGTTTGTTTTCAATGAAATTTTTTTAAAAGGAAAACCTGATGTCTTGATGAGTTTTTTGGATGGTATGTATTATGTGTTTTTTGGAAATGTTGATGTTGTGGATTTTTCTGAGTCCAAGAACCCCTCTTGTTTGAATGGTGTTTTGGGTTTGTGTTTGGTCAATTAGCTGGGTTGAAGGACTGTTTAGTGGTCTCTTCTAAGAAAAGTTTGGGAAGCCTTTATGGTGGTTCCCCTCATCTGTTTTGATATGTTTGAAGTATTTCTTAACCAATGGACAAGGTTAGTTGGGTCCTTGGGTTCTCTCTTTGGATAAGGTACTCCCCCACTAAGGGTTAGTGCGCAACTGAAGTGCAACCTGAATTGTTTCTCCGTTGGAAAATCCTTAAGTTGATCAATGTATGGAATATTTTCTCAAGATTTATAGAATGAGTCTACCACCTTTAATTTTTTGGGTTTGTGGATACTCTTGTAGCAGGAGAGTTCTCGTGGAAGGTTGAAAGAAACCATAGTTTCTTAAGTTTCATGATTCGTCGAAGGTGGAAGTGGTCTTTAGTTGTTAGTGTGGATGAGTGTATGTATGGTGTCTAAGAGGGAATCTGGGACCTTCATAGTCTCTTTAAAGTATGAGTTCATGTTAAACCACCAATGTGGGAAATCTGGTCATGAGAGACCATTATGGACACCTTCTGGAATTGTTTGTTGTTTGGGGACTTGGCATAAGGTCCACTTCCATGTATTGTTTCTATCAATCTCAATGGTTATGTTTGGTGATGCCATGTGACTCCATGTGATCATTTTACTGTAAAGGTGAAGGTCATTCAATTCTATGAGGGTCTCTATTATGTTGGGATTATTTCTCCCTTGGGAAAAACTTCAAATCCTCTATCTTAAAGGAAGGTGTTTATATGTGTCCCCCCTTCTGTTGTTTCTCACCCAAAGAAACAAGGTGTGATGCGTGTGCATATTCTGATCCCTTGTATCATTGAAATGTCATGTTTTAGTTAAGTGAGTTCTGGAGTGTGTTATGTATTGGTGAACCAATCAGGGTTTGAAGTGTAGTTGTTTGTGGCACTGAAAGAAGAAGTTTCATACAGGGGTTTCCAAAGCCTAACTATGAGGCTGAAGATGCTTTAATTTTTTGAGCTCCAGCCATAGGTCTCGGAGAGAATACGGCATGTAGTCATGGGAAATCCCAAGGTTGTTTAAACCCCTATACAAGTCCTACCCTCAGTATGAATGATAGGAAGAGTTTAAAACTCTATTTTTGTAATTTTTCTTCTATTATTCATGTTCGATGGAAAGGGGTGGAGGGCCTCATGCCCATGTTTGTCGCCTAATTTCTTTCCTTCTCCTGTTGTTTTCCATTGAATTTTTGGATAAAGGTTTAAAATTTGGCTAGATAGGTTGAGTGCATGGTTTTCACATGGTGAGTTGTAATTGTGAACTAGAAAACCATACAGATATAAGGATCCACACAGTTAGCTCATGGTTTCCCAAATTGTGTGGACTAACCATACAGACATCTCAACTCTTTGAGTTTTGGGGTCTTTTTGTGTCGGCCCATGATGGTCGGTTAAGATGGTTGGTTCTTATGGTGGGGTGGCCCACTATGGGTCTCTTGTTTGTTCTTTTAGAAATTTATAATGGAAGTATACCCCTTATACTAGGGAGTCTGTTCTGGCCTCCCCCTATTAGTGTCACTATTCTGTCTCAGGAAAAATTTATTTTTTTCTCTTATGGTGGAGAGCCCATTTGTGTCTCCTCGCACCAGTAACTCAGTTTTGTCCTTGGTCTTGGCTTGGAAGTGGGTACTCTCATTCAGATCTATCTAAATACCTACATCTTCCTTGGTTAAATGTTGGGATTCGAGAGTGCCAAATGGTTTATTTATATCAAGGTAAGTGTAACGTTGTTCGATGTTGTTGTTTTCTTGGGAAATTTTTTTGAGCATTGTTCAGATAGTGTTTGAGGAGTTTTCTTTTGGGATAAATCCGGAATGTGCTTGATAATTTCATAAAAGTGGTGTATGTTTTGGTTGTGAAGTATTCCTCCCTTAGTTGATCACTGAAGGTGTTTTGGCCTTTGGGGGTGAAGCTTGGAAAAGGAGTCAATTTCATCCTTTTGGTTGGGTTTGGTTTTTGCTTTTGGCCTTGTTGTGGCTTTCCGAAGGCCAAAAGTTTTATGGTGGGGAGAATTGTCACATCAATTACTTATTTTAAATTCATTTTTCATTTAATTTCCATTACTGATGTGTTTTGGGGGTGTACCACGCATTTTGGTGGAGATGGTGGGTTTTCGAAATTTGGGTCATACCGTAAGCCCATTTCTAGATATAAAACTAAATTTTTGTTTAATTTATAAATCCTTATTTTTTCAACATTTAACACTAATTATACTTCCAAAATTGCATCCCATAATATATTAAAATTACCATATCAATTTGGAATCCAAATGAATCCATAATAATGATGTATTTAGGTTTTTTATTAAGGTGTTTGGCCAACCCGAAAGCTCATTTCCTGCATTAAAAATATTTATCAATTATTTAATATCTCATTCAAATTTTATGTTTTTTAGTTGATTCCAACACTCACCCGAGACCATATACCTAAGACACGCTCTCATGCTCTCTTCCTCATATTTGGTAATCATTTTCATTGGGAATTTAGGCAAAAGGTATCAGGATTTCTCAAATTCCAAATATTTGGAGAGGTAAATTGATTCCTTCATAACTCCTTCATTTATCACTATTTTTCTCCCATTCTAGTTCCTACATGATCTCCTCGTCCTTGTTAAAACCTCCCTTGAATGTTTGGATATTTTAAAATTCGGATACCGATTGTTTTAGGGATATTTTTCCAAGATTCCATCAAGTAAGTGTTCCTCTCTTCCATTTCTTCAATTTCCTTAGGGTTTATCCCACTTTATTGATGTTCCAAAGTGTCCATAAGTTAGGGTTAGAACCTAGGATTTTAAATGGTGTCTTTTTGGTGTAATATTGAGATTTTAGGTTTCTCTTCACTTCATTTTGGTGTGAAGGTGGTGCGCTTGATGTTTTGCACCAAGATTTGAGGGTTTCGACTCAAAAGGTAGGTGATTCCATTGTTAACCATTCCTTGATGATTTAGTTTGCTTGTTTTACTCGTTTTGAGAGTTCCCCATATGTTTTTTGTGGTGAAAAAACTGTTTTTGAGGGATTTGGTTAAGCATTTAATTTTATAATTTCATTTTTGTTGAAGTGGTGAACTTTTCGAATGTAACACATGTGGTATCTTTTGTGGTAGTTTTATAAAATATGAAATTGATTTATTAGTTGTTTAAAGGGGCTAGAAATTATTATTTTTAATGAATTAGTGTCATGTAGTCCTTGTAATGGGGTTTTTGAAATTTTTTTGGTGTGTAAAACATTTTTATACTTCTTGAGATCATTTTATGAAAATAGGTGTTTTCATTTGTATCTTTCATGGTATTATTCAAGATTATTTTATAACACTTGAATGTGGTTTTATAAATGTCTATAGGGTGGAATATTATACCTTGGTAGTGTTTTTGTCCTTGAAATTTGGTTTTGAAATGGGTTTTATGAGAAAAGGTTAGGTATACTCTTTAGAATTGTTTTACGAATGATTTGAATGATTTAAGGATTTAATGATTTATGTAAGAGGTGAAACCATATTGGAAAACTATTTTAGAGTGTGTATATTTTGAAATGGTACATTTTAAATGTGAAAGGGGCTATTTTTTTATGTGTTACATATTTTAAATGTATCATAAAAATGTTTGAAGGATTTACAAAAGTGTGTAAGAGATGTGAAAGTGATGTGGGATGTTTTGTGTGAGTGTGTTGTGAAAAATGGATTTTTGTTATGAAAAGGGTATTATGTAACATGTGAGTGGGTTGTTATGTTAGTTTTAATATCTTGGAATGGTTTTATAAAAAAATTTAATGGATTTTTGGAAGTGTTAAAAAATGTGAAATGTGTTGTGGGCTATTTTAGTGTGAGTCATATTTCTAAATAAATTTGAATGAAATGTGGAATTTTGTGACTTTTGTGGTATACATGTGGGATATTTGGTGAATTTTTAATGTAGAAATTATATTTGAATGTGAAAAGTATATTTCTTGACTTTTTGAACTTGTTTGAGGACAAGGGGAAAACCTGGGTATCAAGGTGGGTGGACGTGTACTAGTATGCTAGTGAATCCGTGGGGTTTGGCCTCAATTTCACTTTAAAAGATTGATGCTTACAAATATAACTAAACTATGATGATGATGATTGGGTACCACTAGGTTATGGGTATGTTCCCTAATAGTGTCTCATGCATGAGAACAAATATTTGTGATGGTTACTCTCACGGAGATACGAGGTACCTGCCACCCACAGCTAGCTAGTGCCTAGGGGTTATTTCCTATTACATGTGCTCATTAGATCCTTTATACTTACCATCGGTATATGGTATATTTGGCTAGAAAATTAAGTATATTTGGAATTTATTTTAAAATTGTTTATTCTTTAAATTACCCCATTTGAAAACTGATTCCTTTTTAAAGTTGCATCTTCTATAAATTGTAACTAGAAATTACATGTTTTTGAAAACTTGCATGATTTTCATCTTTGAATGTTAATCGAATAGAATCTCTTAGTGGTGTAATCCTATTGGGATTTGTCTAACTCCCTAATTACACATTTTTTTTAAGTAGAGTTTGTTTTTTTTATGTTGCAGATTGGGTACAGTTTATAGTGCCAATGGTTCGGGTTTCTATGAGGTTCTTGGTGGTGATGTCTTGTGGAGATGGCTTGAGGGCGGTACCTCTTCCCATGAGGGTTCATGGGCTATTTATTTTTCGTTTTTTACCTTTTTTAAAGTATTTATGAGTTTTTTTGAAATATTTAATTCAGTTCTGAATTTTAGTAAAAGATTTTTTGGTTTGAAAAATCTAGATTCATTTTATTTGATTCATTTGTTGTTTTAAGTTTAGAAACTTTGGTAAATTGTTCCCAATTTTTAGTTTCTAATACCCTAGAACTTATGCCTACCCATGGGGATCAGGAAAACCCTTCAGACCATGCTGTGATCTGGGTTTGGTGTTAGTTTTGGTAGTGACTAGATTTGGTCTGTGACACATAGTTATGATATGCCATAATGGAAATTAGAATTCTTATGTATTTTAGCATTTCAACTAGTGAAAAGGTTTCATCATAGTCAATTCCTTAACTATGCTTAAACATATTTGTAACTATTCATGCCATATAGGTACTAGATTATCCTTCCATGCCTAGTTTCTTCTTGAATAACCATTTTTTAACCAATGTCCTTTACATACACTAGAGGATCTACAAAAATCTAAAATTAGTTTTGGTACATGGAATCCATTTTATAATTCATGGCTTCTTACCACTTAGCGACATATGTGGCAATTAATGCTTCCTTGTATGTTAGATGATCATTATTATCAACTAATAAAGGGAGACCATCCTTAGTGACTAAAAACCCATACAATTAACATATCTTGTACTCTTATATAATACTTGTGTCTCTTGAAAAACTTCTTCTTCTATAGGTATTTATGGAATCTTTTCTTATGCTAACTCTTTTGTACTTTAAGCCTCTAATTCATCAAAGTCTATCTCTATCACACTATCTCTGAAAGAGATGTTATCTATCTCAAGTAATATGGTGTGTCTTTCCACTATTATCATTTTTCATGAGGGTTCATATAGTTAATATCCACTTATATCTTTGGGGTATCCTATAAAGGAGCACTTTGTGCCTTGGGGGAAAAATTTACCTAAAGAGGACATAAAAATTATTTTTAGCCCCACACATGTAATTATAACAACACAAGTTTCTTTTTGTTCTATAAATGGTGTGGTATACCATCTTCTACTTTAGTAGGAACTTGGATTATTATTTGTGCTGTTATTTGTAATGCATATCCCTAAAATGATAATGTAAGACTGACATGAGCCATCAGTGATCTCGCCATTTCTAATAAGGTTTGGTTTCTCCTTTCACATACATCATTCCACTAAGGTGTATAAACACAATTTATTTGAGATAGGATCCAAAAATCCTATAAGTATTCAATGAATTTGATTAATATATTCTATACTATGGACTAATCATGGTTTCTTTAATCTTATTACCAAGTTAGTTTTCAACTTCATTCTGCTATTCCTTGAATTTATCCAAATAATCTAACTTATTCCTCATTAAGTAGACACATCCATATCTACTAAAATCATTAATAAAAGTTATGAAGTATGAGTACCCACCCCTTTAATAAATAAGAAATGGTCCACACACATTTTTATGAACTAATTCAAGAAGATATTTGTACCTTTAACCTTTTACACTAAATGAGGATTGGTTCTATTTACCTTGTAAACATGAAGGACATATACTAAGTGGTTTTAGTATAAAATAATATAATTATCCATCTTGGTATAATTTAGTTAATATATTTTTATTTAAATCGCCAATCTGGTGATACCATAGTTTGGTGTGGTATGATTCATGTGAAGTAATTTTATTTTAGATTTTCATAACTTAGTTTGTGTAGTCCAACACCTAAATAATATTTTTAAAATGTGTCTTATGATAAAAAATTATATCTTTATAAAATAAGAAACATTTATTCCCAAATTGGAAAATAAATCCATCTCTATCAAATCTAAACACAAAAACAATTTATTTGGTAATGGATGTCTCATAATAACAACCCTTAAAAACTAAAATCATTCTAACCAGTAACTTGAGGTGATACTTCCCAACAGATGTAGCAGCAAGTTTAGTTTTATTAGCCTCTAGTAGATCTACCTCCCCTTGGTAAATTTTTTTTATTATACTTAGTTCATACGTTTTAATACATCTATGAGCACCAAAATCTATATTTAATTCCCAATTTATAGAAACAAATAAATTTCACTCGATAAAAAATACATCTGAAGCTTCCCCTCACTTTTTTGGTTGGGTGTAGTTTTTCTTTTGGTGGCCCTTCTTTCCAGATGAGAAATAAATAGAATATTTCTCCCTTGATTTCCCCTTGATCTTCCTATTCTTAGAAAGTATTAAATATGTTTTTTTCTTCACTCTATTCACTTTCCCTTTCCATCTATTCACCATAAGGACTTAAGGATTATCATTCTTAATATCCTAATCTACTTGGTGAAGAATAGTGAGAATATATGGAAGAAATTTCTCAATTTTTTTCATATTGAAATTTAAAATTAATTAAGAGAGTCTATGAGGGAGTGATTCCAGAATGATATCAGTGCCTAGTTATTTGGGTAGTTTAACCATTGGAACCTATAGGCGCTCGATTAGCTAATGATATTGACTATGTGTGGCCTAGTTAGATAACCCTCGCCAATATTACACTAAAAATTTACTTGGAAATCTCAAACCATTCCTATCTAGATATCTCCTATTAAAGTCAACATAGGTACTCAGGAATGTTATACACATCCATCTTTTCATGATATTTTATGAGTTCACTAGACATAGAAAAAAGCATCAAACATTGAACTTTGACTACATATCTCAAATGTTTTTTATAGACAAGGAACTCTTTACCAATCACCTCCATATTGGATCATGCATTTAAGATTCTAGAATATAAGTATTCCATACATGGAGTAGAATAACCCAATGTTTTCTAAACAACTCTTGGAAGTTACTTCCAATGAGGAGGTTTTTTCTTCAATATTTATTAGAGGGATAGTCTAGATGATGATATTTTCATTTTATTCTACATTTAAGGAGAATATTTTTAGTACTTTTTCTTGATTAAAATATTTGTGATAAATAATAATTTAATTTATTTTTAATAAATCTCCCGCTATTTTATCAACTCTGAATATCCCTCACAATTAAAATCATAATTTCTAGTAATAAGGAAATTATAGTGTTAAGGATCCATATGGCACTTCACATAACCCCAATAAGGGTTGTTAAAGCTACTTGAAGGTATTTAGGTAAGCATTTCGTTTCCAACTATGGGCTTACACCTCCTTAATACATTGAGTGGGCTCCCCTATCTTAAAATCCTGACTTTGATTTCCTCAAAACTTGCCTCCAAGATACATCAAGTCTAGAAAGGGATACTTCCCCTAATGTAATCTAGTTAATTAAACCTATAACTTTCATAATAACTTCACATTAAAATTAAGCATCCTAATAAGGGTTGATAAAATGGTTAATTTCAAGGATCTCATTCCTAATCAAGTAATATAAGGCCAAGTCTGACCTAATATTTAATTGAGGTATTTTAATTTATTATGCATAAATTTTTTCTTGTTTTATATTTTACATGTATTTTTAATATTAAGTGGATGATAATTAATTAATTAACAATTATGGATAAAACATTTACACAAAATTCATTTATTTAAATTTCTATATTTTCACCTTTATTCATTTATTTATGTTATCGTAGTCTTACACCCCTAAAATAAATAATTACATAGATAGAAACAAATAATTAATTAAATGACTCATTCATGAGCTTTATCTAATAGTTGATTTAATTAATGGATATTAAAAAAACCTATGACCTAGGAGGAATAAATCTTGTTCTAGTCTTGGAATTAGTTACAACATTCCACCTATCCAGCTTTGTAATACTTGGGTTGGCATCATTATGGTTCTGTGAGAAACTGCCTCCATGCTACTTAGGTATGTCCATTAATTAAAAGTATATATAACTCACATGTAGGTGAGGAGAACAAAAGGATTGGTTAAAAGTGTATTACATAAATATCCTTGGACACATAGGTCCTATTTAATAATGGAGGGAGTGATGAATCGCAAGCCATCATATTTAATATAATAATAAATAATTGAAAACTCATTCAATAAATTAAATTAAAATATCATACATTTACATAGGTCTTGTTCAAGCTCGTGAATAGTAAAAAATGCATAGTATACAAAAAAAGTAAATGGATAACATTAATTTCTTATTTTTTATTTATTTATTAAGATGAATGTGCATGCACTAATTAATTAATTAATTGATTCCCTTTCTTCTTAATGGCCATCTAAATCCTATTAGAGATAAAAATCATAAAATAGTTAATGGAAGATAAATAACGGGTTCAATAGTTGTAAATTTATTACAATAAATTTATTAGTCATTTAAAATTATTTAAAACCCTTATTAAATTGTCAAACACTGAAAGTTTCAATCGATGTAATAAGTTTTTAATTCTAAAGTTGTAAATTTAATGCAATTTAATTCTTCTATTAATAGTGTGAGTACACATAATATATTTTCTAGATACATGATGTGTACCTATTTTTTCATGTATCTAGGTCACATGCATGGGTCTTCATCATGTTGACTCATCCAGACTACAAGCAAAGTACATGGCAGCTACACGATGTGTATTCGCTTGTCATGTGCCCGAGACACTCGCCTCGGTCATTGGTGTGTATCTCAGTGGGACAAAACGCTGATTACAGTCCATCTACACATCCCGTTTTCTTAATTTCACATGCACATGGAACCCATCAAAAGACTTGGCATGTTCTCAGGTGAGAGAATTCACAATGTGTACCACTAACTACATGTCGTGTATCTCTAATATCATTTTTTCTAGATAAATCGGATTGTATCTAAAATGTGATAATTGATGAACTATATGTATTTTATACTGTATACACATCATTTATATAATAAATTATCTAGCTCGTCAGTTTCACATGGTTTTAATGTGTATAATGACCACATGAATTGTGCGATTTTTGTAGTTAACCTTTGTTGACTACATGGAATATACACCATATACATGCCTTGTAATATGAAAATGGTGTGTCAGGATTTCCAGTCAACATGTGTCATAAATTGTGTTTAATAACTACATATAATATATTGTATCCCACAACATTTCTAGGTGTGGTGTACTAGGGTACACACTGTGTACTCCGACCACACATTGTGTAAACCTTTCTTTCCAGCCAAAATTTGGCAGTTCTCGATGGAATCTTCATTCATTCTTCATTTGTTATTAGACCTTAAAAAATATGTCACACGGAATGAACATTATTAATATATCAATAACATGTTAATTCAAATTAGATTAATTAACAAATAATATGAAATTAAAATTCAACCATGACTGTGTATGGATCAATAATCAACTAAATAATTATAAATTTAAACATGGCCCCTATAATTCCACATATTTGTTTTGGGAACAACATAAGCCTATGGTGGTGGGTTATATATTAAAATTTATTTTAATATTGAGTTTTTGAAACCCAAATAAAGGATATTTCACATAAAATTAATAAATTATATATTTGATATCAAAAGAAACAAATGCCTAATCGGATGATTCTTTATTTGATGTATATATTTGTTGTTTAAAAAGTCCCCTTCAGTTTTCCTTTATTGTTCTACGAGGATCCAATGGTAGAATCCATCTAGAAGTTATCCAAAAATGTTCATTTGATCTCAGAGTAATTCCAATCGACCTTCAATTACTATAATGGTGAAGTGATTGTATTTTTTTATTCATATTGATCATACATCCTTTAATCTGAAAGGGATCTCTCTTGTGTTTCTTGTCATTGAGAGGGGGAGTGAAGAAGGATTTGAGAGAGAATTGTTTTTATGTAGAAATTCTCTATATTCTCAATTTCTAGCATTACATAATAGATATAACTATTTATTTATAGATCCAGGATTTCGGTTAAAATTTTATGTAATTGCATGTAGGCCCTTAGAAAATATTATAACCTTAAATAAACCTCATTCCACATAATATTTTTTTTATTTTATTTTTTTGTGTGCATCAACTTCTGAAATAAAAAATATTATTTAATCATCTTATTAATTAATATTTTTCACTGAACAAGGTCTTGGTCCATTCAAACTCTTATTGCATTTACTGAACACTCGAATAAATATTTAAATATTTCTTTCAATAATAAATATTTGTGATTGATAAAAATGTAAATAAAATTATCCCTTAGTTTTGAGTATAATATTTATTAAATTAATTAAATTTAAAGAGAATTTGTTTAAGATCGTTAGGAACACTTAGTGTGTAACCCTCTATAATTATTTCTCATTGGTATTAGGTGGTCTTTCCTAAAGTCTAATATTACAGTCCAGAAACGGTTCTAGGAACCAATGATAAAGAACATAATGTCATAATGATGACAACCATATATGAACACTCACTGTGTAATATAATCTCATTTTCACAATATCTCATCTAGAAGGTTTCACATCAGTGTCACCAATATATATTCTCGATATGAATTTCTTTGAATACCTGAAACGAACACTTTGTTAAACCATTTCCATTTAATTTAGGGTGTAGTTATATTCAAATCAAAGGGCCAAGTATAAACATCATGAGAAGAACCCCCATCCACTTACAGGTAATCATGACAAATAGTTTGTTCACTATGTGTCCCATCATAGTAAGTTATAAAACCATAGAATATTATTTAAAAATATCATCATAGCACTTTAAGTTTCTCATCATAGTGTGGAACTGCTATGACCTTATCAATGAAACATATACTCTAGAAAACTATTACATTAGATTCATGTAGAATAATGAAAATTTTGTAATAATAAGTTTTATTAATATTAACTAAATTGAATATATAGGTAATGAAAGTAAAAATAGTTATACTTAGGACACAAACTTCAACACATATAATATTAATATCCCATCCACTTACTAATTCTCCTAAATATGCAAGTACACAACCTTCATCGGTTGATACACTACCACCCATACTATATCATGACCCCAGAGGGTCCTAGTTAGTCCCATAAATAGGTATATTTTCATCTATTCCCATTTCCATATTGACACTCAAAGTGGTTAAATTAACTAATTTAGTCACTGGTGTTCCACCTTTACCCTATAAATGGTAAATTAGTCAACAAAAAACATTGAAAAATCCAATTTCTTACCTATACACCAAAAAAACATCTAATGTTTTGATACATGTTAGTCAAACCTGGATAAACTACCCGATGTGAGGCATGGGAGTCCCTCATCAACTCCTCTCCCATGAAAGTAGATTCCATCACCCTACCATGGATTTAGATCACATATTACTCATTTTGAGACTATATAAAAACTATATAATCTATTACGATTCATTCTTACATCACAAGGAAATAAAAAATAGGATCTTGGATAGCCTTTACTCAGTACACCAGTGAGGCCGTAATGGCCAAAAGGTAATAGTTCATAATCTCCAAACCCTTTGATATATCAGCATGCTAGTTGGTAAGAAATCATATCTTCTTCCACTTTACATTAGATATTTGAACAATCCACTCCTCTTTCTTCGTTCTAATACTGAATTCAATGAAAATATATTTCCATGGGGTTTACCCCATGTATAAATCAATCTTCTATAGGTACTTGACACAATGCCACTACTCCAAGTTCAATCCTTGGTTGGAGAATTTATACTGTAAGATTTTATAGTCCAAGTAGATGAAAAATCTCTTAATGAAGAGATTATAATGCCAATACTTTAAGTTTTGATCCATAAAATTTTTCTCCAAGTGAGGGGTAGTGTAGTTTCACTCATGGGGTTATATAAAACGATACCCATAAGTGACTACCCAATCTCTTGGAATCAAAAAAAACAAATACTGACCCCTAAAGTAATTAAATAGATGGCATAATAACTCCATAGATCTATAATAATTGGAATTATAGAGTACTTTAGCCTCTCATTTATCTCCTATAAATCCAATTATCATCTATTGGTCCACTCCAAATTTATTGGATTCCTAGTCATCCCTATCATGGGATCTTCCAAGAGATGGAAATACTAAGTAAATTGCCAGTAATTACTAACCATGATAATAAAACTCATAATCTTAGACACATTACATAGATTCTCCAAGGATATCATCACCTCTACTTATTCCTAATCAATCAAGACCCCCACCTCTAAAATCATGTTTCCAAGTAACTAAACCTATTAAATCTAAAATTAAACTTTGATAACATGGTATAGATATGATGTTCTTAAAGCATACTCAATATGATCTCTAGGTTATTAATATGAAACTCCTAGGTTTTCAAGTATAAAAACATTTCATCAAAAAAAATACCTTGAAAAAAGAGTCTAGGTAATTATGAAAAATCTATTTCATTAGATACTGGAACACCATTTATGAATTTTTATACTAAGTGGAACCAAAATTTACTAATACAATTGATACCTACTCTGAAAAAAAAACTTTGGTATATCCTCTTCCCTAAATAGAAACTAGTGGTGTCTTGATCATAGGATAATATTAGAGAACCATTGGGCTCCCAAAAATTAATCAAATTGGTCATATACCCTTTTCAATAGATGAATATTCTTTACTTTAACCTAATTTAGATTCTGAAAATCTACACATAACTTGAGGCTACCATCTACCTTCTTGGTGAATAAAACATGGGCACCCAAGGGAGGGGTACTCAGATGAATGAATCCCTTCACCTAAAGGACCTTTTATTGTACCTTTATCTCTCTATAATCAACTAGTTTCGTATGATATGATCATATTAATATAGTATCCACACCTATAATGTGAACAATCATGAACTCAATCTCCATTATTGAAGGTTACCCTAAGAAATAATTTCGTAAAAAATACTAAAAACGGACCACTACTTGAGAAAAAGTTGTTGGAGACTTCATCTGATCCACTATGAGAACCATACCCACCACATGGACTATAATGTGTCATATATAACTATGTTTTGGTACCACTCTACTAGGACCCACATCCTACCCTCCCAATAGAATGTTATCCACTCTTATAAGGGAGGTAAAGGGCACCTTCCTAGGGTAGAAATTGTCTCACTCCTATAGGTGTGTTAACTAATCCATCCAGAATATGACATCAATGCTCATCATTCCTAAAATAAAAAAATCCCAACTTTTTTCATATCCACCAACCACTATAGAACATGTTGGGAACCATTTAATAATATCCATCCTCTTTTAAAAATGTGTATCAAGAGCTAAAATCCAATGGTATAACTCCATGGTTGACCCTAGACCAGACATAGCTTAATTAGTGATGAATAAATGACATTCCCATGTATCAAATAAAGTAATATAAAGTATTGAAGAAACCTAAATCATACAACTAATATTAAATAGGATCTCTTCTCTATCTTTTATTCCCTATTCCAAGGCATATATCATACCAACATAAAAACTATTTCCCTAGCCCCATGATCCATGGCTCACCTTGAGTACTTACCCCAAATCCATTTGTAGTATTTTATTCCCCTGACACTCTCTATAACCTATATATATTAACCTTTTAGACAAATAAAAACTATCTATTTTAGGTCCCCCTAAAAAAGATATCAAATAATTTGAAAGTTTTAAACCTCTTCTTAAACCTAATTGAGACATCCTTATATAGAATCACTATAGTTGACCCATCTTTTCACATGAACATCACTTCTTTAGTAGACTTGTACACACTCCCAAAAATGCCTAGTCCACACGCACTTATAGAACATAAGGGTAACTCCTCCTATAGGGGTAACTGAAGAACCTTTTCACTGAAAATACTCTCCCTCACTACCCTAGTGTATCTCATCTCACCTCAACTTAATACCACCAAAATAGTTACCAATAGATCTCATAAACAATCCACAACTTGGCCTGTCAAATATGGGAATAGATCTCATTGCAATATCCTTCACAAGGCCCTTATCATAGTGGGACCATTGCACACCACATAAAAATAAGGATACAGGTTAAATATAGTAACATATTTTCTCACCAATGGTTAAAGGCCTGTCTCAAATCCTTATGCCTTTTAGGGAACATTCTATACTTAGAATGCAGAAAAATGCAACAACTCTATAAAGAGGAAATCATAGTCTATCACAAACATCATCCTTGATGGTAACTCCATGAACTCAAGTTCTCAATATAAATTTATAAAATCAAGTAATAAATTCTCAATGGATAGGTCCTTAAACTTATAATGACTCCTAGAATGTACTATGACACCCCTCCATCACTTTGAAAATCCCTAAAGCATATAGGTTTCCTATTTCACTCGTCAATCATTCAGAGTCTAGGAAATCTCAAATTTTCCTTCAATAACATCAACTAAGTCCTTATTGTCATAATAAACTCTCATTACCTATAAATATAAATTATATTGTATATATAAGTACAAAAAAACCTCATAGTGGGTTTTCCCTAATGTGAACCTCTACCTCCCACTGTTATTATATGAATAACCCATCGTTGAAGTGGATCTGTAGCATGAACAACTTGAACTATCCCAAGATCTTTCTTAGCTCCACCCAATTTAACATTTAGAGGTATTATAGGAGTAATCCCAACCACAATATCATCCTAAATATTTTCTTTGGGTGGAACTATAAGATGAATTAGATACTGCATTTTTAGATATGATAAAATATCAACATAAAACACCTTAAATTTATTAAATATTAATTTAATTTAAAAACTAAAACAAATCATAATCACAAAAACATAAAATTGATTCCCTAAGTGATTACCCACAAACACTTTACATAGAAACTGACCACTCACTCGAGGCCTAGGCTCATACCACTTATACCTTCACATTAGTTATAGTGATATAAAAAAAATTATTCAATTATAGGTTAAAATTAATTAAATTTTATCAATGATGTATTTAATAAAACAATTAATATATTATTATTAGTGTTTAATAAATTTAAACCTATATCTATAACATGAAACCAAGTGCATTCCTTGTGAACCTATGTGCTTGCTCATGGTGAATAAACCTACACATTCTAACCACCATGATAAGAAAAAAATATAATAAACCATTAAATAAAAATATCCTTTTAATAAAAACATTAAACCATAACAACTTATAAAAGAAAACCATTCACATTACCCTCGAAACTTGATCATCCACTATACCTATACTAGCCTGAAAAAGTTTAGCTCCCCTCCTGAGTCCTAACTATATGAAATCTAATCCACCAAGATCTAAATAACAATGAAATAAAAATGATAGGGGATATGATACCATTTTTTATTTCCCCAACCATATTTACTAAGTCTAAGATGGTGTGAAATAAATCCTTATTCACTCTTACCTATATAAAATAATTTATTGATGTAGCAGTAAAGTCCAATGTCATGAAGTGCGGAGACAATGACCTTGATTACAGATAATCATCACGTATAAGTCTAGGAAAATAAATATTAAATATCATGATAGAAGAACTATATAAGAAAAAATGATAACATCATCACATGCTATATCAAAATGAGATACAACAAAATATACATTAAATTAAATATAGATCACCACATACATTGGATAAATTTAAGCAATAACCAAAAACACAATAATTGAGAAAGAGTGGAAAAAGTTCTTATAGAATTTTATGGAATAGATTCAAATCCTTATCAATTTATACCTACTCTACAGACTAACATAGGGCCATTATCCATGGTTGTATCCCTTACCAAAAAATCTACACATGCAATGAGGTGTCCATGTAGAGTGCGAATAATAAACCAAGTATGATATAACTAAATAATCCGTATAATAAGTGTAGCATATATTTGAGATTTTATGTACTGATAGAAAAAAAAACTAAGAATACACCTCATTTGGTTCATCATGCACTAATCAAACCACCATGATCCCAACCATAAATTCATTGGATCCATACTAGAAATAAGGGCCATTTTATGACACCATTGAATTATAAAACATGATGGATACCTTTTCAATTATGGTGCAGCCCCACATAGACACCCACGTCAGATGCCAAATCAAGCACTAGACCAATCCCTATCACTTAGGAGATGTTACTCATTATGTCTCATACCACCTTTCTAGCCTCGCCCTCTCACTCAGGATAGGTCACACATAAAGTCTCAAACCACATTTCTAGCCAAACTCTTTCACTTAATGGATTTCACACATCAAATTCCATATCACATTCCAACCCCACCCACTAACCTTTAGGATGTTACATTTCTAATATTTGGTATAACCCTCTCACTCAGGGCATCCCCAATATCCACAATCCCATGTCATCTCATAATAACTAACTCTCCTCTCACTCGAAACATAATGACAATAAAAATTCTCAACATATAAATAGAAAAGAAATAGGATCCACAAATAACTAATAAAATGTAAAGTATCAACCACCAGTCTGTTGAAATATACCAATATTAAGAATAAAACAAATACGGATCATAGAATTCTCCTAACTTTTTCCCTCTAGAATACCAACACTACTCATGTTCATGAAATTTAAACTTACACAATTAAAAGGACTCATCAACCCAACCCATATGCCTTCCCATTAAGTAATATAATCCTTATCCAATCCTGAACAAATCACTCTAGGACTAATTTACACAAGTGAATAACAATATTATTATCTATATAATGAGTCATGGTTTCGCCATTTATAAATCATTTTACCTATAATTACCCTATAAGGGGTCAAAAATATTTATCCATACCCACCCATACATTTTGATACCAAAAGTAAAACATTTCCAGGCCAACTCACACACCCCCATGCAAAATAGGTCATACTATTACATTTAAATTCTATAACAATTTAAGTACTTCCTATATTTATAATAAGTGGTCTCAATCATATACGTATTATACTTGATTCGATATCAATCTAACAAAAATTTCAAATTTTATCCACAAACACAGAAAATTTTGGATTTTAGGTAAAAAACAAGGAAAAAATGGATGAATGAGGAATATATGGATTAGATAGAATTAAACATACTAATATAGTACTCTAATAATTAATTACACTTCAAATGGAAAAGGTAATATCTTTGAGGAGAAATAGAACTCAAGAGGGTCTCTAAAATTGAAATATCCTGACCAAACCCATTGTTTTTAGAAGAAATGAATCTCCACTAACCTTAGCTGACATCCCCATGGAACCAAAGGATAATTATAAATTCCATGGAATTTACCAAATCATGGGGGTTATTTTTCTTTAAATAAACAACATTTATTCTGACCATAACAAAAGGACACTATATGATCCATTATAAAAGACTATAATAAATTCCAAATGTATAACCAAACGACAATAAGAGTAAGATCATAAGAAAAAAAATATAAGTATATAATCCCAAGACAATAAAACTCAGTCATATAATACTCATGGTAAAAAAGACACAATACATCAAGGTTGAACCACTCCGAACTCCAAGGCTAGATAGTCACCCCAATCTCTAACTCCAGACATCCATGACTATGGAATCATGAAGCTATACTGGAAAAATAAGAATCCTTCCCCTTAAAATATCATGATAAATAGTATATGCATATGCTCAAAGGGGCATATTCATAGGGTGAGTATATAACTAGTAATAAACTATGATACTTCCCCCAAATTCCACTAAAACAAAAAATGGGTTAGCTCACATTTTATTTTAAATAAAAAACACCAAAATTCATAAAATCTATGAAGAATAAAAACTTATACTTCAAGAAGTAAAAATACACACACCTATAACAAACCCATGGAAATAAACAACACATGCATTAAAAACACTAACCAATAGAACCACTTCTGATAATATACTCTTAAAAAAACAACTTCATGAGCGATATCCATCCCTCCAGTCTTAATTCATCACTTAGCAGCATAATTCAATGTGTCACAAGATTGGAAATATAAACATATCTAATCCACATAACCCTTTCTAAATTCATATGAACACACAGTCCACAAATTCATTCCATGTTATCACATTTAAAACATGTATTTTAAAAATTATTTTCATTTAATCATTTAATCAGAAACCTTGTATACATCACCCTTAACTATAAATTTGAATACCAACCAAGAAAACATGTTTTAAAATAGATATTTATCAAGTGTTTTCCAACTAAAATCATAGTAAACTTTTTTAAAAAACAACAAGACTATGTTTACTAGGATAAAACTTAAAAGTAGTATAGTTTTCCTACTATTCATGCATTCAAAATGAATAATTATCTCAAGATCATAAAGATTGAATATTTCTAGTTCATTTATTTAATGAATCCTAAATAATATTTATAAAACCTTTCTCTAACCAATATATTCGAGCAAGGTAGGCTAGATATAAGGTTCCTATTTATAGAAAATGGGAGGATCAAGGTAATAGAAAAATAATGCGGCTCTAACCATCAATTTTCAAGATCTAACACTCTTCGGTCCATTGAAATATACCATTTTGATAAAGAAGATCACCAAAATATCCTAGGGGAATGATGCAATTTGAGAGCCTAAGTTAGAGGACAATGAATTAGGGATTATGGGGGATTTTTAGTTCTTAAATTAAATTTTCAGATTTAATTAATCTTTCCATAGAGTTTGGAAAACCATACACTAACTATATAGATCATCTCAATCATAAATATTTTAACATCACATGGTTTGGAAAAACCTTATAAAACTATACGCCATTCTAGAAAGCCCCTCCATCTCTCACATAGTTACCTAGGGAATCTTTATAGTCTCCTAAGGAATCCACATGGTTTCCCCTAACCTTTCTCAAATCATTTGCTATCCAAATCCTCCCAAAAACACTTTAAAAACATCCAAAACCTTCCCGAGAACAAAACCAATCATTTAATACCTCAAAATAAAAAATAATACAGGTAAATACCTATAAATAGGGCTGTTTAATTCTACCCACCATGGGGTCTTACATCGTTACAAGGATATAAGTCATTATTTACTTTGTACAATTTATTCCATCTATCTAGCATGAAATCATCTCACTCCCAATAGTCCACCTAAATTAAAACATGATGAAATAATATTTAGAAATAATAGATTTACCATCCTTATAACTACTTTTCTTGTCTATCCAGAATAAAAAATGAGGAATGAATAAATGTAGAATCTAGTTTAATGGAAATATAGTCCTAATGTATCACATGGATAGGGTTAGTCTGGTACTTATTTAACTAGGATATATCGAAAATTTTATGGAAAAAATTGAATCTCAATAGTAAGGTAAACTGATATACAACATGACTAATACATTCTAAAATATCAAAGTTCTTTATGTACTGAGGATATAATATTCCTTTCTTTCCCAACCATTGGTGACCTAATCTTAGATATATTTTCAATTACATGAGGTCACATACCTAAAAGTATAAGGTTCATAAGTGATGATTTTTCTATGATTTTTGATAGCCTCAGGTCGTTGACATTCATTTCCTAATCATCTGGATTTTCAAAATAATCTCAAGGGAAATACTTGGTCTGATAAATAAAGTTTCCCCAATCACTATCCAACTATGTGTAGATCAATATAGATAACCATTCAATGCCTCAAATAGAGCCATCTTTATCATGAACTGATAACTATTATTATATGAAAAACCCCACCAAAGTTAAATGATCTTCTCATGAACCATTCAAATCCATAACACATACTCAAATTCCATATTATAATCTTTTGATAGTACATTCCAACTGTCCGTCCATTTTTGTATGATTTTCTATGATCAAATGAAAATGTGTAACATGTTCTTATTACAAGGATCTCTAAAATAATTAAGTGAATCGAGGGTCACAATCAAATATAATTGATATCGATACTCAATTAAATTTCACTACCTATTCAATATATTATTTTTCTATGTCTTCCACCATATTAGACTCTCAAATTAGAATGAAATTTTATTATTTGTTAAGTCGGTCCACAATAACCCAAATATAATTGTGATTTTAAAGTGTCTGTGGTATACCAGGGAAAAATTCTATAGAAATTTGTTTCCATTTTTATACAGTATAGGAATCGACAACAACATGTCCCCTAGTTGTCAGTGTTCAGCTTTAACATGTTGGAAAGTGATATATTTCATAACACAATCAGCCAATTTTCATTCTATACATCACTACCAAAAAAGGATCTTCATTTCCTAATACGTATTTTGAATAGCCAGGTGAACCGTCCATTTTTAATAGCAATAAACATAAATAAGTTATTTTTGACATGATAAGGGAATTAAGATTAGATTATGAAATCATAACAAAAAGTTTTTGTGCATTGTTCATACCTCAATGTTCTCCCCACCATTAATATTTTGCCTTATAGAAAGGTAGTATGGGTTAGATTGCTGAGCCTCATTAATTAGACTCTCTAAACTAGGAATGAGAGTAATGAGAAAGAAAACCACATTCTAATTTTTTTCCCTTAATCCAAATGCATGTCAATAATTACTCCCATCATATTTCACTGGTCCCGAGCCTCTTTGAACACTTATTTATATGATTTTTGACCAAAATCATTAGAAAATGAATTTCCTTTTCCTATTGTATAAAGCAAGTAAAATTCAAACATCTATAGATATTCCATCCATAATTATTTCACTATGTTCAAATCCTAGTGTGAAAAAATATTTTTTAAAATGTTTTGATCCATAAACATGGTGAAAGTTTCACCAAAAAGATAGTGGTGCCATAATTTTAATGAGTGGAACACCACAGAAAATTCTAGGTCATGCATTGGATAATTATCTTCATACTTATTAAATTTTCATGATCCATAAGCTAAAACATGGCCTCTCTACAAGATAAAATTTCCCAGTCCAGATCTATAACAACCCTAACTCTAGTAACCAATAGTGAGTGGTTACTTTTTTACATTGGCACTAGATACAAGGAATATCATACCAAAGGATCTAATAGTTTAGTATTCTTAGTAAACTAGATGCACACTTGAATTTCACACTATATTTGAAAATATAAACAACATAGTATTTTATTTGACTAAAAAAATATTTCCTTATCCCTATATATAAATCATAACACACTTCTTGACACCATAGAGAAAGAAACAAAAGAATGGGGTGATCTATAATGCTTAGTAAGGGTATGAATATTGTGAAAACTATCAAGAATAAATAATCATAAACAACCTGAAAAGGTAAATAACTGAACATATAAGCCATTTAAATGATTTGATTAAAATGATCTATATGTAAAGGTAAATAACTGAATACACGTGACATTTAATTAATAAACAGTGAATGAAATGAATCTAAATATAATATCATTGTGAAAATATCATGGATAATAATAACTAAATTCTTAAGGAAGGAAATACTTAATTATTAGATGTCGTGTTCTTAGGAACATAATACCTCCAATGTCAAGACCTTTCATAAGATAGTTTAAACTATAGGTAAAACCATGTTTAATGCAAGCTAACTAATTCATATCATGAGATAACCAATGCATCGAGGTGCAATACAATTATAGGACCCACCTATTACTATAGGTACAAATCATTCACCATATATTGAATAATCATTTTAATTCATGAAGATTGTTTCTTATCACCAAATATCTATATTAAATAAATAATATAGATTTATCATTAATTTACTAGTCAATCAAATACTCTCAAAATGTAACATCATATGTAAAAAAGGTATATATATTAGGCAATACTCATATCCACGATACAAAAATATTGATGTTAAAGAGAAATAAAATATCCAATGATCACAAGTAAGTAAATTCTTCAAAGGATGGTATAATTAACACATATACCCAGTGGTGAATAATAAAAATAAAGGGGTGTCATCAATGATGAATAAAATTACAATAAAAATATCATTAAAACATTTTTGAGTAAATTATCATTTTCACTTTGAAATTCACTTTTAAAAAGAAATTTTGAAAATATAAAGGAAAAACATTTCTTTGAAAATAACCATGAAAACATGTAAAAAAGCTTCAAAACATTATGGTTCCATAAATCAGGGAAAATATTCTCATGTCGTATAAGTTCAAAAAAACATTCCTTATTTTTTTTTGGAAAAGATACAAAGTCCCACATTTGGAAAATCACAGGAATATTCCTTTCAAAACATTTTTAAAAATTTAAACATGGTTCAAAATAACTTTAAAAATTTATAGGATAAAAGTAAAAACCATTTTGAAAACTCTTTTATAAAATATATATATGGAAGATAAATATTCCCCAACAAGGACGTAAATATAACATTCTCAAAAAATAAAGAGATTGGGAAACAAACTCTTACCACTTGGGTTTCCTTTGAATCATAACCCTCATTAAAGAAATAAATTAAAGTGAAACTTTAAATACCATGAAGTAAAATAGATTCATGATATTATATATCAACTATTCATTATATACAACACACAAAATAAATTAGTGGTGAATATGGAATATATTTCATAGAAGTAAAAGTGAGACGATAAAGCCTTACCTTATGATTTCCATTATTTGAACGTGAATTGGCCTCATGTATAATGGTTTAAAAAATATTATTAATTTATACTAGAACTATATTCATATTTATTATATTGTATATATTCCTTATATAACATCTTTCCACCCGTTCCTTAATAATATTTCATTATTACCATTGTTTCTAGTGTTAACGACTTCATTTTTTCATGCATGTTTTTCCACGTATGTTCTCATTCACGTGCATCCTATATAGTTTCATCATATACAGAATTTTATTAATTATATAAATACCATATTTAATTATTTAATTCATTTTTAAAACCATTATTTAAATTTTTATAGGTAAAATGAGTCGCATCGCTTCATGGGGACAGTAGGTCGTATGTACGCATGAGCGTCAATATCTTAGCGTCAGTATCATTCCCTTAATGGTGAATCGGTATAGAAATGCCTGACATGTTAATTTTAATAATAAATATAGTGTCACAATTATCATGTATATTCATCATTCACATCATTATAACCATCCATGTAAATGTGGTGAAGGAGAAAATATACCTATGCATGGAGATGGTTAGTTTTACATACGCACGTATGGTGCTTTTGTTTTTCATAGGATGGATAAAAGGTGGAATATCATGGCATCAAAATAGTAATAAAATCTTAGTATATATATGACACTCAATTTATTAACTTAGGATAGTAAAAATTTATTTATAGGAAGTAGAATAAGAAATAAACTTGAAAGAGTTGGTAAAGATGGTTACCTCTTCTTTGGTAGAATTTCCTTTAAATCCCTTTTTAAGGGATCTGAGGTTGATCTATTGGAAGGACTAGAACCTCTATAAACTGGATAATGATTTTTATAAGAGGAATGGGTAGGATTTTTTCAAGCTTGAAAACTCAATTTTGTGTAAATAAGTTAAGTAAGGGTTTCACTTTTATTATTCAAGAAAGTGGAATTTTTTGAATTTATCAAAATATTAAAATAAAATAAGAATATTCTAGATCCAAATTACAGGAAAATTGAAATTTCACGACTGTTTTCTTTTTTTTCTATGGTGGTTGTTTAAACTACCGCCATATGCTTCTATGAAACTTTATGAAAACCACCGCTAAATTGTGTGACGGGAAACAATTTGTTGCGGTTAAAGCGGTTTAGTGGCGGTTTATGAGAACTTTTGTAGTTGGAACATTTTTGTGGCAGTTATATTGTTTTTCCTAGCAATTTTCCCAGGTAGGGGATTAATTTTCCTAGTGGAAATTTTAACCACCTCTAAAAAAATTAATGCCCTGCCGGGAAAAACCGCCATGATAAACAATATAACCGCTACGAAAATGCATGGAAGATGGGCCACTATAATGGCGGTTAAAACCACCACTAAATTTAAGATGGTAGCAGTGGTTAAAACTGCCACTAAATGTACCTCTTACAGTTGCGGTGGTTAAAACCACCGCTAAAGAGAAGATTTGTAAAAAAAGAACCAGTTTTTGGAGCCCCTGTACCAGTACCCTGAATAAAAAACCATTCCAAGAATACCAAAACACAAACAGAATACATACTATAGTCAATATGAAAAGAGATGCTTAACTAAGCACAAACAAATGCATCGTTCAGTGACTAAAGGAATGAAAATAAACATATCAAATGGAATAATCCTAGTATCCAATAAAATGTAGTGGTGAATTTATGTAATTAAAATTTACTATTGCAGAGTCATGTGTACTAGTTGATCCTTGATTGGATGTTTGGACCACTTATAGTTGGAATTTTAAAAGTGGGAAATTTCTTAAATTAACATGTCAGCATCTAAGTGACTCCATTGAGATTATAAATGGGTTTCCCATGTTTTAATGAATTGAATGAGTTAAATGTAACTGATAATGTGAAATGGATAAATAATTATGGGTTTCCATTCTTAAAATAAATCAATTAGTTTTAAATGGAATGAACCCAAGTAATTTTCATGCTCTTGATTTATGCTTTATAAAATGATTCATACGAACTGTAATATTTTAAATGGGAATTGAATAAGGATAAAGACATGAATAAGAGGTTATTCCTTATCTATTATGACACAAATGATTATGCCTTTATTATTTATATGGTGTATATAGAAGGTATGGATTTGAGGTAATTCCACTTGCTAGTAATATATAATATATGACTGTATAGAGGTTGTTGTATGATGGTGTGATATTGTTGAGCAAGGATATATCACAATTCCTAACATCAGGTGTTGAGCATGGTGTATCACAAAAATGTTACTATATAAGTATTGTGATTTACTCACCACATTACATGACTAGAATTTTGACCTGATGGTACACTCAACATCCCATGTGTTGTTTCATGGCGTCTCCCTCTCTATTGGGATATAGGGCATGTGCCCAATTACATGAGCACATAGGCTCATTAGACTGGTTAGGGATATCTGAGTTATTCCATGGTCTATTCATTAGTGATATTATAAGTATATGGATACATACATCTTCACATACCTTGACAATATAGGTGGATGAAATATATATATATACTATTTATTTTACTACTATATATATAGTAACTATTTATATTTCTATTCCATCTATGTGTCGATAAATTTAATCCCTCCTACAGTCCTTTAGGAACATGATTAGGTGGTTATTTATTTATTCCTTAGTTACTCAAAAGATGTGGGCTACAGTATGTTGGTGGGAGACCCTTTATCATGGGAATAATGATGTGGTAATATTTTCATGGGATTAATTTATGTTGGTGTTCCGTGTGGAATTATTATAAATGAAACATAACATAATAATTAGGTAAAATCATCTCTCCCTTGGGTTATTCCATATGGAATTATTATACTTGACACTAAAGATAGAAAAAAGGTAAAATCATCTCTCCCATGGATAAGGCTTCCCAATATTTTAAGAGTGATGGATCAGGTTCAAGTATCATATTTGTTTCCCTCATGTGATTTACTTGGAAAATTAGTATTTAGTGTGGTTTCCTTAGAAGGAATGGAATTTGGCTCCTAATATATTGTAACTCCCATTATGAATCCTAGTTATTTTAATGTGCAGAATATAATAGAAGTGATCAAGCACATTCCTTAAAAGGTAAGAGTGTCTCGTGAAGGGGGTTGATATATTCTGTAGTCTATTTAACAATTTTCTCGGGTAGGGGGTTCTACAGAATCTACTGGGAGTTTCCCATCGGCATGTCGTGCCTAATGAGATAATGGACACTTTCATTCACATTTCCTGACTATTATTGGAGGTCACTTCGTAAATGGTGGTAAAAACCCATTTCAGACAGTCTAGAAAAATTTCCCCTAGTCTCGTATCAGTATCTATGGATTCCAACTATTTTTTGAAGTTTTGGATACTAGGATTATTCCACACTAAAGGGTGATCTATCTTAAATATGTTAGTGAAACACACATTCTCATCCCTAGGGATTGATACAACAGCATAACTAAGAAGTGCTTCTTAGAAATGGAAATGTATTTGTAAAGGCATTTGGCTAGAAAATGTAGGATAAGTTATTATAATGAAAAAATGAATTTATGAAAAATGAATCATAAAAAATGAATCATCACAATAAAGATTCGATATATATGGTGCATACCACACTCGAGAAATCAAGAGATAAAAGGAAACATAAGAAATCAATAAAATACATAAAAGGAAACATCGGAAAACAAGAAAATGTTAGGTCCTGAAAATGTTTGGAGGCAACTATGTGCCACACATGATATATATACAAATTGACAGTCAATATTTTTCCACATATCTACAATACTACTAATCATTGTCTGATGATGAATAGATATTGTCACCCTCTCCACCTCCATCTCCACTTCCTACTACCACCTGTAAGAACATTATATTGAAAATTAAATAGTGTTGCATATTTATATTTAAACTTAAAACCAATAAAAGATTTCAAACTAAATGATTTTTAATTTTTGTGATTTACCTACTCACCACCCGTCGATGTAATACCACTGGGGGATATCTTCTCATCTTCTGACATGTATTAGTTAATGCTTTCTGGAAAGCGGATATCTGATCCCCTTGGTCTTGAACTGTGTTTCATAGGGAAACAATCTCTCTCTAAGCATCTCAGGTTATGGACTAACTACAACCAGGAATAGATGCATCTACAATCCCCGATGGCCTACCAAAGACCTCAGATGGTGCGGGCCCCAAACCAATTCTGCGCACTCTACCAAGATGCTCATTCCCAAGGACTTTAGCAACCGGGTCATCCTGGGAGACTGAGTTGGACTACCTAGGATTTTCATCCCATATTTCATTAATTTTTACCTATAAATCAAATATTAATATATATTAACATAGTTAAAACTAGTAATAAGTTATTGTAATGAAAAAATGAGTTCATACCCCAACTTCTTTGGCAGGCTCATTAACAAAACTTCTATCATATTTTTTGTGAACATCCAACCACACTTCAATTAGGGATGCTTCGTGCCCTAAACTCTGTGACTGCATTAAAAAATGATAAATCAACAGTTTAATATATTAAAAATATAATATTTTCTTATAAATATATAAACTAATGAAAAGATTACCAGAGTTGATCGGATTCTAGAAAAGCTTTTTTCCCTCGTAGTGTGAGGGATGACTTGCTTATCCTAGTTTGATGCATTCTTTCTTGAGAGATCCTGAAATAAATAAAATTCAATTTAATATTAATGTATTCAATGTAATATCCTCCTCACATACATGTATAAATGTAAAATGAGGTTAATATAATAATATATATTTACATACTATCTACTTCTCATCACGATATCTGTCAACAAAAACTTTCCACTGTTCTTTGGGTACCCCCATTGGGTAGCTTCTCATACATTTTTTGGACGGTCAACAAAGTGTTGTTGACATCACTCCACAATATCCATTTGAAGTCTTTCCATTTCTTACCAAGATTTTTCAACATCTACTTTTGTGTTATCACATCAGCAACTGTAAAGTGGAGAAACATCTTTATACAGAAATTCATTTTGAACATATTAATAACATGATGTTCAATTACACAAAAATGTATTAAAATTACCTTTATTTGGGAAAAAAAATTAATTTTTTCAACTTGGAGGCATATATCTCCAATCATCATAAGAAATAGGAAATGAAATGCGTTTTCCTACCTGCTGGCCTAGAATTTGGCCATGTAATCTCACGGCGTCATCCGTAGGGACCCTATATGAATCAAATGGGAAAACTATATTCTCTCCATTCATATTCCACACATCTGACATTTTTATATTTTTCTACATATTTGAATTTTTTCATCTTTAATGAACGAACAATTAGTATAAAAAAGTGCAATAAATTTATATATATTAAAATTTGTACCTATAACAGTGACACTCGAGTATTCCCGTGATGAACTAGAAGTGGCACGTCGTCGCCCCGCTACTGAGGCTATTAAAGGGGGAGTCGATGACTCAACTTCTAAAGGGATGCTCACAAAGGGTGTGAGAGATGGTTCCGGGGGAGATGGTGCAGGGGGGTAGGCAGCTGGTGGCTCAGATGACGTAGGGAGGGAGACAGATGGATCGTCATCTGTCGCAGTAGTGGATGAAACAGTGTATCACTTCCTCATTAGCATTCATGTCATTTAATCAAATAAAATTAAGTTCAGAACATATATTTCAAAAAAAAAATTGTAGAAAAAAAATTTAAAAATGATAACAGATTCCCAGTACTAACAAACAAAATATACATGACAATGATAATGAATGACTACACAAATTAAATAAGTGGTTGCTGAATAAATAAATAATTGTACATACAATCATTTTCCCCTTCAATCATGTCAGTTTCCTACTCCATTACTTTATCCACTTCATTCATCCTTTCTAGACTAATATTTTCAATATCATGATGGACAAATAATTCTGCTTCTTGTTGTTGATGAGATTCAATTTTAGAGGTCAAATCTTCTACTTCATCACCCATATCATACAAATATATTTTTATTACATGAGAAAATACACTCCACCCTTCATCCACAACATCATTCAGATAATATACCATTTTTTATTGTGATGATAAGATATATGGATCATGTAGTTCATGATCACCAACATCCATCAAGCGAGAGAATTTCATATAAGTAAATTGCAAGGAATCTCTTTTAACACCTCTGATAATATCGACCCAATTTCATTTTAATAAAACAATTTAAAAATGCCAATGGTAGTTTAATTCAATAATATAATTCATCTCTCTATAGTATCCCACTTCAAAAAAATGTAAATATATCACTATTCTATGTTTTCAAACCCCTTTCTCGATCGACTGTATGAAATCTAAAGCCATTCACGTTGTAAGTGTCGAACTTTGTAACTTTTTTTCGAGGAACTCGAGTAAGAAACTTCAAATCTTATGAAAAATCTGCTCGAGTATCAGTATTCATGATCTAAAAAAATAAATATACTTTAGTAGATTTAAAAAATATGTGTGTTGAACTAATATTCGTATTAATTGCAATATTTATGACTTACATGTCGTGCAAACCATTCTACAAGCCCTTTATTAATAGCTTTTGTTATATCTTTCTCATTTCATGTTCATCCTCTCATGTGTCTATTTGTTTGTATCCTCAATTCTTCAATAAATTGATATGCAATTTCACGATTCAGCTGCACATATCTATGTGCCTTTAATAATTCCAATTCAGTCAATGTCACGTTTGAGGTCCTCCCAACTGATCGGCCAATAACAAGAAATATTTTTGATTTCTGATGTATTTTAGATTGATTTGATGTGTCATCAAAACGTCCAACTTGATTAAATATTGCCTAAAAATCATCCATGTATCTAGAAAAAAAGGTAAGACAATCCTCATCCAAATATCCTTCAGTAATAGATCCATCTGGTTGAGGTTTATTTCTCACGTATGATTTCAAATTCCCACGATATATGTGAAATAAAATAAACATAATTATGCATTTAATTAACTGCCAAAAAATTTTTACTTAACTAAAAAACATAAAATTAAAGTACCTCTTAATTGGATACATTTATCTATAATGAACGGGGCCTCCTAATTTAGCTTCCTCAACCAAATGCACAGTTAAATGCATCATGAAAGTAAAAAACGATGGAGGAAAGATCATCTCCATTACACAAAGGGTTAATATAAACCACTCTTAGAGGTTATCAGGCTAAAATGGATATAGATATTTCTCACAAATTTGTCTAAAAAATGTGCAGAATTGGAGTACAACGGTAGTAATTTTTTCAGGTAATAATGTATGCAATTCCAATGGTAGTAATTATTGTAACAAAATATGTGAATTGTGACTTTTCAATCAATGTCACTTATAATTATTCAAGTCAACACACCTTGAGATGTTACTTGAATACCCATCAGATACCTTCACATTCTTTAAAGACAGAAGGAATGTATCTTTATCCCTATTTTTCATTTAAAATTGTCAGAGCATACTTTTCATCCTCATCTGGCCAGAGATCATGTTTCATGTTCATTACTTATAAGTATTTGCAAGCATTAAGATGATCCTTCAACTTTCCAAGCTCATTAAGCATTGTGAAAATAAAATTTTCATATACATTCTTCTCAATATGCATCACATAAAGATTATGTCGCAATAAATTAAATTCCCAATATGGAAGTTTGAAAAATATACTATTTTTCTTCCATTGTTGCGTTCTGATTTCACTTGACGATGCACTTCGAACCCGTTTCCCGCTATCATTCAAATGATGAACCTTCCCAAATTCTGTTTCATCATTTTCAAGTTGTGTCAATATTTTAGAACCAATTAACAACTTTGGAGGTGATTTACTATCAATGAAACCGTTAAATTTAGATCTGTTCAGCCAAAATCTATGAGATGGATTGAGAAATCTTCTATGGAACAAGAAGCACCATTTTCAACTATGAGGTAGTCATTTGGGATAAGAAAAAGTTAAAAACAGGACAATCCAAACTCATGTAAACATTCTAACTAGATAAATTCCCAAGCCCAGGGAACTCACTATTGGTCCACATTAAAGTAGCATGCATTTTGAACATTGTTTTAGAAGAAACATCAAATGTATCAACATTGTTGCTCCATAACTCCTATAATTATTCAATCAAAGGATACAAGTATACATCAATATCATTTCCAGATATTTGTTTTCTAGTAATAATCATTGAAATGATAAAATATGTTTGTTGCATACACATCCATGGAGGCAGATTGTAAGGGATCAAAACAATTGTCCAAATGCTATAACTGGTACTCAAAGTCCCAAATGGGTTAAATCCATTGGCAACCAATCCCAATCGAACATTCCTAGGATCATTTGAGAAATCGGGATGTAATGAATCAAATGTCTTCTATGATTGTGAATCTCGTGGATGTCTCATTAACCCATCAATGTTATTATCTATAGAATGCCACTTCATGTGTTTGGCGGTTTTCGATGACATTAATAATCTTTGCAATCGAGGATTTAAAGAAAAGTAACACAAAACCTTTTTAGGTGTGTTCCCTTTATTCTTCTTCATGAAATTATGTTGATTTAGACTTCCAACATCACCCATTGACTTCCATCTAGAAGAAGAAAAATTTTGAAATTCTGTCTACTTGAATCCTCTCGCCAATAAAACATACAATCATTAGTACACGCATGTATATTTGTATAATTCAGACCAAGCTTGTTAACAACTTTTTTCATATCATAAAAAGACTCGGGATTTTTGCTTTCGGAAATGAATCATGCAAAAATTCCAATATCATGGACATTTCCTTATTTTTAATTCCACACAGACATTTGATATGGTACAACTTCAGAAAAAAAGAAAGCTTTAAATATTTAAAACATACATTATACAACTCTTGATTTCAATCATAAAATAAACCATCAAACATATTTTCATTAGTGAAGTTTTCTATTACAGTTTTCTCAATAGAATCAAGAGGAGTATCCAATGATATGTTATAATCTGGATTTGGTTGTGTTACAGTCTCAAAAACATCACTTTTCACGTTGCAGTTTTTAGCACCCTCATCTGGTTTTTCTATCATGTTTTGATGTTGATATTGGTGTCTTGTAGTGCCGAATGCAACGTTTATGAGGTTTTTCATTTTATTTTCCATTTTCGATGAAGTTGGGAGATCATTCTATGGATTAACATCAGTGCCCAACCTTTCTGTAATGTTCAATTCTCCATGCCAAATCCAACAAAAATATTGATCAGAGAATTTCTTTAGTATTAAATGTTCATAAACTTCATATCTATTCAACCATATTCTAAATTTACTTTTAGGACATGGACATCTTATTCTCCCTTCAACGGATCGACTCGAAATTGAAAAATCTAAAAACTCCTTCAAACCCTTAACATACTGAGGTGTGTTCCTCGGTAACATGATCCAGCTTTTATCTATGTGTATCACAATGTGCCTACACAATATTAAAAAAAATAAAACACATAGTTACTACTAAATAGGGAAATAGTTTCATATATACTAGTTGAAAATATATATAAATATGGTTCATAAGGTTTTCCTATATAAATACATATGGTAAATCACCAACTAGGAAACCAAAGTACATATGTGCATGCATGTGTATTCTTATACACATGTGATTACAAAATCATGGGAATAAACAAGAAGATAGTGAGTATTTTCTTAGGAAATATACATTTTAAGAAAATAGTGAGTATTTCCAAATATATTTGAGCAATTTTAGCATTAGTAAAAATGTTAAGAGTTAATCTGAAGCATTATATTAGAAGTAAACCTGCAGAGCATTGGGATATTTTCATGTTGATCATTCGGATATATTAGTTAGTTTAATTGGAAGTATTACCTTCTACAATTCATGAGAGTATGCTAAACCGACTTTCATGAAAATTTATTAATTATATTCAGGTCCTTACAATCACATACCAATAGGATCCATGTTATTATATTTCAAGATTCGATACAACTCTATCTCATTGGTATGGGGTATTATTACTCTATCATCATCTATATATGTTGTTCTCTTCTATATAGGAGGATCTTCACACAAAAATATCTCACAATTTATTTCATTTCATGACCCATCCATATCAATGGGGATGAATTTAATGAATGTTCGTGGGTTTTATCTTAGGATCATCACTATAAATCACTTTTGGGTGAGCATCGAGTGGAGAAGGTAAATCCTCATAGGGTTTATAAACTAATATAGTAAACCAATAAGGTGATGAAAAGGGAGAATTTTTATTTTTCCTTCATAAAATATTTAAAGGATGATAAATCCCACTACCCTTCTAATTAAGTTATTATTTCTATATCATACTTTGAATTAGTGGTTTCCATCAATTTTGGACCCAAAGATAACTCATATTATGATGAAAATACAAAAGAACATGATGAAGAAATGTTTGTTTAGAATTTGATCCACACAAAAACGCTTGAAGAATGTTTTTATACATATGAACTGAGAAATATTCAAAATTTGGGAGCCAAAACAAATATTAATCTACCAACTTCCCAATGAGATTCTACCAAATAAAAAATAAATGTTTGTTTCCACATCCCACCCATCACCTAGGATTCTTAGACACTCATTATTAATGATAGGTTAACCAAATATGAAACTGAAGAGTAATTAAGGTGAATCAATGTCAAATTAATCCATATAAATATTATTACTATGTATAACATCTAGAAGGAGACCAATAAATCTCTTAAAATGAATATTCCTTGACCTGTGAAAAATGCTCAACCTATGAGGGAAAAGTTTAATTACCAAATAGGGTCTGGTTCTATAAAACAGGTGTATATAAACCCAGTAGATGAAGATAATTAATAATTCCTTATACTAGGGCAATAGCCTTAGTCATATAAAAAAGGTTTCCTCTGGTTGGATAATACTATATATCATCAATAAACAAGGGTGATCTAACCAAATCAAGATTTTCTTGCTGCGTCTACTTGAGTGTCTTCCCAGTTGAATGTCCTACAAGAATACCTAAACTCCATTGAGTCTTTGATAGCTCAAAAGGAAGAAATTAAGGGAGTTGAGAACCAATAAAACCAAAATAAAAGTTTTATTCAGAGTGTTTGGATGTGAGTCCACCATCAACCCACTTCGGGAACCTATATTTCTTAATCTCAAATGGCATGGGAGACTTAAAAATGTATAATACACACTTTGTGATACGATGCGGTATTGAGAAAAAATAACAAAATATACTCATCTTATTTTTAAATACCCAAGAGGGGGTAGTGTTATTTGGTTTAAAAAACCAATATGGTTATGTTTATGATGGGAAGTCCTTAATTTTAAATTCCTATACCAATTCAGATTCACATTTAGGAAGACTATATTCCTTGATCTCTTAATATTCTTTAAGGTTAAAATTGATAGGGTTTAAGATTTCATTTACAAATACAAAATTCATTCCTATATATTTAACATGAAACTCCTATAATAGTAGATACTATATATCAATATAGAAAATATCTTTTATGTGTTACATACATGGTTGATCCCACTAAAATATCCAAAAAATATACCTAGAGTTTATAGAAGTTTCATAATGTTTGGAGGATTTTATTCGATGCTCAAAAGAAAAATCACAGCTGGTACTCATAGCTTAAGGAAAAATGGTTTGAAAAGTAAAAGCTGTAATAGTTATGGTTAAACTAATACTTTCACCAGCTCTATCCCCCATAACTATTAAATATCATGTGGTTTTTCCTCTTGAACAACAGAAACAGCAACAACACCCTTATTATGAGTGAGAAAATGAATTGGGCCTCCTAGGTTTTAAATATCAGTATAATAACATGTGTTCCTTCTAAAAATGGAAAGTATTACGGTACTTGATCACTGTTATAGAGATTAACCTAAAAAGTTTTTAGAATTTTTAAAATCAAAATGAATTTAGTCTCATGGAACTCCCTAACTAATACCCATTTGGTTGGATTCTAGAACAAAATATCTAGTATTTCTTCATCTATGAAGGAATCCATTAGAATATGGTTGACTTTCGACATGTCAAATTGAGAAAAACTCACAAAGGAGGATTTTTCCATCTCCATTCCACAAAAACATGAATAAGAATGGAAGTAAATTATGAATGGATGTTGAGAAAATTGATCAGCTGAGAGCTTTCCCTCATCAATACAAAACTAAATCATCCAGTCACAACCTTTATTCCCCCTTCTATAATTGATCCAAATTCATTGGCATTACAATCACTTAAGAGAAGGTGTGACTAGAAAAGAAATTATTAGGCATGGGAGGAAGAACCCATGTTAGTTCCCAAGCTAATATATACTTTTCTAGAGTTTCTACCTCGATCACTAGGAAGAAGGGAACCATCCCATTAAACAAGATCCTTGTTAAATGAAGGATCACAATATGGTTCTATCAAAATGATCCACATGATGAACCACTTATCTAATGAAGAAACTGGATATAAACCAAAATTTCCCCCAAAAAATTTGAATGAGGTTATAGAGGAAAAGGAGGCAAGGAAGGTGAAGCTAAAATAGACTTCGACACTCATGTACCTTTTATACATAGGGTATATTTTCCACAAAAACACAAAGAAAATCATGTTCTCATAAAGAGTATAAATCTACTACTAAATCATCTCGAGTCAATTCAAATCTAATCATTTGGGAGGAAAAGATAGTAAATGTGCACATTTTTAGTCATAACCAAAAATATGGAAAGGCTTACTCATCCAAATCCACAAACAAAAAAACATTCCCAAATTCTAGTAAAGGGAAAGACCCACCATCACAATCATACTTAGAATCCAAGAACACATAAATATCTTAAATAAAATTCAATGAAATTGAAACACTAACCTAAATAAAATTCGCTGGTAGCAGGGAGGTGAGCTAGGGTTTGGGTATCGTGGGGGTCGGGGGAAGAAGATGGGGTCGCGGGGGGAGAAGGGGGAGAAGGGGGTTTGGGGTTGGGTGTTGGGGTGAAGTGGTATAGATGGCCAGCCAGCGGATCTAGGGTTTGGGGATCACTTGCAGGGGGGTATAAGGGAGAATGGGAGTTAGGGAGTTAGGGTCAGGGGGGAGTGTTGTGGCTGGAAAAAAAAATAGGGTTTAGCAGCATTTTTTAATAAACTATGGCAAAACCCTTTTAAAAAAGGTTTAGCGGCGGTTTACAAAACTGCCGTTAAAGGCGATTTATGTTGTAGTGCCAAATACTTCCATATGAACTATAAATTCATAGGGTATTACATTTTATATCATATACTATCCCATTTATTATTATGAAATATTTTTATGATTTTTTAATAATTTGATAAATTATTAATACCAAAAAATATCATTATTTTCAATTTTCATACTATTCGATACATTCACATTAAAAAAATCAATAGAACAAGTTAAATTTAAAGCAGTTATTTTATTGTATCCTTAAAATGTCATAGTAATCTATATATTTCATGGATGAGAATAAATATCTCAAATTGTGTTACTTTTATTATTTTTAATATCATTAATTTTATTATTAAATTAATTAAATAATTATTATATCTATGTTGTGAAATAATTTATGTTAATTATATTTTTCACTAAAATTTAAAAAAAATACCATTATTTAGATAAATCCTTTAGATTTCAAAAGACTATTTATAATCAAACAAATCCTTTTATTAACACCATATTAAAAGTATCACACTTATTAAAAACAAGAGTGTGATATGTTTGACATTTCATTAAATAAATTATTATAAAGGAAATAATCTTATCCATGTAAACCCAAAAGCTCATAAACTCATCCCTTGGATAATTATGGTTCTAATGAATTTTTTTAACCTAAATTACTCGATTAACCCATTACCATGGTAATAAAATTAAAAAGTTTACTATTCTGATCGACCAAAAATAGAAGAGACCTATTTAGCAAATTTGAATGCATTTATTCTAAATATGGAACCATTTTTAAAAATTAAAAACATTGAATATTCATAATTTCATTTAAAAATAATACTGTAAAATACAATGAAAAACATTTTTCTTGAAAAATGCATTTTTAAGCCCAAAAATGTACTTATGTCAAAATAAGGTATAAAGATTATTGAAATGTAATTAATTAGATTATATATAACTAAATAGTACTTAAGTTAATTTTTTATCAATTTTAAATCCTAAAGGGTCTTTTTAATATAAATAAAATTACAGTTTTATAAACATCAGTATTTTCCACTATTCATTAGAAAATCAATATTTTTAGAAAACTTCAAAAAATTAACCCTAATCTAATTTTAATTTGATTATTTAAGAAATTATTTTATTTTTATAAAATAAAATTATTTAACTTTCATAAATTGATTATAATATTCACTCATAAAAAGAAATAAACCCATTTTTGAAGTGAGATATTTATGAAGAGTAAAATGTATTTACTAAAAATCAAGTACTTGTTAAAAAATAATTAATTAATAGATTAACAATGATTAAGAAAATTATATATTTCATAATGTGGTTAATATTATTCATTTCCTACAATTTAATAACTAGGTTATAATGATCACTTAATAATATTTCTTTGTTTGTTTAATTTGGGTGTTGTGTATCTTGTATACTATCAAACATAGCATTCTTTTAAAATATATGGGTGTTACATTCCCCCCTCCCCACCATTAATAAATTTTATTCTCATAATTTTGAAAACAAATCAGCAATAAATGGTTTGACATTTGAAATTTCCTTTGTGTATATCACACATTGTATAAATGGATAATTAAACATCCTCTTAAAAAGTGGAAAAGGGAAATGTGAAGGTAATCGCAAAACTAGAATTATGAATAAGATAAATTTGGAAGGAAGTGGAAATATGTAGATAGAAGGGAAAAATAACACCCAAGTATTAATAAATATTGATATATAACATGGTCATGAGATAGTTAATCATCAAAAAATTATAAATATGTAATGGGTTAAAAGTCCATTTATTTCTCAATAAGAAAAGTAAATAGATAACATTTTTAATTCAAGGTACCTTTTCTAAATTCAAGGGATTATTTTAATATCTTGATAAAGCACTTGATAAAATAAATTCACTTTATTCTTTATATATTTTAATCATAATATCATCCATTGGTTATTCTTTACTCTATTTTCACTTCATATCTTATTCAAAGAAATGGATATTCAAGATGATTTTTTTCATTTATAGAAGCACTTTTAATGAATCTAAAGATTAATAAATAATAACATCAGCCTCTAAATATTTACCAAAACAAAATGGTTAACACAGGTTATCCAATATGATAAATCATACTTTATCCTCAAACAACAATATCCAAAGTTCAACTTAATCCATTCCATGAGTAGTTAACCTTAAGGATCCACCAAATTCAAAAATATAAAAAAAATAGGAATAAGGTCAACATTTTTCCAAAATCAATTTATCAATAATCCCCCATACATTATATATTAATTTCAAATTCAATTACCAAGATCATATATTCTCCTAAAACATTGTAATGACTTTAATCACCATAAAACCATAATGAGAAGATGCATGATTTCCATATTTAACTCTCTCCTTATTCCTTAAATAAAATCTCAAATTATGAAATGAATTTCCTAAAAAATTTAGTAAACTCCATCATGAATTACTTTTGAAATTAAACCATCTTTTAAGGTCACCAATACTACTCCATTTACTTCCACAATGTCTGTATTTTCTTTACCCCAAGTAAACTTGACATCAAGAACGCATGAAGGGTTATCTTTCCCTTTTCTATGAATTATCCAAAACTATCACTTTACCTATAATTACTTATCTTGTTTATCATACCATTAAAAATATTCTATCAAATCCTTAAATAAAATCTACTTCAATATAATCCTTATGCATTTCATGATTTTTATAACCAGAATATCATTGATAAAATACTATTACATCATAACCCTTGAATCCAAATACACATGTACTTTAATTATTCCACTAAGAATATAGTAATATCCTAAGCTTGACCTTCGTCCATTTGTTTCTTTTTATTTATATTATCATGATGCTTGGGGAATTATTTTGTGTATTTCCCCATATCCTTATATTTGAAACATTGAACATAGTATTTTTCTTTCTTACACTTTCAATCGCATTCCCGGTGGCCTTTCTATCCACACTTACAGAAAACTATCATTTCCTTTAAGAATGTACCAGGGTATTTCTTTCTAAGATTATCACTTGTGGGAATGTCCTTCTTTTCCATATTCCCCTTTTCCATTTTTTTCTTTTTCATCTTCTTCTTCTCTTTCTTCCCTTAGAATCCATAATATTTAGATAATTATTTCTCTATCTAGATAGTACATTATACTATGTCTTCGTATGATGAGAATGTTTGGGAGACTAGTTCCCTTCATAATATTGGATTAAGGAAATAAATAAATGAACATTCATACTCTTTGAATTACATACATTGATAGAGTTATCATTTCTTCCTATAGGAACCATTTCTAAAAAAATGGAATAAACTAGATTAAATTATAACATCATGAAAGATAATGTATGATCACAAAATGAGTGAAACACTTAACGAATATTGAAATTTTTGGTATAACTAAACTCTAAATCATAAGCTTGGTTCCCTTGGGAATACTTCACTATTATGTCATAGGGTTGAAGGTTCCGGGCACAGTGGAAGTGTGGTCAGGTTGAGACCCTACTTTGATTTTTACCATGATCAATGATTACTCCTGGATTAATACAACTATGAATGCCAATCTCCATAGAATATAATCAAAGATTTAGATAAAGAATAAAGTGGCCTAAAACCTTAGAGAGGATCTTGCGCATCATGTTTATAATTAATTTAATTAATTTCCTAAAGAAAAATAATACATGTATCTTTGGTATTTTTCTTCGTTGATGATGTTGATCATCTGGAATGACCCTTCTGAACTATCTCGTTGCGCTTGTAAGGATCCAAACTAGAATCCCTCTAGCGGTGATCCACATGTGCTTTGATGGCCTCTGATCGACATCGCTCGTTCTCTGAGTGCTAGCACTATGAAGTGAGTGTCTAGTGTCGGTCATTCTTGATCGCTTATTATTCGTCCTTGAAGAACGTATCTCGTTCTTGAGAGTGGAGAGAAGAGGATTAGATAGAGAAATTTTTTTTCTCAACAATTCTCAATTCACCAGGCGTGTGGTGTGGTGTCTGGCACAATAGGTGTAATTGCCTATTTATATACATGGAATTTCAGTTACAATATTTAATTGCATTGCGACAATTAAATACATTCATGAACTTAGAGAAAACCCATTCATTTAAAAATAATACAACATCATTATTTATGGTGTGCTAACTTGCGCAAAACGGAATTATAAATAAAATTTTGTGTCATAAAATAATAGTAGCATTATTTTAATTTGTGCCAACTAGTTAAATAATTATTTACTATCTTGAAAATAATTATTTTACTTCCGAACTGACATTGGTCCTCTCTAACTCCACTTCCATTTATTGAACACTCGAATAAATAAATAAATAATTTATTCTCTTAAATAAATATTTTATTTACAAACTAGTAAATAAATATTTATTAAATGTTCAATAAAATAAATAAATATATTTTATTTAATTTATGAAATCATTTTAACTTGAATTAAATTATTACATGGTCTTGAGAATAATATATATTTCATTAATTGAATTCAAATAAAATTTAATCGAGACCACCAAAAACACTTAGTGTGTGACCCTCTAGGGTTCTTTCTCGTTGGTATTTGGCGGGCTTGCCTAATGTCCAAGAGTACTGTCTAGAAACGGGTCAAGGCACCCAAGATAAATAACATAAAGTTGCAAAAACGACATACACATACCAACGCTCACTATGTAATATAATCCATTTGTCCTAATATCTCATCAAGTAGGTTTCACGATTATGTCATAAAATTTTATGCATGATACGTAGTTCTTTGACAACCTGAAATAAACTTATCGTTACACCTTGGCCATGGAATTTCATGTGATGGCTCTATTTCAATCAAATGGATGAGATATCAACATCCATAAATGGAAGGGAAAAATCCTTCCTCAACTTATCCATTAATAACATACCACACGCGACGCACCCAATGTACCCTACTTCCCACCAACTGTCTACATGATGGATTTCGTTAGTAAATCGAAGTGCATAAGTCATGACACGTATTAATGATAATCATAAATTCTAAGGATAAACACACATACATGTATATAGAAATATCTGATGACACCAAAACATGCGAAATTCCTACTAGAGGGTTTGTTCTTATAATCTTCAATCTTGGAGATTACCAAGTGAAAACATCATGAGAGGATGTCTCATCTACTTACAAGTACTCACACCTGATGGTCTGAATGCTATGAGTCCCATCATAGCTTGTCATCTAACCACAGAACTATATTTTGTTATACCATTTCAAGGTTCTCATCATAGCGGGGAACTTCCATGACCTTATCAATGAAACAAATACTCTAAGACATTATTACATCATAGTAATGCAAAATAATGAACAATATGTAATAATACATTAAATATACATGTAATCAAAGTAAAACTAATTGGTTCTAAGAAACCAAATCTTACAAACTCACACTTGAAATAGAGCCAACTTCCAATGACTTTCAGTCCGCTAGTCCTCACATGATTATCATATTTCTGTTGAGTCAAGGCTTTTGTCAAGGGGTCTGTCACGTTGTCTTTCGTGGAAATACTTCTCACTGCAACTTCAACTCTCTGATAAAAATACCTCAAGAGATGATACTTCTTAATTATTTTCTTTATCCATTTATGTGACCTTGTCCCTTTTTCAAGATCCACTTCTACAGTATTATCGCAGTACAATGTGATGGGATCTTTACTACTAGGTATCACATCTAGATCTTGGATGAAGTTTAGCATCCAAACTGATTCTTTAGATTCCTCAGAAGCTGTGATATACTCAGACTCTACTGTAAAATCCATGACCACACTCTTCTTTGAGCTCTTCCAGCTCACTGCACCTCCATTCAAAGTGAAGATGTATCCTGTTTGCGACTTCATGTCATCTTGATCAGTCTAGAAACTAGCATCTGCATATCCTTTGTTGACTAGTTTCTCATATCATAGATAAACCAGAAACATATCCTTAGTATTCCTCAGATACTTTAGTATAGTCTTGACTTCCATCCAATGGAGGTCACCAGGGTTATCTTGATATCTTCCTACCACACTCAATGTGTAGGAAACATCCAGCCTAGTACATAGCATGGCATACATGACTGACCCAATCATTGATGTGTATGCAGTCCTTGCCATTATATGTTGGACTCCTCATGTATTAATCTTGTTTTAATGATCACAAATCCAATTCAATCTATATAACTTGTTAAATCTATGAAATCTATCTCACATCAAATGCATAGTTTCTTAGTAAAATCTATCCAAAGATCTTATGTGCTATACACCCAGTTTGGTTACTATATACTATATGTTGATCTACTTTATAATGACTTCTTTGACAAATGATTGAGTTTAATCCATTCCATAAATATCAATTCTTTAATTCCGATTACATATATTTGCCTAAGTCTAAGACATTGTGAACAAGCAGATACTGTGAACAACCAGACACCATGAACAAGAAAACACTGTGACATCAAGACACCGTGAACAACCAGACATCATAAACAATCAGACATCGTGACATCGAGACACCGTGACATCGATACACCATGAACAACTAGACACCAAAAACAAGTAGACACTGTGACATCGAGACGTCGTGACATCGAGACACCATGACAACCAAAATACCGTGAACCAAACACTGTGAACCATATACCATGAACCAGACACTGTGAACTAGACACCATGAACAAGACACCATGAACCAAATGCCGTGAACCAGACACCGTGAACCAGACACCGTGAATAAGACACCATAAACCATACATCATGAACCAGACACCGTGAACGAGACATGGTTTCCATGACATACTGTGACACCATTTCTTAAAATGTTTTGTCATCTTTCAATTTAATCTCTAACAGACATATTTAAATATTTTAAATGTACTAACATAATTAATATTTCTTTTTAGTAGTGTCATTTGATAGTATGAGGTATGAGGTGCAGAATACATGCAACCTATCGGCTCAAACACATTCACTTAAAGATAAAATAGTAATGCGGTCCAGAAACAAAATAAGTGTGGCATGATACTAAAAAGAAAAACAAGTGGGTGGGCATGATCATGACAAAAAAGAATATACTTAGACAATTCTTGAAGAAATAATTGTCTCATGCAACTCAACATTGTTGGAGAACACACGAAGCTCAATTGAATCACAAAATCGAGAACATATTCGCACTATCAAACATCAAAAAGAACACAATTTAGATCTATCTGACTTGTGACACTCTGTTTTCCATACGAGGACTTGATTTCTACATCTACTTCATATCAAAAGTCCATAGCTGTAAATACTAACATTCATAGCATTTCTAAACCTATCTCAATATTTATTCTCTATTGTGTATCTTTTTACTAGCTTTTGAGAAGTGTGTGTATCTGTATAACAACACACTATGCCTCTAGAATAAAACTGAAGGATACAAGATATCCTTACTCAAACATATTTTTATATTTGTATACCCACTGATAAGTGTAGAAGAGGTCCTTGTGTGGCCTTATTTTTTGTTACCACGAAGAACTATGGAAGAGGTCCTTGTGTGACCTGGACCATCCTGTGTACTATTGTCTAACCCCGATATAGGGTGTGGATCAAGTTTATTTATATAAACTTCTTGGTGGCAGGTGATCACCAGGTGGATTGGATTAGGTCTTGGCTTGAGACTGAACCACTTGTTTAATATTCATTGTGCTTTTTAATTTAGTCTTCTCTATTTTACTGCTTTACTATATAATTCATAAATCACTAAATTCACTTTGATAATTAATCTGGGAAAGAATTTATAATTTTATTCTCTTAGTAGAATAGCTTCAAAAGTAGTAACTGACATTAAGATTACTGATAACTAATCAATCTTCAAAGATGTTATTTAAAAAGTTAGACCTTAATAACCATATTACTTTGATTAACTGGTCTGGATTTAACCTTATTAGGAACACTATTTAAGAATACTTTTTAACTAGATATTTTTATAGATACTCAATTCACCCCCCCCCCCTTCTTGAGTAATCTAATCTGACCAACATTTGGTATCAGAGGTTGTTTATTAAGACTTTTTTTAACCATATTCAACTGTGATTGTATTTGTAGTTTGAAGATCTATAAATTTCTGTTAATTATTAATTTCTTACTTTTTCAAAGTATTTATGTAGTATTGATAATAGATTGGAAGGTGTTGCAACCGACAGACCACCATTCTTTAATGTAACCAACTATTCTCAGTGGAAAATTAAAAATAAAATGCATTTAGAAAGTATGGGTTTTGAAATTTGGTCTTCCATTATAGATGAATATCATATTTCTGCTACTAATAGAATCACATGGGATGAACCTATCAAAACTGCCTATAATAACAATTGAAAAGCTATCAATTCTTTATACTATTCCTTAGGAGATGAATAATTCAATAGATTTTTTTCTTGTAAAACTGCCCATGAAATTTGGGATACCCTGTCTGTCTCACATGAAGGAACATCTGGTGTAAAAGAATTGATAATTAATACTTATAATATTAAATATGATTAATTTAAAATGAAACCTGATGATCCTATCTCTGACACATATCTTAGGTTCAATGAGATTGTCAACACAATTATTTCTCTTGGAAGATAAGTCACTGCCAAGGAACAGATCATTAGAATTCTCAGATGTCTTACTGAAATATGGAGAGGAACCTCTGTCTCTATTAGAGAATCATGCGACATCAATAAGATGCTTGTAAAATAACTCATTGGGAAACTGATGATGTACGAAGAAGAGCTAAAACTCAACAATGAAGAGTAGGTTGAACCAAAAAGGAAATTTATTGCATTCAATACCACCACCTCTAAACACAAAGACAAAGGGAAATTGGAATCTTCTATAGAAAGATCCAGTAGTGAACAATAATCACCTGACAGTGATGAGAAGATAGCTCAATTAGCCAGAAGGTTCAAGGGATTTTACAACAATAATAAATTTTTATGAAAGCCTAACATCAAGGGAAAATATGACCAAAAAGGAAGTTGGAATAAGGATTGGAAAAGAAGTGAAAAGACTGATGATATTTTATACTATGAATGTAAGCGCAAAGGACATATCAAGGCTGACTGTCCCAAGCTCATGTACAAAAAGAGATATGAGGACAAGGACAGGAAGTATAAAAAGGAAATGAAAGCAACCTGGAGTTCTTCTGAGGATAGTTCAAGTGACTCATAAACATCACATGATGAACAATCTAACAAAGCCAATATGTGTTTTATGACAAACACATCTGAGGTAACACTGGACTCTCCTTTACATAATTCGTACTATTCTAGAGATGAGAGTGACTCTGAAAGTATGACTAATGAATAAATATTTGAATACTGTAACATGCTTGAAGAAACATACGATGAACTAAAAGAAAAATATAAATCATTGAAGAAATAGTATGCTCTTACTGTGACTGTAAAATCTGAACTCGCAACTGAAAAAGTGAAAAATTCCCAACTTCTCAAAGAGAACAAAAAATTAAAAATGTCTAATGCCCAATTGAAGAATGACCTAGAAAAGTTTACCAATGGTAAAAATACCCTTACTCAAATTCTAGGTAAACAAATTTCCCCTAAATACAACACCAGCATTGGTTATCAACCCTGCAAAAGAAATCTTGGTAGAACAATTTTTTTTTCTAAATCTTGGACATATAGTTTTACTCTTAGTTCTGGACACAAATCAACTAATTCAATTTATGATACACCTTCTACTGTTTCAAGTTTTTCTAGACCAAATAGAGTTTATTTTTCAAATACTTTACATATTGCTTATAGGAAACCTATGAGGTAGATATGGGTTCCTAAATCACTTATTACTAATATTACTGGACCCAAACAAGTATGGGTACCAAAATCTGTTTTTTCTTAATCATTTTGTAGGAAATATTCTTGAAGAGTTCCTGTAAAAGTTTATGGTACTTGGACAGTGGATGTTCAAGACACATGACAGGAGACTACTCATTCTTCAAGATCCTAAAAAATAGATGGAGTATATGTCACATTTGGTGACAATTCCAGAGGAAATATTATTTTCCTCGACCAAATCAGAAACTCTAACTCAATTTTAATTTATAAAGTACTATTTGTTGATGGGTTAAAATATAATCTACTTAGTATCTCAAAATTATGTGATGGTGGATTTCATGTTATATTTGAAAATGATGCTTGTAATGTCTTTAATTATAAAGAAGAATTAGTTTTTTCTTCATTAAGAAAATGAAAATGTTTACTCTGTTAACTTAGATATCTTAGCTTCTCAAAATTCTTCATGCTTAAATGTATTTCATAAAGAGTCTTGGCTCTGGCATAGGGGACTAGGACATTGTAATATTCACTCCCCTAGAAAGATAACTAGAAAAAACATAGTTAAAGACTTTCCCAAACTTGAGTTTCCAAATGACAAAGTGTGTAATCCCTGTCAAAATGGAAAACAACACAAAATTTCCTTCAAACCAAAGAAAGAAGTGTCAACTTCTCAACCTCTCGAACTGGTTCACATGGATTTGTTTGTACCATCTAGAGTTTCTATTTTAAATGGGAAACATTATGTTTATGTTCTTGTAGATGACTTTTCTAGATATACTTGGACCTTATTTATGGCTCACAAAAGTGAAGCATGTTCTTATTTTACTAAATATTCTAATTCTGTGGAAAATCTTTGTGGACTTATAATTAAATCCTTAAGAAGTGATCATGATCGTGAGTTTGAAAATCATGAGTTTGAATACTTTTTCTCACAAAATAATTATAGTCACAATTTATCTGCCCCTAGAACACCTCAAAAAAATGGAGTTGTAGAAAGAAGAAATAGAACCCTGCAAGAGATTTCTAGAAAAATGCTTAGTGAAAATGACCTACCTATTTATTTTGGGGATAATTTGGTCAATAAAGCATGATACATAATAAATAGAGTGTTGATCAGACCTATTTTTAAAAGGACTCCTTATGAGTTGTGGAACAATCGAAAACCCAAGGTTAACTACTTCAAAGTTTTTAGTTGCGAAGTCTATATTCTTAATATTAAGGAAAATCTTGAAAAATTTTCATCCAAGAGTGATGAAGTTATCTTTTTAGGATATTCCATGTCTAGTAAATCCTATAGAATGTTCAATAAAGGAACTAAATGTGTGGAAAAATATGTTCATGTAAAATTTTATGAAATAGATCCACATGAGCCTAAAACCATTCTAGAAAACTTGGAGGATGATGTGTCAAATATGAACATTAATCCAAAATCCTCAAACCATTCTGTGAAAGAATCTGTGAAAACTTCTAGTTATGGAAATTTCTTATACGCAAGTCACAATGAACCTGAACCTATTGATGAACCTGAAGTCACTAGTCCCTCCTTTTCTAGAGTTGTTAGAACTCTTACTAATCATCATTTAGATGTTGTTGTAGGAGACCAAGACAAAGGAACTCAAACTAGATATTCTCTTAGAAATCAGGTTGAACATCAAGCCTTCTTGTCACAACTTAAACATAAAAACATTAATGATGCTATCAATGATGGATTTTGGATGATGGCTATGCAAGAAGAACTTAATCAGTTTGAAAGAAACAAGGTTTGGAAACTTTTTGAAAGACTTAAGGACACATTCACCCTAGGCACTAAATTTGTGTTTAGAAATAAGGTAGATGAAACTAGTAACATAGTTAGAAACAAGGCTAGATTGGTTGCCCAAAGCTATTTTTGTAACACCCCGAGCTTCCATGATACGCTTCTCATTCAATAATGCAATAGCTTGCATAGTACGCAACTTCGAGTTCTAAAACACTGCGACTAATCAAAGTAGCTGTTATGAATAGTAATAACAACTTTTTAAAATTATAGAAATTTTATATTTCAAAATGGACTTCATTTTTGGATTCGGAATATCGAAATTAGCCTATGTTGAATTTTTGGTATTTTTCTGAGAACTTCTAATTTTTTATGAATAGTGAAAAATACTTAAAAACAACTTTTTTAATCAAAATAATTTATAGTGATAAATTATACTATTTAGTGGTTTTAAAGTATAATTAGAATATATTTTTACCATTTTATCCAATGGTGGTCATTAGAATTAATTTAACATTGAAATTGGACATAAACAATTGCCAATCTTTTGATATAAATTGTTTCTTAAAAACACGCTATTTGTTGTGACAGCGGTAATTAATTATAAAATTAATTAATGAAACTTAGATGTTTGGAATTTCATAAAATATACATCATTTTTGAATTCGGAATATCAATTATAGATTAGGGTGAAATTTTGGCATTGTTCTGAAAAACTTCAATTTTTGATGAATAGTGAAACCACTAAGTGGTAGTTAAAAAACTGATTTTTCGTTTAAATGAAATATTACAACTTCTGTGATTTGATTTTCAAAAATCCAACATACATGGTTGTCATTAAGAAGTAAAATTTGGTTCAATGAGATTAAAATATTTTTTGGTGAATAGTAACTTTTAAGTTCTTAATCGCGATTAGAGGTAATTAGTGTAGTTTAAGGTAAAAATAATGTTTTAATAATATGAGATGAGCTTGACACATGTCCTACCCTCATTGGATGTGCCATGGCCGACTAATACAATCCATGGGTCAACTTGGGGACCCCATGGATCCACTTTGGTTGGAAAATGACATTAATATATATTTATTTAATGTTAAAATTAAATTGACACAAACATGAGTTGTTTTACTAAAAAAGTTTTTAAGTGGGGTTACACAAGTCCGAATTTTGACTATAAATATTCATTAGAAATCTAAAAAGATTTCCTACATCATAGTAGTTTTTTATTATTTTTATACATTAAATAAATTAAATTATTTATGACATCATGATGATGCAGCGATAACCTCATTATTTAACGATTTAAATAAAATGGAAAGATAATGTAATATCTAAGACCTACACATGTCCAAAACCTATTGGATGAGGAGATTTCGAATCCTTATCACCTTAGCCTCGAAATATACAAGTGTGGGACCTTTATAATCCGAAAATCATTGTATAATAGAATAACATTTCATTACTTTCCAAAATTGCCCCTCCTCTCCTCTTATAAAAGGCCCCCACCTCTATCACCTCATTCACACTTTCAAGACATTTTGCTCGGAAAACCTCTGCCCAAATACTCTCCCAACTTACCCCTCTTACTCCTAAAAGCCTCACTTTGGGCATAACTCTTCCCAAGGAAGCCTTTGGCTCAAATCAAAAAGAGTTACCCGATTTTAAGGTAATGACTTCTCTAATGTTGTTTTGTTTTATTTTTCTTCTCCAACCCCCTAAACTCTTTTTATTAATTTATTTTGTAACAACACCAGTATCCTAAATATACTAGGATGTTTTTATAAGACGTATTCGAGCTACACTTACACACACCTACATCTAATGGTTAAAAAACATACGGTTTCTGTGGATGGTGAATTTCTGCCTCACGAAACGATGATTGTTCAACACTCATATAACACCTTCAAAGGTGGCCATTAAGATGTCACTATATTTATATATGATATATAATATGTTTATGTTTTACTTGTGCTTCTGTATTTCTCATTTATGGCATACTTTATGATTTCCATTATGGGTAAATGCGATAATTTCATTTTAGGAAGTGCGGACTACCGCCCCCTCAAAGTGATTTAAATCATTAATGCCATATGTGGGATGTATAAAGGATGGAGTAAATGGTATTATACACTATATTATACTGGAATTATATTATACATTTATATCATTATGATTTCATTCCATTAAATACGAAATAGAAATGAAAGTAGCGTTCATGCGTACGTACGACTTACCGTCTCCATGAACGGTGCATTTCATTTCTTACCTCTAAATGTTACGTAATATTATAAATGAATGTATATACTGGATATATATGATATATATGACATCTAAATCATGAATATAATTCTGGAGATAATGGATATTCTACCACATAAACAACTTGTAATTATAAGAAGTTTATTGTTGACTCAAGTACCAAAGATCAACAAAACGACCGTTATTAACTTAAATAATTACATAATGTTCATATCATTGTAATAAGTGATATAAAAAGGATAATGAAATTGAAAATGGTTCTTAATAAGGTATATATTAACTCTAGTTTATTATTCAGAAGGTTAAAGAACGGTTGAGTCAAGTCAGACACGAGGTACGGGAACTTCTTAACCCAATTTCCATTCTTTGGGTTAATCTCCTACTTTCAATTTATGTCATGATATTATTATGTCCTATCTTGAATTTATAATTTCTTTATGTGTACATATAATGAATACACATAATAGATCTATGTTATTTTAAAAATGATCTTTTAAGGACTTCGTCTCAATCTCCTTTCATTGAGACATATTTGGTTTTATACAGAACTTTCTTTTATACGGTGTATAAACCCCTTTGACTTTTATGTTTATTCAAAAGGAATATTTTTTATACGAAGCGTTTTGCTAAACGACAAAAGGGAATGTTTTTCTTTCCGTACTTATGCGGCGACAATGACTTCTCCACCTCTGTGACCATTATTTGAGTTTCGGCTTCCTCTACAAGCCATCATTTTTTTAATGAAAAATAAATACAAAGTTTTAACTTTCTTTTATTTTGGTATTGAAAATGGTTTTGAAAGTGTTTTTATTATATCAATGTGTTGTATTGATATCTTGTGATTGAAATGTGGAAATGTTATGTTTCCTTTATGCATGTTTTATGTGATACGATTATGTTATGGTTTATGAAATGTTTAAACCTATTCATATGAGGAATGTATTGGACTTAATTAGTGACGGGTGGAGCCCGCTATAGCTCCTCGATGCATCAGTAGGTCTCATGAGACAACTAGACGTGGAATTGGCCAAGGCCCTTTCCCAATTTGATTTATGGTTTTGGCCGAGGCCTTAATCATTTTAGATGTCTTGGTCGAGGCCTTGACAAAATGTTTCAGAATGTCTGGAATTATGCATTCCATCATTATGAAAGTGGTTATTGATATTGCATGTGATTATTCGACCAGTAGAATATCCATGTGAATAATTAAATGGAATTATCTCATTTTACTTTTGCCATATTATGTTGATGTTCAAGTTTAAAAGGCTTTTGTTTTAGTTATACATTGCCTTAAATGTTTATGTTTATTTATGAAAGCTTCCGCAATATTGTAATCCTTACTGAGCATCTGAGCTCACCCCTTTCAATGTTTTAATATTTTCCAGGATGTGAAGAAGTATTTTATGAATGACCTGCAGGGATAGTCAGAAGAGGATATGATTGTGGACTATGAAGACCATGTTATTGTAGTTTTTTTACTTTTTGATGTAATGAAAGACTTATTAATGTATCTAGTGTTTCCAAGGCTACTAAACTAATCGGTATTTCTAGACTTGGTCTTTTGTGATCATGTCAATGTTACGAAGTAATGCACCGACTCTGGGTAGCTGGGTTCGGGGCGTTATAGTTGGTATCAGAGGCAGTTTAGTACTAACCTTGGAAGCTAGATTTAGATAAACTCTGATTAGAGCACATAGCCCAAAGATAGACTTTGAGGATTAGTATATAAGAACTTCCTAGAATTTTGGTATGGTAGAGATGTTGTGAGTTTTCCGAGCAATACATCCCTATCTGGATACGATCAGGTAGAGGAGGCTCTAGCACAGATGTACCTAGGGGTAAAACCCGAAAACACCACTTTGAGCTAGACTCGAACGGGAACTGGTGAACGACAATGGGCCTTGCTGCACTCTTGGTTACAACACTCCCGGGGGATATGCTTAGGATAATTCTCATTTTCTTTACAAACCACTAAGAAGGGTTATGAGTATATACATTCTCAAAGAAAAATTTTTTATGGTTATGGATTATGTCCATAAATGGTTCAATTAGTGTTAAGTGTTTTACAAGTATGGAATTATGTATTTTATTTCATAAACTAATCTAGTTTATGCCCTTGTTTAGAAATGGATCCTAGTGGAAGGAATGGAAACTGTATCAATGCACGCACTCCGTGTAGGGATTGCCCTCCTGCTCAAGATAATTATTGTGGAGCTGGAGATACAACTGGTGCTGATCAACTTATTACCATACTGGGACAACTCACTTAGGTTATGAATAATAACCTTACTCGTATGGAGCACCCTGATCCGCAACGTGGAGGATCAATGTTAGACCGCTTCATGAGGCAACAACCACCAACATTTAATAGGGGTACAAATCTATTAGTAGCTAATAAATGGATAAACTCCTTAGAGAAAATATTCCACGCCTTGGGGAGTAGCAAAAGGGAGAAGGTTATCATGGCAGTTTACCGCCTCACTATAGATGCAGATCAATGGTGGCCATTGATTCAAAATACAAAGGAAGATGATGACGTATCGAATATGGAATGGAGAGAGTTCAAAGAGATTTTCTTAGAAAAATACTTTCCTCATGACCGTCGAGCAGATATGGAAAGGCAATTTCTGAGTCTGAGACAAAAGGAGGATGAGAATGTCGCAAAGTACGAGGCCAACTTTACAAGGTTGGAGAGGTATGCTACAGATTATATATGTAACCCAAGAGGTAATATTGATCGTTTCTTTGATGGGTTAAAAACATTTCTCCGTAGAGCTTTAGTATCACAATCTTTCTCAACATACGAAGATATTGTCTCATGTGCTATCAAGACAGAAAAGGAATTCTCTAAGTCTTATGACAACAAAGTAAAGCAAGAGAAGAAGAGAATGGTAGAACAAGAGACAGATAAAGGGAAAAAGGGAAAAAAGGATTTTCCATTATGTGATAATTGTGGGAAGAATCACCCTGGTACTTGCCTAAAAGGAATGGGAGTTTGTTATAAATGTGGGGAAAAAGGTCACCAGGCGCGTGATTGCAAGGGAAAGAAAGAGGCTATCAATGTTGAATGATAAAATTGTAGGGAAATGGGGCATTATGAAAATGAATTTCCTAAGAGTCAGGGAAACTTACCTCAGAAAAGGCTAAGGGATCAAGGAAAATCTTATGCTGTTACTAAAGTTGAAGCAGAATAATTAATGAATTGGTGCTTTTGGACTCATGGATTATATTCTGGTTATTAGAATAATGTGATATATATATATAAGGATTGTACTGCAGTACTTGTTGTTTCAGTAAGGTTTTAATATGATGAAGGTAATCATATTTTTAGTATGTGACAATAAGAGAAACTTTACTTTGTTTGGGGAATCTGATAAATTGATTTTGGAATTAAGAGACCTTTTAGAGAAAGTCTGGACAGAGGTATTTTGGATAACTATAAAGGTTGGAGTGGATTAAGTTGATCTTTGGATAGTATTGTTTAAGGTTAAAAAATTTATGAAGATTATTTTTGGAATATTATGATACTATAGTTTTAGGAAAAGGACAACCTGCAGGGTGGGGCATAACCCGTCGCGTCGGACAAAGCTGCAGGAATCGAACCCACAATCATAGTGCGACAGGCCTTTATTTCCTACCACTAGCCCACAGGAAGTCCCTGGTTATTACAAAATAATTTTACTAATCTAAATGGTATGTGTTAACATTTGTAACCTTATACAATTAGGATAATTATAATATTTTTGAGTTTTATTATCTTTTTGAGTGAAAGATGAGTTGAAGGTTGAAACTCTAATTGTCAAGCATAAATATATATATACCTATCTCTTATTCAATGAATGAATTAATTCTTAAACTTTAGTAAAGGGATATTAAAATAAAAAAATGTGTTATCCTAATACCTTATGTCTTGTTGAACTGATGATATTTTAAATCAACATAGATTGAAGGCTTTGAGGCCCTCAATTTGACAGTTGATTGTGATTGATGACCTCAATCACTCCCTACAAATATTTACGTTTTTCCTCCAATTATATGTCTCTAATTACCACTAATGTTCTCTTAATAGAGATCATAATTGGGTGGTGACTTTTTCATTTCCCTTTCCCTCTTATTAAGGCTAAATTTTATTAATCTTATTTCCGATGTGGGTTTTCCTCAAAGGTATTTTCTAAATTCAACCTTTTATTTTCAAAGAAAAATTTCAAATTGCGAGGATGCAATTTATTGAAGGAGGGGAGAATGTAACACCCCGAGCTTCCATGACACGCTTCTCATTCAATAATGCAATAGCTTGCATTGTACGCAACTTCGAGTTCTAAAACACCGCGACTAATCAAAGTAGCTGTTATGAATAGTAATAACCACTTTTTAAAATTATAGAAATTTTATATTTCAAAATGGACTTCATTTTTGGATTCGGAATATCGAAATTAGCCTATGTTGAATTTTTGGTATTTTTCTGAGAACTTCTAAATTTTTATGAATAGTAAAAAATACTTAAAAACAACTTTTTCAATCAAAATAATTTATAGTGATAAATTATACTATTTAGTGGGTTTAAAGTATAATTAGAATATATTTTTACCATTTTATCCAATGGTGGTCATTAGAATTAATTTAACATTGAAATTGGACAAAAACAATTGCCAATCTTTTGATATAAATTGTTTCTTAAAAACACGCTATTTGTTGTGACAGTGGGAATTAATTATAAAATTAATTAATGCAACTTAGATGTTTGTAATTTCATAAAATAGACATCATTTTTGAATTTGGAATATCAATTATAGCTTAGGGTGAAATTTTGGCATTGTTCTGAAAAACTTCAATTTTTGATGAATAGTGAAACCACTAAGTGGTAGTTAAAAAACTGATTTTTCGTTTAAATGAAATATTACCACTTCTGTGATTTGATTTTCAAAAATCCGACATACATGGTTGTCATTAAGAATTAAAATGTGGTTCAATGAGATTAAAATAATTTTTGGTGAATAGTAACTTTTAAGTTCTTAATCGCGATTAGAGGTAATTAATGTAGTTTAAGGTAAAAATAATGTTTTAATAATATGAGATGAGCTTGAAACATGTCCTACCCTCATTGGATGTGCCATGGACGACCAAGAAAATCCATGGGTCAACTTGGGGACCCCATGGAGCCACTTTGGTTGGAAAATGACATTAATATATATTTATTTAATGTTAAAATTAAATTGACACAAACATGAGTTGTTTTACTAAAACAGTTTTTAAGTGGGGTTACACAAGTCCGAATTTTGACTATAAATATTAATTAGAAATATAAAAATATTTCCTACATTATAGTATTTTTTTATAATTTTTAGACATTAAATAAATTAAATTATTTATGACATCATGATGATGGAGCGATAACCTCATTATTTAACGATTTAAATAAAATGGAAAGATAATGTAATATCTAAGACCTAAACATGTCCAAAACCTATTGGATGAGGATATTTCGAACCCTTATCACCTTATCCTCGAAATATACAAGTTTGGGACCTTTAGAATCCTAAAAGAATTTTATAATAGAATAACATTTCATTACTTTCCAAAAGTGCCCCTCCTCTCCTCTTATAAAAGGCCCCCACCTCTATCACCTCATTCACACTTTCAAGACATTTGGCTCGGCCAACCTCTACCCAAATAATCTCCCAACTTCCCCCTCTTACTCCTAGAAGCCTCACTTTGGGCATAACTCTTCCCAAGGAAGCCTTTGGCTCAAATCAAAAAGAGTTACCCGATTTTAAGGTAATGTCTTCTCTAATGTTGTTTTGTTTTATTTTTCTTCTCCAACCCCCTAAACTCTTTTTATTCATTTCTTTTGTAACAACACCAGTATCCTCAATATACTAGGATGTTGTTATAAGAAGTATTCGAGCTACACTTACACACACCTACATCTAATGGTTAAAGAACATACGGTTTCTGTGGATGGCGAATTTCTGCCTCACGAAACGATGATTGTTCAACACTCATATAACACCTTCAAAGGTGGCCATTAAGATGTAACTATATTTATATATGATATATAATATGTTTATGTTTTACTTATTCTTCTTTATTTCTCATTTATGTCATACTTTATGATTTCCATTATGGGTAAACGCGATAATTTCATTTTAGGAAGTGCGGACTACCGCCCCCTCAAAGTGATTTGAATTGTTAATGCCATATGTGGAATGTATAAAGGATGGAGTAAATGGTATTATACACTATATTATACTGGAATTATATTATACATTTATATCATTATGATTTCATTCCATTAAATATGAAATAGAAATGAAAGTAGCGTTCATGCGTACGTACGGCTTACCGTCTCCATGAACGGTGCATTTCATTTCTTACCTCTAAACGTTACGTAATATTATAAATGAATGTATATACTAGATATATATGATATATATGACATCTAAATCATGAATATAATTCTGGAGATAATGGATATTCGACCACATAAACAACTTGTAATTATAAGAAGTTTATTGTTGACTCAAGTACCAAAGATCGACAAAACGACCGTTATTAACTTAAATAATTACATAATGTTCATATCAATTTAATAAGTGATATAAAAAGGATAATGAAATTGAAAATGGTTCTTAATAAGGTATATATTAACTCTAGTTTATTATTCAGGAGGTTAAATAATGGTTGAGTCAAGTCAGACATGAGGTACGGGATCTTCTTAACCCAATTTCCATTCTTTGGGTTAATCTCCTACTTTCAATTTATGTCATGATATTATTATGTCCTATCTTGAATTTATAATTTCTTTATGTGTACATATAGTGAATACACATAATAGATCTATGTTATTTTAAAAATGATCTTTTAAGGACTTCGTCTCAATCTCCTTTCATTGAGGTATATTTGGTTTTATACACAACATTCTTTTATACGGTGTATAAACCCCTTTGACTTTTATGTTTATTCAAAAGGAATATTTTTTATACGAAGCGTTTTGCTAAACGAAAAAAGGGAATGTTTTTCTTTCCGTACTTATGCGGCGACAACGACTTCTCCGCCGCCGTGACCATTATTTGAGTTTCGGCTTCCTCTACAAGCCATCATTTTTTTAATGAAAAATAAATACAAAGTTTTAACTTTCTTTTATTTTGGTATTGAAAATGGTTTTGAAAGCGTTTTTATTATATCAATGTGTTGTATTGATATCTTGTGATTGAAATGTGGAAATGTTATGTTTCCTTTATGCATGTTTTATGTGATACGATTATGTTATGGTTTATGAAATGTTTAAACCTATTCATATGAGGAATGTATTGGACTTAATAAGTGATGGGTGGAGCCCGCTATAGTTCCTCGATGCATCGGTAGGTCTCATGAGACAACTAGACGTGGAATTGGCCAAGGCCCTTTCCCAATTTGATTTATGGTTTTGGCCGAGGCCTTAATCATTTTAGACGTCTTGGCCGAGGCCTTGACAAAATGTTTCAGAATGTCTGGCATTATGCATTCCATCATTATGAAAGTGGTTATTAATATTGCATGTGATTATTCGACCAGTAGAATTTCCATGTGAATAAGTAAATGGAATTATCTAATTTTACTTTTGCCATATTATGTTGATGTTCAAGTTTAAAAGGCTTTTGTTTTAGTTATACATTGCCTTAAATGTTTATGTTTATTTATGAAAGCTTCTGCAATATTGTTATCCTTACTGAGCATCTGAGCTCACCCCTTTCAATGTTTTATTATTTTCCAGGATGTGAAGAAGTATTTTATGAATGACCTGCAGGGATAGTGAGAAGAGGATATGAGTGTGGACTATGAAGACCGTGTTATTGTAGTTTGTTTACTTTTTGATGTAATGAAAGACTTATTAATGTATCTAGTGTTTCCAAGGATACTAAACTAATCGGTCTTTCGAGACTTGATCTTTTGTGATCATGCCAATGTTACGAAGTAATGCACCGACTCTGGGTAGCTGGGGTCGGGGCGTTACAATTTTCAAGAAGACGGAATTGACTATGAGGAGACCTTTTCACTAGTAGTTCCATCATATTCCTGCTTGCTTATTTTTCACATCTGAATTTCAAACTATATCAAATGGATGTTAAGAGTGCATTCTTAAATGGGTATATAGTTGAGGATCTCTTTGTTGAAAAAACCCCCTAGTTTTACAAACCCCCTTTTTCAAAATCATATTTTTAAATTATCAAAAGCTTTATATGGTTTAAAATAAGCTCCAAGATCTTGGTATGATAGTTTGAGTACTTTTCTTATTTCCAAAGGTTTTATAAAATGAATAGTTGATCTTGACCTTTTTATAAAACGAATTTTTAATGATGTTTTATTGGTTCAAATCTATGTATATGACATTATATTTGGATCTTCAAGAAATTATTTATGTATAGATTTTTCTAAAATGATGCAAAATGAATTTGAAATGAGTTTAATGGGTGAACTAAAATCCATTCTCCAATTTCAAATCTTTCAAAATAATGATGGTATTATTTTAACTCAAATTAAATATACTAGCAATATTCTAAAACATTTTTTATTGGATAGCACTAAAAGTAGTGACAGTCCCATGAGTACCACTTGTAAGTTGGATCTTGATGAAGATGGAAAATATGTTGATCAAACCACTTATAGAGGAATGATTGGAAGTTTACTCTACTTAACTGCTAGTCGACCTAACATTATGGTTAGTGTGTATATGTGTTCTCGTTTTCAAGAAAATCTCAAGGAATCCCATTTAAATTATATAAAGAGAATTTTCAAATACCTCAAGCATACACCCAATCTAGTACAATTCTATCCTAGAGGGAAATCATTTGAATTAGTTAGTTATTCTGATGCTGAATTTGGTGGATGTAAGTTAGATAGAAAAAGAACCTCTAGAACATGTCACTTTTTAGGAAAGTCACTAGTATCATGGTTTAGTAGAAACAAAATTATGTTTCATTATCTACTACAGAATCTGAATTCATAGCTGCTGGTATTTGTTGTGCACTAATCCTGTGGATGAAACACACATTACTATATTATAGATATCTATTCAGGCATGTACCTATAAATTGTGACAACACAAGTGCTATTAACATCTCGAAAAATATTGTTTCACATTCTAGGACAAATCATATTTATGTAATACATCACTTTTTGAGAGATCATTATCAAAAAAGTGATATCACTTTGGAATTCATTAGTACTAAGTATCAGCTTGCTGATATATTTACCAAACCTTTAAATTATGAAAGAATATACTATATCATACATGAACTAGGAATGATTAATCTTAATTAAATGTCTTAATGTTTTATATCTTACTATTGTATATCTTTCTGTTTTATGTTTATGGTCTCACAGTTAGTATTTCGTTATTACTGTATGACAGTCATTGTCTCACCGTAAGGATCAGTCATTGTCTCCCCATAAGGTTCAGTCATTGTCTCACCGTAAGGTTCAATCACTGTCTCACCATAAGGATCAATCACCGTCTCACCATAAAATTCATTCATTGTCTCACCGTAAATACCTGATATGGTCTCACCGTAAATATTCTTTATGTTTTTTATTTACAAAGTAAAAACTGTATCACGGTAATTATTCATTTCACCTTTTTATTTTTCTGTGATTTTACTTTTGCGATGTTTGGTATTCGTAAATAATAAAATAAAGGAAGTGTCACTTGTCCTTTACTCTAGATTTCTTCTATTCACTCAATTTGTAACCCTTCTGCAATCCTCAACCCTTCTCTCTCTCAAACCTTCAGTGAATGCCTAGGATGAAACTCCATTCATCGTAGACTCTTGAGAAACGTAGCTCAAAGAAGACGAAGATCGCATCCAAGCTAGAACCCGAAGGTCCTCTAAATCCAAATCTGGTGAACAGAGTAGTAGTACCTGAGAAAAAGATATTACTTAAGTGTATTTTGTCGAGTAAGTCTTTGGTTTTGAATGTTTTAAAATATCAAGTCTGGTTAGCATGGTTTTCAAAGAAAGATAGACCTATCTACCCTAAGCTTGTGGCTCAATTTTATTATTATGTTCAGTTCTCCTTTGATTCTGAAGATGGTTATGCTATGAGAAGATAGATAAATGGCCATAAATGCACATTCTCTTTGAGTTTATGGGCTACATGCCTTAGGATACCTCCTGAAGGCATCTATGAGGACTATCAGAAAGGACCTCCACCTTCCAGTGAATTCTTTGTTTTGGAAGATACTTTGAAAAGCCTAACCAGAAATGGAACCAAGAGAAGATCCATTGCTGCTGAACTGGATGGAGAATCTAGACTTCTGTTTAATTTTATACAAAACTTGATTATCCCTAGAAAAGGTGATTTTTTTGTAATAAAATATCAGGATGTCTTTCTGATACATCTTATGAAAAATGGGCATAAGATCAAACTTTTTAAGAATGTCATACACCATATGTGTGAGATGATCAAAACCATATCCAAGTAAACCTCCCAATTTTATTCTCATCTTATCATAGCCATGCTTCATACCAAAGGTATGGTTGGACCTAATGAAGAAGTTATCAAGGATTGTGAGTTCTACCTTTCAAAATTCATTATCAAGAGGATGAAAATCAATGGGAATCTTTGGAAAAAGGCATGGGTGGAAAAAATGACAGGATTTATGAAAATTTGAATCAAGTGGAACATCCCTTAAGAACAAAATATATTTCTTATCCTGGTTTGGAACCAGATGAAGTTCTTGAGTATTCTAAAAAAGAAGAAGAAGAAGAGGTCGTTGTGCCTCCTAGGGAAACTATTTCTGATAAGGAAGACAGTACTCTTATCCCTCATGTTGTAAGTGAAAAGGAAGTCCCTACTTTTAAAGATTTTTATAATCTGGATGATCAACCTGAAGTTGAAACAGAAGTTGTTTTCAAAGAAACAAAAATAATTATATCAAAGATCTTATAGAAGAAGAATTGCATGTTATGAAAGAAGTTGACCTTGAAGAACTCCTAGTGGAACAATATGTTCCTAAAGTCTTTAATTTGGTTGAGGAAAGGCTGGAGATGGATTTTCAGTTGGCTATATAGGAAATTAGAGAGGAAATAAGAGATGAATTCATTAAAATAGATCAATCCCCTAAGCCTCACAGTCCTGAGAAGGATGCAACTATTTAGGGGAAGTAACCCCCTAATCTAGAATCTATTGAAGTACCAAACTCGATTGATCCAATCCCTGTAGACACTCAGTATAAATTCCCCAGATTTTATGATGTGAATGACTCCTAGGAAGTCTCCGTAAAGGGCCATGACCTTTACACTATGTTCTAATTGAAATTTGTCTCTAATCTCGCCCCTGAAAAAGAACTTGGGCCCGTATCAGTCCATATCTATGAACCTTCACTAGAACAACCATCCTTGGTGAGTAAAGATGATCTGAAAGAATTTAGTGCTACCCTTTTGTCTCGAGTTGAAAAACTCTTGAATACCCAACCTGCTCCTGTAAAAAATATAAGTGAGAGAGATGCCTCATTGTAGTTGGAAAAAGTTATTTGGAAGATTCAACCCAAAATGCTTCATGAGATTCAGGAAGTCAGACATGAAAATAGACTGCTCGGTGATGAAGTGAATACTCTAAGAGTTATGATTGAAGACATGCAGAAAGTGATGAATTCGAGATTAGATATTGCTTCTCATCCAGTGGATCATGTTGTTCCTCAAACACAAAAGAATGTTGTCTCTCATATTTAACCTCATTTAAATTCCTTAGCAGAAAAAGTGGCAGAAAGAAACAAATATATTGTGAAAGAAATGGGGGATCTTTTTGTCAATCTTAACAATAAAGATTCTCTATCTAGAGTTATCAAGAACAGTGACAGAGTTCTTGATCTGGTCCAAATCCATTCAAAAATTTATAACGATGATTAGAAAAAAATTAAAAAGAAATTGGATTTCTACTTCAACTGAATCTTCTCAAAGAATGACATGACCAATAATTTTAACTATCTTCTAAAAAATCTGAGGATTCCTCCTATTACACAAGTTTTCAAGACTCAAGTCCAAAAGCTCACAGATTTCACTCGTCTGTTGGATAAGTTTATGGAAAACAAGGATGAATTTGAGAAATCTATGTATTATAGTGGAGAGATCATTGTTGATTTTATTAAGCTTTTGAGGCCCAATCTTCATGTACAGAGTACAACTATTATTACTCCTACGACTTTCCCTCTAAGACATGGTTTTCCTACATTCACCTCTGCACTAGCCTCCACTTCTATGTCTGTCAGTCAGGAACTGAGTCAGATTAGGCCTATGAACCTTTATCAATAATGGACTTGATCTTCTACTACACCTAATCTGGCTACCTCTATCTTTGACGGTCTTCCTTTACCTTATCTCTCAACCAGCTCACTCCCTTCTTCTACCTCAACCTCTACTCCTATGGCTTCCTCTTCTACTGTTGTTGTTAAGGGAAAATAGAAGACCAGCCATTGAATAAGGATAGTGCTTACTCTCTTTTGATAGGAATCTTGTTAACTTTGTTTTACTTTTTGTAATTCCCCTCTTTTTATCTAATACATTATTCACTTTTATTTTCTCTTTTGTCTTTCTTTTTCTTACTACTTTTTGGTAATCCCAAAAGGGGTAGAAATATCGATGTCATGATGTCTGATTCTACCTTAACCTCTGCTCCTATGGATTCCTCTTCTGCTGCTGCTGTTAAGGGAAAAGAGAAGACCATCCAGTGAAGAAGGATAGTACTTACTCTCTTTTGATAGGAATCTTGATGACTTTGTTTTAATTTTTATAATGACCCTCTTTTTATCTAATACATTATGCACTTATCTTGTCTCTTTTGTCATTCTTTTTCTTGCTACTTTTTTATAATCCCAAAATGGGGAGAAATCTCTATAGGAGAACGCTCACTCTATATATGTTATATGCACATTCGAACTATGATGTTAGAACAAATATACACTCTAAATATACATGATTTGTGACCATAAAAAAGGGGGAGATTGTTGGAATCCTCATGTATTAATCATGTTTTAATGATCACAAATCCAATTAAGTCTATAAACCTTGTTAACTCTATGAAATCTATCTCACATCAAATGAAAAATTGCTTAGTAAAAGCTATCCAAATCTCTTAAGTGCTATACACTCAGTTTGGTTACTATATACTAACTTTTGATCTGCTTTATATTGACTTCTTTGAAAAATTATTGAGTTTAATCCATTCCATAAATATCACTTCTTAAGTCTGAATACAGATATTTTCCTAAGTCTTAGACACCGTGAACAAGAAAACACCATGAACAAAAAGACATTGTGAACAACCAGACACCGTGATATCAAGACACCGTGAACAACCAGACACCATGAACAAGCAGACACCGTGACATTGAGACACTATGACATCGAGACATCAGGAATAACCAGACATCGTGAACAAGCAGTCACTATGACATCGAGTCACCGTGACATCGAGACACCGTGACAACCAGACACTGTGAACTAGAAACTTTGACAACCAGACACCGTGAACCAGACACCGTGAACCAGAGACCCTAAACCAGACATTGTGAACCAGACACCGTGAACAAGACACCGTGAAGAATACACCATCATCCAGACACCGTAAACCAGACACCGTGAACAAGACACATTGAACCAGACACTGTGAACTAGACACCATGAATGAGACACTGTTTACATGACATACTGTGAAATTATTTCTTAATATGTTTTTTCATCTTTCAATTTAATCTCTAACGGTCATATTTTAAGATTTTAAATGCACTGACATAATTAATATTTCTTTGTAGACATTTCATCTGACAGTACGAGGTACGAGGTGCAGAATACATGAAACTTGTCGGCTCAAACACATGCACTCAAAGATAAAAGATTAATGCAGCCCAGAAAAAAAATAATTGTGGAATGATACTAAAAAGAAAAACAAGTGGGTGGGCGTGATCATGACAACTAAGAATAAACCTAGAGAAGTATTGAAGAAAAAAATTTCCCATGTAACTCAACGCTACTGGAGAATACACGAAGCTCAATTGAATCCCAAAATCGAGAACATATTCACACTGTCAAATATCACGAAGAACACAATCCAGATTTTTTTGACTTGCAACACTTTGTTTTCCATATGAGGACTTGATTTTTGCATCTACTTCATCTTAGAAGTCCAGAGCAAAAAATACTAACATTCATAGCATTTCTAATCCTATCTCAATATTTCTACCCTATTGTGTATATTTTTACTAGATTTAGAGCAGTGTGTGTATCTATATAATAACACACTCTCTCTCATACATAAAACTAAAGGATACAAGATATCCTTACTCAAACATATTTTTATACTTGTATACCCACGGATAAGTGTCGAAGAGGTCCCTGTGTGGCATGATTGTCTGTTCCCATGAAGAACTGTGGAAGAGGTCCCTGTGAGACCTCGACAGTCCTATGTACTATTGTTTAACCCTGATCCATAGTATGGATCAATTTTATTTAGATAAACTGCTTGGTGGAAGGTGATCACCAAGTGGAGTATATTAGTTCTCAGCTTGAGATTGAACCACTGGTTTCATATCTTCTATACTGCTTAATTTAGTCTTCTCTTTTTACTTCTTTATTGTATAATTCAGAAGTCACTAAATTTACTTTGATAGTTAATCTTGGAAAGAAGTTATAATTGTCTTGTCTTAGTAGAATAGATTTAAAATTAATAACTTACACTAAGATTACTATGAATTAATCAATCTTCTAAGAATATATTTAAATAGTCAAACCTTCATAACCGTATTATATTGATTAACTGGGTTGTATTTAACCTTTTTAGGAACACTGTTTAAGAATACTTTTTAACCAAAAAATTTAATAGATAATCAATTAACCCCCCCCCCCCCCCTCTTGAGTTATCTACTCTGACCAACGTTATCTTCCATTCCTCATGTGTCTGAGGACACATTATTTTGGAAAGATGATTGCCAAATGAAGCTGGCAACAATCCCCTCTTGGATTGTTCTATATTGAATATATTTAGTATCTTATCAATGTATATAATTTGACTTAGGCCCAACAATATCTTTGATATATCATGATGTATGTTGATCCCAAGAATATATGCTTCCTCACCAAAGTCTTTCATGGAGAATCATTTATTCAACCATGCCTTAACAGGCTGTAAGACTGGTATCTCATTTCCAATAAGTAATATTTCATCAAAATATACTATTAGGAAAATGACTGCACTCCAACTAAACCATTTGTAGACATAAGTCTCACATTCATTCTTGATAAAACCAAATTCTTTTATAGATTCATCAAAAATAATTTTCCATGACCTGGATGCTTTCTTTAATCCATAAATGGATTTCTGCAACTTAAAATACTTATTTTCATCCTTTGGAGTCACAAGCCCTTCAGGTTGTGTTATGTAGACATCTTCTTAAAGGTTTCTATTAAATAATTCTATTTTGAAATCCATTTTCCAAATATCATAGTCACGGTAAGCCTCAATGGAAAGTAGAATTTTGATGGATTTCAGCATTGCAACTGGCGAGAAGGTTTCATCGTAGTCAATTCATTGACGCTGTTTAAAAACTTTAGCAACTAGTTGTGACTTATAGGTACTGAATTGTCCTTAAATATCCATTTTCTTCTTGAATACCCATTTTCAACCAATAGGATTTACATCAACTGGAGGATCTATCAAAATCCAGACTTGGTTTTGGTACATGGAATCCATTTCAGAATTCATATCTTCTTGCCACTTGGCAAAGTCTGTGCCACTTACTGCTTCCTTGTAGGTTAGAGGATCATTATTATCAACAAATAAAAAATTTCCATCCTTGTTAAGTAGAAAACCATAACCTTCTAGTTCTCTAACCTCTCTTGTACTCATACGCAGTACTTGTGTCTCTGGAACAGATTCTTCTTCCACGGGGCTTTGTGGAATCTATTCTCGTACCAACTCTTGTGTGCCTTGAACCTCAACTTCATCGAAGTCTATCTTTCTCTCACTATATATTTTGAGATGTTATCCCTCTCAAGTAATATGGAATGTATTTCCACTATAACCTTTTTTCTAAGGGGTTTTATAGGTAATATCTCCTTGTTTCCTTGGGGTATCCTATAAAGGTACACTTTGTTCCTCGGGGTGTGAGTCTGTACTTGGGTGCTCCCTCTCATATTCACTCAATTTGTAACCCTTCTTGAATCCTCAACCCTTCTCTCTATAGAACCTTTAGTTAATTCCTAGGTTTAAACTCCCTTCATCGTCGACTCCTGAGAAACATAGATCAAAGAAGACGAAGATCACACCCAAGCTAGCACCTGAAGGTCCTCAAAATTCAAATCGGGTGAACCGAGTAGTAGTACCTGAGAAAGAGATATTCCCTAAGTGGATTCTATCAAGTAAGACTCTAGTTTTGAAAGTTTTAAAAGATAAAGGCTGGTTAGAATAGTCTTCGAATAAAGATAGAACTTGATTAACCCCAGAAAATGTGATTTTTATGTACTAAAATATCAGGATGTGTTTTTGATTCATCTTATGAAAAATAGGCATAAGATCAACCTTTTGAAGTATCTCATACACCATATGTGTGAGCTGATCAAAACCACATCCAAGTCAACCACCCAATTTTATTCTTTTCTTATATCATCCATGTTTCATGCCAAAGGTATGTTTGGACCTAATGAAGAAGTTATCAAGGATTGTGAGTTCTTCCTTTCAAAAGTCATTATCAAAAGGATGAAAATCAATTGGAATCCTTGGAAAAATGCATGGGTGGAAAACAATGATAGGATTTATGAAAAGTTCAATCATGTGGAACATACCTTAAGACCAAATGATATTTTTGATCCTGGTTTGGAACTAGATGAAGTTGTTGAGTATTATGAAAAAGAAGAAGAAGAGGCTGATGTGCCTCCCAGAGAAACTATTTCTGATAAGGAAGACAGTACTCTTATCCCTCATGTAGTAAGTGAAAAAGAAGTATCTACTTATAAATATGTTGTTAATATCAAATATCAACCCAAAGTTGAAACATAATCTATTGCCAAAGAAACTGAAAAGAATTATATGAAAGATCTTATAGAAGAAGAATTGCCTGTTATTCACGAAGATGGCCTTGAAGAACTCCCAGTGGAACAATCTGTTCCTAAAGTCTTTCCTTCAGCAGAGGAAAGGTTGGAGCTGGATTTTCAGTTGGCTAGACAGGAAATGAGAGATGAATTAAAAGATGAATTCATGGAAATAGATCAATCCCCTAAGCCCCTCAATCCTGAGAAGGATGCAACTTTTGAGGGGGAGAAACCCCCAAATTTGGAATCTATTGAAGTACCAAACCCAATTGATCTAATCCCTGTAGACACTCGGTATAAATTCCACTATTTTTATGACGTGAATGACTCCCAGGAAGTCTTAGTAAAAGGCCTTGACCTTTCCACTATGTTCCAATTGAAATATGTCTCTAATTTTCCCCTGAAATAGAACTTGAGACCGTATTAGTCCCTATCTCTGAACCTTCTCCAGAACAACCATCCTTAGTGAGTAAAGATGATCTGAAAGAATTTGGAGCTACCCATTTGTCTGGAGTTGAAAAAATCCTGAATACCCAACCAGCTCCTGTAAAAAATCTAAGTGAGAGAGATGCCTCACTGTTGTTGGAAAACTTTATTTGGAAGATTCAACCCAAAATGATTCATGAGATTCATGAAGTTAGAGTTGAAAACAGATTGCTTAGTGATAAAGTGATGACTCTAAGAGGTATGATTGAAGACGTGAAAAAAGTGATGAATTTGAGATCAGAGCTTGCTTCTCATCATGTGGATCCTATTGTTTCTCAAACCCCATAGAATTTTTCCTCTCATATTCAACCTCATCTAACTTCCTTAGCTGAAAAAGTGGAAGAAAGAAACAAATATATTGTGAAAGAAATGCGGGAGCTATTTGTTAATCTTAACAAGATCACTGATTAGTATATAGGGTGCCTTCAAAAAGTGATAAAATAACTGAAATCTATCACCTCGGATTTCACTGCTTATAAGGCATCTGGACAATCTTCTCAATAATCCTTAGATAGTGACCTGTTCAGAATATTGGTCAAAGAAAAACTACAGACTGTGCTTAGTGGTTTCAATAAAGATTCTCTATATGGAGTTATCAAGAACAGTGAGAGAGTTCTTGATCTGGTCCAAATCCATTCAAAAATTGATAATGATGCTTAGAAAGAAGTTGCAAAGAAAGTGGATTTATACTTCAACAGAATCTTCTCTAAGACTGACATGACCAATCATTTCAAATATCTTGTAGAAAATCTGAGGATTCCTCCTGTTACAAAATTTTTCAAGACTCAAGTCCAAAATCTCACTGAGTTCAATCATCTATTGGATAAGTTTATGAAAAAAAACGGATGACTTTGAGAAATATATATAGTATGGGGGAGAGATCATTGCTGATATTTATTAAGCTTCTAAGGCCCTATCTTCATGTACAGAGTACAACCATTATTTCTCCTACGGCTGCCCCTCTGAGACCTGGTTTTCCTGCATTCACCTCTGCACTAGCCTCCACTTCTATGTCTGTCAGTCAAGAACTAAGTCAGATCAGGACTGTGATACTTGATCAAAAACTGCCTCGATCTGATATTACACCTACTCTAACTCCCTCTATCTTTGAAGGTCTTCCTTTACCTTCTCTCTCAACTAGATCACTCCCTTATTCTACCTCAAACTATACTCCTATGGCTTCCTATTATATTGTTGTTGTTAAGGGAAAAGAGAAGAGCATCCATTGAAGAAAGACAGTGCTTACTCTCTTTTTATAGGAATCTTGTTATCTTTGTTTTAATTTTTCTAATGCCCCTCTTTTTATCTAATACATTATGCACTTTTCATGTCTCTTTTGTCTTTCTTTTTCTTGCTACTTTTTGATAATCCCAAAAGGGGTATAAATCTCTATAGAAGAATACTCACTCAATATATGTTATATGCACATTCGAATTATGTTATTAAAACAAATATATACTCTAAATATATATGATTTGTGATCATAAAAACAGGGGAAATTATTGGACTCCTTGTGTATTAATCATTCTTTAATGATCACAAATCCAATTCAGTATATAAACCTTGTTAACTCTATAAAATCTATCTCACATCAAATGCACAGTTGTTTAGAAAAAGCTATCTAAAGCTCTAAAGTTCTATACACTTAGTTTGGTTACTACATACTATCTGTTGATCTAATTTATAATGAATTCTCAGGAAAATGATTGAGTTTAATCCATTCCATTTATATCACTGATTAAGTCTAAATTTAGATATTTTTCTAAGTCTAAGACATCGTGAACAAGTAGACACCGTGAACAACCAGACACCGTGAACAACTAGACATCGTGACATCGAGACATTGTGAACAACCAGACACCATGAACAAGCAGACACCATGAAATCGAGACACCATGGTATCGAGAAACTGTGAACAACCAGACACTATGAACATGCAGACACCATGACATCGAGACACCGTGACATCGAGATACTGTGACAACTAGCCACCGTGAACCAGACACCGTGAACCAGAGACAGTGAACAAGACACTATGAACCAGACATCGTGAACAAGACACTGTGGACCAGAAACCGTGAAGCAAACATCGTGAACCTGACACCATGAACAAGACACCATGAACCAGACACTGTGAATGAGAAACTGTTTCCAGGACATACTGTGACACTGTTTCTTAATATGTTTTTTCATCTTTCAATTTAATCTCTAACAGTCATATTTGAAGATTTTAAATGCACTAACATAATTAATATTTCCTTGTAGACATGTCGTCTGGAATTATAAGGTATGAGGTGTAGAATACATGCAACCTATCGACTCAAACACATGCACTCAATGATAAAATAGTAATGCGGCCTAGAAAAAAAATAAGTGTGGCATGATACTAAAAATAAAAACAAACGGGTGGGAGTGAGTAGGACAATGAAGAATACACTTAGAGAATTCTTGAAGAAAAATATTTTCTCAGGCAACTCAATGTTGCTGGAGAACACACAAAGCTCAACTGAATCCCAGAATCGAGAACATCTTCACACTGCCAAATATAACGAAGAACACAAGCCAGATCTGTCTGAATTGTGACACTCTATTTTCCATATGAGGATTTGATTTCTTCATCTACTTCATCTCAGAAGTCTAGAGCTACAAAGACTAACATTTAGATCATTTCTAAACCTATCTCATTATTTCTGCTCTATTGTGTATCTTTTTACTAGCTTTCGAGAAATGTGTGTATGTGTATAAAAATACAATCTATCTCCAACATAAAACTAAAGGATACAAGATATCCTTACTCAAACATCTTTTTATATTTGTATACCCTCTAATAAGTGTGGAAGAGGTCCCTGTGTGGCCTGATTTTTTGTTCACATGAAGAACTATGGAAGTGGTCCCTGTGCGACCTGGACAGTCTTGTGTACTATTGTTTAACCTCAATCCAGGTAGTGGATCAAATTTATTTGTATAAACTTCTTGGTGGAAGGTGATCACCAACTGGAGTATATTAGGTCTCGTCTTGAGATTGAACCACTTTTTTATATCCATTGTGCTGCTTAATTTAGTTTTCTCTATTTTACTGCTTTACTGTATAATTCAGAAATAACTAAATTCACTTAGATAGTTAGTCTTGGAAAGAATTTATAATTGTCTTGTATTAGTAGAGTAGCTTCAAAAGTAATAAGTGAGACTAAGATTACTGAGAATTAATAAATCTTATAATAAGATATTTAAACAGTAAAACCTTCATAACCATATTACTTTGATTAACTAGGTTATATTTAACCTTTTTAGGAACACTGTTTAAGAATAATTTTTAACCAAAAATTTTTATAGATACTCAATTCACCCCCCCCCCTTCTGGAGTAATCTACTCCTACCAACATTATCTTTCTTTCCACATGTGTTTGACGACACATTTTCTTGGAAAGATGAATGCCATATGATTCTGGAAACAATCCCCTCTTGGATTGTTCCATATTGAATCTCTTTAGTATCTTATCAATGTATATACTTTGAGTTAGGCCAAGAAATCTCTTGGATCTATCATGATGTATGTTGATCCCAAGAACATATTTTGTGTCGCCCAAGTATTTCATGGAGAATCATTGATTCAACCATGCCTTAACATACTGTAATACTGGTATCTCATTTTCAATAAGTAATATGTCATCAAAATATACTATTAGTAAAACAACTGCACTCCCACTAAACCATTTGTAGACACAAGGATCGCATTCATTCTTGATAAAACCAAATTCTTTTATGGATTCATCAAAATGAATGTTCCATGACCTAGATGCTTTCTTTAATCCCTAAATGGATTTCTGCAACTTACATAACTTATTGGCATCCTTTGGAGTCTCAAACCCTTCAGGTTTTGTCATGTAGACATCTTCCTGAAGGTTTCCGTTAAGGAATGTTGTTTTGAAATCCATTTTCCAAATATCATAGTCATGGTAAGCTACAATGGAAAGTAGAATTTTGATGGATTTCGGCATTGTAACTGGTGAGAAGGTTTCATTGTAGTAAATTCATTAACGGTATTTAAAACCTTTTGCAACCAGTCATGCCTTATAGGTACTGAATTTTCCTTACATGTCCAGTTTCCCCTTGAATACCCATTTGCAACCAACATGGTTTACATAAAATGGAGGATCTACCAAAATCCAGACTTGGTTTTGGTACATGGAATCCATTTTATAATTCATGGCTTCTATCCACTTGGAAACTTCTGTGCCACTTATTTCTTCCTTGTAGGTTAGAGGATTGTTATTATCAACAAATAAGGATTCTCCATCCTCGAAAACTAGAAAATCGTAACGTTATGGTTCTCCGACCTCACTTTTAATCCTACTCAGTACTTGTTTCTCTGGAACAGATTCTTCTTCCATGGGGCTTTGTGCAATTTTTTCATGTACCAACTCTTGTGTACCTTGAGCTTCAACTTCATCGAAGTCTATCTCACTCCCACTATCTCTTTTTAGATGTTCTCCCTCTCAGGGAATATGGAATTTATTTCCACTATAATCTTTTTTTCTAAGGGGTTGTATAGGTAATATCCCCTTGTTTCCTTGGGGTATCCTATAAAGGTACACTTTGTGCCTCGGGGTGTGAGTTTGTAACCTGAAGAGGCCTTAACAAATGCTTCACTACCCCACACATGTAAATTTAATAACATGGATTTTATTCCACTCCAGAACTCATTTGGAATTCCATTTATCAATTTAGTTGGTACTTGGTTTAGTATGTGTGTCGTTTTTTATAATGCATATCCCCAAAAGGATAATGGAAGACTCGCATGCCTCATCATTAATCTCACCATGTCCAACAGGGTGTGGTTTCTCCTTTCGCTCACACCATTCCACTAGGGCATGTTTGGAAGAGTGAGTTGGGATAGGATCCCAAACTCCCGTAATTAATCAATGAAGTCTTGATTAAGATATTCTCCACCTTTGTTTGAGTGGAGTTTCTTAATCTTCTTACCAAGATGGTTCTCAACTTCATTCTTGTATTCTTTAAACTTATCAAAATAATCCCACTTATACCTCATTAAGTAGATATATCCATATCTACTAAAATCATCAGTAAAAGTTATGAAGTATGAGTACCCTCCCCTTGCTTCGAATAAAAATGGTCCACACACATTGGTATGAACCAATTCAAGAAGTTATTTAGCCCTTTCACCTTTCCCACTAAATGGGGATTTGGTCATTTTTCTTTGTAATAATGCATGACATACGCCAAGTGGTTTTAGTTCTAAAGAATCTAAAAATCCATCTTGATGTAACTTTGCCAAGCATTTCTCATTTACATGAACTAGTAGGTGATGCCAAATTTGAGTGTGGTATGATTCATGTGAATTATCTTTGTTATCGATTGTCATTACTTGGTTTGTGTAATCCAACACGTAAAGTCCGTTGTATAAAATTCCCTACCATAATAAATTCTATCTTTGTAAAAGAGGAAACAATCATTTCCAAACTGGAAAACAAATCCATCTGTATCTAATCTAGATACCGAAATAATTTTTTTAGTAATAGAAGGAAAATAATAAAAACCGTTTAACACCAAGATCATCCCAGTTGGCAATGTGAGGTGGTAATCCCCAATAGCTACAATATCAAGTCTCGCTTAGTTGGATGCTCGTAGATCTACCTCCCCTTGATCAATCTTCCTGAATCTAGTTAGTCCCAGTATTTGGATACATATTTGAGAACCACAAGCTATATCTAATAACCAATTTGTAGAAACAGATAGATTTCATTCGATAACAAACTCACCTGAAGCTTCCCTCTGCTTCTTAGGATGGGTGCAGTTCTTCTTCTAGTGGCCCTTCTTGCCACATGTGAAACAAATATACTCTTGTTAATATTAAGTGGAACTTACTTAAGTGATTAACCATGTATTGATAATATTTACGCTTAAGTCTAGTTTATTTTAGATCCATCTTGCATGATTGTTTAATTCATTAATTATGTGATCATGACAACAGAACCATAATGATAAAACATGCAATTGACAGAAATAAAATAATGTAAATGGCATGATCATGAGCTTTTATAATGGTTAGTTTATCTAGCGGTTGATAAACTAACCATGACCTAAGGTAGAAACACCTTGAAACTTTTGGTTTTGTGTTTATAACTTCCACTTGTCCACCTATGTATCTCCTAGGATTGATTTCTTCTTGGCTTCAGCTTGAACTGCCTCTACTAGCTTTGGAGTTCCATCCTTTACATATGCCTTTTTTAACTCACACATAGGTGAGGGGTAAAAAGGGGTTTTACATAAAATAAACCTTGGGCATACAGGCCCTATATATTAATGAAGAGAAGGCTCACAGGCCAACAAATTTAATTCAAACAAATAAATTAAAAGAAACCATCCACATACAAAGGTATTGGTCCAGGTCATGGTCATCCATACATACAATGTTTTTTATGCATAAATAAAACTAGAAATAAATTCTTTAATCATTATTATTTAAGATAAATCATGCTCAAATCAATTAATTATCATCTTTAATTAATAAATCCTTTAATATTAAACCCTTTTCTGAATTTCCTTGAGACTCTCATCCATCATAATTTTAAACAAATAAATTCATTTAAAATTATCTTTGCATGTAACTTATACCTTGGAGTCAACCTGGTGAATTCCTATTCAAAACTACCCAATGAGTAGAAATGAACATTACGTAGATGTTAAATTAAACACATATATATAAAACACCTATCATGTTTTGTGCCTCAGATTTATTCCCACACTATGGTACACATCTCAAGGGTTTGTATAATATAATAATAAATTTTAATAAATATATGTAATTTGGATGAGTACATGACGTGTAGTTCCAACTACACAGCATGTATTATTTTTCACCGTCTATCTGAAGTACACGACTGGGGAAATGATGTGTGAGTATACTTCAGAAATCTTCGAAGTACATGGCATGTCCAGTTGCCACGCGCCGTGTAGTTCCTCGTTACACGGTCTCTAGTTGGGCAAGCTATATAAGGGTTAGACGGTCCAACACTAACTCTAAGGGACTACACGCCGTGTCCATTGGGTCACACATCGTGATATATGGAAACTGCATGCCACCTACTCTTGGTTAACACATGGAGTCATTTAAGACTTATAAAGACTCCAAAACACATCTTGGTTTGGTGGACCGGTCCGATGCATTGAATCCTGAATACACAGCATGTACTGCTGAATACACAATGTGTGTTCTGGTGTGGTACGGCCAGGATTCTTTGTCACATCCAGATGAGATCCTCTATTTTATTTTAATCAAAATTAAAATAAAAGATCGTTTCTGTAAGGTGAACGAGAAACAAAAGAGGAGGAATAGATCTTGATATTCAAATTTACAGAACTATTAACTTGAATTGAAACAACTAAATTACTAAATAAGTAATTAATCAACAAAATATTTAAATAATTATAAACTATGATGTAACCGCTCTGATACCACTTGAAGGTTTCGGGTGCAGTAGAAGCGTGGTTGTTTCGGGACCCATCTTTGATTTTTACCCTGATCAATGATTACTTCAGGATCAATATGATGATGAATACCAGTCTCCATGAAATATAATCAAATATTTAGATAAAGAATAAAGAGGCCCAAAACATTAGAGAGGATCTTTCACATCATGTTTATAATTAATTTAATTAATTTCATAAAGAAAAATAATACCTATATCTTTGGTATTTTTCTTCATTGATGATGTTGATCATCCTAAATGACCCTTCCGAATTATCTCATTATGCTTGTAAGGATCCAAACTAGAATCCCTCTAGTGGTGATCTACACGTGCTCTGATGGAATCTAATCAACACCGCTCATTCTCCTGGTGCTAGCGTGATGAAGCAAGTGCCTTGTGTCAATCGTTCGTGATCGCTTTTTCTTTGCCCTTGAAGAACTTCTCTTGTTCTTGAGAGGGGAGAGAAGAGAATTTGAGAGAGAAATTATTTCTCTCAACAATTCTCAATTCATCAGGCATGTGGTGTGGTGTTTGGCACAATAGGCGTACTTTCCTATTTATATACATGGAATTTCTGTTATAATATTTAATTGCAGAGAAACAATTAAATACATTCTTGAACTAAGAGAAACCCTATGTATTTAATAATAATACCGCATCATTATTTATGGTGCACCAACTTGTGCAAAATGGAATTATAATTAAAATTTCGCATCATAAAATAATAGCAGCGTTATTTTAATTTGTGCCAACAAGTTAAATAATTATTTATCATCTTGAAAATAATTATTTTACTATCGGACCGACCTAGGTCCGCTCAAAATCTACTTCCATTTATTGAACACCGGAATAAATAAATAAATAATTTATTCTCCTGAATAAATATTTTATTTACAAATTAGTAAATAAATATTTATTAAATGTTCAATAAAATAAATAAAAATATTTTATTTAATTTATACGATCATTGTAACTTGATTAAAATTATTCCATGATGTTGAGAATAATATTTTATTCATTAATTAAATTCAAATAGAATTTAATCGAGACCACCAGATTCACTTAGTGTGTGACCCTCTAGGATTCTTTCTCATTGTCATTAGGCGGGCTTTCCTAAAGTCTTAGAGTACTGTCTAGAAACAGGTCAAGGCACCCAAGAGAAAGAACATAAAGTCAAAACAATGACATCCACATACGAATGCTCACTGTGTAATATAATCCCTTTGTCACAATATCTCATCAAACAGGTTTCATGATTGTGTCATCAACTTTTATGCTTGATACATCATTCTTTGACTACCGTAAATAAACTCATCGTTATAACATGGCCATGGAATTTCGCGTGACGGTTCTATTTAAATCAAAGGGCCGAGATATCAACATCCATAAATGGAAGTGACAAATCCTTCCCCGACTTATCCATTAATAACATGGCACTCGTGACGCACCCAACGTAACCTACTTCCTGCCAACTGTTTTCATGATGGTTTTCCTCAGAAAATCAAAGTACGTAAGTCGTGACACGTATTAATGATAATCTTAAAGTCTAAGGATCATTACACACACTCGCAGATTGAAATATCTGATGACACCAAAACATGCGGAATTCATTCTAGTGGGTCTGTTCTCATAATCTCCTATCTTGGAGATTACCAAGTGCGAACTTCATGATAGGAAGTCTCATCTAATTATGAGTACTCTCACATGATGGTATCCATGCTATGTGACTCATCGTAGCATTTCATCCAACCATAGAACTATATTTAAGAATATTGTTACATAATTTCAAGGTTCTAATCAAAGTAGGGAACTTCCATGACCATATAATTGCAACAAATACTCTAAGACATTATTACATCATAGTCATGCAGAACAATGAAAAATATGTAATAATACATTAAATATCCATATAATCAAAGTAAAACCAGTTGGTTCTAGGACACCAAATCATACAAGGGTTTCATTCTCAAATATATGTTTTCCTAAATCAAGTACCCAATTTTTCTATTAATCATCCTATTATACCAACTGTAACGACCCCAACTCTAATAGCCAAGATTATTTTGCCACATTATTACATTAGAACTAGATACAAGGAATCGAATCCTAAAGGACTGAATAGTTTAGTAATCATGGTAAACTAGATACATGCTTGAATTTTACACTACAATATAAAACATAAAAAAACATAGTATTTTACGTGATTGAACCATTATTTCCTTTATCATATCCCTTTATATCAATCATAATACACTTTCTCGCATCCAAGAGATGGGGAAATTAAAAAATGGGTGAGATATAATGCTCGGTAAGGGTGTAAGTACAATAGAAGTTATCATTAATAAATAACCATAAATGAAATGGTAAGGTAAATAAATGAACACAAATTACATTTAAATAATTTGACTATTGTAATCAATATGGAAAGCTAAATAACTGAAAACACATGCCATTTATTCAAAAAAAATGATAACGAAATGAATCCAAAGATAATATCATTGTGAAAATATCATGGCTAACCCTATTTAATGAAATCTTATAGATTCTCCTCATGAGACTTCTGATGCATCGAGAGGCTATATAATTTTAGGGCCCACCAGTTAGTGTAGGTCCATAGCATTCCCTATATATATAATAATCGATTTAACTCATGAAAAACGTGCCTTATAATCAAATATGTGTATTAAGAAAAGCATACATATTTTTAAATAATTCCACATTCAATAAAATAATTTCAAAATGTAACATAGTATATACAAATGGTATATGGAATAGACAGTAATCAAATCCATGATACAAGAATATGGATATTTAAGATAAATTCAATATATAATGATCATAAGTAAGTGAATTCTTCAAAGGATGGTATTATTAAAACATATAACTAGTTTTGAATATTTAAAATAAAAGGTTTTTTTATTTATGAATAAAAGTACAATAAAAATATCATTAAAAACATTTTTGATGAAAATATATTTTTCACTTTGAAATTCACTTTTTAAAAGAAACTGTGCAAATATAAAGGAATAAATTTTCCTTGAAAATAACCATGTATACATGTAAAGTAATATTTAAATAATTATGGTTTCATGATGGTGTAAAAATCCACTCATTTTTTATAAATTAAAAAACATTCCTTCTCTATTTTTTTTAGAAAATTCACAAAGTACCTCATTTAGAAAATGATAAGAAGGTTCCTTTTAAAAAAAATTAAAAATTAAAACATAGTTGAAGATGAATTTAAAAAAAATTAGGATAATATTAAAAATATTTTTGAAAATAATTTTAAAAAACATTAACATGTAAAATAAATATTCTATGAAGGGGACTTAAACCTAACAATCTCAAATAATGAATAGATTGTGAAATAAACTCTTACCATTGGTGTTTCTTTTGAATCATAACCCCCATGAAAGAAATAAATTTATAAGAAACTTTAAATACCATTAATATAAATACATTCAGGATATAATATATAAAAGGAGCTTTATATATATAAAATAAAATAAATAAGTGGTGAATATGGCATATATCTCACAAAAGTAAAAGGGAGACGAGAAACCCTTATCATGCACTTTCCTTTAGTTGAATGTGAATTATACTCATGGATAATGGTTTGAATCAGGATATTAATTTATACTAGAACCATATTCATATTTATTACATCATATATACTCTTTATATAACATATTAGGACCCATATGTTAATAATATTTCATTATTACCATTGTTTTGTGTGTTAACTACTTCATTTTTTTCATACATGTTTTTTCATGTAAGTTTTGGTTCATGTGTAGGGGATATAGATACATCATATTCAAAAAACAATTAATTATATAATGACCATATTTAAGTATTTATTTCATTTTTATAACCATTATAGAAATTCATAAATGAAAAATGAGTTGCCTCACTTCATGGAGATGGTAGTTCGTATGTACGTACGAGCAGCGATATCATTACCTTAATGGTGAATGGGTAGGGAAATGGATGGTATATTAATTTTTTAGAATAAATATAATGTAATAATTATCATATATATCCATTATTCCAATCATTATAACCATAAAAGTAAATTAGTGATGAAAAAAAATTACATCATTACGTGGAGACGGTAAATCGTATATACCCACACAGGGTGGTTTAATTTTTCATAGGATGGATAAAAGGTGTAATATGGTTGTATAATAATCATAATAAAATATCAATATATATTATATTGGAGTTATTAGTTCAGTATTGAAACAAAACATGAATAGATGGTGTAAGAGGAAATCAACTTGAAAGAGTTGGTAAAGACAATCACCTCTTCTTAAACGGACTTCCTTTAGACCTCTTCTTAAGGGATATGGGGTTGGACTTTTTGGAAGTAAAAAAACCTGTAAAACGTAGATAGGTATTTTTAAAAAATAAATGGGAAGTTTTCAGCCGATATAGATGGCTCAAAGTGGTGTAAATAATTGAACTAAGGGGTTCCCAATTATAATTTAGGTGAGGGACACTTTGGGAATTTCTCAAAATATTAAAATATAATATGACTATTCTATATAAAAATTCTTCAAAATGGAGTATAAATTCATAGGGGGTGATATTTTAGACCATATTTTATATCATTTATTCTTATTTAATATTTTTATGATTCTTAAATATTTTAATAAAATATTAACCCTATAAAATATCATTATTGTCAATTTTGATACTATTCATTAATTTTACTTTTAAAAAAATTAAGACAATTTGTAAATTGTGAAAAAACTATTTTATTATATACCAAAAACTTCCTGGTCATCCAGAAAAAAAATTTATTACCTTAAATATCTCAAATTATGTTACTTTTAATATTTTAATATCATTTATTTGATTATTCCATTAATTAAATAATTATTATATCAGTGTTATGTAACAATTTAAGTTAATTATTTCTTTACTAAAAATTACAAATAAATTACCATGATATAGATATATAAAATATTTTTTAAAATAATATTTTTATTTGAGAATATCCTTTTTTTAACCTCATATTAAAATTATTAAACTTATTAAATAAAGTGAGTGATATGTTTGACTTTTCAATTAATAAAATATTATAAATATCCAAATCTTATCCAAGTGGCCCCAAAATGCCAATAATTTTAAAAATAGATGATTATGGTCTATATAAACTCAAAAAATATGATTTAGGTACGTTTTGGATCATTTTATGGTTCATATCATTTAATTTTTAACCTAAATTGCCTAATTTTCCCTTTATCGAGGTAATAAAATTACTAAGTTTACTATTCATACTGATAAAAAATAAAAGGGATATATTTGATAAATTTAGACACATTGAAAAAAAATATGGAATCCATTTTTCAAAATTCAAAACCCATAAGTTTAATAATTTAATTTAAAATTAATCATACAAAATGTAATGAAAAACTATTTTCTTACTAAATGCATTTTAAGCATAAAAATTTTCTTATACAAAAATAAGGTATAAGGATTATTAAAATATAGTTAATTATATTATATTTATAAAAATAGTACTTAATTTAATTTTATATCAAATTCAAATCATATGGTTACTTTTTATTATAAATAAAATGATGGTTTTATAAAAAATTGTATTTTCACTATTCACTGGACAAACAATCTTTTCAGAAAAATCCCAAAAATTCACCCTAATATAATTTTAATAGGATAATTTCAAAAATGATTTTATTTTTATAAAAAAATTATAAAATATCCATAAATTTTTTATAATATTCACTGATAAAAATAATGAAACCCATCTTATAAGTAAACATATTTTTGAAGAATAAAATGCCTTTACTAAAAATCAAGTGCTTATTAAAAAAATTTAATTAATACATTAAAAATGAGTAGGAAAATTATATATATTATAATTTGGTCAATACTATTTATTCCTTCCAATTTAACATCCATGTTATAACAATTACATAGTAGTATTTCATTGTTTATTTAAGTCGGGTGTTGCATATCTTGTACGCTATCAAACATAGTGTTATTTTAAAATCATGGGGTGTTACAAGATCCAAACACATTATAATATACCACATATAATTTCATAATTCTTTTAATATAAAGATAGGTTATGAGACGATATGGGCCTTAATCTTTTGAAAGAATTTTTAAAAATATTTATTTCATTTTAATGGAATACCTTTTCTTATTAAAGTAGTCTTAGAAGAAGAAAGCCTTAAGAAGTATCAAAAAAAATAAATGATAATAACCTAATATGACTATAAATCTTTATACATAGAAGATTTTATTAGCTCGTTTCAATTAAATAACTACTCTGATCTTTTCAAGATCAAATGATACTTTTCTTTCAGAGATTACATGACAAAGAAAATGAACGTCTTGGATCCCTAAGTCTCGCTTAGAGAATTTTGAATAAATTCGATGCTCACACAATATACCCAATACAATCTATAATTGCTTAACATGGTCATTTATAGATTTATTGTACACTAAAATATCATCAAAAAACATTATGAAAAATGATTCAAGGTAATTCATTAGGCTACAATTCAATAAATCCATGAAAATATAGGTGTATCTATAAGTCCAAAGGGAATGAATGTATATTCATAGTGACCATAAGGGATATAGAAAGTTTTCTTCAGAATATTCTCATTACTAACCTGGATTTAGTTATATCTAGATAATAGATCAATTTTTTAGAACCATTCATCTCCTTTCAGTTAATCAAAAAGTTTATCAATTTGAGTTAGAGTGTACCAATTATTTATGATAACTTGATTCAGTTTACATTAGTAAACACATAAATGAAGTTAACCAACTACCTTTTTAAAAGATGAATATAGTATCACAAGGTGAGGTGATGTTTCTAATGAATTCTATACTTTCTAGTTATTCCGATTAGACCTTTAATTCTTGCAATTCAATTAGTTCCAATCATTAAGATGAAAGTTAAATAGTACTCATTCCAGAAAGTAGATCAATAGAAAAATCAATTTTCTATTGGGGTGGTAACCTAAAGATATCATGTGGAAGGACATCATGTTATAAGTCTATTATAGCATGAAAAATCATAATCTCATTTTCTTTGAGGGTAACAAAATTCATTTATTTCGGCTGCGAAGATATGGTTCCATCTACTATCGGAAAAATCCCTTCTATTTCGGGATCAATATCCCAATCCCATTTGAATAATTTAATAACATGATCCAGTGATGATAAAGTTAATTATATTGCCTAAAAATCAATATACACATGGAATTCAACCATTCCATCCTTTTTAAAAATCAAATGAAAGATATAAATTTCCTAGACTATAAAATCCCGTTAAAAGTTAACCTCATTGATGGTGATAGGAAAGACAAGACACATGAATCCTTTTCATTCTCACTGAACAAGATGTGTTTTGATGAATAGTAAGTAAGGAATCATTTCCACGTGTTAGCCTAATTGAGTTTCCACATGTAAAGAAAGAAAATAGTGGGATGTGAAAGTATCAAATAATACTTTCATTAGAGTGAAGTTTATAAGAATCATACCCCACATAGTCGAGGGACCCAGTTGCACAGTTATGATATGTTTCTTAATTCCGTACAGTTTTCATTACACTCTCACTAATTATTCCTTACTTATTATAACGACCCATACTTTACATACATTGTTATTAATTCATAATTGAAGCACACTTATTACAACATATAGCAAAACCTAGAAAGGACCGTATAGGTATAGTGTCTTTAGAAACTGGGAAACAAAAACAACTGGTTCATAAAGCATCTACTTTGCCTCCCATTTATTTAATCATATATAGAGTCCCTTTTTGGCATATTCTACTTAATAACCTTCTTCCTGACCTGGGGAAATAAAACATACAAAAGGGTGAGCTCAAATGCTCAGTAAGGGTAAACAAAAGAAATATCAATCACATCATATACATAAGCACATAACTTTTGGAAATCTTAACCTGCAAAAGAGATCATAATTTCATAATATGGGAAAAATCATAGTAGTGAAATTTAATCCCAATAATCATAACTTAAAACATGAAACTTTGTGGCATACACACGTAATCATAGAGAATCATTTCTTATTAGTCAAGACTCGTTGCCAAGACTATCTTAGTGGACAAAGTCCATTTCTGAACCGAGTTACCCTCGTTTCAGTCCTACTTCACTGAACCGGTATAACCTACCGTTCCAGCCATGTCTATCTCATGAGATATAAAATCTTTACCCAATGCATTGGAGGGATATATAGGTCCCACCCATCTCATAATGATACCATTCTTATGTGTGCCACAAAATCATAAACCATACATCATTGCATAACCCATGTAATAAAAATGGGAATCTTAAACATCATGACATCATAAAACAATTCATATACGATAAAGGAATTCATAAAAATAATTCCATCGCAACATAATCAAATCAATGTAATAATAGGCATAAAAACAGAACCCTTTATTATCTTAGATGGAAAATAATTTTGATAAAACACTTGAACTTAATTCTTGAGGAAAATATCCTTTCTACTTCAAAAACACTTTTCCTTTCTTAACATGTCATACAATTTTAAACTAAAAGAAGTTGATTAAAAATAAACTTGAAAACTTGTAAAGGAATCTTTTTTGAAATAATGTTTTAAAAATCCATTCATGTCGTATAAGTTAAAAGAAAACATTCTTCTCGTACTTTTGTCGGAAAAGTCAAAAAGTACCTTATACGAAAAACGACAAAAGTTTCCTTTCATATCCTTTACTAAAAACTCACCGAAGAGTAAAATTGGATTTAAACAATTGTATGTGGATGGAAATAATATTACATATTCAAGAAACACGGATGTGGATGATAAAATACACCAAAGTATAAACAATATCGGATAAAAATGAGATTGTGATATTTTCCCTTACCTTAGGTCCGATATGCTTTGTACGTGTCCGAACCTCCTGTATAATGATTTAAATAATGTTATTTACTTATTCCAGAATCATAATTATTGTTATTATATCATATATGTTCATATTCTTAGCTTCTTATTAGTAATATTTCATTACTACTTGTTATTCGGGTGTTCATTACTTTTTCTTCTTATGCGTGTTTTGTCGAATAAATTCTTATTCTTCTCTTTAGGTTATAGATACCTCATTTCCAGAATTTTATTAGTGTAATATATATCATATTCATTCATTCAATTCATTTATATAATCATTATGAAATGAAGATCATGTAGAACGAGTCGCATCACATCGTGGAGACGGTATTCCGTACGTATGCACGAGTGATGATATCATTCATATGATCGTGGAATTATATTGGAGTGTATGTATACTATTTCAGAATAAATATCACTTTATAATAGTCATATATATTCATTATTTACACCATTATACCCATCCAAGTAAGGTGGTGGTGGAAAATAGATTACACCACGGCGTGGAGACGGTATTCCGTACGTACGCATGCATGGTGATTTCTTTTTCCGTAGGATGGATAGATGGTGAAATAGGGTTGTTTAATACTTATAATAACATATCATTATATGATTGATACTGATGTTATTACTTCATAATGAAACAACTAAAGAAGAATAAGTGGAAGAAGAAATAAAGATGAAAGAATCGGTAACGGACATTACCTCTTCTTTGAAGTGCTTCATTGAGACCTCCTTTTAGGGAACTAAAATAGGTCTTTTAAGAATACCAGAACCTCTAGGATGTTTCTAGGGAAGTGGAGAGAAGAAATTGGCAGGGGTTGGCCGAGCTTGAAGGCTCAAAGTGGTGTGAGGAAGAGGGGGAGGAGGTGCCGTTTTATAAGGGAGGAGAGGGGCTCCTTTGGAAAAACTAAAAGTATTATTTTATTATAAAGTCAAGTTCGGTTTTAAATAGCTCCAAATTGATTTATTTCTAAGATAAGGTTGGGATGGGTCGAAATCCTCTCATCCAATAGAATTTAGACAAGTTTAGGTTCCTATTTTAACCTTATCATTTAGATTTAACATTAAGTTAAATAATTTTAATTTTACCGTGTCTTCTTGTGTTCTTATACTATAAGGTTAATAAACTTACTATAAGCAGCCAAACGAACCACAAGTTGTTTATTATTAATATATAACCTTATCTAAGTCATTTGGCCGAACCTTATATTTTTAGGAATAAAATAACAATTACTAATATAATATGTTTTTTAAAAACTATTTTATGTCAATTTTGACACTATTTAGTAATTAATTTTTGTGAAAATCATAAAAGAATGATTAGTTCGAAAAAAGTTAATTAAATCAATACTAACATGTCATATTAATCTATAAAATTAGTGGAATTCATAAAAAGTGTCAAATTACATTTATTTTGGTGTTTACAACATCAATTATGTCAATATTTCATTAATAAGATAATCACTGTATCATTTTTGTGTCATAAATAAATTAATTTATTTAATGTCTAAAAATTACAAATAAAATGCCATTATGTAGAATATCTTTTTATCTTTCTAATTAATATTTATAGTCTAATTTATCTTATGTATAACCCTATATTAAAAATTATTTACTTATTAAACTTTGATTTTAACTATTTTAACCCTTCTTTAAATAAATTAATAATAAATATCCTAATCTAATCCAAGTGGGCCTAAATGGTCATATTTTATTCCTAAGGTTGTTTTTTGTCGAATTACACTTATCCAATAGAATTAGGACATGTGTTAGGGTAATAATAAAATCATTTTTACCCTTAATTACCCTATTTACTTTTAACCGTGGTAAAAAAAAGTAAAAAGTTACTATTCACCACAAAATTATTTTCATCTCATTGAACCACATTTTACTTACTGACATCAACCGTGTCTCTCGGATTTTTGAAATTCCACTCACAGAAGCGGTAAAATTAAGTTTTATGAAAAATTATGTTTTTTAACTACCACTTAGTGGTTTCACTATTCATCAAAAATTGAAAGTTTTCAGAAAAATACCAAAATTTCACCCCAGGATAATTTTGATATTCCACATCCAAAAATGAATTCCATTTTGAGAAATAAAATTTATAAAATTTCAAAAAGTGGTTATTACTATTCATAACGGCTAGTTTTAATAATATTTTAATAGTATATCGTTGTTTAGTAAAACTCGGTATTGCGTATGACACAAGCTATTGAGGAAGCTCGTGATTTCGTGTAAAGAAAAAAAAGCAAGTGTTGTGTGTAGAAAAAGATTCCTTTTATGATTTATATAACATAAAAGTCTCGGGTGTTACATTCTACCCCCCTTAAAATGAATTTTGCCCTCGAAATTCGTCACTTTGTAACAAACAGATGAGGATACCTCTCCCTTATCATATCCTCAAGATCCCATGTAGCTTCTTCTAATTGGTGGTTCCTCCATAAAACTTTCAATAATCGAGTGGTCTTGTTTCGGAGGACTTTTTCGCTACGATCCAGAATCTCTATTGGTTGTTCTTCATAAGAAAGATCTTGCTCCAGCGGTACAACTTCTGAGCTGAGTACATGTGAAGGATCAGGTATGTACTTTCTCAGGAGAGATACATGGAACACATCGTGAACTTGAGAGAGATTCGGTGGAAGCACCAATCGGTAAGCTACCTTCCCAACAAGATCCAGTATTTCGAAAGGACCGATATATTTAGGGCTCAACTTCCCCTTCTTTCCAAATCTCATGACTCTCTTCCAGGGAGATATTTGTAAGAACACTTTATCACCCACTTCAAATTCTTGGTCTTTTCTTCGGTTGTCGGCATAACTTTTTTGTCGACTCTGAGCTGCTCTTATGTGTTGTTGAATAGATCTGACCTTTTCTGCCATTTCATCAACGAGATCGGGTCCTAATAGCTTTATTTCCCCAACTTCATCCCAGCAAGTTAGAGTCCTGCATTTCTTTCCATAGAGAGCTTCATAAGGAGCCATCTGAATACTAGAGTGAAAGCTATTATTATAAGAAAATTCCACCAAAGGTAGGTGTTGATCCCAACCACCTTTGAAATCCATAGATCAAGCTCTCAACATATCTTCTAGAGTTTGAATTGTTCTCTCAGACTGACCGTCTGTCTGAGGATGATAAGCAGTGCTGAAACTCAACTCTGTATCCAGAGTATGCTGAAGACTTCACCAGAACTTCGAGGTAAATCTCGGATCCCAATCAGATATAATAGAAAGTGGTACTCCATGCAATCTTACCACTTCCTTTACATATATCTAGGCAAGCTAATCCAGAGAGAAATCCTCTCTAATAGTAATGAAGTGTGCAGACTTTGTAAGACGATCAACTATGACCCAGATAGCATTATTGCCTTTGGATGTTTTAGGAAGTCCTGTGACAAAGTCCATAGTGATGTTTTCCCATTTCCATTCGGGTATGGGTAATGGTTGTAACATCCCCTTATACTTCTGTCTCTCAGCTTTAACTTGTTGAAAAACCAAGCATCGAGAGACATATTCAGCAACATCTCTTTTCATGCCATCCCACTAGAAGTACTCTTTCAGGTCCCTATACATCTTTGTGCTTCTAGGGTGAATAGAGAATGAAGAACTATGAGCCTCATCCAGCAGCTCCTTCTTTAATTCGGGGATGGGAGGAACACAAACCCGATTCCTGAACTTTATTATCCCATCACAATCAAGGTTGAATTCAGGAACATTTCTCACCTTCTTTTGTAACTCGACATCTTCTTTCTGTGCCTCTTTAATCTTCACATGTATAGATGTTTGAACATTAATTTGAGAAAGATATGATTTTTCCCCTTTCATTATAATTCCAAGATCCATCCTTTGTAAATCCATAAATATTGGATATTTTGTGATCCTCATCCTGGATAAACTAGCATGGTCTTGTCGACTTAATGCATCTGCCACCTTGTTTGCTTTCCCAGGATGGTAAAGAATTGAGCAGTTGTAATCCTTAATTAGCTCCAACCATCTTCTTTGGCACATATTCAGCTCCTTTTGTGTGAAAATATACTTTAAACTTTTATGATCAGTATAAATATCACACCTTTCACCATAAAGGTAATGCCTCCAAATCTTTAATGCAAAGATTACCGCAGCTAACTCCAAATCATGATTTGGGTAATTTTGCTCATGTATTTTCAACTCTCGTGAGGCATAAGCTATCACCATATCATTTTGCATAAGAACACACCCCAATCCCTTCTTGGATGAATCACTATAGATCACAAACCTTTCTCCACTACAAGGTAGTGTGAGCACAGGTGCACTGGATAACCTTCTTTTCAACTGCTTGAAATTCTCTTCACATTCCTCTGTCCAAACAAACTTAACTCCTTTACGAGTCAACTTGGTGAGTGTATTAGATAATCGTGAAAAATATTTCACAAAACGTCGATAATATCCAGCCAAACCAAGAAAACTTCGGATCTCAGTTACTGTTGTTGGTCTCGACCCTCTTTCGATGCCCTCTATTTTTGCTGGATCTACAGATATCCCCTCTTTTGAGATTATGTGACCCAAAAATGCAACTTTTTGAAGCCAAAATTCACACTTGGTAAATTTGGCATAAATCTTCTCCTTTCTCAGGGTCTTCAATATAATTCTCAAGTGATCTTCATGTTCTTCCGTGCTCATTGAATAGACAAGAATATCGTCTATAAAGACTACCACAAATTGATCAAGATAGTCTCTAAAGACTCTATTCATCAGATCCATGAAGATAGCAGGGGCATTAGTAAGACCAAATGGCATCACTATAAATTCATAGTGTCCATACCTTGTACGGAAAGTCGTCTTTGGTATATCCTCCCTTTTGACCCTTAATTGATGATACCTTGAACGAAGATCAATCTTGGAAAAGTATTGAGCTCCGAGTAGTTGGCCAAATAAGTCATCAATGAGTGGGAGAGGATATTTGTTCTTGATAGTGATCTTGTTAAGTTCTCGATAATCAATGCAGAGTCTCATTGATCCATCTTTCTTCTTAACAAACAGAACAGGTGCTCCCCAAGGTGATGCACTAGGGCGTATAAACCCCTTATCAAGATTCTCTTGGAGTTGCTTCTTCCATTCCTGCAACTCAATTGGGTCCATTCTATAAGGTGTCTTTGAAATAGGCAAAGCACCCGGTACGAGTTCTATTGAAAACTCAACTTCACGATTCGGTGGAAGACCCGGTAATTCCTTCGGAAAGACATCATCAAACTCCCGTACAATGGTCATATTCTTAATCGTGAGTTTCTCAGCAACCATTTGAGATAAATAACCTTCATTTAGTGGAATCAATACCCATAAAATGGAAGAAATTTCCACTGGAAGGTTATGTTCATCCTTGCATCTATAGACGATCATAGATTGATCTGGAATATGAAATGTGACTTCCCTTCTTTGGAAATTGATATGAGCTCCATGTAGAGAAAGCCAGTCCATGCCAAGAATCACATCAAATTCCACTATAGGAAGGATCACAAGATTTGTAGGAAGTACTTTCCCACAAACTTCAATCGGAGAATAATTATAAACTTTTTATGCGACTGTTGTGCCATTAGGTGTTGTCACAGCTGACTCAACATCTAATTGTTGAGGTAATACGATGATACCCTTAGAAAATTCTTCAGAAATAAAGGAGTGGGTGGATCCAGAATCAAATAAAACATTTGCTACTTTAGAGTGGATGGTAAGTGTACCTTTCACCACATCGTTATCGTACTCCACATCGCTGATAGAAATTGCATGTGACTTTCCTTTGTCTTTAGCCTTAAGAGTTTGTTGACGTCGACCATCATCATCAACCCTTAGATTAGGGAATTTATTGGCATAATGTCCCATCTCCTTGCACTTGAAACATTGAAGTGTAGTAGGTTCATTCTGTATATCCCTTCCTTTGATTGCATCATTAGACATCTTATTCCCATCATCGCGACATTCAAATGCCCGATGACCTTCCTTTCCACATTTGAAACATTTACTTGTCCCTTTAAGACAACTCTCTCCATGTTTCTTTCCACACTTTGAGCATAAGGGAAAGCTCATCTTCTTTTCAGTGTGCTCTTTATATTTTCCTTTGAATTCCATTTTCCTCTTCTTATCAAACCCATATGACTGATGGGTTACTCCAATCTCCATCTCAACTTTTAGAGCACATAGAATGATTTCCTCGTAGCTATTGAAGTCCCTTATGGATAAGGCCCTTCGAAGACTTGGTTTTAAGCCACTAAAGAATCAATCGATCTTACTCTCAGGTTGGATAATAATACCAGAAGCGTACCTTGCAAGTCTTGTAAAATTTTCTTCATAGGTACCAACAGATTCATCATCCTTTTGCTTCAGTTCAAGAAACTATTTCTCCATCTTGGTTCGGAGAATATGAGGGAAGTACTTATTGAAAAATAAGTTCTTGAACTCGTCCCATTCCATGGACTCAATTTCATCCCTTTGCCTTGTATTCTTAATAAGATTCCACCATTGATCAGCATCACCTTCTAAACGATACACTGCTAAGATGACTTTATCATGCTCAGAACATTAAAGAACTGAAAATATCTTTTCGGTAGTACTAATCCATTGTTCAGCAACTAATGGATCAGTAGACCCGCTGAATGAAGGTGGACGCTGTCTCATGAAGGATTCAACAGAATGTTGCTCCTTCCTTTGCTCGTTTGAAAGTCCTGCATGATTCAAAGCTTGAGAAAGTTGTGTGAGCATGGCTACAAGATTTTTCATTCCATCTCCCATAACGTTTGGTTTCTCAGGGGGACAATCATCGCATTGCCCGTCACATTCCGCATTAACACGGTTCCTTCGGGTTCCAGCCATTGACTAAAACCAAGAAGAATAGTGTGAGAAACACTAATTATAATAGGAAAACCACATAATCAAGGATAAAATTTGACACTTAAGGTCTTATCCTAGGTTATTCATGGCCATTTCTAAAACACTAAGATTGTTTTCTATGCTTAGACTTATCCTTAGTGTTCTTACTAAGGCTTTCACATCCTAGTTTCCAAAGGTCGACTATACCTTTCCTCTGATACCAACTATAACAACCCATACTTTACATAAATTGTTATTAATTTAGTATTGAAGCACACTTATTACAACATATAAAAAAACCAAGAAAGGACCGTATAGGTATAGTGTCTTTAGAAACTGGGAAACATAAAAAACTGGTTCATAAATCATCTACTTTGCCTCCCATTTATTTCATCATATCTAGAGTCCCTTTTTGGCATATTCTACTTAATAACCTTCTTCCTGACCTGGGGAAATAAAACATACAAAAGGGTGAGCTCAAATTCTCAGTAAGGGTAAATAAAAGAAATGTCAATCACATCATATACATAAGCACATAACTTTTGGAAATCTTAACCTGCAAAAGAGATCATAATTTCATAACATGGGATAAATCACAGTAGTGAAATGTAATCCCAATAATCATAACTTAAAACATGAAACATTGTGGAATACATACATAATCATAGAGAATCATTTCTTATTAGTCAAGACTCATTGTCAAGACTATCTTAGTGGACAAAGTCCATTTCTGAACCGAGTTACCCTCGTTTCAGTCCTGCTTCACTGAACCGATATAACCTACCGTTCCACCCATGTCTATCTCATGAGATATAAAATCTTTACCCAATGCATTGGAGGGAGATATAGGTCCCACCCATCTCATAATTATACCATTCTTATGTGTGCCACAAAATCATAAACCATACATCATTGCATAACCCATGTAATAAAAATGGGAATCTTAAACATCATGACATCATAAAAAAATTCATATATGATAAAGGAATTCATAAAAATAATTCCATCACAACATAATCAAATCAATGTAATAATAGGGATAAAAACAGAACCCTTTATTATCTTAGATGGAAAATAATGTTGATAAAACACTTGAACTTCATTCTTGAGGAAAATATCCTTTCTACTTCAAAAACACTTTTCCTTTCTTAACATGTCATACAATTTTAAACTAAAAGAAGTTTATTAAAAATAAACTTGAAAACTTTTAAAGGAATATTTTTGGAAATAATGTTTTAAAAATCCATTCATGTCATATAAGTTAAAATAAAACATTCTTCTCGTACTTTTGTCAGAAAATTCAAAAAAGTACCTCGTACGAAAAACGACAAAAGATTCCTTTCATATCCTTTACTAAAAACTCACCGAAGAGTAAAATTGGATTTAAACAATTGTAGGTGGATGGAAATAATATTACATATTTAGGAAACACATATGTGGATGATAAAATACACCAAAGTATAAACAATCTCGGATAAAAATGAGATTGTGATATTTTCCCTTACCTAAGGTCCGATATGCTTTGTACGTGTCTGAACCTCCTGTATAATGATTTAAATAATGTTATTGACTTATTCCAGAATCATACTTATTGTTATGATATCATATATGGTCATATTCTTAGCTTCTTATTAGTAATATTTCATTACTACTTGTTATTCGGGTGTTTATTACTTTTTCTTCTTATGCGTGTTTTGTCGAATAAATTCATATTATTCTCTTTAGGTTATAGATACCTCATTTCCAGAATGGTATTAGTATAATATATATCATATTCATTCATTAAATTCATTTATATAATCATTATGAAATGAAGATCATGTAGAACGAGTCGCATCACATCGTGGAGACGGTATTCTGTACGTACGCACGAGTGATGATATCGTTCCTATGATCGTGGAATTGTATTGGAGTGTATGTATACTATTTCAGAATAAATATCACTTTATAATAGTCATATATAGTCATTATTTACACCATTATACCCATCCAAGTAAGGTGGTGGTGGAAAATAGATTACACCACGGCGTGGAGACGGTATTCCGTACGTACGCACGCGCGGTGATTTCTTTTTCCGTAGGATGGATAGATGGTGAAATAGGGTTGTTTCATACTTATAATAACATTTCAGTATATTACTGATACTGATGTTATTACTTCATAATGAAACAACTAAATAAGAATAAGTGTAAGAAGAAATAAAGATGAAAGAATTGGTAACGGACATTACCTCTTCTTTGAAGTGCTTCTGTGAGACCTCCTTTTAGGGCACTAAAATAGGTCTTTTAAGAAGACCAGAACCTCTAGGATGTTTCTAGGGAAGTGGAGAGAAGAAATTGGCAGGGGTTTGCCGAGCTTGAAGGCTCAAATTGGTGTGAGGAAGAGGGGGAGGAGGTGCCCTTTTATAAGGGAGGAGAGGGGCTCCTTTGGAAAAACTAAAAATATTATTTTATTATAAAGTCAATGGTCGGTTTTAAATAGCTCCAAATTGATTTATTTCTAAGATAAGGTGGGTATGGGTCGAAATCCTCTCATCAAATAGAATTTAGACAAGTTTAGGTTCCTATTTTAATCTTATCAGTTAGATTTAACATTAAGTTAAATAATTTTACTTTTACCGTGTCTTCTTGTGTTCTTATACTATAAGGTTAATAAACTTACTATAAGCATCCAAACGAACCCCAAGTTGTTTATTATTAATATATATAACCTTATCTAAGTCATTTGTCCGAACCTTAGATTTTTAAGAATAAAATAACAATTACTAATATAATATTTGTTTTAAAAACAATTTTATGTCAATTTTGACACTATTTAGTAATTAATTTTTGTGAAAATCATAACAGAATGATTAGTTCGAAAAAAGTTAATTAAATCAATAATAACATGTAATATTAATCTATAAAATTATTGTAATTCATAAAAAGTGTCAAATTATATTTATTTTGGTGTTTACAACATCAATTATGTCAATATTTCATTAAAAAGATAATTACTGCATCATCTTTGTGTCATAAATAAATTAAATTATTTAATGTATAAAAATTACAAATAAAATACCATTATGTAGGAAATAGTTTTATCTTTCTAATGAATATTTATAGTCGAATTTATCTTATGTATATCTCTATATTAAAAATGATTTACTTATTAAACTTTGATTTTAACTATTTTAACCCTTCTTTAAATTAATTAATAATAAATGTCCTAATCTAATCCAAGTGGGCCTAAATGGTCATATTTTATTCCTAAGGTTGTTTTTGGTCGAATTACACTTATCCAATATAATTAGGACATGTTTTAGGGTTATAATAATATCATTTTTACCCTTAATTACCCAATTTACTTTTAACCGTGGTAAAAAAAAGTAAAAAGTTACTATTCACCAAAAGATTATTTTCATCTCATTGAACCACATTTTACTTACTGACATCAACCGTGTCTCTCGTATTTTTGAAATTCTACTCACAGAAGCGGTAAAATTAAGTTTTATGAAAAATTCAGTTTTTTAACTACCACTTAGTGGTTTCACTATTCATCAAAAATTGAAAGTTTTCAGAAAAATACCAAAATTTCACCCTAGGATAATTTCGATATTCCGAATCCAAAAATGAAGTCCATTTTGAAAAATAAAATTTATAAAATTTCAAAAAGTGGTTATTACTATTCATAACGGCTAGTTTTAATAATATTTTAATAATATATCGTTGTTTAGTGAAACTCAGTATTGCGTACGACGCAAGCTATTGAGGAAGCTCGTGATTTCATGTAAAGAAAGACAAGCAAGTGTTGTGTGTAGAAAAAGATTCCTTTGATGATTTATATAACATAAAAGTCCCGGGTGTTACACTTATTGTAGTGGAGTAGTATAGAAAACAAAATTATTCCTAGAATCCTCTTTAATCACTTGACTCTAAGGGTGAGATCTATTTTGACAAGACTACCTTAGTGGATTCAGAGAGATCTAAGACTGATTCAAGCCATCTATACATGTAGGATACATAGGTAACATATATTAATGATTTATATGTCCTTTCTGAATAATATTGTTATAGTCTCGAGGAATTCTTATATAATATATTTTCTTGTATGTGAAGGATCCACATTGAAAACAACATGGTTCTATACTATGACATTCTGGAAAAGAGACTTGGTTAGTGTTCTAATTCTTGGGTGATCTACTTTTCATTCAGTATTTTTACTTCCTCATCTTATTTCCATCATTTTAGTTTCCACCTATTTCTTTTAAGATAAAAGTATTTACCCCGAAACCATTCCCATATATGTCTCTTTCTGACACTATCTCCCTATTGACCATGTATTTAAAATCATTGATCAAGAAATTGACCACCTTAGAATGAATATTCAGTCATAGCCCTCCCTCAACAATATATTCCATCAGAGGCGTTGTAGTTTCTTCCTATAGAATAAAATAAACTATGTTTATAAAATTAGTCACTTACTCAATCATGGATATATTTCCTTTATCAAGACTAAATAATTCTTTAGTTTTGGATACTTTGAAGGTATGTGGATAAAAAAATTGAAAACTTATTTGAATCCCTCATAAGTAATGTCTTGCTCAATTATAGTTTGAAAAATTTATTCCCACTGTTTCCATGTGAGATCATTCTATATATATACCACTATATTCAGCTTTATATTTGAGGGTTTCTAAGGAAATTAAAAATTCAATTAATCTAATTAATACTTATTTCTACCTGTTCAGGTCCCAAATCCACCAAAAACATTAATGGATTATGTTTCTAAAACTAAAAGGTATGAATAGTATAGATTGTTTACCCAATTTTATTCACTTTTTCCATAGCTGAAATTTCGTACACAATTCTATGATCAATTTCTTGGTGCATATATGTTTCAAGTGTAACCACATTCTCCATGGCTCCCACTTGTTGGTTTCATGGACTTCTAACTAGTTCCATTATTCTAGAACAGTAGTAACATTCTATATTCATTTATTATGAGTTTATTTAATTCTCTATTATAGAGTACATTAAAACAGAAAAAGAAAAGTTATAATAACATAATTTTAGAATCAATTATTTGAAATAATGAGAGAATCTTGGTGGGAAGTCTCTTTATTAATACATCATACCCAACGTTCATCGGCTAAAATCATGACTATGAGTTGACGACATGTGTAAATGTGTTTACTAACACTTTTTGTACACAAAAAAACTAGGTAACGTGATTTTATTCATAAATATGTTATCTATGTATTTTTATTCTATTCATTTCAAGTCCCAACACATCTTATATCCTTACTACCATCCTAGCAGACAGACCAAAACAAACTTTTACCTTTTATGACATCCTAACTTGAGATATTGTCTTGGGAAGGCCCAAAATGGTGATAACATAATGTGAAATCATTTAGGAATCAATGTTTGAAAATAAATTTCATTATATTTAACATATTATGGGGAAATATTTTCTATTAAATAAACAACATGAAAAAAGACAGTAATAAAAATTCACAATATGATGCATGATAAAAACCAAAATAAATTCCAAAAAGTATAACCAAAAAAAAATTATAGTAACAGAGGAATAAGAAAAATATAATGTAACACTATAATCCCAAGATAATAAAAATCAAGTCACGTAAGACTCAAGGTAAAAAGATACAAGAAACCAAGGTGGAACCACTCTAGACTCCAAGACTTGACAGCCACCCCAAGCTCTAACATCATATAACCATGACCAAAACATCATGAAGCTCTACTAGAAAAATAAGAAACCTCCCCCATTACTTGTATCATGATATATAGCATTGAGATATGCACTAATGTGTATATGTGGGGGTGAGTATAAAAACCTATATTAAATTTTGATACTTCTCCTGAATTCTACTAAAACAAGAAATTGGTAATATAACATTTAATTTAAAATAAAAGATAGCTAGAATCATGAAAATTATTGAAAAATAAAAATATATCCATCAAAAATATAAACTATTCATATCTAAAACACAACCACAGTATGAATCCACACACACATGTAGAACACCAACCAACGCAACCACTTCCCATAGGCCACTCCTAAACAGTCCAACTCATGTGCAGTATCCATCCCTATTGTCCCAATTCATTACTTGGTGGAAAAATCTAATTTTCCACAATATTGTCACCATGAACATGCCTAACCCACATGGACCTTTCCATATACATATTAACACATACCCACCAAATTCATGTCAAGTTCTCACATTCAAAACCATTATCTTTAAAACTATTTTCATTTAATCATTTAATCAAACACCTTGTGGTAATCACACACAATTATAAATTTAAATACAAACCAAGAAAAATTGTTTTACAATAGATATTTCATGATTTTTTTCTAACTAATATCGTGTGAAATTTATTTATAAAACAATGAGCCTTTACATTCTAGGAGGAACTGGGAAAAGATGAAAATAAACATACCTCTAATGCACTTAACATGAATAATTATCTCAAAATCTCAAAGATCTAGGCCTCTGGATTCATTCCATAAATGATTTTAAAAGAAAATTTATCATACAATGATATTACCAAAAGAATTAGGAATTCCAGGACCAATCTAAGGTTCCTATTTTGATAAAATGAGAGGATAAAGTATAGAGAAGAAGAATGTGGGTCTTACTATTAATTTCCAAGATTCAATGCTCTTGGTTTAACTGGGATAGACCACATGGAGTGATGGTATTCAATATACTAGGTTATTGTATAATTAATGAGGGTTTTTTAGGGATTTTTCGGTCTTAAATCTAATTTTTGAATTTAATTAATCTCATCATACAATTAAGACATGCAGTTTGAAAAACCATGTGATAACCATGCAGACTAACTCTAACCCAAAAATTGAAAAGTTTCATGGTTATTGAATTGTTTTGAAAAATTGTACATCAACTATGTACCTTACCAAAAGAAACCTCCAACTCTCTCATGGTATGCTGTATAATCATACTAGTTTCCCCTAACCATTCTCATACCACAAGCCCTCCAAAACACATTAAAACATCAAGAAATTCCCTAAGACCTAACTCAACCATTCCATAGTTTAAATAAAAAATAATTTACTATAAATACCATAAAAATGGGGTGTTAAAAAATCATGGGAAATCAACTGGGGTTAATAGAGGAAGATAAGAAGGAAATAAAGTCTCCCCTCATAAAATTATGGGGATTCCCCAAAAAACCTTATATGGGGACACTGAGCCCCCCCCCCCCATCATAATCGAGTACCAACTAGACCAACTGGGTACCTACCCCATCCCCATTGGGTGGGGGGCTATAGACCTTATATGGAAACGACTCATCATATAGGGTATCTAATCCTTAGTAACCCAATAACTACTTCCCTACTAATTCATATTACATTAACGGGGTCCTAATATCCTTCTATATTATGCTTCCTAATATCTACTACCCCCACACTCATTTCATAATTTCTAAAATTAAATACATAAAATATATAAATTATTTTGGAATTCCTTGATGAAATTCAGGTGTCATTAAAAATATAATATATTTTTATATTATAATTGATCTGATATGGGTATAAATCATATCATATGACACTTGGGTAATCGATAAGTGTTAACATTTGGTTAATCTTATCAATGGTTATCATTAATCATAAATTTTTCATACAATTAAATATATGACAGATGGATTCATTTGAATTTTAAGTTCTTTCTAAGAGGTTAAAAACATTATAAATATTTGCATTACTTGAATGTTATGTAATGTTCAAGTAAATTCATAATGTCTTGGGGATAGTCCTCAGGGCCTATATAAATTGGTCAAATGATTTAAAAGTGGAATTTTTTGTTATTTTTCATTCTCTTAAAGCTATCTTCTCAATATTCATTTACTTCCAAGGATTCATCAGCATACCATGTCCATAAGGAGGATCTATCCAAAATATTTGGTGGTTTATCAACCTGTGGATATGACTAAAAGTAAATAACTTGTTACTTTCTTCTCAATGATCTTCATCAAACAATCTGATTGAATACATTATCAATAAAAAATTCCAATGTAAGGTACACATGATCTTTTTTTAAGTAAACATGATTTTGGTTTCATAAAATAACGATCTTGGATTATAGTTTAATTTAGACTTAAATTTCTTGAAATAGTGTTATTCAATCCTAAGAAACTCATAAATGGTAACAAAGTGGATGTTAAAGAGTTACTTGATTCCTAGGTACTCTCATGGATGAATGTGTGATGAAGTGTGGCTCTCTACCTAATTCCTATGTTATTAATGCAAAGAGTTTCATAGTTAAAGAGTTGGGGAAATAAAGTGCTATAATAATTTTATATGGATTCCATGTTGTATGTGTTCATATATGGAATCAAGATTCGTCAACCCATAATTGGTATCAAAGTAGTTACCTATATTTTGATTCAAAAAATAAATTTAAAATTAATAATAAATATTTATCATTTTTTATATCATATGTTGAGTCATAAAAATTATGATTTTTCAACTATTCCATATAATATGATATAGGATATCATAAGTTGTGATTAGATTGGATTATATTATATATGATATCATAAAATAATACTTAGTGTAACTCGTTTGGATTTTGAAATATCATAGAATATGATGTGAGTCATATCCTAGGATGGAACTGGTTTTAATCCAATGCATGCCACAAAATAAAGAATCATATCCCCATATAAATATCGATGTATTTCCCAATATTCGATTCCTATGTGATTAATGTGACATTGCACATTGTAGATAGCTTATAAAAAATATATATAGTAAAAATAATTAATCATGGATTATTCTATAATATACATCATAATCAGATATTCCCATTCGATGAAGGTGGTATAATAGTCCACTAATGGCTATCATAAACTAATTTATGATTTTCTAACTACTCCATAGCCGAAGATATTTTGGATATTATAAGAAACATTGTGAAGGGAAAAATTTATTTAATTTTTTACTTATGAATTTAAAATATAATAATTTATAGGCTATTTATAAATTATAGGGATAAAAAAATTTGGATGTTTATGTAATTTATAATGTTTTTATAATTTAATTACTTATAAAGTGTTTATAGTTAATTATTAACATTGAATACCATTGGTTTTAATGGAATGACAAATAATTTTGACATAAAACTGTTATATAGAAGTTATAAGCAGATTTAAAAAGTGTTTATAAATTATATAATAATGAAAAATAAAACATATTTTTATTAAATTAAAAAAAATTCATAATTATTAATTTTGAAATGTTCAGATTAAAGGCCTTATTTGAAAAATTATTTGAACCATAAAAAAATAATTTTTGATAATTCATATGATCAAAGTTTAAGTAAAGTTAAATATATGATAATTTTATTATGTAAAATGTTTACATAATAAATTTGGAATATAAAGTTTTTATATTTCATTTAATATCATATAACTATATAAATGACATATAAAAGTTAATATGAGAATATTTTGAATGATTAATTTTCATATAGAGGATAATATGATGGTGATAAAGTAAGAAACAAATATAAATTTTTTATATTTATTTAATTATATAATTTCTATATTGCAAGGATAAATTATAAATTATTTATAATTTTATAATTTATGAAGTGTTCGTAAATGTTTATCTCATGTCTAAATTTATGAATTGTTTATTTATTTAGTAATATTTAGTAATTTATTCATAGATATAAATTGATTATATTATTAATTTATTTATTTTTATTTAAAATTGTTAAACAGCATCTATAAATTATCATACATGAATTTAACGAGCTATATATCTGGTATGATAACTGATTTAGTTTTTATTTTACCATTAATTTTGTTTTTAATGGGGTAATAAACGTAAATTTAATGGCTGGTTATAGTTTAGACAACTTTTTTGTTAGAATTGTGATGGGATTGAGGTATCTCTTGAGTAAAGAACTATGGTTAAAGGGACTTTGGGTAAAAATTTTCACAAGCCTATGAGCTTATCCTTTATCTTGAAAAGTGGGGGTTGGATACCTATCACAACATGAATATTCTTGTGGGGTTTATTGGTTTTATATGATTCAAAGACTTTATATGAAAGGGTTTCATACACTTTATGTATGAGATACATTTGGATATGTAAAAATATAATTGTATTTTAATTTAGACTAGTAACATAGGTTATGGTTTATGTAACGATTCAAACATTAACATGGTTTAAATATATTGGTTTGGTGGAAATAATGGGGATTAAAAAACGAAATAATTAAAATTATGCATACATGTAAAAGAAATAAAAGAGATAAGATGGCTTAATAATAAAAAATCTAGAAATAAAATGTTTTAGATACTTCCAAAGTAAGAACTTTTTTTGACCTTGATCATTCAATTGGGTGACCCTAACCATTAGGTTTTAAGGAGATATATTTTCTAAATAACTGTATGAATATATATGATATATATATATTATAGTTTGCATGAAAATTGTAATTTTTAGGCATAATGGCGTATATTATTCTATACTTACAAAAATGTAAGTATAGGACAAACAACCTATTAAATCACCACCAAATATATCATTATTATATGTTATAAGAGTTGTAACATTAAGGTACTTTTTATATTTCATGTATATAATGCATGAATGACTAATTCATTAACTCACACATTATAAATACATGAGATAATGCATGAACATTCAAGAAGTTTCCTCAAGAGAATTATAAATACAACATCCATGATATATTAAGGTGTCTCATTTCATAATGCTTGGTTAAAACTCCCAAAGACTCGTATACCTCTTCTTCTTCTTTCTTAGCAGACTGAGTTGCTAACACAAAATGGGAAAAAAGAGAATCTCAAATGTGTGACATTTTATTCAGTATATCCATGGATACCACTAGATTAGAAAAGCTTTGTTTCACACTTTATAGTCTAAATAAAACACACCAAAAGAAGATAAACATGTTTCATATGCTTTTTTAGTGAATATTATGGGGTTTTATAGTATTCTTTATTTCTGTTTATACTTGAAATTTTCGTTTTCCTGTATGGATATCCTAGTTTAAGGGATTTTTATCACTTCCACTTCAACTAATAATCATTATTAAATTAATCTAATTCCAAAAGGTGGTATTAGAGTGGACCATGTGTTTAGATTTATTAAATAATGACTGAAATGGAGAAATCTTAAAGAACAAAGTAGTTTTTTTATTTTTGAAATTCATTTTAAAGAATGAATAACCCCCACATGGTTGGGATATATAAAGATAATTTAGGCATTACTTTAACACAATGTGTTCTTTGTAAAGATAACTAGGTCATTACCTTTACATAAAACACACCGTTATCAGTTGAATTTGATACAATTAGGATCTACCCTTACAGTTATTAAAAAAACTGGTTCTGCCCTGACCTTAGAGAGGGAATTACCTTGACCTGAGGTCAGACTAGCTTACCCTTATGCAAGCTACCCTAATTTGAGGGATCAACCTTGAGATGTCATAAAGAAATTATGTGATACCTTTCTGTGAAATAGACTGCATAATGGAAATCTCTGTATTACCATTACACAGGAGAAAAAAATTCTAGAATTACCATTACATTGGTGACCTATATAATGGTAAAGGATTTTACCTTCACACTGGTAACCCTTACTATATAAGGGTAATAGACTATTTTCAAAATTTTATTTTTTGTTAATTTTACTTATAATTTATAAATGTTTTATCAGTTATAGTAAAAGGTATTTGAGTATATTATTAATTAATAAAATATCCATTTTTTTCTTAATTATAAAACTTTTTTCATTAATTAATAAATTTTTAGGAAGAATTTAATATTAAATATTCCTTAAATATAAAATTTTTAATATTTGAAATAGCATTTTACTAAAATTTTATAGCCTGCCTTATTACTTAAAAATCATAATAGGTAATTTATAAAAGTGTTTATAAATATAAAAAAGGGAAAAATATTTATAATTATTAAATATTATTAATTAATTAATTTAAATTTAATAGGGGATTATTTGGAAATTGTTTAAGCAACACCGAAATCGTTTTGATGATTGATATAATCATTGTTTAAATGATAATAATGTATATGATATTTAGATTCTGTAAAATGTTTACATAGTAAAAATTGAATAATTAAATTTATTATGATTCCTAAAATATCATGTATTTAAAATAAAATTACATATAATGAATAATATTAAAGATTTCATATTAGAATTAATATAATGTGTTTAATTTCAAGAGTATTGAATTCCCAAAATCTTTTATCTAAAATTAAAAAAATTATCATTAACATTTATTTATGAATTATTCATAAATGTTTATCTCATGTTTAAATATTTAATAAGTCATTTATTTAAATTTTATTCCATTTTTTATTCAAAGTTATAAACTATTTATAATATGCATCATTTATTCTATAGTTTAAATGTTAAAATAGTTCTAGAAAATATATCCTTTCATTACAGGCTTTGTATGAAAAAGAATTTAGTTTTTTATCCTCCATAACCTCAATTTTTAATTGAATTTATTAACATGAATTTATTTATTGAATATAGTTTAAGAAAATTAGGTTTTAGATTTATGATGAATTAAATTATCTCTTGAGTAGAGTCTACCCAGATTGAGGGACTTGGGGTTGGACCACCTACCATCCTAGAGGATTATACCTTGTCTAGAATGGTGAATGGGATTCGTTACATGTCACACTGGGCTTACCCGTGTTGATTTTATCAATCACAAATAACACTAAACTTTACATGAATTTTCCATGAACCATGTGCATATGAAGCATTCAGACAGGAAGGAATACACTTAACTTCTATTTTTGGGTGATTAACACAAACTTATAGTTTGTGTAAAGAGTTACACATAAATATGGTTTGAACATATTGGTTTAGTGGATGTAATTGGAGTTGAACTAAATTACTAGAAGCAAACATACATAAAAGGGAAGATCATGAGATAATATTTTGATATTAAATCCTCTTAAATACTATGTGTTAAATTCCTTCCAAAGAGGTACTCATCAAGGCCTCGATCATCCAACTGAGTAGTTTTGTTCCATAGCCAAGTGCCCCTGGAATATCGAATGTACGGAAAAAAAATTTGGCTAACATTATATCATCCTTTATTAGTTTCATACCAAAGTCAAGTGTTTTTATATTTTCCTTTGTTATTCTATTCTTGTTGTTTTCATTGGGTTACACAATCTAGGAAACCAAAGGAGTTAGAATACTAGAGGAATAGAGTGGGGTTAATCCATAATATTGATTGGATAAGGATATATTTAGTAAAATATATAAGAGTAGTATGTGATATTATTTGGATAATACCTCACCTGAATAAATAAGTTATGAGATAAATACCTTAGCAGATCCATTTCCCCTTGATATATGAATCTTTTCATATGAATGGGTATGATGAATTTTACAAAGGGGGTCATCAATTTAGTAGGATCCCATTTAAAAAAATTCCTGACCTAATGGTTATAAAGAATAATAATCATCTAATAAAATAATACATTATAGATAAATGGAACCATTATCAAACTTGAATTTTTGATCATTCATTAATAAGAACATATTAGTGGTATCAAATTCCTATACTGATTCTATAATTTGGGAACATTTCTCAAACAAGAAGTGAAGTGTTTTGTGTTAGAACCCCCTATTCCCAAGAATCCAACTGGTGAATCTATTCAATAAAATTATTTAGATTACTATAAAAATAATGTAAGAGATTCATAGGAATTATCCACACTCATTATTTTAACCATGGATTCAAACTTGGATAAACAGTATGAGACCATGGGTTCCTATAAAATGATAGATAACCTAAAAATGATCTATCTAGTAAACATAAGGAATGAACGGTATGAAGTTACCAAATCACTTTTTAGTGCATGATGATATAAGTAACTTTTGGTGAGAGTACAAAACTTAAGAGGGGGTGAATTGAGTTTTCAAAAAAATCTATGTTTAAAAACAATTTAAAAAATAAATTCCCTAATTTAAAAAAACACCCATTAAATCAAAATAGTATAAATATATAAATTTTATATTTAAAATTTTTTTCTCAAAAGTGTGATTAAAGATTAGTTTAAATAACTTTTAAATACTTTATATTTTGAAACTAAGATACTTAATAAAACACTTTTTATAAACACAAATTATGACTAGCTATCACAGTAAAGTTTTGTTATAGTTTAGAAAAAGGAAACTGAGTTGTGAATTACATAAACAAAACTAGTAAATCACATAGTGTAATTTAAAAAAGGGTCCTAATCTCGGTTCAATACTTAATCCTATTTACTTGGAAATCACTTTCTTCCAAAAAAAAATATTATCAAATAAACAGACCCACAACATGGATCAGGTTTTATAAGAAACAATACACAACACTGTTCAAGAACAGAGTCTCTTCCATAGTTATACATGGGATGAAAAAGATATTAGTTCATGCAGGACCTCTTCCATAGTTATTCATGGGAATACAAATAAAAGGATTTTAGAGAATATTCATTATTCTCTAGTTTATCATTCTAGACTATGTTTTTAAAAATAAACATATAAATACAAGACATAACTCAAAATTAATGAAATAACAGAAAGAAGGAGAGAGTATAATAAGAGAAATTTTTTGAAACTCAATCTAATCATGTTTAGGAGATCAATAGTTTTGTATTTCTTATTTGAGTGGATTTTAATGTGTTTTTTAGAGGATTCTAGAAAACAAAATTCATAGAGTCTTCTCTGTAGCATAGGAACTTCTATCAATGATCCTTTGTTATTATCTGTTGTAAATGAAAATGTTTTCAATAGACCACTCTATCTCCACATTATTGAATATTTCTCTTAAAGAGATCTTTATAAAAAATAATTGATGAATAATAATAATTATTTATTAAAGTTATTGATGATTCATTTAATACTTCAAAACAAGCCGTTGGGGATTTGAAATTCTCCACTACTAAGTGAGACACAGCAAGAGATCTACACTTAAATCATGGTTAGTTGAGTTCACAAAAAAACTTGATATGGCTAGCTGATGTAGAAAGGTGACATGGTTGTTAGTCACTTCATGTGGTCAGCACATTTTCACATGCAGTGAGTTCATGAATTATGGTCACCTGTTTCTTCATGTGGTCACTACATTAGAGGACACGATCAGTATATTACATTATGAAAAGTTTTACATACCTTGACATGTTAACTTGATTTATTTATGTAGTATATAGTTTCCTTCATGTCTTCAGGTACATGGTAGGTACAAATTCATCTCATGGTAGTTTTATTGTATATGAAGTAAGGTGATTCTCAGTGCATTGTAGGATATATCATCAACATGTGGCTACTTCATGAATTATATATATTTTCTAGATGACTCATCGTAAGCTGTTTTTTCATGGAGTGTGGTGAAGTATGATGTGGGGTAAAGTGATATGTTTACTTAACCTTCACAAAGTAATGTGGCATGGTAATCTCTATACTTCTCCAATTTTTCAATTTTTCTAAATAAATTTTTTTCTAATAGAAAACAAAGAAATCATTAATAAAAAAGATAAACTTGATTTGGTATCCTTAAAATAAGGAGGTTATAGTCTAAGATACCAATCAACCACTTTCTGATGATCACAAATCTTGACATTTACATTTAAATGAACTGAATGAATCAAATTTATATTTTAAAAGGATTAAAATTACTATTTAATAGGTTCCTAAAATCAAGAAAAGTTTTCCACTAAATTCAATTTATTTTAATTACCCATTAATTATTACTCCTCCATTTTATATTATAAAAAACCAATGAATAAGATAAAAGAAAGATGAGATTAAAAGAGAGTATTCTATTAATATATCAAAAGATATTACAAAAAGGGTACAAAAATATTACAATAAATCAATATCATAAATCCTAATCTAAATTTAAATGAGGGTAATATATAATATCTTTAAGAAGGAAAGGATACTTTCCTTTGGATATAGAGGTAGGATTAGATGTATTCTTGGGATTATATGAGGAGGAAATGTCTCTTATAACTACACACCTTGAAACCAGTCTAAGCTATTAAAAGGCTTGGGTAGGAGTTAGGAAAAAATGATTAATGATAGAGGAGGTAGTAGGATGAGATGATGTAATGGATGAAGGGGCTAGCACAATTGTCAGAGAGGTATAGAGAAAGGATTCCATCTACCTGGTAAAATCACTTAAATAATGAGAAGCATTCTCTAAATCCTGAAGTAAATCATATTGATTCTACATGCAAGCTTCCAAAATTTTATTCATATCTCTAAGCTTCTTAACTTATAACTTAAAATATTTAGTCATACAGGGAATCTTCAAATCCAAAGTAAGAGTTCTAAATATCCCTTTCAGATCGGACATTTTAAATATCCTACTTAGATAAAAACCAATTTCTCATTTGATTATTTTCTAGTCTTGACTTGATTGTTTTAAATCCTCATAGACTAAATCTAGGGTCTCATCAGCTTAGGTTTGAAACCCATTATACACATATTCTAAGACTTTCTAAACTCTTCAACAAAACTTTTGACATTTCCTGAATAAAATGTTTGATCTTTTCTTCATCAACAAATGACTAAACAGGACACGCAGAATACAAAAGAGCAGGTTAAAACATGGAATTCATGAATCTATGGTCTAACTGAATCATCATGTTAGATAGATAAACCAAAAGATTACAAACTTGGGCTCTCAAATGTACATTCTAATTATATATCATAGCTATTCTGATATTAAATCTAGGATGGGGATGATTGGTTACTAAAGTCACAGCTTCAAAAGTATTATTTTTTCTCACATACAGTAAAGAGTTATCAAAATCAAAAAACACTTATTGAACATATCCATCATTTCTGATTTGAAATTATCCATTTCATCTTTAGTGACATATGAAGCAGATGGAATGGAGGGTGCAGGAGCAGAGGGAGATGGATCGGTAACCAAATTCCCACCATCTACCTCAGTAGAATCTGCCATCGATTTATCTCTCATACACCAATCCTCAACACCATTAATAGATTCAACTTCATCTTTATTATAATATTTAAAAATGTAATTATTAACAAAAATATTGGAATCCACAATTATCTTTTGATCTCAACCTCAATTGTCAAAGATCCTCCCAAATTTATTTGAACATAGAGAATGGATGGCCCCCATGTCTATGTGGACTTCCACCATGATCTTAGTCATCAGTATCAGGATATTTTAAGCCGAATACAATAGATCCAATGAAATTATCCCCATTAGAAGTTTTAACATGTATAGATTTTCTAGGAGTACTTCCAATAATAGGATATCCTTATGAGTATCCCTATCTTTATAAAATACAACTAATTGATCAAATTCTTACTCATCCTTATAATTTAATATAGCTTCTTCAATAAGGTCAATAACTTATTTTTCTTTGTTTTCTACCTCTTCTGCGAGATAAACTTCTTAATTTTATTTTTATTCTGTAGAAAGAGAAACATTATCATCTAAATACTTCATATACTAATCAGGTTCAAGACCTTGATCTACCATATCCTTAGGTCTAATAGGATACATAACAGGGTTAAACTATTCATATGGTTTCTAAGGGTTATCCACCTATTAATTTTTCCATGGATTATAGTTAACTCTCATTTGACTACAAATATTTTGGGTAAGAGAAAATATATCAAAGAAATTTATCCTTCACTACCCAATAGTAACTAATCATTTGTGCTCTAATAAGGTAGAAATGAGCTTAGGATAGGGTAAGGAAAAAACCTTGAATCTGGATTTCATTGATCAACCATGTATCTCATAACATATCTACAAAACATTATTTTAACATCATTATTCATAAAAAAACAAAAAATACAAATCTTGATGCCTCAAGATACTAAATTAACCTTTTTGTGGACATATTACATACTAAATGAATTTAACAAGCAGCCTATATTCTCCACTTAATTCAACAGAAATGGTTCTTCTATGAGTCTCAATCCTAGTTATCTCATCCAATGTATTCTGAAACTTGAAATGTAAATGATTAATAGGAAATTAACTTTTATAATACTCACGTTGTTATTTATGAAGAACTCCCAAACACTTTTCCCAATTCTTCAAATAAGATTCAAAAACTTCACTATTTATCCTATATTTTATTGTATCCCACTTCTTTCTAAGAAACAAATGGAGGTTTACATAAAAATACTTGACTAGATTCAGATAGAAAGGTCTAAGATTTTATTCAAACCAATCATCTCATCCTTAATATTGTATTGAATTCTAAACCAGTGATTAGATCAACTTAAAACATTGTGGATCAAATTATTTTTCTCTTGAAATTGGACAACAAATTAGATGAGGGTTATTTGGATTCATTAATGTGTTCACACTAGATTTAGACTTCTTTAACTTAATGAAAGGAGGAAATTGAATAGTAAATGTGGTTTACAATATTTTCTTTGTCCTTGTAATTCTAATTCGATTTGTGTTCTCTAATGTTTTGGAAATGGGACGTAAAATAGAGTGGTTTAAATTAGAGAGAAATAGATGCTCAAGATGATGGAAATTGATTAGTTTAAAATATTTTAAAAGAATATATTGGATATAGTGGAAAATATAGGTAATGGATTTGATTCAAATTTTAATTTTAATTTATATCATTTAGGCAATAAAATAATCATAAACCTAAAAGAAATCATACTCAAAAAAATTCATAAAAAATAAAAATAAATAGATATAGAGAGTCTACTAACTGTGGATCTATAAATAACATAAGTATGATAGGCATACAAACTGTAACGTTATAGTATGTATTCTAACTGTGTGATAAATATTTTCATGATAAGTACAAACTATATAAATAGGTTTTTATGGAAAGCATAGTGACCATGTGACTAAATACTCACGTTCACTTCTATAAATAGTTTGATAATATAAGTTAGGACAATTTAACATAAGAATAAATAATTAAAACAATTATACATGATTTATCATGCCCAATTTATGTTTGATATAATTAATTCTCTCAATATTCAAAGTATTGGTAAATATATATGCTAGCTTATTCTTAGTACCAATGAATTCTATAGTTATATCATATTTCTGGTAATTATATCTCATAAATTGATGCCTTATATCAATAATATTTTTTCTATAATGTGATATAGAGTTCTTAGAAATATTTAACACACTTTTATTATAACAATTTTTGGTGAAATGTCGGAATTGATATCCATAGTCTAGTAATGTATGTTCCATCCATAGAATCTATGCACAGTAACTGCCGATAGCTATATACTAAACATCAATAGTGGCTAATGTCATATATTTCTGCTTCTTACTACACCATGACACTAGATACTTTCCCACAATGTGACATTTTCCCAAACTAATTTTTCTATCTAACTTACAGCAACCAAACTTTGTATCTAAGTAACTAATCAAATAAAATTATTGTCTTATATAGTTAAACAATCCCAATTTAGTAGTATTCTTAAGGTGTTTGAAAATTATTTTCATAGATAGAAAATGTGACTCTTTATGAGAACATATATACACACTAAACAATATATCATGATGACTAGAAGTTAATTAAATTAAACTTCCAATTATACTTCTATAATTGGTTTGATTAACAAATTTCTCAGTTTATTAAGATCCAAATTGCAGCTAGTACTCATGGGAGAATTACTAACTTTAGTACTATCCATTCCAATACATTTTAAAAAAATATTTGGTTTACCGTCATTGATTTAAAATGATTCCTTTTTATTTTGAAAAATACGAAAAACAAGAAATAATTTCAGTTCACCCATCAAAATCATTTCAAATTATATTTGCATCATTTTTGAAAATTCACTACAAACATAATTTTTTGATGATCTGAAAATAATATCATCAGCATAAATTTATACTACTAAAAAAATTATAATATTTTAATAAATAAATTAGGGTCAAGTATACCTTTAGTAAAACCTTTTGAAAGAAAAAATTAGATGAACCTATCAAACCAAGCTCTAGGATCTAGTTTAAAACAATATAATTATTTTATTAATTTAAAAACATGATTTGAAAACTGAGGGTTTTGAAATATATAGGTAGTTCCAAAAAAACATCCTTAATAATATAAACATTTAATAATTTACTCTTGACATTCATTTGATATAGTTTAAAATTCAAATATTCTGTATAGGTGAGAAGCATCCAGATGGCTTCAAGTTTGGCTACCGGTGTAAAGTTTTAATTATAATCAATTCCTCCTTCTTTACTATATTCTTTTTCAATCAATCTTGATTTTTTTTTGCTATTTTACTTGACTCATAAACCTTGTTTCTAAACAACCATTTAGTACCAATAGTTCGGTAGTATTTGGGTCTTTCAATTAGTTCTCAGACTCTACTTATTTTAAATTTATTAAGTTCTTATTTCATATCCATTACCCAGAATTCATCAATAATTGAATATGTGATGTTCCTAGGTTCAAATTGAAAAAAGAAGTCTTGATGTTCAAATATATTTCATATAGAATCTCTATTATGAGTTCCTTTATATAAGTATCCTATAATACCATCTAATAGATGATGTTCTATGAATCCTAACAGCTCTGGGAAGATAATTATTTGACACCTCATTCTAATCTATAGGTTTTGGTTCAACCTATTCGTTAGAACTACGAGACTTTTATATAGGTTTGACAAAATTTTCACTTGGTTTGGTATTGATATCTATACTAGAAAGGTCATCCAGAAGATTTTCTAAAGAGGTCCTTGGCTTATGTTGATCTGTTTCACCAAATTTGATATGTATAGATTCTTAAAAAATCTTATTCCTTTTATTAAACACCCTATGTGATTTACTTTGCATGGTATATCCAAGTAAAATTCTTGCATCACTATTGTAATAAAAATTTTATAAATAATATTTTCTATTGAGTATAAATATTTTATAGCCAAAAACTCAAAAGTATTTAACATTTGGTTTCCTGCCATTCCATAATTCACAAGGAATCTTCTTTAATCAAGATCAAATTAAAACTAAATTAATTATATAGAAATATGTATTCAAAAATTATACACAAAAATAAATAGACAAATCGTACTCATTTGGAATGGTCTGGGAAATTTCTTTAAGGTTTATATTTCTTCTTCCTACTGTACCATTATATCGTGGGATCCTAGGAGCAGAAAAGTTATGATTATATCCATGTTTGGAGAATAATGATTCAAATTCTTGATATTAAAACTCACATCCATTATCATTTATTAAGGTATTAATTCCAAGTCCACCAAGATTCCCTATAGATCTAGAATATTTTTAAAAACAAGAAAGAGATTTACTTTTATGAGTAAGTAAAAACACCAATGTGTATCTTGAATAATAATCCACCAAAACATAGGCATAATGTTTTCCTACTAAACATGAAACTTTAGAGGGTCCAAACTATTCCATGTGAGCCAACTCTAAAGGTTTAAAAGTTGAAACTTATTTCTTTTATTTAAAATATATTTCATGTTTTTCCCTTTTGATAAGTATTATAGACTTTGTCTATTGGGAATTCTATCTTAAATACATCTTTATCTAAACCTTTCCAAGTTAGATTTCTAACTGAGTGAATATTTCAATGGACTAGTTTCCTATGTCAAATCCAATATTATTTGTGAAAGTCACTTAAATAAGAGACATTTTGATGAAATAAATAATTTAAATGTAGAGTAAAAACCTTTTAATTTCTCAAAGTAATAAAAAATGAATCATGTTTGGAATCAAAAAGCATACAAGAATTATTTTCAAATTTATCAAGAAAACCAGAAAAACAAAAATTTTAAATTCTAAGAAAATTATATTTCAATACATCTACAAATAATATTTTTTAAATTAAAAATATTGTATAGTTACCTATTTGGTAAAGTCGAAATATTTTCCCTTTGAAAGTGTGACTAAAAGTGACATGTCTACTATTAACTTTAATAAATTTTTTGAATCCTGAGCAGTCCCTGGTCATATGTATGGAGCATCCACTATCTAGGTACCATATTTTTTTACTATAAATCTTTAATAAGGTTAAACTCAAAATAGATTTAAACAAAAAATAAATTTGTTACCCATATTTTCTTTGGTCTATATTTGTTAGTAATAATTGATTTTGGAATCCATAATTTTCTTATTGGTTTCCTATAAAAATATATTAAACTCTCATAAAAAACATTATTTTTTCCTATTTAATAAGAATTGCTTACTGAATTAGCAGAACTGTAACATGAGATAAATTTATTTTTACTAATTCTCATATGTCCTGGTTGATATCTAATTTCTATATCATATTTAGGAGTTAACTATTTACCAAGAATCCAGGTTAATATATTTCATAAATTTGAGAACATATCCATATCATTATTTAATTTTTTATTATATAATTTAATCTTATTTTTTACTTTAAGAATTTTAGAATTCTTAACCTTCTCTACTATAGTATCAGTTTTAAAATGAGAATATATAGCAAGATACTTCTTTAAAATTTTGTATTTACATTTTAATTCATTAAATGTGTCTTATAGCATGTTAAAATATTTAAATAATTCATCACTGGACATATTTTCTAAATCATTTTCATTCCCAGAATGATTTGAATTATGAGTATGAGATTCAAGAAAATCATTTAATACCTATGATGTTTTTTCCATAAAACACATATTAGCTTTACATGTTTATCTTATCTGTTGGAATCAGAATCATTTAAACTATCCTCTAAGGCACTATGAGTTCTTTTCATTTACTTTTTATATCTCTTGTCTCTATCTTCATGATTTTTCTTGTACTCTATCTTGGGAAAGTATAATTTGATGAGTCCTTTCCTTTTACACTCTTAGAAGATTATTTCATTGGTTGAATAATTATTTTTCCAATATTTTCTCCAATTTCTTTTTTTGTAATACTTACCCCAGTAATTGTGTTTCTAGAAGAACTTCTTCTTTTTATAAAATTCCTTGAAAGCTGTGGATAAATGATTCATTTCTTCATTACTATCGGATGATTCATCATCACTTAAATTTTCATCCATGATATTTTATTTTTTAAATTGCATCAGAAGTATTGAAAACTACTAATCTTTTATTTGGTTCATCATCTTCTTCTATATTCAAGTCAATTTCCTCCTCATATATCATGATCCTTAAAATAAGCACTTACAATGGTAACTTACTTATGTCATAATATTCCCTCATTGAAACTGGAGTTCCTCTCTACTTTTCTGGAAAACATCTAAGTAGGCGCATCACTTGATCCTTGTCAGTAATTAGTTTCCCAATAGAATGTATCATGTTTTCAATTTCATTAAACCTAAGATACATATCAAAAATAGGATCATCGGGTTTCATCTTGAAAGTATCATATTTAATGGTATAAGTATTCAATTAAATTTCATTGAAAATGGATGTAACTTCAATAGAAATAGACAGTGTATCCCAAATTTCAAAATTAGTAGTGTAGGAAGATATTCAATTAAATGCTTCATCTCATAATGTAAATTACAAAGAATTCATATCTTTATGGTTATTTTTAAAAGAAGTTTTGTTCGGATCACTCCAAATAATTCTCTCAATTTTAGGCAGTTCACACTTATCCTCAATCACAGTCCAAATTTCAATGTCAAGATTTCAATATGCATTTTCATTTTAATCTTCCACTAAGAATAATAGGTTCTATTAAAATAAGGAGTTCAGTTAGTGGTGGTTCCTTCTTGTCTATTATTATCTATGAATAATTAAATTTTGAAATGATAGAAATTTGAGGTCTTTAAATGCAACTAAATCACCCATAAATTGATATTTAAAAACCCTATGATACAACATTTTGGTTAGAGTGAAAAACTCAAAATGGGGGGTGAAGTGAGTTTCCAATAAAATTTCTATTTAAAAATAATTTAAAAATATAATCCCCCAGTTTAATAAAAACACACAATTAATCAAAATAGTATAAATATATAAATTTTATCTTTCAAATAGTTTCTCATAAGCGGTATTAAGGATCTGTTAAAATTAATTTTAAATACATTAACATTTGAAACTAAGATACTTAATAAAATACTTTATATAAACACAAATTAAGACTAACTATCAAAGTAAACTTTTTTTACGATTTAGAAAATAGGATCTCATTTGTAAACTAGAATAAACAAAATGGAAAATAAAACAATGGAATTTAAATAAGGGGTTTGGTCTCATGTAGGGACTTGATACCCTCCACTTGTAAATCACCTGCTGCTAATCACTTTATCAACAAATAAACTGATCAATGACCTGGATTAGTTTTTACAAACAACAGTACATAAGAATTTTTAGGCAAAAATCCTCCTCCATAGTTATACATGGGATAAAAAAGATACAAAGTCATACAAAACCTCTCCCACAGTTATTTGGGGGAATATAAATGAAATTATTTGAGAGAATATTGAGGAATATCCATATTAGAATAGAAGATTGTGTTTTTATAGATAAACAGAGAAATACAAAACACTTATTTAAAGTTATACAAGAATAGAAAGATCAAGAGAATGGAATAAGAGAAATTTAGTTCATCTAATCTCATCAGTTTCACAAGATCAATAATATTTTATTACATTTTTTAAATAGATTCTAATGAGTTTTTGTGGAAGATTATAGAAAATAGAGTGTTGTAGATTCTTATATTTATCAAAGGCTCTCACTTAAATGATACTATATTATTCTCTATTATAAGATAAAAAAACATAGTAGTCCACCCTATCTGCACATGATCGAATATTTATCATAAATATATCTTCATCAAAAGTTGTCATCGTAAAATAAAAATTCTTCATTAAAGGCACTGACACTTCATCTAATTATTTAAAACAAGATGTTGGAGATTTTAAATGCTCCACTACTAAGTTATACATGGTAAGATCTCTCCAATTAAAGCATGGTTATTTGAGCTTACATAGACTTAACATAGTCAACTGATGTGTCAAGGTGACATGGTCGGTTCAAATCTTCATATTTTAAGCTCATTTTCACATGAGTTAAGTTCATGACATCATGTGGTAAAGTATTTCTTCATACGGACACTACATTAGAATACATGGTTAGTGTATTAATTATTGATAAGTTATACATACCATGGCATGGTAACATGATTTATTCCTGTGATAGTTAGTTTCCTGAATGTAGTCAGGTACACGGTAGGTATAACTTCATCTCATAATAGGTTGATTGTTCATGCGGTAAGGTAATTCTCAATACATGGTATGTTGAATCTTCAGTGTGTGGTTAGTTCATGACATAGAAAAATTTAATTCATCTAACTCATATTAAGTTATTTGTTCACGAAATAAGGTAAATTATTACATGAAGTAAGGTAATAAGGTCACTTGACCTTCACATGGTAAGGTGGAATGATAACCTCTAGAGTTTTCCATTTTTTCAATTTTTCCAGTAAATAATTTTCTAACAGAAAACATGAAAACCATTCATAATAAGATAAATAGGATTTGGGATCATTAAAATAAATTGGTGTTCATCTAAGACTACAAGAACTTTAGACTCAACTCATTCACTCAATATTATTGGTTATGTTCATAATTTAGAGTGGATAATTTTACCCCTGAAAATTTAATTTGCTATGGATTTCACTCTGCAGTCACTACCGAAAAGTTTATTAAAGTTTTTTGTGAATAATAATATGAATGCACTCTATAAACCTTTACTGAAACTCCTTAATATATTGATTATTTCTGTGTAGTACATGGGAATTTAAGGTTCAAGTTCCATGATTATAGTACAATGGGAGAAAAGTAAAGGTTTTGGAAAAAATGGTAAAAAAAGAGGTCATGAAGAGTCCAAAATGTCTGTAAAGCCAACAAAGAATAATTAAGGAGAATGTTTGCATTACAGAAATGTTTTCCTTTGCTGAATAAGTTGTTTGGATTACAGGATTGGTTCTAAGAATCCTGGTAGAAGTTCCACACCAAGTATAAATGTTATATAATTCATTTATTTCATTTAAATAGTATGTGACAACAACTATATATTTTAAAAGTGTTTTAAATATACAGGAAAATAGAAGAATAAAAAAAATAATGAAATTAATTATCAATCTTGAAGTTGGTTTCCAAGTAATGGAACATAAGAATTATTATATTGGGACTTTGATAATTCAAGCTTAGTTGAATATATCATAAGACGTGTATTTTTTCCATTTTTTCCTAGTGTGGGGCATGTAAACAGTGGTTGTTTAAATTAAATGGGATGGTTTTTTAATACACATAGTTTATGATTAATTCAATACTATAACATGCTTCAATAGATACTAAAATTCAATGGTTTGGTTTAAAATTCATTCTATTTTCATTTATGAAATAGTTTTGATAATATGAATGTGTTCAATAAAATTTTACCAAATATTCTCAAAGTATTGAGAGTAGATGAATTGTGCATATGATGTCTAGGTTCTAAGTTTTGTTTATTCAGTACCAGTGTGTAAAATTTCAAACTGAAAGTAGAAAATTTTATTGAAAATTTCAACAATGTTTCTTTAAGAAGCTATTTAAGGTCATTGAATCCTAGGGTTATTAGGATGAAGGAGTAATAATTTCATATTATGGATTATCAAGATACCTAAATAATTTTTAGAAAACTCCATGTAATTTCCATGTCAGTTATAGATGTTATAGAAATTAAATCTTTATTTTTAAAAGGTATATGATACTAAATGTACATTTTTCAGGTGTGGTAAATATAAATTATTTTAGAATAAAATAAATGATTGACTGATCTTGTGGTTTAAATTCTTGAACTAAATAATTTATATATAAAAATTTTGTGTGTAAAAGGAATTTATCAAGAACAAATGAATCTAAAAAAAGTATGTGTATATTCATCCAATTTATTTTATATTAACAAATTTTTGTTATGAATAACATGAGATGATTAAATTCATATACATGGTTTATGATTCATCGTAATTTTATAACGTGTTTTGAAGAGAATATATGGATAAAATTATTTATCGAGGATAATGTGTTTATCTAATATTAATTTTATATCCTACTTTTTGTTTAAATTTGATGTAATATGACCCTTTCTCATTAGTGGTTTATTTTAATGAATTGTATTATTTACAAGGATAAGGATACAAACAAATAAAATACCATATATGGTATGGAAAAAATATTTTATTTGTTAAATATTCCTAATAAGAGGAGATATGTGTTATTTACTAAACAAAAAATATTTTTTGTTGTTCTTTAGTCTAATATTATGATAATAATATAATGAATAATAGGTTAATGTTAGTGTATTTAGACTTAGAAAAGTTTGAAGTTAAAAAATAAAGGACTTATGGACTACACCATTATAAATTTATAGAGACTTCTATCTAATATCCTAAAGACATTAGTATGTGTGATGGTAAAGAAAAATGTAAATTGTTACATTTAGTTTCCATGAGAAAGGGAATATCACTATTTCCATAAGGTTTGTACTAGTCTAACATCAAATTATTCTTCACTAATTACCCTAAATATTTTAGGATTTATGATGATAAATAAAAATATAAATGGTTTCATTTAAGTTATCATAAATAAAATTTTCATTTTAAAATATTTTTTAAACTTATCACCCTACATCCAATATTTTTAAAACTAAATTAAATGCTACTTTAATAAAAAAAAAGTTTCTTCCATTTTCCTCTAATTAAGTGTTTAGATGGTGAAATTCATTTTTTTTATTTCCTTGAAATACTTCTACCTTTTATTTTTTTATAATAAATAAATTTATCTCATTAAAATTATTATACAGCATAATGTTTTCTTATATATAAATTCAAATCATACAAACAGTTTTTCTTAAAAACTGTTTTCATGCTATTAAGTGTGTTTATTTTAAAATAAAATTATAACACTTTTATAAATTTTATGTGTTAAAGTGACTTTAAAATTTGATATAAAATGTTTCAAATTAGGTGGAAGGATTCAATCTTAATTTTTTCATTAATTTTAATTACTAAGGTTAAAAATTAATTTCCAAGGTAATTGTTAATTTGGGTAAAAGGTTAAAAGAAAAAAAAATCCATAAATTTCTTTTAAATTGTCTAAAAATGAATGTATGAGAGGATCATTAACCATATCTTTTCTCAAACCTCATCTTTGTCTACTTTTGATCTATCGACCCTTGAATAGTGTCATTACATTATTAAAAATGAAGTCTGTTTCTGGAAGTGTCCTTTTATTCTCTTAAAAGTGGATACCACTTAAAACCATTCAGGTTACACTTAACCTTTCAATTTATACAGTAAAATATAACTTATTTATACTCCTATAACCCTATCCCACCTATATAAGTTTCTGGTCACCATAATCTTTCTTAAATCTTACTCTTCTATGGAGTTCTCCAAGAGAAAACTCATGCTTCCAATGTGAGTATTGCCTTCTCTTATTATTTTATTTTATTATAATCCTTAATAAAATAATTTATTAATATATTAATATAATTAAATATGTATCATTATTATACATAAATTTAATTATATTAATTATAAAATAAATATCCATTCCTTTCTATCCACTATGAAAACAATATAACATCGTTCGTGTGAACATGCAGACTACCATCTCTATGATGCGACGTGGTTTGGTTTCCACCTCTATCTCTAAAGGTTGTTAAAAAGGAAGGATTTTATGGAAAATATGTTTTATATTTCATAAATACAATTATTAAATTACTATTTTTTATAAACCATCATTATTCCCATTCATTGAGAAATGGGTTTGTTAATCATGTGTATGTGCAGACTACCACCTCCACGAACAACAAATTTCAATTCCCATAACCTCACATATTGTATGGTTCTCAAAATGATATTAATGAATATATATTATAATTATTACATGTTAAATATTCTATAAAATTATTTTGGATATTATATAATAACATTCTCTTACTCATTCAATCATTATAGCACGCCCTTCTTTATGTCATTTTTACCACCTACAATATTGATGTTTTAATGTTTATGTTGTATTTGATTAAGGAATGTTATATTATTTTAAAAACATGTAATAATAACTTATTAAACATTTAATAATTAATATGGAATCGTAATATTAATATCTAATGATGTTATTAATATATCACTGTTTATTCATTAAACTCACCAAAACGAGCTAGTCTTCAATTTTGTTGTCAGAAAATATTACCAAGACATTTAATAAATAAAATCAGAAATTTATAAATCATTTTAAAAATATTTTATTGTACCTAGTATGATCTATGAATGATGAACTTTGGTATGACAATGAATAACAACATCGTCATTGCAAAACTTTTTTAAAACAATCTAGTTTGTTGACACCCGATTCTAAAAATAGATGATAACTAACTAAAAAATCTATATTGAATATTTAAAAATTAATTTAATAAAATGTTATGGAAATGAATAAGTTTATGAAATAAGATATTTATTTATCTAGTATCCATGATACTAAGCCTTTTGATCCTTGGTTTATGCAATTGTTTGTGGAATGTGTTAATTAAACTATAAAATAAATGTATTATTTATATATGATTATCTTGGGTATCTATAGTTGGTATCAAAGGGAAGGTTTAGTTATTTTGGGGATTATTTTATAGAACATTATTGAGAACTCTATTAATGACTCTGTGTTGGATAAAATCCTAATTTTTTGTAAAATTGAATATTTTTGAGTTTTACTAGAAATGCATCCCTATATAAATAATGGAAAGTTGATTTTGATATGGAATAGATACACCATGGGGTAATAACCCTGAAAAGGGTTGGTTGAGAATTGACTTGATCATCACCCTGATCCTTAATGAGTGATCCTAATACTGCACACCTAGCTTGACCCTCCTGACGGATATGATCTAGTTAATTTGAATTATCTCTATAAACCATGATAATGGATTTGAATATGTTAACGTTGGATAATATAACAGGTAAATCACCATTGATAACTTATATTTAAGACTATAGTTTCATAAGTTGGTATATGTATGCCATTTATGAGTTATTTATTCTAAAATCATAGTTTTCCCTCACTGTATTTACTATTTTATTCCCCTAAAATTCTTTTATTTGATGTAATGGCTGTAAAAAAGGATAAACCGATATAACAAAAAGTGTGAGGGACAATCCAAATATTTTACAAATTATCTTCCAATTGGTATGGTAATTAGTATAAAAAACTATATAAAAATGATCATCCAACTTTCATAATATATGAATTATAATAAGAATCATCTTGATCTCCCAAATGCACTAAAAAGGGAGCCTCTTGATATTGAATCATTTATGTGCCAGCTTCCACCCTCCTTCAATGGCTCTTCTAATCCACTTATTCTAGAGAAATAGATCATTAAAGAAGAAAATATATTTTACATCCTGCAATACTCAGAGTATGATAAGTTCATTTTGGATGTTTATTATTTAGAAGGAGAGTCTGACCAATGGTGGAGTCTCATTAACAATATAGTGGAAAGAAGGAATTATACTCTATAGAATGAGATTATTTCAAGAAATTATTCTTCATCAAATACTTTACTCAAACTCTTTTCACAAATATGGAATGGTAATTCCCCGATCTAAAATAAATTGAGGATAAATTTTTAGGCACTTAGAAACAAAACATCACGAGGATCATAAGATATTGATGATTTTTTTGATCGACTATGAGGAGTTCAATATTTCCTAAAGATTTACCTTTAGTTTGGGAATCATCAATTGATGGTAAGGGGAGAAGATATAACCAAGATAACTTTCCAAACAAGTTATGGACATTATGAATTTATATTTTTGTAATTTAGGTATAAAAATTCTCTTTATATCTTTATGGATTTTATGAATAGGTTGTTTATAAATAAAATTAACAAATTTTTGGTAGTCTTTAGTGATCACATTCTCATATATTTTAATAGGTAGGAAGAATATCAAGATCATTTGTGATTTGTTCTAAGGAACGCACAAAATGAAAAATTATATTACAAGTTTATAAAGTATGAATCATGTTTTCAAAGAGTATCCTTATTAGGTTATGTTATCATTTGTGAGGGTATATCTGTTGACACATCAAAGATATATTTAATTGAAAAATTATTAATATCAACCACTTTAACTGAGATCCATTGATTTCTTTGATTGGTTGGATACTACCAACATTTTGTGGGAAACTTTTAGGAATATCACATCCACTAAACAAGTTAACCTAGAAGGGATTGAAGTTCTTCTAGGAAATGGAATATGGGGAAATATTTAGGTAGATTAAGAAGAGAATGGTCATTGCAACTAAGATTTCAAAACCCTATAGTAGAGAAGGATTTTTTATATGTAGTGATGCTTCTTTGAAGGGTTTGGGATGTGTTATTATGAATAATTAGAAGCAAATTTATTATAAAGGGTGAAAATAAATAGAATTATGGTAGGCATATTAACCGTAACATTTTGGTAGGTATCCTAACTGCATGAAAAATATTTTCATGAAAATTACAAACTGTATGAATGGGTTTTCATGGTAAGTATAGTTACTGTGTGAGTAAATACTCATAGTTACTTCTAGAAATGGTTTGATAATAGAATTTAAGACAATTTAACATAATAATTAATAATTAAAACAATTATACATGATTTATCATGCCTTATTCATGTCTAATATAATTAATTCTCTAGATATTCAAAGGATTTGTAAATATATCTGAAATATAACACTCTATACCAATGAATTATATAGTTATATCATCTTCTTGGTAATGATATCTTAGAGATTGATTTCTTATATCAATATGATTTGTTCTAGAATATGATATAGGGTTCTTAGAAATATTTACCACACTTGTTTTATCACAATTTTTAGATACATGTTAGAATTAATATCCATAGTCTAGTAATGTATGTTATGTCCATAGAATATATGCATGAAAACTACCTTTAGATATGTACTCAGCATAAGCAGTGGGTAATGCCATAGAGTTCTACTTCTTACTACACCATGATAGTATATACTTTCCCAAAAATTGACATGTTCCAAACTTATTTTTATATCTAACTTACAACCACCAAAATCCTCGTCTGAGTAACTAATCAAATAAAATTATTTTCCCCCAGAGTTAAAAAATCCCAAGTTAGTAGTATTCTTGAGGTGTTTGAAAATTATTTTCACAGCTAGAAAATTCCACTCTTTATGAGCACACATACACACACTAAATATTATATCCTGATGACTAGTAATTTAGTATATTAAACTTCCAATTATACTTCTATAAGTGGTTTGATTAATTGATTTCTCAGTTTTATCAAGATCCAACTTACATCTAGTACTCATGGGAGCATCACTAAATTTGGTATTATCCATTCAAAAACATTTCGAAAGATATTTGGTGTACTTTATTTGATTTAAAATAATCCCTTTTTATTTTGAAAAATATGAAAAATAAGAAAGAATTTAATTTCACCCATCAAACTCATTTAAAATTATATTTTAATAATTTTTAAAATTTTATTACAAATAGAATTTTTTAAAGATCTAAAAATAATACCATAAACATAAATTCATACTACTAAAACATTTTCTAAAATATTTTAATAAATAAAGAAGGGTCAGTTATACCTTTAGTAAAACCTTTTGAAATAAAAAATGAGCTAAACCTATCAAAAACAAGCTCTATGATCTTGTTTTAAACTATATAATGATTTTGTTAATTTAAAAAAATGATTTGAAAAGTGAAGGTTTTGAAACATAGGGGTAGTTCCATAAAAACAATATCAATAATATAACTATTTAAGAATTCACTCTTAACATCTATTTTATCTATTTTGAAATCCAAATATCCTCTATAGGTAGGAAACGACCTGATGGATTCAAGTCCAGCTATCGGTGTAAATTTTTCCTCATAATCAATTCCTTCTTATTTACTATTTCCTTCTAAAACCAATCTATCTTTGTTTATTTATATTGTACTTGAATCATCAACCTTATTTCTAAACAACCATTTAGTACCAATAGTTAGGTTGTCTTTGGGTATTTCAATCAGTTCTCAAACTCTACTTATTTTAAACTGATTATGTTCTTATTGCATATCCATTACCCATAATTCATTAATAATTGCATTTGTGACATTTTTAGATCCAAACTAAGACAAGAAAAATTGATGTTCAAACAGATTTCATAGAGAATCCCCATTCTGAGTTCCTTTATCTAGGTCACCGATAATACCATCTAATAGATGATATCTATGAGTCTTAACATCTCTAGAAAGATAATTTTTTTACACCTCATTCTAATCTATAGGTATAAGTTCAACCCTTTCATTAGAAATAAGAGATTTTTCTATAGACTGGACAAGATTGTCACTTAGTTTGGCATTAATATCCAGACACGAAAGGTCATACTCAAGATTTTCTAAAAAGGTACTTGGATTATTAGTATTTGTTTCATTAAATTTTATATGTATAAATTCTTCCACAATCTCACTCCTTTTATTAAACACCCTATACAGTTTACTTGGCATAGTATATCCAAGTAAAATTATTTCCGCACTCTTGGAATAAAATTTGTCTAAATTATCTTTTTTATTGAGTATAAAGGTTTTACAACCAAAAACTATAAAGTAATTAACATTTGGTTTCCTACCATTTTGTACTTCAAAAGGAATATTATTTACGAGATATCTAATTAAAATTTCATTAATTATATAGCAATATGTATTTATAGATTCTAAACAAAAAAAGGTAAATCATTCCCATTAGGCATAGTCTGGGCAATTTCCTGAAGGGTTCTATTTCTTTATTCTACTACACCATTATGTCATGGGATCCTAGGAGAAACAAATTTATGATTAAAGTTGTGTTGTTTGCATAATGATTCAAATTATTGATTTTCAAACTCATATCCATGATCATTTTTTAAGGAATAAATTCCAAGTCCACTAAGATTCCCTATAGATCTAGAATATTTGGAAAAACAAGAAAGAGATTTACTTTTATGAGTAAGATAAAACACTAATGTGTATCTTAAATAATAATCCACTAAATCATAGGCATAATGTTTTCCTTATAAACTTGAAACTCTAGAGGGTCTAAACTATTCCATGAGAACCAACTCAAAATGTTGATAATTTGACACTTATTTCTTTTATTTGAAAGGTATTTTATGTTTTTACCTTTTGATCAGGATTTTAGACTTTATCTATTGGGAATTATAGTTTATGTAGTTCTTTATCTAAACTTGTCCTAGTAAGATTTTTAACAAATTGAATATTTCAATGGACTAGTTCCCTATGAAAAATCCAAGATTATTTGTGAAAGAAACTTAAAAAAGAGACTTTTTGAGAAAATAAATAATTTAAATGTATAACATAAACATTTCCATTTCTTAAAGTAGTAAACAATAAATCATTTTTGGAATGAAAAATCTTACAAGAATCATTCACAAATTTAACAAGAAAACAATCAACACACAATTTTTAAATTCTAAGAAAATTATATTTCAATCCATTTACAAATAATAATTTTGAGACTAAAACTATCATAGAGTTACTGATTTGGAAAAGTCCAATTATTTTCCCTTTGACATTGTAACCGAAAGTGACATGTCCACTATCAACTTTAATCAAGTTTTTGAATCTTGAATAATCCCTTGTCATATGTATAGAGCATCCACTGTCCAGGTACCACAAATTATTACTAGAAATATTCAATAAGGTTAAACAGAAAATATATTTAAACCAAAAAATGACTGTGGTACCCTTGTTTTATTTGGTCCATATGTGTTAGTAATAAGTTATTTAGGAATCCATAATTTTCTTATTGGTTTCCTATAAGAATATCTTAAACTGTCATAAATAAATAACTTATTTTTTCATATTGAATAAAAATTATTTACTGAGTTAGTAGTACTGTAACATGGAATAAATTTATTTTTACTTATTCTAATTTGTCCTAGTTGATATCCAATACCTATATTATCTTCAGGAGTTATCTATTTACCAAGCATATGGGTTAATATATTTCATCCCTTAGTGAACCTCTCCATATCATTCTTTAATTTTTCTTTAGATAATTTCACCTAATTGTTTTATTTAAGAATTTGAGAATTATTATCCATCTCTATTGTAATATAGGTTTTAAAATAAGCATACAAATCATGATACTTCATTAAACTTTGGTATTTATATTTTAATTTATTAAATGTGTCTTGCAGCAAGTTAAAATATTTAATAATTCATCATTGGAAATATTTTCTAGATCATTTTCATTCCTAGAATGATTTGAATTATGAGTTTGAGATTTAGGAAAACATTTAATACCCCTGATGTATTTTTCATAAAATGCATATTAGTTTTATCATGTTTATCCTATCTGTTGGAATTAGAATCACTTCAAATATCCTCTAAGTCAATCCAAGTGTCTTTCATTTCCTTTTTATATATCTTATATCTATCCTCATTATTTTTCTTATACTTTATCTTGGGAAAGAATAATTTGATGTTTCCTTTTCTCTTACACTCATAGAAGATTATTTCATTGGATAAATTATCATTTTTCCAATATTTTCTCCAATTTCATTTTTTTCATACTTTCCTCTGTTATTTTTTTTCTTCAATAACTTCTTATTTATTTAAAATTTCTTGAATCCTATGGATGAATGATCCAAATCTTCATTACTGTCAGATGATTCATCATCACATTAACTTTTATCTATGACATTTTCTTTTTTACTTTGCATTAGAAGTATTGAAAGATACTCATCTTTAATTTGGCTCATTATCTTCTTGTATATTCACTTTGAGTTCCTCCTTATATATCACAATATTTCTAATAATCTATTACATTGGTAACTTACTTATGTCACAAGATTCACTTATTGAAATTGATGCACCTCTCTACTTTTCTAGAAAATATATATGCAGGTGCATCACTTGATCCTTATCAGAAATTGGTTTCCCAAGAGAATGCATTGTGATTTCGATTTCATTTAACCTAAGATACATATCAAAAATAGGATCATCAGGTTTCATCTTGAAGGTATCATATTAAATGGTATAATTATTCAAGTTCATTTCTTTGAAAATGGATGTTCCTTTATGGTAAATAGCTATGGTATCCCAAATTTCAAAATTAGTAGTGTAGGTAGATATTTAATTAAACTCCTCTTCTCATAATGTACAGTTCAAATAATTTATAGATTTTTCATTATTTTTATACGTAGTTTTTTTAGGATCACTCCAAGTAGGTCTCTCAATTTTAGGTTGTTCATATTTATCCTCAATCCGAGTCTAAATTTCAATGTCATGCTTTCAATGTGTATTTTCATTTTAATCTTACATTAATAATAATAAGTTCCTTTAAGATAAGTAGGTTGGTTAGGGGTGGTTCCTTATTGTCTATTATTATCTATAGAGAATTAAGTTTGGAAATGATAAAAATTTACAATATTTAAAATGAAACTAAATCAAACATAAAATGATATTTGAAAACCCTATGATACCAAATGTCGATCAGAGTGAAAAACACAATACAGGGGTGGAATTGAGTTTCCAATAAAATTACTATTTAAAAATAATTTAAAAACTAAATTCTCCAATTTAATAAAGGCACTTAGTTAATCAAAATATTATAAATATATAAATTTTATCTTTCAAATAGTTTCTCATAAGTTGGATTAAGGATAAGTTAAAATAGATTTTAAATAATTTAACATTTTAAACTAAGATATGTAATCAAACACTTTAATAAAAAAAATTAATACTAACTATCAATGTAATATTTTCTTATAGTTTATAAAATAGGAACAGATTTGAAAATTAGAATAATCAAACTAGAAAATCTCACAATGGAATTTAAATAAGTGTTTGGTATCAAGTAGGGACTTAATCCCCTCTACATGGAAATAACCTTCTACTAATAATTTTATCAACAAATAAACTAATCCACACCCCGGATTGGTTTTTAAAAACAACAGTACACAATAATTTGTAGGCACAAATCCTCTTGCATAGTTATACATGGAATAAAAAATATATGAGGTCATATAGGACCTCTTCCAGAGTTATGTTTGGGAATATAAATGAAATTATTTGGGATAATATTGATTATTATCTTGTTTAGAATAAATATAGTGTTTTTATAGACAAACAGAGAAATATAACACTTCTTTAAAGTTAGGAAATAACAGAAATATCAAGAGAATGGAATAAGAGAAATTTGTTGCATCTAAGTCTAATCAAATTCACTGGATCAATAATCATTAATTCCATTTTTGAAATGGATTCTAATGTGTTTTTATAGAAGATTATAGAAAACATAGTGTCGTCGAGTCTTATTTGTAGCAAAGGTGATCACGTAAATGATATAATGTTACTCTCTATTGTAAGATAAAAAAATCAATATTACACTCTATCTCCATATGATAAAATATTTATCATAAAGATATCTAAATTAGAAGTAGTCATTATAGAATAATCATTCTTTATTAAAGGCATTTACACTTAATTTAATGCTTCAAAAATAGTCGTTGGTGATTTGAAATGCTCCACTGCTAAGCTAAACATGGTAAGATATCTTTAAATAAATCTTGGTTAGTAGAGCTCACAGAAACTTAAAAAGGTCAACTGATGTGGAAAGGTGACATGGTGGGTTCATATATTCATATAGTTAGCTCATTTTTTATATGTGGTAAGTTCATGACATCATGTGTTAAGTATACATACCTTGGCATGGTAACCTGATTTATTCTTGTGGTAGGTATTATCCTTTATGAGTTCAGTTACATGATAGGTATAACATCATATAACAATAGGTTGATGGTATATACGGTAAGGTGACTCGTATTACATGGTAAGTTGAATCTTAAATGTGCAGCCAGTTCATGAATTTGACAAATTTCATTCATCTGACTCGGAGTAAGCAGTTTTTTTCATGTGATAAGGTGAAGTATAACTTGCAGTAAGGTAATACGGTCACTTGAACTCCATACGGTAAGGTGGCATGATAATCTCTAGGCTTATCCATTTTTCCAATTTTTCTTCAAAGTCATTTCGAATAGAAAACATGAAAACCATTAATAAAAATAGAAGCATGATCTAGGGTTAATAAAATAAATATGTGTTGGTCGAATACTATAAGAACTTTAGTCTCAACTCATGCACTCAATATTATTGGGAATGTAAAAAAATTTAGAGGATAATTTTTCCCCTTAAGATTGAATTCACTGTGGATTTCACTTTGTAGTCAATATTAAAAAGGTTATTAATGTTTTTTGTGAATTATAATATGAATGCACTCTGTAAATCTTTACCAAACCTTATTAATATATTGAGGATTTTTTTGTAGGACATGGTCAGTCAAAGATCAAGTACCGTGATTATAGAAAAAAAGTATAAAGTGAAAGGTTCTGGAAAAAAGGGAAAGAAAATAAGTCATAGAGATTCTACAATGTCTGTAACGCTAGGAAATAATAATTAAGGATTATGTTTCCATTATATAAATTTTTTTCTTTGCTGAATAAGTTTTTGTATTACCTTATTAGTTTCAAGAATCTTGGTAAAAGGTCCATAGCATGTATAAATGTTATATAATTCATTTATTTTATTTAAATAGTATGAGATAACAGCTATATATTTTAAAATTGTTTTAAATATATTGGACAATAGAAAAATAAGAAAATAATAAAATTAATTATTAATCTTGAAGTTGGTGTCCAAGTAATGGAAGAAAATAATTATTATATTGGGACTCGAATACTTCAATCTTAGTTTAATATATCAAAAGATGTGTTGTTTTCCCATTTTCCTCTAATATAGATCCTATAAACAATGGTTGTTTAAATGATATGATTTGGGGTTTTAATAAACATAGTTTATTATTTCATAAATACTATAACATACTTCAAGAGAGACTAAAATGGCATTTTCTGGTTTGTAATTCATCTTACTTTTATTTGTGAAAAAGTTTCGATAATATAAATGTGTTCAAGAAAATTTTACCCAATATTCTCAAATTATTAGGAATAGAATAATTGGGTACATGATTTCTAGGTTCTAAGTGTTGTATGTTCAATTTTAGTGCGTAAAATTTCAAACTAAAAGAAGAAATTTTTATTGAAACTTTTAACAATGTTTATTTAAGAATATATTCATGGTTATTGAAGTAAATGGTTATTAGAATGGAGGGGTAATAATTCCATATGATGGATTATCAAGATACCTAAATAAGTTTTTATAAACTCCATGGAATTTCCATGTGAGGTATAGATGTTATAGAAATTAAATCACTAATTTTTAAAGGTATATGAAACCAAATATACATTTTTAAATTTTTGTAAATATACAGTAGTTTAAAATCAAAGAAATGATTGATTGATCTTGAGGTTTTAATTCTTGAATTAAATAATTTTTAAATAAAATTTTTTGTGTAAAATGAATTTATCAATCTCAAATTAATCTAAGTAAAGTGTGTGTGTATTCATCCCATTTATTTTATATTAACAATTAATTGTTATGAATAGAATGATATGATTAATTTCATATATATGGTTTATAATTCATCAGGATTCTATAACATTTTTCAATGAGAAGATATGGATAAAATTGTTTATCTATGATAATGTGTTTATCTAGCATAAAGTTTATATCCAATTTTTTGTTTAAATTTGATGGAATATGACTCACGCCCATTAGTGGTGTATTTTAATGAATAGTATTATTTTTGTGGATAATTCCCTAAAAACATAAAATTTCATATATTATATGGAAAAAATTTAGTTTAATTTTTAAATATTCCTAATCGTATGAAATATCTGTTATTTCCTAAACATAAAATATTTTGTGTTTTTTACTTACTCAAATATTCTGAGAATAATATAGTGACTAATAGGTTAGTGGTAGTGTGTTTTGACTTAGTAAAGTTTTAATTTAATAAATAAAGGTCTTTGGGACTACACCATTATAAATTTATAGTGACTTCTATTTAATATCCTAAAGAGTTTATAATGTTTGATGGTAAAGAAAATTTTAAATAGTTACATTTAGTTTCCATGAGAAAGGGAATATCACGATTTCTCTAAGGTTTATACTAGTCTAACAATAAATTATTCTTCACTTATTATCATAAAGAGTTTAGTATTTATGATGATAAATAAAAATATAAAGGGTTTCTAGTTATCATGAATAAGTTAACATCACTGTTTTCTATAGGATTTTACCAGTCAAATTACAAAGTGAATTAGTCTTTGAATCCTAAAATATTTTTGGGGAAAATAGTAAAGAGAAACGTACATTGTTATATTACTTAAAATAGTAGAGTAAATTTAAATTTATCCTAAAAGGTTTTAGGATATTACATTAAAGTTATAATGTAAAATGTACATTATTTGAAAAAAAAATTCTAGGAAAAGTTTCATAGAAAGAGTTTCAAGGATGGTGTTGATTCACAAAGAAATAGTTATAAGTAGACAATATTAGTATGCATTATAACATTTTCTGTGATAAATTTAATAAGTTTGAATATGTTCCAAAATTTAATAGTTTGGAATATGATTCTTAAATCTCAACATTATTAAAATTTACTATATTCAAAGATTTTTCTCACTAAATAGGTAGTGGGGGGTTTATTAGATAGTCAAATAGAGATATGAAAAGAATTACATATAATGTAATGAGTTAAAAAAACCTCTAAAAGTGTATCATGTATAATACTGATATGGAATTTCATCATATATGATATTATAGATACATGTTTATATTGGTATTGTTAAATATTATTAAAATAGTTTTAATTTTATAAAAAAAATTAAATTAGACATAGTATTAACTTTATAATTATTTAATATTGGACACATAAATGTATATATAGATATATATTTTTTGAATTATAATGTTAATTTACCACACATAGTGTGGCTTTAAGTTATCCCTAAGCAATTTTTATCATGAAGTATTAGAGTTTATGAGGAAATGTTAAGTTTAGCGTGAATCAAAATCTCGTATAGAGATACATAATATGATCATGCGGAATAAAACAAAGAATAATATACTTTCTGTGTGCTAGATGGACCATGATGTATACCTCATAGAGTGTTAGATAGATGACTTTTGTATACTATGTGTGTATATATTATATTTCATTCCTCACTACCTAATGTTGGAAATATACCTAGCATAATAAACTTCATACTTTTAAGACTCTACTAACGCAAGTATAAAAATAACCTAGCTAATATAAGGGTGGTTGGGTATGTAGTTGATCATTTAATTGGTTATAGATCAACTAGGATGGAATTTTTCCTATCTTATGATGAGTTTGACATCAAGGACCATGATTGAGATATATTTTGGAGTCTTCAGCTACACTAAGACAGTATATATGATGTGATTATCTATTATTATAAAGATCATGTGACATACTTATCCATAAGGGCGAATGACATTATATGTATTCATGGACCAAGTCAGTCTATACTTTGACAATTAAAAATAGATGAGTTGAATTTATGGGATTGACATGATCTATGTCCCATGGTCACTTAATGTCTTATACAAATGAAAAATATGATAATTCATGTTTTCATATGACGTATAATGGTGGATATAGGTATAGATATAATTGTTTTTGATGGAGATCACACCAAATCCCTTTATATCTTGAGTAGAATTAATGATATTCTAGAGTCCACACTTTGATTATGTTTATTAATCAAGATACTCATATATGTTTTCAATGTTATAAAGGCTCTTAGAGTCACACTTGGTGGTTGACTGAATGGGGATTAAGTTTGAAAAAACTAATCTAAAATCAGTTTATAATTAATCAAACAGTGTTTTGAATGCATATTCACAAGGTATTATATATGATGTGATACTATGTTAAGTTCATGTTATTTTTAAAAAAGTTTTTTGGAATATATACAAATTTATTTTTGTATATAGTTTCAAAATATATTATATATGATACAATTTAAGATGAAATGACTCAAAATCCATTTAGGATTTAGTGAAAGTGGGAGATTAAAGGAGATATATGCCCTAAAGGATGGAAAGTATATATATATATATATATATATATATATATCATATAAATTTTATATACTATATAGAAATTTTGATTTTCATCCATAATGGGTTACATTATTTTTTTCCAATGATGGTATATTGGTTGTACAACCGATCAACACACCACCTAAGTTATCATTAAGAAATTTTAAAATATTTTTAATGTCATAGGAGTTTGTAGAATTTATTCATATGATATATGAATGGATTATTAATTAAATAAAAAATTATAAACACATGATTTAATGCATGCACTATTGATGGGTGTCCCTGATGGATTTATAAAGTCGAACTTCATGTGATGGAAGGGTGTGTCAATGCTTGATTCTTGGATGAAACTCCTAGAGACTCATAGCCCTATTATTATTATTCCTTAAAACACTAAGGTTCTAGATCACTATGGGATAAAGGAGAATCCAATATGTGTGACATATGATTCAGTTGTTCTGTGGATACCTCTATCAGTGGGAAACTTTTGTTTTTCACTTTTTGATCTTGACTAATCTCAATAGAAAGATATTGACACATTGTATAAGCTTCTTCGATGAATCGTATATGGTTTTCCATTGTTCTTAATTTTTATTAATATATTCATTTTTTATTTATAATTTATATATATCATTGAGAAAGGGATTTTGATCTCTTTCACTAAATGTAATAATCATTATTAGTATCGTTTAAATCCCAAAAAGGTTCCCATGAAATATCTTATACAAAGAAAGAATATTATATCTGATCGTAACCATTAAGTGAAGATTTTTAATGGGAACATTAGGTTACTCTTAGCAAGAAAACTCTAATCATTATAATACAATAAGAATAGAGCTAACTAAATTCATACAATATATTCGTATAAAGAGTTATTCACCCAACTATCCAAGATTAATATCTAGTATGATAAACATAATTTTCTACAAGATAGTGTCATAAATTATGTTTAAATATATTCTACAATGAGTCATGATAAAATATTTATCATGGTTCACTAATTAATATGATGTTAAATTTAAAAGGATTCATCGTTTTAGGGGGGTCACTTTTATTAAGAGTCCTTATTAAATAATTTTAACACATGATTCTCATATGATAAAAGATTAGGATACATATTAATGACATTGTCCTTATTAAACATAATATTGAGATAAATATTAGGGAAAAAACCTTAATTGAATCAATTTCAAGGATCCGTATAAAAACTGAAGAATCATTCTTAAGAAAGAATAAAAATTCAATGTGTTGGAGTGATACCTTCTTATATGACCAAATTTTTTAATAAATGAGTTTAGATGCTTAATGGAAGAATATATGGCTTATATTAAGGTTTTAAATTAATTTTTTATGTGCATTATAAATGAATAAAAATTAATCGCCATTCATAGGCTCAATATGATTGGGTATATCAATTTCCTGAAGGGGCATAGGTTTTCTATAGGGCTTTAGCAGTTTCAAGACCAATTTCATACTTCTTATGAGAAATGATCTAAAAAATATGGATGGGTTAAATTAAATTTTATACAATTTATTCAATGATTTTAGGACAGATAAACTTATCATGTGATGTCCAGGTTTTGGTGTTGTATTGATAGTATAGATGTGTAAATGTTTGGAAAAGAAAAATAGTATTTGATATTGCAACTGTGATCTTGGGTCATTGAAACCTAAAGGATATATTAAAAGGGAGGGGAAACATTTATATATGATGAAATTTTCCAAGATACCTAAATTAGTTTTTTAAACACTATGGGGATTACTTTTTAGGTATAATGTTATTGAAATTTATTAATTGATTTGAAACGTTATATAATAAAAAGATGTATATTTAAAAAAAAATATGTATGAGTTCAAAAAAATTAATGAGTGATGGAACTTATAGGTTTCATTAAAATATAATAGAAAATCATTCAATTATTAATATTTAAATAAAAAATATATAATTAAATCTAAAATGGATATAATTAATGATTTTTATTTTTTTATCTTTTTTTCTCCATAATGATAAGAGATGTTTTAAATCAATGGTTTATATATGAATAATAAAATATATTTGATCTAATATATATTGTTATGATTTTATCTATTTATATAATATAGTTTGAAAATGAGATAATGATAAAAATTCTTTATCCGGAATAAAAAATTTTATCAAAGATATTTATTAATATTTGAGGGAATGAGATCTAGCCACCATCAACTTCATATTTCAAAAAATGAAGACTTCTTTTAAAAATAACACTCTAAACACTAATAATACCATATAATAAGTGGTTTTTATAATCTTATTTTTTAAATATATCAACTAAAGGAAATATTTTTTATTTTTTGAACACAAAGGAGTTTGTGTGTCTTGGAATTATATTTTATAAATATTTATCTTTAATTGGATAATGGGAGTCTATTTTCACTTAAAAATGTCAAAGTATAATAAATAAAATATTGTACTATAAAATTTCAAAAATGAATTTCACTTAATACCAAAAATAATTTTTGAGTATTTTGACAATGAAATAATCTAAAGAGTTTTATTTTATTACCATGATAATATCAAATGTAATTTATTTAATGTAAAAGTTTCAAAAATAATAATTATGAAGAACTTATAAAGAGTTCTTAGTACATAATATACTTTATTAACATCACATCATTTAATGTTGTGAAGAAAAGAAGTTTGAAAACTTGTTAAAATAGCTGAAAATAAGGAATATAATTCAAAGCCGCAACATTGTTAAAATTTTCTTTCATCATAGATATTACACATTAAAGGAGTTTAGTGGAAGGATTTTATCATATAGTCACATATAGATATGATAAGAATTATATTAAGATGTAAAGAGATTATAAAACCAAAAATGTATCAAAAATAAGGAATTATATTAGTCTTTCAATAGGTATATTAATTATACATAAATTCATTATATTATTTATAAAATAAATATTCAATCCTTTCTATCCACTAAGAAAACAATATAACATCAATCTTGTGAACGTGAAGACTACCACCTCCATGATGCGATGTGGTTTATTTTCAATAACTATATCTCAAGGATGGTAATAAGGATGGATTTTATGGATAAATAGGTTTTCTATGTCACAAATACAATTATAAAATTATTATTTTTCATATACCATTCATTGAGAAATGGGATCATTAATCATGCGTATATGCAGACTAGCACCTCCACAAACAATAAATATCAATTATCATTACCACACATAGTTTATGGTTATAAAAATGAGTTTAGTGAATATATATGATACTTATTATATGTTAAATATTATATAAAAATTATTTGAATATTATATAATAACATTCTCTTACTTTTTTAATCATTATAACGCGCTCTTCTTTAGGTCATTTTTGCCACCTATATCAGTGATGTTTTAATGTTTATGTTGTGGTTGATTAAGGAATGGTATATTCTGTTAACAACATGTAATAATAATTTATTCAATATATATGAATGATTATAGAGTCATAATATTAATATCTAATGATGTTATTAATATATCACCTTTTGTTATTTAAACTAACCAAAACAAACTTGTATTTTATTTCATTCTCAAAAAATGCTACCAAGACATTTAAGAAATGAAAATATAAATTTATAAAAAAAATTAAAATATATTTTCTAGTACCTAGTATGATCTATGAATTATGAACTTTGGAATGATAATGAAGAAAAACATCATCATTACAAAACTAATTTAAAACAATCAATTTTGCTGACACCCGATTAGGAAAATAGATGATAACTAACTAATAAACATATATTGATTATTTATAAATTAATTTAATAAAAGGTTATATAAATGAAAAGGTTTATGAATAAAAATTTTATTTATCTAGTCTCCAAGACACTAAGCCTTTCATCCCTTGGTTTATGTGATTGTTTGTGGAATGTATTAATTAAACTATCAAATAAATGTATTATTTATATATGATTATCTTGGCTATCAATAGTTGGTATCAAAGAGATGGGTTAGTAATTTTGGGGATTATTTTAGATAACTTTAATGGGAACTATAGGAATGATTCTAAGTATTGGATAAAATTCTAATTTTTTATAAAATTAAAGATTGTGTGGCTTTACTAGAAATCCATCCCTATCTGAATACTGGAAAGTGGGTTTTGATATAGAATAGATGCACTAAGGTGTAATAACCCTGAAAAGGGTTGGTTGAGAATTGGCTTGATCATCACCCTGATCTACAATGAGTGAACCTAAGACTGTACTCCTAGATTGACCCTCCCAGAGGATATGCTTTAATTAATTTGGATTCTCTTTATGAACCATGATAAGCGATTTGAATATATTTAGGTTAGATAATCTATGAGGTAAATTATCGTGTATAACTTAGATTTAATCCTACAGTTTCATAAGTTAGGATATTTACACCATTTATGAGTTATTTATTCAAAAATCATAGTTTTACATCACTTTATTTACTAGTTTATGTCCTCTAAGAATTCTTTTATTTGATGTAATGGTTGGAAAAAAGAGAAACTAGACTAATAATAAGTGTGAGGGAAAATTTAGATATTTTATAATTGATCTTCCAAATAGGATGGGATTCATAGTTAAAAACATATAAAAATGATCATTCAACTTTCATAAGCTATGAATAGTAATATAAATCATGTCAATATCCAAAATGCTCTAAATGGGAGCATCTTACTATTGAATACTTTATGCTTCAGCATCCACACTCCATCAATGGCTCTTCTAATCCACTTATTTTGAAAAAATGGGTCATTAAGGATGAAAATATATTTTCCACCCTCCAATACTCAAAGTACGATAATTTCATTTTGGATTTTTATCATTTATAAGGAGAGTTTGACCAAAGGTGGAGTCTCCTTAAGAATATACTGAAAAAGAAGGAATTATACTCTATGGAATGAGAGGAGTTTAAGAAATTATGTTTTTTTAGAAAAGAGGTGGCATTAGTTGGTCACCCAATTCATGAACCAAGGAAATTTATTAAAAGAAAATGTAACAATACAATCATGAGGTGTAAAGTTCTTACGCTAATAGGGATTGAGTAGATTACAAGGTGAGATTTCCAAGAAAAACAAACAAAATATCAAGTTGAAAAAATCATGACCAAGCTTCTTATAACCAACATGTAGATGAACTCCACCATAAAGGGTTTACAAAGATATCATTGTAGAAAATCAGTAGCCGAACAGAAGAAGTCTCCAACACTAATCAAGCTTCAATAACTCGCTTCCAAGTCTCCAGTAAGAATATTCCAAAACATGAAATACACTCATACTAACAATATTATTAGGCCATAGAGAATATAAAATAAACAGGAAGTCATTGATTGAGACGTATCTACCTCTACAATAAAAACAATAATAAATATCATAGAAAACTGGAGCAAGGAAAGCCACCATCCAATAACTTTCCACAAATAATGGAAATGACCCATAAGGAAGCATCTCTAAAACAGAATAGTATTCATGCTTGAAATAATCATGGATGATAAATAGTGTTCTTTATGTCAAAATATTCAGAACAAGAATCCCATATTGCATAAATTCTTATACAACATATGTATGAGACAACTCAACATCCTCCTCAATTAAATTATGACACCTCCAAAAAGGAAATAAACTACCCATGTTATCATTATAATTCTATAGAGATTCCAGATTTCAATGATTCTTCAAGAAACCAAATATTGGTCTAAAAGAACTGTGAACCAAAGATTGAGTTCCTGTCCAAAGAAGAAAAGTTGTTCACTTTTAGTTGGATAAGCTGATCTAAAAACAAACACATATTGGTTTGTTATTAGAGTAGAGATCAAATGACACAAATAGGGGGCACCCAAGGATGCTGAACTGATATAAACTCAATCCTATGCATAACAGAAGCAGACTGATGCAGCTGATAAAAAGACGACCCACCTCCCAAATTCAAGGCATGGATTAAAAATGAAGAGGTGTTAAAAATGAAAGAATCCATCAAAAAACTAAATGGAAGTTGAGAAGCCAGAAATCCCTAGTCAAAAAGGGACCATCAACAATATACAATCAATCAGTCCCAAGTAATGTCTTTGAAGTTGAATTCTGGGTTCTTTTTAAACTCTTCCATGACTTTAAGAAATATTCTCTTTCTAAGTTGAACGTAGTTATCAGCAGAAATTTCACCATTTTTGTATTGATGGAAGGAAACTATATCATTATCATCCATCCAAGATCCAAGTTCCTTGGAAAATTCCAATTTCTCTTCAATTTGATAAGCATCCCTAAAAGCAAGGTCATTTTCAGGATCACTATGTTTCATCTGAGTTAGTTGATTTTGAGGAGAAGGATGAGTGATTGGTAGGCATGGACTTTAGTGGAGTCTCAACCCCCATTGGGAGTGGTGTAGGATCATTAGTTCCCTTCCTAGAGTCATTTCAAGACCTTGTAACAATTGTTCCTTCAAGGTGATAATAGTATCTACTCTTTCTTGTTTTTCTAGGATTTAGGGTAATGTAACCATTGGCATCTACCGTTGGTCTTTTTCCCTTCCTTGTACTTGACTTTAAGTAGGATTCCTAAATTTGATTAGCATGATCATCATCCTCCAGTGAGGATTCACTTGAATTATAGAGGTCATTGTGACCCTTATGATGGGTATCATTCTTTTCAAAAGCCTCTATTTTTCCTCCAGTAGGGGTGGAGGGTCTGTAATGGGGCTTTTGGCAGTGAGTAAAGAATCGACAAAGCTTGACATTTCCTTAGATATGATCAGGTAGAATGTAGTCTAAATTGGTTGGGAAATGTTATCATAATTCTCCTTATTCAAATCTAGATTAGGCCCTTCTGAAGGTACCCTAGCATCTAAGGGGCCAACCTCGATTATGTTACTCACATTCAGACTAGGTTCCTGGTTTCTTTTTTCAACCCAAGTCACTTTTTTGGAAATAGGAAATGGATTCTTGTAGTTATAATCCTTCGAAGTGTGTCCAAGTTTAAGGAAAGAGTGACAATAATCTGGTATCTTTTCATAAACTACCTCTTGAAAGAATCCATAATTACCATTTTGAATCCATATTTGAGAAGGGATATCATGGGAAACATCACTTTCAACAAAAACTCTAGAGACTGATGGTCTTGAGAGCTTCTTTGTCACCTAATCCTGTTTTAGGGGTTTTCCAATGAGCATGGAAATCAGAAACATAGCAGGCTGCTTAAACAAATGGAGTGGTAGACCAGGGAAGCCAATCTAGATCGGGACTATGGGATATTTAGAGTAAGGGTAAAAATCAGGGGTCTATTTAATAAACCACAGATAAAAACCACCAAAAAACCAAGAAATATTCACTCAAATCCTATAGGAATCATCTTCGTAATAAAATTGAAATATAACATTTAATGAATTCAGGAGGCCGATGTGAAAATCCAATAATCTGATAACTTCAAGAGAGTTTCTGAAGTACTTCAATGATGGTCTATGTTTAGAAAATTTCCCAAAAAATTACAAAGCGTAAATCCAATTCTAGAAGACTAACCTCATTTTTTGATAAGTGAATAGATAATTTCCCACAGTGATGAAAATGATTTGGTTTGATGTAAAGATTTGAGATAGAATATATTGTGTAGGGCTCGGGGTTCTCATTGAATCACAAGGAATTTCTATGGTTATATCCCTCAATATTAAAGAAAGATCTACCATTTCTTCAGTGGATTAAAACCAACTCTTTGACGGGAATTATCTATAAGTGACCTAAAAAGCTATGAGGATATTTTTCGATGTGCACTAAAGTTTGAGATAGAAATTGGGGACTATACTTATTTCAGGGGTAATAAATTAAATATGGAGTATCATGTAAGATTTGATGATAAGAAGGATGGTGGTAATAAATTCCAATATCCAATGTGTCAAAAATGTGGGATGAAGAACATGAGAAACTACCTCAATGGATTTGGGAATAGTTTTAGGTGTCGTAGAGCAAACCATATTGCACAAAACTATCAAAATCACTCTAAGAGTCTGGTTAACACAATATAGGAGAAGAAGTCTCTGAACATTGTTTCACCCACACTATAATTCATAAAGTGAAAAGATTTTGGGAATTTTGAAAATAACTACCCTAACCCCTGAGCTATTGAGGAGAATATATCTTACCAATATACTAAACCTAAAGAGAAAGGGAGAGTATATGCTATCACTATTTTTGAGGGGGATTATGATAATTAATTGGTACAAGGTACACTCATTCTTCACTATAGATCTGAAAATTCATTATTTGATTTAGGTTCTCAACATTATTTTATATCACACAAGTTTACTAAGAATGTTGACTTACCATCTCAAACCAAGGGCAGTGAACTATCATTGAAAACCCCAAGTGGAAGGATGAATCATAAAAGTTATATAACTCTTCTCTGATAGAATTCTATGGTAATAAAGTCCCTTTAGATCTAGTTCTTATTGCCTTAGTGGAGTTTGATATGTTTTAAGGGGTGGATTGGTTATCCCAACATAGATAACATATCAATTGTTGAGATAAAGAGAACTCATTTCATATCCCAAACCATCATGTGACAAAATATTGATGAAAGGATGATTATGAGATCCCTTAAGAAGAAAAATCTATGATATAGATTATGATACCTTTAAATGAGGGACTCTTTTATCAATTATTAGGGATAAAGTCAAAATTAATGAATTTACTATTGTATAGGAGTATAATGATATATTTCTAGATGAAATTATAAGCCTTACCTCAGATCATGAGCCTGATTTTTCAATCAATCTCATACCTAGATCTATGACTATCTTAAGGAGTCCTTCAATAATGTCCCTTGTTGAGTTATAATAATTCAATAAGTAACTGTGATAGAATATAAAAAATGGTTTTGTATGCCTGATACATCTGTAACACCCCAAGACATTACAATATTTTCATTTCTAAATAAACTTAATTTTATTGCTTGATTTATTTTTACACAATACCATGTTAATCTTACGCTACACACAATAATGAGTTGGCTTACGTTACTTGCAAGCCCCAGTTTTACCGAACAACAGTATATTAATAAAATATTATTATTTAGTATGATATATAACCTAGCTGTTAAATTAAAGGTTATTAATAGTATTAACCACACTTTGAATTTTATATATTACATATAATTTATACATTCATCTTATGTGTTTATTAGACATAATATAGGAACAAATTCAATTTTTTTCAGATAAAAGAAGTATTTTTCAACAAATAAAATTCTACCACCTTTTAATATAGAAACCTTTTTAAATATAATATTTGAAACTTTAGATTTGACAAAATAAACTTCTTCTTTATAATAAGGACATAAAAATTTATTTTGGATAAATTTTTGGTGCTTTTTTTATAAATTTCATATTTTAATGAATAGTGAAAATACTGTATTTTAATTCAAAACAGTTTTTTCATCTAAATTATTTATATAGTTGGATAATATTTTTAATTTATTTTAAAGTTTAATTGTATTATTTTTTTCATTTAATCCAATGTTGATCATTGGAAATAATTTCACATTTAAATTGGACATAAACACATGTCAACATTTTGATAGTTTTTACTTCTTAAAAACCTATTTTCTGGTTTTGACAAGGGGAATTAATTTTAAATTAATTACAGAAAATTATGTATTTTGAATTTTTAAAAATTGATTCAATATTTGGAATCATAATATTCAAAAAATTTAAATAGGTACCTTTTATTTTTGGACATTATGAATAGTAACTTTAGTAATTATTTTTATTTACCACGGTTAAAGGGTAAATAAGGGTAAATATAATATTATAATAATATAAAACTACCCTAACACATGTCATAATATTATTTTATGAGTCATGGGTGATGAAAAAAAATCCTTAGGTCAAATTTTTGGAATTTCATAACCACTTGGGAGTGAAAATTACATGTTATAATAATAAATTTAAAGTAAAGAGAAATATAACATAAACATGTATCTTTTTACAAAAAAAAATGAATATAGGGTAATATAACTGATCTATTTGACTATAAATAGTCATTATAAATCTAAAAATATTTCCTACATCATGGAATTTTATTTATAATTTTTTATACATTAAACAAATAAACTAATTTATGACACAATGATGATGCAGTGATTACCTTATTAATTAAAGAATCAAATAAATGAAATTATAAATATTAAATTAATTATTATTTGAAATATTTCATTCCATCCATGAATTTAATAGATTAATATTACATTTAAAGGATTATTTAATAATTTTTTTAAGGAATCAAGTTTTTATGACTTTAAAAAAAATCATTTACTAAATAGTGTCAAAATTGACATAAATGAGTTTTTAAAAACAAAAACTATTTAACAAAATGATATAATAGTCATAAAAATATAATATTCTTCCAAATGACTTATATAGAGTTAAAAATTTCATTAATGATCCACTTTATTTTATTTTGGCATTTTATAGTAACTAAATTAACCATGTAGTTTAAAATACAAGAATACATGGTAAGAGTTAAACTATTTAACTAAGGGTTAAATCTAAAACATAAGGTTAAATTTGTGACCTAAACTTGTATAAAACCTATTGTATGAGAGGATTTATACCCCTAGTCATATTATCCTATAATTAAATCACTTTTGTTCCACTATAAACCGAAAATCAATTTATAATAAATTGATATTTTAAAATCTTTAAAAATTGCCCCTCACCCCTCTTATAAAAGGACACTTATCCTTGTATTTAATTCACACCGCTAAATCCATTTGATTAGGAATAAACCTACTCACTTCCTCTCCCAAAATCCCCAATATAAACCTATAGGCTACAATTTGGGCATAAATCCAACTCAATGTGTCCTTTTGTATAAATCAAAAGGAGACACCTGAAAAGAGGTAATTGTTTTATCACGCATTTCAAAGTTATTTTATTATTCTACTTCCTATTTCTCTATTTTATCCATACTAAAATTATAAATCTAGTAAATTATACATGATGATATGTTATTATAATTATGGTACAACCATATTCCACCTTTTACCCATCTTATGAAAAACAATATCATTGTGGGTGCGAACGTACGGCTTACCGTCTCCACATCGTAGTGTAAATTGTTATTCATGTACACTTTATTTAGATGGGTATAAAGATGAATATAGTAGAATTAAATAATAAATATAAAATGGTATTTTTTCAGTAAAATTCATATTAAATCCAATTTAATACCATTTAACCATTAAGTAAATGATATTGTCAATCGTGCATATGTACAGCTTACCATCTCCACGACGCGATGAGACTCATCTTACACATTCACCATCCAAGAATGATTATGAGAATAAATATTATTAATAAGTATGATATATATGAAATAATAATTCTATTATTATGATATATATATATATATACATATATATACATTTATTTCATCCACTTACTTCCAATCAATACGATAAGAAAACGAAAACAGCGTTCATGTGTACGTACGGCCTACCGTCTCCATGAATGGTGTATTCCGTTTTATTTATCTATCTATTATATATATTTATATAAATAATATATATGATATATAAAATATTTTTTATATTACAGAATTAATTCAATTATAATCTAATTAATATGATAAAAAATAACAAGTCAAAACATGTATGATAAAGAAAGCAATTATTACCCGAAACGTTGCTTTAACATGGAAATTATTAATAAACGATAAATATAAATTCATAAATGAATCAAATATGATATCATAAATATGGATATTGTCCTAGTGTAATTTTAACCTTTATATAGGAGGATAACTCACACTATACTAAAGGAAAGTAAAAGGTAAGGGTTAATTTCGCAATCTCAATATTATCCAAGATTGTTTATACATAAGTATCTATTGGGGAATATTTATCATCCATATCCATGTTTCATAAAAAAAATTTAAAATATTTTTAATATTTCTCTAAAATTGTTTAAATTCATTTTTCCCCATTTTTTACATTTTATAAAACATTTTGAAAGGAATTTTTCCATCATTTTCCAAATGAGGTACTTTATAACCTTTTCGACAAATTAAGGAAAAGAATGTTTGTTAAGTTATAGAGCACGAGAGACTATTTTCATATGTTATGTCGCCATACCATTTAGAATCTTCCTTTACAATATTACAAGGTTATTTTCAAAATAAATGATTTATTTTAAAAAATTTACGGCTTTTAAATGATTTAAATCATTAAAAGTAAAAAAGGGATATTTCCCTCAAAGAGTTTTATTGAATTTATTAAATTATTTTCATCTATATCAACATCCTTTATTGAATTTTATGCTTATTTGTAGTTGATTTTTTATGATACAATATTTCATATTGTATTGAATGTTTTTAGATATGTTTGACTGTGGATGTGCTATTTTTATACCATTCATGGTTTATGGTTAAAGTATTAACATTTCATATTCTATTTTTAATATGAATGTTTATGTCATGTTTAAACCTTTTCATATGAGGAATGCATTGGACTTAGTAAGTGATGGGAGGCGTCTTCTATATCCCCTTGATGCATTGGTAGGTCTCATGATACAAACTAGTGTCTTATCATAGGTCCTGGATAGAATATTTTTGTATAGTCTTGGCAAGATGCCTTGACTTAGAGTTATGATGTCCGGTATTATGCATTCCATCATTAAGAGATTAGTTATTTATTTTACCTAGGATTATTCAACTAGTATAATATCTATGAGAATGTTTAAATGTAATTATTAGATTTATTCTTTCCATAGTGTGCTGAAGATAATGTTTTAAAAGTCTTGTGTTTTAGTTTTCTACCTTACTTAAATGTTTATGCTTATTTGTGATAGCTTCTTCTATATTTTTTATCCTTACTGAGAATATGAGATCGCTCTTTACTTATGTTTTATTTTCCCAGGATGCCAAGAAGTGTTTTATTATTGATATATAGGGTTCATCTAGGTGAAAAATGGCCTTCTAAAAGGATTATATATGTTATATTTTATGTTAAAAATTATAATGTAAAGTTCACGTATGTAATCTATTTTCCAAGACTACTAAATAGATTAGTCCTTAAGGACTTGAATCTTTGTAATCATGCCAATGTATTAATATAATGCATCAACTCTGGGTAATTGGGGTCGGGTAATTCTAGTTGGTATCAGAGGAAGTTTAGTAACAACCTTGGAAATAGATTTAGAAAACATATATTAGGGATCATAACCCTAAGATGGAAATTGAGGATAAGTATATAAAATCCCACTAGAATTTTGGTAAAATATTGTTTATATGGATATTCCAAGAAATTCATCCATGTATAGATGCTACAAGTGGATTTGTTTCTTGTACATATATACCTAGGGGTGAAAACTCTGACATGGTGTTCCGAGCATGACCCAAGGTAACCTGGTATACAACAACGGGCCTTACTGCGCACCTGGTTTGACAATCTCGGTGGATATTCTTAGGATAATTCATATTTTCTTTACAAACCATTATGAAGGATTTATGAGTAAATATGTCCTCAAAGGAACCATATTTATGATTATAAAGTAGATATACATAAATATTTCAATTTATGTTAATTATTTTACTAGTTTGGAATTATGCACTATGATTTATAACATAATCTAGTGTATTCTACTATTTAGAAATGGCGCTTAGTGGAAGAAATGGAAACGGTATCAATGCACATAATCCATGTAGGGATTTCCCTCCTATACAAGATAATTATAGTGGAACTGGTGATACAATTGTTACTGAACAGCTTATAACTATATTGGGATAGCAGACTCAGGTTATGAATAACAACGTTACTCGTATGGAGCACCCTGATCCACAATGTAGAGGATTGTTCTCACAATATTTTTCATCATATGAATATATAGTCTCATGTGCTATAAAGATGGAAAAGTAATTCTCTTTGTTTGGGGACATTAAAGTAAATCAAGAGAAGAAACGAATGGTGGAGAAAGAGATATATAAAGGGAAAAATGGAAATAAGGATTTCCCCTTATGTGATACTTGTGGGAAGAAACACCATGGTACGTGCCTAAAAGTAATTGGAGTTTGTTACAAATGTGGAGGAAAAGGTCACCAAGCTTGTGATTGTAAGGGAAAGAAAGAAGTTATGAAATGTTATAATTGTAAAGGTATGGGGAATTATTCAAATGATTTTCCAAATAGTCAAGGAAATATAGCTGAGAACAATCAAATGGATCAAGTTCAAGATTATGTTGTTACAATAGTAAAAGTGGAATAATAAAAGTATTTGTGTTTTTGGATTCAAGAATTATATTCTGGTTATAAGAAGAATGTGATATATATAAGTATTATACTACAGTACTTTTTCATAAAATTAAGGTTTTAATATGATGATAGTAATCATATATTTAGTATGTGACCATAATAGAATCATTATGTTGTTTGGGGAATTTGAGGTCACAGTAGATTTTTGAAATTTAGAGACCTTTTAGACAGAGTTTGGATAGAACTATTTTGGATAACTCTAAAGGTTCGAATGGATTAAGTTGAACTTTGGATAGTATTTTTTATGGTTAAAACATTTATTAGGACTATTTTTGGAATTTTATAATAATATAGTTTTAAAAAAGGACAACCTGTCACGTTGGATAGTGTTGTGGGAATTGAACTCACACCTAAAGTGAGACAAGGCTTTATCGCCTACCACTGGCTTACAAGAAGTCCCTGGTTATTATAACATATTTTTATTTATTTAAATAGTATATGTTTATATTTGGAACCATATATGATTAATATAAATAGAATATTTTTTAATTTTATTATCTATTGAAGAGAAATATGAGTTTTTTGTATGAATTAGTTTAAGGATGAAAATATACATGTCAATTAAGTATGCTTACTTATGTTCTTAGTCTATGAAGTAAGGATCTTGAAACCAAAAAAATTATATCCTAGTCCTGTATCCAGTGAATCAAATGGTCCCTTCGATCATCGCAGATTTATACCTTTGTGATTTTTAACTTTCTTCTCAACATGTTCTCTATCACTCTCCATGATAACTTGATAGTTATATTTTTCTTTCATGTCCATGTTTTTCTACATGGAACCCTAGTATGTGTTATTTCCAGTAACCTCTATACTTAAATTTCTTTATTTTAAAATGGTTTCCTCATTAATCCATTTTTCAATGTGTTATTTCAACAAAGATATTTTGAAATGTCAAACCCGAAGTTTTCAATCCTAGGTTTTAATTGTGAGGATGCAATTTGTTGATGGAGGGGAGAATGTAACTCCCCAAAACTTTACAATATTTTAATTTTTGAATAAAATTAATATTATTTCTTTCTTTATTTTTACACAATACTATTTTAAGCTTATTCTACACACAACAATGAATTGGATTGTGTTACACGCAAGGCCCAGTTTTACCGAACAATAGTATACTAACAAAATATTATTATTTAATATGATATTTAACCTAGCCATTAAATTAGAGGTTATTAATAGTATTAACCACATTTTTAATTTTATATATTCTATATAATTTTAAAATTCATATTATGTGTTTCTTAGACATAATATAATAACAAATTCAATTTTTTTAGATAAAAGAAGTATTTTTTAAAAAATATAGTTTTACCGCCTTTTAATGGAAAAACCATTTTAAATCCAATATTTGACACTTTAAATTTGTCTAAATGAACTTCTTTTTTAGAATAGGGACATAAGAATTTATTTTGGATAAATTTTTTCTGTTTTTATGATAACTTTCATATTTTAATGAATAGTGAAAAATACTGCATTTTAATTCAAAACTGATCTTTCATCTAAATTATTTGTATAGTTATATTATCTTTTTAATTAGTTTTAAATTGTAATTGTATTATATTTTCATCATTTAATCCATTTTTTATCATTGTAATTAATTTTACAATTAAATTTTACATAAACACATGTCAATCTTTTGATAGTTTTTACTTCTAAAAAACCTGTTTTCTGGTTTTGACAAGGAGAATTAATTTTAAATTAATTGCTAAAACTTCTGTGTTTTAAATTTTGAAAAATAGATTTCATGTTTTCAATAATAAGGTCCAAATTTTTTAAAATATGTACCTTTTATTTGTGGACATTATGAATATTAACTTCCGTAATTATTTTTATCTACCATGGATAAAGGGTAAATTAGGTAAATAAGGGTAAAAATAATATTATAATAATATAAAACTACCCTAACACATGTCATAATCTTGTTGGATTAGTCAGGGAAGATTAAAAAAACCGTTAGGATGAATTTTGGGCATTTTTTAGCCACTTGGGTGTGAAAATGACATGTTATAATAATTAATTTAAAGTTAAGAGAAATATAACATAAACGTGTATCTTTTTACTAAAACAATTTGAATATAGGGTTATATAACTAATATCTTTGACTATAAATAGTAATTATAAATCTAAAAATATTTCTTGCATCATGTTATTTTATTTATAATTTTTATACATTAAATAAATAAATTTATTTATGACATAATGATGATGCAGTGATTACCATATTAATAAAAGAATCAAATAAATGATATTATAAATATTCAAATAAATATTATCTGAAATATTTCATGTAATTAAAAAATTATCTGGATGAATATAATATATTAGGGATGATTTGATGATTTTTTTAAGGAATCGATTTGTTGTGACTTTAACAAAAATCAATTACTAAATAGTGTCAAAATTGACATAAATGAGTTTTTAAAACAAACACTATTTTATTAAATGATATAATTTTCATTAAAATATAATATTGAGCCAACTGACTTATATTGTGTCATAAATTTAATTGATTATCCACTTGATATTCTCTTGTTTTTTTATAGTAACTATATTTACCTTGTAGTGTAAAAATACAAGAAGACATGGTAAGAGTGAAACTCTTTAACTAAGGGTTAAATCTAAAAGATAAGGTTAAATTTGTGACCTAAACTTGTATAAAACCTATTGGTTGAGAGGATTTATAACCATCCTCCTTTTATCCTAAAATTCAATCACTTTTTAGCTATTATAAACTGAAAATCAATATATAATAAATTAATATTTTAAGATCTTCCAAAAGTACCCCTCACCCCTCTTATAAAAGGACACTTCTCCTACTCATTAATTCAAACCTCCAAATCCATTTTTCCTGGAAAAAACCTACCCATTTTCTCTCCCAACATTCACTATATCATCCTATAGGCTACACTTTTGGCATAAATCTATCTTAACGAGTCCTATTCTACAAATAAAAAGGAGACACCTGAAAAGAGATAATTGTTTTATCACCTATTTCAATGTTATTTTCTTATTATACTCTCTATTTATATGTTTTTTATATACTAAAATAATAAATCCAGTACCTTATACATGATGAGATGTTATTATAATTATGGGACAACAATATTCCTCCTTTTACCCATCCTACGAAAAACAATATCACCATGTGTGTGTGTGTACGGCTTACCATCTTCACGTTGTGGGGTAAATTGTTTTTCATATACACTTTATTTATATGGGTATAACAATGAATATAATGGATATAAATAATAAATATAACATGATACTATTTATGTACTATTTATATTTCATCTAATTCCATACCATTTAACCATTAAGTAAATGATAATGTTGCTCGTGCGTACGTACGGCTTACCGTCTCCACAACGTGATGAGACTCATCTTCCACGTTCACCATCCAAAAATGATTATAAGAATAAATATTATTAATAAGTATGAAATATATGACATAATAATACTACTGGTATGATATATATATATATATATCATTCACATACTTCCATTCAATTTGATAAGAAAATGGAAACAGTATTCATGCGTACGTACGACTTATTGTCTCCAGGAATAGTGTGTTCTATTTTATTCATCTATCTATTATATATATTTATATTCAGAATTTATATAATATATAAATAATTTTTTATATTATTTAAGTAAATAAATTATTATGTAAGTAATACGATCAAAAATAACAAGTTAAAACATGTATGATAAAGAAAGCGATTATTACCTCAAATGTTACTTTAACTTATAAATTATTAATAAACGAGTAATATAAAGTCATATATGATATCATATATGATATCATAAATATGTATATGTTCCTGGTATATTTTAATAATATTTTTTAACCGTTATATAAGAGGATAAATCACCCTCAACTAAAGGAAAGTACAAGGTAAGGGTTAATTTCACAATCTCATTATTATCTGAGATTGTTTACAAGTAAGTATCTAGAGAGGAGCATTTATCATCCATATCCATGTTTCATAAAAATACATTTTAAAATATTTTTAATATTTCTCTACAATTGTTTAAAGTCATTTTTCCCATGTTTTGAATTTTTATAAAATGTTTTGAAATCAATTTTTACGTCGTTTTCCAAATGAGGTACTTTATAACCTTTTTAGAAATTTAAGGAAAGAATTTTTTTTAACTTATATGGCACGAGTGGATATTTTATATCATTTTTTCACCTTACCATTTTGAATCTTCCTTTACAATCTTACAAGGTTATTTTCAAAAGAGATGTCTTATTTTAAAAATTTCACGGCTTTTAAATTATTTAAAGTAAAAAAAGGGATATTTCCATCAAAGAGTTTTAATGAATTTATTAAATTATTTTATTCTATGTCAACATAATTTGTTGGATTTTATTCTTGTTTGAGGTTGATTTATAATGATAAAATATTCCACATTTTATTGAAATTTTTGTGATATTTTTGAATGTGGATATGCTCGTTTTATACCATTCATGGTTTATGGTTAAAGTATTAATATTTCTTATGCTAGTTTTAATACAAATGTTTATGTTATATTTCAACCTTTTCATATGAGGGATGAATTGGACTTAGTAAGTGACAGGTGGGGGCCACTATAGTCCCTTTATGCATTGGTAGGTCTCATGAGACAAACTAGTGTCTTAGCACAAGACCTTTACATGATATTTGTCTATGGTCTTGGTATGAGGCCTTGATGTAGTGGTTATGATGTCCGGCTTTATGAATTCCCTCATTATGAGATTAGTTATTGATTATATGTGTGACTATTCAACTAGTAGAATATCCATGATATTGTTTAAATAGAATTATTTGATTTACTAATTCCATATTATGCTGAAGATAATGTTTTAAAAGAATTGCCTTTTAGTTTTTACATTTCCTTATAAGTTTATGCTTATTTATGATAGATTTCGCTATATTTTTTATCCTTGCCGAGAATCTGATCTCACCCCTTTATTATGTTTTATTTTCCCATGATTCCAAGAAGTGTTTTATGATTGATATGTAGGGTTAAGTTAGTGGAATAATGAAACTTTAAAAGGATTATATATGGTGTAATTTATGTTAAAATTTGTAATGTAAAGTTCTTGTATGTAATATATTTTACAAATATGCTAAATTAATTGGTCCTTAAGGAATTGATTCCTTGTAATCATGTCATTGTATTGAAATAATGCACCATCTCTGGGTAACTGGGGTCGGGGTGTTACAGTTGGTATCAGAGAAAGTTTAGCCATAACCTTGGAAATAGATTTAGAAAACTTATATTAGGGATCATAACCCTAAGATAGACTTTAAGGATAAGTATAGAAGAACCCACTAGAATTTTGGTAAAGTAGAGATTATGTGGATATTCTAAACAATATATTCGTGTCTGGATACTATAAGTGAATGTGGTTCTGGAATAAATTTACCTAGGGGTGAAAACTCCGACAAGGTGTTTCGGGCTTGACTCGGGGTAACCTTGTACACGACAACGGGCCTTACTGCTCACCTGGTTTGATACTCCTGAGGGATATGTTTTGGATAATTCATATCTTCTTTATAAATAGTTATAAAGGATTAATGAGAAAATATGTCTTCAATAGAACCATATTTATGATTATTGATTAGATATACACAAATTTTTAAATTTATGTTAAGTATTTTACTATTTTGGAATTATGCATTATGATTCATAACCTAATCTAGCGTATGCCATTGTTTAGAAATTGTGGTTAGTGGAAGAAGTGGAAACAATATTAATGAACGTAATACATGTAGGGATTTCCATCCAATACGAGATAATTATAGTGGAGCTGGTGATATTACTCATACTGAATAGCTTATAACCGTATTGGGACAGCTAACTCAGGTTATGAATAATAATGTTACCCATATGGAGTACCCTGATCCATGATGTAGAGGATCAATGTAAGACTGCTTCGTGATACAATAACCTCCTATATTTAATGGGACTACAAGTCCATTTTTGGATGAGTAATGGATAAGTTCCTTAGATAAAATATTTCTTTCTTTGGAAATTAATAGAAGGAATAAAGTTCTCATGGCAGTTTACCATATCTCAGGATATGTGGATCAATGGTGGTAATTAATTCAAAACACAAAGGAGGATGAATAAGTATCAAATATGTAATGTAGGGAGTTTAAATAACTTATCCTAGAGAGATAATTTCCTTCTGGATAGTAAGCTGATATGGAAAGGAAATTTCTGAGTCTATGGAAATAGGAGGATGAGAATGTTGTAAAGTATGAGGTTAACTTCACATGGTTAGAAAGTCATGATAAAGACTACATACATATACCAAAAACTAATATTGATCAATTCTTTTATGGTATAAAACCATTCCTTTTATAGGTATTGGTCTCACAAACTTTTTCATCATACGAAGATATAGTCCCGTGTGATATCAAGACAAAAAGGAATTCTCTTTGTCTTATGACATTAAAGTAAAGCAAGAGAAGAAGAGAATGATAGATCAAGAGATTGATAAAGGAAAAAAAGTGAAATAAGGACTTTCCCTTATGTGATAATTGTGGGAAGAAACACCATGTTACTAGCCTAAAAGGAGCGGGAGTTCATAACAAATGTGGAGAAAAAGGTCTACAGGATCATGATTGTAAAGGAAAGAAAGAAGTTGTGCCATGTTATAATTGTAAAGATATGGGGAATTATAAAAATGATTATCCAAAGAGTCAAGGAAATATAGCTCAGAAGAAGAAAATGGATCAAGTTCAAGCTTATGATATTACTACAGTCGAAGTAGAATAATTAGTGTATCTGTGTTTTTAGATTCAAGAATTATATTCTCGTTATAAGAAGAATGTTATATATAAAAGGATTGTACTATATTACTTTTTGTTATCATTAAAGTTTTAATATGATAAAGGTAATCATATATTTAGTATGTAAAAATATGATAAACGATATGTTGTTTGTGGAATCTGATGATATAATAGATTTTCAAAATTTAGAGACATTTTAGACAGAGTTTGGACAGAACTATTTTGGATAATTCTAAAGGTCGGAATGGATTAAGTTGAAATATGGATATTATTTTTTAAGGTTAAAACATTTCTTAGGATTATTTTTGCAATGTTATAATAATATAGTTTTAGAAAAAGTAAAACTCGTTGAGTTGGACAGGGCTGTAGGAATTGAACCCACAACCGAAGTGCGACAAGACTTTATCACCTACGACTGGCCTACAGGAAATACCTGGTTATTATAACATAGTTTTCTTTATTTAAATGGTATATTTTTATATTTTTAACCTTATATTATTATTATAAATATAATAATTTTAAATTTTCTTATCTGTTGTAGTGAAATATGAATTTCTAGTAGGAATTATTTAAAGGATGAAACTATACATGTCAATTAAGTATACTTCCTTGTGTTATTACTCTATGAAGTAAATTAATTCTTCAACACTAGGGAAAAGATCTTGAAACCAAAAAAATATATCCTAGTCATATTTCCAATGAATCAAATAGTCCCTTAGATCATCGCGGATTTATAGTTTTGTGATTGTTAACTTTCTTCACATCATGTTCTCTATCACTCTCCATCAGAACTTGATGGTTAGATTTTTCTTTCATGTACATGTTTTTAAAAATGGAACACTAGTATGTGTTATTTCTGGTAACCTTCATACTTCCATTTCTTTATTTTAAAATGGTGTTATCATTAATCCATTTTTCAATGTGGTATTTGAACAAAGATATTTTGAAATGTCGAACCCCAAGTTTTCAATCCTGGGTTTAAATTGCGAGGACGCAATTTATTAATGGAAGGGAGAATGTAACACCCCAATACTTTTCAATATTTTCATTTCTAAATAAACTTAATTTTATTTCTAGCTTTATTTTTACACAATACCATGTTATTCTTATGCTACACAAAATAATTAGTTCTCTTGCATTACACACAAGGCCCAGTTTTACCGAACAATAGTGTATTAATAAAATATTATTATTTAATATGATATATAAACTGGCTGTTAAATTAGAGGTTATGAATAGTATTAACAAAAATTTTAATTTTATATATTCCATATAATTTTAACATTCATCTTATTTGTTTCTTAGACATAATATAAGAACAAATTCAATTTTTTCATACAAAAGAAGTATTTTTCAAAAAATGAAGTTTTACCGCCTTTTTATGGTGATGCCTTTTTAAATACAATATTTGAAACTTTAAATTTGACAAAATAAACTTATTATTTAGAATAAGGACATAAAAATTTATTTTGGATAATTTTTTGGTATTTTTCTGATAACTTTCATATTTTAATGAATAGTGAAAAATTCTGCATTTTAATTCAAAACCGCTTTTTCATCTAAATTATTTTTAAAGTTAGATTATATTTTTAATTGGTTTTAAACTGTAATTGTATTGTTATTCTTATCATTTAATACAATTCTGATCATTATAATTAATTTTAAATTTAAATTGGATATAAACACATGTTAATCCTTTGATAGTTTTTACTTATTAAAAACAAACTTTCTCATTTTAACAATGGGAATTAATTTTAAATTAATTACTCCAACTTCTATGTTTTGAATTTGAAAAAATTGATTCTACATTTGGAATTGGAATTTCTAATTTGTGTAAATAGGTACCTTTTATTTTTTGACATTATGAATAGTAATTTCAGAAATTATTTTTATTTATCGCGGTTAAAGGGTAAATTAAGTAAATAAAAGTAAAAATAATATTATAATAATATAAAACTATCCTAACACATGTAATAATATTATTGGATAGGTTATGGGCAATGGAAAAAACATTAGGCCTAATTTTTGGTATTTGGGAGCCCCTTGGGTGTGAAAATGACATGTTATAATAATTAATTTAAAGTATAGAGAAATATAACATAAACATGTATCATTTTCCTAAAAAAATATGAATACACGGTTATATAACAGATATATTTGACTATAAATATGAATTATAAATCTATAAATATTTCTTACATCATGTTATTTTATTTATAATTTTTTTACGTTAAATAAATAAATCTATTTATGACACAATGATGATGTAGTGACTTCCTTATTAATAAAATAATAAAATAAATGATAATATAAATATTAAAATAAACATTATTTTAAATATTTCAAGTCATCCAAGAATTTTCTAGATGACTATGACATGTTAGGTATGTGTTAATACTTTTTTGTTTTTGAAGGAATCAATTTGTTATGACTTTAACAAAAATCAATTGATAAATAGTGTCAAAATTGATATAAATGTGTTTTTAAAACAAACACTATTTTATTAAATGATATAACAGTCATAAATATCAAATATTCGTCCAACTCACTTAGATAGTGCTAAAAATTTCATTAATGATCCACTTGATGTTCTCTTGAAATTTTATAGTAACTATATTAAACATGTAGTGTAAAAATATAAGAAGACATAGTAAGAGTTAAACTATTTAAATAAGGGTTAAATCTAAAAGATAAGGTGAAATTTGTAATATAAACTTGCCTAAAACCCATTGGTTGAGAGGATTTTGACTCATTATCATAATATCCTTTAATTAAAGAACATTGGAGCTATTATAAACTGAAAATCAATTTATAATAAATTAATAATTTAAGATCTTCAAAAAGTGCCCCTCGCCTCTCTTATAAAAAGACACTACTCCTTCTCTTTAATTCCCACCTCCAAACCCCTTTGTCTTGGACAAAACTAAACCCTTTCCTATCCCAACATCCTTCTTATCATCCTTTAGGAAACACTTTGGGAAGAAAGTCATCCTAAGGAGTTCTTTTGTGCAAATCAAATGGAGATACCTAAAAAGAGGTAATTCTTTTATCACCTCTTTCAATGTTCTTTTCTTCTTCTACATCCTCTTTATCTATTATTTCTATACTAAAATAATAACTCCAATACCTTCTATATTAAAAAATTTTATTATAATTATTGTACAACCATATTCCTCCTTTTAAACATCCAATGAAATATAATATCACCATGCGTGCTTACGTATGGCTTACCGTCTCCACATCATGGTGTAAATGGTTTTTAGGCTTCATTTTATTTCAATGGGTATAACGATTAATATAATGGATGTAAATAATAAATATAACATGATATTGTTTCTGTACAATTCATATTCCATCTAATTTCATACCATTTAACCATTAAGGAAATGATAGTGTTTCTCATGCGTTTGTACGGCTTACAGTTTCCACAACGTGATGAGACTCATCTTCCACGTTCACCATACAAGAATGATAATAAGAATAAATATTCTTAATAGGTATGAAATATATGAAATAATAATTATAATGTTATGATATATATATATATATGTGTGTATATATGTCATTAACTTACTTCTATTCAATATGATAAGAAAATGGAAACAGTGATCATGCGTACTTACGGCCAACCATCTCCATGAACGGTGTGTTCCATTTTATTTATCTATTTATTATATATATTTATATATATAACTTATAATAACATATTTTAAAGACCCATAAATTCCATATTAATTTTTTAAAAATTATTTGGGATTATTACGAATCTGCAAAAATTGACGGCGCTTGATTCTGAGGTCCGATGTACCCATAACAGAATTTTGAATTTTTTAACGTACATTCACTAAATGCATGGGAAGAATTTTCTATCTTTTGAACCAGTACTCAGATTAAAAATATGATGGAACCATTGAATATACAGTGGTGGGATTCACTTAAGGGAGGCTTAACTTCGACTGCAGTAGGTTGGGTGAAAAAGTTAGTTTTTGCAACTTTTAAAGAAATAATAAAATAACAAAAATTGTTATTTTATTATCCTACCTCCTATTAAGTGGTGGTGGTGGGACCAACGGGTCTTCAAGACATTTAATGGATTGACTCTTTAGTTTCATAATTACACTATTGGGAATTAAGAGGTTCATTAATTAAAAACTCATTAATGAACCTCATTAATTTTGTCGAGGTGTTACTCATCCTCCCCCTCTATCTAAATGGAGCTCGGGTTGGGGTTTTTTACATGGCTTCATCAAGAGAGGAACCTTTGGCAAAGTAACACGGTATCTTCCATAAGAGGGGGATGGAAGGTTGGGCGGCAACAATCCAGGATTGACGAACATCGGCGACTCCTTACAACAACGACTCTTCTCTCGCCCCAACCATGACACCTCCAAAGATTCTCCAGGTAGGGGTTGTTATTAAATTCAAGAAACTCTCATATATTTTTCTCATTATTGAATTTGGGGGGGTTTATTGCGGGAGATTTGAACAGGGATTAATCAATATCTATGTGATGTTTTTATTTGATACCTTCTTGTTATGATTCTAATGCGGAGGTCATCGGCTAAAACAAACAAGGTGCGGACCCTCCGCTACTTGTTTTATCATTGCGTTCTTCGTAGACTAATTCTGAATTTAATGGCAACGCGAATAAGAGGGTCGCGCAGCGATGACAGCATCTCGGGAGTCTCATAGGTATAGACAGGAGTGGAAATATAGCTCCAGAGCATCGCTGGAGCCCCGCGGAAGAAGCACCGACCATAGAAGTAAGTGGTGCCGCTCAGCACTGCGGTGGACCAAACAGGTGGTCGGCCCTCGGCCGGCTGTGATGGCAGAGAGTGGCGTTTCATCGCACATTGCAAAAGGTATACATGGATTTGAAGCTGCGACAAAGGGGACCCGCGCCCCATGGGTCCCACATCCAACCGAGGCGGTGCCATGTGGTGCCTCCGGTTAAAGAGTTGAACAGATCTTTGAGCTGTTTGGGAACGAGGGGTCGTGCGACCCCTTGCGCAAATTGTGGGACCCCTCGTGCGGGTCGCGCCATCAGGCAGGCTGAGTCGGTTTGTGTCTCAGTGGGCCTAGCTAGTCTGCAGCCCAGCTGGTTAGGGCCAGGCCGGATCGTATTCAGTCTGGGTCGAGTCATTACAGGCCGGGTCAGTCCGACTGGGTCGGACCGGACCCGAACCCATTTCAGCCCAGATACTCTTAAAAGGTCATATCTCACAAACCAGACGTCTGTTTGATGAACCATATATGGTTCAAGAATCCTTAAAATGAGACGGTACTTTTGAGATACTCCACCTGAGTTGTGGAGAAATTTGGAGTACGGCCGGGTTGGATCGTACCCGAATCCAACCAGACCCTCGGCACTAAAATGCCTATAACTCTCTGACCGGGAGTCCGATTAATACATCGTCTATTGCATTGGAAACCTTATGAAATGATGGATCATTGGGTTTCTTCTTAGTGAGATTTAATTTCATTTGATTTACGATCGATGGCTTGAGGATCAGATCCTACCAGAATTAAGTGTACTATGTACGGGAATCTACTGATTAGCTGAGACATGAAGAATGAATAGTGATCCTGTGGGGATCAGAACCTAGCAATCATGTGTGGATCATAACCTAGTGATCCTATAGAAGGTGGTCTTGGTGTAGTCATGGCATGGGCCCTAGGGGATGGGTCGTGACAAAGTGGTATTAGAGGATCCAGTTCTATTAAAGAAATGGGACTCTGATCTTTCCAACAGAGCAATAATGTTATGTGTTTCGAGTGTGGTTTTCAGTTTGGGGAGTCCAGTGTTGGTGTGTTGGATGACATATCCATACACCAGGACCCTAAATTCTGATTTTCGACTCGGTGCATGAAAACATTGATTGTGTGTGTTTTGGAAATGTTTTATTTTTTATCTATTTTAAGTCAGCTCACCAGGTATAACTTTTTGACCATGGTACACCTGTTTCTTTTCAGTATGCTACTACGTAGACAGACAGCCAGGATTCTGAAGAGAGTACACGATGATGGCCCACCGAGCGACAGGGATTCGGTTTATGGCCCTCTTACTGTGTTGGCACATTTGGGTGATGTACCAGCAGCACCACCACTCGGAGGGTAGCAGTTTCCACCAGCCCCACTAGCAGACTGTGCACTCTGAATGAGTGTGTTGCATGAGTTATAAAGATAGAGGCTTCTGAGGTTTCGAGGTGAGACAGATCCCCATACAGTTGAGGACTGCCTGGAGGTTGTGTCACGGGTTTTCTACCTAGTTGAGACACCAGCAGAGTAGATGGTGATCCTAGATACTAGCCTATTCCATGGACAGTAGGGAGATGGTGGAGTCTGATTCTCTAGACGTGTGAGGAGGCAACACTCGACTAGTTAGATTTTGAGACCCTCTTCAAGGTGGATTTCGTACCAGCATCTTTACGCTCACTACATATCCAGAAGCTGCTGCACTTATAGCAGGGCAGCCTATCATCGGTCCAGTACTCTGAGAGATTCACTGACCTCTCACGCTAATCCACTGACATGGTACGGGACCCTTTCTTTAGGGCCCATACCTTTGAGAAGGGTCTCCGGTGCGAGATCAAAGCGTCGATTATATCCCTCAATTTCCCGATGCAGGTCGGAGTGCTCGAGCGAGCATTATTGGTGGAGAGCTTCATAGATGAGCAGGCACTAATGGTGGGAGCCACCACCGGATGATAGGTAGCCGAGTCATATGTAGCAGGCAGTAGGCAGATGATACAGAGGTCTAAGCGGGCCATACCTACCGGAGGACGACCCCCGGACGTAGGGTCAGATTTGCAGAGCTCGCGAGGTAGAGCAGGCCAAAAAGGGACTAGACTGTGATTCATGTGTGGCGGGTAGGGCTATATGGCTCACGACTACCATAACTGTCATACCGATGATCAGCATACAGTCGAGAGACCACTGAGACAGCAGCCGAGGTTTGATCGAGGAGGTCTGTAGGGCAGCGAACGTGGCATGGGAGAAGGTGGTGGATGACAGTTTGAGGTTCTACCACCACCACCACCAGATGGTCTACACTAACCATAAGGAGAAGGTGGAAAGGGGAGAGCTCAGCTTTAGGTGACAGTGGCCAACAACCATGGTGCTCCAGAGATTATTTGAGGTACGATCTATGTCAATTTCATTGTAGCTACATTTATTATAGAAACAGGTTCTAGTCACTCTTTTATTGCCATGTCACTTGTTAGGAGCTTAAAGATTTTTATGGAGTCGTTGGCTCGATCCTTACGATTAGATACTCCTATGAGAAAATATTCGACGATTACACACTGGTGCAGATAGGTTGAGATCACTCTATGAGGAGAGATCTTCATCTGGGATCTTCTAGTATCAACATCGAAGCCTTATGACGTCATCTTTGGTATGGACTGGCAATCCACAATCCATGCTCAGATCGACTATTTTAGGCACAAAGTGCGGTGTTTCCGTGAGGATGGGACCAAGTTTTCCTTCACCGATGAGAAGGGAACCTTTGCAGTATAGGATGGACTTACTCGGAGGAGGGTGTCAATGATCACTCAAAAGTTGGCTAGCCTTACCCATGGATAAGTTGAAATGAGGAGTCCAAGTTATCCTGTAGTGGTGGACCAGTATGCTAATTTTTTTACTGATGATGTACTAGGACAACCTCCTCATAGAGAGGTAAACTTGTACGTCAACATGTACTCTAGGATGGAACTAATATCTACACCAACATATCATATGTCTCTTACAGATCTTCGTGAATTGCGGATATAGTTAGAGGACTTTCAGGGGAAGGGGTTCATAAGGCCAAGTGTTTCTCCAGGGGAATCTCTGATTTTGTTTGCCAAGAAGGCAGATGGGAGTCTGAGGCTTTGTGTGGACTATCGATGCCTAAACCAGGTGACTGTGAAGAAAAAGTATCCATTTCTGAGTATTGATGATCTCTTTTACCAGTTTAAGGGAGTTTGATGTTTTTCGAAGATAGACCTCAGATCAAGCTATCACTAGTTTAGGGTACGGGATGAGGACGTATTGAAGATGGCCTTCAGATGTCATTATGTCCATTATGAGTTCTTGGTGATTACCTTCGGCATGACCCACACTTCAAAAGTGTTCTTGGGGATCATGAACAGAATATTCTATCCTTACCTCAATCGCTTCATGGTGGTCTTCATTGATGACATCTTGATATACTTGACGTTAGAGGAGGAGCAGGCCACGCACCTATAGATAGTTCTGGATACACTCTGAGAGCACCATCTTTATGGAAAGATCTCGAAGTTCCAGTTCTAGATACGGTAAGTCCACTTCCTGGGGTACTTTATCTTGGAGGCTAGATTTGTAGTGGATCCGGCAAAGATAGAGGCAGTTCTTTCTTGGGAGCCACCTAGGAGTGTGAACAAGGTGCGAAGTTTCCTGGGATTGGTTGGGTACTAGTGGAGACTCGTACCTGACTTTTCTAGAGTTGTGGAACCCTTGAGAGCTTTGAAAAATAATGGAAATCCCTTTTTGTGGATGGAGAGATGCTAGTAGAGTTTTTAGGAGCTGAGTCAGAGGTTGACGAGTGCCCCCATCTTGAGGCTACCAGAAGAGGGAGTTGGTTATGTAGTCTACTGCAATGCATCAGGGACCGGACTAGGATTATTCCAGATGTAAGAGTGATTAGTGATCACCTATGGCTCATGGTAGTTGAGAAACCATGAGCATAACTACACTACCCATGACCTAGAGTTAGCAGCAGTGGTCTTTGCGTTGAAGATGTGGCGGCACTACTTGATGGGTGAACAGTTTACTATTTACTCTGATCACAAGAGTATTAGGTATATCTTCTCACAAGAGGACTTGTACCTGAGACAGTGGAAATGGATGGAGTTTCTCCAGTACTATGAATTTGAGATAGTCTACACTCCTGGGAAGGGGAACATAGTAGCAGACGCACTTAGCAGGAGGTCTGGTCTACAGTTGTTGTGTGAGGTGACAGAGTAGCTAGCTTCATTGCAATTATCCTTCGTGGATAGTGATGGAGCATCTTACCACCAGTCTATGACATTTACTCCCCCACTCCTTTAACGAGTTAGGGAGGCACAACTTGGCGACGTATACTGTGAGGCCCGTCGTTCTCAGATATCCTCAGGACAGGCTCCTGATGAATTTTCTGAAGGTGGGGAGCAGGTTTTTCTCTTCAGAGGATGCACCATGGTACTAGTGATGCTATGAGAGGAGGTGTTGAGGGTGTTCCAAACATCCTCTTTGGTGGTTCATCCTGGTGTATAGAAGATGTACCAGGACCTCCAGTGTCAATATTGGTGGCCAGGGATGAAGAAATAAGTGGCGGAGTTTGTATCACGATGCCTCACTTGTCAGCAAGTGAAGGTCGAGCATCAGGTACCAGCAGGCTTAGCTCAGCCACTTGAGGTATCGGAGTGGAAGTGGGATGGTATCACCATGTACTTCATGACAGGGCAACCATGTATGTCTAGTATCCATGATTCCATCTGGGTGATTGTTGAATGGCTCACAAAGACAACCCACTTCCTACCCATCCGAGAGCAGGGATCAGTGGAGGTCTTGGTACGCCTTTGTGTATAAGAGATTGTACGAATTCACGGGGTTCCAACGACGATCATATCATATTACGATGCATGTTTTACATCCCGCTTTTGGAAGGGATTACAAGAGGCATTCAGGACTCAGCTATGCTTGAGCACCGCCTTTCATCCTCAGATAGATAGTCAGATGGAGCGGACCATATAGACACTCGAGTACATGCTTCATGCTTGTGTCCTCAATTTTGGCAGTAGTTGGGAGGACCATCTACCACTAGTGGAGTTTGAATACAACAATAGTTATCACTCAACCATCGGCATGGCTCTGTTTGAGACCTTGTATGAGAGACCTTTCATATCACCTATATGCTGGTCAGACCTAGGGGAGTTGGCACTGATGGGTCCCGAGTTGGTACAGGCTACCATAGAGAAGGTGCAGATCATCCAGGAGTGGATAAAGACTGCACAGAGCCAGAAGAAGTCTTATGCCAATAGGATATGAAGACAATTATAGTTTTAGGATGGATACCATGTCTTCCTACGGGTCTCACCTCGATGAGGTTTTCAGAGATTTGGTCGGGACGGCAAGCTATCTCCGAGGTTCATTGGACCATTCCAGATCCTCAACATAGTAGGTGACATGGTGTACCATCTAGCTCTTCCCCCACAGATACACCAGATTTGTAATTTTTTCCATGTGTCACAGCTGAGGAGGTACGTGCATGATCCATCACACGTTATCGATTGGGGTGAGTTGTACATCGACAATGGGGAGAAATTTTCGAATTTCTTGGTGGAGATAGAGGATTGACAGGAGCGGGTCCTTTGTGGGTGGTCGATTCCTCTGGTGCGAGTTCGTTGGAAGCATGGAAACCTCCAGGAAAGCACCTAGGATCAAGAGGCTCAGATACATGCTTAGTACCCCCATTTGTTTCCCTAGTTTTTTTGTAGATTTCAGAGACAAAAATCCCTAAGGTGGGGAGAATGAAAATACCAAGAAATTCAATATTAATTTTTTTAAAATTATTTGGGATTATTATGAGTTTGTGAAAATTGACTGTGCTTGATTCCGTGGCTTGGTGTACCCAGAATGGTATTTTGAATTTTTTTAAGGTACATTCAATAATCATGCGGGCGGAATTTTCTATCCTTTGAAATAGTTCTCAGATTAAAAATATAAGGGCACCATTGAATCTGTAGCACCGGGATTTGTTTAAAGGAGGCTTAACTTCGACCGCAGTAGGTCGGGTGAAAAAAGATAGTTTTTTTGACTTTTAAAGAAATAATAAAATAAAAAAAATATTTCATTATCCTACCTCCTCTTGAGTGGCAGTGGTGGGACCAATGGGTTTTCAAGCCATTTAATGGATTAACTCTTCAGTTTCGTAACCACGCTATGGGGAATTAAGAAGTTAATTAATTAAAAACTCATTAATGAACCTCATTAATTATGTTGATGCATTACTCACCCTCCACCTCGATTTAAATGGAGCTCAGGTTGGGGGTTTTTACATGGCTTCATCAAGAGAGGAACCTCTGGAAAAGTACCGTGGCATCTTCTATTCGCAGAGGATGGAAGCTTGGGTGGCAACGATCCGGGATTGACAAAATTCAGTGACTCCATTCAATGAGGACTCTTCACCCAGCACAACCACGACACCTCCAATGATTCTCAAGGTTAGGGTTGTTATTAAATTCAAAAAACTCTCATTTCTTTTCCTCGTTCTTTAATTTGGGGGTGTTTGTTGTATGAGATTTTAATGGGGCTAAATCAATATCTATGTGACGTTTTTATTTGATACCTGCTTGTTATGATCCTAAGGTAGAGGGCGTGGGCCAAAAGAACAAGGCTCGGACCCTCTAATGCTTGTTTTATCATTGCATTCTTCATAGGAGAATTCTGAATTTGACGGAAACGTGAATCAAAGGGTCACACAGCGACAGTGGAATCTTGGGAGGCCCATAGGCACAGAAGGGAGTAGAAACGGAGCTCCAGAGCGTCGCTAGAGCCCCATAGAATAAGCGCTCGTGTGGTGGCACTGGAAACTAGTGCTGGCGGGTGAAGGCGGAAGATGGTGCTCGCCGGCTGTTGAAAGAGACAGCGCATCTCGGCATCACGGTAGACCAAACGGGCAGTTGGCCCTCGTCCAGTCGCGTTGGCATAGAGCGGCCCTCTGTCGCGTGCCACAGGAGGTGGTCACGGCTTTGAAGCTACGGAAAAGGGGACCCAAGACCATGGGTCCCACTGCTAGCTGAGTTGGTTCCATGTGGTTCCACCTATTAAATATTTAAATGGCTCTTTGAGCTGTTTGGGAATGAGGGGTCGCGCGACCCCTCACCCAGGTGGCACCAACCGGCGGGTCGGGCCGGTCAGCAGCCCAGTAGGCCAAGATGGTCTGTGGTCCATCCGGTTTGGGTCGGGCCGGATCAGACCCGGACTAGGTCGGGTTGACTAGAACCGGGTCAGGTCGGCCCAGGTTGGGTCGGGCTGGGTTGGACTAGACCCAAACCCATTGTGGCCCATAGACGCTTAAAAGACCATATCTCGCAAACTAGACATCTGTTTGATGAACCTTATATGGAACTAGAATCCTTAGAATCATACGTTCCTTTTTAGATACTCCACCTAAGTTTTGGAGAATGTTTGAGTATGGCTAGGTTGGATCATATCTGAATCCAACTGGGCCCTCGGCATGAAAATGATTATAACTCTCAGACCAGGAGTCCGGTTGACATGTCGTCTATTGTGTTGGAACCCTTATGACATGATGGATCATTGGGTTAATTATTCATGAGACTTCATGATGATTGAAGTACGACCGATGGCTTGAGTAGAGGATCCTCTATGAATCAAGTGTACTATGTATAGGAATCCAATGGCTGGATGAGACGTAAATAATGAATAGTGATCCTCTGGGGATCAACACCTAGGGATCCTGTTTGGATCAGCACCTAGTGATCTTCTGTGGATCAGCACTTGGCGATCCTGTGTGGATCAGCACCTAGCAATCTTGTGTGGGTTAGCACTGATCCTGTGTGGGTCAGATCTTGTGTGGGTTAGCACTCAGCAATCTTATGTGGGTGAGCGCATACCGATCCGGTGTGGGTTAGATCCTGTGTGGGTCAGCAGGGGTTAGTACCTATTGATCCTAGGTGGTTTGGATCCTATGTGGGTTAGCGGGGGTTAGTACCTATCAATCTTATGTGGGTCAACAGTAGTGCCACTAAACAGAATAAGATGATCTAGCCTTACGACTAATCATCTATACTTCTGTACTTAAGTTATACCTAGTTTGAGCTGAGCTTTTTTCTTTGTGATTTGTGATTGAGATCATGATTTGTGGTTTTCCTTTGTGAAATTATGAGAGACCTTCGGGGGTCTCAGGGTCTCTACTGGGTATTGTTATACTCACCCTTGGATGGGCATCGCCCGCACCTTGTTGTGTCTTGTGAAGACGACAGGAATCCTTGACTAAGAATCGGGGAGGTAGGACCTGATAGTGGATGGCAATGACGGTTTACTTGGAGAGTTGTAGAGACGATCTGTACCTACCCTTCAGGTAGGATCCTTGGTGGACAATCTCAGGATCTATTTTTTATTTTTCTGTTGTATTGTATTTTTTAGTGGGGCTTGTATTATGACCCCTTTAGTTTCAGTACATACTTTTACTTTAGCTGTTTTACTACGTAGTTTTTTTTGTATAACTAGTCTGTGTGTTTGTACAGGTTTAAATAAAATGCCTTCCTGTTTTAGGGATACACCTTTACGGTGCTTGTCACCAACCCTTGGCCTATGGAAGGCGGTCTTGGGGTAGTCATGGCACAGACCCAAGGGGACGGGTCGTGACATATATAAATCATGCTTTATATTCTGGAAGTAAGTAAATTATGATCTAAGTAATATAATCAAAAATAAAACGTCAAAACATGTATGATAAAGAAAGTGATTATTACCTGAAACATTGTTTTAACTTGGAAATTATTAATAAATAGGTAATATCAAGTCATAAATGAATCGTATATTATATCAGAAATATGTATATGGTTCTGGTATAATTTGGGAATATTTTTTTAACCAGTATTCAAGAGGATAGATCACCCTCGACTAAAGCAAAGTATAAGGTAAGGGATAATTTTGCAATCTCATTATTATCCAATATTTTTTATATGTAAGTATCTACTGAGGAATATTTATCATCCATATCCAAGTTTCCTAAAAATATATTTTAAAATATTTTTACTATTTCTCTACAATTGTTTAAAGTCATTTTTTACCATTTTTGACTTTTTATAAAATGTTTTTAAAGTAATATTTTAGTCATTTTCCAAAAAATGTACTTTATAACCTTTTCGACAATTTAAGGAAATAGCATTTTTTTTACTTATACAGCGTGAGTGTTTTTTTTCTACCATTATATCGCCTTGCCATTTTGAAGCCTCCTTTACAAGCTTACAAGGTTATTTTCAAAATAAATGTTTTATTTGAAAATTTTCATAGATTTTAAATGATTTAAAGTAAAATGGGATATCTCCTTCAAAGATTTTTAATGAATTTATTAAATTATTTTCATCATTTTCAACATCCTCTGTTGGATTTTATGATTATTTGAGGTTGATTTATTATGATACAATATTCCATATTTTATTGAATTTTTTTTATATTTTTGACTATGGATGTGCTATTTTTATACAATTCATGATTTATGGTTAAATTATTAACATTTCATATGATATTTTTAAAATGAATTTTTGTGTTATTTTTTAACCTTTTCATATAAGGATTGCATTGGACTTAGTTAGTGATGGGCAGGGCCTACTATAGACCATTGAGGCATCAGTAGGTCTAATGAGATAAAATAGTGTCTTAACATAAGGCCTTGAAAGAATATTTATGTATGTTCTTGGAATGAGGCTTTGATATAGTTGTTATGATGTCTGATATTATGTATTCCCTCATTATGAGATGAGTTATTGATTTTACATGTGATTATTCAACTAGTATAATATCCACACGAATGTTTAAATGGAATTATTTGATTTATTATTTCCATATTATGTAGAAGATAAAGTTTTAAAATTCTTGTTTTTTAGTTGTCTACCTTGACTTAAAATATTATGCTTATTTGTGATGGATTATGCTACATTGTTTATCCATACTCAGTATCTGAGCTCACCCCTTTGTTTTTTTTATTTTCCCAGGATGCTAAGAAGTGTTTTATTATTGATATTCAAGGTTAATCTAGGGGAATAATGGAATTCTCAAAGGATTATCTATAATGTATTTTATGTTATAAATTGTAATGTAAAGTTTATGTATGTAATCTATTTTCCAATACTACTAAACTAGTCAGTCCTTTGAGGTTTGATTCCTTGTAATCATGCCAATTTATTAAAATAATACACCATCTCTGGGTAACTGGGGTCAGGGTGTTACAGTTGGTATCAGAAGAAGTTTAGCAACAACCTTGGAAATAGTTTTAGAAATCATAGATTACGGATCATAACCCTAAGATAGAATTTGAGGATAAGTATAGAAGAACCCCCTATAATTTTTTTAAATTAGATATTATGTAGATATTCTAAGCAATACATCCTTGTCTAGATACTAAAAGTTTATGTGGTTATGGAAAAGATGTACCTAGGGGTGAAAACTCCAACAAGGTGTTTTGGGATTGACACGGGGTAACTTGGAACATGAAAATGGGCCTTAATGTGCACCAATTTTGACACTCCCGAGATATATAATTAGGATAAATCATAGTTTCCTTAAAAACCATTATGAAGGATTTATCTATAAATATGTCCTCAAAGGAACCATTTTTATTATTATCGATTAAATATGCATAAATTTTTCAATTTATTTTGAGTATTTTACTAGTATGGAATTATGAATTATGATTTATAACCTAATTTGATGTATGTCATTATTTAGAAATGGTGCCTAGTGGAAGAAATAGAAACTATATTAGCTCACATAATCCATGTAGGGATTTCCCTCCTATATAAGATAATTATAGTAGAGTTAGTGATGCAAGTGGTACTAAATAGTTCATAATCATACTGGGGTAGCTGACTCGGGTTATGAATAACAATGTTACCCATGTGGATTACCCTAACCCACAACACAGAGGATCAGTGTTAGACCGCTTCCTAATACAACAACCTCCAACGTTCAATGGGACTACAAATCCATTTGTGGCTGAGTAATAGATAAGTTCCTTAGATAAGATATTTCTTACTTTGGGAAGTAACTAAAGAGATAAAGTTGTCAATGTATTTTATCGTCTCTTAGGAGATGTGGATCAATGGTGGTCATTAATTCAAAACACCAAGGAGGATGAAGAAGTAGAAAATATGGAATGGGGGTAGTTTAACGAACTTCTCTAAGAGAAATACTTTCCTAGTGAACAGCGAGCTAATATGGAAATCCAATTTCTAAGTCTGAGGAAAAAGGAGGATGAGAATGATGCAAAATATGAGGCTAACTTCAAAAGGTTGGAAAGGTATGTTGTAGACTACATACTTATCCTAAGAAGTAAGATTGGTCGATTCTTTGATGGGTTAAAACTATTCCTCTGATGCGCAGTGGTCTCATAATATTTTTCATTATATGAAGATATTTTCTCGTGTGCTATCAAGATAGAAAAAGAATTATTTAAGTCTTATGACATTAAAGTAAAGCAAGATAAGAAGAGAACGGTGGTGAAATAGACAGATAAAGGGGAAAGGGGAAATAATTATTTTCCCTTATGTGATAATTTTGGGAAGAAATACCCTGGTAATTGCCTAAATGGAATGGGATTTTGTTACAAATATGGAGAAAAATGTCACCAGGCTCGTGATTATAAGGGAAAGAAAGAATTTATGTGATGTTATAATTATAAATATATGTGTAATTATGAAAATTATTTTCCAAAGTATCAAGGAAATATAGCTTAGAATAAGCTAATGGATCATGGTCAAGCTTATGCTATTACTATGGTCAAAGTGGAATAATTAATTTATTTGTGTTTTTTGATTCAAGAATTATATTCTGGTTATAAGAATAATGTGATATACATAAGGATTGTACTGCAGTAATTTTAGTTTTCATTGAGGTTTTAATAAGATGAAGGTAATCATATATTTAGTATGTGACAATATGAGAAACAATATATTGTTTTGGGAATCTAATGTTACAATAGATTTTCAAAATTTAAATACCTTTTAGACAGAGTTTGGACAAAACTATTTTGGATAACTCTAAAGGTCAGAATGGATTAAGTTGAAATTTGAATAGTATTTTTTAAGGTTAAAACATTTCTTAGGATTATTTTTCCAATGTTATAAAAATATAGTTTTAGGAAATAATTTTTTTTAACTTATACAGTGTGAGTGGCTCTTTTTCACCATTATGTTGCCTTTCCATTTTGAATCTTCCTTTACAATCTTACAAAGTTATTTTCAAAATAAATATTTTATTTTAAAAAATCAATAGCTTTTAAATGATTTAAAGTAAAAAAGGGATATTTCCTTCAAAGTGTTTTAATGAATTTATTAAATTATTTTCATCTATGTCAACATACTTTATTTTATTTTATGATTGTTTGAGGTTGATTTATTATGATACAATATTCTATATTTCATTGAAGGTTTGGTGACATGTTTGAATGTGTTTGTGCTTTTTTTATACCATTCATGTTTTATGGCTAAAGTATTAACATTTCGTATGCTAGTTTTAATATGAATGTTTATGTTCTGTTTCAACCTTTTCATATGAGGAATCCATTGGACTTAGTAAGTGATGGGTGGGGCCTAAAATAGCCCCTCGATTCATAGATAGGTCTCATTAGACAAACTATTATCTTAGAACAAGTCCTTGATATAATATTTGTGTATGGTATTGGCATGAGGCCTTGATATAGTGTTTATGATGTCTGAAATTATGCATTACCTCGTTATGAGATTAGTTATTGATTTTACATGTGATTATTCAACTCGTATAAAATCCATGAAAAAGTTTAAATGGAATTATTTGATTTATTCTTGCTATATTATGCTAAATATAGTGTTTTAAAAGGCCTGTGTTTTAGTTTTGTCCCTTGCCTTAAAATTATATGCTTATTTTTTATATCTTCCGCTATATCGTTTATCCTTAAAGAGAATATGTGCTCACCCATTTCTTTTGTTTTATTTTCCCTGGATTACAAGAAGTGTTTTATGATTCATATTAAGGATTAATATAGGGGAATAATGGTGTTCTCAAAGTATTGTCTATTCTATATTTTATGTTATAAATTGTAATGTAAAGTTCATGTATGTAATCTATTTTCCAAGACTGCTAAACTAATCGGTCCATCAGGGCTTGATTCCTTGTAATCATGATAATTTATTAAAATAAATCACCAGCTCTGGGTAACTAGGGTTGGGGCATTGTAGTTGATATCATAGTAAGTTTAGCAATGACCTTGGAAATAGATTTAGAAAACTTAGATTATGAATCATAACCCTAAGAAAGACTTTGAGGATAAGTATAGAAGAACCCACTATAATTTTGGTAAAGTAGATATTATGTGGATATTATAAGAAATAAATCCATGTATGGATACTAGAAGTGGACGTGGTTTTGACACAAATGTACCTAGAGGTGAAAATTCTGATAAGGTGTTCCGGGCTTGACTCGGGGTAACCTAGTACACGACAACGGGCCTTACTGTGCACTTGGTTTAACACTCCCATGGGATATGATTAGGATAATTCAAATTTTCTTTACAAACAATTATAAAGGATTAATGAGTAAATATGTTCCCAAATGAACTATATTTATGATTATGGATTAGATATGCATAAATTTTTCAATTTATGTTTATAATTTTACTAGTTTGGAATTATGCATTATGATTCATAACTTAATATAGTGTATGCCATTTTTTAGAAATGGCGACTAGTGGAAGAAATGGAAATTGTATCAATGCATGTAATACATATAGTTATTTCCCTCTAATACAAGATAATTATAGTAGAGTTGGTGATGCAACTGGTACTGAATAGCTTATTATCGTACTGGGACAGCTAACACGGGTTATGAATAACAACATTACCTGTATGGAGGACCCTAATCCACAATTCAGAGGATAAATGTTAAACTGCTTCATGAGATAAAAACCTCCAACATTCAATGGGAATACAAATCCATTTTCTTCTAATAAATGGATAAGTTCCTTAGAGAAAATATTTCTTTCTTTGGGAAGTAACGAAAGGGAGAAATTTGTCATGGTAGTTTACCATCTCTCGTGAGATTTGCATCAAGGGTGGTCATTAATTAAAAACATGAAGGAGGATGACGAAGTGGCAAATATAAAATGGAGGGAGTTTAAAGATCTTTTCCTAGAGAAATACTTTCCTTGTGAATAGAGAGCTGATATAGAAAGGCAATTTCTGAGTCTAAGGAAAAAGGAGGATGAGAATGTTGAAAAGTATGCAGCTAACTTCACAAGGATAGTAAGGCATGATATATACTATATACATATCCCAAGAATTAATAATGGTTGATTCTTTTATGGGTTAACACCATTACTCTGATGGTCATTGGTCTCACAATCTTTTTCATCGTACGAAGATATAGTCTCGTGTGTTATCAAGATAGAAAATGAATTCTCTAAGTCTTATGACATTAAAGTAAACAATAGAAGAAGATAATGGTGGAGAAAGAGACAAATAAAGGTAAAAGGGAAAGAAGGATTATCCCTTTTGTGATAATTGTGGGAAGAAACACCCTGGTACTTTCCTAAAAGAAATGGGAGTTTGTTACAAATGTGGAAAAAAAGGTCACCAGGCTCATGATTATAAGGTAAAGAATGAAGTTGTGTAATGTTATAATTGTAAAGATATGTGGAATTATGAAAATTATTGTCCAAATAATCATGGAAATATATCTTATAAGAAGAAAATGGATCACGTTCAAGATTATGTTGTTACTGTGGTTGAAGTTGAATAAGTCTTGTATTTGTGTTTTTGGATTCAAGAATTGTATTCTGGTTATAAGAAGAATGTGATATATATAAGGATTATACTACATTACTTTTTGGTTTTCATTAAGTTTTTAACATGACTAATTTAATCATATATTCAGTATGTGACAATAAGAGAAACAATAAGTTGTTTGGGGAATCTGATGTTACAATATATTTTTGAAATTTAGAGACCTTTTATATAGAGTTTAGAGAGAACAATTTTCGATAAATCTAAAGGTTGGAATGGATTCATTTTAACTTCGGATAGTATTGTTTAAGGTTAAAACATTTCTTAGGATTACTTTTGTAATGTTATAATAACATAATTTCAGAAAAAGGATAGCCTATCGCATTGGACAGGGTTTCGGGAATCAAACCCACAACTGAGGTGCGACAAGGCTTTATCACCTAACAATGGCCTATAGTAATTTCCTGGTTATTATAACATAGTTTTTTATTTAAATGGTATATGTTTATATTTAGAACCTTATATTATTAATAAAAATAGAATATTTTTTAATTTCATTATTTGTTGAAGAGAAAGATGAGTTTGTGGTAGGGATTAGTTTAAGGATAAACTATACATGTTAATTAAGTATGCTTCCTTCTGTTCTTAGTCTATGAAGTAAATTAATTCTTCAACACTAGTGAAAGGATCTTTAAATCAAAAAATGATATCCTAGTACTATTTCTGATGAATCAAATGGTCTCTTAGATCATTATAGATTTATATCTTTGTGATTGTTAACTTTCTTCTCATCATGTTATCTATCTCTCTCTATCAGAACTTAATGGTTAGATTTTTATTTCATGTCCATGTTTTTCTACATGGATCCCTAGTATGTGTTATTTTATGTAACCTCCATACTTCAATTTATTTATTTTAAAATGGTGGTCTCATTAATCTATTTTTTGATTTGTATTTCAACAAAGATATTTTGAAATATCAAACCCCAAGTTTTCAATCCCGAGTTTAAATTGTGAGGATGCAATTTATTGAAGAAGGTGAGAATGTAACACCCCAAGACTTTACAATATTTTCATTTCTGAATAAACTTAATTTTATTTCTTTCTTTATTTTTACACAATACCATGTTAATCTTATGCTACACAAAATAATGAGTTGGCTTGATTTACACCCAAGGCCCAGTTTTAACGAACAATAGTATATTAATAAAGTATTATTATTTAATATGATATATAACCTAGCCGTCGAATTAGAGGTTATGAATTATATTGAAAAAAATTGAATTTTATATATTCCATATAATTTTAATATTCATTTTATGTGTTTCTTACACATAATATAAGAAAAAATTCAATTTTTTAAAACAAAATAAGTATTTTTCAAAAAATTCAGTTTTACCGCATTTTTATGAAAAAAACTTTTTAAATCCAATATTTGACACTTTCAATTTGAAAAAATAAACTTGTTTATTATAAATAGGATATAAAAATTTATTTTGGATAAATTTTTTGTGTTTTTTTGATAACTTTCATATTTTACTGAATAGTGAAAAATTCTGCATTTTAATTCAAAACTATTTTTCATCTAAATTATTTTTATAGTTAGATTATAATTTTAATTGGTTAAAGTATAATTTTATTATTTTTTTCATAATTTAATACAATTTTTTTTATTTTAATTAATTTAACATTTAAATTGTACATAAACACATGTCAATCTTTTGATAGTTTTTATTTCTTTAAAACTTGCATTCTGGTTTTAACAAAGGGAATTAATTTTAAATTATTTACAACAGCTTCTGTGATTTGAATTTTGAAAAATTGATTCAATATTTGTAATCATAAGTTCCAAATTGATTAAATAGTTATCTTTTATTTTTGGACATTATGAATAGTAACTTCATTAATTATTTTTATTTACCACGGTTGAAGGGTAAATTAGGTAAATAAGGGTAAAATTCATATTAAAATAATATAAAACTATCCAAAACATGTAATAATATTATTGGATGAGTCATGGTCAATGAAAAAAATACTTAGGCTGTATTTTTTGCATTTGGAATCCAATTGTGTGTGAAAATGACATGTTATAATAATTAATTTAAATTAAAGGGAAATATAACATAAACATGTATATTTTTACTAAAACAATTTGAATATAGGGTTATATAACTAATATCTTTGACTATAAATATTAATTATAAATATAAAAATATTTCCTACATCATGGTATTTTATTTATAATTTTTATACATTAAATAAATAAATTTATTTATAACACAATGATGATGCAGTGATTACCTTATTAATAAAATAATCAAATAAATAATATTATAAATTTTAAAATAAATATTATTTAAAATATTTCATGTAATATGTGAATTTTATGGATGAATATGACATGTTATGGATGAGGTAATACTTTTTTTAAGTAATCAAGTTGTTATGACTTTAACAAAAATAAATTACTAAATAGTGTCAAAATTGACATAAATGAGTTTTTAAAACAAAAACTATTTTATTAAATTATATAATAGTCATAAAGATATAAGATTATTCCAAATGAATTATATAGTGTTAAAAATTTCATTAATAATCCACTTGAGGTTCTCTTGGCATTTTATAGTAATTATATTAAACATGTCTTGTAAAAATACAAGAAGACGTGGTAAGAGTTCAACTATTTACCTAAGGGTTAAATCTAAAATATAAGGTTAAATTTTTGACTTAAACTTTTATAAAACCTATTTTTCTAGAGGATTTAGAACCATACTCCTCTTATCCTCTAATTAAATTACTTTTTAGCTATTAGAAACCGAAACTAAATTTATAGTAAATTAATATTTTATGATTTTCTAAAAGTGCCCCTCACCCCTCTTATAAAAGGAAACTTATCCTTCTCTTTAATTCACACATAAAAACTCCTTTGGATCATCAAAAACCTACTCATTTACTAGAAAAACCTCCCTAATATCATCCTAGAGGCTAAACTTAGGGAATAAATCCATCCTAAGGAGTCTGTTTATGCAAATCAAAAGGAGACACCTGAAAAGAGGTAATTGTTTTATCACCTCTTTCAAAGTTCTTTTCTTCTGGTACATCACCTTTATCTATTTTTTCACACTAAAATAATAAATCTAGTACCTTATACATTCTGAGATGTTATTATAATTATGGGACAACCATATTCCTCTTTTTACCCATCCTACGAAAAACAATATCACCAAGCATGCGTACGTATGGCTTACTGTCTCCACGTTGTGGTGTAAATTGTTTTTCATGTACACTTTATTTCTATGAGTATAAAAATGAATATAATGGATGTAAATAAAAACTATAACATGATATTGTTTTTTTAAAATTCATATTTCATCAAATTCTATACCATTTAAGCATTAAGGAAATGATATCGTCGCTCGTGTTTGCGTACGGCATACTGTCTCCACGATGCGATGAGACTCGTCTTCCATGTTCACCTTCCAAGAATGATTATAAGAATAAATATTATTAATAAGTATGAAATATATGACATAATAATTCTACTCGGATTATATATATATACATATATATACATATATTTCATTCACTTACTTTCATTCAATACGATAAAAAACGGAAATTGCATGCATGCGTACGTACAGTCTACCATCTCCATGAACAGTGTGTTCCATTTTATTTATCTATATATTATATATATGTGATATATAAATCATGTTTTAAATTCTTTAATTAATTAAATTATGATCTAAGTAATATGATAAAAAATAACAAGTCAAAACACGTATGATAAAGAAAGTGATTATTACCAGGAACGTCGCTTTAACTTGGAAATTATTAATAAACTGGTAATATAAAGTCATAAATGAATCATATATGATATAATAAATATGGATATGGTCTTGGTATAATTTAATAATATTTTTTTAACCATTATATAGGAGTATAACTCACCCTCAACTAAAGTAAATTATAAGGTAAGGATTAATTTTGTAATCTCATTATTATCCGAGATTGTTTATGCATAAGTATCAATTGGGGAATATTTATCATCCACATCCATGTTTCATAAAAATACATTTTAAAATATTTTTACTATTTCTATAAAAAAAATTAAAAACTTTTTTCCCATATTTGACTTTTTATAAAACGTTTTGAAAGGAATCTTTCTGTCGTTTTCCAAATGAGGTACTTTATAACCTTTTTGAAAAATTAAGGAAAGAATGTTATTTTAAATTATATGGCACGAGATGATATTTTACAACATTATTTCTCCTTAACATTTTTAATCTTCCCTTACAATATTACAATTTTATTTTCAATATAAATGTTTTATTTTAAAATTTTCATGGATTTTAAATGATTTAAAGTAAAAAAGGCATATTTCCCTCAAAGAGTTTTAATGAATTTATTAAATTATTTTCATCAATATCAACATCCTTTGTTGGATTTTAAACTTGTTTGAGGTTGATTTATTATGATACAATATTCCATACTGGATTAAAGGTTTTGTGATATGTTTGACTATGGATGTTCAATTTTTATACCATTCATGGTTTATGGTTAAAGTATTAACATTTCATAAGCTAGTTTTATTATGAATATTTATGTTTTGTTTCAACCTTTTCATATGAGGAATGCATTGGACTTAGTAAGTGATGGGTAGGTCCCTCTATATCCCCTCGATGCATCGGTATGTCTCATGAGACAAACTAGTGTCTTGGCACATGGCCTTGACAGAATATTTGTGTATGGTCTTGGAACGAGGCCTTGATGTAGTGGTTATGATGTCCGACATTATGAATCCCCTCATTATAAGACTAGTTATTGATTTTACATGTGATTATTCAACTAGTATAAAATCCATGTAAATTTTTAAATGGAATTATTTGATTTATTCTTACCATATTATTTTGAAGATGATTTTTTAAAAGGTTTGTGTTTTAGTTTTGTACCTTGACATAAAATTTTATACTTATTTGTGATAGCTTCCGCTATATTGTTTATCCTTACTAAGCATCTAATCTCACCCCTTTCTTATGTTTTATTTTCCCAAGATTTCAAGAAGTGTTTTATGATTAACATACAAGTTTAATCTAGGGTAATAATGGTGTTCTCAAAGGATTATCTATATTGTATTTTATGTAATAAATTAAAATGTAAATTTCATGTATGTAAATATTTTCCAAGACTGCTAAATTGATCAGTCCTTAAGGACATGATTCCTTGTAATCAATCAAATTTATTAAAACAATGAACTGGATCTAGGTAATTGGGGTCAGGACATTACAACATCACATTAGGGTGAATCGGTGATTTTTATTAAGAAGAATGATGGATCATTGGCTATCATTAAATAAAAATGATTAGGATCTAGAAAAAAAATATCATTTTCCCCATATTGATTATTTGTTAGATAAAATATTAGGAATTCAATATTTCTAAAGATTGAAATTTAGTTTGGATATCATTAATTGATGGTAAGTATAGAATATATACCCAAGATAACTTTACACACAAGGTATGGATACTATGAATTTAGATTTATATAATTTGGGCTTAGAAATTATCCTATTATCTTTATGGATTTGGTGAATAGGTTCTTTATAAATTAAATTGAAAAATTTGTGGTAGTCATTATTGATGATGTTCTCATATATTTTAATATCTATGAAGAACTTGAAGATCATTTGGGATCTGTTCTAAGGAACATACAAAAGGATAAATTATATGCCAAGTTCAGAAATTATGAATTTTGGTTACAAAGAGTATCTTTATTATGTTATGTTATCATTTATGAGGGTATATATATTGACACATCAAAGATAAATTTAATTAAAAATGTATGAGATAAACCGTTGTTACTGAGATCTAATGTTTTCTTTGATTATATAGATACTACCCGCATATTGTGGAAAACTTATCATGACTATCAAATACACTAACCAAGTTAACCTAGAAGGGATTGAAGTTTATATAGGTAATGGAATGTGAGGAAATCTTCTAGGAGATTAATAAGAGAATGTTCATTGCACTTGTGATTTCACAACCCTGTAGTGGAGAAGGGTTTTTTATATGTAGTGATTCTTATTTGAAGTGTTTGGAATGTGTTATTATGAATAATGAGAAGGTAATTTATTATAAAGGATGAAAATTAAAGACTCGTGATAAGAACTACCCAACTCATGATCTAGAGCTGGAGGTAGTAGTCTTTGAATTGAAAATTTGGTGGCATCATCTCTATGGTAAAAATTGTTATATTTACACTAACTATAAGACCCTAAATTTTAAATTTCACACAAAATTTTATGAACATGGACCAAAGGATATGGCTATGATTGATCAAGGACTATGACTGCTCAATATATTACCACTTGGGGAAGGAAAACATGGTGGTTGATGCCCTAAGTAGGAAGGATCATTCCATATTATTCTTGATGAGGATTGAAAAAGATGTAATAATCATGGATTTATAATGTATGAATCTTAAAATAATAAGAGAATGAGAAAAATATAAACTTAACCAAATGATTTCTCAACCATCCATTCATGAGGAGATCAAATAATCCTAGAAAGATGAAGCACAACTACAGAAAAGGGTGTTGTGTATTCCATAGTTCAACCATGATAAAGGTGTATTTATATGGTTTGTAACCCAAATATGTGTTGTATAAAAACTATAGCTAAAAAAGGAACTTTTGGATGATGATAATTGATCATATTTCTCTGTTCATCCAAGAATCATGAAGATATATATAGATCTAAAACAAAACATTTGTTGGGATGACATGAAGAGGGAAATCATGGAATATGCATCTTAATTCTTGGTATGCTATAATGTTAAAGCTAATGAAAAAATTATAAGGGTATGTTTCAACCATTACCCATACCAATATAGAAATGGAAAAACATTACCATGTATTTTATTGTTGTACTCCCCAAAATAACTACGGGATATAATGTTATTTGGGTTGTAATCGATCACCTTATAAAGTTAGAAAATTTTATCACTATAAAAGAATATTTCTAATTGGACTAACTCTCCAATATATACATAAGAGAAATTATAAGACTACATGAGGTGGAACTTTATATATTATTTGATTGAGATCTAAGTTTTACCACAAGATTCTATAAAAAAAATTATAAATCATTAGAGATAGGGTTGAGTTTTTGCACTTCTTATCACCCTTAGATAGATAGTCAGTCTAAGAGGACTATCCAAACTTTGGAGGATATATTAAGATATTGTTTTATAGGATTAAAAGGATATTGGGATCAACACTTTCCCTTAGTAGTGCTCTCATATAAAAATATTTTCCATTATAACATTCAGATATAACCATATGAGGCTTTTTATAGGAAGAGATATACGACTCCAACATATTGGGATAAAGTTGGAGAGAGGAATCTGATAGGTCCTTACCTTGTCCAAGAAATGACAAACAAGGTTCTACCCATTTAGCAGCATATGAAAGTAGCAAAAATTCAAAAAAAATCTATATTTATAATCATTAATGAGATATAAAGTTTGAATTTAAATACAAGTTATTCCTATAGATATCTCTATGGAAGTGGGTTATGAGATTTGGGAAGAAATGGAAGTTGAGCCCAAGGTACATTAGTCCATTAAAGATACTTGATCATGCCAAAGAAGAATATTATCACTTAGAACTACCTCCTGACCTCTCACAAGTATATGATGTATTCCATGTATCATTTTTTAGAAAGTACATATCAGACCCGTCTCATATGCTAAATTTATAATCCACGCAACTAGAACGTTATCTCTCATATAAGGAACAACCGCTGAAAATTCTTGAATAAAAGGATAGGGTGTTAAAGAAAAAAACCACTCATTATGTCAAAGTACTATGGAGAAATCATAAGTTTAAAGAAGTTAATCGGGAACCAAAGGGAGTTATGATATAAAAGTATCCTCTCAAGTTTTACTATGTTTATTAAAATTTTGTGGATGAAATTATTTTAATTGGGGTAGAATTTAATGACTCAAAATTCTAGACTTTTTAAAATTGATTTTATGTTCAACAACTTTTGTTACATGATACACACAATGAAAAAAACCAAAAAATATTTAAATAAAATTATTAATAAAACTATAAAAAAAATATTAATATAGTAAAACATTAAATATTTAGAAGGTCAAATTAATTAATATGAGTTAATATTGAAAAGGTTATTTTCAATAAAATACATTTTATTTTTATTATGTATTTTACTTTAAAATAAAAATTTATAAAATAAAATTTAAATTTATGAAATGAAATTCATTTTTTAATTCCTCATATAAAAAATTACTTAGTTTTAATTTTTGAGTTTTTTCTTAAAAGGATGATTTTCAATTAAAAAATACATTTTTTTCAAAAATAATAATTTTTATGATTTTATCATTATGTAAACTTATCCAATAAGATTATAAAACCTTTTAAGTAATAAAAAATTTATTTAAGTAATAAATTATTCATTTTAAAATATTCTTTGAACTTATAATCCTATGTCCAATTTTTTAAAACTAAATTAAAATGTTACTTTAATAAAAAATAGTCTTTTCCACAAATTAAGTGTTTAGATGGTAAAATATGGTTTTGGATTTCCTTTAAAGCCTCATAAATTTTATTTTATTTATAATAAATCAATTTATGTCATTAAAATCAGTATCTAGTATAATTTTTTTTAATGTATAAATTTAAAGCTTAAAATTTTTTTTTTCTAAAAACTGCTTTTACATGATTAAGTGAGTTTATTTTAAAATTAACTTTCCATGCCTTCAAAAAAAATTTGTTAAAATTATTTTAAAATTTTAAATTAAAAGGTTTATATTAGTTAAAAATATCCAATATTAATTTGTTTTTTCATTATTGTTAATTACTAAGGTTAAAAATTAATTACCAAGGTAAAAGTTAATTTGGATAAAAATTGAAAAGTAAAAAAAATCCTTAAATCTCTATTATCTTGTCTCAAAATAAATAGATGAGAGGCACTTCCAACTTATCTTGTTTCACACCCTGTATTTGACCAATTTTTATCCATTGATGATTGATTAGTGTCATGGCATTATTAAAAATGATGTGTGTTTCTAAAAGTTTCATTTTCTTCTCTTATAAAAGGATACCACTTCAACCCATTCAAGTTACACTTCACCTTTGAATTAATTATTTAAAATCAACCTTTTTCTCATAGAACCTTCTACCTCTTATATAATACTATATTCACATTAATCATTCTTAATGGATTCACTTCTACGGAGTTTTCTAAGAGAAATCTCAAGCTTCTAATATAAGTATTTCCTTATCTTAGTATTTTATTTTATTATACTCCATCCTTAAATAATTTCTAAACTTGTTAATATAATTAAATAAATATAATTATTACACTTAAATATCATTTTATTAATTATAAAACAAATATTCAATCCTTTCCATCCAATAAGAAAACAAAATAATGTCAATAATATGAACGTGCGGACTGCTACCTCCAGGATGTGATGCACATTTTTTTCCATCGCCATATCTAAATTTTGGTACCAAGGAAGGATATAATGAATAAATAATTTTATATTTAAAAACTAAAATTCTTAAATGATCATTTTTCATATAACATCATTCTTCCCATTCAATGAGAAATGGGATCATTAATCGTGTGTTTGTGAAAACAACCACCTCCATGAACAATGAATTTCATTTTTCATAACCACCCATATTATAGAGTTATAAGAATGAGTTTAATGAATATATATCATACTTATCACATGCTAAATATTCTTTAAAATTTATATCAATATTATATAATAACATTCTCTTATTATTTCAATCATTATAACACACTCTTGTTTATGTCGTTTTTCCACCTACATGAGTGATGTTGTAATGTTTATATCATGAATGATTAAGAAATTTTATATTATAGTAATAAAATGTAATTATAATTTATTAAATATATAAAAATGGTTCTAGAGTAATAATATTAATAATTAATTTTTATTTATTTATATATCATCTTTTATTCGTTAAACACACCAAAACGAGTTCATCTTCAATTTCATCATTGCAAAAAGTTACCAAAACACTTAAGAAATGAAATTTATTTTGAAAAATATTTTCCAATTCCTAGTATAATATATTAATGAAAATATTTGGGATAATAATGAATTAAAAATATCCATTACAAAAAAAATTAAATGATCAAATGATGTGGCATCCTCTTGCTTCTCGGTGTCCTTGTTGTAAAGACTTCAAGGAGGAAAGTGTTGATCAACTATTCTTCAAGGTTGGATGGGTGTGTGATGTGTGTATTTCCTTTGGAGAGTTCATATGACTCCATGATAATAACATGGTGGAGCTACCATTCTTGGATAGGTGGTTCTATGGTTTGGGAGACAGATGGCACGTGTGGTGATCCTTCTGGCGGGGTGTTGGTCTATATGGAAAGCCATGAATAATCTTAGACATGAGGGGGTATGTTATGCTAGTAATTATATCATTATTAGGACTAAGAACACTCTCCTTGTTTTGGATCAACTCATTGGCAACTGGTGGGATTCCCCCTCCTTCCGTTGGATGATCTCCGGTTCACATGATGCTCAGGCAGTTAACAACAGCACCCGCAGAATCTGGGTGCGATGAAATCCTCCCCCTAGGGGCCTTAAACTCAACACTAATGGGTCTTTTAGTATGGGATTTTTTGTGGGGGTGGGGATGTGTGAGACTCCAGGGGCTCGGTCCTATTTTCCTTCGCCTCCTGCTTGGTCCACGGTTTCTCTCTTCAGGCCAAAGCCAAGTCCATGCTCATGGGTATCAATATTTTCCACCAGAAGGGGTTAACCTTAATAGAAGTTGAAACAGACTCAAAGATCCTCCATGATTTCCTGAATTATATTTTCTCTCCTCCATGGTCTATCATCTATATTACCAGAAATTTCAAAGGCATGATCACCAACAACATCAATGTTATGCATTCCTGACGTGAGGGTAACAAAGTGACGGATTACCTGGTGTCGATGGAGGTCCCTGGTAATGATCTAGTTCAGCTACATGATATCCTCTATTTTAAACTAGAAGGGGTCAATCTGATTAGAGGGTATTCCCTTAGAATTCACCATTTCAGACCTCCTTAGTCTTCTTGGATTCTGTTCTTGTTTTGGATGTCTTGTATCATTCTTAATAAAAAGTAACTTTGATGATAAACTAATAAAAATTTATTGAATATTTATAAAGGGATTTTATAAAAGGTTGTTCAAATAAATAATCTTCTAAAATATGATTTTTATATAGCTATTTTTCAAGATACTAAACCTTTCATTACTTGGTTTTGGAGACTATTTGTGGAATGTATTAATTAAATCATGAAAACAATGTATTATTTTTGTATGATGATCGAGATTATCCATATCATACTTTACTCAAATTTATTAGTAGATCCACTAAAATAATTGGTTTATTCAAAATTTATCCCGATATCTTTAATTTAAATCATATACTAATTATATTTTCTTTGAAGGATGACTATTATCATTGTTGGTCTAGCGGTCTGTGGTTTTTTATTGGTTTTTTTCGTAATTTTCTTAAATCATATCTTAATTTTTACATGACTAATAAACATTCTATTTCCCCAATCTGGTTAGGATTTGAAGGTATTCTAGTCCATATCTTAAAAAAATTCACTCTTTTTTCTATTTTTAGACTCCTAGTACCCCTTTAAAAACTTATTTTGTGGACTCTAAATTATATAAGACCCTATTTATCTTGTATTTTTATAGAGGTTGGATTATTGATACCTTTTCCATCAGTGATATGGATTTAAAATTATGATTGTGGCTTCTATAAAAAAGATATTTTACAAAAATCCCTAGAATATTATATGTATTTTTAAAAGTTTAGTCACCACTTAAAGTAATATATCAGTCCTTCACATATCTCTCAACTGGTTGGTCAACCTCCTATTAGGAAAAAAGACACTAGAGTTGAAAAAGGAAAACATCCTTCTGAGGAATTTTTTTTACCTTAAAATGATCAAGACCATCAAGATTTTATGTAAGATTGAAAATATAATCTCGAAACCCAAATTGAGTAACAACCCTTAGATCCTTAGGAAAATTCTTATTCTAATTTTTAGAGGCTATCAACAATGCATAACCTACCAATGAGATGCGTGGTATGGAATCTTCCCTTAGGAATAACCCATCTATTTGGATGTTTTCTTTGGATCCTACAATTGATATTTTAGTATTTTATCCACCTGATGAGGAAGAGGATCAATGTACTACTTCTAAATCTATGGAATTTATTCAAGATATTCTATAAAAAGTTCAAAACATTGAAAATTATTATTATCACTTGCGTGAAATTAAAGTTAATAAAAATATTTTGTATCCATATGGTTTCATTACTCCATACCCAAGGAAGACTGGGACACATGTGGATTTCTCTAAATTTGAGATAACTATTTATAAAAGATCAGTGGGGGTATGTATTATTGAGAAAATTTTAATTAATTTACAACTAGATATGGTGTAAGATCCATCCCCATCCTCTAATGAATAAAATTTAGAAGATACAAACAAGCTTAAGAGTGTTATTATTTTCAACTAAGGTATAAATGAAGAGATATATCCATGGATTTAGGAGTAAGAACTCTTAGTTTTTAAGATATATGAAGGTGGTTTGATAACTATTAATGGGTATCTACAAAATATAGAGAATGTGATATCTAAAATTGTATTGGAACTTTATTGTGATCCTAACCTTTATTTATTTTTCATTCCATGTGAGTATCTTGGATTGTCCCTATTAATTGTCTTGGTCTGAGGGATTTGAATTGAGGTAGACATGCTTTTTTCATTTCCTAGAACTTTTTTGGTACCGCTTACAAGTTCTTCTAATGATTTTAATATTTTTCCTTCTTTTTGGATTTCATTTATGTTATGTCCTTTATGTGAGGTCATTTACCTAGAGGTAATATATTTATTCTATATTTTCCTTCCATGTACAATATGTGGTGACATTATTCTATCTAGAGTTTATGATAAGATTTATTTTTGGTGGTGTGGAGGTATTATAGTCATTTTGGTCACTTTTGGACAAGTAGTTGTCTACACAATTACAATGTACTTCCAATTATGATCCTACCCAAAAATATTAGTTGATGGTATATATTTACTTAAGCTAGATAGAGGATGAAAATTGGGTGATGAATGTGGATTGTTGGTTGTTTTAAGTGTGACATTTTCTTTCTATAGGACCTCGCTAGTTGGAAGAATCTATAATTATCTATATACTCAATAAAAAATAGGGTTTTTGTCTCTAGATATTATTTGACATTGTTGTGGGGATTTACAAACTTAATTTGGATTTCATTTATTTATTGTGGTGAAAATATCTTGAGAAATGGATACCCTTTGGATGAACTATTGGAATACATCTCATAATTTCCCCACTTCATACTAATATTGTTCTTTCATTGTAGATTTTTATTTATTGAAAGAAAATGGATGTTTTTTTATGTTTTTTTATGTATAAATTATGGAACTTGTCTATATAGAGAGAGACCCATGCCTAATCTTATTGAGGTACAGAAGTCCTTATGATAACCTGATGATGGTTAATGAAAGTGTAATTATTGTTGTCAATGTAGACTTGTGAGGATAGAGCTTTTAAGAAGAAAGAATGGATATGTTATTTGGTTTGATGCTAAGTAGGTTTGTAGTATGGTTTTTCAGGGTAGATAAAGAGTTTTTTTCTCCCTGAAATGTACTTATACTTGCTTATTTCTATGTTGGTGCAGGCTCATTACACCTAATGCGTAGATTCTGTGCTATGTTTTCTTTTAATAATATAAAAAATATTTAATTACAAATGAGTATAAATACAAAATTGGCATACTCTTTGTATTTTTGTTACTCAATACCATTTAAAATGGATCATATAAAAATTCATGTTTTCATTTGATATAGTTGTTGGGCACAGGTATCAAGATACATGTGTTTGATAAAGATCACATCAGGTCCCTTTATATTATAAGTTTCATTTCTGGTCTGATATATTATTCACTTTGCATACATTTATTAATTTAAGAATTCATTTTTTTAAGTTATAAAGGCTCTTGTAGTCAAACATCATAATTTACTAACTAGGAATTTCTTTTTATGAAACTTATAGAGGTGCTCTAATAGTGATTTAGATTTTATCCAAAATAAGTTTTATATGGTTGTTCACAAATTATTATATATCATTTAATAAAAATTTAATGATAATTATTTCTTTCCAAAAGTGTTTTGGAAGATATAAAAAAGTTTTTTTTGGATATTGTTTCATGTGTTATTATATATGATACGATACAAGGTGAAATAACACAAAGTCTATGATACTTTATTGAAGATGATAGATTGATAGAGATACACCTTAAATCCTTATATAAATTTTTTTGTGTTTTTTATATATATAATATGGTATAATATGTGTATTTTATATTGTATGACATAATTAACACAAAAGAATACCATATACCTTGTTATGGGATATTGTTTGGTGCGATATAGAATATTTCACCACTACCTTAAGGAAAATCATATTATAATATATATATATATATATATATATATATATTGTAACTATTATGATATTTGTATGAATCATATCATATGTTTCATTGGGTAGTTGAACAATAAGTGTTAACATTTTATTAATCAACTATGTTGGCTATTATTAATGATAAATGTTTTATAGGATAAAACATATGAGTGATTAATGCACTTATATTTCATGTGCATGGGCTAAGGGGTTATAAATTTTATAAGAACATGAATTACTCCAACATTAAATAATATTTTATTAAATGCATGGTTCCTTTTAGAGTGTCCCTAGTGCCTATATAAATAGTTAAAAAGGCTATGAAAACAGAATATGTGTTTCTTATTTATTCTCTTTATGATTTTTTATCTTTTATCCCTTTCCACCAGAGTGTTTCTAGCATACCATGGATGTAAGAAGGTTCCTACTCAATAATTGGTAGATTCATCATCCCATGGATATACCTAATAAGAAATAACCCATTGGATCTTTCCTAGTTATATTCATTAAAAATGGTAATTGAAGACCAGATTTGTGACCAACTTCAGTGTAAGGTACAAATGTTCTTCATTTTACAGTATTCATGACTTTGGTTTCATAGCATGGAGATCTAAGGAAGTGGTTTCTTATGGTTTTTATTACTTTAATTAGTGTTATTAAATACTATTAAACCCATTGCAATCAGGATTTCAATAGTTTAGGTATGGCTCAATACTATAACATGGGGTAACGTCCTCTTTCTTCTTATCCATGCACTAAAACAAAGAAAAAATTAAGAAAAATATTGACACATGGGCCACTCATAATAATATATCCAAAATAATAACACATCAATAAGTGGCGGTGTTCTCCTTTATAATATAACCTTTATAAAAAAATCTAGATTGACAATGATATTTTTATACTTTAGCAGCTTCTCTACTGGGAATTATAAATTCAATAATATATATCTTTGTTATGTTATAACCAATTGTGTTCTAAAATCATCCTCTAATATCAAATAATTAATCTCTTAAATTAATCCATATTTAAAATTACATGTCACCTGATTGTTGGCCTTAAAAAATATGCATCAAAGATGTATGAATACCTTCAAACCCCAAGTCAACTTTCCCTTATTTGAAAAATTTTTAACATTCCAAATTTTCCAATAATCCAAAAAATCATTATGTAGAAGTAAATATTATAGCACAATCCTCTTTCACTGTAACACATTATAGTGTTACATACATGATTATGATGTAATTACAATTCAAACAAAAATACAAAAAAATTTGGATAAGATCGTATTTTTTACCATTAAAAAAGCTCAGTATGGTACTTAAAAACAACATAGATCATATACTTCTTACATCATGATGTACATTATTACCTCAAAACACCGATTATAGAGAAATATCAAAATTATATATCCTTATATTGTGAAATGATGTATACTTACTCATCTACATACCACTGATTAGTTATGGTGTGATGTAATATTTTATATCCTAAAGACAAATTCTTGAGGAGACCTAAATTTTTGTGGAATGTTCATTACAGCATTGTGTCACATATCATTGTGTAACACTTAAAAATTATAACATGATTTATCTAGGGAAATTTATAGTAATTAAAGAATAAAAACCTTATGTGAAGATCATTTACCCTTAAAAAGTATACATTATAACATGAATAACCCTATTCTAAAATCATTGTTGATTCCTTACTAAAATAATTGTTAAAATTTCCAAGACTTATCCATTTTTCTTCAAGATTCACACCATGTTTAATACCACTAAAAAACCCAATTTTTATCCTTGTATTAGCAACAAGAAGAAAAATTATGCAACCAAATCTTTAAATCACATTCTTAATATCAAGTGACTTTGTTTCCAATATCCACCTCAATAAAAAACCATGGTTATAATACACAATAAAATTATAATCTATTTTATTTGAAGTTTAACCTGCTAAGAAACTAAATAAAAAATTAAATTATACTCATTACAATCCATAAATAGTGAAAATTAAAATACATAGATCAATTTTACTATAAATCTATCTCAATTTATCCAATTACTTGATTTCAGTGTTTTGGTCAATATATAATTACTTAAACTCAAGTATTAAAATCTATAAATCAACTTTTAAGACTAGAATTATACTGCTAAAATTAATTTAACAATTCAATTTCAAATTCTAACACCAAAATTCCACATTTTAATAGTTCTCATCAATATATTCACACTAAAGATCTATATTTTATATACATATAATATATATATATCTATATAATCATTTTTTAACAATTTTCATTTTCAATAATATTATTTAGTTTTTTTAATAATCATTAATATTTAGTATTAAAAAATTTGTGAGAGTTGCATAAATCTTTTTATAGAGTTCAAATGATATCCTTAATGTATTATTCAATTTTTTTTAAAAAAAAAATTTCTTTTTTATTACTTTATTTTTTAGACAATAAGTTAAATATATAAATTAATTATTAAAATATGTAACTTCATTATTTAAATATGAAAGTAAAAGGTTAAAAATGGAAATGAAGTGTTAAAATATGGGACTTTGGTGTTTTAATGAATTTGATTCATAGTTTTTATTAAAAAAATTAAAGTGTCTTAGATTTTGTAGGTAAAAATCAAATTGATACCCCATGATTTCATTACATTTTTAGGATATATTTGTCTTTTTTATCATTATTACTAGAATTTTTTCAAATCCACATTAAAATATATGAATGTAGTGTTAAAATATGGAATTAATCTATTAAATTATGGTATATCATTGTTAAACCCATTAAATAAAGTTTTATGTTGATTTTTTATGTGATTAATCACTCACTTATATTTGGGATAATCTTGGGGGTTTTGTGGTATATACTTTATATTTCCCTCTTATTTTCATTTGTTTGGAAGTTTTCCAGGCAAGGGGGGTTGTGTAAATAGTCAAAAAAATATTTTATATATTTAATAAATATTTGTGTTAAATTGAATGTTTTTTTAATTAAAATTTTTTTCTAACAAATTCAATTCATTATATAAATTTATAGGATTAAATAGAACAAACATACTATTACTACTACAAACTCCAAATTTATTGAACTCAAAGGAGAATGCTTGATGGGGGTCACCTAGAGACGGTAAATAAACTCTCACCTACATTGAGATGATATGGGATAATTGGATCCTCGTTTATAATAAGAGGACCTTGAACACCAAATGTGTACTAAAATATTTTCTATGAAGATGAATGGTGAATAGGGAGGAAAATAGTGTTATAACAATGGCCCGGTATGCCATGTATCTCAACAGAGGGATCATATCCCTATATATAGGCTACCTTCATTCAATGAAAGGAATAAAGGGCCATCTTCCATAAAAAGGAATTTGAAATTAATTATCCATAATTCATGCCACTTAGGATTCATAATTTTTTAAATGTTTCAAATAATGATTGCATTTGTGTATATAAATAAATGAATCAACTTATTGATTCATAACCAAAAGAAACCATGTGGTAGATATGGAAGTGTCTATACAATCAATATCCTATATAATAGTCTTATCATATGCTACTATAAAGGAATATCATGCCTTATTTGATCCCAAGTGATCATAATTTGTGACATGCATGTGGTTCATATCATAGGCTATGAATTGGGTGATATCATACAATATGGTATCGCAATATTACTATATATCCAAAAATATCACACTTGAAATAAAATAAAATAAAAATATCATGAAAAAAATAAAAACTATTTATAAATCAATCCAAAAAACGTTTTTATATGGTTTATCTTTAACAACCCTCATTGTTACGGGTTGGAAAATTCCCAATAGAATTGCAGTTTTTTTATAGATGGTCCATTTTGAGGAATGAGGATTGGATTAGAGGTTACACCCTTTAGAAATCCAAAAGTGGAGATTTTGTATTGGAATCAAGGTCTGGGTGGTGACCTGAGGCTTTGGAAGTACCAACGGAGTCCAACCAAGTTGGTTGGGTTGTGCCCAGAGCCACCAGCTAGCCGGTGGTATCCAACGGCTAGCTAGTGGGGATGCTTGGTGATTTTAAGTGGGGGAAGCTTTTTATTTTCCTTAGTACACCCCTTATTTCCCCTCTCCTATTGTCCCCCATCCTCACTCAAACCAGGTGGTGAATGGGGCTCCTCCCATGGATATTTTAGACCCCTCTCCCTCATTTCTCACCACTTTGAAGTGACATTCATGGTGGTTAACCCTTATCAGAAAGTCTAAGAAAATCCTAGCCCTAGTTACCTATTTCATATTATTTATCTTTACTGAAACCTTATTACAATGAATTTAGTTCTTTCATCATGGAACCAGTGTGTTATGATTAATTCAATTGGAAATTATTGTGGATTAAACTTCACCACAGTTAAAGTAGGAACTTGTTACCATGATATGGATTTCATATAAAATGGTATGCCTTGATATGAATGTGTATGTTTAAAACCATGAGACCTATTATATTGATGTTAATAGGAGTTTCTAAGGTTTTTATTAATGCAATAGGATCATTAGAGGGGGATCATGGGTAGTGTACCTTGGAATTGGTGAAAAGAATATGTGTACTAGGAATCCACATAGGGTAGTTTGGTTAGACGTTTAGGCTTAGAATGAGTTTTTTTTGGGATTGGTTGAGGATAGGGTGGTTGAGATAGATGAAATAGGGGTTTGGGTAGTGGATCCCTATAAGTTTGTGCCATTGAAACAATGGATTAGTTTTGTTTTCTAGCAATAATTATGGGGTTTCCCGTTTTAGAAAACAGACCTGAGAGGTGTTGTTTTGGTTCGAAATGGGCCAGGGTGACTTGGATAATTGGTATGGGGTTTGGGTGGTAAATTCACACAGTCGTGTAACTTGAAATGGTGAATTTGAGGCTTGTATCGGGATATATGGTTTGGGATGTCTTTTTGGGTAAATGGGCTTAGGAAGTGTTATTTGGGCTCAGAATGAGTGGGGATGACTCAGGTAAGTGATGTAGAGGCTTGGGTGATGTTTTCATATGATTATCGTGTGATTTGAGGATGAACATGAGTGATGTGGTTTAGTCTAGTATTGATGACGTCCTTTGTGATTGAGGTATTAGTTTGGGGTTATAATGGGGTGTTTCCCTTTACTTGTTTTTACTGATGCTTATGTTGTGCAGGTTTGTAGTCGCTATTGACCATGCGGGGATGATTCGGTGTGAATGTTTGGCCTCCCAATAACCCTCAAGATTTTTCGATGTGTATGTTTGGCCTCCCAAGAACCCTTAATATGTAATGGTTTGATAATAGTCCTACCAAAAACCCTATTTATGGTTCAGTGTGATGATGGGCCTCCCAAAATCCCTCATGATGGGCTGGTGTGATGATGGGCCACCTAAGAACCTTCATGATGGGCTGGTGTGATTAGTTGACTTCCCTATAACCTGTAGAGATGGGTTGGTGTGATTATTTGACCTCTCTAGAGTCTTTTGGGATGGGTCATGGTACTTGGTGAGGTTTTGAGAAATTATAGGGCATGGGTCATGGGATACTTATGCTTATGAGTATTTTGATAGACTTTTTTTTCTGTTTATTTATTTTCTTTCCTTCATCACATATACTTTAATTTAACCAATTGCACTTATGATAAGGAAACATTTGTGGTGTCATAATGGGTTGATACTCACACCCAACATAGGAATCTTAGTGAACATTTAGACTTTATTGGTTATGTATCCAGAAAAGTGTTGGGATCCAGTTTAGGGTAGTTGTGTAAGAGAATTAGGTTGGCAAGAGAAATGTCGGGAACGATTGAGAGATCCTTATGGAGATGTATTTTATATTTTTACCTTTTCTATTTTTATATTTATTCATTATGTGGAGGTCTCCTTGGATATTTTATTACTTTTATTCCATCTATCATATCATGTTTTTTTATTATTATTGTTCATTCACTTTATTTATATTGTTTACTCTGATAACTGCTTCTATTATTGTGTACTCTATTTCATCTTCTTATTATTGAGGTCATTGTATCCCCATATTCCCACTTAGGCTCTTGCTATTGGTGAGTAGCCTCTTGTGTACAGGGAGGTATGCATAAGGTCACATACCACCTCTAGCCTAGACTGGGTGATTTGGGTTGGGGTGTTATAAAATGGTATCAGAGCATGTTTTTCTTGGTTTGGCTATTTTGGAATGGAAGATAGGATATAGGAAATTGTTTATAATTAGTAAGGAACTTCTTTATAGGATTATATAACCCACATATTATAGAAATGAAAATTTTATATTGATGGGATTGACAATCTTTTTGTTCACTGTTACTGTCGAATGATTTCACCTCAACTGATACACATGGAATTTGGTCTTGATGATGTGTTGTCTATGATTTATGGGATTTTCTCTTGGACCTATTGGAAAGATTTGGTGAGTTCATGCATCATGGATAACTATATAGGTTCACATTTTATACACTTGGTTCCCCATGATTGATAGAGTATTAAGTTGATTAAATTCCTATAAAAATATATTTGGAATTTTCCCAAATATATTATTGGTGACACTTAATTATTTAGCATGAGCATGCTATATTTTTGTCATGGATAACCATGAAAAATGTGAATGTATGGATTTTATGGACTTGATCCATGAGTGGGTAGGTAATTATTATTTTTTCATGTATTCTTTCAGTTGGAATGTTTATTGTTGATTTTTTAAAATCTTTTATAAAATGGAAAAAATCACATAACATAAGAAGTTTTCAATGGATTTCATGATTTTTTTTATTTTAAATGGATTATTTAATTCCAAGTGTTTATGAAATATTTTTATGACTTGTTTAAACTGGAATAGGGATTTAAAAGGAGTTTTGGTCCCATTGGTCTATGACCTAGTTAAAATGTGGATTTTATGGAATATTTTTAAGTGTGAAAGATGTTTGATTTTTCACAAGTGGTTTTGAATTTAAAAATTAATTTGGACTTTAAATATTTTCAAATTTATTCAAAATGGTTTCCAAATTTTTTTAGTTTGAAATGGGATTTCAAAAAGTAAAAATGGATTGTCTTGTTGAGCTGGGATTTTTTTTAGGCTTGTTTGGCCACTATGAACTGGGTTTTTATGACACATGTATAAAACCCTTTAGGGGGATCTTTATTTTATTTTTTGATATGGGTTATGGCCAAAGGTGAATATTTGTTTTACTATTCAAGGCCTAAGTGGCGATGTTCCATGTGTGTGGTTTAGTGACTATCCCCCCTTTGTAGATAGTCTCATAGGTGATTGTCTGGTTTAAACCTGATGTGCATGGTTAGAAATAAACCCTTGGAAGGGTCAGGTTGGCTTGTGATGTACTATGTGGTAGAGATGTGGACCCTCTAGTGGTTAGACTAGTGGGTTGTTGTTCTGGGTAGAGATCCATGAGTTATACGGTTTGTTGTGGGTTATTGACAAGGAATGTTGAGATGTGGTTATAAGTGGGAGAGTTAGTCTAGTAATAACATATGATTATGGTTATTCTTGAAGGTTTCTATTTTTATACTAGTTAGTGGGATGATTGGTTTTGCATGCATCGAGAGGGATGTGAGTGGGTTGTTCTCCTAGTTGGATCTGCTTCCATAAAATCAACTTATTTGTACTTTATGATTACTTATATCAATATTTTTGAATATTAATAAACTCTTTATCACATCATGATTGTTATTCAATATGTTGTAGTATGTTATAATATCCTAAGAGTGGTTGTTGCCCTGAAATCTCATAGCACTTCCCTGCTATGATGAGAACCTAGAAGTGCCATGATAGTATTCTTAAATATATATCTTCTATAGCCGGATGAAATAATTTCAGGGAAAAAAGGATATAGGATATCAAAGTTGGAGACTCATAGGACTTTGAGGGAACTTATTATGGTGCACACCCTTGGTAATTTACAATGTAGGAAATTATGTGGATGAGACCTGTTAGTAGGAAATCCACATTTATATCTATTATTGGATGTTTATATCTTTGGATGTGTGTATTTTCCCTTATAATTTAAGATTATTATTAATTGATGTTATGAGTTTCATACTTTTATGTATTGAAAAAAAAACATTATGACATATGTTTGAGACAAAGTAGGATATATTGGGCGCATCATGGGTAATATTTCATTAATTAATAATGAAAGAAATGAGTATTCCCTTTTGTTCTTTAATGAAAGTTGGTATCTCAATCCCATTGATGGAAATGATATAGCCTATACAAATCCATAGTCATGGTGTTTTGTAAGAATGTTCAATTTTCAAAAATTCAAAGAAAGAGACATTAAGAACATTGGTTAATGGAACCGGCATGAAACCTATTTGATTAGAGATATCTTGATAAAGGGATTATATTCCACTATAAGCATTCATGTGAGGTATTATATCATTGTGACATTAACTTCTTTCTGTATGGGGTCATTATCATGCTTTTAGATTTTAAACTTGGACTTTGGGATGCTTCGCCTAATTCCACTGAGAAGGAGTCCTAGAGGGTCATGAACTAAGTGTATCATGAACTTCAGTTAAATAATATTATTATTTATTAATTAACAAGTTGAATAAATATTATTCTCGCATGTGGGTTAATAATTATAAATGTTTTCTTGATCACATATAGTCCATCACAAGTTATTCTAGAGAATATTTTATGAGTAGAATATTTAATATATATTTATTTTATATTTATTTAATATAATATTTATATATTGTTCAATAATGCAGTGATATTTATTTATTCAATAAATAGTTATTATTCAAGGTCTGATAAATATTGTGGAGGAATGGAAGACTGGGTTTATTGGTCTGGTTAGAAATAATATATATTGAATAATATTTGAATAAATAATATTTAATTAAATTCATTAGCTTTGTGCATATCAAGAAATAATATTATTATTATTATTATGGACATGGGATTCTATAGGAATTAAAAATAATAAAAAGGGAACATGTGAAATTAATATTTTCTAACCCTAGCGGTATAAAAACCCAATTATATTATTTACTTAATGGAATTCAATTCATTTGGTTGTGCATAACTAAAACTAGATAGAATTCTCTTAAATCTCTAGAGTGTTGCCTCTCTAATAATTCTCTCAAGAACAAAGAGAGATCCTTCTCCACCACCACTCTCAAGAATAGAGAGATCGAAGAGAACCCCTCCATGAAGAGATTCTTAGGGAAATCAAAGGTGAGTAACACAAGCATATGGATCTACTGTACTAATACCCAAAGATTCCTACTATAACATTTGAAGGTTTAAGGAACACAGTTAGATTACTACTAGAGGGAATCTACTCTTGATTCCTACAATGAAACAATGGTAAAATATAGATATGTTTTCAAATACATCAACGAAGAAATAATTCATCACAAGGTAATTCTTTAATTATTTAAATTAATTATAAATAATATATGATTATCATGTGTTTTGGTTCCGGTGTTCAATCATTAATTATTCTTTGATTCATTTCCATTGATCACAATATCTATCATTCTGTAAATATAATATTAAACATTAATTACGAAAAAAATCCAAGTTTGGCATACTACATCTGGTGGTTTTTCTGTGCCTGAAACCTTCAAGTTGTATTAGAATAGTTATATAATTATTTATAATTATTTAAATACCATAGTTTTATTTTTTAATTTAGCATTAGTTTTTCAATTACAATTTAATAGTTCTTTAATCTGAATCATGATATATACTCTTCTTATTCTTCATTCTCACAAATATAATCAAATCAATTAATTTTATGAATGAAATAAATTTGAAGAAATCATCAGGAGGTGTCGAGGATTTTGGCTGGTTAACACAAGAGTACACATTGTGTAGCCCATTGGTACACATCATGTCACAACCCGACCCTACCCGGGCTCGAGCCGCAACTACCCCAAGCCCGCCTCCATAGGCCAGGGGATGGCGATAAGCGCTGAAGGATAAACAACTCGGGGAGGCCTTTTCCTGAGTACCTGTACACACACACACGCATCACACTCAATGCAAAAGTGCAGAGTAAAAGAAAAGACAAGTAAAGAAAAGGGCAACTGCTATATATAAACCAAAAAGTGCATCGACCTCTAAAAGTACAAAGTAAAATCTGAAGGTACACTGAAAAGAAAAGGGACAAAACACGCGCCCAACCAGAAAAGTTCCACAACCCGGCAACTGGTGAACAAAAAGTAAACAGCTGTAAGGGTCCCCCACCCAGAACCTGACTCCGACCACCGCACGCGGTCCATGCTCCTGAACTCCTAACCTCTGCTAAAGTCACGACCAACCTGTCTGTCGTCTACAAGGGCACACCAAGTGCAGGCAAAACCCAAGTAGGGGTGAGTATAAAAATACTCAGTAGGATACCCCGAAGGATCGAGGGAGAAACAAAGGAGGTACCGAAGGGTGAGCAGTAGATCGAACAGGGAATGGTAAATGAGTACAACAGAGAGAGTGCAGACGAGTAACAGTATAGAGTCTAGCTCAACCCAACAAGAGGAAATAAGGTAGACTCATCTAGACACAAGGAGCTGGAAACGGTGAGAAGATGAACTTCTCGTCGGGTCTTCACTACCTATAGGAGGAGAGTAGACTCGTCCAACCATGAGAAGCTAGACATGGAAAGCACGTGGCATACCCCGCGCGTCTTTGCCTCTCCTAGAGGAAGAGTAACCAAGACCAAGAAGTGGGTACTGGAACAAGGTATATATATATTCATATGCTCAAAAAAGAAGCCCAGACAATATCCTAAGGGGATCTCAATCCCGTAGCTCAGCCCAAGAAAGTGAGTCGTCAATAGTCCTAGAAGTAAACACCATCGATGCCCAGCATCTCGCACGTCTGCCCCGAACTACAAGTCAAGGGGCTCAAACCACCGCACCTCGACACTATTCTCTTTGGGCGGTACTAACTCACCCACACGGTTTTAGGTCACTTCACAAGGATGTGTCTCGGTGGGGAAAAATCTCCTCGTACTTGAGAGTTCTGAGGGAACGTCAAACCACAACTCGTCACTGCCCCGCAGTCGAGAGGTCTCCTCAAAGTCGATAGGCGACCCCCTGCCCAGCCCCACTGGAGGGTCCCTGGAAGTCGTTGGATTCCCACTATAGAGAGACCCGGAAAAAGTCGACGGGTGCCACACTACCTAGTCCCGTAAAAGGGTAATCCACTGGAGGGAGACCCAGCTAGAGTCGGTGATGGGACCACTTCCCAGCCCAGCTGAAGGTAACCCGACATCGGGGACCACTGCCCAACCCAGCTGGAGGTAAGCCCAGCATCGGGGACCACTGCCCAGCCCCGCTGGAGGTAAGCCTGGCTTTGGGGACCACTGCCCAGCCCCACTGGAGGTAAGCCCGGAATCGGGGACCACTGCCCAGCCCAGCTGGAGGTAAACCTGGAACTGCTCTAGCCATCCCTGTTGGATGGTACTGCTCGGTGAACACCGTTATACTGGCCATCCCTGCTGGATGGTACAACTAGCAAGCCCTGCTCGAAACAACCTCCTGGGTAGAGGATCGGTGCCTGCCTAAAGTGTTGGTCACAGCGAATCCACAAGAACTCTACCAGGGAACACAAAGCAACGGGAGAAACTCCCCAGGCCTCTCAAGGCGATCATGCTCCAAGACGCTGAGTCACTGTCGAAGCGGACTGAGACAACTCATCCCAGAAAGTGGGGAAAACACCCACACTGTATGAACACTCGTAGTGGCAAATGGTGCCACAGTCTGATGGAAGGGGCACGGTACTGAAACCCCTCACAGCTGAAGAAACAGAGGAACCAAACCATCTCTGTCGGCCAAAAGAGAACGGAACCAGGGGAAAACTCAACCCTGCTGGTCAATGAACAAGAATAGGACCAGGGAAAAACTCAACCATGTTGGTCAATGAACAAGAACAGGACCAGGGAAAAAATCAACCCTACTGGTCAACAAACAAGAATAGAGGAACCCTCTACGTCGCGAGAGGTCAAAAGTATGTAAAGTAGAACACGGCACGCACATGGGGCCCACACGACGTGTGGCCCCAAGTCAACCCTGATCAAGTGCACAAACATTCTCATGTCCCAACATCCACATGTACCTCCCAGTCCTCCCGTATAATCCCAGAGTATACCACGTCTCTGGCCCAAAGGCTAACTTGCACACGGCACCCAACGTCAATGCGAAGGCGTGACGTAACAACTCTAACCTGTCACCTCAAAGGATGAGGCACAACCAACCACATTTCGTTAAGAATAACTTCACTCACACGAGATTGCATGCGATCACACACCAAGGGTTCTCTGCAAATACCGCAGGAAGAACCACCACCGGGGCACCTTCACATTTCCACATTTAATAAGATTGCGTAAGAGGCTCCGCTCGCCTGAACAGATTACACCGTTGTAATCCTCACGGAAAGACATGCGAGATAGACTACTTACTTTCCTCAAACGGATATCCAATGGAAAAGTAACCAACACCGCCTCACACCCGAACGGCGTCCCGTGATCCCGAGCCTCGGCCCCGAAAACAGTCGGGCGCATCGCACCATTGTGATCCCCTCAGGAAAACACATCAAAAGATTTCTCACTTGAGCACAATGGATATCCAGGGAAAAAGATGCATTCCGGTGCACCGCACACGAGCGGTGCTTTGTGGGACCCGCAACCCGGTCCCAAAACACAACTAACGGATCGCACCATTGCGATCCTCTCAAAAAAGTACACAAGTTCGACTAATTACTTGTCCAAAACGGACACCCAGTGATAATGCTGAAAACCACTGTCAGCGCCCAAATGGCCCTCACGGGGCCCACACTAGCGTTTGTAATTAGAGTGGGAAGACTGCGCCAAAGCGATTCCCTCGGAAAAACACCCAACATCGGCTGCTCGCGCGCCCCGAACGGACGCCCGATGAAAAAGTTACAAAACGTTGCACGCAACTCAAAAGACGGGTCATGGGGCCCACACCTAAATTCTAGTTTCAACGCCCGAAACCACAGTGGAAAACTCCGCCTCGGCACCAGGGTCCCAACGCCACTGACAGTGCTCAAAACGGACATCAGACGCGTCCGCGCCGTCCAAAACAAGATCCCCCGGAAAAAAGTCAATTCGCTTAAAGACGCATCACGCCTCCGAGACCCCTAGTTTTGTGAATTAAAAATTACTGAAACCATCTCAAAATATTCTCTTCGTCCCAAGGAATGCGTTTCCACTGACGGCGCATTAATCTGACACCTGGGCTGACTTCTATAGCCGTTTAAAATTTTAAAAAAAAATGAACTTTAGTGGGCCAGGCCGGTTCGGCCGGCCCACTCTCCTGAACCGGCCTGTGGTCGCGGGCCGGCCTTCCACGCCCGGACCGACAGCAAGTCGGTCCGGCTTGCCTTTTTCCCACAAAGACCCACCGAGGGTGGGTCTTGCCTGTCGCGGGGTCCCGAGGACCCCCTGTCGTCACCGCGTCAACCCAACTAGGAGGGCCGGCCGCCTCGTCGCCCGCGTGCCGCGCCTCGCCGGCACCCGCTGGAGACCCCCGGCCTCAACACATGCCGATGTCGCGCGTCCCCACGGGTGGTCCCCTGCCGCTCGCTCCCACCGGCCTACACCCACCCAAATCTCATCGACCGAGCCGCACCACCGCCTCCACCGAGCCAGGTCGCCCCAAAACCGCCGGAAACCCCCTTCAACACCCGATCTTCGACGATCGATTGCGGTTCACTCGTAACTCGGATTTTGAATCTGTAAAATGCGACGGAAAGCTCAAAATAAGAAATACTAGGGTATGGGATTTTCTCCAAATTAAATCAGCATTTATACATCCAAAACTTTGGGTGAAAGGGTACGGGAAAACAAAAACGAACAAGATCCTACCTCGCGGGGCTTCGCCCGAAGCTTCGCGACGATCCACCGACCGCCACGCCTTGGAGAGGATGGAGATGGGAGGAGGATCTTGAGATTCCTTGGTGTGTTCCTTCCTCCAGGGAATTGGGAAAGGGGGTGGATTGGGGGTGAGGTCTTATTTAATGAAAATTAATTAATTAAATTCTTAATTAATTTAAAACCTCAAAATTTGCCCGTATCCAAAACTCTCAACGGGGTCGAGGTTAAGCCTCCGCTTGGGTAAAAACCACCTCTCAAGCACAAAGGAGGACTTGGAATTTTAATCTAAGGCCCCATTCAAAAGTTATTAAACTTGACACCCTGGGCTTCCAAATTACGAAAACGCCCCCGGGGCCATTTTTCACAGACGGGTCACGCCCGTGAAACTTACACCCCTTATAGGGTAAACGGCACACTCTAAACTCAATGGTGCCCTCGGTTTTCCCATATGGGCCACCATTTAAGAGATACTAGCGTTTCACCATTAAACGAATTAATTAATTAATTTAATTATCCGTCTAACGTTCTGAAAGCGGGCGGGGGGTCCAAACTTCCTGAGCCAACAAGTTTTATGTCGTTCCTAAAGAAAAACCCCCATTCCGGACCCATCCGTACACTCGGAACTTTGATATGGATCACCGTTTAGGAGTTATCCCATTTATTTGGCATTCCCAGTGTGAACGCACTGAAAATTTAATTCCGGCCACACCAGGGCTCGGAATTGCACGTCGTCTGAAGGCGCTGCTCTGGAATAACGTCAAGAATATTCCAAAGTTTTTCGCAGCAAAAACCGAGTTCTTACAACATTCCCTCATTCAAGATTTTCATCCCCGAAAAGAAAAACCGGGGAATAACTCGGGGTACTAAGCCCACACCTGGCTCTTCCGTACCCAGAATAACTCTTGCATAGTCCCGCGTTACCACACACAGACCAAAGGATTTGATTTGTTCACGTGAGGTCGGCCCTTTCCGATGTCGTGCATAGGAGCACGCACACTTCTCATCTCGGGTGAGTCACGTGGGAGACGTCATGCAACCAAAACAGCCTTTGGGGTTAGGGAAAGGTGGTAGGGAACCTCATCATCCCTTCGCACGGTCCCAAACAGCCTGATGGCTCTAGGGGGTAGCTCACCTCCCCAGCCGAACCCCTACGTCGCACACCGTGACTGGAATCACTGCCCACACCTAGATCAAGGCCCGGTGATTGCCTCCTTCAGAATATCCATATGGTGAAACACCCAAGGATATCTGGTCACGCAAGATTTCACAGTCGATGTCTCGCAACCAAGACTCTCTTACACGCTCAAAAAGCGATGGAGTCGACACCATCAACTAAAGAAAAAGTTCCCATGCCTTTTTACCTTACCAACACAGGGTTACAGTGACAACCCGCGTCACCCTGGTGACACTCCAAGCAAGAAGCAGGGAGAAAATCATTTCACACGCATAGTCTAACAATTCTACTACAAAAAGTAGAAGAGATGTAGAGCATACCTCTTATCACCTCATGCTCTACAGGATCGTAGACATCCAAAGCTCGCGGCTGTCCACGGTCCCAACTGTCAGCTCCCGGAGCCTGACGTGGACCGCCAAGTGGGGATGAGAAGACCTCGTAAAGTCGTCCCCCACTACTAGCTCCTCCCGCTCCTCTGCTAGCACCACCTATCTGGGCGCTACTCCGATCATGGCGCAGCCTCCGTCGTGGTGGTGCACCTGTTGCCTGCCCAAAGATCTCTGCATGCTTGGTCAGGCAGTCCCATGTCAGGTGACCTCGCCCATCGTAAGCCTAGCACCGACTCTCTTCAGGCCACACTGGTGCCCTCTGGCGCCACTGTGGTGCATAACCACGCCCTTGGGTTCGGTTGTCAGAAAGCCACCTTCGTCTAGGTTCTTCTTGCAGACTCTCGTAGCTGTGGTAGACGTCTCGGCTCTGACGTGCCTACTGCCACCACCAACTCTAGAACATGACAGGAAGATCTCTGTCACAAGTGCCTGCTCTAGCACCCCAGCATATGTGGAAGTTACCAAGGGTACTATGACAGCACAAATCTCTCGGTGGAGGCCCTGCTCAAACTTTCCCGCTCGGAAGTTGTTGTCATGGACCAAGTCTGGGTAAAGGCGTGCACGGTCTGCGAAAATATCTGTGTACTCGGCCACCGTCATCCCTCCCTGCTGAAATTGAAGGAGATCCTGAATCCGAACGGATCGCAAGTAGGAGGGGAAAAACTCCTCACGAAACAACAACTGAAAGTCTCCCCATGAAAGCGATGACTCATCAAGAAACTGAGTCACCAGATTCCACCAACGCCAAACTACTCCACGAAAAAGGTTGGCTACCAAAGCCACTCTTTGATCTGTTGGCATCTGCACAAGCGTGAAAAGGCGAACCACTGCCTCGAGCCAAACCTCTACTGCTTGAGGGTCTGGCTCACCACTGAACCTCAGCGGTCTCTGCCACTAGAACTCATGGAGTGTGCTCAACCTGCGCTCAAGCTCAGCCTTCTCTACTGAAACTGTCTGCTTCTCAATAGGTGGGGGTGTTTCTACCCGCCCACCCAGAGAAAGGGGCTCGCATGATGGGTCCTGGACTGAGGCCTCGTAGCTCATAGGGTCGTCGTCATGCACCAAAGATGGTATCTTGGTTGGATGTCTTCATGGAGACATCCTAAATATTATCAAGGAGTGTCGCGATCAAATGAGAATATATGTATATACCAATAACAACAATGGGGAGCTGACTCAAGAAAGACAGTCAAAGACTCAATCCTATGTGATGCACAAACCAATTTCATAGTAACAACTGTCTCATCATGCCGAGTTGAAAAGTGGGTTATCAGGGTCCTGGTGAATGGATACGTCGGTCGCCACACCAACATTGGACTCCCTGGCCTGAGAGCCGCTCTTGAGACACGTTAACACTATTGCCCTAAATCCCAAACAATTTCTTTTTAGGGACGTCTGAACAATGTCCCAAGGAACGAACCACCTCTGATACCACTTTGTCACAACCCGACCCTACCCGGTCTGGAGCCGCAACTACCCCAAGCCCGCCTCCATAGGTCAGGGGCTGGCGACAGGAGCCGAAGGCTAAACAACTTGGGGAGGCCTTTGCCTGAGTACCTGTACACACACATGCAGCACACTCAATGAAAAAGTGTAGAGTAAAATAAGAGACAAGTAAAGAAAAGGGTAACTGCTATATATAAACCACAAAGTGCATCGACCTCTAAAAGTACAAAGTAAAAGCTGAAGGTACACTGAAAAGAAAAGGGGAAAAACACGCGCCCAACCAGAAAAGTTCCACAACCTAGCAACAGGTGAACAAAAAGTAAACAACTGGAAGGGTCCCCCGCCTCGAACCCGACTCCGACCACCGCACGTGGTCCACGCTCATGAACTCCTAAGATCCTCTAAAATCACGACCAACCTGTTCGTCATCTGCAAGGGAACACCAAGTGCGGGCAAAGCCCAAGCACGGGTGAGTATAAAAATACTCTGTAGGATACCCCGAAGGCTCGAGGGAGCAACAAAAGAGGTACTGAAGGGTGAGAAGTAGATCGAATAGGGAATAGTAAATGAGTACAACAGAGAGAGTGTAGAAGAGTAACAGTATAGAGTCCAGCTCAACCCAACAAGAGGAAAGAAGGTAGACTCGTCCAGACACAAGGAGCTGGAAATGGTGAGAAGATGAACTTCTCGTCGAGTCTTCGCTACCTATAGCAGGAGAGTAGACTCGTCCAACCACGATAAGCTAGAAACGGAAAGCACGTGGCATACCCCGCGCGTCTTTGGCTCTCCTGGAGGAAAAGTAACCAAGCCCAAGAAGTGGGTACCAGAACAAGGTATACACATATTTATATGCTCAAAAAAGAAGCCCAAAAAAGATCGTAAGGGGATCTCCATCCCGTAGCTCAGCCCAAGAAAGTGAGTCGCCAACAGTCCCAGAAGTAAACACCATCGATGCCCAGAATCCCGCACATCTACCCCGAACTACAAGTCAAGGGGATCAAACCACCGCACCTCGACACTATCCGCTTTGGGAGGCACTAACTCACCCACATGGTTTTAGGTCACGTCACAAGGATGCGTCTTGGTGGGGGAAAAGCTCCTCGTGCTTTAGAGTTCTGAGGGAACGTCAAACCACAACTCGTTACTACCTTACAGTCGAGAGTTCTCCTCAAAGTTGACAGGTGACCCCTTGCCCAGCCCCGCTGGAGGGTCCCTGGAAGTCATCGGATTCCCACTATAGGGAGACCCAGCAAAAGTCGATGGGTACCACACTTCCTAGTCCCGTAAAAGGGTAATCCACTGGAGGGCGACCCGGATAAAGTTGGCGACGAGACCACTGCCCAGCCCAGCTGGAGGTAACCTAGCATCGGGAACCACTGCCCAGCCCAGCTGGAGGTAAGCCAGGCATCGAGGACCACTGCCTAGCCCTGATGGAAGTAAGCCCGATATCGGGGACCACTGCCCAGCCCCGCTGGAGGTAAGCCCGGCATCGGGGACCACTGCCCAGCCCAGCTGGAGGAAAACCCGGAACTGCTCTGGCCATCCCTGCTGGATGGTACTGCTTGGTGAACAACGCTATACTAGCCATCCCTGCTGGATGGTACAACTGGAGAGCCCTACTCAAAACAACCTCAACCCTACTGGAAACAATCTTCTGGGTAGAGTATCGGTGCCCGTGTAAAGTGTTGGTCACACTGAATCCACAATAACTCTACCAGGGAACACAAAGCAACGGGAGAAACTCCCCAGGACTCTCAAGGCGATCACGCTTCAAGCCACTAAGTCACTGTCGAAGTGGACTGAGACAAATCATCCTAGAAAGTGGGGAAAACACCCACACTATACAAACACCTGTAGTCGCAAACGGTGTCGTAGTCTGGTGGAAGGGTCACGGTACTGAAACCCCTCACATCTGAAGAAACAGAGGAACCAAACCATCTCTGTCGGCCACACCAGAACGGAACCAGGGGAAAACTCAACCCTGGTGGTCAATGAACAAGAACAGGACCAGGGGAAAACTCAACCCTGCTGGTCAAAGAACAAGAACAGGACCAGGGGAAAACTCAACCCTGCTGGTCAACAAACAAGAACAGAGGAACCCTCTACGTCGTGAGAGGTCAAAAGTACGTAAAGCAGAACACGGAACGCACATGGGGACCACACGACGTGTGGCCCCAAGTCAACCCCGACCAAGAACACAAACATTCTCAGGTCCCAACATCCACATGTACCTCCCAGTGCTCCCGTATACTCCCAGAGTATACCACGTCTTCGGCCCAAAGGCTAACGTGTACCCAGCACCCAACGTCAACGCGAAGGCGTGACGTAACAACTCCAACCTATCACCTCAACGGCTGAGGCATAGCCAACCACATTTAGTTAAGCATAACTTCACTCACACGAGAGTGCATGCGATCACACGCCATGGGTTCTCTGCAAACACCACAGGAAGAAACACCACTGGGGCACCTTCACATTTCCACATTTAATAAGATCGCATAAGAGGCTATTCTCACCTAAACTAATTACACCGTTGTAATCCTCGTGGAAAGACATGCGAGATAGACTACTTACTCGCCTCAAACAGATATCTGACGGAAAAGTCACCAACACCGCCTCACACCAGAATGGTGTCCCGTGATCCCGAGCCTCGGCCCCGAAAACAGTCGGGCGCATCACACCATTGCGATCCCCTCGGGAAAACACGTCAAAAAGACTGCTCACTTGATCGCAATGGATATCCGTTGAAAAAGATGCATTCCGGTGCACCGCACACGAGTGGTGCTTCGTGGGACCTACAACTCGGTCCCGAAACACAACGAGCGGATCGCACCATTGCGATCCTCTCGAAAAAGTACACAAGTTCGACTAATTACTTGTCCAAAATAGACACCCGGTGATAATGCTGAAAACCACCGTCAACATCCAAACGGCCATCGTGGGTCCTGCACCAGCGTAAGTAATTAGAGCGGTCAGACTACGCCAAAGCGATGCCCTCGGAAAAACACCCAACATCGGCTGCTCGCACGCCCCGAACAGACGCCTGATGAAAAAGTTACAAAACGTTGCACGCAGCTCAAAAGATGGGTCGTGGGGGCCATGCCTCAACTCTAGTTTAGACACCTGAAACTACACTAGAAAACTCCGCCTCGGCACCAGGGTCCCAACGCCGCTGACGGCGCTCAAAACGGACGTCAGACGCGTCCGCGCCGTCCAAAACAAAATCCCCCAGAAAAACGTCAATTCACTTAAAGACGCGTCGCGCCTTTGAGGCCCCTCGTTTTGTGAATTAAAAATTCCTGAAACCATCTCAAAATATTCTCTTCATCCCAAGGAATGCTTCTCCGCTGATGGCGCATGAATCCGACACCCGGGATGACTTCTACAGCCGTTTAAAATTTAAAAAAAAACGAACTTTAGTGGGCCAGGCCGGTTCGGACGGCCCACTCTCCAGAACCGGCCCGCGGTCGCGGGCCGGCCTTCCATGCCCAGACCGGCAGCAAGCTGGTACGGATTGCCTTTTTCTTACAAAGACCCGCCGAGGGCGGGTATTTCCTGTCGCGGGGTCCCGAGGACCCCCTGTCGTCGCCGCGTCAACCCGACCAGGAGGGTCGGCCGCCTCGTCGCCCGCGTGCTGAGCCTCGACGGCGCCCGCTGGAGACCCCCGGCCTCAACACCTGTCGCCGCCACACGCCCCCGTGGGTGCTCCCCTGCCACTCGCTCCCACCGGCTGACACCCTCCCTAAGTGCCTCGACCGAGCCGCATCGCCTCCTCCGCCGAGCCGGGCCGCCCAAAAACCGCTGGAAACCCCCTTCAACACCCGATCTTCGACGATCGATTCCGGTTCGCTCGTAACTCGGATTTCGAATCTGTAAAATGAGACAAAAATCTAAAAATACGAACTAATAGGGTATGGTATTTTCTCAAAATTAAATCAGCATTTAGACATCCAAAATTTTGGGTGAATGGGTATGGGAAAACAAAAACGAACAAGATCCTACCTCCTGGGGCTTCGCCCGAAGCTTCACGACGATCCGCCGGACACCACACCTTGGAGAGGATGAAGATGGGAGGAGTATATTGAGCTTACTTGGTGTGTTCCTTCTTCCAGGGAATTCGGAAAAAGGGGTGGAGTGGGGGTGAGGGCTTATTTAATGAAAACTAATTAATTAAATTCTTAATTAATTTAAAACCTCAAAATTTGCCCGCATCTGAAACTCTCGACGGGGTCAAGGTTAAGCCTCTCCTAGGGTAAACACCACCTCCTGAGCACAACGGAGGTATCATAATTTTAATCTGACTCCCCGTTCAAAAGTTATTAAACTTGACACCCGGGGCCGCCAAATTACGAAAACACCCCCGGGGACATTTTTCACAGACGGGCCGCGCCCGTGAAACTTACACCCCTCCTAGGGTAAACGGCACACTCCGAACTCAATGGTGCCCTCGGTTTTCCCATCTGAACCACCGTTTAAGAGATATTAGCGTTTCACCATTAAACGAATTAATTAATTAATTTAATTATTCGTCTAACGTTCCGAAATCGGGCGAGGGGTCCAAACGTCCTACGCCGATAAGTTTTATGTCATTCCTAGGGTAAACACCCCATTCCAGACCCATCCGTACACTCGGATCTCTGATCCGGATCACCATTTAGGAGTTATCCCATTTATTTGGCGTTCCCAGAGTGAACGCACTGAAAATTTAATTCCGGCCACACCGGGGCTCGGAATCGCACGCCTTCTGAAGGCGCTGCTCTGGAATAACATCAAGAATATTCCAAAGTCTTTCACAGAAAAAACCGGTTTCTTACACATCATGTTCCCATATTCAATGCACAAATAATTAATTTAAAATTAGTTCAATCTATAAGAATTTATTACAAGCAATGTGTATTTAAATACACCACATGTTGACCTAGTCAGGCTGGCGCACGGTTAGTCAGACTATAAAGTGTATAACATCTATACATGATGTGTATTCTATTGGTCAAATTATGGGTTGTGTATTCTCTTACATGACGTACATGACTCGTGGCTGTGTAACTCAAAGATCACAATTTATGTGTACCATGTACACACCATGTACTCCATTATTTTTAATGGCATGATTACACGCTAAGTCCCGAGGAATGTGTCACAGATATATGGTGATAAATATAAACATTTTATAGTTGGATAGTACACTCCATGTATATTACCAAATTACAAATAACTAAAATTAATTTATTATATTTCTTAAACCTTATTAACATGTGTTACATTTGTTCATTTAAGTTTATATTACACACCATATAACAGGTTTTATATATATATTAAATTTATAATTAATTTATTCATAATATTCAAAACTGTATATCATGTATAAGTTGTAATACAGACATTACTCTACACTCATTGAAACATAACTCATGTAAATACCATGTGTTTTGTATAGTAATTAATTTGATAGTACAATCTATGAAATTATGTGTTAATATTTGTATTCCACATGTCGCATGAGTAAAAAGTATATGAATATAATAAACATTGGTTAGTTCAATCAGGTACTCACTGTGTAACCTTCGAGGTGAGTTTTTTCACATAGTTAATTTTAAATAAAATTTTTAATTTTTTTTAAATTATGATGGATGAGAATCTCAAGAAAAATTGGATGATAATTAAGATAAAATAATTGATTAATTAAATAAGATATTTAATTTATTTGAGTGTGATTTATCTTAAATAAGAATGATTAGAATAGAATTTTATTTTATTAAATGCATAATTCTTTTCATGTATATGGATGATCATTATCATAGACCAGACCATTGTATGTGATATTTTCCTTGTATTTTTTTATTAAATTAAATTTTTGGTCTACGCATCATCCCCCCTCTAATTATGTAAGGGCCTATGTTCCCATGGTTTCTTTTATGTAAACCCCTTAACTAATCCTTTGGTTCCCCTCACCTATGAGTGAGTTAAAAAAAATGTGTAATGGATTGAGCTCCCAAGCTAATACAGGTGGTTCATGTATGGAGTCAAGGTGAAACCAATCCAAGAGGTACATGGGTGGATAGGTGTAAAGCTACAAAATGAACCATAAAATGATTCAAGGTGATGTTCTCTTAAGTTTATGGTTAGTTTATCACCTTCTAAATAAACTAAACATAAGTAAAATCTCATGATCATACCACTTTATTATTTTATTTCTGTCAAGTTTCAGGATTATTTCATTATGTATGTTTTATCATGATCACATGAATTAAGAAATTAATGTGAATGAAAGATAGAACTAAAATAAATAGGATTATGTGTAAATTTTATCTAAGACATGGTTAATCACTTAATAAAATACACTTAATATTAACAAGCATTTAATAAAGATAAAATGTGAAATTAACACATAAAGATAAAATCCCAAAATTATATATATTAAGTCGGTATAGCCATGCACTACTTAAGTTAATATTAAACCATAGTTAAAAGTATTTGACTAGCCAAATTTAGGGTGATTTTATTTTTTGGGGATTTTTAACTTGAAGTTTTGGGTTGACTTAAATTAGTTCACATCAAGTGTTGACTGCTAAAGTAAGACTTGGTGTAATTGATGGGAAAAGGTTGAGGAATTCCAATTTTAGGATTTCAGGATTGGGGAGTCTGCCCAATAGATCAAGGGAACTATGATTTAATGAAATTGGAATTTTAAATGCCTACCTAAAACCCTTAAAATTACTTGAACAATTAAATTTGGGGTGATGATAAAGGTAATATGTATCCTTTACACTAGAATTTCCAAGAAATGTGATATTTCAATGCCAGTGGTTAAGGCTATTGGGTTTTGACAAAATAGTAGGAGATTAATTAATATGATATTTATTTATTTATCTAATTTTATCAGATAAAGTACTAAAATTTTATTTTTCTTATTTTTAGAAATGTAAATAAATATGACTTCAAACATATCACTACAATTCATACATGAGAAAGATAACCTTATCACTGGTACAAATTTCCAAGAGTGATAATGACGCTTACGTGTTTTCCTACACCATGAAAGAAAATTGTGTGTACTGAAAGAACCTATTCCTAAAGTGCCTCATAAATAGGCTAGTGAGGAAGAGTTATCTCCATATGATAAACATTTGAATGATTCCATAGATGTTCATTATTTCGTGATATCATCCCTGGAAAATTTGATTCAGAATAAATATGATAACATTGATGTGTGTTGAATGATGTCTCACCTTTAGGGTCTATATCAATAGAAAGAAAGACAAGAGAGATACAAGTTCTATAATACTCTGTTTGTAACCAATCATGAAGAGTCGGTGTTATCTGGGCCTCGTGTAGTCAATCTTATTGGATAAATCTAATTCTTAGACACCTTAGGGATTAAATTCCCAGATGAGTTTCATATAGATCTGATACTTTCCTCACTATCTAATACCTTCTCCAGTTTTATTGTTAATTATAACATGAGAAATAATGAGAAGATACTTTTGGAACTTCTTATTATGATTCACCAAGTGGAAAAGAACATGGGGCGTGACAAACCCATAGTCCTTATGGAGAATTAGAAAAGTAGGAATAAGGAAAAGGTCTCAAGTCTCATAAAAAGTATAAAGATCCTGGTCATTTTCCTTCCAAGAAGAGGAAGATCCCGAGCTAGGGAAAGCAAAAGGAAGCAGTATTATTTTATGTGGTAAGCAAGGCCATTAAAAGTGGAAATGTACCTAGAATCATGGGAAAGATAAAGGTGCATTCATTATCAAGAGTAATATTTCAATATGTAAACATTTGGTATTAGTAAAGCATGTGGTGCTCACATCTGTATCTAAATAGAGCAACCAAGTAGATTCCAAAATATTTCCAAAGGTGATGTGGATTTTCAAACTACCAATGGTGTGTGTTTGGCTACTCTAGCATTGGAAATTACCACCATTTATTTCCAATAGGAATAATACTAGTTTTAAGATATCGATATTATGTACCGAATGTTATTAAGAACATAATTTTTGTATCCTACCAAGATACAAATGGTTTTATTTTTAGGTTTGTAAATAAAAGTTATTTCTTTTATAAAGGTAACATATGTTATGGTATAGAACATTTAAATAACAATCTCTATGTATTAAATTATGAAAATTAAGTATTGGAAATTTTTAACAAACCATGTTCACAAAACTCATATAACATCCAGCTTCGGTATTACCATCTTGGTAATGTAAATGAGATGAATTTGAAAATTTTCTATCAAGATGGCTATTTAGACTCTTTTGAGATAAAACCACCTGAAATATTTCACACTTATTTACAAGGGAAAATGACCAAACCACCATTTAGTGGATATGGTGAAAGGGCCACATATATTATAGGATTAGTAAACGCTGATGTGTGTAGACCATTTTCAGTAGAAGATAGCGGTGGGTATTACTAGTTCATAAATTTTACTAATTACTTAAGTAGATGTGGATACTTATATTTGATGAGGTATAAGTCTATGTCCTTTAAGAAATTCAAATAATTCAAGAATGAAGTAGAGAATCAACTTATAAATAAGATAAACAATATTCTATCAGATCAAGGTATTGAATATCTTTACAAGGATTTGTCAGCTTTTAATGGGATTTTAGGATTCTATCTCAACTCACTCTACCTTGAATACTATAGTGGAATAGTGTCACTGAAAGGATGAACCATACCTTTCTAGACATGGAAAGGTTGATAATGAGTCATGCAGATCTTATATTATGCTTTTGGGGATATTCATTAAAAATAGTAGCATACACACTAAACTGAGTACCAACTAATGAAAAGAATGGAATTATCCTCAAGCTATGGAGTGGAAATAAACACATTTTTTTATATACAAATTCATAGGGTTGTGAAGAATTTGTTAAGGCCTTATCATGAAACAAACTAGCACCCTATGGAACAAAGTGTATCTTTATAGGGTATCCTAAGGAAAAAAAGTGATATTACATATATAGCCCCTCAGACAAGAAAGTGACTATCACTAGACAAGCTATATTTCTTAAAAGGGAGCACACACTTAAGAAGTATAGTGGAAAATTATTGATTTCAATGAAGTTGATGCTCAAGAAACACAAGAGTTAGTATCGAGATATATTCCATAGGTCCCCATGGAATAATTTTTTCTTGAAACATAAGTACTATGTAGGATCACCAAAGAGGTCAGAGAGCCTGAGATATATGGTTTTCTTGTCACCAAAGATGGTGACTCCTTATTGTTTGAAAATAATGAACCTACCTTCTATAAAGGGGTAGCATAGAGAAAAGAAACTACAAGATGGAAAGATTACATGAATTCTGAAATGGATTCCATGTATCATAACCAAATTTGGGTTCGGGTCAATCAACTAGTTGATGCAAAGACTATTGGATGAAAATGGGTATTCAATAGAAAACTGGATATGAAAGGTAAAATAAGTACCTATAAAGCAAGGCTGGTGGATAAATGGTTTAAATAGAGTTAAGTAATTAACTATGATGAAAGATTTTCTCCAGTTTCCATGTTTAAATCCATTAGAGTTCTACTTGCTATAATAGCAAACCATTACTATAAAATTTGGCATATAGATGTCAAAATAAGTTTCCTTAATGGGAACCTTCAGGAATATGTCTACATGACACAACTATAAGGGTTTGTGACTCCAGGGGGTGGTAAAAAGAAATGAAAGTTATATAGATCCATTTTTTAATTGAATAAAGTATCCAAGTCTGGGAACATTAAATTCAATGAAGCTATAAAATATTTTGGTTTAATTAAGAATTAATGTGATCCATAGGTTGACAATAGTTTTATTGGGAATGTGTTCATTATCCTAGTATATTTGATGACATATTACTTATTATAAATGACATACCAGTCTTACAGTCAGTTAAGGATTGGCTAAATAAATGTTTCTCTATGAAGGAATTAAGGGAAACAACCTACATCCTAGGGATGAATATAATTCATGATAGATCCAAGAGGTTTCTTAGACTAATTCAAAGTACATATATTGACTAGATACTAAACAGATTTAGCATGTAACAATATAATATGGGATTGGTTCGAGTGCCACATGGTGTAAATATTTATAATAAAATTTTTCCTCAAACACAACAGGGTAAAGAGATGATGAGTAAGATCTTATACACTTTAGTGATATAATCAATCATTTGTTTCATTTTATTTACTAGAATTTATGTTTCATACATATTAATCATGGTATGTAGATATCAAGTTAATCCAAGAGAACTGTATTGGTATGTTTTTAAGGATATACTTAAGTATTTGAGAATAACTAAGGATATGTTAATTGTGTATGAAGGAGATGGAGAGCTAGTTATCAATTTTTATACTGATGCTAGTTTTGAAACTGATCAGAATGATCTAATATCATATTCAAGATATATATTTTTGTCACAATGGAGGATCTGTGAGATGGAAGAGTTCAAAGAAGCTAGTTGTTGCTGATCTACAGTGAATTACAAATATATAAATGCTTATTATGTAGGCAAATAATCCATTTAGATACAAAACTTTGACCTGTATCTTGATGTGGTACCTAGAAGTAAAGACCCTATCACATTAAATTGTGATAATACTGTAATGATGGCTCTTGAAATAGAGCCAAGGTCACACCAATAGGAAAATCATGTACTCCAAAAGTATCACCTATTCAGGTATTTTTCTCATAGGGGTGAAGTTACAGTAAGAAGAGTTTCCCTAGAAAAAAACATTGTAGAACTATTGAGTAAAGCCCTATCTTAGCAGAAGAGTGAGTATAATGTGAGAGCTAGTGAACTGAAGTTTATTAGTAGTTGGCTCTAGTTCAAGTGGGAGTTTGTTAGAGTCGGTTCCCTAGAACTAGATTTTGTATATTTTATGATAACATGTATTCATTTTTTATAATATAAATAAACTTTTTATCACATAATGATTGTTATTCTATGTGAAATAATATGTGATAATATCCTAATAGTAGTTTTCACACAAAAAGTTCATAATATTTCCCTGCTAAGATGAGAACCCAAAAGTGCCACAAAATTATTCTTAAATATATATGTTCTATAGCCAGATGAAATCATTTGAGGGACACAGATGTTATAGTCAATCAAGAGTGGAGATTCAAGTTACTTTTAGGCACCTTATCATTGTGTACACCCTTATTAATTTCTAATGTAGGAAATTATGAGAATGATACCCTCCAGTAGGAAATACACATTAATATGTTTCATTTGATGTTCCTATGTTCAGATGTGTGTATTTATCCTTATACTTTAATATTATTATTAATTTATTTTATGAGTCTTGTACTTTTTTGTATTGATGAAAATCATTATGACATATGTTCATGGAAAAGTAGGATACATTGGGTGCGTTACGAGTAATTTGTCATTAATGAATAATTCAAGAAAGGATTTGTCCCTTCTGTTCTTTAATGTAAGTTGGTATCTTAGGCTCTTTGATAAAAATGATATAGACCAAATAAATCCATGGTCATGGTGTTATATAGGTAAGTTAAATTTCTAGAAAGTCAAAGAAAGATACAATGGGATCATAGGTTAATGGCACCAGTATGTAACCTGCTTGATTAGAGATATCATGATAAAAAGATTACATTACACAGTAAGTGTTCATATGTAGTTTAAGGTAGTTTTGATATTAACCAATTTCTTTATGGGTTTCTTTGTGTGTTTTTAGATACTAACCATGGACTTTGGGTTGTTCTTCCTAATGCTACTGAGAAAGAGTCCTATAGGGTCACATGCAAAGTGTATTCATAACTTCAGTTAAATAATATTATAATTTATTATTTAACAAGTTAAACTAATATTATTCTCACATTTGGTTTAACAATTATTCATGTTTTATTGATCACGTATATTCCATTACCATTTTTTTAGAGAATATTTTGTGAGTGAAATATTTAATAAATATTTATTTTCTATTTAGTGAATATAATATTTATTTATTAGTGAATAATGCAGTGATATTTATTTATTAAATAAATATTCGATATTAAAGATCTGATAAATATTGTGAAGGAATTTCGGACCAAATTTATTAGTCTAATGATAAATAATATATATTGAATATTGTTTTAATAAATAATATTTAATTTATTTCACTCGTATTGTGCACGTCAAAAAATAATAATATTATAACTATTATTATAGACATGGGGTTCCATAAGAATTAAGAAAAATAAAAGGGGTTAATGTAAAATTATTATTTACTAGCCCTAGTGGTATATAAACCAAATTATATTTTTATTTAATAGTAGAAAATTCATTTGGTTGTACATAACGAAAACCAAAGAGAATTATCTCGAAGCCCTAGAGGGATCCCTATCCAAGAACACACTCAAGAGTGAAAAGTGATACACCTCTTCAACAACTCTTAATTATAGAGAGATTGAAGAGTACCCTTCCTTGAAGAGATTCTTAGGGTGATCAAAGGTGAACAATGCGAGTGTTTGGATCTACCGTGCTAGCACCCAAAGATTCTTGTGGTGATGTTTAGAGGTTCATGGAACACATGTGGATCATAGATAGAGGTAATATACTCTTTATTCCTACAAATTAACAATGGTATGGAATATAAACGTTTTCATATCCATCAAAAAATAAATAATTCATCATAAGGTAATTCTTTAATTATATAAATTAATTATAAATAATATGTGATGATCATGTGTCTTGGTTCTGGTGTTCAATAATCAATTATTATTTGATTCATTTTTGTTGATCATGAAATTTATCAACACGTAAATCTTGGATTAATTATAGATTATGAAAAAAAATCCAAGCTGGGAATACCCTATCTAGTGTTTCCACTACGTTTGGAACCTACACTCCTTTCCTTTAATGGAAAGTGAGTGTGACATTATGAAACTAGGCATGAAATGATGTTCATCTTAGGTTTTGATACCTTTTGAAGTGATGCTCAATTATTATGGGTATAATCATGGGGTTTTGTTAGGTGATGCTCTGGTTGTGTGAAGTGTGATCATAGTGAGTGTTTAAGTGCTTTGGGAGAAACAAAAAAGAGATTTATAAGAAATTGGACCATCCAGTAGTTGAGATAATGCTACCTGTAGTGTTCTATGGATTAAACCAAGTTCCAAATCCATGGAAGGGTTACTAAGTGAAACTTTTGAGGGGTTGTTTTGGAAGATAGGATATTTGGCTTGAGGTTCCGATTAGGGACCAATGTCAGGTATTGGAGTAAGGTGAGGATTTTTATTTATCCTTGGATATTTAGATACCATTAATGATTTTATGGTCTAGTACTATAAATATAGGTTTCATACTTAAAGAATCATACTAGAAAACCCTTAGGAATTGGGTGGTAGGGCTCAAGGAACCTTGAGTTTTTAGAAGGGCCATTGGAAAATTACCTCTGGGTGAGCAGTTTGGTGTTGGTATGAAATGCTAGTGGGAATTTTCTTTGAGATAATTTGTTATGATAGGATACGTCGCTGATTATAATCTCCCTGCTAAACTACCCTAGAAGAATATGTGTGGTGAATTATCAAAACTATATGTGGTGTGTCCGTGTGAAGGAGAGTAATAGCATGATTAGAGGTTGTGTTGGATTGAGGATGCATTGGTGATCATTAGTATAGAATGGAAGTTAAATGGGTTAGTTGAGGATATGAATATGAAGTTGAACCAGGAGTCTATTCAGGATCTTATGTTGGTGTTGAGTGTTTTGTGATGCTCGGGTGAAAAGGCATCGGGGATGTAAAGCAATAGTGTTTCGGCGGGTGAGATTGATCACCTTCAAGAAAGGTCATCCAAATAATGAATGGCTAGTTATTTTTTATATAGATAGATTCAATGAGATATAGACTGTATTGGGAATGTCGTTTGGGACATGGTTGACATAGTTTGAAGGTTGAATTGGAGTTTTTGGAGAAAAGTTTGTGCATCTAGGATTAATGTCAGAGTAGTTCAGTGGTGACATGTTAGGATTTTGGGGATGAAACTCTGGGTTAGAAGAGAATTGGAATGGAAATACCATTATGGGATACGGTCTAATGGTTTGTGGTGGAGGTGGAGGTGGATATTGAGTCTATAGGTTGGTGGATTTTTATAAGTCATGGTGTATTTATTAGCTAGTGTGGTGGTTGGAAAGGGTGTAGCTCTTATATTAAATCCATTAGGATTCAAGTATGTGAGCCTTTGTAAGAATTATCAATAGTGTGTGTGGGTTCTAATGTTCGATATACAATGAATTGAGATAAGATTTCAGTCGAGGATGATAGAGTTTCTTAGTGCACATCAAGAGCAATGTATAGGTGAACCATCCCTATACATAGAGGTGGGTTATGATGTTATATGTGTGTAAATAGATGGGTTACACCAATAAATGTTGGATTCCCTTATATGGGCATCAGAAGTGGAAAATGGGTGTGAACTAGTAGTGTTGGCTAGTAGAGTGAGACTCAAACTGTTAGGCGGTCCCGATAATGAGAGCTTATAATGGTGTTGTGAATCTTGGATATAAGAAAGACCCATGTGTGGGTTCATTATAAAGATCTAGGTTTTGATGTGGGCATGTCCTATGAGGAGTGTCTAACACATGTTGGGGGATGGAAACAGGGAAAGTGATGTGAGGAAAATTAGAACCTTTCGCTCAAATGTGTGCTCGTGCGGATGTCTCCAAGGAAAGGGCTTGAAGTGGGATTCAAAAGTCAAGTAAAGAGGCCAATTTTTTTAAGGGAGACCAATGTAAGTACTTCTTAAGGATGAGAAGTCAATCGAGGGGGAGTATGTAATGACCAGTGTCATTACGGGTTGGAAAATTTTTGAGAAATTTTGAGTTTTCATTTGATAGATGGTCCATTTTTAGAACTGGGGATTGGATTGTGGTTCAACACTTTGGACATCCCAAAGTTGAGTTTTGGATGGGACTCAAGGCCTAGGTATTAACTTGAGGATTCAGATGAACCAATGTAGTCCAACCAAACTGTTAGGGATGTTATAGCACCCATCAGTCGGACAATGAAGGCCACTGGCTAGCCAGTGGCCTACCCAACAGACTTTGCACATTTCTTAGACCCACCAGCTAACCAGTGGTGTCTAGAGGCTACATGGTGAGGATTCTGGGTGATTTTAAGTTGGTGTAGTCTTTTTCTTTTCCCCCATACACCCCTTATTTATCTCCCCGACCTCTTCTCCCCCAACCTCACTCAAACTATGTGATGAAGGATGCACCTCCCATGGAGATTTTGGACCACTCCCCATCATTTATTTATTATTTGATTTTTCTTTCATTTAATTTGATCTGTCTCAATAATTATAATCCTTTTCTAGTCCTATTTTCCTATTTCTTCTTATTTCTATTTGTAGAAACCCTAATATAAAGAATTTAGGGATTCCATCATGGAATTGGTGCATCATGGTCGATTGAATTGGCAATTCTTGGTGATTCAACTTCATCATGTTCAAGGTGGGAAGTCACTGTCAGGTTGTAGCTTTAATATAAAATTATATGCCTTTATTTTCATGTTTTTGTGTGAATAACCCCGTGATACCTATGATTTTGATGTTATTTTGAGTCTGTGAGGACTATATCAATGTAGGAGTATTTTTAGAGGGGGGGAATGGGTTGTGTGCCTTGGAATTAGTGAAAACAAGACTTATACTAGGAATTCATATAGGGAATTGTGTTTATACATTTGGGATTGGAATGATTTGTTCAATCTCATTTGATTCTATGGTGTTCAGGATAGATGACATTAGGTTTTGAGTAGTGAATCCCCTTGAGTGCATGCCTTAGAAATGATGGATGATGGATGTATGTCAACGATAATAATAGGGATGTCCATTTTGGAAAATGGACCTCATATGTGTCATTTTAGTTTGAAATTGTATAGGGTGACTTGGATAATTGGTATAGGGGTTCAGTTGATGACTTCTCTTAGTCATGTTACTTGAACCGGTGAGTGGGAGATTTGTACCAAGATATATGGATTGGGTTTTCCACTTGGTAAAACAGGAATGGTAAATATTTTTTAGGCTTAGGATGAGTTGATATGACTCGAGTAAGTGATTTAGGGTCTTGGGTGATGTTTTCTACTGCTTTCCATGTGATGTAAGGATTAATATGAGTAAGGCGATTCAGTCTAGTAGTGATTATAGCCTCCATGAGTGAGATGTTGGGTCGGGGTTATAACTGGGTGTTTCCCCTTGATTTTTTTTTCTAATTCTTATGTTGTGTAGGTGTGCGGACTCCCTTGATCATGTGGGGATAGGCTAGTGTGAATGTTGTGACTCCCAAGAACCCTAAAAATGGGACAATGTGTATGATTTCCCTCCTAATAACCCCCGGGGTGGCCCAATGTGATGATGGTCCTCTCAAGAACCCTTAGGATGATCCAGTGGGCCTCACTACTGGAAAACTAACCTTTACCAACGGTTTGGAACCATTGGTATAGGCCTCCAAACCGACCGTAGCCAAGTAAGCCGTTGGGATGGGTCTATACCAACAGTTTTCCAAAAACCGTTGGTATAGGTAATATAAAATCTATACCAACGGTAATGGAACCGTTGGTATATAAATTCCAAAAATAAAACATTCGCTGGGATTTGATCCCAGGACCCCACGTTTATAATTGAACGACTCAACCACTAACCTAACATGACTTTTGTGATCATAATTACATAAATATATATATGTATTCTCATAAATATTTTAAATTTTGATTTATATAATGTTCTCGGTACGAAGGTCCGATAAAAAATGAATGTACCTATACCAACGGTTGTTAAAACCGTTGGTATAGACCTATACCAACAGTTATAACAACCGTTGGTATAGGTATTTGGTTGTGATTTTCATTCTGTGAAGGATGTTGAATCTTGGCCTACTTTTCCCAACGGTTTGGACAAACCATTGGGAAAGTTTGACCTATCCCAACGGTTTGGCCAAACCGTTGGGAAAAGTGGCATATTTGGGGACCTTTCCCAACAGTTTGTCCAAACCATTGGGAAAAGTGTCCAATTTGAGGGTTTTCCCAATGGTTTGGCCAAACCGTTGGGATAGGTCTACCTTTCCCAATGGTTTGACCAAACCATTGGGAAAAGTGGCCAATTTGGGGGCCTTTCCCAACGGTTTTTGAAAACCGTTGGTATAAAAGTGTTGGGAAAGATCTAATTTCCAGTAGTGCCTCCCAAGAATCCTTAGGATAGTCTAGTGTGATTAAGGTCCTCACAAGAACCTTCAGGGTGGGTCGATGTGATTATTTTGCCTCCCCGAAACCTATGAGGATGGGTTGGTGTGCATGTTTAATGGGGTACTTGATGAGGTTATGACCTATGATTGGGCATGGTTCATGGTATACTTATACTTATGATCTTTTAACAAATTTTTCCTTCTAATTATGGGATGAAGTAGGTAGACCCAAAGTTTTTGGGGGTCAGGTTAGTGCATGATGACCTAGAAGGATGTATGTTTTTTTATGTATTTGTTTCCTTCATCACATACACTTTTATATGACTAGGTGAATTTATGATAAGGATACATTGGTGGTGTCCATATGGATTTATACTCACACCCCAAATGGGAATCTTGGTGAACATGAAGCCTTTTGGTCAGGTTTTTAGACAAGGGATGGGACCCTATTTATGTAAGTTGTGATGGAGGATTAGGTTGTTGGGGTGATGTCCGGACAAAATTTGGGATCCTTTTGGAGATATATTTTATTTATTTGTACCCTTGTTTATTTTTATTGGCCCATCATATGTGGGGGTCTCCTTGTATATTGTGTGACTTGTATTCCAACTATTATAACATGGTTTGTTGTTATTATAGTTCTTGTACTTTATTTCCATTTTTTAATTTGATTATTGCTTCCATTATTGTGTGCTCTAATTTGGATTTCCATTACTGAGGTCATAGTATCCCCATATTCCCACTTAGTCCCTCACTACAAGTCAGTGGCCTCTTTTTTATAGGGAGGCACACATGAGGTCACATACCATCCCTGACCTGGATCGAGTGATTCATTTCGGGGTGTGACATTATCAAACACTATTTATTTTGGAACAAAAACTTTATCCAAATTATAATAATTTTCATAAAGAATAATTGGGTGAACCTATGGGGCTTCATAGTGTTGGGACCAATTTGGATGGAGAAGAAAGTAACAAGAGTTTACTGTTATAGAGTGTTGAATTTTTTTGTCAAAGAAGATAAATCAAATCACTTTGTAAAGAACATATAAACCATACAATGATTTTCTGATTTGTATTTCACAAATATAATAAGTTAGGATAACTTGTGATGCAAGCCTTATGAAGTAAAGTGGGAGAAACTATGAGGCCAGTCATATACAATTTTGATTGGAAGTAATGATGCTGCTCGAAGAAAGGGAAGTTTCAATACATCCTATTGAATATCTGACAATGCTAAAACTATTCGATAAAAGGATACATATCACAATAGTGGATTTCATGATGAAAGCTGAAGAATGGTTATGGGATTCAGTGAAGATAGAACATGACAAAGGAATGGACGATCTGTGGGTGGCACAAAATAACATTTTAAGCTGGCGTCGTCTTCCAGTGTTTTCCAAATTTTAGGGCCTGAAAATCAGGAGATAAGAATTGTGTTTTTGGAAAAGGATGTTGCATGAAAGTTTGAAGAAGGCTTGGTGTGTTGCATGCAAGTGGAGTTTCATGATCCGAACATCAAAATCTGGAAAATGATAGGCCTGTGCGAATGATTGGGTTTTGTGCGCAAGATTGGTTTTTGCATGCCAGATTGAAGGTAGTTTAGAATCTTGCGCGCAAGGCATGATTCGAGGTCCAAACTTTGAAAAATGGAAAATAAATGAAGAATATGAAAGATTCAATAAGTGTGTGAAATAATAGGTTGGCACGAAAGAGACTTACATGCCAAAGGCAAAATAAAATGGGGTTTTGCACGCGAGGCTTGATATGAGGTCCAAACTTCGAAAAATGGTAAAGGTGTGAAGTGTGCAAAAGATTCTAAGAAGTGCGTGGAAGATGAGGTTGGCGTGAAAGAGACTTATGCACCCAAGATGACGTCAAATGTGGTTTTTCACGACGTGTGACTTACTTTCCTAAGGCGACGTCAAATGGGGTTTTGTGTGACGCGTCAGGATCTTGCGCGACGCATTGGGGTTTTTGCACGTAGGGGTCAATGAGGTCTATAAATAAGAAGTGACCCCCTCCCACTGGGAGTTCTCGACACTTAGAGAAATCCTAAGCTCTGAGGTGCCGAAAAATATTAATAAAAGGAGAGTGTATGAAATAAATAGAGATGCGCGCAAGAAAGATAAGTTGCACGCAATAAGATATTTACGCGCAAGATCAAAGTTGCGCGCAAGAGGTGTTTCATGGAAAAAGTTAAATCTTGCACATATGGAATAAAAGTTGTGCTCGAGACACCTAAAAAGGTGCATGAAATATTTGGGGTCTTTTCACGTATTCGGTTGTGTGTAAGATAGTTCTTACTGGATTCTCGGTAAGAAAGTGAAGATTTTTACTTCAAAGAAAACACCTGTTCAATTATAAAGAAGCACTGAAATACTGTAAGTCTCTATTTGTGCTAAGAGGGTGCACACACACTTGTGGATTGTTTTCCAAGTGCTAAATGAGTGTAAGGGTATATCCTACTCATTTTATTCCAAATCAAAGGATTTTTTTCTAGTGTATTGTGTGGTACTGGATTATTTTTGTACCATACCAAGGATGTAGCTACTCTTGTTGAGTAGTGAACCTTATAAATCTTGTGTTCTTCTGGTTGTGTGTGTTCAGCAGAGAAGAAACTCTTTAAAAAGAGGTGAAAGTTGTTTCAAAAATAAGGAAACATAAAAAGAAAAAGACATCACTGATTCACCCCCTCCCCCTATCAGTGATACTTAGATCCTGATTGGGAACATCAATTGGTATCAGAAGAAGGTTCCCTTCATTTGTTCTTTACTGGAGTTTTGAAGAGAAGTTGTGATGGAGAATCTGAATTACGTTAACAGTAAAGGGTTTTTGATATTTGATGGTAAGAATTGTCATATCTAGAAAGATAGAATGATACCTTATCTTATGTCTCTTTAGTATGAAGTTCTTGAAACTGCAATAGATGGATTTTTTCTTATTGATGATAAGGTTCCTCTTACACCTGTTGATAAGAAAAATCTTGAGAATGATGGAAGAGATAAAAATGCATTACTCTCATCTCTTTCTGAGAGTGAGTTTTTTAGATTTAAAGGTGTTTCTATAGCTAAAGGAATATGGGATAAGATGAAGAACATCTATGAAAGAAATACAAAAGTGAAGAAGGCAAAACTACAAATATGGAGGCTGAAGTATGAAGACTTGAAAATGGGAGAGTTCGAATTTGTTGGAGACTTCTTTATAAGGGTCAATGATATTTTCATTACAATCATAATTCTTGGGGAAAATTTGGAAGATTCTATAGTTGTTGAAAATATCTTGAGAATTCTACCTGACAAATTTGATGCTAAAGTTTCATCACCGGAAGACAGAGACCCTGAAACATTATCTCTGGAATATTTGCATAGTACTCTTATAACTTATGAAATGAGAAGGGAGAAGACTATAAAGAACATAGCAAAATCCAATAGAGTAATGTCTTTCAAGGATGTAAAGAAATAGAAGTCAAAGAAAAATCATATTGAAGAAGAAGCTGGTGAATCTGACTCTGAAAATGAGGTATGTCAAAATTTTGATGAAATTTTATCCTTGTTTTCTAAAAATGTTAAAAGAGGCACAGGGAAATACAAAGGTAAACTCCCTTTGAAATGTTTTGAATGTGGAGATATTAGACACTTTGTGGCTAATTTCCCTCAAAAAGGGAAAGATGAAGATAGTGATGAAGAATATAGAAGACTAAGAAAGTCATGGAAGAAATATGGTGGAAAAGATAAATATTCTGGAAGAGGTAAGAATAAAAAGTTCTTCAAATCAAAAGCAAGAAGCTTTTTTTCAAAAGATGAAGAAGATGATGATAGTGAGACTGAATCTGAAAAATATGTCACTGAGAAAGCTATAGAGAGTACCTTTTTTGAAACATTGAATAATTATGATCATGAGAGTAGTAGTACTGAAGAAGAAGAAACTCAACTTGAATAGTATCTGAAAGAAGATCTGAAGTAATGTTTGAGAAAGATCAAAAGTCTTGAGATGGAAAAAAGAAAATTGACAAATGAAAACTCTTTTTTAAATGACCAAACATGTTTTCTTGACAAGAAAGAAAAATATGAAAATGAGCTTGATGATATAAAAAATTCTCTTGAGAGAGAAAATAATAGTAACGATCATCTGGAAGTAAAGTTGAAGGCAAAAGAAGATGAGTTGAAACTTTTACAACATAAACTTTCTAAAGCTAATGAAACGAACAAAAGGTTCAAAAATTATGTTACAGAAATTGGTGAATGTTCTGCTAAGAATGAGAATAATAAGGATCAACAAAAGTTGCCTTCAAAGGTTCAAAATAAATATGAAATGAGTACTGATAAGAGAAATTTTTTAAAGGCTACATATGTGGTCAAAGTTATAAATACTAAAAAATCATAAGCATCTAAAAATATTGAGTCTAGAAAGATGTCTACCACTTTCGGTTCCAGTAAGACTGAATAGAAATATAAGCTGAAGAAGAAATTTACAATTGAAAATATGAAGGTTGATGGTCAGTATAATTTTGGTAAGAATATTGTTGAGAAGCATGTTCACAACTCCAGTCAGTATGGAAGTTTCTGAGGAAAATATTCATTCTATGGTTACTACTGGTATTGTAGTGGATTTGGACACATGGAAAATATGTGTTGGTTTAACCAACAATATTACAACTATTCCACATGTTTTGAAAGACAAGGATTGAGGGGGAGTCAATATTTTCAAAATAGAAAATCCCTAAATAAGTTTCAGAAGATATCTGAGAATGTTGGTGTGAAAGTTGAGAAAAGGTTCATGTCACGACCCGTCCTCGGGGCCCGTGCCGTGACTACCCCAAGCCCGCCTTCCATAGGCCATGGGCTGGCGACTAGCACCAAGGCGTAATTCCCGGTAAAAAGGGAAGGCATTGCCTTCATAAAGTAAACAAACACCATAGAGAAAGCAAGCAGAAGTAAACACTAAGTAAAAACTAGGTACAACAGTAAGTGCGGAAAAATTAAGTGGGCCAGAATACAAACCCAAACTGAAAGTAAAGTACAACTGGAAAGGGAAAACAGCAACTGAAAGTAAAGCCGCAGCCTCGAGCCGTCCACTAGAAGTCCCACCTGAAGGGTGGGTACAGATAGTCACCACAGCTCCTCGGGTCCAGTCGTCCGCTCCGAGTACGCCCCGCCCAGTGATCCACCTTCGGGTAACGACCTGCTCCGCAAGCCTCAACCGCGATCAGCGTTGTCCATCGTCTGCAACCAACACAACGTAGTGCGGGCATAGCCCGTGCAGGGGTGAGTATAAGCTACTCAGTAGGGACCCCGAGACCCCTGAAGGTCTCCCAGAATCCACAAAGGATAATCCACAAAGGAAAGATACAATCACGAAGTAACATCCAACACTAATTAGGTATATGCCCATACACATACCTAAGTCATCAATTCCAGTTCGGCTCCAACATCCGAGCCCGAGTTCGATCACATCCACACAGGATAGCACAACACAATCCACATAGGAAAGCAAATCAAGATTCAGCTCACACATGTATACTTCTTCGTATGACGATAGAGATGATCAAATATAGCCATTGATTCATCTAAGCCTTCGGACCCACAAAGGATCGATAGGTACTAACCCCCGCAATGACCCACAAAGGATCTAACCCACACAGGGTCAATAGGTAACTAACCCCCGTAATGACCCACACAGGATTGGACCCACACAGGATCTGTAGGCGCTGGCCCACACAAGACCGTTGAGCGCTGACCCACACAGGATCTGAACCACACAGGATCGGTAGCACTGATCCACGTAGGATCGCTGAGTGCTGTAGTCGTCGCCGTCGAATCCACGGAGGATTTCTGCACAGTCGTCATCGTCGTCGCAGTCGCAGCCAGCTCTAGGGTTCCTGCACACAGCAAGCTCGTTCGGGAGGATCCGCTCCACGATCCGAGGGGCTGATACATCAACTAACACATAGTCCGGAGTTGATGTATCCAAAATTTCCGTATCATCGACAGGAACTCAACGTCACAGACGGCGCGTCAATCGGACGCTCGGTCTGAGAGTTATTGGCTTTTTCGTTCCAGGGGCCCGGTTGGTTTTTAAGTCAAAACCAACCCGACCGTACTCCAACAACGTCCAAACCTCGAGCGGAGTAAGCCAAAAGGTTCTTCTCACTTAGAGGAATTCAACAAAGTCGACGGCACGTCAATCGGACGTCCGGAGCTCAAGTTATGAGTGTTTCCGCTCTGAGGGCCCGGTTGGTTTCGTGTACGAACCAACCCGTCCGAACCCAAAGTTCTCTGAAACCCTGATTGTAATATACCAAAACGACCGTATAGATCCAAGGATCTCTACGCAACTGACATTGCGTCTATCGGAGGTCCACAGCTCAAGTTATGGGCAACAGACCGAAAGAGGTTCGGTAATAGGGGGTTCGGGCCCGGTCCGACCTGGCCCGATACCCCCAGGGTCGGCCTGAATGGGTCGACCCAAACCGGGTCCGGGTCCGGCCCGCTTGGGCGCGGCCTGGCCCGGCCTGGCGGTCCGGCCGGGCGGCTCGGCCCGGCGCGCTGGTGCTGGCCAAGCGGTCGCGCAAAGGGGGAACCCCCCCCCCTGGGTCGAAACTGCGGCCCCGCGTGGGGGCCGCCCCTTGACAACGGACGCGGCCAGTTGCCGTGTCCCGCTTGCTCCAGTCCCGCGCGGTCGCGGGACTTGCGGCCAGCCGCCCCGGCTTCAGCCGCGGCGGCTCTTCCCGGCGGCGCGCCGGGCGCCGCCATCTTCTGGCGGTCGGCCGGTGCTGGCCGCCGCCTCCTGCCGCCAGCGCCGCCGTGCCGATGAGGCGCACCGGCGGGTTGCTCCGCAGACCACCGGACGAGCTCCGGTGGTCGGAATTTCCTTCCATCTTCACCAACGGCCCTCCCGGGACCGGTTCTTCACTGCGAAGACCTCACAACTCCCGTGCATCCTGCTTCATCATCACCCATCGATCCGAACACCAAGAACCAAGGGATGGTGGGTTCGGACTTGTTCGTTGGTCCGCACCCACCGCGTTAGTGGTTTAAAAAGATTTTCTACAAACTTTAAACATATGTCGCGGGTATAAATCACAAAGATTTAATTGAATCAAAATCCCTACCTCGTCGAATTCGTTGAGCAAGGATTCGTCGCGGAAAAGCACGTCGCAGAAGAAAGCGTCGCGGAAGGGGAATCTTCGCATCGTGGAAGGAGCGTCGCGGAAGAAGCATTGTGGAAGAAGCGTCGTTGATTTCCGAGGATCTGGCATTCTTTGCGTTCTTTGCGTTCTTCGCGTTCTTCGCGAGGAAGAGAAGATCTTCACGAGCCTGAGTGAAATCTCTCAACACTACCCCTAACAAAAATAAGAGTTGTCTTATTTTTATTTCACAAGCCTTTCATTTTAAAATTCAAAAATGAAAGAAACAGTTAAGTGAATTTTATTGGAACGCTTAAACCGCCACATTAATGAGGTGTTTCTTAACCAAAAATAAACACACAGTTTGACTTCATTAATAGGGGGTGCGGGTGCGTTACTTAGTTAAAGGAGGGGGGTTTATGAAGAAAAGAAACGGTGGGGCTCGTGTGGGCCCCACCTCACAAATATCCTACCAAGTGGGTAGGATATTTGTGGGTCCCATATCACCCACTTAACTTAAGTTAAGAAAAATAAAATAAAAATCAGTTGTACCACTTTTATTTTATTTCTTAACTTAACCCCAAAAATTAAAAACCACACCCGAGCAAACGCAACTCCGGAAAAGATGTTTCTAAGGAAATACCGGCACCGCGATTCCAACGGTGCCCTCGGAATTTGATTCCAAGCACCAGTTCAAAAGTTAGAAAAACTCACTCGTTCGTTCACTGAACGTACCCGAGCTAAACTTCGGGAAAATATTATGGGCACACCGGGCCTCGGAATTAGTTGCCGTCAGAAACTGCGTTCTTGTAAAATTCCCAAGAAAATTAAGAAAAAAATTTCCTTGAATTTTTCGGGTATTTACATCACTCCCACATCAGCGATTTACGTCCCCGTAAAGATACATCAAAAACTAGGGAAACAAAAGTTGGTACTGAGCACGCATCTGAGCCTCCTGCTCCCAAGTGCTCTCCTGGAGGTTCCCGTGCTGCCATCTGATGCACACTAGAGGAATCGACTATCCACGTAGGACCCGCTCCTGTCGATCCTCGATCTCCACCGGGACCTCCGCAAAAGTCTCCCCATCATCAACGTCCAGCTCCCTATGGTCAATGCTATGATTCGGGTCGTGCATGTATCTCCTCAGCTGAGATACGTGGAAGATGTCGTGCACCCGGTGCAACTGAGGTGGTAGATCCAGGCAATAATCCACCTCACCAATCCTACTGAGGACCTGGAATGGTTCGATGAAGCGTGGAGACAACTTGTCGCCTCGGCCAAATCTCCGTAATCCACATCGAGGTGAGACCTGCAAGAAGATGTGGTCGCCATCCTCGAACTCAAGTGGCCTCCGCCTCCTGTCAGCATAAGACTTCTGTCGGCTCTGAGCTGTCCTCATCCACTCCTGGATGACCTGGACCTTCTCTGTCGTGGGCTGGACTATCTCCGGTCCCACAAGTGCTGACTCCCCAGGGTCTGTCCAGCACAGAGGAGATCTGTAAGGTTAGTCGTACAATGCCTCGTATGGTGCCATCCCGATGGTGGAGTGGTAGTTGTTGTTGTACGAGAACTCCACCAAGGGTATGTGGTCCTCCCAGCTATGACCAAAGTCGAGGACACATACGCGGAGCATGTCCTCGAGAGTCTAAATGGTCCTCTCTGTCTAACCATCCGTCTGAGGGTGAAAGGCGGTGCTCAGACGTAGTTGCATCCTGAACGCCTCCTACAACCCCTTCCAAAGCCGGGAAGTAAAGTGAGCACCTCGATCGGAGATGATAGACGATGGCACACCATGAAGTCGTACAATCTCCTGAATGTAGAGACGTCCCAAGCTCTCCACTGATCCCTACTCTCTGATGGGTAAGAAGTGAGCCGACTTGGTGAGTCGGTCGAAAATCACCCAAATGGAGTCGTGACCTCTGGAAGTTCATGGAAGTCCAGTCACTAAGTCCATAGATATGTCATACCACTTCCACTCCGAGACCTCCAAGGGATGTACCAAGCCTGCCAGTACCTGGTGCTCTGGCTTCACCTGTTGGCAGGTGAGGCATCGAGAAACGAACTCTGCCACAGCCTTCTTCATGCCCGACTACCAGTGCTGTTGTCTGAGACCCTAGTACATCTTCGCCACTCCAGGATGTACCGCCAAAGGGGAAGTGTGAAACTCCCTCAGCACCTCCTCCCGTAAAGCAACTGGTACCAAGGTACATCCTCTGAAAAGGACGTCGTGCCCTCCTACAAAGGAGAAACCATCAGGAGCCTATCCCGAGGATATCTGCGCACGCCGCGTCTCACAGTCGGCATCCCCACATTGTGCCTCTCTAACCCGCTGCAGCAGTGGAGGAGTGACTGTGAGTGACTGAAGAAAGTCTGCTCCATTTCTGTCCATGAAGGATATCTGCAAAGCGGCTAGCTTCTCTGTCACCTCCCCAAGTAGTTGAATACCCGTCCTCCTGCTGAGAGCATCGGCTACCACGTTCCCCTTTCTAGGAGTATAGACTATCTCAAAGTCATAGTCCTCGAGGAACTCGATCCATCGCCGTTGTCTCAGGTTCAGGTCCTTCTGAGAGAAGATGTACCTGAGACTATGATAGTCATAATAGACTGTAAAGCACTCACCCATCAGATAGTGTCGCCACATCTTTAGAGCGAAGACCACTACTGCTAACTCCAGGTCATGGGTAGTGTAGTTCTGCTCATGCGGCCTCAACTGACGTGATCCATAGGCGATCACTGCCCGCTCCTGCATCAGTACACATCCGAGTCCAGTCCCTGATGCATCATAGTAGACTACGTACCCAACTCCCTCCTCCGGTATCCTCAAGATAGGGGCACTGGTCAAACTCTGTCTCATCTCCTGGAAGCTCTGGTAACATCTGTCTGACCACACGAAGGGTTTCCCCTTCTTCGTCAAAGCTGAGAGTGGTGTCGTAACTCTGGAGAAGTCTGACACAAATCTCCGGTAGTACCCAGCTAGTCCCAAGAAACTCCGCACCTCCGTCACACTCCTCGGTGGCTCCCAAGCTATCACTGCCTCGATCTTCGCAGGATCCACCGCAACTCCCGCCTCAGAGATGACATGTCCCAAGAAGTGGACCTCTTGTATCCAGAACTGACACTTTGAGAGCTTTCCATAAAGCTGGTGCTCTCGGAGTGTGTCTAGTACAACCCACAAGTGGTAGGCGTGCTCCTCCTCAGTCGTCGAGTATATCAAAATGTCGTCGATGAAGACCACGACAAATCGATCGAGGTATGGATGAAATATCCTATTCATGAGGCCCATGAACACTGCTGGAGCATTGGTTACACCGAATGGCATAACCAAGAACTCATAGTGGCCATACCGACATCTGAAGGCCGTCTTCTACACGTCCTTGTCCCGAACTCTGAGCTGATGGTAGTCTAAACTGAGGTCTATCTTCGAGAACCACCGTGCTCCCTTGAGCTGATCGAAGAGGTCATCAATCATCATTATTGGATAATTGTTCCTCACTGTCACCTGGTTCAGGCGACGATAGTCGACACAAAGTCGCAAGCTCCTGTCCGCCTTCTTGGCGAACAATATCGGGGAAGCCTAGGTTGAAACACTGGGTCGGATGAATCCCTTGCCCTGGAAGTCCTCCAACTGTACCCGTAGCTCTCGAAGCTCAGCGGGAGCCATCCGATATGCTGGGGTGGATATCGGAGTTGTCCCGGGGTACAGATCAATATAAAATTCTACCTCTCTGCGAGGAGGTAGTTCTGGAACGTCGTCGGGGAAAACGTCTGCATACTGATCCACCACTGCAGGAAAACTAGGACTTTGCACGTCAACCGCTCCTAGGATGAGGCCAGCCAACTAATAAGTGATGGGTTTTCCTCTCCTCTGTGAGAGTCCATCCTGTGCTGCGAAGGCTCCCTTCTCGCCAGTGAAGGTGAACCTGCTCTCATCGGTGCGTACACATCGCACCTTACGCCTAATAAAGTCAATCTGAGCATGGACTGTAGATAACCAATCCATACCCAATATGACGTCATAAGGCCTCGAAACTGCTACAAGAAGATCCCAGCCGAAGCTCTCACCTCCTAGAGTAAGCTCACACTGTCGGCACCAGTGCGTAATCGTCGAGTTTTCTCCCGTAGGAGTCTCTAGCCGTAAGGATCAAGCCAACGACTCTGTCGGAATCTCCGAGCTCCGAACAAGGGCAGCGGCTATGAAAGAATGACTCGCTCCTGTGTCTATAAGAACTGCAGAAAGGGTGTAATAGACATAGATAGTACCTCAAATCATCTCGGGCGCGTTGTGGTCGTAGGCCCCCCCTGCTTGAAGTTGTGCTTGTCTCTGCCCGCCAGCTCCCTGTGGTCGGGGTGGACCTCCTGATGGTGGTGGTGGTAGAGCCTCAAAGCGTCACCCACCACCTGCTGCTCGGCCAGCTCCTCAACCTCATCTGCCAGCCCCCTTCAGACTTCCATGGTCGACCCTCTGCCTCTACCTGGGGGTCCCTCAACCGTCTGTTGCTCCTCGGTACGGCGGGTCGGGCAGTCACGAGCCATGTGGCCCTGCCCACCGCATGCGTAGCACTATATGCCTCTCGAAAGAATGGCTCCGCACTGTGTGCCCCACACTGCTGAGCCAGTGTCCTGAGGTCATCTGCCTGAGGGTCCGATCTGCCTGGAACCATGAGTCATCCGTCGACTGCCTTCTGCAGAAGACTCTGCTACGTGCCACCCTGCGGTAGGTCTCGCTGCTGAAGTAGGATCAGCAAGGAATCTCTCGATGAGAAGGACTCGCTCCAGTACTCCTTCCTGTGTCGGAATGCTGAGGTAGATCAGTGATGCCCAGATCTCATGCCTCAATCCCTACTCAAAGGTCCGGGCCCAGAAGAATGGGTCTCTTACCATGTCTGTCGAGTAGCGCGAGAGATCAGTAAATCTCGCCGAGTACTGGGCGACCGTCAAGATGCCATGCCGCAGCTGTAGAAGCTCCTGGATGCGCACCGCATGGAGGGTGGTTGGGGCGAACTCCGAGCGGAAGAGGCTCTCAAAGTCCATCCAGAGGAGAGATGCCTCGTCGTGCACCTGGAGCATCAAGCTCCACCGTCTGCCGGCTGCCGCGTGTAGGAGGCTCGATGCGAGCATCACCATGAGGTCTGCTGGTGTCCTCACTAACCTGAAAACCCATACAACTGCCTCCAGCCAATCCTCAGCTGCCTGAGGGTCCGTCTCCCCGCGGAACCTGGGCGGTCGCTGGCACTGAAACTCATGCAGTGCACTAAGGCGACGTGCATCGACAGCGGCTGGGGCTGGTAGCATCGGTGGCTCGGCGGGTAGAGGTACCGCCGGTGCCTCTGCTGTCAAAGGGCCCTATACCAAGGCCACGTCGCTCGGTGGGCTGTCGTCACGTACAACGCTCGGAACCCTAGCTGGCTACCATCGTGGGGACATCCTGAAAAGAGACAGGTGTGCCACGGTCAGAATAGTATACCTGGTGAGCTGACACAAAGTAATCACAAAGAAAACTTGAAACACACATGCAATCAATGTTTTCGTGCATTAAGTCGGAAATCAGGAGTCAGGGTCCTGGTGTACAGATACATCGGCCGCCGCACCAACACTGGACTCCCTAGACTGATAACCACACTCAATACTCTTAACACTATTGCTTCACATAGAAAAAGATCAGAGTCCTGAGTTCTGCGGTAGAACCGAACTCCTCTGATAGCAATTTGTCACGACCCGTCCTCGGGGCCCATGTCGTGACTACCCCAAGCCCGCCTTCCATAGGCCAGGGGCTAGCGACTAGCACCAAGGTGTAATTCCCGGTAAAAAGGGAAAGCATTGCCTTCGTAAAGTAAACAAACACCATAGAGAAAGCAAGCAGAAGTAAACACTAAGTAAAAACTGGGTACAACAGTAAGTGCAGAAAAAGTAAGTGGGCCGGAATACAAACCCGAAATGAAAGTAAAGTACAACTGGAAAGGGAAAACAGCAACTGAAAGTAAATCCGCAGCCTCGAGCCGTCCACTGGAAGTCCCACCTGATGGGTGGGTACAGATAGCCTCCACAGCTCCTTGGGTCCAGCCGTCCGCTCCGAGTACGCCCCGCCCAGTGATCCACCTCCGGGTACTGACCTGCTCCGCAAGCCTCAACCGCGATCAGCGCTGTCCATCATCTGCAACCAACACAACGTAGTGTGGGCATAGCCCGTGCAGGGGTGAGTATAAGCTACTCAGTAGGGACCCCGAGACCCCCGAAGGTCTCCCAGAATCCACAAAGGATAATCCACAAAGGAAAGATACAATCACGAAGTAACATCCAACACTACTTAGGTATATGCCCATACACATACCTAAGTCATCAATTCCAGTTCGGCTCCAACATCCGAGACCGAGTTCGATCACATCCACACAGGATAGCACAACACAATCCACATAGGAAAGCAAATCAAGATTCAGCTCACACAGGTATACTTCTTCGTATGACGATAGAGATGATCAGATATAGCCATTGATTCATCTAAGCCATCAGACCCACAAAGGATCGATAGGTACTAACCCCCGTAATGACCCACAAAGGATCTGACCCACACAGGGTCGATAGGTAACTAACCCCTCAATAACCCACACAGGATCGGACCCACACAGGATCTGTAGGCGCTGGCCAACACAGGACCGCTGAGCGCTGACCCACACAGGATCTGACCCACACAGGATCAGTAGCACTGATCCACGTAGGATCGCTGAGTGTTGTAGTCGTTGCCGTCGAATCCATGGAGGATTTCTGCACAGTCATCATCGTCGTCGCAGTCGCAGCCAGCTCTAGGGTTCCCGCACACAGCAAGCTCGTTCGGGAGGATCCGCTCCACGAGCCGAGGGGCTGATATATCAACTGACACATAGTCTGGAGTTGATGAATCCAAAAGTTCTGTATCATCGATAGAAACTCAACGTCACAGACGACGCGTCAATCGGACGCCCGGTCTGAGAGTTATTGGCTTTTTCGTTCCAGAGGCCCGGTTGGTTTTTAAGTCAAAACCAACCCTACCGTACTCCAAATGCATCCAAACCTTGAGCGGAGTAATCCAAAAGGTCCGTCTCACTTAGAGGAATTCAACAAAGTCGACGGCACGTCAATCGGACTTCTGGAGCTCATGTTATGAGTGTTTCAGCTCCGAGGGCCCGGTTGGTTTCGTGTACGAACCAACCCGGCCGAACCCAAAGTTCTCAGAACCCCTGAGTGTAATATACCGAAACGACCGTCTCGATCCAAGGATCGCTACGCAACTGACGGTTCATCGATCGGAGGTCCTAATCTCAAGTTATGGGCAATAGAACGAAAGAGGTTCGATAATAGGGGGTTCGGGCCCGGTCCGACCCGGCCCGATACCCCCAGGGTCGGCCCGAACCGGGTCGACCCGAACCAGGTCCGGGTCTGGACGGGTGGTTCGGCCCAGCGCTCTGGTGCTGGCCAAGCGGTCGCGCAAAGGGGGGAACCACCCCCCCCCCCCCAGGTCGAAATCGAGGCCCCGCATGGGGGCCGCCCCTTGCCAACGGACGCGGTCGGTTGTCGCGTCCCGCCTGCTCCGGTCCCGCGCGGTCGTCGTACTTGCGGCCTGCCGTCGCAGCTTTAGTCGCGGCAGCTCTTCCCGACGGCGCGCCGGGCGCCACCGTCTTCTGGCGGCCGGCTGGTGCCGGCCGCCGCCTCCTGCCACCGTGCCGGCGAGGCGCACCGGCCGGTTGCTCCTCGGACCACCGGATGAGCTCCGGTGGTCATAATTTCCTGCCGTCTTCGCCAACGGCCCTCTCGGGACCGGTTCTTCACTGTGAAGACCTCACAACGCCCGTGCGGCCTGCTTCATCATCGCCCATCGATCCGCACACCAAGAACGAAGAGACGGTGGGTTCGGACTTGTTCGTTGGTCCGCACCCATCGCGTTAGCTGTTTAAAAAGGTTTCCGACAAACTTTAAACATATGCCATGGGTATAAATCACAAAGATTTAATTGAATCAAAACCCCTACCTCGTCGAATTTGTTGAGCGAGGATTCGTCGCGAAAAAACACGTCGTGGAAGAAAGCATCGCGGAAGGGGAATCGTCGCGTCACGGAAGGAGCGTCACAGAAGAAGCGCCGCGGAAGAAGCGTCGTTGATTTCCGAGGATCCGGCGTTCTTCGCGTTCTTCACATTCTTCACGTTCTTCGCGAGGAAGAGAAGATCTTCAGGAGCCTGAGTGAAATCTCCCTAGCCTCTCAACACCACCCCTAACAAAAATAAGAGTTGTCTTATTTTTATTTCACAAGCCTTGCGTTTTAAAATTCAAAAACGAAAGAAACAGTTAAGTGAATTTAATTGCAACGCTTAAACCGCCACATTAATGAGGCGTTTCTTAACCAAAAATAAACGCACGGTTTGACTTCATTAATAGGGGGTGTGGGTGCATTACTTATTTAAAGGAGGGGGGTTTATGAAGAAAAGAAATAGTGGGGCTTGTGTGGGCCCCACCTCACAAATATCCTACCAAGTGGGTAGGATATTTGTGGATCCCACATCACCCACTTAACTTAAGTTAAGCAAAATAAAATAAAAATCAGTTGTACCACTTTTATTTTATTTCTTAACTTAACCCCAAAAATTAAAAACCACACCCGAGCAAACACAACTCCAGAAAAGATGTTTCTAAGAAAATACCAGCGCTGCAATTCCAATGGTGCCCTCGGAATTTGATTCTGAGCACCGGTTCAAAAGTTAGAAAAATCCGCTCGTTCGTTCACTGAACGTACCCGAGCTAAACTTCGGAAAAAGATTTCTGGCACACCGGGCCTCGGAATTAGGTGCCGTCAGAAACCGCGTTCTAGTAAAATTTCCATGAAAATTAAGAAAAAAATTTCCTTGAATTTTTCGGGTCTTTACAGTTCAAACCACTAGAAACTATTTGTGAAATATGTGATCGACCCGGACATCTTGCTAAGGGCTGCCTTAGTGTTTACCAGAGAAAAAAAAGTTTCTTAATAATCCTCAGAATCCAGAGTGTTTAAAAGATAAAAGGGGCAGGTCTAATATGTTCAAAAAGAAAGTGTGCATGGTTTTTTGTCCATAACACATTGAATTAGATAGGAAATTGGAGGAAGCACAATAGAAAGTGGAAGAAAAGGAATATCAAAAATCTCTCATTGTCGAAACTGCTTTGAAAGCTATAAAAGGAGAATGTCCATGGATTCTTGATAGTGGGTATTCCTCTCATATGATAGGAGAATTAAAGATGCTGAAGAATGTGATAGAAATCAAAGAATGAATAGTGACATTTAGAAATAATGAATCTCTAGGGATCTAAGGTGTTGGATCTGCCATCATTGGAAAAGAAAAGATGAAATCCAAGAAAACACTATATGTTGATGGGCTGAAACATAACCTTCTTAGTGTGTCACAACTCTGTGATGAGGGAAACAAAGTTATCTTCAAAAAAGATGGATTTTTTTTGAAAAGTAAAAATGATGGAAATATAGTCACAAGAGGCCAACATACAAGAGGGAATTTGTTCCAAGTTGATGAAGTGCAAAACTCTAGTTACATGGGTGTGGTGGATGAAAAAAATTTATGGCATAAAAGGCTAAGACATATGTGTTAGAGAAATATGTACAAGTTATCAAAAAGATATAGTGTCCGAGATATGCTTGAATTATCAAGAAGAAGAGATTGGTGTTTCACTATTTGTGAGAAAGGGGAGATTACAAACTCTATTCATAAGAGAGTTTAAATTCACTCAAAAAGACCCTTGGAACTCATACACTCTGATATTTGTGGACCAATGAGAATTCAATCTAAAAATAGATATAAGTACTTCATTACTTTCATTGAATACTTTACTTGCATTACTTGTGTTATATAGATGATACATAAGTCTGATGCTCTGAAAATTTTTAAGAGTTTCAGGAGGAAAGTAGAGAAGGAATGTGAGTATTCAGTGAAGAAGTTGAGAAATAATAATGGTGGAGAGTACAAGAATGAAGATTTTGAAACTTACCTTGAGAAACATGGAATTCGGCATGAGTTCAGTTCACCATACACACCTCAACAAAATGGGTTTGCTGAAAGAAAGAATCGAATTATGGTGGAAATGGGGAGAACTATGTTACTTGAACATTGTCTTTCTCCTTATTATTGGAGGGGAGCCATGAGCATTTCTCTGTATATTCAGAACTGATGTTTCTATAGGCCAAACTCAGATATGACTCCATACGAAATCTTCAATGGAAAAACTCCAAGTTTGAAACACTTAATAGTTTTTTGGGAGTCCATGCATTATAAAGAAGAAAGGTGGAAACCTTAAAAGTTTGAGAAAAGAGGAGATGATGGAATTTTTCTTGGATATTCTCCAGAAGGAAGAGGATATAGATGTCTCAACAAATACACAGGAAGAATTATTGATTATTCAGATGTAAAAGTTGTTGAAAATATTGAGAAAGAAAAGCAGTCATATGTTGATGTGGAAGCTGAGCAGGATAGAGAAGATTTTGTTAACGATTCTGATAATGTTGCAGACTGTGTTAATCCTACTCAAGAAGAGGAATCCGACTCAGAAATCTCGAGTGATGAGGATGAAGTTCGAACAACTCATCCTAGGCTGAGGAAACAAGTGGAGGCTCAGAACATTATTGGAGATCAACATCAGAGGGTTCAAACAAGAAGAACAATGGATGCTAAAACACATAATTCCCTTTATTTGAAAGTTGAACCAAATGATGTAAATGAAGCGTTTGAGAATACAAAATGGGTTCATTCTATGAATTAATATCTTGATTAGATAGATAAGAATAATACTTGGGAACTTGTACCCAAGCCGGACAACAAGAAAATTATTGCTACAAAGTGGGTTTTCTGGAACAAGCTGAATGAAGAAGGTAAATTAATAAGAAACAAAGAAAGATCTGTTTGAAAAGGGTATTCACAAATTGAAGGCATTGATTTTGATGAAACCTTTACTCTGGTGGAAATATTAGAAACAATCCGAATCATTCTTGCTATTACTTCACAATGAGGTTACAAAATATTTCAAATGGATATAAAATCTGCATTCTTGAATGGAGACCTTGATGAGGAAGTTTACATTGATCAACCTTGTGGATTTGTTATTGGAAAGGATGAAAGTTATGTGTGCAGGTTGAAGAAGGCATTGTATGGGCTAAAATAGGATCTGAGGGCATGGTATTCTAAATTAGATACTTGCTTAAGGAAGATGAATTTTAAGAAAGGTAGAGTTGACAGTAATATTTACATCAAGGAGTGTCAGGAGTTTTTACTTATCATTATTTTTTATGTCGATGACATTATATTTTCTGGGAATGATGAAAGATCATGTGAAAGATTTGCTGAGGAGATGAAGAATTTATTTGAGATTTCCATACTGGGAGAAATGAAATACTTTTTTGGGATACAAATTTCACAGAATAAGAATCACGTTTTTATATCTCAAGAAAAGTATGCTAATGAACTTCTAAATAATTTTGGCATGGAAAATTAGAAACCAATGTCTACACCAATTTCATTGGGAACTAAGTTGTCTAAAGATGGATAAGGCAAGGAAGTTGATCAAAAATAGTTTCAAAATCTGATTGGAACTTTTTTGTATTTGACTGCCTCAAGACCTGACATCGTCTATGTTGTCACTTTATGTGCAAGATTTCAGAGTGCTCCTAAAGAATCACATTTGATTGATGGAAAAATAATTCTCAGATATATTAAAGGCACAAAAAATTTCGGAATCATTTATGATGGAATAGGAAATATTGATCTATTTGGGTATTCAGATGCTGATTGGGTAGGAAATGTTGATGAACGAAGATCCACATCTGGTGGAGTTTTCTTTCTGGGGAAAAGTTGTATTAGTTGGAATACTAAGAAACAGAATTCAGTAACTCTTAGAATAGCTGAAGCTGAGTGTGTTGTTGCTAATCAAGATGCAACTCAACTAATGTGGATGAAGACTCAATTGGAAGATCTACTTGTTGAGGTAAATCTACCCTTACTCTTGGGTTGTGATAATTAGAGTGCAATCAATCTTACAAGGAATCTGGTATAACATTCTCATTAAAAACACATTGACATAAATTACCACTTCATCAAAGAGTAGGTGTAGAAGAATTAATTGAGGTTGGAGTATGTTCCTACATCCTAACAAGTTGTTGACATATTCACAAAACCATTACCAAAGGAACCATTTTCTAAATTGAGGTTGAATATGGGTGTCTAACCTCCTTCTCCTTGTGGTTTAGGTATGTTTATCTATCCCCACTCTCATATTACCATTGGATATTGTTTTAAAGGGGGAGAATTGTTTCATAAATCTATCCTTATGGAAGCATGCATAAAGGGGTAGTTTTGGATAAGTTGTGAGTCCAGTGTGTATGTGTGTGAACTATCCTTATGGAAGCATGCATGAAGGGGGAGTTGTGGGTAAGCTGTGAGTCCAGCATGTATGTGTGTGAACTATTCTAACTGTTTTTGGGAGTGATTGTAGGAAACAATGTTGTTGAATTTCAAAAAAGTTGAAGAAGTGGAGAATTCTGAAGTAGAAGCTTGAAAGATGTTCTGAAGAAGGTCGAGAAGATATGAGCATGAAATTTCATAGTCACTGCTTTTGGACAGTATGGTTTTGGATGTCAATAATTCTTGTTTCCTACAATGAGTTAGCTCAAATAGGCTTAGAATTTTTTATAAGTAATCCATTGCATGAGGTTACAAAGTTCAGTAATTTATGAATCTTGGTTGAAAAAAAAATCCAAAGGTGGGATTGTTGGGACCAAGTTGGATGGAGAAGAAAGTAAGAAGAGTTTACTATTACAGAGTGTTTTCTTTTGTTGTCAAAGAAGATAAATCAAATCACTTTGTAAAGAACATGTAAACTAGACGATTATTTGCTGATTTGTATTTAAAAAATATCATAAGTTAGGAGAACTTGTGATGCAAGACTTATGAAGGAAAGGGGGAGAAATTATGATTCCAATCATATACAGTTTTGATTGGAAGGAATGATGTTGCTGGAAGAAAGGGAAGTTTCAGTACTTCCCATTGAAAATCTGATGATGCTAAAGATGTTTGATCAAAGGATACATATCACAATAGTGGATTTCGTGATGAAAGATGAAGAATGGTTATGGGATGTAATAAATAGAGAACATGAAAAAGGAATAGATGATCTAGGGGCGGCACAAAAGAACGTTTTAAGGTGGCGCTGTCTTCTAGTGATTACCAAATTTTAGGGCCTAAAAATCAGGAGATAAAAATTGTTTTTTTGGTAAAGGATGTTGTGTGAAAGTTTGAAGATGTCTTGGTATGTTGCGTGAAAGTGGAGTTCCATGATCCGAATATCAAAATCTGACAAAGGAGAGGCATGCGCGAAATATTGGGTTTTGCGTGCAAGATTGGTTTTTGCGTGCAAGATTGAAGGTAGTTTGGAATCTTGTGCACAAGTCATGATTCGAGGTCCAAACTTCAAAAAATGGAAAAGGAAGGAAGCGTGTTAAAGATTTAATAAGTGCAGGAAAGAAGAGGTTGGTGAGAAAGATACTTACACGCCAAAGGCGACGTAAAATTGGGTTTTGCACGTGAGGCTTGATTTGAGGTCCAAACTTCAAAAAATGGTAAAGGCATGAAGTGCACGAAAGATTCTAAGAAGTGCGTGGAATATGAGGTTGGAAGAAAAGAGACTTACGCGCCCAAGGCGACTTCAAATGTGGTTTTGCACGATGCGTGACTTACGTTCCTAAGGTGACGTCAAATGGGGTTTTGCGTGACAAGTCAGGATCTTGCGCGACGCATCGAGGTTTTTGCGCGTAGGGGTCAATGAGGTCTATAAATAAGAGGTGACCACCTCCCACTGGGAGTGATCGACACTTAGAAAAATCCTGAGCTCAGAGGTGCAGAAAAATATTAAGAAAAGGAGAGTGCACCAAAGAAATAGATTTACACGCTAGAAAGAGAAGTTGCATGTAAGAAAAGATTTGCGCGCAAGATCAAAGTTGCGCACAAGATGTGTTTCACGAAAAAATTTAAATCTTGTGCGCATGGAATAAAAGTTGCATGCAAGACACCTAAAAAGGTGTGTGAAAGATTTGGGGTCTTCGCACATATTCAGTTGTGCATAAGATAGTTCTTACCAGTTTCTGGGTAAGAAAGTGAAGATTTGTACTTCAAAGAATATATCTGTTCAATTGTAAAGAAGCACTGAAATACTATAATTCTCTATTAGTGCTAAGAGGGTGCACACACACTTGTAGATTTTTTTCCAAGTTCTACACGAGTGTAAGGGTATATCCTACTCATTGTATTCCACATCAAAGGATTTTTTTCTAGTGGATTGTATTGTACTGGATTATTTCAGTACCATACCAAGGATGTGGATACTCTTGTTGGGAAGTGAACCTTGTAAATCTTGTGTTCATGTGGTTGTGTGTGTTCAACAGAGTATAAACTCTTTAACAAGAGTAAAATGTTGTTTCAAAAAGAAGGAAACATAAAAAGAAAAATACATCAATGATTCACCCCCTCCCCCTCTCAATGATACTTAGATCCTGATTGGGAACTTCACATAGAATTTATAAAAAATATGAAATATTTATTTCATAAATGTAAGAAAAGTGAATCATTTAGAAAAACATCAGTTCTACTCAAGTTATAAAGGGGTATAGTGTGGTCTAGATTAAACATACACATATTTCAATATTAACATGTCAACCACAAGATGTATCATATACATAATAGGTATACATATATAATTATTTTTTCTATAACATCAAGTGACCACTAGATATAGAACATGTCAGTCTAGTACAGAAAATCTCATAAATTCATGATTCTTCAAAACAGATTGACCAAATTGAATGAATACATCACCTGTCATTCATCCAAGTAGTCAAGAACATTGCATGTCACTCAACTAAGAATGTCTATGTATTTTCTAATTCTAATTCAATTAGGGGTTTTGATATATTTAACTCTTAATATGGGTGGAAAAATATCATCTGGGTTGATCTCTAAATAATTACATGACTCATAACATACCCAACCACGCCCTAATTAGTTAAACCTTAAGGGTTGTGTAAAAAAATGTATCAATATATGAATGTTCTGATGTTAGGTATCTCACCAACCTTAGGTAATGGAGATTCATAATAATCATACACCCCTAAGTATATTATTGACTTTATGAAATTACATATGATATACTATAGTAGGCTATTCCAAATAATATGTTATGACTTATTATCTCATGACTCTATTCTTTTTACCATTTATACAATTATTTGTATAAAATACAATTTTTTACTCATGCTAATCATAACATATCATCATAACCCATGATATTTTGTGTTGATCATCAGTTAGTTACAACTCAAAGTCTTACATTAAGGGGATATTATCATTCCACAATTCATGTTATTTAAATTACATCACACATAAGAAAATGATAAGTGAATATTTACTTTATTATAAAATAATCCTACATTTGACTAATATTACATTAAATCTCGCATGTATCTAATACCAAGATATTCAAAATGGACTTCATGTTTTTTTAGAATAATGGTTTCATCAATAGATCATATACATTCTCCTCTATAGTCACCCAAAAAATCATTACATCACCCCTCTCAATTATATATTTAATAAAGTGTTACTTGTAAAGGATGTGTTTGGTTCTTTATTGAGACCAAGGTTACTTGGATTGGGAAATAGATCCATTATTTCCATAGTAAATCTTGATTTCTTCCTTGAAGTTAGGAACCATTCTATGTTCAGTGATGAACTTCTTAATCCAAACAACTTCCTTCAAAAAAATTGATGTAGTGTTGTACTATTCCTTTATTATTTAGTTCACTATGGTGTATTTTTTAGAACTCTTGTAACTAATGGATCCACTATTTTAGGAAAAAAATGATACCAAATTGAGATCTCATGTCATAATTTTCATATTGGAAACTAACATCAAATTAACTCCTTACACTGATTTCATCCTCTCCTCTAAATTCCAAGAACATATACATGCCTATTATTAAGAACTTAAGGATGTTACTAACATTAATACAATGACTCTCATTGGGATTAAATTAGTATCTACCAGTTATTCTCAAAGCATAAGAAACATCTAGTTGAGTAAACAACATGGAATACATGATAGATCCTATGGTGGATCCATAAGTAATCTTGTTCATCTATTCTAAAATTTTATAAGGATATAGAATCTTTTTAAGATTCGTTCCTTGAAACATTGTTAAAGACCCATTTATGGCGATTTCCATGCTAAATCTATTTATCACATTACCAATATATGTGTTCTGACTTGGTATAAGTAACCTCTTAGTTTTATCTCTGTAAATCTTAATTCCTAATAAGTAGGTTGCTTTACCCATTTAATTTATTGAGAATTATTTTCCCAACAACATCTTTAAAGAGTGTAAAGTCTTGACATCATTTTAAATAAAGAGTATGTCATCGACATATAATATCATAAATACCACAACACTCCCACTAATCCTCTTATATAGAAAATAATCATCAATATTATTAATGAAACTAAACTATCTAATTGCATCATCAAACCATATATTCTAACTACAAGAATCTTTCTCTAATCCATAAATGGATCATTGCAACTTTAAATCTTTAACAAACTCATTTGGAAATTCAAACCCTTTGGGATGTATCATATACACATCTGTAGCAATATCTAATTAAGAAAATATTTTTAGACATCTATTTAATATATATCATAATCATAATGAGTTATTATGGAAAGAAATATATGGATAGAAATTATCATTGAAATTAGTGAAGTTCTCTCTTCATAATTAATAATATGAATTTATTTATAACCCTTTGCTTCCAAGAGAACATTATAGATATAATATATATCATCCATGTTATTTTTCTTATAGAAAACCCCCTTGAATCATGTGGGTCTCCCCCTTTAAGTGCATCGATCATGTTAAAAATTTGGTTAGTTTACATTGATTCCATTTCAGATTCCATGGATTTTATCATTTTCTTGGATTCAAAAATCTCAATAGAATCTTATGTAATAGGTTCTTAATATATGATAATTAATTCATCCTCATTTTCCAAAAGATATCCATGTCTCTTGTGCTTCTGATGAATCATACTAGACCTTTGAGGTTCTTATATAACATGATTCAGTTCTTCTTCCATAACTCATTATGGAACCAACTCAACTTCTATCTCAGTAACTCATCATGTTTTTTGGTTTTGATCTTATAAAATATAAAATTTAATTTTACTAAATACTAAACTTACATATTACAACTTAAGAAATATACTAGTTCGATCCACAAACACTTTTTGTTTAGTAAGATTATAGAAATAACATCCCTTAGTTTCCATGGGATATACAACAAATAAGAACTTGTTATACATTTAGTCATGTTTTTCATAAGTGAATCATCATATGAGTGCTTCAAAAGTCTAAATATTTATAAAATACAAACCAGGATGATTCTCATACCACATCCCTTATAGTTTATTTATAATTGTATTTAATGGAATGTGGTAAAGTGGGAATTTAGCGGTTTGTATATCATATCCTCAAAATGAAATAAGAAGGTCACACTGACTTAATGTCAATTAAACCATGTTTAATAGGGTACGATTACTCCTCTATTACAAAGAATTCCATTATAGAGTTTTAAGAGAATTAAGTTGTGGAATAATTTTATAATCTCTCATATGATCAGCATATTATTGGCTCAAATATTCACCATCCTGATATAGTCATATAATTTCAATACTTTTACCCAATTAATTTTGTACTTTGTTATTATACTCTTTTCATACTTGTGTCTTGTCATAAACACATAATCATATTGAATGAATTAATCAATAAAGGTTAAAAAATACCTAAACTTGCTATTTTTTCGTATACTTATTGGACCACATATATCACTATGTATAAGATCTAATTGTCTACTAGCCCTTTTAACTTTTCCACTAAAATTTTTTTTATACATTTTTTCAAATAAAAATGATTCTAAATTATCAAAAAAATTATTATCAAATGATTCAAACAACCCATCTCTATTGATTCTTTGAATATATTTCTCGATTATATGTCTATGGTCACAAGTAAAAAAGGTAAGTAGGGTTAGAATCAATCTTGAACTTCTTATTATGAATGTTATAAATGGGATCATCCATATCTAGGATATGTAAACTTTTTACCGTATTATTGATTCCATAAAAAAATCATTAATATATGTAAAATAACTCTTATTATCAATAAAATAAAAAAATAACACCTTGTCCAAACAAGATAAAAAGAATCAATTTTTTTATAGAAGGAACATAATAAGAGTTTTACGACTCCAAAACCAAACCATAGGGTAGATATAAATCATAAGTGTCAAGTTCTAATAAAGAAACTCTTTCCCCATTGCCATAATGAAGATCTATTTCACCTTTATTCAATTCTCATTTATCTCTAGGCCTATGTTTATCAACAAAAATGTGTGATACACATCCAGTATCTAAAACCCATGAGTCAAAGTTTGAGAAATTTATCTCTATAACATTCACATTCATATAGCCCAAATGATTCTCTTTGAGAAAACTTCTCTACCTTAGATACCGATCAAGAATATTTTAATAAATAATACCTATAATAGGTATTAAAATGATGAGCATGATACATTCCATAATTTATAACAAAGACATATCTATGGGTGAGTATCCTGTTTTATATCATTTCACCAAGGAAATTTTAATAAAAGTACTCCCATTAAAATGATATCCCCATACACCATTTCCTTTAGTGATCAAATATCTATATATCACTATATAATGAGAATATTATATAATTTCTCTCACCACTTAGTTATTTAGGTATGGAATAATCCTAAACAAATCATATATGATTCTTGGATAGTTGAGTAGGAAAATATTTACCCATTCTATAAAATTGATTGATCAACACTATTCCTCTAGTAACCTTATCATATTATTGTCTTTTGACTAAATGTAACCCAAATATAATAGTAGAATATGGTAACCTAATCTTATTATGGTCACCCATACCCAGCTTACCTAACACAATATAATCCACGTGAACCCAACTATGGAATCACCTACCTAGTCTGATGAACAAGGACTGGTCTGTATTACTATGGAGGGAATCTCACAGTTCATATTTGAGGGGTTTTATTTTAAAGTTTCATCAATTTAATTTACATCACATGAAAATTAAATCCACAACTATTACATCATATGAAATCTTTATCATCTCATTTTTTATTCCATTATCTGTGCATGCTTCTAATGATTTAGTTTTGGAATCCCTATCACATCCACCACATTAATATGTTTCAACCATATTAGTGTGTAACTCTTTACACAACCCAAAAATTATGTTACTCACCTAATAATGGAATACAAACATATTTAAACATATCAAAATTTATCTTATTCATAAATCAAAACCATGTATTCTCATTGTATCATACTTTACAATAAAAAAATCGTACCTTATGACTAATAAAAACCATAATCACACTTTATGATTTGATATATCGTAAATCCAATCAGAGTGACTCGACATATTATATTCATCCATGACATATAATATGTTGTGATATGTCCTCAATTAGATTATGATACACATGTTATTCATGAAAATATAAAATAAGCATATTGATTCATTGAAGTTCATGGATCTGATGCCACTGATGGGTTTTTTAGGATCATATTATGATCATGGGTGTAGAAGAAACCCATTTAAGTGATTGATCTATCATCAATAAACAAACATGAAATATGAGTAACATAAATAATACATATGTACCTTTACTACTAAAACTCTATCTCTATTGAACTCATAGAATATTGATGGATGGTGATCACTGAGTGACTGTAAATAGACCCTTGTCTCTACTGGGATGACACTAACCACTAGGGTCCTCATTCATAAAGAGATTAACCTCAAACAACTAAGTTTCTCTAGCACCTTCTCCTCAAATATGACTAGTGAATCAGGAAGAAGAGAGTGCTTCAACTATGTATTCACAGTGTCATGCATCATAAAAATATATATCAAATCTCTTTATATGGGATCCCCTCATTCAATGAAGAGAATCGAGGGTCGGTTGTCCTCATATGGAACCTAACATGTGTTACCCATTAATGCGTACATGTTAGGATTCATAATCCTTTGAACATTTCAAATAATTATTACATGTATGTATAGCCACAAATGAATCAATATGTTGATTAATAGGAAAAGGAAACTACCACTATCATGGATTGGGACTAAATGAGTGTTTTCTTTTATCAATGATAAATAGAAAGTGCTAATAAAAGGGAGACCTTTATGAGTACTAACTAAAAGGGGTGATAAAGGTGGACCTTTATCAATGCTATTCTTAGCACTGATAAAAACTTTTAATAAAAAATATTATTAATATATATATATAATTATCATATTTAAATTCAAAAAATAATGTTTATTTATATACATTAATTGAAAAACAAATGTTTATAATTAATATAAATATTATATATTAATATGTTGTTGAGTCAATAAGGTTTCTTTATAACTTTTCCATTCCTCTATGTTTTGAAATTCACACACTTTATCTTAAGGAAAATTATCTTTCCCTAAGGATTATTTTCTTAAGGAAATTTTCCCTTCTATAAAGAAATATTTATCCTTACCTTGGTTTTCATTGCCTCATTTTATAACCTCTCAAAACTAAATTCATTTTATTACTAAGTAAAAAATTCATATTCTTATCTAAAACCTCGAAATCTTATAGTTCCTTGGATAAAGAGTATTCTGTTTTCAGACTCTGAATTCTCTGAAATTTAGACTCTAAATTCTTTGAAATTCAAACTCCGAATTCTTTGAAATTAAAACTCTAAATTCTTTGAAATTCATACTCTAAATTCTCTGAAATTAATACTCCGAATTATCTGAAATTCATACTCTAAATTCTCTGAAATTAAGATTCTGAATTCTCTGAAATTCTGATTCTGAATTCTATAAAATTCAGACTCTTAATTCTCTGAAATTTGGGCTCTGAATTTCTCAAAATTCAGACTTCGAATTCCTCAGAATTCAGACTTTGAATTCCTCAGAATTTAGACTCTGAATTCTTTGAAAAATAGAAACTGAATATCTATGTTTTCCAGAATCCAATTGTTTATATGTTTAGATTCTAAATTCTATTTTTCCTTAGACTATAGAAATTCTGATTTGGTTAATCTAATCCATTTTCCTTACACGTTCTTTTGTGAGTATGAAACGATGTCATATAATTTGTTTCTAACTAATCGTTGGTTGAGTGAAACGTGTACAGATCCCTCTGAAATTCGAGGAAAAATATGACCATTGGAGGAGGAAGCCAACTGTTGAAGATTTTCCTATAAATAGGATCTCATTTGAACGAGCTCATAATCTATTGATCAATCTAGAGATTACATGTTGTGAGGATGTCAAGTGATTTATAGAGAGATAAAGACTCTCATGCTTTGTGCATTTCATGAACATTTTTTTCATCCCTGAACATCTTGTTCAGATTACTTCATGCGACTTTAATTTTTGTTGAGTGCAATCGAGGTCTTCCAGGGATATGAAGACATAGGTGCCGACTACCATAAAGTTTGAGGGCTTATAGAGATATCAAGATAGACTCTGATATTCCTATCAAGGGCTTACCCTAGTGTGGGTAAGATAGACTTTCTTGAAAGTATAAATCAAGGGACCTTTATCCAAGGTTGTTGGATACCCTACTCTTTGAGTCAAAATATTTCCTTCTTTTTACTTGTTTTTGTTTCAAGTTTTATTTCTGTTGTATTTTATAAAGAAATAAAGTATAGCTTTCTTATACATTCTTCTACTTTATTTACTCTGATAAATAATATTCTATACACTTTAAGGTAGAATATTTCTTTAAGAAAATTTTTCTTAAGTTTCATTTTCTGGATTCATATTTCCAGACCCTAAGAAATTTTATTTCATAGTTAAGAACTTAAAGAGGATCTATGAATTTACATTGTTTAACTTTGTTAAACATAGTTTTTATTAAGGTTAAAAATGAAATTTTTTAAACTTATAGTTTACCCCCCCCCCCTCTTGTCATTGAGATTCTACATACACTATTTCGATCCTATAATTGGTATAAAATGAGGTCTCTGAAATACTTATACTTACATATAAGTTTTTCTTGCTCAAATTTTTCTTGTTCAAAATTTTCTTGCTTAACTGTTCTTGTTCAAGTTTTACTTAAATATTTTTATCTTTGTTTATAAAATTTTTCTACTAACAAGTTTTTGTGGAAAAGATATTTTCTTATATAATAGCGGGTATAAATGTTGGTTCCATTGACAATCTTAATCCTACCAGACCACCAATTTTTTATGGTAATGATTATGAGTACTGGAGAGATAGAATGAAGAATTTTGTTATTAATACTAGAGTAGATAATTTTGTAATGCTCACTGGAGATTACAAATTTACAGAAAAAGAATTCAAAACCTTCACCAATTAGGAAAAACAAGAATATCAAACCAATAATATATATAGTCAAATATCTTCATGTGAAGCTACCAACTTTATATGGAAGAAACTTGAAGTTACTCACTTTGGAACTTCAAAAGTGATAGAAACCAGAAGAGAAATTTTAGGAGCAGAATATCATGGATTTATTTTTCCCTATGGAGAACCAGTTTACAAAGTGCAAAAAAGATTTATGACTATTGTAAACAGTCTTCAATATATGGTATAAAAAGGTGTAGATGATGAAATTATTTTGGACAAGATTATAGATATTATTCCCAAATATTGGGAATCCAAATGAACATCCATTGATGAGAACAGGAAAGTTTCCAATATTACTCATGATGAAATTTTTGGAACTCTTCTTCAACATGAGACAAGAATGAAAAGACATGGTGATATGAATAAGAAGAATAATGGAAATGGAAGTGTAGAATTTACTACTACTAAATTCAAGACTCTAGAATCGGTTACAAGATCTAAGACTAAGAAATTCACTGTTCTATCTGAGTCTAGTGAAAGTGATCATTTAGAGAATGAATTAGATAATCTTACTCAAAGGATGAACAAGATAGTGGGAAAGAAAGACTTTCAGTATAGATATAATAATAAAGAAATAAAATACAAGAAAGACTCAGAAGTAACTTTCTATGAATGAAAAAGAGTCGGATACATCAGGGTAGATTTTCCCATGCTTAAAAGAAAATATAGAAAAGAAAAGAATTCTAAGAGGAATAGAAATAAGTATTACAAATATAATGCCAAGAAAGTATTAAAGACTAATAATACATGGAGTTCTAGTGGTGGTGACTCATCTGATGAATCCTCAGAGTATGAATCTTATAGTAATAAGAATCTTGGTCTACTAGCCAAATTACCCATTTAAATCATTGTCTAATGGCCAAGGTATGCAATTCAGAATCTATTACTAATGTATCTTTAAATAAAAATTATACTAATGATAAATATTATAAGTCTTCATATGAATAATCTTCTTTTGATGAAGATAACTCTTTACCTTCTTATGAATAAGTGTCTAGGTTTGCTAAACTACTTGAAAATAAGAATTATAAACTCAATAAAAATCTTGAGAAAGAAAATTCTAGAACGTCTATACTTACAAAAGAAGTATCAAATCTGTCTGAAGATCTTGATGAGAAAAATATTTACCTATAGAATTTTTCTGAAAATATTAAGAAAGTAATTTCTAATAAGGATAAACTTTCTAAGGATCTTGTAGATGTTATTTCTAAGAAAAATATTTTAGAGGCTAACTCAAGTTCTAATAGCGTTGAGGATAAGAATTTAATCATTAGACTAAAGTTAGAAATTTTTTCCTTAAAGAAACTTTCATCAAATTTTACTTCAATAAGGAAAGAATTTGATAAAATTTATTCACAACTTCATCCTCTAAGGAATAATTCTAGATTTGGTTATACTCATTAAAAATCTATTTTTAGTAATAATTATTTTGTTCCCCAAAGTACTCTATTTTTTACTAAGTTTCAATGTGGTGGAAATTGGGAGAAAATTTGTTCTTTAAATAAAACCCAATCTTTAAGTTTTCATAAAGCTTATTTTTCCAAAAAAAATGTGGGTGCCTAAAGTTTTTCTTTGAAACATTTCTAGATTCAAAAATGTTTGGATTATGAAAGTCTAACACTTTTATTTTCAGGAAAATAAAGAAAGTACCAATGGCAATACATGGTACATGGATAGTGGATGTTCTTGGCATATGACTGGTAACAAAAACTTATTTGAAAATATTATCAAGACAAAAAGGAGAAAAAGTAACTTTCGAAGATAATGGTCGGGGAGAAATTTTCAGTGTAGGTAACATTGTTCTTCTTAGAAAAACTTTAATTTCAAATGTTTTATTTTTTAAGGGTCTTAACTACAAACTCATTATCATAAGTCAATTATGTGATAAAGGTTACCTTATGAATTTTAGGAATAATAAATTCTTAGTACACAATTCCAAGGAAGGGTTTATTATTTATGCCCATAGGCATGATATTGTATACACACAAAACTTAGAAGACCTTAGGATCAAAGATCTACCTTGCCTTAGTGTAATGGAAAATCAATCTTGGTTATGGCATAGAAGTTTAGGACATTTTAACCTTAGGAATCTATGAAAACTCTCAAAGAAAAGACTTGTTAAGGATCTATCAGAGCTTAGATTTGATTCTTTAAAAGTTTTTGATCCTTATAAATATGGCAAGAAACATAAATCAAGTTTTAAATCAATCAGTGAAGTCTCAAAATTTGATGAATTATAGTTAGTACATATGGATCTTTTCATTCCAACACAAACTGGAAGTATTGGAGGCAAATATTATGTATTTGTTTTAGTTGATGACTACACTAGATTTACGTGGGTCTATTTTATAGTGAAGAAATATGAAGCTTTTTCTTATTTAAAAACTTTTAGATCCCAATTTAAAAATGTTAAAAACCTTCAATTGATAACTATTCATAGTGATCATGGAGGAGAATTTCAAAATTCAGATTTTGAAACTTTTTGTAGTAAGAAAGGAATTACTCATAGATTTTTAGCCTCAATAACTCCTCAATAAAATGGTGTTGTTGAAAGAAGAAATAAAATTCTTCAAGAGATAACTAGAACCATGTTGAGTGAATATTCTATTTCTAAACACTTTTGGGTTGAAGCTATTAGTACTGCTTGTTCTATTATAAATCGAGTTTTAATCAGACCTTTTCTTAACAAAACACCTTATGAATTGTGGACTGGTCAAAAACCTGGACTTTCTTACTTCAAAGTATTTGGTTTCAATGTATTAATCCTGAATAATAAAGATAACTTAAATACATTTTCACCCAAATATGATGAAGTAATTTTCCTAGGCTACTTCACTACTTCTAAGGCTTATAGATTTTTTAATAAAAATACTTGTACTGTTGAAGAAACAGTGCATGTTAAATTCGATGAAACTGATCCTTTTGTTTTTAAACAACCCAAACCTACATCCTCGGATGTATTTTAAAAAACTAATCATCAACCTTTGATTGAAGATTCTTATAATAAGGAAAATTTCAACAAATCATTTCTGAATCATTTACCCCAAAAGGCTTTCTACCATATGTTGATGAATAGGTTTTACAAAACCCAAATCATTTGTTTCTCAAGAATCATCTAAGTGATAGTATCATTGGTGATGTAAATCAACCTATAAGAACTATAAGTTCCTTAATAAATGAAGTATAACATCTAGAATTCCTTTAATAATTAGAACCAAAAGGCACTGATGAAGCTTTTGTTGATGATGATTGGATTAAATCCATGCAAGATGAGCTCAATGAATTCAAAAGGAACAAAGTCTGGACCTTGGTTGAAAGACCTAAGGAAACTTCTATAATTGGAGTAAAATTGGTCTTTAGAAATAAGTTTGATGAAAATGGAATCATAGTAATAAATAAATCTAGATTAGTTGCTGAAGGATATAATCAAAAAAATGAATATACTATGAAGAAACCTATACTCATTTAGCTAGACTTGAATCTATTCTGATTTTACTTGACTTTGCAACATTATTTAATTTCAAACTTTTTCAAATGGATGTAAAATGTGCTTTCCTTAATGGATATGTTCAAGAGGAAGTGTATGTTGAACAACCGCCTAGTTTTTAAGACAAAAAACATCCTAAACATGTTTTCAAACTTACCAAAGCTTTATATGGACTTAAACAATCCCCTAGAGCCTGTTATGATAGACTTGCATGATTTTTATTATAAAACAATTATGTTAATGGAACTGCTGGTCCAACTATTTTTATAAAGAAAGATAAGAAAAAAAAATTATTATTCAAATATATGTTGATGACATTATATTTGGATCAACTCAGAAATATTTAACTGATTTGTTTGCAAATCTAATGAAATCTGAGTTTGAAATGAGTATGATGGGTGAGTTAAAATTTTTCCTAGGTTTTCAAATTTCTCAAAAACCAGAAGGAACTTATATATCACAACATAAGTATATTAAATATCTTCTTTAAAATTATGGATATGAAAACACTAAAAGTATAAGCACTCAAATCGGTACCACAAATTCTCTTGATCTTGATGAAGCTGGGAAATTAATAAACCAAACATCATTTAGAGGTATGATAAAAAGTTTACTATACTTGACAACTAGTCATCCAAACTTAATGTTTTTAGTATTTTTATGTGCAAGATATCAATCTAATCCAAAGGAATATCATTTAAAAGTAGTGAAATAATTTTTCTCTATTTAAAGGGAACCATAGATTTTGGACTTTTCTATACTTCTGGAAATGATTTTGTTTTAAAAAGTTTTTTGGATACTAATTTTGGTGGATGTAGAATGGATAGAAAAAATACATCTAGAACTTTCCATTTATTAAGAGATTCATTAGTTTCTTGGTCATGTAAGAAGAAACGCTCAGTGGCACTTTCCATAGCTGAAGATTAATATGTAGCAGCTAGAAGTTGTTGTGCCCAAGTGTTGTGGATGCAATACACACTCACAGACTATGGCATGAGTTTTACCAAAACACAGATATTGTGTGATAACTCTAGTGTCATTTCCCTAAGAAAAAACCTTGAACATAACTCTCATGCAAAACACATAGACATTAGGCATCACTTTCTTAGGGATCACACACTTAAAGGAGATATCATTCTTCAATTTATCATAATGCAAGATCAACTTGATGATATTTTTACAAAATCTTTACTCTCTGATAGATTTGAATACATTCAACAAAATTTATGAATGATAACCATAAGGTAATATTCCATATTAACTTTTTGTTGGAACCTATCTCCTTACATTAAGTAACTCTTTCTTATAGGGGGAGTACATTTGCTTGTTAACAAAAAAAATTCCTTAATAAAATTTTTTGTAACCAAATTTTTTTTCCCTAATCAAATTTTTCATAACCAAAATTTTTTTCCTTAATCAAATTTTTCATAACCAAAATTGTTTCCTTAATAAAATTTTTCATAACCAAAATTTTTTTCTTTAATCAAATTTTTCGTAACCAAAATTTTTTCCCTTAATTAAAATTTTTTCGTAACCAAATTTTTCTCGGAATTCAAAATTATGGAACCCAATTTTTCCTTTACCTAATAAATTTTTCCATAAGTTAAAGTTCTTCAAGAAGAATATTCTTCAATACTGACTATTCTTTTCTAAAAATCCGGAAGTTATGTTTTATTACTTAAATTTTTGTAATTGAGTTTTTTAATTGTTGGTATTTAAGAAAACTTTTATCGGATTCACTTTCATTAAATATGAACTTTCCTTAAAACCTCAAAAGATCAGAACCCACAAAATCGTTATTTGGATTTCATATCAACCATCAGATCAAATAATGATTATATTAACCGTTGGCTCAAATCAGATTCGAATCGTTGCTTCATCGCCTATATAAAGGCCCCCTATTACTTGTCTCACATCGGTTTTCAAGTATTTTTGTATCGAAGCTCTACCTCTCTTCGAAAATATCGTTCCATTTTTCAACATTTGCTTAAAATCCAGATGTCTCTGGAAGCTTCCCCATATAAAAAGATGTATTCAGCTAAGGATATCAAGGATTGGAAAATCTATAGGGAACGGTTGGATGACCAAAATTTCTTCACTGAGTATAATTCCTTGATTGCAAAAATTATTAAACCGAATTGTTTGGAGAGTTTTTGTATTTCCAATCCAAAAATTCAGGATCTCATTTACCCTAAGTTACTTATAGAATTCTATGACACAGTAAGTTTTTATAAGGAAGGTGGAAGGGAGAAGTTTTCCTTAAAAATCAATGGGAAAAAATATTATCTATCCTTCAACATGGCAGAAAATATTCTTGGAGTTCTATATGAAGGTGAAGCAATTTTCTAACTCAAAGGAGTAAAATCACTAAAGATTAACTATCTCTAAACAAACTTCAGATTGTTAGAATTATAGGTACAAGGGTGTCTTATTTTGAGAAAAGGAGACAAGGACTCCTTAAATAAAAGTGACATATTTATTTTGAATTTTCTAGTCAACCTGAGGAAGATAAATCTTGTGAAGTATATCCTTCTGACAGTCACCAACATCAATAATGGATCTCTAAAATCTCAAATCATCATGTATCCGGCCATTTTTTCTAAGATCATAATTTTATGCTTAGAATCGTTCAAAATTCCCTACAGCTCCAAACCAAAAAATTTCAAGATCTTGCTGCTAAGTGATGATACCTTAAGGAGAATGAAAGTTGGTTTCAATACTCAGTCTGGAGAATTTTATAATCTTTCAAAAAGTGAGGTTGAAGCTCTAGATAAGAAAGTGGAAGTTGGAGAGACTTCCAAGAAATCTCAGAATAAGAGAAAGGAAAAAAAACTGAAAACCAAAGAGAAGCCTACAGTTCTGGAAACTCAGTCAGCTCCACCAAAGACAAAAAAGAAAAAGACTTTCCCTCGTGAAGTGGTAGTAAAGTGGAGGGAACATAAGAAGAATAAGAAAGAAGGAGATCCTAGTTTTGGCCTAGATCCTGCTGAGGAAAAATCCCTAAAAATTCAAGTTATTAAATAACTTGAAAGGAAACAAAAAGAAAAGAAGATCAAAAGGAAAATTTCTGAAGTCGATTTAGTTTAAGCACTTCTCAAGGATACTGAGAAAGACTCTGAATGGTTGTAGGTACCAAAAACGTTTCTCCAACAACCAATACCAATAGAGACTCCGGGAAACAAAATTCACAATTCTAGAACTTGAAGTGGAAGAATAAATAGTTCAGAAAGAAGAAATAGAAGAAGAAGAAGAGGAAAAAGAATATGAGAGTAATGATTTTATAAAGCAAGTGGAAGAATATCATGAGAAGGAAAGTCCTTCTGACAAGTTGTTGATCCAAACTTACTAGGTCGAGTCAACCAAGAATATTTCTCAAAGAAAATAAGATGAGGGATAAGAAGAGGTTAATAAACCTACTGATGATGAAAGTAGCAATCATGACTTCATCCAACCTGATGATCTTAAGGGAGATGCTGAGAAAGAAGAGGTTGATGAAGATAAAATTTTCCAACTTTTAGATAGTGAGCATGAATCCCCAAAGGTTGAGGAGAATATTTTCAAATTATACAAAGGAAAATTGTTGGTTGATGATACACATAATAAGGTTGTGGTGGTTAAGAAGGATGTTGGTGGTTCATCCAAGAGGAAAGATGAAGAGCTAGATAAAGAATCTTCTCCTGTAACGGAATCAGATTATGAATCATCTTCCATGGGTCAGGATTTCATGGTCCAATCTCTGAAGAATTTAGTAAACACCATTACCCTATTTCCTGGTATTGATTTGAGATTCCGACTACTTCAACACTCTTTCAATTAGAAGTCGGATTCCGTAAGCATGCTCATGGAAAAATTCATCAAGCTTGAGGCAGATTTCCAAACATTACTTATTGGATATGATGCTCATAAGAGATCATGTAAGGAAATTAAAATGTGTTCTAAAAGAAAAATTGAATACTTGATGATTCTTGATGACTTCCAAGATTCAGTGAAAGATGATTTTGATAAATTAGATGATAGAATCAAAAATCTTACAACGAGTTTTACAGAGAAGTTGAACCTTGAGAAAGTAGCCTGGAAGTAAGAAGATAAAGATATGAATGGGAAGTTAAATTCAGTTTCTTTAAATCTGAAGAGAAAAAGGGAACTCAGGGAAGAGTTAGAAGAAAATTTCAATCAGTAAGAAGAATTAGTGAAGTCTTAGGAAAAAACTCTTAAATCTCAGGATGAAAAAATCAAGGCTTTGGAAAAGAAAAATCGGGATCATGATTTATTGCTCAAGCGGTTTGAAGAAGATCATAAAGATCTCAAGAAGTTGAAGGCTACCTTGAGGAAGATCATGACAAAGGAAAATAAGGATGGGTGATTTTTATGCCATTCTAATCTTTTTTTGTATTTTTTCCCTCTATCAATTTTTCCAATCATAATGAAAATTTTATTGTCCTTCATTTGTTTTATTTTGTATAGTTCTAATCTTTTAGGTACCATTTTTTTCATTCTCTCTATTCCTTTTTGAAAATCACAAAGGGGGAGAAAAGAATGATCAAAAGAATACTAAGTATAAAGAAGAGAATGCTTTAAGTAAGGGGTTATACTTAAAGAATACTTTCTTATGCAAGAAAATGTAAAATCTCTCCAAGGAAGTCAAGAATACGATCCTTAAGGATTTCAAACCCTAAGGGGGAGTTAGTCATATTCATCATGATTCATAAGTAAAGGGAGATATGTTTTTCTTTTAAAATTTCATAAAGAAAATTATTATTTCTTATATTCTTTTTCGAAAGGTTGTTTGTGCTTTCTAAAAAGGGGAGATTGTTGTTTCAATAAGGTTTCCTTATAAATTTTCCATTCCTCCATGTTTTGAAAATAAAAAAAATATCTTATGGAAAATTATCTTTCCCTAAGGATTATTTTCTTAAGGAAAATTTTCCTTTTCTAAGGAAATATTTATCCTTACCTTGGTTTTCATTGCCTCATTTTATAAACTCTCAAAACTAAACTCATTTTATTACTAAGTAAAAAATTTGGATTCTTATCTAAAACCTCAGAATATTATAGTTCGTTGGATATAGAGTCTTCTATTTTCAGACTCTGAATTCTCTGAAATTCAAACTTGGAATTCTCTGAAATTTAGACTTTGAATTCTCTGAAATTCAGACTCTGAATTATCTAAAATTTAGACTCTAAATTATATGAAATTCATACTCTGAATTATCTAAAATTCAGATTCTGAATTCTCTAAAATTCAGATTTCGAATTCTTTGAAATTTAGACTCTGAATTCTCTAAAATTCCGACTCTGAATTCCTTTGAATTTAGACTCTAAATTCTTCAGAATTCAGACTCTCAATTCCTCAGAATTCAGACTCCTAATTCCTCGGAATTCAGACTCTGAATTCTTTGAAAAACAGAATCTGAATATCCATGTTTTTCAGAATCCAATTGTTTATATGTTTAGATTCCAAATTCTATTTTTCCTTAGACTCTGAAAATTCAGATTTAGTTGAGCTAATCTATTTTCCTTACACATGCTTTTCTAAGTATGAAACGATGTCATACAATTTGTTTCTAACTGACCATTAGTTGAGTGACATGTGTACAGGTCCCTCCGAAAGTCAAGGAAAATATGATCATTAGAGGAGGAAGCTGACCGTTGAAGTTTTTCCTATAAATATGAGCTCATTTGAACGAGCTCATAATTTTTTGATCAATCTAGAGATTACATGTTGTGATGTTGTGAAGTGATTTCTAGAGAGAGAAAGACTCTCATGCTTTGTGTGTTTCATGAACATCTTGTTTAGCCCTGAACATCTTGTTCAGCTTGCTTTGTGCGACTTCGATTGTTTCTGAGTACAATCGAGGGCTTCTAGGGATAGAAAGATAGAGGTGCTGACTATCTTAAAGTTCAAGAGCTTGCAGGGATAGCAAGATAGACTCTAATATTCCTATAGACGACTTACCCTAGTGAGGGTAAGACTGATTTTCTTGAAAGTATAAATTAAGGGACCTTTATCCAAGGTTGTTGGATACCCTACTCTTTGGGTCAAAATATTTCCTACTTTGTACTTGTTTTTGTTTCAAGTTTTATTTTCGTTGTATTTTGATAAAGAAAGAAAGTATAACTTTCTTATACTTTCTTGTACTTTACTTACTTTGATAAATAAGCTTCAATAAGCTTTAAGGTAGAATCTTCCTTTAAGAAAATTGCTCTTAAGTTTCGTTTTTCGGATTCATATTTCCAGACCCTAAGAAAATTTATTTCATAGTTAAGAACTTAAAGAGGATCTGTGAATTTACCTTATTTAACTTTGTTAAACATAGTTTTCCTTAAGGTTAAAAATGAAAGTTTTTAAACTTACAATTCACCTCCCCCCCATCTAGTAATTGAGCATCTATATACACTATTTCGATCCTACATATGTATTTTTTAATAATTCAAATATATATATAATATTTTAAAAAAGTGTTTATAAATTTATAAATAAATAAAAATGTATTTAAATAATTATAAAATTATAACATATATATTTTAATAAATATATATATTTAAATAAATATAAAATTATAATAAATATTTTTAAATAATAAGTATTTTTATTGTATTTATAATTATATAAATATGTATAATTTTATAATTATAATTATATTTATATAAAAATATTTATAAATATATTTATTTATAATTAGAATTATAGATAAATATATTTATTTATTTAAATAATTATAAAATTATAATAAATATATTTAAATAATATATATTTATTATATTTATAATTATATATACTTATATATTAATATATATATATATAATTATATAAATATATTTATAATCATATACAAATATTTATAAATATATTTATTTGTAATTATAATTATAAATAAACCAATGTATATTTATATATTTTTAAATAAGATTTATATTATAGTAAGTATATATATATATTTTTGTAATATATAAATATGAAATATAAAGATTTTAATAAAAAAATGAATCTTATTTTCATAATTTTAAATATAAAAAAATTATCAAATTTATATTAGTCAAAAGGTTTAATAGTTTATTTATATACATTGGTTACAAAATGTGTATATAATTAAAATAAATATAATATATTAATATTTTATTTAAACAGTTATATAATATATAAATGAATATATTCATTTAGATATATATTTATATTGATATTAAATAATTTAAAATATATGTACATGTATAACTGCATGTATGTATGTGTATGTGTGTATATACATGTGTGTATGTATATGTATGTGTGTGTAGTTATGTATGTGTATGTATGTCTGTAATTCATGTAAATGTTATGAATTCACTTTTTAATATTTTTGTAATTTGTTTAATTTAATTTATTCCTTTATTATCACATATTCATTAATAATATTAAAAATATATTTAATCATTTTGTAATATTTATTTATATATTTATTTATTTACATATTTATTTATTTACTATACATGTAATATTTTCAATATGTTTGTAATTTATATGAATAATATTTATTCATTTTTATTTATTAATTTTTAACATTTAAAATATGTTTAAAATTTATATAATTAATCTATTTAAATGATTTTTTTAATAATTTTTTAATTTAAATATTTAATTATAGAGCTATAAATATATATAATTTTTTAAATAAAAGTATTTATGAAATTATAAATAAATAATTATATATTTAAATAATTATAAAATTATAATAAATATATTTAAATAATTAATATATTTAGTATATTTATAATTATATATAAAAACTTTTTAAATATATTTATTTATAATTAAAATTATAAATAAATAAATACATATTTAATTAATTATAAAATTATAATAAATATATTTAAATAATAAATATATTTATTATATTTATAATTATATATAAATAATTTTTAAATATATTTATTTATAATTATAATTATAAATATTTAATTATTTATTTATTTAAATAATTATAAAATTATAATAAATATATTTAAATAACAAATATAGTTATTATATTTATAATTATATATATATATATATTGATATAGAAATATATAATTATATAAATATACCAAAGCGGTACAGACCATGAGATATAATTATGTAAATATATTTATAATCATATAGAAATATTTTTAAATATATTTATTTTTAATTATAATTAGAACTAAATATATATATATATATTAAAATAATTATAAAATTATAATAAATATATTTAAATAACAAATATAGTTATTATATTTATAATTATATATATATATTGATAAAGATATATATAATTATATAAATATACCAAAGCGGTGTGGACCATGAGATATAATTATGTAAATATATTTATAATCATATATAAATATTTTTAAATATATTTATTTTTAATTATAATTAGAAATAAATATATATTTTTAAATAATCATAAAAATAAAATAAATATATTTAAATAATAAATATATTTATTATAATTTTATAAATATATATATATAATTATATAAATATATATACAAATATATAAATATAATTATAATTACATACAATTATTTATAAATATATTTATTTATAATTATAATTATAAATAAATATTTATTTGTTTAAATAATTATAAAATTATAATAAATATATTTATTATATTTATAATTTTATAAATATTTCTAATAATATAAATTTATATAAATTTATAAATTTATTTATAAACATGTACAAATATTTATAAATATATTGAAATATTTTTATATATATTTATTTATAATTATAATTATATATATATATATATATATATTATTAAGATTACATCTTTATCAGTGCTTTTTAGTGCTGATAAAGAGTCGTTTTATCAGTGCTTTCTATTTTAGCGCTGATAAAATGTATCTTTATCAGCACTTTTTTTTAAAGCGCTGATAGAAGCCTTACCCAGTCTAATATAAAGAACCCGAATAAAGTCACCCTCTCTTGCACCTTCAAGCTCTCGTGGAACCCTACTACTGCCACCATCGCTCTCCTTATAGTCGCTCCCCACCATGGCTCTCCACCATCATTGTCGCTCCCTACTATCATCGTCGCTCCCTCATAGAACCTAACCCTTTCGGAACTGAACCCTCGTGGAACCAAACCCTCACAAAACTGAACTCTCACCGCTCTTCATCAACGAATCAATCCTCTCAAGATCTAATGTATGGGATTATTTCTTCTCCTATTTAATCACTTCTTCCATCTAGGTCTTTACCCCCTCTGACATCCATGCATGTAGTACTGATGAGGTCCAAAGCACGTAAATACTCTTGTCCATTTACTTTCCTATATTTGTTTAAGATTTTTGTTTCTATTTTTTGTCACCACTCTTTTGTTTTTTATTTTCTCCTTCTTCCTGAATCAAATTTCTTTCTGAATCTTTTTGTTTTTATTCTTGATTGGGTTAGGTCTATGTTGTTCAGGCCAAATTCACCACTTTCATTATTAATGGTGAAGTTAGAGGTTATGTGTAACCCTCTAGGGGGTGCTGTCAAAGTGACCCATTGTCCCCTCATCTTCTTTTTCTTAAATATATGTATTATATAAAAAAGTATCTTGAGTATCAAATTCATATTCCACTCAATCATATGAGTCAAAAATATATCATGAATCATTTTGATTCAATTTAGTGGATACCAAATCCTCTTTGAGTATTTTTTTTATGATTGATTCGTGTTTCTCATAATTATCAAGTGAATTTATTTATTTTTCAATTTAAAAAGTCTTGTCTTGTGCGTAAGATTCTTGAAAATCTTGTTCATATAGGTTAAAAATGATTGGATTGTACTTTTTAAAAACTTTTATTAAATTAAAATCATTTTTAATATCTTTGGATCATTAAACCCTATGTTTTTCACTGAAACGATGCATGATAAAATTGATTTTTTCATTTATGTGTTTGGTGGGAATTTTATTTGTACAAAACACATTCTTATGAGTCAAGTTTCTAAAAAAACATTTTAGAACCTAATGGTGATAAATTTTAGTCGTTTTTTGGTTGATTTATGATCGTTTAATGATATTAAGTTAATTATAAACTCAATTTTCTCCGAAAATTTACATAGTGGGTTAACATGTTTTTCAAGAGTTTTATTCACACATGGTACATTCATAAATATAAAAAATTTCTTAAGTATCATTTTTCTGTGATTTTACAAGAATAATAGATTATTTTCTCAATCATATTAGTCTCAAATGACATATGAATCATTATTCTAATATTTTATAGTATTTTAGTATGTTTGATTACTTTGAGTTGTTAAACTAAATTTTTTCACTTAAATGGTGTATAGTATACATGATTTTTTTGTTTATATCTTTCAAGGGAACCAACATTACATTTCACACATTCTACAGGCTCCAAATCACCCAATGATCATTTTACAACATAGGGGTGATGAATTTCAATGACTATTTTATTTTATTTTTAGTTATTAGTTTGTATTTATTTAATTATAAACTCTATTTTCCCCAAAAATGTAAGTATTTAATTAATGTTTTCCTAAAAAATATTATTATTACACCTATTATTCATACAATCAAAAATTACCCAAGTATAGTTATGATTAAATTTTATAAATACGAGATCTGGTTTGAGTATTTCAATTTTATTTATTATAAAAAAATGCCTTAAAACTTAATATATAAATTCTTTTAATACTAGTGTTGTGTTTGGAATCACTTATTTAATCACTTATTAAGTGTTTGTGTGTGATTATTTCCATACTTTTAAGTGATATTAAAACAACTTTTTTTAAAAAACAGCATGGAAAAAATTATATAAGTGATAAGTGGTATAAAATAAGTGAAATCAAATAATTCCAAGCAACACTCCCACTAAAAACATCATTGATGGATTTGGTTGCATTTGATAACACTTAAAAGAGTCTATACCTCTCATTAGTCTTAATGAATTTATTTGAAAAAAATAATTTATGTTTGTTTTTTATAAAAATACTTGCATTTAAAATTTTTTAAAAACTAACTAAGTTGCAGAAAATGATTCTTTTTCAATAAACAATTTATAAATCATAAAGGGGTGAAAATAATTTAAATTTGTATTTTCAAATGAATCTTTAGGCTATGATTGATGCAATTACACAATATTTATCACTTATAATAGTGGTCTTTTAAAAAATGATAGTTTTTTGTATTTTTAAATAAAATTTATAATTAAATTCATAAAGAAAAACATTCAAAGTGTACACTTTTTTATATTTATTGACTTTTTTAATTGTTATTTTAAGATGAAATAAATTATTGATTGTGAGTTAACCAAACATGTTGTATCATTTAAATCATTTTTCAATTTTTATAAATTTTTTCACAACCTCTTTGTTTAAGATTTTTCAGTAATAAAAACATATTTTATTGAAAAGATAACTTTTTGAAATTATTATTTCTTTTTTCTTTGAAAAAATGCATTTTATAAAAAATCATTTTCTACTTTTCAAAAATATACGTTGATTATCTTTTTATACTTAAAAAATAGCTTTTTGAAACTAATTTTTCAATTCAAACAATAGTGTTTTTTATAATTTAAACAAAAATATTTTTTCCATTTTCTCGATCGTTTTTTAAACTATCCTAAAATTAGGTATGTTTTTAAAATTAAAACTAGTGAGTTTCATTTATAATATTATTTTATTAGTAGGAAAGAATTTTTTTTATTTTAGAATAATGCAATAACACTTATGCATTTACAAACTACAGAAACGATGACCAGCACATTATTGCGATGACCCAGACTCTAAGAATATTTTGTTTGAATCCTCTTACCTCAAGAATGTTCCACATATGATAAACATTTCCCAACAATATATAACCAAACACTCACATTCAACATTAATAACATTTTAAAATATTTGTCCAAGAAACCATGCCACTTGAATAATGTTGAAACTCTATTTATAGAGATGAATATTAAGATACAAAACTCAAGATAAATATAAAATAAAAATGTTAAACTAAAGATAATATATATATATATATATATAATTGACCGATTAAAATAAATCAATCTTAGATAGATTTATAACCTCATTATTTAATCATTTTAAAACTATATTTCAAACTAGAGCATACTCTATCTCATTTCACTAAATTAAAAAAATGAACCTATGACAAAAAAACTTCCTTTAAAGGTGATGTTACTGACACAGAAAAATCTCCAATATAGATGATTCCAAAACTATAATAAACTATGTTCTTATTTTAGTTATATGGGTATCATGGTCTTCCCATACATGAAAAAAATGTCAAAATAGGTTTAAATAAGGTTATCTCAAAATGGTTTATGGAAAAGATCATCTAGAAAAGGATGTATGCACAAGATTGTTTGGATAAGGATGCAAGAAAAATGCCATCTGAAATAAAACATAATTGTAAAGACTGAAAAATTCTGTGGAAATTTTTTGTTCTTAAATACATGGGATTTTTACGAGTCTGCGAAAATTTGCGGCGCTTGATTCTGAGGTCCAGTGTGCCCGGAATCAATTTCTGAAGTTTTGTTCGGGTACGTTCAGTAAATGTATGAGTGGGATTTTATAACTTTTGAATTGGTGCTTGGAATTGAAATCTGATGGCACCGTTTAACTCGCAACTCTGGTATTCTCTTAAGAATACTTTCACCTCAACGACATTTGGTCGGAAATAAAAGTTAGATTTTGGATTTTTATAAAAAAATAATAAAATAAAGTATAACACTTTATTTTATTTTTAAGATGTCATGTGTTGAGTGTGTTGGTTAAAACCTCCCCTTGGGAGTTGGTGGTAGGACCGCCACACCCTAACCTCCCATGAGTGGTTATGGTGGTGGGGCCCACCCGAGCATAACCTCCCATGGGAGGATAATTGAGGTGGAGACTACCCGAGCTGCATAACCTCCATATTAATGATAGGGGTGGGGACCACCCAACCCCTATTGATGGTGGAGGATGAAACCTCTCTACTCTCCCTCATTAATGAGGGAGAGCCTCTTGACCTCCCTGCGTAATTAATTGCGCCAACACATGTGTTTTATTAAGGAGAGCCTCTTGGCATCCTCCAAATTAATGAGACAACACTTGTGCATTTAATTTGGTGGGGCTGGGTTTTTAATTCTCCTTTTTGAATTGGTGTGCCAACGTAATATTAGACGACTAATATAATATTATTTCATTGGCATTTCTCTTTTGGTGGAATTGAGAGGAGCTTGGGAGAAAAGTGCTCCCAATGAAGAACGCTCCTCCCAATGAAGAACGAAGAACGCCGGATTTCTTCTTCGACTTCTTTCCTCGAATCCTACCGACGTGGAGCGCCTTCCGCGGCCGACTCAACTTGGGATTCAGAGAGCGTGGCGGATGCGACGAATGACGAATTCTTTCGTCTTCTTCCCGCAACTTCAAATGTCAATGAATGACGAACAACAAATAATAAGGTAGGGGTTATTTCATGTTGATTCTTCCCTCTTCTTCCTCTCATCATCGAATGAAAAATTGATACAAAGTGTTGTAATTAATTGTTGAGCTTCATTCTGATGAGACAAATGATATCATCTCTAAACGTGGAGGGTGCGGGCCAAACTAACATGGCCCGACTCCCTCCGCTATTCTTTCGTAATGATTCTTTGGCATGGTGATGAGGAAACGGAAATGAAGGCGGCAACGATGAAGGTCGCGCTACCCGCGGCCTCCGCGAATCGCACCACCCCCGCGGCGCTCCTATACTTCTGGCCGAACATCGTCGTGCCCCGTCGCGCGAACCGCGGCTTAACCGCGTGCTGCCCCGCACGCTTCGGCTTGCCCCACAGCCTGCCCGTGCACCGCATCGCCTGCCCGCACCCCGCACCGCCACGCCCTGTCCAGCCCTGCCGAAAGCCTGCCCGGCGCCCTGGCACCCAGCCCGGTGCCCCCGCACGCTGCCCGCACGCCACCGCGGCCTACCCGGCGCACCCGCGGCCTGCCCGCACCCCGCATAGCCTGCCCGCTACCCTCTCGGCCGCTTACCTCCTGAGTTGCGCCCCTCACGGCACTAGCCGAACCGGCCCCGGCCTTCAGGCCGAGCTACCTGCGTGGCGGCATTCGGGTCGAACTGCCCTAGCAGTCCGCTGGGTCGGGCCCAGCGGACCAGGCCTAACTTAGCAGGCTGACCCACCCAACAGGCTGGGTCAAACCCATCGGGTCTATCCAGGTTGACCCAGACCGGGTCAGCCCAGACTGGGTTGGGCTTAGTTAGTCTGACCGGGTCAGACCGGACCCAGGCCCACTACCGACCCTTTGCTTATTTTGGCCATATCTGTGGTATCGGACGTTCATTTGACGAGCTGTCAGCAGCGCTGGTAATCTCGATGAGAGAGGGTCCCTTTGAGTATACCCCACTGGAGTTCGGGGTATAGTTGAGATACGGTCGGGTTGGTTCATACACGAATCCAATCGGGCCCCCGGGACTAAAAGGCTAATAACTCACAGACCGGGCGTCCGATTGGCACGCCGTCTGTTGCGTTGAGACCCCTATGATGTGGTGGTCCTTTGATATATTTCTACGTGAGACTTGATGACACTTAGAGTATCGAACATTAGCTCATGGAGCAGATCCTTCCGGTGATGAGCAGACAGAGTACAGAGACCTAGTAGCTGGCTGAGATCTGACGACTGCTTGACCGATTCGACTCGGAGTGACTTGACTAGCCTTGTGGGGAGCACCTTTGTGTGACGCGGCAAACCCATGGCAGAGGAGCGCCTCTGTGTGAGCACGGCAGATCAGTGGTACTCGATAGGAGGAGTACCTTTGCAGGCTATTAGGGGGAGCGCCTCTGTGTGATGCAGCAGACCCACGGTGGGGAGCGCCTCTGTGTGACACAGCAGACCCACGGTACTCAACAGGAGGAGTGCCTCAGCAGTCCAAGGATAGTGGGAAGCGCCTCTGTGTGACGCGGCAGGCCCACTGTACTCGATAGAGGAGGAATACATCACCAACCAAGGTTTTGATAATAAAAATCCTGGTTTGAGCTGAGTATTTGGCTTTTGTGTTTCCTCATGATTGAGATGGGTCACTAGATAACTTAGGTATATGTATGGGAATATACCTAAGTAATGGTTATCCGTTGATTTCGTACTTTGTGATTTATCCTTGTTGGATTTTGTGAGACCTTGAGGGTCTCGGGGTCCCTACTGAGTATCATTATACTCACCCCTGCACGGGCTATGAACGCACCTCATTGTGTTGGATGCAGATGACGGATAGCGCTGACGGAGGTCGAGGGCGCCAAGACTAGATGGTACCCGGAGGTGGACCTTACGACGAGTCGGTACATAGAGGATTATGTTAGATGTGGAGTTCTAAGGTGGCCATCTGTACCTACCCTTCAGGTAGGAACCCCGGAGGATGATCCAGGAGCTGCTCTTTACCTTTCATCTATTTGTCCCTTTTTCAGTTGTACTTGTACTTTACAGTTGGGCTTGTATTTCTGGCCCCTTTTACTTTCCAGCACACTTTTGTATACAGTTTTTACT